>CM039086.1:66539469-68939469 GCA_022113865.1 Chimonanthus praecox | reverse complement strand
AAATTGACACAAGAAAGAACACATTCAAAACCCATACATCATAAAAAAAAAAAAAACCCTTTAACTGACTACCAAAATATGAAACAACGATTGATGGGTTGAAAAGAAACCATTCTATGGATCACAGACCTTACTCCAAATTACTGTGCTGCCAATTTTCCACTTTCTAATTGCAACATAATTTTTCCATGCTTTAACATCAATTCAAGTATCGAGAGCTTCTCAAACATCACTGGTTACACATTTTCATTTCTTCTTCGGCATGGACCCAGTAGAATCATCCATAATGGCAAAGGACCCACAAGTTGGCAGAATAAGTATAAATAAGAAATGAATTTTGACTCATTAAGCACCATTAACAATGCCCAACAAAGAGGATAATTTGTGTGAGATCTCTAATTATATGAACTCTTTGATTGCTAAATTTTATCACCATTTGATCAACAATGGATGGTGATAAAACTAAAAGCAGGCCACTTGATCATCACCTCTGTTGAAGCTACAACAAGTGTTGCCTACATTTTTTCATGGTCCAACCGTGACCACCCATTCCCTGTAAGTTGTGTCAGAGGAATAAATGACATACAATTTACAAGTTCAAGAACACCAGGGAGTAAAGGAAGCTTATCAATTGCCTGCATAAAGAACAGGAAAATGGTGCATCTCTTCAGTACTTGTTGTAAGATCATCGACAAAAAGGTCTTGGATAGGAGATAAGAAGGTTAACTATAGAACTCATGCCAACATCAAATGTGATTCGAACAGGTATTTACTAGTTTATGCTAAAACAATATTCATATATCAAAATGGAAATTCACCGTGATCAACCCTGTAGAGCCCCAGAGAACAATCACTCCTGCTACTGCCAAAGAAACAATTACATATTTTCTTGAAGCTAATTAACAGAGAGAGACCGAGATAGAGAGAGATAGACCTAGAGAGAGGTCAATAATGAAACAATTACATATGCATCCATCATGTTGGTACATTTCCCTGCAACATGATTAACAGGAATATGCAAATATGACAATAGTGATTCTCTCTGGCTATGGGTTTGACAGACATGAATCTCATCACCTCGCCTTCCCCAACCAATTCAATCATAAAAGACAAAACTTTTAGAATATGCATGTCGCTCAGAACTTCTTAGAGGATCGTGTTACCATCACCAAAGAAGAGATTCTCTTCTTCTTTGATACACCAACAGATTTTCATCACAGCGATTAAAGCCGAAACAAGTATAAGAAGCTAGAAATAGATCAAGATCTAATCTAGTAAAAATAATGGCAAGAAAATTTAAAGTGAGAGAAAGAGAAAACCAATGAGGGAAATTAGAAACGAAGGGAAACTGAGATTATGGGCAAAGGGATCCACACAGATGTAAATCCCCCGCCCTCCAAGCCCAACACTGAAATCATCCAAGACCCATTTCAAAAGAGGGTCAACATACTGCAGGAAACCAGTTTTGGTTATATCTAGCCAACCCACAAGAGAACAAGCCCATTCACCATCGTTGCATTGGCAACACGTGAATAGAAATAGGTGAAGGGAAAAAAAGGACCTAGAAAGAGAGAGAAAGAGACCCAGAGAACTTACCGCTGTGATAGGCGGAGAGCGTGAGAGGCAGAGCGAGAGAGAGAGCAGCGAGAGAGATCTTTGAGAGCGGCGAGGCATATCAAGAGATAGAGAGCGGCAAGAGAAGAGGAGATAAAGAGTGGAGGAGCGGAAGAGTCAGAAACGATAGTTAGGGCTTCCGGCTTCCCTAATTCACGGACCGTCCGCCGGGCTTTCAGACTGTCCGCAGCCCATTAAAAAACTATCGGACTCTTAGCGGACTGTCCGTGAATAGTAAACAGACTCTAGGATCAGACCCGTTTTGCGAATAATCAGGCCGGGCCAGACCTAGGTCCGTTTACATGCCTAATTTGGATGGATCATTTAGTTGATCTATTTAGATTAAAATCGATTGATCCATCTGTATTCAGCAGATCATTTTTATAAAAGTGAATTATTTAGTGAGTCCAAATAATTTTTTTAAGTGTCACAACAACGATTCATGAAAAAGATGTTACCACTCATGAGATAGTAATAACCTTTTTTATCTGCCTTATGCTTGAAAATACGCTCTATGTATTTAAACCTTAAAACAAGTGTGAAGTTCAGTTAAACACTACTATTTGAAAATTAAATTAGATTTTTATTTTTTATGATTATAGGTGCTTCACTCTATTAATTTTTGTGCCATGTGTAAGCTTCTCAATCCGTACACACTCACTAAATTTACACGGAGTGAGTCAATGATGTAGAGTGAGAATCGAATATAAGACTCTTGTTTCAAAACTGATTTTTTACAAATGAAACAAAATATATTGGACACAATTCAGTAAAAATGTAAAATTCAATTTTTATGTTATTTAAATTTTGAATTTACCCTGGGGATGAAAATTTGCCTCAAAACCAGAATAACAGGGGTTATAATACACAACATGTACAAGTTCATTCTTGATTACAGCAGGCAAATCCTTCTTATATTTTTCACTCCATATTATTGGTGTACTTAGGCTGTGTTTGGATGAGGGGTAAATTTTAAAAGGGTTACTCCTAAGTAGAGGTCATCCTTGAGTAGGAGTCACCCTTATCTTGTTTGATAATTAGAGTGGTAAAGTAAAAATTGACCATAAGGGTAAAAAATCTTATTTGGTAACTATAACTAGAGTTAACCTGATATATTAATAATTTTATTATAATTGATAATTTTTTATTAAATTCAATATAATAAAAAAATAAAAATAAAAATTATACAACATAGTTATTAAATAATAGTCACCAATTAAAAAATATTTTAAATATTTTTGCTCCGTAGGTACAAAGAGGGTAATATGTTAACAATTTTATTAAATTCATATAATATAAAAAATAATAAAACATGATTACTAAATAATATTCATCAATTAAAAAATATTTTAAAATATTTTTGCTCCATATATGCAAAGAGGAGGGTAAAGAGGAGTAATATATTAATAACTTTATTAGAATATATAATTTTATTAAATTCATATAATATAAAAATAATAGAACATAATTATTAAATAATATTCATCAATTAAAAAATATTTTTAAAATATTTTTTCTTTATAGGTACAAAGAGGGTAAAGAAGGGTAATAGGTACAAAAAGATGTACATGGGGGTAAAGAGGGATAAAGAAGAGTAATAAGTGCAAATAGGGGTAAAGAGGGGTAGAAAGGGGTAGAGAAGGGTAAAGACGGTTTAGAGAGATAAATAAGGGTAATAGGTGCAAAGAGGGGTAAATGAGGTAAAGAGAGTTTAGAGGGGTAAAGAATGGTAATAGGTGCAAAGAGGGGTAAAAAATGATAAAGAGGGGTAAAGAAGGGTAATAGGTGCAAAGAGGGGTAAAGGAGAGTAAAGAGGGGTAAAAAAGAGTAAAAATGGTTTAGAGGGGTAAAGAAAGGTAAAGAGAGTTTATTAGAATTAATAATTTTTACTAAATTTATATAATAAAAAAATATTAAACATAATTATTAAATAATATCCATCAATTGAAAATATTTTTAAATAGTTTTGCTCCATAGGTGCAAAGAGGGGATACAGAGGGTAATTTATTAACATTTTTTTATTAAATCCATATAATATAAATAAAATTTTATGAAATATAATTAATAAATAATATTAATCAATTACAAAATATTTTAAAATATTTTTGCTCCACAGGTGCAAAGAGGGATAAAGGAAGGTAAAGAGGGGCAAGGGTTTCATGAAAACCCCCATGCTCCAAGGGATATTCATAAAAGAAGGGAGAGGGATAAAATTTTGAATTTTTACTCTCACCTCTCTATTACCAAACAAGGGTAAAGGGAGGTAACCCCTCATTACCCCCCTTACCCCCATCCAAACGCAGCCTTGGAGTGGAGGTCCCATACGCGAAATTATCCACACGAGTCGTATCTCAAGTAAGTGTAGGAGTGGAATTTAAGACCTCAAGTATGATTCTAAAAATTCCGACTAACTAACTATCCATTGTGAATTGTCATCACTGATCATCTAAAAACTAAGCGCATCGGAATTTACTCGATTATTCAAACGGAAGTGAGAAACAATCATTAACAACAACAGAAACAAAAATTTTACGTAGTTTGGTTGGAATTTACATCTACAGACAACAATCGAAAAATTCTATTAGATTGAAGGAAATACGAGATACAAATTATGAGTTTCTCTCTCGGGGCTCTTCTCTCTCACTCAAATTCGTCCGTCTCACTCCCTGTTTTGTTTTTTTCTTTATTTAAAAACTTCCACTGAAAGTTTCTATCCCAAAATTTTCATCCAAAAATTAAGGTTATAATTTTTTTGGAAGCTCCCAAATTATTTAGTCTTTTTTAGAATTAATCATTTTCACAGTGATTAAATTTTAGTAGTCTAGACTTGTTTTATGAAACATACTGATATAGTATAAATATAAAGTCAATTATTCACTTAATTACACGAGTTGACACATGTTTAAATTTAACTTTACTAGAATTAGTTGGCATGAATTAAAAAGGGACAAGATTTTTGAAATTGAGTTAGATCATAAGCTATTAGATTAGACTAAATATAAATTGAGTTGAAAAATAATGACTCGAATTAAACATAGACAACTAAAATTTAACTCTTAATTCGACCCATATGCTAAAATTGCACTCATACTACTTATAAGAAATAACTAAGGTTTTGAAAATAGAAAATACTGATATAATGTAACTGAGTATGGTCTTTTTGACTCAACCAATTTTTACAAAATTTATTATTCTATTTGGCACAACAATCTCGTCAAGCTAAATATAAATTATTAATATATTATTATAGAAATGATTTTAAATTAGATATCTTCATTTATTTGATCAAATACACAGAATTGATAGTTGGTCACAAACTTTGCTTTAGTCATGTACTTTACATGGTTTAAATCAAATTATCATACACAACTGACAAGAATAGTTTTTTAGTTTATATCAACAAAGATCAATAGATGAGGTCTTGAACTATAATGATGACAATAATAGAATATTTATTTAATTATATATAAAAAAAGACAAGTTAAATTAATTAGACTTTCTAAAACTAATGTCATTAAATAAATTATTTGCTATATAAATATAAGTTAGGTCAATGAGACATACCAAGAAAGCATGCCAGACATGTTATCAAATGATTGATAAGTCTCTTATAATTTGACTTATTTGACAGGTGATTACATAAATATGATTTTTGAACATTTTTTAGAGTTTTTAAATTCATAATTTTTTTTTCATAATCTCATTTATTTTTATTATAAATATAATACATGGGAGGCAAAAAATCCAACCCAAATAAAACATAGTTATCTAAATTAGTTAAATGAAAATTTCCAATTTGTTTTAAGCTTTTTCATTTGATGTAAATTTATAAAATGGGTGATTCAAATAAAGCATAATTATATTTCTATTTATTGTCCATTTATATTTTATAATAATATTATGAGATTAGTTATTATATAAATAACTACATATGGTGTATTTTTTTAATTATTTTAAGATGATTTATAAGAAAATAATGTTGGATTAAAATCAAATAAAGTAAGCAACAAGTAGATCGAAATTTGAACCTAAAATTCAATTTTTATTTATTTATTAATAGTAAAAGTTATATTTAATTTTTAGAAAAAATATTCTTTGCTTTAAATTTTATTTCAACTAATCAATTAACTGGATTTGACTAGGGTTGAACCAAGTTAAACTTTATTTAACCAATTTTTAAAACATTGACTTTGCAAGCGATTTTATTTTGACAAATTGGAATTAAAATTTTTAAATTTTGATTTTTGTTTTAAAAACTTACTTTTAGTTAATTATTGCGCGTGACCCGACTTTAGTCCAATTTTCATCCTTTTTTTTTTATTTCCTTTTATCTATTTGATGACCCCTTGCCCGACTTTAACCCTAGACTGCGATTTTTATGGGGGTAAATTTTGGAGGGGTTACCCGGGCGAGAGACGTGAAGAAAACGAGTGCAATGAGAAATCGATATCGAGGGGAGATGATTAGGGATTAAGGGTTCTCTCCTAGGACTGCGTTCGGAAGAAGGACTACGGCGCTTCTCTTAGGGTTCCGTTTGGATGGGGGTTACATTTGGAGGGGTTACCGCGCGAGAGAGATGAAGAAAGACTCCGGCGCTTCTTCTAGGGCTGCGTTTGGATGGGGGTACCGATATCGATGGGAAATGATTAGGGTTCTTTTAATTTTGGAGGGGTTACACGGGCGAGAGAGATGAAGAAAGGAGTCCGATGGGGTACTGATATCGATGGAAATGATTAGGGTTCTTTCCTAGGGCTGCGTTTGGATGGGAGTAAATTTTGGAGAGGTTACCCGGGCGAGAGACGTGTGAAGAAAAGGAGTGCAATGAGGAACCGATATCGATGGGAAATGATTAGGGTTCTCTCCTAGGGCTGCGTTCGGAAGAAAGGACTCCAGCGCTTCTCCTAGGGCTCCGTTTAGATGGGGGTTAATTTTGGAGGGGGTTACCGCGCGGGAGAGATGAAGAAGGACTCTGGCGCTTCTCTCGTTTGGATGGGAGTACCCATATCGATGGGAAATGATTAGGGTTCTTTCAATTTTGGAGGGGTTACACGGGCGAGAGAGATGAAGAAAGGAGTCCAGTGCATCCATACGCCGGAGTTCTTTCTTCACATCTCTCTGGCCCTTCTCATCTTCTTCTTCCCCACAGTTGCCGTGGCCACCCAGCAGCCTTGGATGAGTTTCACTCCTTATCCCTGCGATTACACCGTCAGTAGCTCTTCAATTGGTGAGTCCTCGACTTGCCCTTCACCACTCCTTCCTTTAAGAAATGGATGTACATTTTGGCATGTATGTATATATCTACATATATATATATATATATATATATATGTGTGTGTGTGTGTGTGTGTGTGTGTAGACAAGTAACTTAGATTCAGTCCTAAATCATTGGTAATCGGGTTGATTTCTGTCCCAAAACTGTGACAATGGGGACTGATCCTGAAACCTTTGATGTTGGGGACTAAATAGGGTCTGTTTGGGGCCTGTAGATGCACATCTGTCCCCTTTCCATGCCTTTCTCTTTGTTTTATCTCCAATATTTGATCAAGCCAGCCCCTCCTCAAGCCTACCTACCTGCTGTTCAATCTTGCTCTTCCATCCCTTCTTGTTGCAGTCTTCCTTCGACCTCAGTTGCTCACAACGTCTGAGTAAACTTCCCAAATCGCCTTGGTTGATCCCTGCCCTAGCAGTCCCTTTCACCAATGTCGGGCTCCTTTTGTTCCAGTCAACCGCTTGAGAGACCTGATCAGTCTAACCCAGCCTGGTACCAAGTGGTACTCAGTTGCCTCAACCTTTTCATGGCATTTCAACCTTTACCCTATTTATTGAGATATCACATTTAGTTATTTGATTATCCTTCCTTTCATTGTTTTATTTTTGATTTATTGGATCAAAGTATTTGATAACCCAACCCACCATTAGCTACTTTTACAAAGTACCAAGGTTTTGTATAATTAGTGATCTGTGTTTAGATTTTAAATTTTCTTTTAAATGTTCACTACTTATCCCATTTATTCTAAAAGGCTTATTGATTCTCACTCTCAAATCTGGTTTAGTTAGAATTTGGTAAGGAATACCCCCATTGACATTGATTTATTCAAGCATGCTTTACTTTCTCAAGACACTCTCATTTTGTTGGGATTCTTTGCCTTATTTGCCGACCTTTGCAAAAGGAAAATGGTTTAAATGATTTATTCATGGTGTAGGGGGATTGGTTTGTTAGTCTTTCATCAATTTAAATTTCCAAACCTTTTGTACTTATTGTTTCACGCTTTGAACGCCAAGTTGGTGCTTAAGAATAGATAAAATAAAACTAAAGATTGGTTTTCCAAAATAGGTTTGCAGCAAGTGGGAGCTTCCTTCAATCCAACTAGGCCAGATTATTTAATACACGGATTTGACCAACAGTTAGGTGAGGGAACACTTCCACTTATTTAATACATGCATATTGCATATTCTTTCTATATACCTGTGTGGACATGGAATGCTACGGGAGAGGACCCTTTATTTATATGAGCCACCTGGCAAGGGTGAAACTATTGCGATAGATTACGTGGGAAGGGCCCACCCAGATGCATTCATGTCGTTTGGATGAACTAGATTGCCTAAAATGATGAATTGTTGAAATAGCATGATAATTATGCTTAGTGATATTACGTTTGATCATCTTACATGATAACATGCTGTGTGTTTGGGATGATAACAAGATGATATGTTGTAGATATGCATGTTAAAGATATTAGATAATAACGTGTTGCTATGAAATGTTGATTATGTTATTTCGTGAGATGAATATAACATGCGCAGATGTAATTGGCATGCATGCGTAGCTGTAGTTAGTGATTGGTTGGATGCTAGAAGGACATGGATACTAGGCTACATTAGGACATAGAGACTCCCCTCAATACACAGTGTGGGTACTTAGGGAGCGGAGTGATTGTGAGGCCGTGGTAGGACCACGAGGTGTGTTGGTTATGGGACTTGATTTGAGTAAGTTGTTGATGTTTCAACTCCCTAGAGTGAGTAAAGTTGTACCTGAGAGAAGCATGGTGCGGTTGTTAATACCTTTGTGTGGTAGTAAGACCTAACCATGGGTTGATTGAGAACACACCGGACTTGTACAGACTCTTGTGACCATTTGAAGACCGTATTTCAATATCTCAAATGAAATTGAAATATATTTTATTGGATATTGAGTAGTAATCCGTATTGATGCTCAATTTTGGTTAGGTTCCTTGGTCAGAATGGGCATTCAAACAACACTATTGTCTATGTGGTGTCGGGCCAATATCTACCATTAAGTGGAAGTCAATGAAATGTCCAATTTTGGTTTAGGTTCAATGGAAGGGGATTGGCATTTCCACAATGACATCATCAATCTGGTGGATGTAGATAGGGCCATTTAGGTCGAAATCTGAAAGCTTGAAGAGCCCGATTCGAATTTTTTTTACCTTGGCTCTTAATTTTGAGTTTAAAGAGATTTTCATGAAATTCAACTGTAGATGAGTTGTAGGATATTGGTTTAAAAGCTTTTCAATGCCTATTTTGGTTGTGTCCATTGACTGGAGAAGGGCATAGAAGCAACAACATCATGGATGTTGTAAAGACTGTAATTCAATATCTCAAATAAGATTGAAATATATTTTTATTGGATATCGAGTGGAAATTTGTATTGATGCCCAGTTTTGGTTAGGTTCCTTGGTCGGGATGGGCATCCAAACGACGATGTTGTCTGTGTGGTGTAAGGACAATATCTACTACTCGTGGAAATCAATGAAATGCCTAATGTGGTTATAGTTCATTGGTTGGGGATGGGCATTTCCACAATGACATCATCAATTTGGTGGAAGTAGGTAAAAAAATATGAAAGCTTGAAGAGCCCGATTAGAAAGAAATTTAGCTTGACTCTTAATTTTGAGTTCAAAAATATTTCCATGAAATTCAACTTCTGATGAGTTGTATGATATTGGTTAGAAAGCTTGTCAATGCCCATTGTTTGTTTATGTCCATTGATTGGGGAATGGCATGCAAGCAACAATATCATATTTCTACTATTAAGTGGAAATCAATGAAATGTCCATTTTTTATTTAGGTTCATTGGTTGGGGATGAACATTTCCACAATAACATCATCAATCTGGTGGAAGTAGAAATGATTACTTAACTTGAACCTCTTAAAGCTTTATGAGCCTGATTGGAAAGAAATGTGGCTCGTCTCTTAATTTTGAGTTCAAAGTGATTTTCATGAAATTCAACTGTATATGAGTTATAGGATATTGGTTCAAAATCTTGTCCATGCCCATTTTTGGTTTATGTCCATTGATTGGGGAAGGGCATACAAGCAACAACATAATATTTCTACTATTTGATGGACATCCAAACAACAATGTTTTCTATTTGGTGTTAGGCCAATATCTACTATTAATTAGAAATCAATGAAACACCCAATTTTTGTTTAGGTTCATTAGTTGGGGATGGATATTTCCACGATGACGTCATCAATCTGGTGGATGTAGAGATGGCTATTAACGTAAAAAATCTGAAAGCTTGAAGAGTCCGTTTTGAAAGAAATTTAGCTTGGCTCTTAATTTTGAGTTTAATGAGATTTTCATGAAATTCAACTGTATATGAGTTGTAGGATATTGGTTTAAAAGCTTTTCAATGCCCATTTTTTGTTTATGTCCATTGATTGGAGGACATAGAAGCAACAACATCATGGATGTTGTAAAGACCGCATTTCAATATCTCAAATAAGATTGAAATATATTTTTATTAGATATTGAGTGAAAATCTGTATTGATGCCCAATTTTGGTTAGGTTCCTTGGTTTGGATGTTCATCTATACAACACTGTTGTCTTATGTGGTGTCAGACCCATATCTTCTATTATATGGAAATCAATGAAATGCCTAATTTTTGTTTGAGTTCATTTGTTGGCGATGAGCATTTCCACAATGACACCATCAATCTGGTGGAAGTAAAAATGGTTATTTAGCTTGAAAATCTAAAAACTCGAAGAGCCCGATTAGAACGAAATTTGTCTTGTTCTTAATTTTGAGTTCAAAGAGATTTTCATGAAATTCAACTTTGGATGAGTTGTAGGATATTGGTTGAAAAGCTTGTCAATTCCCATTTTTTATTTATGTCCATTGATTGGGAAAGGGCATAGAAGCAACAACATCATGCATGTTATAAAGACCGCATTTCAATATCTCAAATAAGATTTAAATATATTTTTATTAGATGTTGAGTGAAAATTTGTATTGATGCCCAGTTTTGGTTAGGTTCCTTGGTTTGGATGGGCATCCATACTGCACTGTTGTCTTATGTGGTGTTAGGCCCATATCTTCTATTATATGGTGATGGGCATTTCCACACTGACACCATCAATCTGGTGGAAGTAAAAATAGTTATTTAGCTTGAAATTTTGAAAGCTCGAAGAGCCCGATTAGAACAAAATTTCTCTTGGCTCTTAATTTTGAGTTCAAAGAGATTTTTATGAAATTCAACTTTAGATGAGTTATAGGATATTGGTTTAAAAGCTTGTCAATTCCCATTTTTTATTTATGTCCATTGATTGGGGAAGGGCATATAAGGAACAACATCATATATGTTGTGAAGTCCGTATTTCAAATAAGATCGAAATATATTTTTATTGGATATTGAGTAGAAAGCTGTATTGATGTCCAATTTTGGTTAGGTTCCTTGGTTGGGATGGGCATCCAAACAACAATGTTATCTACTTGGTGTCAGCCTTATATCTACTATTATTTGGAGATAAATGAAATGCTCAATTTTTGTTTTGGTTCATTGGTTGGGGATGGGCATTTCCACAATGACATCATCAATTTGGTGGAAGTTGAAATTGTTATTTAGCTTGTAAATCTGAAAGTTTGAAGAGTCCGATTCGAAAGAAATTTGGCTTGACTCTTTTTTTTTTTTTTTTCCCGAGCAGTAAGAAAGAAATTTCATTCATAAGAGAGAGTAGCAGATCAACAAAAAGCTCTAAAAGCAATAGACCTAAAAGATAGCAAAAAGGAAGAAAAGAACATAAAAAGAAATTAACATTAATACAAAAAAATATCTTTTGTCCAACATCCCCTCAACCCATTATGCAATCAAATGGATGTCCTCAAAAGTCAAAGAAAGAAGACTCCTTATAAGCCGTTATCAACTCCTATCTTAGCAAAGTAGTATACCACACCATTAGCTGTACGATTAATTTGGCTTTGCTCTTAATTTTGAGGTCAAAGAGTTATGGGATATTGGTTCAAAAGCTTGTCACTGCCAATTTTTGGTTTATGTCCATTGATTTGGGAAGGGCATACAAGCAACATCATCGTATAGGTTGTGATGACCGTATTTCAATATCTCAAATACGATTGAAATATATTTTTATTGGATATTAAGTGGAAAGCTGTATTGATGTCCAATTTTGACTAGGTTCATTGGTTGGGATGGGCATCCATACAACAACGTTGTCTATGTGGAAGTTGATGGAATGTCGAATATTCATTTGTATTCATTGGTTAGTGAGGGGCATTTCCACAATGATATTATCAATCTGGTGGATGTAGTGATGGCTATTTAGGTTGAAAATCTGAAAGCTTGAATAGCCCGATTCGAAAGAAATTTAGTTTGGCTCTTAATTTTGAGTTTTAAAGAGATTTTCATGAAATTCAACTGTAGATGAGTTGGAGGATATTGGTTTAAAAGCTTCTCAATTCCCATTTTTTGTTTATGTTCATTAATTGTAGAAGGGCATAGAAGCAGCAACATCATAGATGTTGTAAATACCGCATTTCAATATCTCAAATAAGATTGAAATATATTTTTATTAGATATTGAGTGGAAATTTGTATTGATGTCCAGTTTTGGTTAGGTTCCTCGGTTTGGATGGGCATCCATACTGCATTGTTGTCTTATGTGGTGTCAGGCCCATATCTACTATTATATGGAAATCAATGAAATGCCTAATTTTTGTTTGGGTTTATTTGTTGGTGACGGGCATTTCCACAATGACATCATCAATCTGGTGGAAATAGAAATGGTTATTTAGCTTGAAAATCTGAAAGCTTGAATAGCCCGATTCGAAAGAAATTTAGCTTGGCTCTTAATTTTGAGTTTTAAAGAGATTTTCATGAAATTCAACTGTAGATAAGTTGGAGGATATTGGTTTAAAAGCTTCTCAATGCCCATTTTTTGTTTATGTCCATTGATTGTAGAAGGGCATAGAAGCAACAACATCATAGATGTTGTAAATACCGCATTTCAATATCTCAAATAAGATTGAAATATATTTTTATTAGATATTGAGTGGAAATATGTATTGATGTCCAGTTTTGGTTAGGTTCCTTGGTTTGGATGTGCATCCATACTGCACTGTTGTCTTATGTGGTGTCAGGCCCATATCTACTATTATATGGAAATTAATGAAATGCCTAATTTTTGTTTAGGTTCATTTGTTGGTGACGGGCATTTCCACAATGACGCCATCAATCTGGTGGAAGTAGAAATGGTTATTTAGCTTGAAAATCTGAAAGCTCGAAGAGGCCGATTAGAACGAAATTTGTCTTGGCTCTTAATTTTGAGTTCAAAGAGATTTTCATGAAATTCAACTTTGGATGAGTTGTAGGATATTGGTTGAAAAGCTTGTCAATTCCCATTTTTTATTTATGACCATTGATTGGGGAAGGGCATAGAAGCAACAACATCATGGATGTTGTAAAGACCGCCTTTAGAGATTGAGTGGAAATCTGTATTGATGTCCTGTTTTGGTTAGGTTCCTTGGTTTGGATGGGCATCCATACTGCACTGTTGTCTTATGTGGTGTCAGGCCCATATCTACTATTATATGGAAATCAATGAAATGCTTAATTTTTGTTTGGGTTCATTTGTTGGTGGTGGGCATTTCCACAATGACACCATCAATCTGGTGGAAGTAAATAAGATTATTTAGTTTGAAAATCTGAAAGCTTGATTAGAACGAAATTTGTCTTGGCTAATTTTGAGTTCAAAGAGATTATCATGAAATTCAACTTTGGATGAGTTGTAGGATATTGGTTGAGAAGCTTGTCAATTCCCATTTTTTATATATGACCATTGATTGGGGAAGGGCATAGAAGCAACAACATCATAGATGTTGTAAAGACTGCATTTCAATATCTCAAATAAGATTGAAATGTATTTTTATTAGATATTGAGTGAAAATCTGTATTGATGTCCTGTTTTGGTTAGGTTCCTTGGTTTGGATGGGCATCCATACTGCGCTGTTGCCGTATGTGGTGTCAGGCCCATATCTTCTATTATATGGAAATCAATGAAATGCCTAATTTTTGTTTGGGTTCATTTGTTGGTGACGGGCATCTGTATTGATGTCATATTTTGGTTAGGTTCCTTGGTTTGGATGGGCATCCATACTGCGTTGTTGTCTTATATGGTGTCAGGCCCATATCTTCTATTATATGGAAATCAATGAAATGCCTAGTTTTTGTTTGGGTTCATTTGTTGGTGATGGGCATTTGTATTGATTTCCTGTTTTGGTTAGGTTCCTTGGTTTGGATGGGCATCCATACTGCGCTGTTGTCGTATGTGGTGTCAGACCCATATCTTCTATTATATCGAAATGAATGAATTGCCTAATTTTTGTTTGGGTTCATTTGTTGGTGACGGGCATTTCCACAATGACACCATCAATCTGGTGGAAGTAGAAATGGTTATTTAACTTGAAAATCTGAAAGCTCGAAGAGGCCGATTACAACGAAATTTGTGTTGGCTCTTAATTTTGAGTTCAAAGAGATTTTCATGAGATCCAACTTTGGATGAGTTGTAGGATATTGGTTGAAAAACTTGTCAATTCCCATTTTTTATTTATGTCCATTGATTGGGGAAGGGCATAGAAGCAACAACATCATGGATGTTGTAAAGACTGAATTTCAATATCTCAAATAAGATTGAAATATATTTTTATTAGATATTGGGTGGAAATCTGTATTGATGTCCTGTTTTGTTTAGGTTCCTTGGTTTGGATGGGCATCCATACTGCACTGTTGTCTTATGTGGTGTCAGGCCCATATCTTCTATTATATCGAAATCGATGAAATGCCTAATTTTTGTTTGGGTTCATTTGTTTGTGATGGGCATTTCCACAATGACACCATCAATCTAGTGGAAGTAGAAATGCTTATTTAGCTTGAAAATTTGAAAGCTCGAAGAGCCCGATTAGAGCGAAATTTGTCTTGGCTCTTAATTTTGAGTTCAAAGAGATTTTCATGAAATTGAACTTTGGATGAGTTGTAGGATATTGGTTGAAAATCTTGTCAATTCTCAATTTTTATTTATGTCCATTGATTGGGGAAGGGCATAGAAGCAACAACATCATGGATGTTGTAAAGGCCGCATTTCAATACCTCAAATAAGATTGAAATAGATTTTTATTAGATATTGAGTGGAAATCTGTATTGATGTCCTGTTTTGGTTTGGTTCCTTGGTTTCAATGGGCATCCATACTGCACTGTTGTCTTGTGTGGTGTCATGCCCATATCTAATATTATATAGAAATCAATGAAATGCCTAATTTTTGTTTGGGTTCATTTGTTGGTGACGGCCATTTCTACAATGACACCATCAATCTGGTGGAAGTAGAAATGGTTATTTAGCTTGAAAATCTGAAAGCTAGAAGAGCCCGATTAGAACGAAATTTGTCGTGGCTCTTAATTTTGAGTTCAAAGAGATTTTCATGAAATTCAACTTTGGATGATTTGTACGATATTGGTTGAAAAGCTTGTCTATTCCCATTTTTTATTTATGTCCACTGATTGGGGAAGGGCATAGAAGCAACAACATCATGGTTGTTGTAAAGACCGCATTTCAATATCTCAAATAAGATTGAAATATATTTTTATTAGATATTGAGTGGAAATCTGTATTGATGTCCTGTTTTGTTTAGGTTCCTTGGTTTGGATGGGCATCCATATTGCACTGTTGTCTTATGTGGTGTCAGGCCCATATCTACTATGATATGGAAATCAATGAAATGCCTAATTTTTTTTTGGGTTCATTTGTTTGTGATGGGCATTTCCACAATGACACCATCAATCTGGTGGAAGTAGAAATGCTTATTTAGTTTGAAAATCTGAAAGCTCGAAGAGTCCGATTAGAACGAAATTTGTGTTGGCTCTCAATTTTTAGCTCAAAGAGATTTTAATGAAATTGAAGTTTGGATTAGTTGTAGGATATTGGTTGAAAAGTTTGTCAATTCCCATTTTTTTATTTATGTCCATTGATTGGGGAAGGGCATACCAAGAACATCATATATGTTATGAAGTCCGTATTTCAAATAAGATTGAAATATATTTGTATTGGTTATTGAGTAGAAAGATTTATTGATGTCCAATTTTGTTTAGGTTCCTTGGTTAGGATGGGCATCCAAATAACGTTGTCTATGTGGTGTCAGCCTCATATCTACTATGATGTGGAAATAAATGAAATGCTCAATTTTGATTTTGGTTCATTGGTTGGGGATGGGCATTTCCACAATGACATCGTCAATTTGGTGGAAGTTGAAATTGTTATGTAGCTTGTAAATTTTAAAGTTTGAAGAGTCCGATTCGTAAGAAATTTGGAATTAAATATATTTTTATTGGATATTAAGTGGAAAGTTGTATTGATGCCCAATTTTGGTTAGGTTTAATCATTGGGATGGGCATTCACACAACAACGTTGTCTATGTGGTGTTCGGCACATATATACTATTATGTGGAAATTAGTGTAATGCCAATTTTGGTATAGGTTCATTTGTTGTGGATGGACATTTTCACGTTGACATCATCATTCTGATGGAAGTAGAGATGTCTATTTATGTCGAAAATCTTAAAGTTTGAAGAACCAGATTCGAAAGAAATTTAGCTTGGCTCTTAATTGTACCTTCAAAGAGATATTCTTGAAATTCAACTTTAGATGAGTTGTAGGGTATTGGTTGAAAAGCTTGCCAATGCCCATTTTTTGTTTTTGTCCATTGATTGGGGAAGCGCATACCTGCAACATCATCATATATGTTGTGAAAACCGTATTTCATTATCTCAAATTAGATTGAAATATATTTTTATTGGATATTGAGTGGAAAGACGTATTAATGCCCAGTTTTGGTTAGGTTCCTTGGTTGGGATGGGCATTCAAACAACAACATTGTCTATGTGGTGTGATGCCAATATCTACTATTAAGTAGAAATCACTGAAGTGCCCAATTTTGATTTAGGTTCATTGGTTTCTCCAATGATATCATCAATGTGTTGGACGTAGAGATGGCTATTTGACTCGAAATTTTGAAAGCTTGAAGAGCCCGATTTGAAAGAAATTTTGCTTGGCTCTTAGTTTTGTGTTCTAAGAGGCTTTCATGAAATTCAAGTTTAGATGAGTTCTAGGATATTGGTTCAAATTCTATTTTGGTTTATGTCCATTGATTTGGGAAAAAGCATACAAGCAACAACATCGTATATGTTATAAAGACCGTATTTAAATATCTCGAATGAGATTGAAATACATTTTTATTGGATATTGATTGGAAATCCGTATTGATGCTCAATTTTGGTTAGGTTCCTTGGTCGGGATGAGCATCCAAATAAAAACGTTGTCTATGTGTTGTCGGACAATATCTACTATTAACTGGAAATGAATGAAATGCCCACTTGGTTTATGGACTGGCATTTCCGCAATAACATCGTCAATCTGTTGGAAGTAGAGATCGCTATTTAGCTTGAAGATTTGAAAGCTGGAAGATCTCGATTCGAAAGAAATTTGGCTTGGCTCTTAATTTTTAGTTCAAAGAGTTTTTCATGAATTTCAACATTATCTGAGTTGTATGATATTGGTTCAAAAGCTTGTCAATGCCCATTTTTTGTGTAGGACCATTGATTGGGTAGGGAATACAAGCAACAACATGATATATGTTGTGAAGTCCGTATTTCAAATAAGATTGAAATATATTTGTATTGGTGATTGAGTGGAAAGGCGTAGTGATGCCCAAGTTTGACTAGGTTCTTTGGTTGGGATGGGCATCCATACAACAATGTTGTATATGTGGAAGTCGATGGAATGTTGAATATTCATTTGTATTCATTGGTTAGAGAGGGGCATTTCCACAATGACATTATCAATCTGGTGGATGTAGTGATGGCTATTTAGGTCGAAAATCTGAAAGCTTGAATAGCCCTATTCGAAAGAAATTTAGCTTGGCTCTTAATTTTGGGTTTAAAGAGATTTTCATGAAATTCAACTGTAGATGTGTTGGAAGATATTGGTTTAAAAGCTTCTCAATGTCCATTTTTTGTTTATGGCCATTGATTGTAGAAAGGCATAGAAGCAACATCATCATGGATGTTGTAAATATCGTATTTCAATATCTCAAATGAGATTGAAATATATTTTTTATTGGATATTGAGTGGAAATCTGTATTGATGCCCAGTTTTAGTTAGGTTCCTTGGTCAGGATGGGCATCCAAACGGCAACGTTGTCTTTGTAGTGTCGGGCTAGAAATGAGAGTTTCATATAGTGTTGCAAAGTTATTCGTCGGTTGTTGATATGAAAGAAGTGCGTATGCACTTTTTTATTTCAATTAATTTTTCAGGGGAGGGCATCTCTTTGCAAATATAGTTTATTTGATGTTTGGCACTTGTGAGAATCGTAGAATAGTATGAATTTCATGTTTATAGTATATTAGTAGGAAAGTTGTGAGAGAGGGCGTTATTTTGTTCGAGTCCACTGGTTGGGGATTGTGCGTTGTAGAATGATGAAGTTAACGAATGTGGGAAAGAATTTACGAAAACAACAATTTATATTTATTCTTTTTGATGCGCTTGTTTTCTTATTAAGAGACTTCTTTTCTTCTGAAAAACTCTCCCACTTTCGACAAAATGCTCTCTCCTTTTATTGTTAAAACTCTTCTTCTCATCTAGAAAAAGTTCTCTTTCATAGTGAAGCTCTACATTTTCTTCTTAATGTTGTCTTTTCTTTATAAAAATGCCTATTTTCTTCACGATAACTTTTGTTTCCTTACTAAGAGCTTGCAGTTTCTTCTAAAAAATCTTCTTTTCTTTTGAAAACCCTCATTTTCTTAAGAAAAAACTCCCTTTCCTATTAAAACTCAATTTTTGTTGTTAGAAATTATCTATTTGATCCAAAAAACTCCCATTTCCTAACTAAACATCTACTTTTCTTGTCACTATTCTTTAAAACGGCTCTTTTTTCCTATTGGAGAGGAGGGGGTAAACAATCTTCAATTCTTCTAACAAATCTTTTTTAAAAAAAAGAATCTCTCCATTTCTTCTTTAAAATATTCAATTTCTTTTGAAAATCTCTCCTTTCATTCTTAAAAGATTTTAATTTGATGTTAATATTATGCTTTGTTTTTTTATTTTTTGGCATATACATTTTTTGGAATACTGTTTCTCTCATTTCACCATGATACTCACTTTCTTTTTAAAAATACACTATTTTCTATGAAAAACTCTTCGTTTCTTTTGAAGAACTCTTTTTTTCTTTTTAAAACTCTTCTTTTATCGATATATCATTTTCTGTTGAAAAGTTGTCATATTTCTTCTAAAAACCCTCATCTCTTGACGTGGGCACATCTATAAAATGCAGGTCCATTTATTTTATAAAATAAATTGAATTTTTTGAAAAAGTTCATTAGCTTAAAAAATTGTTATTCTGATGAGTTTTTGATCTAAAGTTGATGAAATAACTGGCTAAGGTTCGATATACATAGATCCATGGGGTTCTCCACCCAAAATCCATGTGAATCTTTGATTTTAGGGCCCAAAAGTCTTGGATCCACATGGATTATGGATGGAAAAGCCCATGTACCCTTTTGGGCCTTAGCCCACTATTTCATCATTTTAGCTCAAAAACTGATCAAATTAACAATTGTTCGACCTAATGAATATTTTGAGAAAATCCAATTTCTTTTATACTATACATGGACCTATATGTTGTTAATGAGCCTGGCATCATCTTCATTTTAAGACTCTTCGTTTTCTTCACCCATTTTTCTTTTTACAATATTCACAACTTATTTATAAAAAACTCGACGTTGACTTTTTTTTCATAAGGCTCTCATTTTTTAGTGGAACTCCCATTTTGTTTTTAGAACCCTCAATTTCTTCTAAAAACTCATCCTTTCCTCTTAGAACTCTCATTTTCTTTTGATTAACTCTAAACTCTATCATAAAGATCTATTTTCTTACGAAAAGTTATTCTTTCCTTCTTTATTTTTCTGAAATGTTCTCACTTTATTATTAAAACTCTCATTTTCTTCTTCAAAATCTCATATCCTTATGAAAAACTCTCCTTTTTCTTTTTGAAAAGCTGTCATTTTCTTATTAGAAAACTCCATTAATTTTGAACACACTCAATGTTTTTTTTTGATGCTCTTGTTTTCTTTTTAAAAAGTTATATTTTCTTATTAAGAGACTTACTTCCTTGTGAAAAAATCTCTCATTTTCGACTAAATGCTCTCTTGTTATTGTTAAAACTCTTCTTCTCATCTACAAAAAACTTTTCTTTCTTACTAAAGCTCTACGTTTCTTCTTAATGTTGTTTTTTCTTTATAAGAATGCATGTTTTCTTCGTGATAAATATTTTTCCTACCAACAACTCACATCTTCTATTAAAAAGTATGCTTCTCTTTTGAAAACTCTCATTTTCTATAAAAAAAAGCTCTCATATATGTTGTGAAGACCGTCTTACAAATGAGATTGAAATATAGTTTTATTGGATATTAAGTCGAAAGCTGTATTGATGCCCAATTTTGGTTTGGTTCCTTGGTTGGGATGGGCTTCCATACATCAACGTTGTCTATGTGGTGTCATCAATGAAATGTCCATTTTTCGTTTAGGTTCATTGGTTGGGGATGGATATTTCCACAATGACGTCATCAATTTGGTGGAAGTAGAAATGGTTACTGAGCTTGAAAATATGAAAGCTTGATGAGCCCGATTCGAAAGAAATTTGGCTTGGCTTTTAATTTTGTGTTATAATAGATTTTCACAAAATTCAACTTTAGATGAGTTGTAGGATATTGGTTGAAAAGCTTGCCAATGCCTATTTTTTGTTTATGTCAATTGATTAAGGAAGGGCATACAAGCAACAACATCATAGATGTTGTAAAGACCGTATTTCAAATAAGATTGAAATATGTTTGTATTGGATATTGAGTGGAAAGGCGTATCGATGCCCCAATTTTGACTAGGTTCTTTGATTGGGATGGGTATCCACACAACAACGTTGTCTATGTGGTGTCAGGCCCATATCTACTATCATGTGGAAGTCAATGGAATGTCGAATTTTCGTTTATGTTCATAGGTTAGTGAGGGGCATTTCCACAATGACATCAATCTGGTGGAACTAGAAATGACTATTTGGCTCGAAAATCTGAAAGCTTGAAGAGCCCGATTCAAAAGAAGTTTGGCTTGGCTCTTAATTTTGAGTTCAAAGAGATTTTGATGAAATTCGACTTTAGACGAGTTGTAATATATTGTTTCAAAAGCTTGTCACTGCCCATTTTTTTTGGGTCCATTGATTGGGGAAGCGCATACAAGAAACAACGTCATTTATGTTGTGAAGGCTGTATTTCAAATAAGATTGAAATATATTTTTATTTGATATTTGGTGGAAAGTTTTATTGATGCCCAGTTTTGATTGGGTTCCTTGGTTTGGATGGGCATCTAAACTGCAACGTTGTCTATGTGGTGTCAGGCCAATAGTATAATTGGAAATCAATGAAATGCCCACTTTTGAGTTATGTTTATTGGTTGGGGACGGGCATTTCCGCAATAGCATTATCAATTTGGTGGAAATGGAGATGGCTATTTAGCTCAATAATCTAAAAGATGGAAGATCTTGATTCGAAAGAAATTTTGCTCGGTTCCTAATTTTTAGTTCAAATAGATTTTCATGAAATTCAACTTTAGATAAGTTGCAGGATATTAGTTCAAATGTTTGTCAATGCCCATTTTTTGTTTATGTCCAATGATTGGTGTTGTGTTTTAAATTTATATCAAATAGAATTTTATTGCTGGACTTAAATTACAAGACATGAAATTGAAGGAATTAACTACAATAAAAAAATAAAATTAAAACACTAACCTTAGACAAAATCAAAAACTCCTATTTTCTCCTAGCTCCAAAGCTCTCCAAATTCCCCAGCCAAGTTTGAATTGTACAATGGAGAGGTCTCCAATTTATAGAGGTTTGGAGAGCTAAGTTAAGCAAGATGTGTGCGGACCCACTCAATTCAGCCGACCTTGGCATGCACGGGAACTTCTATTTTATTTTGCTTTCCTTCGCATGTGTTGTATGGCCGACTCCTCCTTTATTTCCTCCTATCTTTTCTAATCTTTCTTTGAGCAACAACGATTCCTTTCTTTTCTATTCTTCAGTCGGCCAGCATGTGTTCAATTTTCTTGATGCCAAACTTGGCCTTTCCTCTCTATTCTTACCTTTGCCACGATAGAGATGAATGGGATAAAGATCCCTTTTTATTCCTTTTTTTTGTGTATTGCTGCACACGATTCTTGTTGCTGCTGGCAAAACCGATTGGAATACCTGGCTGTCCCTTTCTTTTTTCTATTTATTTCTAGCTTCAGCATCCAGCAACAGTTCCAGGTGCTGGCTTCAAGATGTGTTCCTGCTGGCGGAAACAACGTTTTTCTAATTGCTAACCGGTGCCTCTGTCTTTTCTTTCTCTAGCTTCTGCAATCGTATGCATGTTGCTGTTCTTCTCTTCTATTTCCAATTCATCCCTCTTCTTATTTCCACTTGCTAGCTGTATTATTTTTTTATTTTGAATGTTGCACGCTGCAGTTTCTGCTCAGTTTCATCTTTGCTTAGTGGACTATCCAATTAAGAACGGGGCTGCCCCAAATCTGACTGTGTTGCTCGTTACGTTCCAACAATTTGTTGGCATCTCTGCTGGTTGTACATCTATTGCTTGTTAGCTGGCGGTTGCGACAAGTCTGCCTGGCCTCTTTATCTTTCTCAGTTTTAACCAAGAATGCATTCTTTATGTCGTACATGACCAGTGGCTTCAACCTGACAATCTCTCCAGCAATTCTAGCCCAACCATCAACCATTATATAAGTAATGAAAAATGTTACTTTCAGTAGCATGGTCGTACCAATTATTTTGATAATTTCGTATGTGGACTCATGGGCGAAACTATTGATTTGCTCAAATGTTGTTCCAACTACTATATTCCCAAGAAACACGTTGATTAGTAAAAATAGGTAATACTTCCCATCAGATCTCCTCTAACAAGATGACAGTGATACTTTACCTTGTATCTTTAACATCATAATAAGTATCGATTTAAGAAAAATAAGGAATAACTTCAAAGCAATGCCAAGAGGAAATCGTAAATAAAAGATTTGACAGCCTTCCCTCAAGATCTGATATCATCATGGTGTGCATACTGACTTGCACAAGATCCTTCCCTGATTGATGCACCACAAAAGGCCTTCTTTGACAGCTTCAAGGTATAGTAGTTGCAACATTACTCTATTTCACTCTTTGATCCGCACAACAGTCATTACAGAAGGTCTTCTTTCAAAGATCATATGTACATGTAGCATTTGTAACTCTTCTTGTATTCAACCTGATTCCCCATCTCTATGCTAATGATCTCTCATGTACAATAAGAACCAAGTAGTCCACACAATGCCGAGTAAATACGTGACTCAGATCTTGTTGCCTTTTTGTTGGATTTGGCCTTGAATATGGGTCTACTTTTACCAAGTGTTTCCAAAAATGAATCCTAGACACTTTTCCTGTAATTTTCTTCAATTTTTACTTCTTTTCTTGTATTATCCTGAATTATATGCAAAACTCTCAAAATCCCATTAAAAATATCATAAACACATAAAACAAGGGCTAACTAATCCAAATATAGAGGTGAAAAATAGACATTTTTCAGTGTTCATCAATTGGGGAAAGGGTATACAAGCAACAACATCATATATGTTGTGAAAATCACATTTCAATATCTCAAATAAGATTGAAATATATTTTTATTAGATATTGAGTGGAAATATGTATTGATGTCCAGTTTTGGTTAGGTTCCTCGGTTTGGATGGGCATCCATACTGCACTGTTGTCTTATGTGGTGTCAGGCCCATATCTACTATTATATGGAAATCAATGAAATGCCTAATTTTTGTTTGGGTTTATTTGTTGGTGACGGGCATTTCCACAATGACATCATCAATCTGGTGGAAGTAGAAATGGTTATTTGGCTTGAAAATCTGAAAGCTTGAATAGCCCGATTCGAAAGAAATTTAGCTTGGCTCTTAATTTTGAGTTTTAACGAGATTTTCATGAAATTCAACTGTAGATAAGTTGGAGGATATTGGTTTAAAAGCTTCTCAATGCCCATTTTTTGTTTATGTCCATTGATTGTAGAAGGGCATAGAAGCAACAACATCATAGATGTTGTAAATACCGCGTTTCAATATCTCAAATAAGATTGAAATATATTTTTATTAGATATTGAGTGGAAATATGTATTGATGTCCAGTTTTGGTTAGGTTCCTCGGTTTGGATGGGCATCCATACTGCACTGTTGTCTTATGTGGTGTCAGGCCCATATCTTCTATTATATGGAAATCAATGAAATGCCTAGTTTTTGTTTGGGTTCATTTGTTGGTGATGGGCATTTGTATTGATTTCCTGTTTTGGTTAGGTTCCTTGGTTTGGATGGGCATCCATACTGCGCTGTTGTCGTATGTGGTGTCAGACCCATATCTTCTATTATATCGAAATGAATGAATTGCCTAATTTTTGTTTGGGTTCATTTGTTGGTGACGGGCATTTCCACAATGACACCATCAATCTGGTGGAAGTAGAAATGGTTATTTAACTTGAAAATCTGAAAGCTCGAAGAGGCCGATTACAACGAAATTTGTGTTGGCTCTTAATTTTGAGTTCAAAGAGATTTTCATGAGATCCAACTTTGGATGAGTTGTAGGATATTGGTTGAAAAGTTTGTCAATTCCCATTTTTTATTTATGTCCATTGATTGGGGAAGGGCATAGAAGCAACAACATCATGGATGTTGTAAAGACTGAATTTCAATATCTCAAATAAGATTGAAATATATTTTTATTAGATATTGGGTGGAAATCTGTATTGATGTCCTGTTTTGTTTAGGTTCCTTGGCTTGGAGGGCATCCATACTGCACTGTTGTCTTATGTGGTGTCAGGCCCATATCTTCTATTATATGGAAATCAATGAAATGCCTAATTTTTGTTTGGGTTCATTTGTTGGTGACGGGCATTTCCACAATGACATCATCAATCTGGTGGAAGTAGAAATGATTATTTAGCTTGAAAATCTGAATGCTCGATGAGCCTAGGTAGAACGAAATTTGTCTTGACTCTTAATTTTGAGTTCCAAGAGATTTTCATGAAATTCAACTTTGGATGAGTTGTAGGATATTGTTTTAAAAGCTTGTCAATTCCCATTTTTTATTTATGTCCATTGATTGGGGAAGGGCATAGAAGCAACAACATCATGGATGTTGAAAAGACCGCATTTCAATATCTCAAATAAGATTGAAATATATTTTTATTAGATATTGGGTGGAAATCTGTATTGATGTCCTGTTTTGTTTAGGTTCCTTGGTTTGGATGGGCATCCATACTGCACTGTTGTCTTATGTGGTGTCAGGCCCATATCTACTATGATATGGAAATCAATGAAATGCTTAATTTTTTTTTGGGTTCATTTGTTGGTGATGGGCTTTTCCACAATGACACCATCAATCTGGTGGAAGTAGTAATGCTTATTTAGCTTGAAAATATGAAAGCTCGAAGCACCCGATTAGAACGAAATTTGTCTTGGCTCTTAATTTTTAGTTCAAAGAGATTTTCATGAAATTCTACTTTGGATGAGTTGTAGGATATTGGTTGAAAAGCTTGTCAATTCCCAATTTTTATTTATGTCCATTGATCGGGGAAGGGCATAGAAGCAACATCATCATGGATGTTGTAAAGGCCGCATTTCAATACCTCAAATAAGATTGAAATAGATTTTTATTAGATATTGAGTGGAAATCTGTATTGATGTCCTGTTTTGGTTTGGTTCCTTGGTTTCAATGGGCATCCATACTGCACTGTTGTCTTGTGTGGTGTCAGACCCATATCTACTATTATATGGAAATCAATGAAATGCTCAATTTTTGTTTGTGTTCATTTTTTGGTGGTGGGCGTTTCCACAATGACACCATCAATCTGGTGGAAGTAGAAAAGGTTATTTAACTTGAAAATCTGAAAGCTCGATTAGAACGAAATTTGTCTTGGCTCTTAATTTTGAGTTCAAAAAGATTTTCATGAAATTCAAGTTTGGATGAGTTGTAGGATATTGGTTGAAAAGCTTGTCAATTCCCAATTTTTATTTATGACCATTGATTGGGGAAGGGCATAGAAGCACCAACATCATGGATGTTGTAAAGACCGCATTTTAATGTCTCAAATAAGATTGAAATGTATTTTTATCAGATATTGAGTGGAAATCTGTATTGATGTCCTGTTTTCGTTACGTTCCTTGGTTTGGATGGGCATCCATACTGCGCTGTTGTCTTATGTGGTGTCAGGCCCATATCTTCTATTATATGGAAATCAATGAAATGCCTAATTTTTGTTTGGGTTCATTTGTTGGTGACGGGCATTTCCACAATGACATCATCAATCTGGTGGAAGTAGAAATGATTATTTAGCTTGAAAATCTGAATGCTCGATGAGCCTAGGTAGAACGAAATTTGTCTTGGCTCTTAATTTTGAGTTCTAAGAGATTTTCATGAAATTCAACTTTGGATGAGTTGTAGGATATTGCTTTAAAAGCTTGTCAATTCCCATTTTTTATTTATGTCCATTGATTGGGGAAGGGCATAGAAGCAACAACATCATGGATGTTGAAAAGACCGCATTTCAATATCTCAAATAAGATTGAAATATATTTTTATTAGATATTGGTTGGAAATCTGTATTGATGTCCTGTTTTGTTTAGGTTCCTTGGTTTGGATGGGCATCCATACTGCACTGTTGTCTTATGTGGTGTCAGGCCCATATCTACTATGATATGGAAATCAATGAAATGCTTAATTTTTTTTTGGGTTCATTTGTTGGTGATGGGCTTTTCCACAATGACACCATCAATCTGGTGGAAGTAGTAATGCTTATTTAGCTTGAAAATATGAAAGCTCGAAGCACCCGATTAGAACGAAATTTGTCTTGGCTCTCAATTTTGAGTTCAAAGAGATTTTCATGAAATTCTACTTTGGATGAGTTGTAGGATATTTGTTGAAAAGCTTGTCAATTCCCATTTTTTATTTATGTCCATTGATTGGGGAATTGCATACCAGGAACAACATCATATATGTTGTGAAATCCGTATTTCAAATAAGATTGAAATATATTTTTATTGGATATTGAGTAGAAAGCTTTATTGATGTGCAATTTTGTTTAAGTTCCTTGGTTGGGATGGGCATCCAAATAACGTTGTCTATGTAGTGTCAGCCTCATATCTACTATGATGTGGAAATAAATGAAATGCTCAATTTTGGTTTTGGTTCATTGGTTGGGGATGGGCATTTCCACAATGACATCGTCAATTTGGTGGAAGTTGAAATTGTAATTTAGCTTGTAAATCTGAAAGTTTGAAGACTCCGATTCGAAAGAAATTTGGAATTAAATATATTTTTCTTGGATATTAAGTGGAAAGTTGTATTGATGCCCGATTTTGGTTTTGGTTTAATGATTGGGATGGGCATTCACACGACGACGTTGTCTATGTGGTGTTCGGTCCATATATTACTATTATGTGGAAATTAGTGTAATGCCCAATTTTGGTATAGGTTCATTTGTTGTGGATGGACATTTTCACGTTGACATCATCATTCTGATGGAAGTAGAGATGTCTATTTATGTCGAAAATCTGAAAGTTTGAAGAACCAGATTCGAAAGAAATTTAGCTTGGCTCTTAATTGTACCTTCAAAGAGATATTCTTGAAATTCAACTTTAGATGAGTTGTAGGATATTGGTTCAAAAGCTTGCCAATGCCCATTTTTTGTTTTTGTCCATTTATTGGGGAAGCGCATACCTGCAACATCATCATATATGTTGTGAAAACCGTATTTCATTATCTCAAATCAGATTGAAATATATTTTTATTGGATATTGAGTGGAAAGACGTATTAATGCCCAGTTTTGGTTAGGTTCCTTGGTTGGGATGGGCATTCAAACAACAACATTGTCTATGTGGTGTGATGCCAATATCTACTATTAAGTAGAAATCACTGAAGTGCCCAATTTTGATTTAAGTTCATTGGTTTCTCCAATGATATCATCAATGTGTTGGACGTAGAGATGGCTATTTGACTCGAAATTTTGAAAGCTTGAAGAGCCCGATTTGAAAGAAATTTTGCTTGGCTCTTAGTTTTGTGTTCTAAGAGGCTTTCATGAAATTCAAGTTTAGATGAGTTCTAGGATATTGGTTCAAATTCTATTTTGGTTTATGTCCATTGATTTGGGAAAAAGCATACAAGCAACAACATCGTATATGTTATAAAGACCGTATTTAAATATCTCGAATGAGATTGAAATACATTTTTATTGGATATTGATTGGAAATCCGTATTGATGCCCAATTTTGGTTAGGTTCTTTGGTCGGGATGGGCATCCAAACAAAAACGTTGTCTATGTGGTGTCGGACAATATGTACTATTAACTGGAAATGAATGAAATGCCCACATTTGGTTTACGGACATGCATTTCCACAATAACATAGTCGGAAGTAGAGGTCGCTATTTAGCTTGAAGATCTGTAAGCTGGAAGACACCGATTTGAAAGAAATTTAACTTTGCTCTTAATTTTGAAAACAACAATCCATATTTATCTACTATTATGTGGAAATCAATGAAATGCTACTTTTTATTCAAGTTCATTGGTTGGAGATAGGCATTTCAACAATGTCATTATAAAAAATGGTGGAAGTAGGAATGGCTATTTCACTTTAAAATCTGCAATCTTAAAGGGCCCGATTTGAAAGATAATGGGCTTGGCTCTTAATTTTGAGTTCAATGACATTTAGTGAAATTCAACTTTGTCAATGTCCATTGTTTGTTTTGGTCAATTGCTTGGGGGTGGCCATCAAAGCTACAACGTCATTTATTATGTGAAAAGCTTGTCAATGCCCATTTTTAGTTTTGGTCAATTGATTAGGGGTGGGCATTCAAGCTACAACATCATGTATGTTGCAAAGACCGTACTTCAATATCACACCTAAGGTTGAAATACATTGTTATTACATATTCATTGTAATGTTGTAATGATACCCAATTTTGGTTTGGTTCCTTGGTTGGGATAGCATATGTGAGAATTTCATATAAGATTGCAAATTTATTCGTCGGATGTTGGTAAGAGAGAAGCGTCAATGCCCAATTTTCTTTTGGTTCATTCGATGGGGAAGGGCATCTGAATGAAAATATAGTTTATTTGTTGTATGGTCTCTGGTGAGGATCCTTACTAAGTTTGAACTTCATATTTATCGAATATCAGTATTGAGTTGTTGGAGAGTGCACAATTTTGTTCCAAGTCCATTTGATAGGGATGTGGGTTAAAGAATAATGAATTTTATGAGAATGAGAAGGAATCTATGGAAACTACATTCTATATTTATCTACTATTAAATGGAAATTAATGAAATGCCCAATTTTGGTTCAGGTTCATTGGTTGTGGATGGGCATTTCCATAAGGGCATCATTAATTTGGTAGATGTAGAGATGACTATTTAGCTTGAAAATTTGAATGCTTGATGAACCCAATTCAAAAGAAATTTAGCTTGGCTTTTAAATTTGAGTTCAAAGAGATTTTCATGAAATTCAACTTTAGTTGAGTTGTAGGTTATTGATTCAAAAGCTTGTCAATGCCCATGTTTGCTTTAGGTCCATTGATTGGGGAAGGGCATAAAAGCAACATCATCATATATGTTGTGAAGACCGTATTTCAATATCTCAAATAGGATTGAAATATATTTTTATTGGATATTGAATGGAAATCTTTATTGATTTACAATTTTGGTTAGGTTCTTTCGTTGAGATGGGCATCCCAACGGCAACGTTGTCTGTCGTTTTAAGATAATATCTACTATTAACTTGAAATGAATGAAACGCGAATGCCGAATTTTGGTTTAAGTTCATTGGTTGGAGATAGGCATTTCCACAATGTCATTATCAATCTAGTGGAAATAGGGATGGCTATCTTGGTTGAAAGTTTGCAAGCTTAAAGAGCTCAGTTTGAAAGAAATTGTGCATGGCTCTTGATTTTGATTCAACGATATTTTCATGAAATTCAATTGTAGATGAGTTGTAGGATATTGGTTCAAAAGCTTGTCAATGCCAATTTTGTTTTTAGGTCCATTGATTGGAGAAGGGCATACATGCAACAACATCATATATGTTGTGAAGACCGTATTTCAGTATCTCAAATATGATTGAAATATATTTTTATTGGATATAAGTGGAAAGTTGTATTGATGCATAGTTTTTGTTAGGTTCCATGGTTGGGAACAACAACGTTGTCTATGTGGTGTCAGGCTTGACAAGAGAGTTCCATATAGAATTGCAAAAAAATTTCATCGGATGTTGATATGAAAGAAGTGCGAATGCCTAATTTTTTTCTACCCATTTCTTGGGGAATGGCATGTCAATGAAAATACAGTTTATTTGATGTTTGGCCACATGTGAGAATTCTAGAAGAGTTTGAAATTCATATTTATCGCGTATTAGTAGGCATACTGTTGGAGAATGCACATTTTTGTTCTAGTCCATTGCTTGGAGATGTGCGTTAAGCATTGATGAAATTTTCGACTCTTAGAAAGAATTTATGAAAACAACAATCCATATTTATCTACTATTAAGTGGAAATCATTGAAATGCCAAATTTTTCTTGAGAGTGTTCGAAAGAATTGAGAAAATTTCAAATTTTTTATTTGGGAACTCCCAATATCTAAAATTTATCATTTTTCAAAAAATCAGAAAAAAAAAAAAAAAATATCTACATTTCAGTATGGTGGCACAGGTAGGCCTTATAACTTACCTTATTCGTCATCAATTTCTCTATTTCTTTGTCGCTCAATAACATGCTCTGTATAATATTACAGATCAAATAACTTCTTTGTAAAATCATTTTAAAAGATACCCTCTCCGTCCCAAAATACTTGTCCTATATGTATTTTGGAATTGTCCTAAATTACTTGTCTGATTTGTTTATTTTCAACTCCAATCGCATTATTATGACCTCCTTTTATAAGCTTTGACTTGCTCAAATAAAAAAAATACCAAAATCTGCAAAATAATATTTTATAAAACAATCTTTAAGAAATAAAAAATTCTGAAATGGGACAAGTATTTTGGGATGGAGGGAGTATAAATAATTTTTTCTTAATAATACAGGTCTTAATTTCTTAGATATAAAAAGAGTCGAATTAGGATCTCTAGTTTAATCTTAGAATATGAGAATTTCTAAGTTAGTATTTAAAAAAGATTTTTTTTGTAAAAGTTTTGTAAATTAAAAAAGAAATTAATTACCATAAATTTATAAAAAAAATTTAACATCCCCGATCGACCTCTCGCCATTCCCTCAGGCTCATCCCTCTTTCCTTGTTCTTCACATCCAAAACCCTAGAAACCTAAAATTTCTCTCTTCTGCCAATACATTTTCGGAGCTTCCAAGGCCTTCACCGTCAGCTAGCCTAGAAAGAACGAGATGTAATCCCATATAGGTGGCGTCTTGAGCTGCAGCCTCACTCACAGTCATCACGCCTTTCAATGTCGTCAATTGCAATATGCAGGTTTTTTTGGGGTATCTGATTTGATAATTTACCATTTGGTGGGATATTGGCTGCTGCTGATGTCCAATTTCATTTGATTATTTGTTCCTGTTTTGGCTACTACTGCTGTACTGCTCTTTAGAGTTTGTATTTCTTTATTTTATTTGAATATTGCATTGATTTGATGTTTCTATGTTGCCACATTTCTAGACCCCGTTTGATGTGATGTGTCTGTGAGTTTGATCTTTCTAGGGCTTAAATTTTGGATCAGACCACTGTCCTATACATTTCTGGGTCCCTTCATCCTGTTTTATTGCATCACCACCTGTTAGTGTTTTGCTTTGATTTCATTGATCTGGAAACATCATGCAATTCATCTTTTCCCTATTTGGTCAGATTGGGATTCTTAATTGGCTTTGGTTAGTTCATGTAGCATTAGGACTCAATATTTACTAATTTACTGATTTGCTTGCTTTGATTATCATTTCACCCCTCCCTCTTTCTGCTTGTAGTATATTTAATATATTTGATGTTCAAAGAGGATGACTTAATTTTTACAATTGAACGAAGAAATGGAGAAACAAAGAACAAAGATAATGATGGTAATGAAAGGTTTATGCATGTGAAGGAGTGTATCATGGTTTTATGCCCCTCTTTGATAAAGATATACATCCTTCATTTATAGCGTTAAATCTCTTTTGATGGCTCTTAGTAATTAATAATTTTGATCAATGTATAGCAATAAGATTTCGCATGGTTCCTTATGGATTCTCTTACTAATGTTTTTCCTGAAAAACATATTGATGCATTCCAGGACTTATATAAATTCCTGAGCAAGATGTTCATGAGCCCTAGTATCTGCAGTATGCTATAGATGTTCATGAGCCCTAGTATCTGCAGCATGCTATAGATGATGTCTTTTATGGGTTGGTTTATTTTCAACTGTCAAATATCAATGTTTCATTTCTATGTAAATGATGTGCAGGATCTTTATGCCACATGTTTCTTGCAAACACATCAATATATCTGTAGTGTATGGTGGGAGTATATACCATCAAGAAGACAAGTATTAGCTTGTAGAAGAACAAATTTAGGCTCAGAAGATGATGCAAAATTTATTATTGTTATATAGAATATTGACCTTTATTTTTGTTAGTCTTAATTTTATTGTTAGTTCTCCAATTGCTTGATGAAACTAGATGGAGTTTTCTAAAGTAGAGAGTCGGTTCGAGTGTTCTTAAAAGAAAAAAAAAATCTCTTGATTTCCTTAATTGATATAAATTTATAGCGTGTTTATGTATTGGCACTAACATGCATTCTTTGTTAGCTACAATCCTTACGTGCAAGTGGGGCATTATATTTTCATGATTATGGCTTTAGCTGGGGATGGGAACGGGTTTACCTAAAGCAAACTCGTACATATGATAATGTAGAGCACATTCGTATTTCATTAGCTAATAGAAGCTATCTTTGTACCAAGGCAACTCATTGAGAAATTTAAGGAGGAAGAACCTATAGCTAGTATTTATTGGTTTTGAAAAGGCTTATGGTAGAGTTATGAGGAAACTGTCATGCATTCTTTGTTGGGTGATGTTGTATACACCCCCAAAATCTCTTTATATACACCCTCTCCTTTTTCTTTCCTATTTTACCCTTGCACATGTCAAAACCTTCTTCCCATTTCGGAATGCAGCAATGGAATGGTTGGTGGTCTTGGGAAGAGGAAAAGCAATATTAAGATGGAAATTGTTGGGGGTGGGGAACGGATGGAGATGGTGGAGTGGTGGCTGGTTTGAAGGGTATAAACGACAGGGGATTGGATCTGAGCCGTGCTTGGGTTCTGGCCGTGAGTGAAAGGGATGGTGGCGACAGATTGAGCCTCGGCTGCTGTTTGAAGTGATGCTAGCTGGAACTGTGGAGGTCCGATTGGAGATCTGACAGTTATGGACGATTGAAGGGGGCGATGGGTCTGTTTGGCGAGGAAGCAGGTGAGGACTAGGGTGAAGAAGGATAGGCTAGATCTCGGTTGGAGTCAGGGGAGTGGAAATGATTGGAGATGGGGCGGGGAATGGTTCGGGGCAAGGCAAACCTGGGCGTGGATTTGGTCGATCTGGAGAAGAAAGAGACGAATGAAAATCCAGCTAGAGGGAGAAAAGAGAAGAATAGGAATCCACTCGAGGGAGGAAGGTAGAAGAAGAGAAGAGAAAGAGGAGAATCCGTACAAGGGAGAGAGTGGTTCAGAAAATCTCATTCATTTTATCATCAATAATATCTCTAATACACTCTTAATCTTCTCTTTATATAAAAATAAACTCTAATCTTAAACTTTAAGAGATAATAAAAAAGCGAAAATACATAATAAATAAATAGAAATGAAAAAATTGGGCCGGGTTTTTATGTTTGGCCAGATCGGGTGAGACTATGTGCTAAGTTAAAATTGTGTCTTTTCATTCTTTGAATGATTTTTGGAAGTTTAAAACTAAGTAGTTTGACATGGAGCGCTCACGATGGCCCTAATCATACTCTTCCTCCCTCACACTAACCTATCTTGCTAACGATTTTCTCTTTGGCTTTTTATGCAGGAAATTACATTCATCCTTTTTGGAAGCCTTATGGATCACTGTTTGACCCATGTGGAAGTTTTTATCTTTGACACATTTCATGTAGCAATGAGTCGATTTGTAACAATATTTGTGAATGTGTATTAAATTATACTTAAGGAGAAAGGAAGAGCACATTAAAATACTTGTGATTCTTATCTAAAGGGTAATGTTATATAAACCCTTATTTTCTTTTTGTCTACACTGGATTCTTTCCTCTTATTTTGAATTCCTATTTTACCCCTCATTATTACTTTGCTTCTTTCGCCATTCTCTTTCGTTAAACGACGAGTGAGTGAGAAAGGTATTGGCAACACACGATCGCCGCAGTTCGGATTGTCGCCCTGCTGCTTCCTACCTCTTCCATCTGTGTTCTCCATTGACGCTAGCCAAGCCTCCCATCACTGCCTTCAACGACCCTAGCCACCCCTTGTCCTCCACCCATTTCCCTTTTCCGTTCTAACCCTCTCCAACCAGACTCTCCTGCAGCCTGCCTTCTTCCAAGCGACCCTCACCTTGCCTGTAGTTCTTAAGGGAAGAATACCCTTTTATCTTGACAGTAGAAGGGATGGCCACTACGTGGCATAATAAGAACTTAATGCCTCTTTAAGTAAGGTTCATAGGCAACTGTCCTCGTGAAAAAATCTTAAGTACCATGGATCTATTGCTCATTTGTATCTATTCAGCTATTCATTTTGTTGTTTCTTTATGTCACTTTCTAGGATCTGTAACACGGTAGATCTTCAGCATTTGATTGAGGTAATTTGGCACTTCACGTCCATCTTTTATATTATTTCATACTTTTCATTTGGTCTTAGTTTATTACTTTCTTAGTGTGTTACTGCATTTGCTTATTTTTACTATAGTTTCTAATTCATGGTGTTATTTTGATTCTATAATCTGTGGCATCTAAGTTTTGATTTAGGCATGATTTAGTGCATTGTGCTAAATGTTTCAATGTTTTGCTTGTAGAAATGGTTTGGGTAGAATGGCAGCTGAAATTTTATAAAGGTGGGATATCATATGCTAAAGAAGTGCACAAGAAAATCAATAAATAATACGGCACCTCAAGATAGCCAAATCCCCACATTAGAAAGAAAACATACATGAAGAATACACTAAGTAATGCTTGTAGAAGAAAGCATTATGCAATGACAAGAGCCTAGCAGCGTAAACTAGGGGCGTCTTGTGTGAGAGTGGGGCGCTCTCCTAAGGGGTTTAGGGGGGGGCTTGCCTCATGGTTCCCCTAGCCATGAGTCAGTTGAAGAATAATTTTTAGACCAACACACAAAGTATAAAATTGGCTTGAATAATAATCAAGCTTTAATTTTTTATCCAAGTCCGATCCGTTTATAGAATAAGTTGATTTTTGTTTGTTCAAACCCACTTTTCTTGAATCGGATTCTTTAAAATTTGGTCGACAGATGGAAGGTTACAAGGGGATGCCATGGTGGAATCGGTGCATCACTCAAACAGTAGTCCTTCTCTATGCTGGCGTCCATCCAAGATATAGGTTGATTTTTGCCATCATTAATGATTAGCATCATATTACTTATTTTACCATATAATTTATTATATTTTTTATAAATAGATTTTTAAATTTTTAGTTTGGACAACAAAATTCGCCTTTGTTCTTTCTCTAAACACAAAAGAGTCACTCTATTATTATTAATCCGACATGTATAGATTAGGAGATTTACATGTACTTAAAGAATTAGTCAAATAAGACACTTGAATACATTAATCTTTAAAAATAAAAATAAAAATATCTAAATCTGAGTCCAAATTGTATTATAAACAGGTTTTAACCTAAGCTGAAGCCTAATCTGCGGTACGAACCGAAGATCAACTCCGAACTGCATAATTTTCGAGGTGAGGAATGCTTAACACCTTGTATGGATGCTTATATGCTCATATGTTAATTTAGAGAATTTATTGAGTCATTGATGAACTTTAATGCATGAATCATTATGAATTCCCAAGTGTGTGATATGTAGCATGTTTATGATATTGTTTTGATGATGGGTATATTGTAATGATTATTGGAAACCTTTATGTAGGGCTAACATAATTAATAAGGGTAAGACTTGGGTTTGGATCATGGAAAATGAGAGTAGTGGGATCTATAATGATAAACCACCAAGGGATGGTCTAGAATGACGATAAATTGTCAGGACTATATGATGTATAAATGAGCTCAAATTGTATATCCCAGGGATCACATCCCGTCGTCAACCCAATAAAGAAGTGTAATTGAATGTATGAAAGCTTAAGGAATGGACTATGCTTGCTATCGATGTGTTTGTACAAACACGATATGTTTATGACATCTATGATGCCCCATTTAATTGTAAATGTAATTTCCTTTGCATCACTAATTTAATATGGACCTAGGGTGGGTTAACTTGGGAGTGATTATGGGAAGTACGTGCTATATGGTGAAAAACACTTTCCTATACTATCAACACTTTCTGCCCAGATTTGTGGGCGTCACTTGTTTTTGGGGTGGCCATCCTAATACGGGAATATTCTTTTAGTAGATACGGGTTTTTCGGATTCCCATTTTGCCTTCATCTGAAGAAATCGGCTTACTTTTTCAGTAAATCTGTTCATTGAAAAGTGAACCGATTTATGTGTAAAATGATCTGGTCGGTGCACCAATTTGGACTCTCAAGAAATCGGTGTACCGATTTCCAATTGATTTGGTCGGTGCACCGATAAGTAGACCGATTCACTGAAAAGTGAATTGATTTTTGCGGATGGATAAGAGGCAAAATAGGAAGTTCACTAAAACTCGTGCCTCTTAAAAGATAATGCCCGTGTTAGATGTCTACCTTTATTTTTGTTGGTGGGCCTTAATCTATTTTTTGTGGCCTATTCTTTGGACCTCCCTATGGTGTCGTCTCTCTCCTGGCCCGGATTGTGGGTTTATTTGTACATATTTTTTAGGTTCTTCCCTTCTTTAAATGAATTACTAACCATCATTGAAAAAAACACATATATGAGAAACATATCAGTCATTCATTCATGACAGATAGTGAAAGACTTTCAAGGAGCATTTTAATGACAGATTATAAAGTAGACAGTACAATGTATTCTTTTTTCCTTTGATTGATACTACAATTGTTCACTTCATGTGCAGAACTGCTTCCTATATCCTGAGCAGGCCTATAAATGGACCTAGATCCGGTCCGGCCCGGCCAAATAGGGTTATTGGACAGTCTGTGACCCGGCCCAATTACATAGGGTCCGATTATTCTTGGATCTGGCCCGACCCGATAAGCCTGTTGGACTGTATGCGGCCTGATAAGGGCCTGTTTGTCCATTTTCAGGCCATCATACAACAGGGCCAAAAATTATTTTTTTAACTTATAATTTTTTTTTTATCAAACTGAGCACAATAAACCAGATATTTTATTTTAATCTAAATCAAAACATGAAAATTTAAAATTAAGACTTGATTTGATAGTTCTATAAGAGAAAAATAATTAAATTTAAAAAATTAAAATAACTCTTGACTTGGTCAACTAGAATTTTTGTTGAGTCAAATAACTCTAATTAATGGTTCTTAAGTTCCGATGGGTTAGACCTCACACTCAATCGCTATAGTATCTAATGGTTCGTGCGCTTGCGAGTTAGTAAATTTAAAATTTATACAGCACCCGTCTTATGAATGTCGGGGAAGAGAACTCCATGGGTTGCTCAAAACGCTGTTGGCTGAAAGGGGACACAGAGGAAGGAGAATCATTCGATTGCCGTCGGATGGAAAAGGTTTGGAATCCTCGAGAAGAAGAGAAGATAGAAACATGCTAAAAACCCAAAATGAAATTTCATTCAAATATCCATAATAATCTTGTTCCAAACTCTTAATTCTAATTCATTTCTAATTTTAAAAATTAAGTAATAAAAAATGAGAATAAAAGATAAATAAATAAAAAATAAATAATTGAGTTGGGTTTTTTTTATGTTTGGTTGGGTCGGACTATGTACTACATCATAAAGCCCGAGTCTAGCCTACCATTTATTTAAGTCAGGCTCGAACCAACTTAGACAAATGAACATCTCTAATAGCTACACTCTACAAGCCACCTATTTCTTGAACGAATTTTAGATACCAAAAGAATTCTTGAACGAGTCACTCTTTCTACAATAAAAATATATATAAAATTATATTTAATTTTTCAACTTTTTCTTTAATTTCACTCCAATCTTTATCAAAATAAGTGTGGATAATTCTCCAAACACTTTTTGAAAACAATATTATAATAATGTAGTTGATGGCCCCAAAAAATGTCATATTTTAAGTTCGCTATAAGGAGTGGTATTTTTTGTGTTGAGAGTGACTTCATCCAAGACTTCTCACATCTCAAGTGAGTTCTTGACCTTCAAGTCAACCTTCATAGATTGACATAAATAAATAAATGTCGATACAATCTAACAATTATGACTTCAGATTTTAGGTTTTTTTAAGAGTATATAATGAGTAATTTAAATTTAATACTAAGATCATCAAAATACACTTCGAAGTTCAAACTAGAAATGGGCCTTTAAATCAAGAAAGCTCTAAATCTAGTTAATTCACAAATTTTAGTAACTCGATTTCAATTCGAATAGCATTTGAGCATAAAATTTTCCCAAATTAAATTTGAGACATGTAAGTATATATTCACTTGATATAAAAAAATAAAATTGACCGTTCGAAAAATCCTCCACGTCAACCTATTTTCATTAGTCTAATTCAAATCTTTTGAACATAAAATTTTCCCGAATTAAATTTGAGACATTTAAGCATGTATATTCACTTGCTATAAATAAATAAACAAAATTGACAGTTCTTCAACCTATTTTCATTAGTCTAATTCAAGTGATTATATATAATTAATAAGACTAATTTATTTTAAGTTCTCACTTCAACTATCATTTATTTAATTTTTAAGATCATAGACTCTACTTTATTACAAAATGCCCAACTTTCACATTACTCTCGTTTAAAATTATCTTACTATCTTTTTAGTAAAAAAAATATTTCCTTTATTATTGGCAAATGATTGAGGCACCTTGTAATATTTTATTTTTAGACACATTCCTGACAAAAAAAACTAGACATGCTCATAGTCCAGAGGGGGTTGACCTCATGAAAAGAGGTCTTGACTCTTGAATTCGATCCAATTTCAAACTCCTCTCAATGACTCTCCACAAGATTACTCCTTCTCTATCATGTTCTTGCACATCACCAAATGCTAAAAATCCTTCAGTTCTTCCTTCTGTAGTGCTATTTCTTTGGTCATGGAGCGGCATATATCATTGAAGTCGCGCTTCTTCACCATCCTTTGATTTCTCTGGATTTGAATACAAGCCAAATGCCCTGGATGAGAGTCTACCATGAAAGTACCGGCGACATCTGAGGTTGCACCCAAATCCAAATGAAAGATGCAGAGGAAGAAAGGTGAGAAAGGAGGAGACAATACAGGAGAGAGGAGATTAGAAATATTCATTTGAAAAATCCGAGACCTAAACTTGCTCAAAATTTAATAAATAAGTAGCCAAATCTCACCTAGCTACCGCCGTCTATATAACTCAGTAACTCATTCAATAGACTTAAGACTTGAGTTGATCCTGAGTTCTGAAAAACTAGTAAATCATCCAAAAGTTCTTTAATACAACTAAATGATTCACTCAAATGAAATCCAATGAAATTGAGCGAACTTTTACTTCCTCGGACAGTAAGAATTAGTTTCATTCACTTTTACTCATACACCTCACTCAGCAAACAGTGTGGCGAGGGAAGTGCTTAATGTATCTTTGGGAGTTTAGAGAGCAGGGGACTGCTTAGCTTATCTTTTGTTGCAAAGGACGTGTTATTATAAATTTTATTTTACTCTTTGCTTTTTTTCTGTTTTTTTTCCTTTTCCCTCACCTTGAATCTAGGTATAAGTCTCCTGTACTCAAATCCATCTCTTGTACTCACTCCTTATTCTTTAACAAATTTAGTCATCTATGTTCCAAAAAAAAGATTCAGTTTCATTCAACTTGAAATTCAAGAGAGTCCATGCTGACTCTGCTGAGCCATGTTCAGAAGCCTCCATTGAGTTGGACTAGAATGCTTGGATAATGTTCTTCAGCATATGGGATTTGAAAAAAGAAAAAGAAAAAAGGAGAAGCTCGACTGTGGAATAGGTATCCAAGCAACATTCTGTTCCAGTGAATGGGTTCCCAAAAGGGTTTTCCAAGAGATCAGAGATAAACGAAATGAGATTCTCTGTTGGCATACTTGTTTACTTGGACTTAGAATTGCCAGTTGAGAGTTGATACATCTTTGGTTACCCTGTCTCAGTGACTAATGCTCTTCTACTGTTTCTTTGCACTTTGCAGTAATCATGGGTGTTGTTTGGCAGTAGCTACTGTGAGCAAGTTAAGTTTCCTTGATAGTTCTGTGTATACTTTTCAATTTTATCGATGTCTTCGAAGAGACAGTTTTATTTGTATTCTATTTACCATCAAATAAAGTTTTTTAAAATTATAAAAACTAAGGGCCACATGATTCTTCCTCTATACAAATCACAAGATTCTTAAATTGAAACGAAATGTTCCTCTTGTTGTATCTTACAATACGAGTCATGTATCATGAGACTTTGACAACAATAGTTCTAATGCCTGGGTTCATCATGCACAAAGGGCCTTCGCACCTAGGTGCAATTTTGACACTTATGTCTAATAGTAATTTTTTTGTTTTACTTTAGGATATAGTTCTATAGAATTTATTGCAGATTTGACTATATTTTGTTATATAAGAGAAAATTCTTAATGAAATTTAGGATGGGATTATTGAGTCTCTCCATTAAATAAGTAAAACTCAAGGACACCAAATGCCAATATATATAAGCTTTTGAAAGACTGATATGTTCTTCAATATCATATGTTGTTTGTATTATTTAATTATTTATTGCATGAAGAAAGATAGGTTTTGATCACTGTTTACAATAACAAAGATGAGGAAACAATCATGTTAGAAATTTTGAAATGGGTGATCTCATTCTATTCTAATTCCAACCATGAATGGATGGCAATGAATAGTGAACCAAAATAAAATGAATTATTTTTTTTATACAATTCATAATGGATCCAAAGCTAATCACCATTCAATCAATGAAAAAAAGAAATTAAGAAAACCTTAATTTGATGCCTTGGGGGCAATAGTTGAGCATTTGGAACTAGTGATAACTTCCTAAAGGAAGAGGAAAAAAAAGAAGACAAGAAAAGAGTACCTCTTTTCACAACTAAGCTTGGGACTAATTGGACTAATTGGATGAGACATCTGAACATCTTTGATAAAAAAAAAACTTGTGTCTCAGTTAAGCCGATTTACCAAGGTCTTTCTCCTTGGAAACCTTGATGGCAACCTCAGGGCCGGCCCTGGGTATAGGTATCGTAGGCCGTCGCTTAGGATCTCCAGACAGAAAAAGCCCCCCATTTAAACTCCTTAATATACTAGTCATAAAGGGCCCTTAAAATCTCACTCTGCCTACGGCCTTTAAGATTTTTGGGGGCAACCTCAAATTCATGTCATACTCAAAACTCAAATGGCAAATGTGCCTACGAAAACGATTTCTTCCTTCTTCGGATGCTCGGTAATTATGAAAACCAACAGCTGAAGCCCTTCAGCATCCAATGCCAATCAATTGCCAACAACCTTGCCAATTCCAACCATTTCATTTGCCCTATCAGAATTGGCTTAATGAATACAACATCAATTGGAGAGAATTGATTTAGACAACAATATTTTTATGGATATGGATATGGATAGAATAAAGGGAAATGATTTGTGCACCCCCATCTTTTACTTATTGTGCACTCCTCCTACGTAAAATTACAATTTTTCCAAAAAGAGCAAGGAATTTTGAGTTTGGACAAAATTGTAATTTCACATAGAGGGAGTGCACAATAAGTAAAAGAGAGGGTGCACAAATCATTTCCCTACAATAAATTTGCTTCTCATTTTATCACACTAAATTAATATAATATCAGTAGGAGAGAATTGATTCAGTCACGGGTGCTTTACTAACATGAACATCGGAGATCGATTTGTCCTTTATTTCATTGTGATTTCATTTTGACGCGATTTCATAGATCATGATGAAATGAAGGGTAAATTAGTCACCAATGTTCGAGTCAATAAAAATGTCTTGTCCAAATCAATTCTCTCAATTGAACTAGCTGGAGCTTGTGGCCTATCCTACTCAACTCATGGTGATAATTTCTCATCCGAATATGCGTCTTTTATATTCTATAATTTTTTTTTTTTTTTGAATTTACTTGGGGGAAACCGCGGGATACCCAGCGTAAAACCCCCACGGATGAGCCTATTACCTCTATGGCACACCAAGGTTAGGCCATGGAGGTTCGAACCCACAACCTCCCACTTCCTGAGACAAGAGTTAACCAATTAAACTACACTCATGTGGGTTATTCTATAAATTTTAGTTCAACTCAAAACCAATCTTACTCAAAGGTGTTCAAATCACGATATCAGCTGATATCTTAGTCGAGAAATTTCTCACTTAATTTTTTTAATTGAAACCTAAAATATATATAAAGGTTTCAAAAACCGATATATGTATCGATTGATATTTAAATCCCCGCTCAAAATAAATTCAAGTGGTTTGAAGAACCTTGAACTTGAATATGATGTACCCAAATTAGAAATTAGTCTTCCTATCTCATTTTTAAATTTTTCTGTCCTCCTGCAAAAATTCAGATCATGTTGGTCAAGTTGAGTAAGATAAAATTCATATTAAATCAAGAGTGATCATTTAGACACCTTACTTTTCTTTCAAAAAACACTCTATTTCAAAATTTTGTATGAAAATTACCCCTTTGCCTCTCATTTAAAAAAAAAACAATTTCTCTACACAAAACTAAGGGGCAAAATAGTAATTTCATATAAAATTTTGAAATAGGGTGTCTCTTAAAAGAAAAGTCTAGTGTCTAAATAACTATCCTAAATCAAATCAAGTTTGGAGAAAAATCTATTTTACATAAGCTAAATCAACCCATTGTCACTCCTAACTATAATCAGTAAAAAAAAGAGAAAGACGTTATTACTTGGGTCTTAAAATTAAACAATTTATAATTTACTAAAAAATAACTGAATGGTGTATTTATTTAATCCAGTTTTGCATAATTTAAAATTTAATGATGAACAAAACCCATCTAACATATAGTCTAAGGTCTAACACTCTAACCAATTTAAAAAACATTATTTTAATCAATAAGTATCCTTTTCTGTAGTTGAGCTCAGGGGTATAAATCTCAGCCGATATTGTACATATTGGCCGAGATATCTCGGATTTTTTACGGCCAATATGCACAATATCGGCCGTACTAGCGAGATATCAGCCTATATAGTCGAGATCTTGCCGATATCGGCCGATACACATTTATACGGCCGATATTTATCCAAAAAAAATTTAGAAGAGAGAGATATCGGTCGAGATCTGAGATGCCGAAATCTCGGTAAAAGCAATTTTTGTACCCCTAGTTGAGCTTCAAAGTTGCTTACGGTTTGAGTCAATGAATGATGGGCTTGGGCCTATTTCTACTAAGGCTTGACTTTATGGCCCAGCCATGTTTTATATGTGGATTTTATATTTTTCACTGAAATTGTCAGAGTGGGAACAAATCTTGGATTCATTGGTTGGACCTCTGTACATTTTAATCTGTTAGATTATAGATGTTTATTTCGTGAGCTTTTTGGAGTTAATAATACAATTCACATGCTTTGTAAGCAGTCTTCATTTAAAATTTTAATTGATCTATTTGAATATCTTTATAAAGTTATATTGTAGATGGAGGGAACATGAGTACCTCGTGCAAGTATATCTACCGAGTCCATTATGAGCCCAATAAATCGATGTTTGTATGATAGTCTTACAAGAATTAGTCATAGACGATATTGTTCTATGTAAAGTCAATATCCAAGATTTTGGATTGCTCTTTTGTAAAGTCACTTGTTAGGGTCGTATTCTTCTAAAATCTGAATTTCATATAATTTTTTTTAGTAAAAATGAGAAGTGAATTATATAAAAAAGATAGTATCAGGGATCGAAATATCGGTCGATACATATCGTATCGGCCGATATATATCGATTTTGGAGAGCGATATCGACTGTTTTTTAAAAAAAAGAGGAGGAAAGAGAAAAATATCGGCCGATAACGTTTTTTGTACCCCTTGATAGTATAGACCAAATAAGAAATGAAAGGAAGGACTTTAAAGAAAGAAAAAATTGTTGAAGAAATCTATGATAGCATGATCTATCTATGCCATTCAATTAATCTTTTTTATAATTTTTATTTGTTTTATTAAAGACAATCTTAAGAATTAAAAATGAACTTGATGAAATGTGAGTAGATTAAATTTAAGACCTAAATTCAACTCGTTTGATCTTAATGGTCAAAATAATCAGTTGTCTTTGAATTTTTCGAAGAAACGTTAGATGGCTTAGATTATTAAATTTAATTGACTGAAAAATAAAATTGAATTTGAAATTTAATCCACCTGTATATTATTAAATCTATTTCAATTCTTAAGGTTGACTTTTTCTATGATGTTAACAAAAATTAGAAAATAAAAAATATGGACTAGGTGCAACCAAGGGTCGAAATCTCGGTATCGACCTATTTTTCTCTCTTATTATTTTATTTAAAAACCCACGAATATCGGCGATATATATCGCCGATATTTATCGGATATCGGCCGATATCTCGACCCCTGGTTGTAACTATCATTTCTCTTTAATCCAGTGAGTTGGAGTGATGGTCAGGAACCCGTCTCAAAAATAGGAGTCCAAAATTCGATTCCACTCCATCACACGTGAGTAGAAAGGCTTGCACATGGCCAAGGAACTTTCTAACTTCTAATAATTGATCAGACTTTTTATATTAGTATCATTACTAGTCTTATAAAATGTGTCAAATCTTCACCTTCTCATCCTATCAAAGCAGCTTTTAGATTTCCTCTAATTTTGATTTTCTATATTGTTATGTTGTGTCATCTGTAAAAGGGCATTCTTTTAAACATTCAGTGAAAAATTTAAAGACAATTTTATATAATTTTATCAAATTAGGGGCTCCAAGGTACTCTTGTGCTACTTTTTGATGACTAAAGTGTCCAGGTGTCATGCACAAGCCTTCCTACCAATAAACATCGAGTAACTCTATGGGGAGTAACCCTTTGGAGTAGAGTGGAAATTGACACTTTTGTTAATCTTATCAAATTAAAGGCTCCAAGATACTCTTATGCTACTTTTTGATGACCTTTCAGATCTCTTAAAGCACCTGACTAATATCGTGCCGTGTGCAAACCTTCTTGCCGAACAGAGAGTGACTCTTTGCAGTAGAATGGAAATTGATACTCTTGTGATTCTTGAGTTGATAAAAGCCGAGTCAATCACTCAATCACCAATACCCCCATCTCATTCAACTCAGTCTCTGGGGTTCTAGCAAGATGGTTAGCCCAGTTTGGTGCATTTGTTATAATGGGCTAGAAAACAGAATCTACCATGACAGATGAACTATAAACATAATGGCATTTGCTCAACTGACTTTTAAATCAAGAAACCAAGAATCCTATGTTTGTCTACCACAAAAGGCAATAATAGACCACCTGTCCACCAAACACATGGCAGATATCATGCATGAAAATCAAGTTAGAATGTCAAATACTAGGGGACCCACTGAGGATGGAGTAAGCCCTAAAAAAATCAGCAGTGCAAATTTCACATCCAAGATTGGACGGTCCTGATTATCCCATCAACCTGGCGTGCATAACATGCCATGTGCACCGTAATTGAGCTACCACAAAGTTTTGCTTTGAAGAAGACCAACATATGATTAAGCCCAATAAAAAAGACTAATGTTGCTTTGATGATAAATTGCCATAACCTTTATAATCATTGCACGTTGCCATTGTGAGACCATTGAACATCATTGAACCACGGTTTTCTTAAGGACTGCTTTACTTGTTTCTGGGTGGCTCATTAATGTTTTCAGAGACTATTTGTCTCAACTCTTATGAATCAAAAAATTAGACAGCGTTCTTAGAAAAAATAATAGAAAAGTTAGGAAAATCCAGCTACTTGTTTAAATGAAAATACTATTAAGTTTGTTAGGTTATGTAGAGTCTGATCATTAGAAGTGTATCGTTGATTTGAGATGTACTGTTCATCCAATCTGCACTGTCGCGAGTAGTATATATAATCACTTCGTAAGAGAGAGATTTACAATTGTATCAAGAGTCATCTCTTCTTTGTTTTTTTCCTTTAAACATAGTGGATCAGTGTGAACCCATAGACGTGTTCTGATATTGTTGTGTAGAGTCGAGAAAGCAGTTTCTTCCAACAAAATCAACTTGCACTTCCTCGAATATAAGATCACATTCTCTCTAACTCTCTTAGTTTCAAATTTCGGGTCTACTTAGTTTAAGTCAAATAAGTCCATTTATATATTTGTTAGCCAATTAAATTGTGCAATTCACAAATATTTTGAGTTAATTTTTAAGCTATAGTCCTCTTTCATCTTCCAAAATTAAAGGTTTTTTCTTCCAATAAATCATTCAACTACCGGTTCTTCCAATAAACTAAATCCATCATTCAACTACCGGTGGAAGGAATAGATAGGATAGGTTTTCTCAATTACTCAATAAGGCACAACAAGTTTTTTACAAAGTTATAATTTGATGACCTTGTGAAGTTGGGAGGCATAGAAAGAATCTGAACCCTCCATTCAATAAGTTCGAAAGGAAGAAGAAGAAACTCACACTGATTAAGTGTTTAAACAATGCTAACATTGTATTTAATGGACTTTAGCCAAAGAACAATGTTTAGGATTTAATGAGTCATAATCTATTGACAAGATGGTTATGACTGTTGGCCCATTATGACTTTTGGTCTATGATTGGATCCAATAAATCAATGGCGTGGATCCCACATATACTGTATATATATATATATATATATTTAATTTAAAGCATATTGATGGCACGCAGAATTTTCTTTAATTTTTTCACAATTCATCAATGGATAATGATCCGTGCACCATAAGTTTTTACCATGGTGCACCACCTTTAAAAGGAAATGATCATTTTGCTGTTACTTTTCTTCTTCTTCTCTCTTCCCTCTTTCAAAAAGGGAGGGTAAAATGGAATTTTCCTTTTAAAGGTTGTGGTGCATGGTGAAAACTCATAATGCACATAAACGAGTGTTTAGACAATAAAGGATATTGAATTATCATTTTTTTTTTAATTAACTTGTTAAAACCTTGAACAAAGTCTTACTAAAACTCCCACAATGAGCTCACTACCCCTACTCGAACCCGCATCCTCCCACTTCATGAGGCAGGAGGCAACCAGTTGAACTTTTGTCGCCTATCACCATCTAATTAATGAAAATATACACCAATATCCTTTTTAAAAAAATAACTCTTGTTTTTTTTTATTCATCACATTATCTTATTCTTTAATTTTTAAATTCAACTTGTCAGCTGCTCATTCAACCTGTCAGCTGCTCATTCAACCTTTTTGAGGTAATTGATTAATTTAAACTCATACATTTGTAAAAGACATAATTGAGAAGGTGTGGATTTGAAGATACCTAATCTTCATGGTACTGAAATGCCGAATAGAAATACATAATTGAGAAGGTCTAGATAGATGAAGTAAATTATCATGTTTTTTACTGTTTTTTTCTCATTTTGAGTTTTAGTTATCTTTTATCATTATCATCAGTCAAAATTTTATTTACTTGAGATCAACATTTTAAATTTTATTTATCCGTTCATTCTATAAAAAACTATAGCACTATTTTTTAATTTCTTCCCTCTACGTTTTCAAAAGTCTATCTTTCTTTATGGCCGCCATTTTTAATAGCTCTACAGACTAACCCGTCTCTCGTCTACTACTTATATGCCCAACAGAAATCAATCCTATTTTTAAATTTTTTTACTAATTTTTATATAATTTATTGAAATTTGCATGTAATCTACAATATTAGAATAACCCATAATATGGTGTACCTAAACATCCCACCTACAGCTTGCACCCCACACGAGTTATCATTCCCATGCTTGGTTGTCTAAATTCTAAAAAGATTTCTTATGAACTTCTCTACTCTCTTTTTTGTTATATGAGTAGATTGGAAAAACAAGGGAAAGGTGACATCAATAATACATCTTGTGGAGTATGACCCCCCACGCATGCATGGTGCATGCACTCACTTTACAATTATCATGAATGTGCATGAAAATAGTTGGTCATGTTGGATTTTTTTTTTCCTTTTTACTGATACTTTTATTGCCCCTTTTTTTTTTTTTTAAAAGATTAAGGTGTCGAGACCTCTTAGAGCACTTGACTAATCCTTAAAGCATGTGAAAGCCTCCCTATCCATACACACCGGGTAACACTGTGGGAGTGACCCTTTTATGTTGAAAGTGACTTGAACTCAAGACCTCCCATATCTCAGAAAGGATTTTGACCGCCAAACAAACTCTCACATTTACAAGATGTCATGTTCATGTTTTAACTAAATCTATATTATTTTTGTTGGCTAGCAACAATATTTTAATTAGTAGGTAACGTTGGATTTTTTTAAGAAGTCGGCTTTTTTATCATTAGTATAAGTTGTTTAGTGTTTATTTTTTAACTATCAAAGTGTCTAAACCTCTTAGAGCATCTGATTAATCGTCGGGACATATGCAAGCCCTCCTACTCACATACTAGATAACTCCACGAGAAGTGGTCGTTTGAAGTGAAATGGGAATCGAACTCAGGATTCTTACTTTGTGAGGCAGATTCGTGACCATCACTCTAACCCTTTTGGGTTAAATTGTCCAGTGTTAATGTCCTTGGATGATGCAAATTCTTTTTTCACAGAGTTGCACTAAAAGATATAAGTGTAGTGGATTTGACCAACGTCTATTCATATCTTAATATGTGATATTTAGATCTTCCTTAATTTAACATCATTTGAGTTGCAAAAATATAAATTATGAAATATAAAATTTTAAAATTAAATTTTTCTACTAATTTTTTTTTATCATAAACATGATTTTTTTTTAACTCTAAATAAATGGATTGAGCCCTTTCAATGTGGTTGTTAGCTTTTAGATGCTCTAGATGTCCGTGAAAAGACCTCCTAACTGTTGAGACTTGAGACACTCTTATGCCTTATGTCCTCTGATCTTACACTTCAATAGTTTGGAGTAAATGCCACACTTTCACTTTCACTTTTGACCATTTATATCAAAAGTGCCACCATTTGATATAACCTTATTTAATTTTTTAAAAATATTATATATAAGAGATTTGAAAATAATAAGATAGGATTTTACATCAACACCATTCAATTGGTGAATTTTTAAAATTTTAACATATAAATTTTGTTTAAAAAATGAATCATAGTGATAGAACATGGATCTTATTATATAGAAAAGAAATTAAGTCAAAATCTTGCCCAAATATGATAAATTTAAATTATTTTTCACAAACATTCTGTTTTTTTATATCTATTTCAGTTTGAGACAATGCGTAATTGATTTAACCCCATTGTTGGGTGAAATATCAATAATATTTTATTTGAATCCAATAATTTTAATTTTAATCCTATTATACTCTTAGATGTAATAATCTATGGTGATAGTTTCTATCATTCAACTTTACACTAATAAAAGGATACTAAATTATCAATTTTATAAACTCATCGTTCCATTGTGAGGATACTCAACAAAATCCTCTTTCACTCTTTAGACTCCTAAAATGTTAGTACTTTGATGAAGTCTCTCTTTTATGTTTGGTATATGTGGGATAATTCAGATGGGTGTAACTCAACTAGTAATTTTCTGTTTTAAGAAGCAGAAGGTGGCAGGTTTGAGCCCCAATGACCTCACCTGGTATGCCCTAAGGGCAGTGATATCAACCATTAGTGTTTTAAGTTGGGTTTTCCATTGTTTTCCACATGTAAAAAAAAAGATATATTTTACTTCTTTCCTGTGAATTTTGTCCGAAAAAATGGAGATTGAAAGTACACTTGTTCAACATCTCATCCTCTCTATTATCTATTATTATGTTACTTGAGATTAATTAAATGAGATAATGATAAGTATGTCGAAAAGATATTTTCTAGAATACTACTAAAAATTACTTTTAACTGAATTGATTAAGTCATTTTTTAACACTCAAATTTTAATTATTTTAATAATAACTTATTTAAATTAATTTATTAAAATGAATTTCTTAAGCTATATATTAAAAAAATTCTTTTTGACGAGTCCATTAGAAAATGCACAGAATAATACTGCGTAGTCAGCATTCTTCTTTCGTTTATTTATTTTTTCTTTCAAATTTAAAATTTAGAAACCCACACATCACCCCATTACATCACGACCCTGTGCCAACGGTATCCGAGCGACAGTTATACGATGTTGGGATTTGGGAATATTTTATCCCTGAGTTGTCCACCCACTCGCCCACGACTCACGAGAAACGATTCAGTCGTAGTACTGCCCTACCGCTACCTATTAAAATCTTTTCACTTAAATTCACAAATGACTTTTTATGAAATGATACATATCGATTAAATTATATTTTATATTTATTTAAATATAAAATGTTTTTTGAGAATATATTTTATTTATTTGATAAAAATTATAAAGATAAATAATTAAATCTGAAAAATCTTTAAAAGTTTGTTTTAAAAATCAATTATTTATTTTGATATTCTCATATCAGATCATTTATAATCAAATAGATCTGATAATGCGATTCAAATAAGAACAAACGAAAGGTTCAGAGATTGTTGTGGTTGAGATAGGAAGCTATCTTATGCTCTAAAAAAGTGCAAAACTTATATTTAATCAAACTATCTTTAATAAACTATACTTCGTATAACATCACAGAATTAATAACTATTTTTTAAATCATCCTTTTAGTCGAAGGAGAACTATTTTATCACAAACCATGCTAATTTGTCTACATTTTACCTTTTGCTCTATTCACATATAGAATGTTGCGAATTTCTTTTCCTACTATATTAGCAAATTTATTTAAATTTAACTTTTCATTATCCTATTTATTCTACTCAATTTATATATATTTGAAAGATGCAATAATATTCGTAAATCCGAGCATGAAGCTCACCCATTGGAGTAGTGATAGATTCATTAAAAAAGTTTTCTTAATAGATGGTCCACTAAGAATTACTTTATTAAATCAATTAAGTCATATTTTTTAGATTTTTAAATTTTTTTATCAATTCAAATTATTTTTAAATATATAAATTTTATAACCTTCAATATATAATTCAGTTGATCTAATCAAGATGAGTTTTAATAGATGTCATATTTTAAATAAGAATCTTTCAAATAAAGTCATCAAACATTTTATTCAGTGAGTCGCACACCTAGATGTACAAAGTATTAACCCAATACTAACCACATCAATATGCTAGTGATTATCTTTAATTTTTTTATTGATAATTATTTTTTAGACAAATTAAATTATAAATCGACTACAACTTTAATAAATAATAACCACATGAATCAAGCTCATTCTATGACATTTTATAATTGCAACTCTAAACACTTCAACCTATCACAAACTCATTTGCTAAAGAAAGGTCTATACACGTGACTAACAAATTGGTCTTGGTCTTTTGAATAAAAGCATGTAAAAGTTGTTGAACCTTTTAATTTAATATTTTTTTTTTATTAAACCTCATACTCCATTCCTCTTTGACAACTCTAGTACTGTCAATGCTAAGAATGGTTTTTATTTTATTTTTACAAGGACAAGTTGAGTGAACATTACATTTTAAGTTTGTTTAAACATATTACTATTAAGAAAGAAGTTTTTAATAGACAGATTTGAGGTTTTTTTTTTTTTTTATAAAAACCTCGATACATTATACTAAGCTTAGGCTTTAATAGTATGACTGAAATGAGCTTAGTAAAGAGAAGCTTGTCCAAAACCTCATGAGATTGAGCCCCTTAATATCCCTTTTTAGAAATATCTTGAATGAATAATCGAGTACTATATATGACAAGTAATGACCTAACTTTCGTGTGCCCTAAGGATAGTAGGTTTGTGAGTGTAGCTCAACTGGTTGAGGGTTCGAGCTCCTATGACCTAACGTTAGTGTGCCCTAGGGGTACTGGGTTCATCCATGAGAGTTTTGCGAGTATTTTACAGTTTTCTATATATAAATTCAAAATAAGAAAAGGGTTATAGATTAATTAATCAATTTATAAAACTTTCTATATTTATTTTCATGTAACATTTTGAAAGTAATTTAAGTTTTTATAACTATAATTATGATCAATAGTTCTCAATAAAATTAATTTTACGATTTGAATATGTGCAACCTCTTTATTACATTACTTATTATAGTTAACTTCGTGAGTATTTATACTATTTATATAAGATTTCTATTTGTAATAGAATATAACAAATAATATTTTGCACATACTTATCCAACTGACATATATAAGGCATCCAATTTAAGCACAACAAATTCTAGTAATGTGACGATATATTTCTTTCAAGTATAAAAAATGTGCTTCCTTAAAAATACTTTTTATTCACTAATTTTCAACATCATTAAGTATAAATTGCTATTGTATCAATTATGAAAAATAATTTTCCTTTAAATATTTGTATTTATTTAATTTAGGCAAATATACTTAAAAACCGGTTAAAAAGTGCTACTTTAACTATATATCTTATTTATTTAAATCAAATGATTGTCTTTTTAATTTTTCATAAAACTATTTATTTATAAATTAAGAAACTGTATTTAATTTTATTTGAGTCACGAAAGGCCCCCCGTAACTCAGTCATGTCAGCTTAGTGTTTTCGTCCTCACATGGGTGTACGGTCTGCTCAGGCGCGGATGATCGTAAAATTGCCATAAGAGGCGGTGAAGGTTACCTTTCCGTTTGGAAAAAGGCGAGGGAGGCGGGCCCCGCCACGAGCGCATTCATATTCAAGAGGACGCTTTAATCATTTGCAGCTTCGAAAGTGCGCTTCGCTGAGGAGACACAAACAAAGACGACTCTCAGTCTCTCAGTCTTAGACACAGAAAAGAAAAGAGGAGGAGAGAGAGAGAGCAGTTCTTCTTCTCCCTTTTCTTTCCTTTCTTTTTTCCTTTGGAAAAAGCAAACCTAATCTCTCAATTCATTCCCTTTTTCCCTTCGTCCTCGGAAGACCAGAGGAAAAAGAAGCATCTTCTTCCATCCCATTTTCTCTTCTTATCCATCCAAACGTTACACTACACACCAAATTCAAGCGCTCTTTCTCTTCCGTTTCCGTAATTTCTGTAAGCAAACGCCCCTCTTTCCTTTCCATCCTTTTTTTTTCAGAGTAAAAATGTAAAATGAAGTGGAAATTTAGTAGCAGACCAGCATTGGTGCATTTCAGTGATGGGTTTTCCTTTTCATGTCTCTTATGAATGGCAAAAATTGTGAATATGACTCCCTTCTTTCTCCATACATACATTTTCTTTCTTTATTTTCCTTTTTTTTTTTTTCATTTGTACTTCACGTTGTGTACACTCTGTTTTCCTTTCATTTTTAAAATGGCTACTACTCCTTTTGTTGGCGTTTCCTCCCTCTGTGTGTTTTCTTGAAGGTGGAGGGGAAAAGGCACAATTTTTTTTTGAGAATTTTCCGTCTTCTTTCTTTCTTTGGAAGTAATGTCTAAATCGTAAATATGGATCTTCTATTTTATTTTTTATTTTTTTAATTTTGATAAAAGTGGTGTCCGGAGGGAATGACAAATCGGAAATATGATGCTCTTATTTCTCCTCTTCATGCCTTTTTTTTCTTGTTTCATTTGGGCGTTTGCGATGGAATGCAGGAAGTGATTTTTTTTTTTTTTTGTGTACTTCGCAACCAATGTTTTTTATTTTGATGAAATTCTTGCACCATTCATTTTCTCTTGGTGTTCACCATTTCTTTTAAGTAATCAAAAGACACTCTTATTGGTGCTTTTTTTTTTTTTGGGGAGATTTTCCTTTTCCTTCTTTCTTTTGAGAGATTTTAAAGTTGTTAATATGGGCACTTTTATTTTTATTCTATTTTTAATAAGATTCTTGCACACTTATCTCTTGGCTTTCTATGTGAGAGCTCCTATGCTGCATTTAAAGAATTTTTTTTTTAATTTCTTTTGATTTGATTACAGAATTGTAAACTCGGGACTTCTATTTTACTTCAGTTTTTATCCTTTTTTTGTTGGTAGTCTATAGTGTGTTGATCGCGGGGATGAACTACAATGTTAGTTTGCCACATTCTAAATCCTTGCGTTGGTCTGTGTACATGCGGCTTATTTGTTTATCATCAATTTGGATCATCCACATTGTTGGTCCATTGAGGGTGAGATAGTTGGTAAACATTTCATTACAATCATCAGACGCAGTTAGCAGCTATCAATTGAACCATTTGAAAGAAAATGTTCAATGTCACATCTTATATGCAATTTAGTCTGTGGAACTGAGCTATCTCGCACCGTATTCATCTCTGTCTAAGACACAGGTGGAGAGTTTGGGTTCTAAGGTATTGCTGATGAAATGTAGTAGGTTATCAATTAGCTTTACAGTTGGAAAGTGTGATATTTAGTCCATTTTTTGACACCAAAAGACTTCCAGTTGTCATTTTTACTATTTGCCAAATATGGCAGCAGAATTAACGAGAAAAATGGTGTGAATGTAGAAGGCTGCATTTACTGTGTATACTGTACATGACAAATCATTCCATGTTCTGGTTATGGTATTAATTTCTTTGGATTCTTTCTTTCCATCTGATTCAGTTAGCCTTTTGGAAATGCTATTTGTCATCTTTGAATTTGTTATTCCATCTCTTGACATTGTGATTGGCTATAGTGGAATTAATTAGATGCAGTAGTAGAAAAATATTATGACCAAAGATGTACAGTGGAGAATGTGCCCTTTATAAATCTCAACTTTGCCATACATGCCTGCCAAATTGGAACGTCTAAACCAAGGATCCAGTGTATGTGGGGCATAGGCCATAAATCTTAGATTGGATTGTCCTAGCCAATCCAATTTATGGCAATGAAATGGATGATTTAAGAAAATGCTCACCAATTCAAATCCCATGAGCAGAGAAATAGGATATTCTGACCAGTAAGGTTTTCAGGATATATTTCATCCACAATATGGCCCATGGATTGAGTGGACTGGCTTGGCATGCATGTATATGGTCTCCAGTGGATGAGTTGCCATAGTTGGAAGTTCTGACCTAACAATTTGGTTGGTGACTTGGTTGTATAACCAAAATTCCTTAATCGAGTGGAAATGTCAATTTTAGGGTAGATGATAGTATAACTTCTTAGTTTCTAAATAAATCATAGTTTCCTTCATCAAAGATCTATTTATTTTTTGCTTGACAGGAAATAATGCAAATGCCACAGTTTGAAATCGATCATCTTTCTTGATTTATGTTGAGGTTGGCATAAGCTATTGCTGTAATGTAATCTGAAAGTTTGGCATTTATTGCTGTTTCTAATTTTCTTTTAACCCTAATAAGAGGTATCTGGATTAATTTTTATTCTTTGAAATGGTGATGAACAGGCACACTTGGCTTAATCCAATGACACGGATAACTCGTGATTTTGTGGACATAATGCACAAAGAAGCGGTTCAACTAGTGTCAGCTGATGTGAGCTTTGTTTCAGATCGGTTCCCAGTTTATAAAATAGGGCCTGATGATAGAATTGTGGATACAAAGGAGGGACCAGAGGTGCCATCCATGAAGGATGTTGTTGCACAGGAAAGTGCCCAGTTATTGGAGCAGCAAAAGCGTTTGTCAGTTCGTGACCTTGCTAGTAAATTTGAGAGTGGTCTGGCTGCTGCTGCAAAGTTATCTAATGAGGTTTATGCTTGCTTAGTTTGTTTTTCTCCATTTTTTTTTTTCCATTTTACATTTATGAGTTCTATGAAAATGGTTAATATTTCAACCCTAAGGGGTTGGCCTAACGGTCAAGGGGCATGACTCAAGAAGCAGGGTCTTGAGTTCAATTCACGCTTAGCCCCAACGGGCCACTCCCCATAGTTGCTTACCCGGCGTGTGCCCTGTCTCAATACAGGTGAGACGCCTGGAACCTTGTCATAAAAAAATGGTTAATATTCAACTAAATTGTTCTTTGGCTGTTGCATGGAATATCAGGCCAAGTTCAGGGAGGTAGTTTCATTTGACAAGCATGTCCTTCTGAAAAAGCTCAGAGATGTACTAGAATCATTGAAAGGTCGTGTGGCAGGTCGGAACAAGGATGATGTGGAGGAGGCTATATCAATGGTTAGTTTTATTTATTTATTTCTTTTTTTATGTACTCATTCCATTGGTGACACAGATAGATAGGACAATGTCTGGAATTTGGATGAAGATGGTATTCATTTTCTGCCTAATGAGGGATATTGCTTTTAGTGGTTTGCATCCCATCTGCTGAGACTGTTCTTTGTCCATGCAAAAGTTTGAGAGAGTTCTATACAAATGCTCTACCAGGCATTCAGCATCTTTTGGCATACTCTCTTTTCTTTAGTTTTACCTTGACTGATTAGTTTGCTTCATTGGGCCATCTCCTGAACTTCTGTCAACCTTTTTCTTTGAGGAAGAGGAAGTAACTAAAAGTAAAAGGAATGCGCGAATTCTTCTTTTTGAAGAACTACCCATTATTTCTGAAACTAGAAGGTTGAGGATATTACTGGTCATGCAAGAGTTACTTGCATCTAAAATGCTTCAGGAGTTTTATTAATCTAAAATTTGGTTGGTTGTTTCTGTGGTGCTGTAAAAAGGTTGATTATTTCTTAGCATGCTTCAACTTACATGCAATCTTGCATAGATTGACTTTGCAAATTCTATTGCTTGAGGAATGTTGTCTTGGAACATTGGGCATGCTAGATCTTCTCGTTCCACTTTTAACTATACTCATACTCATGTTTTATTTGGAGGAATTTATCATCTTCAATGAATTCAAGTAATGTGCTGAAGTGGATGACCATATTTGAAGAGTTTCCATATGGCTTATGAATGGATGGTTAAGATTATCATTGAAAGGAAGGTAACAATGGCGCATGGGTCAAGACAGGGCCTTTTCAAAAGAAGAAGAAGAAGAAGAGGGAGCACAGCTTGGGTTGTGGGTTGTTTGATTTTTTTCTTGTTTTGTTTTTTATTTTACCTTTTATAAACTTATACCCTCCACTGTCCGTTCTGGACTGATCAATTTCTAGGTATAAACTTAATGAATGTGTATAGAAGTCTATCTTGGGTTGAGTGCCTTACTGTCATACAATTCCTCTTTGTGATTATATTTGTCGTAATATTTTCTCTTGTTCCTACTATACTTAAAATAATGAGCATGAGGAGATATGCTTTATGTAGGTGGAAGCTTTAGCAGTTCAGTTAACTCATAGAGAAGGGGAACTACTTCAAGAAAAGTTGGAGCTGAAAAAGTTGGCAAGTTTTCTTAAGCAGGTAATGTCATAGCTTTTCTGAATTTTTGTCCTTTGTGTATAAACAAATTTTCAAATTTGTATCGCAAAATTTTCGTTTAATATTTGAAAATATAAAGTGAGAACATAGTTCTAGCAGTGGATTTTGGCTCTTCCTAGAGAGACTTGATCCATGAATGGTGTAAGTGAGCAAGGGACTTGTGCTTAACTAGTGCGAAAGTTGCATGTGAATGCCAACAAAGGCTTGACTTACAACTTGATGAATATTTGGATCCTCAAGTTAAGAAGTGTTAATGATTCAAATAATGCAATCAACAATGTTAAATGAATTATGGAAGTAAAAGTCCCAAACTATATTGTAGAGATGATGCATGAATGGAAGTACTACCTCCAAACCATACCAATTTCAAAGTGCAAAAGAGAGAATCTCTAATCACATTATCTCTATTCAAGGAAGAAAGACTTTTGAACATTCTTGAAGTATGTGTGAGAAAACACCTTTGAAAAGATTCATCCTCTCTTGGCCTAGGGGGTATTTATAGTTTGAGGGTGGAGAGGGTTGCAAATAAATCCCTTAATGTAGCCCCATGATGTGTAACCCTGAAAAGTGTTCCCGGCCAAGTGCAGCCCCACGGATTGCAGCCCCATGCAGTACAACCTTGTGGAGTGGAGCCCCATGGTAGCACTCATGGGATCTGATCCAGAAAGTTGCATTAGAAAACTAACATAAGTATCTTTGAGATGATACATGGGCTGTGGCCATCCAATGATTGGCAAACTCTGCATTAATCTATATATCTGGTCAGTAATATGTAAGTTGTGTCATATGGCTAATCTAATGATCTTTAAGACTACATAGGTTTTGACATTATTTGGTCATTTGATCATAACAAATAGGCTAAGCCCCACATCTCTTGACCCATGTAAAATACTTCAAAGATTGTTCAAATGGTGGTCAAATCATGATTGAGTGATCTCAGATAGGTCCACATTGTATTTTAGATCCACTTATTGGATTGACATTGTTATCAATTACTTTTCAAATCATATCTGCACAATCCATGGGCCTAGTTTGATTTATGGGACTACGTCGAGTCCGAATTCACATGATCTTTTTTTTTAAGGATGTCCCCAGATTCACATGCAATGAAAACCGAATTATTGTGATTGGATTATAAAAAGTTAAATCATCAAGTGTCTTCGTAGATCTTTTAAGATCATCTTCAACTTTGTCAATTAAGGGGTTATAAGACTTAGACCCTATATAGATTATGAAATTTGGTCCACTTTTAAGTGTCAACACTTTGTTTCCATTTGGAGAAGTCTTACAATTGTAGTACTTGGGTAATTTATCTATACTAAAAGAAACATTTAACTAATTCATAAGAGGTGATCAATCATCATGAAATTGGAAAGCAGGTATTTTGTTGAATTCAAGGACCAGAATAGCAGTTTGTTGATTATAGACTAGTCCTAACAAATACCTTGGTAATATCAAATCTAATTCTCATTGTAGAAACACCAAACTAACTTCAATTCATATATGTATATTGCATTACTATTTAGCATGGGACCAAGCAGGACCAAGGATGAGCTAAATGATCTGAGAATATTTTGTGCTATTAGTGAGGCTGGGTTTTCCTGTCCTGTTGAAATTCTAATTTCAAGAAGGTTTTATGGCTTCGTCATTTGTAGTAATTAAAATGATGTGTGTCAGTTGTAGCAAAGTTTTACATCTCTGTCTTTTACAGTTATTTGAACATGTTTCAATTTTCTTTTCTTTGTTTTAATTTGATAAGAGTGATTCCTTTTTCCCAATGCTGCTTCTTGATGTGTTTATTGGTCGTTTAATAGGAAGTTAAAAAGCATGTTCTCATCCTTGTATGTGGCGTAAATTTGTGCAATCTGTTACTTTAAGAATATATTCTAGATTTCTTACTTATCTTATATAGGTAATTTCCCATGGTCATTTTCTTTTTTAGGCTTCAGAAGATGCTAAAAGGATAATTGAAAAGGAAAGGGCTTTTGCTCGCGCTGAAATTGAAACTGCTCGAGCTACAGTGCAGAGAATTGAACAGGCTCTTCAGGAACAAGAACATATCTCGAAAACTACTGAGAAGAAGGTTCTCTGTGTGTGTATGTGTAAATTCTAAATATAACATATTAGTTGCATGTCAAAGTATATATATTTTGTTTATTTGTAGGCCATGGAAGAATTGATGAAAGAGGTTCAAGAGGCTAGAAGAATTAAAATGTTGCATCAACCGAGCAAGGTTTGTCTCATGATTATCATTACCATCATGTTTATTGAGATGACTGGATGAAGGATCTCATGATTGAGATGCATATTTCCATGTGGTTTGGATGTATGGGTGGACAATTTGGTTAGTTTTTAGATGTTTGTTTGATCCCTCTGTATTTCTTGGTCTGCTTTATCTTATTGATGGAAATGGTTCTCAAACATTGTTTTTAACCGGAATGGTTATTTTTCTTTTATTGGCAACATGATTTCTAAAATGTTGATTTTTCTCTTGCTAGAAGATAGATACTTAAGAGTACGTTTAGATTACATGGTTGTTTGTCAATAAGTAAAGCCTCTAGAGGAGATTTCCTAGAAAAAAGGACATATACCTGTGAAGACATTTCTAAATCTTTATGCCCTTTTAGGATGATTTGGTGCAATAGATAAATCTGTGCCTTTGAAGGTGTAGGTTTCCTTAGGACCCATTTTTAATTGACTATCAGGGATCATGTCATTCTATAATTGAATTATAGCTGAATCATATTTGTGAAGGAGAAGAAAATTTATAGTTATATTTGGTGTAGTGTAATATTGTGGTAAAGCCCCAAAATATTAATGTCACTGGCTTTATCAATAAGTTGATGACTCAATTGTAGGAAGACCAAAGAAAAATGTGGCATGTTAATCTTAGGATCACTCTTCTGAATCAAGTTCTCTCTTTAGCGAATCAATTGGTCCTTGTAAGGGTTCTCCTTTGACTTCTTTGAGGCGGCAGAATTTTCTCTCTTTCTGGCCACAGTACAATGCATAAATGTTTGACTAATCTTTGAAATAGATTGAAGAGCCATTACATGAGTATCATGTCTTTAGATTCCTAATTTCCGTACTTAACATCACCAGTAGGGGCTTCTTTTCCTCATAGTTATAGATGCAACCAAGATTATGGATCCTTGGAAGTCAAACTAGCTTTTCCTCATACGTTGGTTGTAGATGATACAGTAAGAATTGTTGAATTGTTGACTAAAAGGCGAGTGCATAAGACTAAGTAGACCAACATTGCTTTATTTAGCAAAATGTTGCGCAATGAAGAAAACACAAATAGAAAAAGTACATGCAACCAAGATGTGTATGTTGAGGTGGATAAGTGTGGTTACATTAATGGCATGTTTGTGCACAATTTTTTTTGTGGAAATGGAAAATGATTTCCACATTGAAATTGTTCTCCATTCTTTTATCGGAAGCTTTTCTATGGAAAATGATTTTCATGACTTGGTTATTTTCTGGAAGAACTGTGGAAAATGAATTCCTAGGGGAAGAGATTGGAAAGCAATTTCCATGACTTGCGGATTTCAATGCCTATGACCCAATCTATGGACTAACCATAGCCCAACTTGACTGACTATCCAATATTCAATCTAACCACAACTTGTGACCCGATTTGTGATCCATGACCTGGTCCATGACCCAATCAACCCATCAACCCAAGCCATTCTTAATTCATGACCCAAACAAACCAACTTGATACATAGTCAACCAAACCCAACCTATGAATTAACTCATGGCCCATGGTCTAACCTAATCAAACATGGTATCTATGATATATTACTTGACCCATGACTGACCTAGCCCATATTCTATGCCTAAACACCACCTCGACCCAAGAACCGACCATTGACCGAGATTATGAATTTTTGGATTATATCGAGGTGGTTTAGGCCAATACTTGACCCAATTACACCTTATTATGTAATATTACCATTTTCATGTAAAATATAGGTTGAATGAACTATATAATGTACATAAGTTTTATTATTGTTATTATTAGTGTTGTTATTTTGATCGGCATCATCATCATCACTGTTATATTGCTCAAAGAAAAAAGAGACTCATCATCATCGTCATTATCATCTAAAATCAAGTGTGATCATGTTATAGTTGATGCCTCATCCACTTAACAATAGAAAAGAATTGATCAATCACCGTGTAAACCTTTTTGGCGTACCAAACAATAGAAATTGATAATCATGGAAAACAAAATGTATGGATTTCATTTTCTTTGGAAAAAGGAATCCTTAGGGAAATTAATTTCTATGGAAAATGGTTGTGCATAAACAGGCCCTAAAGGTAAAGTTAGAAATTTTAGTATTAGAAGAATCTTAAATATAGCCCTTATAGATGAGAAGATGAGGGAAGTGCGCCTAAGACGTTTGGACTTGTCCAGAGTCGACTAGAAATAACCCTGGTACAAAGAATTTATAGTTTGTAGGTGATAGGGACTAGGACTGTAGGGTGTGAAGATATGGTCTTCGATTGGGTAGAATTGAAATGTAGGACTCGAGAAGCAAATCCTAGAGAAATGAGAAAATGCTGTGGATGGTGGTGATGATGGATATATTATTGCTACTATGGAGGGGTCTTAGTCTCTTAAAACAATCCATTAGTCTAATTATAGAACTGAACCCCAAGAATGCATTGTTGTTGGCTGAAAGAAAAATCATTGGCACCATGGATATTTTAATTTTTGTGAAGGAGATTGTGGCATTACCATCACACAATATGGTCTTTCCAACACATGCACTGTGAGACAAGTGGAAGTGGGTTCTCTTCCTAAGGAGAGGATTCGTTGTTTAGAGGGCTCTCTAGAAAGTAGGATACCATTGCACTTTGCTCGAAAACGGATTAATGGTGATTTTGTGAAAAGTTCTCTCCCACATCATTTATAGTGTCTGTTAGTGCCCCGGCTTTGCCGAGTCCCTGTTTGTCAATTCCATGACTCGGGAAGAAACACTTGCTAAGAAGCTGGAAGACCCAAGATGATACAGAATGAAGATCGTGCTCCACCAGGTTCAAAGCTCATCGTCATGGCAACCACAAAAACAAGTATTTGGCCATAGATGACTTTAGGTGGTACCCACACCTTAAAGAGAACCATTCTTAGGCTTAGTTGAACAAATGGTAAAACCATAAAGAAGCCTAGAGAGGAAGCTGGACAATGAATTGGAACCAACTTGGAAATATGTAATTGGTTTCATTGTCAGCTCGACCAGTCGTACTCACCGACCCCTCGGTGGAGACAGTATCGACCCATCGTGGTCAAGGACTGGTCGGTCAGATTGACAGAGGTTCTGGATCAAATAACTGCCATTTTGGGAAAACCTCTGACCGAGAGTCTCGTATGCACCGTCCCCTCGTAGTCGATGACTCATCTGTAAAGGACGTGTGAGTTCTAGATTGTAAACTCAAATGGGCTCTCGAAGAAACAAACATATCGGTATATCATGATCGATCGAGAGTACCAGGACTGACCCCTCTGTAAAGGGCGACAGGTCGTTCTGGGTAAGACATATTTCTGACTTGAAACTACTGTCAGCATGGTGTTGCCCTAGATCGAGACACTCGTATGGTCCGACCTCTCGGTGCCATAATTGTCAACCTATCGGCGACACCGACCTGTCGACTAGAAAGTAATAAAGCCGTTGGGAGTGCATTTAATGTGCAACGGTCGGGTGGTTGAACGGTAATAAATATAAACACCGACCTGTCGGTTCTGGACAGTCAGAAAAACCGTTAAGACTCCTCTATAAATATGAGTGTTGGGTGATCGTTTTATTATTTTCCTTGAGTTGAGAAGAGTTTTATACTCTAAGGAACGATCAACACTCTTGTACTGAGAATCATAAACAACCAATCTATTGATTGTGTTTGGAAGTGAGAAAGAGAGGAGGAAATCATAAACAACCAATCTGTTGATTGAGTTTGAAGTGAGAAAGAGAGGAAAGACATAAACTAGGAAACCTGAAACCTGTTTCCTTGTCATCCTGAGATTGTGATTGCTCCACGACAGCTACGAGGAGGAGTGTCGACACACATTGGGTGGGATCTTCAAGAAGCACACATCAGCAAGAAAGAGCTTCAAAGGCAAGTGCTTCTTGGTTTTAATTTTATTTTAAAACCTTTGACCCGAAAGTGGATTAAGGGGGATGTTCTCTGGAACCATAATAAAAAACTCTAGAGCGTTGTCTCTGGCACAATAGTGGGTGGAATTCCCAACCAGTTGGATAGGTGGAATTCCTATTCGACAGTGGTGGGTGGAATTCCCAGCCGATTGAGTGAGATAGAATTCTTACTCTAATTGTGAGGGTGTAAGTCCCCACATAGTGAATTTGGGGATAGCTCAAGGTTGAGCGAGTCCTAACAGTGGATGTAGGTTGGCGAACCGAGCCATTTCATATCTTGTGTCCTTCTGTTTGTGGTGTTAGGACTATTTTCTTGTGTTGATTATTTAATTACATTTGCTATTACACACTAGATTGATATATCCGCTGCTCTTAAACTAATCAATCGAGTAAATTTAAAGAGGATCAACGATTTTAGATTGACCTATTCACCCCCTCCCCTTCTAGGGTCAATCGTGTTGTTCTAGCTCGCAAGGGAACTTTCAGTGTCAATTATTTCCTTCCATGCCCATATACAAAAGCTTGTTTTACTTGTATTCATCAACTTTATGTATAATTTATTGTTGGCAACCATCATGCTCAGCCTTATCATGTTGTTTTATTTAGCATCTATAAAGTTGTGACTTTTTGAAAAATGGAGGATAAGGAAGATAAATTATAATATGGTGTTGAAATGTACATCTAGACCATTCCTTATATTTTATATAGGAAATGAGTTTATTTCTTATTTCCAACTATGTAATAAGATTGTTACTCTATATTCATAATGAAATCTTGCTTTATACTGATAAAAAGAAAAGGAGAATGTCTTGCTAGACTTTAGTAACAAAACATTTTTAAGATAAACCTGCCTTGAGATCTGATTTCTTGTGGCACTAGTTTGAGATTATGAAATTGACTGTTTGAAGATCATCTTTTCTGGTGCCATGCTTGTATTGTCTGAGCCTTGGATATATTTTTCGTATGCTATTTATTATTGCATTGTAGTGATCTTGCCAACGATGGTTATCAGGTGATGGACATGGAACACGAACTTAAATCTTTACGGGTCCAACTTGTAGAGAAGTCAATGCATTCTCTTCAACTTCGTAAGGAGGTGGTTTTCCTCAACTTCTAATTTGCTATCCTTGCTGTTGAATTTCCTATACGTGGATCTGTTGAAATTTGGAGGTTAGGAAATCATATTTTGTCTTGAAGCTTTATGTATTGGGTGTGAGTTTGGTTGTTAGATATTATTTTGATTCTTTTGGAGAAGTTAAAAATGCTTTGTTAGTGTTTTTATTCATATTATTTCTAATTTTGATTGGCTTCTCTCTCTCTCTCTTCCCATACTTGTATGTAGTTATGTATGCAGACTTGCCAACTTGCGGAACTTGAATCATGTGCTTCATTTTGTTTAAATTATTTAATGTTGTTGAACTCGTTGAATGTTCTATTTCTAACTTGTAAGAGCTCGTGCTTTGCAAGTTAAGTGCAAGTTTAGTATTTGACAATTAGTAGGACAATATAATATATGGAATGCAACTTTAGTGGAGCATGGAGTAATGAGGATGAACGATGAAAATTCAAAGTGGCTTGGTATCATGTTATTATAAATTTAGTTACTTGGGTGCGGTGTACGAGGCCAAACCCAAGTTTGAATGTCTAATCAGGTGGATCTGGGCTGGAATAGTTCAACCCATGTATGCTTAATTATCTGTCCATGGTCCATATATAGAAATTTATAAATAATGCAAAGGGATTTGAGCCCCTGTCAATCTAACTTTCAAAGCAACTAGAACAAATAAGCCAATTCATCCCTTTTGTCATTTTTTCCCAGTTCAGTTTAATTCGATGTGGCAACCAGAGGGACATTCTACCATGAACTGGATGTGAGACACATTCACATTGACTCTAGTATTTGAAATTAAATTAGAGCAAAACTTACCAGAAGTACCAGATTGAAAATTTTCATCCAAACCCATTTATTAGAGTTTGCACTATCAAATATCCATTTACTTGAACCTGATCACAAACAAAGAGTTTTTGGGTTGAATTTCTTGATTCATTTATAAATGCGTTGATTTGATTTAAACTCACTTATTAAACAATTTGAGGTTATTGCTATAAAATGAACTAAGTCCATTCACTTGAACCTGACTATTGCCATCCCTCTGAACTTGGTTAAGTAAGGGGTTGAACTGATTTGAACCTACTTAATAAACAGGTTCTTTTGAGGGTTTAAAATAAACAGGTTGGTCACCTAAACCTGATCTAGGCCTGATCCATTGCCACCCATCTCGACCCGTTTAGCAAATTGGTTGACTTGACCCAAACCTACTTTATAAATGAGTTTAGGTTGGGGAGGGATTAAAATAAGTCGGTTGTTTGCTCAAACTATAACCTTTCATGAGTCAACCAACTTGCTGCTGCCTCATAAATAGTCGAGTTGGATATGGGTACATTTTTCATTCCCATTGGATCTAGGGCAAGGCTAATAAATTCCCAAGCTGAAATGCATGGTTCTGAGGCATATGTCAGAGTTTGATCCCACTATCAGTCATGGAAAAAAGTGGTGGGTGGATAGGCATCATGTATACTACCATATTGATTAGAAATTTAGAATAGGTCCATCAGATTGTCGTAACTATTTAATTTGAACATCAAAGTTAGACCATCAAAAACATATTTAAATTTTAACATCAATAAAATGGTGAGGGAAAAGAGGAAATAATCTCAGAATTTTAACATATTGGAATGCCATTCGTATTTTTTCACTTAAAAAACAGTCCTCAAATGGTTGTCGACCCTTTGAACCATTTAAAAAAAAATCAATGTTGGGGGAGAAGAGGAAAGATTTTAAAAACATTGATTAAAGGGAATAAAAATAACATGAAAGATTATGGAGTGATGGAGGTAATGGTTTTTGATAGGGTACAGTGGAAAAGGAAAACTTAAAAAGCAGATCCTAGGAAAATGGAAAAATGGGTACGATGGCAATGATTATTCTTGTATTCTATAACATAACTAAATGACCATACCCATGTCACAGAATGTCATTGGAATGGTGCTCGAAGGGAAAGATTTATATTACTTCCATGATGAATAATTTGTTTGGGGTATCTCTCTCTCAAAAAGAAAAAGAGAAGAAAAATAAGTTGTTTTGTTTGGGGTCTCACCAACAAGTAAGATAATTCGATTTTGCCATTTAGCTTTTATGAATTATCAGTTATATAACAATATCATACACTATTGTAAATTCATAATACAATGTGATGAACATGTCAAAGTACAGAATTTGTATGATGGTGACATTCATGACAACCTTCTCTTGAAACATGTTGGCAACTCATTTTAGGAATTTTTTATAGCTGTTTTTTCTTTTAGGATTTTTCTTTCATAAGTAATTACTTTCATTCATTTCTACTTCCTACCTTAGCAATGGCTATTTTTCTCCACATGATTCCAAGACATGGCATTTCATTTGGTCCTTTTATTATACATCTATTTTCTTTCATTAAGATCTCAAGACGTTAGATACATAAATGCTTGCTTTGTAAGGTTTGACTTGTTTCACTTCTAATTGTCGCAGCTGTAATTTATATTTGGAGTGTATAATTTCTTTATGGTGAGTATTTATTGTCTTTTTTCTCTGTTTTTGTCTTTTACCTTCTTCTAGTTGGCAATTAGCAAAAGGCTTGAGGAGAACAAAACATCTCCATATCAATTGGAAGGTCAAGAAGCTTTGGGTTCATATCTACGGATCATTCCTCGCACAGATAGTGCCATTGATGTTTCAGAATGCTCTATTCAGTGGTTTCGAATATCACCTGATGGAAGCAAAAGGGAATTGATTTCAGGTAGATAGACAGTCATTGTCCTTCATTAAAAAAATGAAATTGTTTTCAGGTAGATACCAACTATCTTATTTCCTTTTTAACATAAAAGTTTTGATGGCTCTTTATTTGATGGTTCATTAGATTGCATAATCATCCAGCTGCATTCTTTCACAGCATTATAGGTTCTAGTGTTCCTACATAGAAATTTAGTGCTTGCTCAAAGCATTTTGATCAAGTAATTGCAATCTGAGGTATCCCTTTTTGTAAGATAATAGATTTATCGATCATGAAAAAGAACAAACCAAACCTGCTGGAGGAAGGAAAATCAAAGAGAACACCTCAACAGTAAAGGCCTGTTAAAATGAAACAACAAAAAATAAACATCCCTTACAGATTGCACCTATTGAGAGATAGCTTTATCACCCTAAAGGATTCAGGGTACCCCAGAGATCTCTCTACTTGAATATCCTAATTGTGTCCCCTTCCCTCATTAAATCTGAATACTTGGTTGTACATGCCATTTGCTTGAAATTAACTTTATTGCTAGAATAAAAAAGATAACAGTTGAAAAGTACCCACTCTTGCAACTCTAAGGTAACAGGTTTGAGTCACTTTCCATTCCCAAACCAAAAAAGGAGGAAAATAAAAACTTAGTTGCTAGAATCATCTGACATGAAAGATGTCAGGACTCTTTTCTGTGACAACTAGATGATTAATTAAATTATAGAAAGGTGCATCTATATGGTTGAATCTAGATGAAGAAGAAAATGCTCTTTTCAATTTAGCACCATGCAGTACCTCATCTATATTAAGAATAATGTAGTTTTTTGTCAATCTTGTGGCTTTCTTCTATTTGTGTCCCCTCATGTTTATCATATCTTAATTTATGCCCTTACGTTTCATAGTTAATTGACCTGTATCCATATTTATATGAGATACAAACAAAAGGAGGCTAGATCCAGGAACTTGTACTGGGGGTCAACTTGTAAATTTTATTTTTAATGTGAGGAGAATGGATGACTAGGAGGCAATGGCTAGCAAATCAAGTGAAGGTGGAAGTTGATGGATGTAATATTTAGACATGTTATGAGAATGGAGAAAAATGTGTCCGACTTTTTGGTGAAGAATGTACAAGACAATATGGTTTTCTGAGTTTTTTTTTCCCCTTAACAGAGACAAATACCATTGAAATAAAGAAGATTCATGTTTAGAAAGATAAACACAAAGAAGAAAGAAAGAGAAAAACAAACAACAATCTACAACCCAACCCATCCATGACTCTGTAGGAGAGCTATACTGAGAAGTGAGAAGAAAGGCCTCAAAGAAAGTTCAATTACCACGGTCCAAACCACTAACAACCAATTGTAAAAAAATCAACAAACGCCTTAGGCCTCCCCTCCCCATACTAGCTTTTGCCAAAAATCTGCTGCACCGTTTGCTGTACACCTGACGTGTGAAAAGGATTGCTCGACCTTTACAAGCCTTTTAATGTCTCTAACAACATGGACCAACCTCCATGGAGGTCGCTTCCTATTACTAGCCGAGGTCATTTAGGGAGCTGTGTACAGATTTTTGGTGGTCAAAGGGTAGAATGTATTTTTATTTGTAAAAGGGGAAAAAGCATACTTTGTATATGTTCTCAGTATACAGCTATTAGATTGTATACTTGTACTATTTTCAAAGGTACTTCTTGTTGCAATTACACCCCACCCCCCCCCCCCCCCCCCCCCCCACACACACAAAAAGAAAAGAAAAAAAGAAGTGGATCAGTGAAATACTTGATACCAATTATATTTTAAAGCCGTAAATTGGTCTACCATAATGCAAAGTAATACATTAGACAACAGTTTGTTTAGTTGGGAGCCACCGTGGGATCCTATCAAGTCCATAGGCAAGAGTTTTCATTGGACAAACTTCAAATCCAAAGGTGGACCCAACTATGGTCATGGGGTTGAGCGCTATGTTTAGTTTTGTGCCCATTCAGATATGCTAAAATGTTTAATTGATGGAAACTCCTTTTCGGTGGTTGACCTCATTGGGCGCATGTACACACAAAATGGCCATTAGACTAGCAATGCCTTATGGAGTTGAATTTTCGGCGATTGAAAAAAAAAAAACAAGTAGACAAGGTTTTCGTTAAGATGGAGGATGGATGAGTAGCTAACTTTAAAAGATAGAATTAGAAATGAAAATATTAGGGAGACATTGAAAATACCCCTAACAGTTGAGAAAATGAGAGAAAACAATTTAAGATGGTTCAAAAACATAAATAGGAGACTAAAATCAACCCTTGTGAGAAAAATTAATAGGTGAAGGAGACCTTTGAAAACATGAATAGAAGAAATAAGGAATGATATTAGCGATTGTGGGGCAACAAAGGAAATGGTTTTTTATAGGATAGAATGGAAGAAAGGAACTCAGAAACCAACCTCAAATTGAAGAGATTGGTCGCTTTGACAATGATGATTACGAACACAAATTTTCTTTCATTGAGAGACTTATATAAGCACCCATGTGGTCCAAGACAGATGGGACCCATTCCCACTTACTGGGTCAAACAAAGATTCCCCCTATTTCGAGTGCCTTAGGCATTGGGTACACCTAGCGTTGAAAATAACACTTGACTGTTGAATTGAAAGCTAAGGTTTTTGACCCCTATCCACTTCTGATCTTGGAGTATTCAAGCCCATACCTAGAGGAATTCAATTAGGTTTATTTTGTGGACCTTCCAAATGAACCCATCTTTGTTGTTTTAGTCCAGGTGGGCCCGATAGTTTGTTGTGCAAGTGTTTCACATCACCTTTGTCATTGAGGAAAATATTACATTATGGTGATTCTCTACAAATTGGTTCCCATAGTTCTTTTTTGCAAGATAATCTTGTGGTGTCTTCTCTAAGCCCCATTTGAGCTCTTTCCTCCTTCACACCCATTCTATGCAAGTGGCGTAATGGCTTCAACTTACATTGTAGTAGAATTGCTGAATTTGCAAGACGCAAAAGTGATCCAAGAAGTCTTTTTTTTTTTTTTGAATGGTGATCCAAGAAGAGTCTTCAACACACCAAATGTTTCATGTAGAGTAAAAGCTAACTAAATTTGGTTAATTTGCAAGGAGAAGAGGAAAAAAGCTAACTGACTAACAAGAAGAAAGAAGGAGGTAGAGGAGGGGAGAGAAAGGAAGAAAGAAGAAAGTGATGAATAACCCAACTTGTGGAAATTGGAAGGTGAAAAATTAACAATGTTCAAAGAAAATGATTGATAAATGTGGAATTAAAAGTATGAGTCTCTAAATGTGTGTTTGCAGTGTCTTAAGGGAAGAGAAGGAATACACATCAAGAAACATTGTGGAGTGCAAAGATTTGAAAGACTTGATAATGAAGACATTTTTGTGGGTAGAAGAGATTAAAATGAGGCTTAACTACTAGAAATTAAGAGAGTTTTGACCTTATGCACCCCCATGAGATGCGGGAACTTGATTATTGAAGGGGATTCGGCAAGTGCGATTAAGTGGGCTAGGGGGTTGAAGCGGCTGCCATAGAAAATGGTCATTGTCGTCAGGGAGATAAGGGCTTTGTGTTCAGGTCCTGAGGTCTCTTTCCAGCTGGTCAGGAGGTCAGCTAATAGAATGGCGAATTTCTTTGCGAAGATTAGGGTGGATTCGATGCAAGAGGGTGTCTTCTTTTTGTGTCTGATTTTGGGATAAGGGACTGCGGTTTTTGGAGGAGATTTATTGTTTTGTATTTTGTTGGATTATCTTGTATATGTATTTTCCCTCTTTCGCATTTTGGGTTTAAGACTCTTAGACCCTCACCATGTATTTTATATTAATATATATCTCTATTTGATTTTTTTTTTTGAAAGATATATATATATATATATATTTGTTATTGCTAAAGAAAAACAATTTTCAAGCATTGTCCTACACTTCTTGAAAATTGGGCCTACACATAATGAATTTTGTGCTTTCTCTGAAATAGATCTCTTAGAGTCATAAGATGCTACCTTACCATGCACTTTTACCCATACAATATTACTAGTTTTTTGGATAGTGCGCTGCTCGTCTTTTTTTATTTTTCAGGATGATATCTTAATAACCTTGGATTGTCTTACATTGATTGAATGTTGGGCCTACACATGGTGAATTTTGTGCTTTCTTGGAAATAGATCTCGAGTTATTAAATGCTACCTTACCATGCACATTTGTTCATTTCTATATGCTATAATACATAACTAATTTTCTAGACAGCATGCTTTTTTTTTTCATTCAGATGATATCTTGTACCTTTTTATTGTTTCAAATTGTTACCAAATGCAGGTGCCACAAAATTAATATATGCTCCAGAGCCATTTGATGTTGGGCGGTGCTTACAAGCAGAAATTGTTTCAAATGATCAAAGATTCTCAATAACCACCACTGGTCCTATTGATCCTGGTTTGGTTTTAATCCATATTTTCTTCTTACATAACTAAGAAAAAATAGTGAGCTTTTAAATGGAATACATTCAATTTGTTTGCATGTTTCTGAGGCAATTTAGACTAATCCCGATTGGCTTACCAAATTGTGTAATATAACTCTTTTAGGGCCTAGAATCGTACACCCAAAGGTGAGTTTTACCTTATAGTGGCTTTCCTTGAGTTATTGTTGAACTTGAATGAAAAGTGGGCTAAGGGAAAAAACCATCAAAATTCATAATTGAAATCCAATGAAAATGGAGGCGGCCAAAAACTCAAGCCTATGAGGCCCAAAACCCCTTACATTGGACCCTATAACTAATAGGACCATGTCCATTGAGTTGGAAACATCCATGAACCATAACCCGTTAGTTGTGGGGCTTAAGTTAATTGGAAAACCTCTAACTCTCATATCGATTGGATCGTTCAAAGGACTCATGAACAAACTAGAATGCCTTGGAAGCTTTAAGAATAGTTCAAAAGCTTTGGACTGAATCTTTAGAGTTGTCTAGAACTATATAGGAGTCTATAGAGTATGGAATATCAAGATCTTAGCCACATGGAGTTGTATGGAAGTTTTTAGATGTGTTTGGAAGAGTCTAGACAAAACTAGAGTAATACAGAGTATTGTAGAGAAGAATCTTGTAGAAAGTAGAAAGATTTGGAGAAGGGTCTAGACGCCTCTTAAATGCTAACTATTGGTTGCATGACATTTGTCAAGATCTTCGCCACATTATCTAGCCTTCAAGTATAAATAGCGGCCGGATCCTCTCTCATTTCTAAGCACTGATTGACTTGAGTAATTTAGAGGTCTTATTGAAAATTTGTGCTCTTTTTCTCTCAAGTATAAATGCTTTTACGAGGTCTTATTTCTTTTGATATCTTCATATTGTTGTTAAAATAAAGGCAGTTTTCTTTATTTATGCCATGATAGTTCTGATGTAGTTTTTGTGATTGAACCTTATGAATTGTTGGTAGATAAACAGCATGGCAAATTTTTTTTTTTTTTATTTTTTATATAATATTAGTTAATATGGTCCAACTTAATTATCTTTGGCAGCTGCTGGATTGGGAAGCTATGTAGAAGCACTTGTAGGGAAAGCTGACATCGAATTCAATGTATGTTCTTTTTCCTTCACTGATAGCTTTTTAGCGATTCGACTGACTGTACCCTGTCAACAGTCATATGACTTAACTTAGCCATTCCTTAATAAATTTATGAGAAAACTGACAGAGTTCAATGTTTGTTCTTTTCCCTCATTGATAACTAGTAGCTATCTATTGACTGTATTGTGTTTGACAGCTATATGACTTCATTTAAGTCATTTCTTAGTAACTTTGAGTGAGTCACTTAATAATGCTAGTTTAGGAGGCTTGCCAAGTTCATACTTACACTTGGATCACATGTGCTGCCATATGTGTTAACGTACATGTGTGAGATTCAAGCTGATTTGTGGTGGGTTAACTTGCCAATATGCCCTGAGCGAAATAAAGGCTCATCTAGTAGTGGTTCACAAATGTACAAAATGAGTGGAAGGTTGAAAAGAATTCCAACAGTATATATTCAACATAACATTTGTGGCCTCTGAATCACTGCTCGTGGCCAGATAACCCAATAATGTCTTTGCAACCATTTGATGTATGGCTTGGTTGTGGCATTTGCTTGATGTATGCACACGTGGCTATGCATTTATCCTTTTAATTGAAGTACCAAAAGGGACATTATGTGTTTCTGGCCCATTCTTTATTCATCTTTAATTTTAATAATATTAGTTTTTTACTTCTCATGATTCTGGGCATAATCCTTTTTTTTTTTAAATTTTCTTTTGAAGCAGAAACAAAGATAAATGACGCAGTATAAGCTCTGATACCAAATCTGACGTAGGACAAGTCAATATATTGGAAACTCTAGATTTAAATAATAGATGGATGCCTATATGAGAATGCAAAATGTGTATGATGAATCCTAAAATGACATGCAACTTATATACATGTTTCACATAAGATGTTAGAGAGAGAAATTAATATTAAACAAAGGATATAACAAAAACCATGCAAATTCACATATACAATTAATCAATGAGATTCAAAAAAGAGAGTGACACTTGCACATAAAGCTTTCAAGGTTTTGTTCTTGGCCTTTTATGTAAAATCTCTCAAAAGACCAATTAAATCAACCCAAACCCTGTCCTAGGTCTTCTAGATTTAAAAATTAGTCATGCAAGGGATGGAATAGGGCTATGAGGCCACCTAGGGTTTGCCAAAGGGATTAGGGTTTGTTATTTTTTTTTTTCAATTCTTGGGTAAAACTAGGTCTCAAGCAGGATGAAACAATAGGTTGGAGTTAGATCTACGAGTCTTAGTAGGGATATAGAAGTGGGTGTGCAAAATAGGGCAAAATGGGGCCAAAATGGGCTTGTCCGTACAGTCGTATGGACATGTATAGATGTCTATATGGACTGGTGTCCTGGTGGGGTTTTGGTGGCCGATGGTGGGGTTGGGTCCTAGTTTGGTTAGGCTTAGGGTTTGGATGGAAATGGATAGATCAAGCTAAATCTTTAAATCCATTGCTAGATCAACGCACAATCTGGGCTATCCATGGTCATATATGTAGGGGTTGTGCAAAAGTTCATTAACCAACCATGATGAGGTGGAATCTAGATTCTAATGCATTTTCCTTTGCTAGCGTCCCATGATGTCCTCATCAATAAACTTACATTAAAAGGAAGCGATACAAAACAAGATAAAGACCCCGTATTAGAAGGATATAAGGGAGCAAGAAGAAAATACAACCAATCCCCAAGGACCACTATAAATAGTTTACTATAGCTTCATGCCTGTCTACCCTTGATTTTGCAAGAAAACTCACAACCCTATTGGCTGATCTCCTCACATGTCTAAAATGAACTACTTTGTCCCCCTGCACATCATCCTGATGTCCCTCACAATATAAGTCAGTCGCAAGGTGGCCTCTTCATCCCTGCAGCCTAGGCAATAGCATTACTAGAGTCTCCCTCTACTATCAGGCTCGCTCCCCCATTCCTAGTCCAAAGCTGGATAGCCCTTGGATATTTGAGAGGTACTATGTTTAATTAATTATCTCTCTAGCTTAGCAGTTGAACTTAAATGCAAGTACTGATGGATCTCTAGCAATCAGCAGCAGTCTTCAATTTGAACTTGTAGTCTAGTTCACTGCACAAATTATTTTTCAAAAAAAAGTTCACTGTACAAATTTAGTCCCATTTCTTCCTAATTATATACTGTTTATAATTTCTTTCTAGAAGAATTATTTGATCCTTGTTTGTAGAAAATGTACATAATTGGTGAAGCCCACAATTACATTTTTTTTTGAAGCTGTAATAAACTTCTCTTTCATTGTTTGATAAGTACATTAGAGGGCATAGTAATTAAGGCGCAAGGCACAATCAAGGCGCCAAAGGGTTCCTGGAGCCTAAGGCACAAAACACATGGTTAGGCACATGGCGAATTTTGATAGGCACACTTATTTAGATGCTTCAAATATTTATTCATAGATTTTTATCCTTACCAATGTCAATAAAATACAATGCTATCATCTAAAGCACCAAAACATAGGGACAATTTACTTCCAAACACATGTTAAATTATGTATTGTATACATGGACAAATATATTGTATATTAATTAGCATTTCTAGTTAATTATTAATTCCTATCACTTAAGTGTATTACTTACTAGCAATTACATAAACTTCAATAAATAAGCTTGTTTTGTTATATAAAAAATCTGAAAAACTATCTTAACTAAGGATCCTTACCTTAGAGCCAGCAGAGGTGCAAAATGGATCTAGAGCCTAGGCGTAGGCCTAGGTGCAACAAAGGCATGCCCTTGACTACTATGTAAAGGGGGATATACTAATTTATATTTACTTACAAGTAAAGTGACTCTTGACCTACAACTAATAATCTTGTCTTTTTGCCTTGGCCTTCGCCAAAATACCAAACCGTTAGTGGTTCTTCCAGCATCGTGTAAATGTTAACTTTCAAATAATTAAGCAACTTCTTGATATCCCTCTCACTTCCCACATCCTCCAAGGAGCTTTTTTTCTTGATGCCAAGCAATGGAATGGATGAATCACTCTCTATAAGAATATTCTCATGCTCATGTTTCTTAGATAACTTTAAGGCCTACTTTGGTGCTAATAATTCTACCTCATTGGAGTGCTTGATCCCCAAGACTATTGAAAGTGATTTGACTAATGCTATCAGGTGGGCTTTAGGATAAGCAGAAGCCTCCCTTGACGCTTATTCTTCTGAGAGAGATCATACATTTATGTGCCTCTTTAGATCTATCCGTTAGACATGTTTGTAGATCAATTAATGTGGTGGCAAAGTTCTTGTGGAAACTGGGTGTATTTAGATCTGATTTGTTTTTGGACTTTTCTCCTCTTTAAGTTTTAGTTCTGTTGTGTATACTAAATGTATTTGTGCCCAGTTTATACTGTGTCCATTTCATTCATGGTTCTTTGTTGTCCATTTCTTTATTTTAATGAAATTATTCTCATTATCTTTTCAAAAAAATGAAAATATATAGAAGTACAGTGGAAGTGTTGACATCTCCGTTGTGTGATTTTACATAGAGAGAGATGTATTAAAAAATATAGCTAGCTTGGTCATTGCGGAGCGTAGTGTGCATGTGCCAAAATCATTTTGGAATATGGATTTAAAATTTCCATTAAAAGAAGGCGATTGAAAGAATAGGAGCCTCCGCATAATCACATATTACCTTGTTCTTGTGATTGTTGTTGCTTTAATGAAAATGATTTTCTATTTTTGGGTGTCAACTGAAAATTTGGGAAGCGCATGAATTGATCTTCTATCATTTATCTCATAGGTTTTGGTTAACATGTGAACATGTCTTACTGTAAAGTACATTGCATATATTTTTTGGGGGTCAACTGAAAATTTGGGAAGCGCATGAATTGATCTTCTATCATTTGTCATAGATTTTGGTTAACATGTGAACATGTCTTGCTGTAAAGTACATCTCATACTGAATTTTGCCATCCATCTTATGTTTTGATGCTGCTTGATAGGTTGTTATCACACAAATGAATGGACAAGACCATTCATCACAGTCTATTCATGTGTTTCATGTGGGAAAAATGAGAATAAAGCTTCGTAAAGGATGGATGACAAAGGCAAAAGAACCTTACTCCTCTTCAATGCAGGTATTTACCCTTTATTGATTATCTTTATTCACCACTTTAAAAAAGGAAAAATAAAAAATGACAGGAAAACTCTATGAAATAAATAAATCTTGCTTTTAAGACAGTTACATCTTTTGCATAAGGAAAATGAAGGAAAAGAAGAATATTGACTTGCATAATTTTTTTTTAGAGCAAGGTGTCCAAGCCTCTTAGAGCACCTGACTAATCCTTGGGGCATGTGCAAACCTCTCTATCCACACACACGGAGTAACACTATGGATAGTGACCCTTTTGTGTTAAAAGTGACTTGAACCCAAGACCTCCTGCATCTCAGGGGTTCTTGACCACCAAGCCAACCCTCAATGGTTACATACTTGCATCACTTTTGCTTTGTGAAAGGAACACCATAACTATATCCATCTTATATGAAAAAAAGACATCTTGGACACCATGTGAACTTTTTTATGGGGCCAACCTGGGACCATGGATGGGTTGGTTGGGAAAGTCTACATTGTAATAAGGTGTCTACCAAAAATCAGTTTGAATTAAGGTTTTTAATTTTCAAAAAAATGAAAAAAAGGGTTTTACATCTTGGCATTGGTATCAGACTCAGGAAGAATTGATACCAAATTACATGTCAGGTGCAAGAACTTTTATAGGGTAAAAAGTCTGTAAAAAATTAAAATGTATAATCTTAAATTCTTAATCATATAGGATTCGATTGAAATGTGAGATTTAAAATATTTTCTATTTTCTTGAAACTAAGAACTCATATTAAAATGTCTCTCTCTGTCTCTCTCTCTCTCTCCCTTCCTCTCTCATTTGCGTGAGTCTTTTCATCTTCTGTAGTTCATCTGGGTAGTGTTTAAAATGTACAAAGCATTTATTATACTATTCATTTTACTGTATTTTAATAATGTATACATGGAAAAGAGTGCTCTCACTAACCTAACTAAATGAACAAAGGACCTTAGATCTAATCAGACACTAAATTTCATTCACTAAACCACTCTTTTAAGGTTATATCTATGCTGGTTGACAGTTGAACCTGCAACTCCTTTTTAAGCTAGAAACTTCTTTAGACATTCATTTATATAACCTTACTTCAAAATTATAAAGAACATTTTAAAACTGTTTTTTAATATTTAGTAGATCTAGAAGATTACTTTCATCATATGTGATTTGTAGGCCTGACAATATGCTACATGTATATTTTGGACATGTTGCAAAAAGGATTCAACAAGTTGCTACAATGGACTCGAACAAATCCATTGAGAGCTGAAAAGTCTTTGCAAACTGCAAAGCATCGGAAGTTTTTTATTTTTATTTATTTATAATCAGATTTGAAAGTAAAGGGAGTTAATGCCGTGCATATACATAATGTATATAAAATCTGCTTCTCTAACGTGGTGTGTACACTAGTTGAAATTGGAAAAAGACATTTGGCATGATTGTGTGGGGCTAACTAGCTGTGCAAACTAGAGTGGGAGCTTAAGATCTGTTCACATTAAAAAGTTCAACTCAATCTAAGATTTATATCTATTTGATATAGTGCCAGAAACTTGGGGAGTAAGGGTCCTCTATGTTTCTTTTGTTGGGAGGGGCGTCTTGTTGTATCTCTTCTTTTGCTTTATGTTTTTTTCTGTTTCTTTTTCTCCTTTATTTTGGATCCAGGAATAATCCTCCTATACTTGGGTCCTCCTCTTATACTCTATCTTTGGTTGGGAAAGTCTACTTTTTTAATAGATATACTTGGGCTGCTCTAGGAGAAGTCTCCCAACTTCTACCATCCAAACAGAACCTAATTCTCACCCCATTCCAATGCCTCAATAAGTGTTATGCACTACAAGTTAGACCTTATGCCCTAATTTTTCTCAAAAATCACCATTATTTTTTTCCATTTTTTTAATAAATGCATGTTGACTGAGTCTTCTTGTCTGACTTGATTCATATAGTATTAGCCTTGATCAAGCTTGTTGGTTAAGCTAGCAAGATGTCTAGAATAGTCCTAGAGGGGGGTGATTAGGACTATGTGGAATTTTAATTTCTATTTAAAATATTGGACAAGTTAATGATTGGTTTTTACAAAATTGTCCAATTAATCTTTCAATCTGATCTTTAAGTAAGATTAAGTTCACTCAAATTATATGTGCAATAAGATATGAGATGATGCACGTGCACTAATTAAGGTGAAGGAGATGAGAAAAAATGGAAGAAGGTGACACAAGTATTTTTATGTGGTTCGACAACCTTGCCTACGTCCATGCCTCAAGTACACCACTTGAGGATTTCACTAAACTTCTCCTTCACAGTTGGAGAAGAAACATATTACAATGCTTGATCTACTTCGCGGGGTGTAGATCGACCTAATCACCAAGAGAACACCTCTCTTGAAAGCCAGTAGGGTTACACCAACCCTTTACAATATTTCACAAGTAATATTGAGAAGTTGTGCTTTGAAATATACCAAGAACTTAGCCTTGAGTTACTTGAAGTAGCTTGGGTTTGTTCTTGAATGTCCTCCTCTTCTTGACTTGATGTAGATGCTCCAATGAAGTCCAACCAAGATAGTAGCAAGGAGGTCTAGGGTAGATAGTGATTTTCCTATGAGGTTTAAGACCCTAGTGAGAATCTCAACTTAACTCATTCAACTTAGAGCATAAAATACTCAAGATATGCCTATGAGAGCTTTGGATGTGTTTGAGATTAAGACTCAAAGCTTGGAGTGTTTTACTATGGAGTAAGTAAGCTTTGGAAGTTGTTGGGAAGCTTAGGAGAGTTTATGTAAAAATTGGGCTCAACTCATCAACTTTTTCCTCTCCAAAAAGCCTTATTTTTATAGGCTAGAAAAGTTCCAACAAATCTATCTTCGGACCTTCCGAAGTTGGGTCTCGGACCTTCCGAGGTTGCAACGGTCGAATTTTCAATGGTCATATTACAACGGCTATTTTGACCTTACATCAGATAGTTTGATTGTTTGGGATATGTTTCAAAACGTCTTAAAAGTTTTGTTCGGAACGTCCGAAGAACCTTGGAATTCAGGGGTTCGGAATGCCCGAAGGTCTCATCTCGGATCGTCCGAGTTCTAAGACCATGTTCTCGGAAGTTCCGAGCTGCCTAGAAAAGCCATTTTTCACTAAGTGTTGGAAACTTGAGATTTTGTGAAAAACATGGACATGGTGGAGAGCTCACGAGTGTTCTTTACAGTCAAATAGATTTAACTATAATGTACAATTGTCAGATTGCAAAGACACAAAAAATATGGAGATATTTGATAGATAGCGAGAGCTCTCCACAAGGCAGGGAATGGACTTATAAACCCAGTTTGAATTATTCCAATTTTACCCAAATGGCTTCTAGGTCAGTCCTATGGTCCATATACCTTTGTTGGTTGGCATTCAAAAAGTTCTTCCTGTTTTGGTGCGATGCTTTCCAAAGAACGTATCTTCTGGAGCTTCAAGCTTGATTTGACTGTGCATATCTTCTAGAGATACGGTCTTGGACGCATGGACTCAATCACGACTCGGTCAAATACATTGACAACTTAGGACTCAGTTGGGCACAGTCACGGAATTGACAACTCAGTCTGACTTAGGGGAGACAGATTTAACTTTTAGGCCAACAAAGCGAATGAAACTCATTGTTCTAAAGTGAATCTTAACATTCTTAGTTGAACCTTATGTAGACTCATAATGGATATGTTAAGTCCAAGCCGGCCTTTGTGAATTTTTAGGACCTTAGCTTGAATGTATGGCTTTATGCCTGGTCCAAAAATCCACAAAGATCAAGAGTGCCATAAGATGTGGGTTTAATCTAATTGTGATTGTAAATTGGAATGGTAGAAATTTTGGGGGGCAAGGGGTGGTTGTTAAATGCGGGCCCAATAAGGAGTTCACGACATAGGAAAATGTGGTTCTTTTGGGATCATCTGGAAGAGGAATATGATTCTCGGCCTGAGGGACCAGTGTGATACGATTACTGAAGTTTGTTTCGATCCCACCCTTTGGCGGTGGATTCTTGGCATGTGGTGACTTGTGTAGGGAATTACCTTATCTCCTATTTGACACTCATTTGTAGTGTTGTGCAGTGAGACAACTACTAAAATTCTAAGAACTACATTACCATGGGAGAATGCTTCACCATCATCATCGTCATTGTTATCAAAGCCTTCATCCCATCATAATTAGATAATGCTTATAATTGTAAAATGCATCTCAATTTGGAAGAATAGCCCCTATTTGGTGGTAGGCATAGAAATGAATTGCTAGAATATAATCCAATGGTTCAAGAATTTCTTTGGGATTATTTAGAGTGGCTTGGAATGTCACCAATTCCATCTATATCCATCTAGCTATACAATGGCTTAGTCCACTGGAAAGGTTAGATGCCTCCCAGTAAATACTAAAATCTTCTCCATAGCTTGTTCACCACATGTTCATGGTGGAGATAGTCATTGATGAAGGAGAAGGTCTCTTGAAGAACCTCTCTAAGCCTTCAATGAAATAAATGACAAACTCGAACCCTGCTCAAGCTACTAGGAACTTGACAGAACCCGAATTGCATGACCATCCAGAATTTCAAAGAATTCCTCGTATCTCTCTTTCGTTCCAATCTACTAACACCTCAGTGACGGGCAACCGAAAACCTAATTAGAAAGTCACGAACCTAAACTAACTTCACTTTGGGAAATCAAGTTTCCAATGAAACTAGGTTTTAGTTCGATTGAATTAGATTAAAAAAATGCACCTTCAATAAACCAATCAGATTTCAATTAATCTTAATTCTGAATTTAAATGGAAATTGTATAAGTTAAAATAATTCAAAACAAAATTTAGAAAACTAGAATTCAAAGTAAACTTGCTTGGGATAAATCTGAACTATAGACTTCTCTCTAATTTCTATTCAAAACTCTGAATTCGTGTGTCCCTATGGCTGTCACCCTCCTCTGTTTATAACATTATAGAGGGAGTGGAACAAAGAGAAAAAAACAGCCAAAGAGACACGCGTAGGGTTTGACTAACCTAGGGTTTCCAAATTACAAACAACAATGGAGTTTTCTGTCACTCTCTTGACACCTACTTAGTAAAACAGTCATAACTCTTTCTTCGTAAATCAGAATTGTGCAAACTTGGGCTTGTTGGAAAGGTTATTGAATAAGCTTTCCAACGAACCCAATTCTGTAAAAATTCGATATCATTTGATGCTTCAATTATTCCTGCAAAGTTACTATATATTTTACTTTTCAAAAAAAAATTACTATATGCTTCTGCCATTTCTTGAGTGATAACCAATCACAATGCGCCAGATTGGATTGGTGTGCTGCCTCCACCAATCACAACTCTCCATCTTCATGCACCATCTCCACTAAAAGGAGGAGTCCAAGTAGGATGAAGAGGGTTTAGGAGAGCTTAAGGAGTTCCATTAGGGTTTAGGGTTTTTGGAGCTCTCATTGGAATTGGAGAGCTTAAGGAGTTCCACACACCATTCCTCCAAAAAGCTAGGAAATCTAGCTGCTACCTAAGTCATAATCGTAACTCTCTTCAATGCTACGGTTTTGGCCTTCCCACAACTCTTGTGGGGTCCATTATGCTCCTAAAGTGGTCTTGGGCCCATGGGTAGGGTCCTTATGCATTAAAATGACCATTTTGGAGCTCAAATTAGTCAGTTTAGGCCCCACTTTGCCACAATAAAAAAATTATGTAGTTTCCTTCCTCATTTTCATCTTGATATGTGATGCCCGCATTTGTCATGAATGACCTCAACCATATTTTGACTATAATCATTCTTTGTTGCATGCCTAAGTAGTCTTTTCGCTGAGTTTCTGACATTAGGAACTCTTTGGGTCAAGGATCATGCAAGGGGAAAAGCTGAATTCTTCTGCTAAGCTACCATGAGTGCTACTTCTGTCCTACTGGTTTCAAGTTTCATTCACTTGAATATTTTTTGTAACTTGAGAAGTTTCAATTAGTACAAGACACTGTCACATCTGTCTCAAAATTCTCTTCAATTTGTGCACTTAACTTCTATGTTCCTCTTCAAAGTTAAATCTGTACTCATGAATATCTTTTCTCATGTTGTACCTTGTACTTTTATGTTTAAGTGATTTTGTTGCCCTTACACTATTCCAATTCTACCAACTGTATGGCGGACGATGATCACACCTAATTGCTTGTGGTGCCAAGTTTCAGTAAAGAGGGTTTTGGTTGTTAATTTAAAATTTAGAATGCCATAATTAACAAAGAAATCTTCTTGTGTTTGAGACTAAAAGTTTTCCTTTGGACAACTAACTCTGGCCCCTACTGTTCTCACTATCTCATGTTATTAAGTTCTTATCCACTTGTTCCTGTAAACATGACATTATTTGGGCATCTCTAACCCGATTACATTTAATGGTCCATATCTAGTTGTGTGGAGTTAGGGGGGGAGGTAATGCTGCAGCACAAGCGTTATTTTGGCAAGCAAAGAAAGGACTTTCCTTTACATTAGCCTTCGAATCAGAACGAGAAAGAAATGCTGCAATTATGCTTTCCAGAAGATTCGCGTTTGACTGCAACGTAAGCCATTCTTGACTTCAAAATCACTTTTTACTTGGGTTTATTCATTCAACTGTAATGTAAATCTAAGGTTCAACTTACCGCTCAAAAAAAATGTGTAAGGTTCAACTCTACAATATCACACAGGAAATAATGCTATAGAAAAGTTCAAGTAATTAGAATACTCATGTAGAATAGGGTCATACTGGCTTAGGGTCTCACTCCCAATCATGAGGACTACAACAAATCCCCCATTTTGTTGATTCTCAGAGATAAATCACACAAATAATGAGAGAAAACCAAAAGAACTTGCTTGCCTCCCAACTAACCCTTTTTTTAAAAAAAAAAAAAATCTTCTTTACATCTAAATAACTCAAACTTATACCAATTTAGGTCTAGACTAAAGCAGAGGTCTCACTTGAACTATAAAAGAACTAAAGAAACTTAGTCTTAATGAATTTGGTACTTAAAAGAGCCATTTCTTACTGGAACATGATAATATAGTGCATTATTAGAACCCGCATGGGTAGCTGAGATGGTCTAAGCTTCTAGGATTAGATTAGCAAGTTTTAATACCATTGGAAGCAATGCCCACTTCATCTTCAATTGTGTGGAGCTGCCACCAATATTGAAAGACTCAATCTCAGTGAAGATTTGAGGACAAAAATGTTGGAACACCTTAAGCAACGAACCCCAAATACTTAGCAGTGCTTTATCCCTTGCCTGTATTCCTTTCAAAATCCCCAAAGAGAGACATACAGAATCCCAGTTTCCAGAAGATTCTGCCTCTTACTTTAAGGGTCTCAATGGCCTCCAATCTTGATAGGATTAAAGCCTAAGGTAGGAGGAACACCGCAAAAAAGGACTTTAGAGTTGTAAGAAGCAAATTCCAGATTGTGAATGCTACTGTTCATTGAACTAAGAGTTGAACCAGCTCCTCATTGGATGAACAAAAGTGCTTGGGAAGGGTTTCTTACAAGGAGTTGATCGAACCAATATACCCCTGAGAATCTCTATTACATCTTCCCCCTAGTGGCAACCCCAGATCACACCAGTGGCATTAAGGCACATCCCAATGCAGAGGCAACAAACAAACAGAAAACACCTCCACTAAAAGGATAAATGGGATGACCAACTTGGCTTCCCCAATCAAGAGAATGCTCTCTCTCTCTCTCTCTCACACACACACACACCATTTTGTCATTGCACGAGGTGGGGGTGATGATGGGCTGCCTCCACTCACAGGGAATGTCATCATAGGTTGGTCTTCAACATTTCGTTTGTGTCCCAATTGTTTCCATGTCCATTTTAGTTTTACAATATCTGAAACTTAAATAACAAATGGCAGATCATGCTCGCTGGACCCGGTGATCGATCTCCACTTTGAAGTTGAACCCAATGGACTTGTGTGTGTTCTTGTACTAATGTAAGTATCTTGAGGTTTCAGTAGTGTGTATTTGTATGTTTGTATTAGTTAAAGAAAACCTGAGAAATATTGTAAAAGAGGCTTCCACTATTCTGGTTGCATCTCTACATGAAGGCATCCTTTTATTTGCCGTCTCGTCTTTCTGTAACAAGTTTTCAAGCTTCTTTCAAACACCTGATTTGTAACACCCCAGTTTTCTGATTGAAGTTGAATGCATTTTTTGAGCACTGTGCTTGTTCAACCCAGCAGTGGAACTTCAAAAACATCTCTTTGTTTTGTATATGTCTGTTATTATTATTATTTTTTGGTACCTGTGAATTCTGTATATCATCTGGATCACCTGCCAATTTTGTATATTATCAGTACACCTGCCAATTCTGTATTTCAGTACGCATGTTGATACCTCCTCAATTTGGCTGATTGATGCATGAAAGTTGGAATATGATGAAGGCTTAGACAAAGGCCAAAGAATGGGTGTATTGGGTCTTTTAATTGGGAGAGAACTTACAAAAAAAGGATGATTCCAAATTCAGATGGTTGTCTGAAACACTTTAGATTGACCAGTGCTTGGGTTCTACTTATAGGCCACTCTCCGAGGCTAGTGTGATGATTTCCATCAAATTTTATATGCATTTCAATAATGATCCTCCACAAATTGCATCCTCTAGTGGAAGCTATGCCTTGAGCTTCTCGGAGGACCATTTGATTGAATCCAATGGTTGCAATTTGATTCGAGGCACACGGCGAAAAGATCACTGTTTTGTGCGTATAATCAAAACAAAGGAAAAACGATCATTTCCTCCTTTCTTGGTCATTTTCATCAGGTGGGTGGACCTTCTGTGGGCTTGTGTTGCCTATATACCTGGTCATGTTAGAATTACCACACCTTTGGCTCCTTTCAATAATGGTTTAAAAATAGGGGACATGTCCTAATTCAAGCTGTTGATTACTACCCGTTAGAATCACCGCACCTTTGGCTTCTTTCAATTATGGTTTAAAAAACGAGGGACATGCCCTAGTTAGAACACTCAAACAAGATGAATTTTTGGAGGTTTTTAGGAATTGTTTTTTCATGAAAATGCTATGGCTTAAAAGAAATGTTATTTAACATGTTTACTTATGCGTAAAATGCTAAATAAACTAGATTTCATTCATGATCATGAAATAAGATTTCCAACATGATTTGTAGTCAAATAGATAGACAATCTAAAGGAGAAGTTGACTTTAAATAGATGAGATTTGTAGCTTTAACAACAGGAAATCAATCTATAGTGGTGCATTTAACCATTAAGATTTAAATAGAGCATTTAGGGCATGTTTATGTGCAATATTTTATTTTATGTAGAAATAGAAAATGATTTCTATGTTAAAATTGTTTTCCATTGTTTGGTGTGACGCTTTCCTATAAAAAAATAGTTTCTGTGGCTTGGTCATTTTCTACTAGAGGTGTCGAAGGTTTGGGAAACAATTTCCACGGTCTGTGGTTTTAAGGCATATGATCTAACCTTTGGCTAGGTATGGTCCAATCTTGTCCATGACTTAAAGATTCAAGACAAACACAACCCATGACCAATTCTATGATCCAATTAACTCAATCCATGACCGAACCAATCCAACTCATGTCTCATACTCAATTTAACCAAACTTTTAAACTAATTCACAAATTGAAACTTAGTTGATGGTCTAATCTAATCATAGTATCTGTGATCTATTACTTAACTCGTGACCAAATTCAACTCATATCCTATACTTATCCATTGCTCGATCAATAAACCAACCTAACCTAGCTTATCAATTTCCTCATTAAATTGAGGTAGGTTAGTGATGAAGGCTAAGATAGTTTAAGAACCTTTATTTGTCTTCTAGGATAAGTTGGACCAAACGAACTTCCGTTTGAAATGGTTCCAAGCCAAAGATGTCGCTATGTCAACTAGTTTCCAAAGAAAACCACTTTCTAATTTAAATGAATTAAATTGAAAGACAAATGCAATTCCAATTAAGTAATGCAAACTTAAACAAAATAAGGTGTTGAATTAGAATGGAAAAACGAACCACAATTTAATTCAAGTAAACCAAAACTAAGAATTAATTGGAGAATTTTCCTTGGAATTTATTCCAAACTTGAGGCTTGTCTCAACTTTACTTCGAACTTCAAATTAATTCACCAAATTGTTATTATACGTTATGATCATCATCATCACCATCATCATCATCTAAAATTAACTATAATTGAATTATAACTCACTTCTCTCCCGTATAACAAAAAAAAAAAGCATTTATGAATTATTATAGGAACTTTTTATTCATACTAAACAAAGAAAATTACTATTTGGGAAAAATTAACTATAATGCCCAAGGGCCCACATGGTTTTTCGTTTATTTTTTAGAACTTGAGCCTCACTTCAAATAATTTAGATCCAAATACGTCCAATATGAATGCGGCTGTATATTTGCAATTTAGGCTCTAATCCAAATTAACTTAGGGCTCAACCAAACTTGCCCATGTCACATAATACATGGGACTGAATTGATTTTGTTAAGGTCCCACGAGGCAATTGATGTGTTACACTTAGATTAAAATGGGTTAATTAACTAGTAAATTTATCCCCTAAAAATATGATAAACATCTAAAAATATCATATTAGTAGAAGTCTTGATGAAGTTTTGTACCCTCACGGTTCTTCATTCAACGAGAATAGAATTTATTGTTAATATTATTATCTTCACTAATTTTGACATTTAAAAAAAAAATACAAATCCTTTTCTTATCCACCAAAAAATAGGCCGACTCATTAAAGATAATGAAACCCACGCATGAAGAGACGGTGGAGTTTCTATAAATATAACCCTCACCCATCTTTTTACGGTCGTGCGCAAGAATCTCACGAATTCCCCTCTTCTTGTTTCGTCTTGAAAAGGGTCTTCTCGTCTACTCCTCAAAAGAGTCTGCAACGTCATGTCACAGTCAAAGTCAAAGATTCCAGTAGAGCAAATGTATTCCATTCCCAAAGGATTTAGATTCTCTCCAAGTGATGAAGAGCTTCTTGATTACTATCTCCGTAGAAAGATTCTCTCTAAGGACCTTCCAATCAACATCATCCACGAGATTGATCTCTATAAGCATGGCCATCCCAAGTCCCTCACAGGTATGAGAAACTTTGTAGAAAAGTAAAATTATGTATATTAATGAATACCTAATTTATTATATATATTTATAGTCTCTAACCAACTCTATAACTATTACAATCAGACTCAGATAATTAATTATTTATAAATCAAATACATCTCTTAATTAGAGGTAAACTCAAATTAGGATCTTAATAATATAATTATTCTAATTATTTCAACACGCCTCTGCAAATTAAAGCGTGAATGAACGCGAAACTTAGAACGTGAACAAAACGACATGTGAATTGAAAAAGAGGTACACTGACGGATCACAAAGATTTGTTGAAGAAGCAGCATACTACCCTTCGTTGCTTTTCTTGCACTTTTTTTCTTTGGTGAATGGAATTAGTGAAACCATCCTTCTATTTGCAGAGAACTACTTGCCTTTGGGAGAAGGGGACAACAAGTGGTTCTTCTTCACCAACATCAACCAGAATGGATCGAAGGCCAAACGCATGACAGGAAAAGACGAAGGAAGATGGAAGATAACGGGAACTAAAAAAGTGGTGGCTGAGGGAGGGAATGTTATAGGCATCAAGAAGGCTCTGATCTATGAGAAGACAAGGTCGTGTAAGAAGGAAGGAGGTAAAAAATTTGAGAAGACCAACTGGATCATGCATGAGTATAGAATGAATAAGGAGATGGAAGAGTTGATAAGGCGAAAAAGGTAAGAACTGTATATACCCCAGCGTGCTTCCCTTGCATTGAAACATCATGTACCACTTAAGATTGCATAAGAAGTTTTATTCAATGCCCTCGTGATTGAAGAGAGGTGAGAGCTTTGGAATTCTTCGACATAAAAAGATTGATGCCAAATCTTATCAAACCTTTATGTGTAATGAATAATGAACAATTTCAGTTTAATTTACTATCATTGAAAGCAAAAAAAAGGAATTGAATGGTTACTGCTAGTGTGAACTGTTATTTATTTATTTTTTATGATCTGAGGCTGAGTTGCATTAGCGCCACAAACCATTATTACTTTCTAACGTGGTTTGTTTCTTTCTTGTTTTTGCAGTCGGGTCTTTGGGTCTTATGTAGAATATACTATAAATTTACCAAAAACGAAGACCCATCTTCATCACATGCACCTCTTTGTATGAACGGTAGCAGCACTGGCGAATCCAACGTATCCGATGTATCCATGAATGCTGACTGCACTGGTAACAACAACAACGGGAACGACATGGCTGCTTCCAGCGAAATGGTTGAAGATATCTTTGGTTCTGCACTCGACAAATTTATAAATGGGGTTTTTTGATGATGACGATGATCATGACGAACGATGGAGTTTCTGAACGATGGGCTTCTTGCTACTACTGCTATTTCTTTAATGTGATAATTTCAAATTATCTAGGTTTGAATCTGTCTTATGCTTCATTTATGTTCGCATCTCTATTGCTTTGTTTTCGTCTTTCTCTGTTCTTGGTATAGGGATGTCAATAAATTTGGAATTTGAATTGAGTCCACGTTACAGCAAGTCCCAAGATTCAGGTCGAAAAACTGGTTGGATTGCACTTTCTGAAACCCATTTAATATTAATAAAATATGAAAATAATTTAATTATTTATAAGGTATATTAAAATATATATCCTATATAAAATATAGAGTTTGGGAGGTCATGGGTTCAAATTAGTCTCAACACAAAAATGTCATTCCTAATTAAGTATGTGTAGATATGGAAGTTTGTACGTGCTCTGAGAATTGGTTAATTGTTCTAAGAGACTTGAATACTTAATCTTCAAAAATAAAAATAAATAAAATAAAAAGTTTGGTGTCGGTCGATAAAATGACATTTATAGAAGTTGAAAGTATATAAAAGTGAGTTTCAAATATATACATTCATAAATTAAAGATCAACAACATCAGATTAATGAAATGAATAGCCCACAAGAAGCGGGCCCTCCTTGCTTGCAGTCTCATTCAGTTGTGCATCGACAACCTTTTAAAACTACCCAATGATACATAGAGGACTGAGTTGATGGGCTGAGAGTCCTGTATTAGTCCAGGTAATAAGGGGCCCAGATTATGGCTCAGTTGGGAAAGATGGTAGGCGATGAAAGGGCCCACAGTATAGACATGGATTGGAAGTTTCTCGAGATCTCAACTGAATTTTTTTCCTCTCTTCAAAAATCTTTTTTTCGAAAATTTAGGTGACTTTTTTTTAAAAAAAATTCATTTAAAAAATAAAAGGATGTTTTTAAAAGAAAAAATTAAAAAATATAAATATTGACCAATATTTTTTTACGGCCGATTTCTTTTTCTCTGTCTCTCTACCAACTATAACCTTTGCACGTGTGGCTCGAATTTTTTGAACTATTTCTACAAACAAGGTATCAAAATTCATCTATTCTGAATTTTATAAACTCTGAAACTGATTTTAATTGAAAATAGTATAATTTTGGGCTTCAAATATCGTATCCAAAAAATTAAGAGGGAAGGCTATTTTTCTTTAATTCTTTGGTTACAATTTTTGAAACTCAAAACTATACCCTTTTTCACTTAAAATCAATCACGGAGTTTATAAAATTCAGAGTAGATGAATTTTGATACCTTGTTTGTAAAAATCGGTCGAGAAACGGGCTCAAATGAAAATCCCACTCCATAGCCATCATTCGAAGGAATGCATTCGAATTGTTCGTTCGAACAAACCAAACAGTCGTTCGAAGGATGGGGAGAATCGTTTTTTTCTTTTAAAAATGAAGGATAAAATTGTAATTTCATATGATTTTTTTGAAATCGATTATTTAGAGAAAGAAAATCCAAGTATGTGTATGGCTGGCCATAATCTAGCTATCCTTTATCAGGTGGGTGACATTTTTGGGGTTTGTTTGTCCATATCCAGACCACAAAAAAGTTGGCCCCACATGTAAGGTTCACAGGGACAAGCAAGCAAATGATTCGATTGAACATTATATTTCGAAAAACTAAAAGAAAATCTTTGCTTCAAGCTTTACTCGCATTGATCATCCTTCTGTCTTTCTTTATATTTGATGGAAACTGACTCTTCCCAAGATTAGGTTTGCGGACATCATGGACAAAAAATTCTTTTATCATTTAAACTTTCAATTAGGGCCCAGATTATGGCCCACTTTGGAAAGATGCTACTATGAAGGGTCAAGTAGGGGATGATTGGGCCCGCAGTGTAGAAAGGGATCATCTTCTTATGTGCTCAATTTTAGACTAAATTTTAATAAAATATAAATTATTGATTTTTAAAAAGTTTAAAATCAGGAATTAAGATAATTAAATCTGATTGAAATAAATTTTATTCAAATTTTACTAATAGATTTTTTTTTTGAATTTACGTGTGGGAAACCACAGCGTAAAACTCCACGAGTGAGCCCACTATCCATGAGGCACACCAAATAGTTTTAGCGTTATGCGCGGACACAAGAAAAATTGAACGGAAATAAAAACACAGCATAACACAATATTTTAACGTGGTTCGATCCACCTGGCCTACATGCATGGAGTGACAGAATATTCACTATAAAAGAGAAAGAAATATATGTACAATATTAATGACTCCCTTAAGTCATGAGCCCAAATCCGAAGTCCCGAGCCCTTTGTACACCTATGTATAAGACACACCGACGTTACCTCTCAGTTGATGTGAATCTTTCTCATACCTCGAATAGCGAACCCAACTTCTGTGTTCCTCCCTCTACGCTTCCTGCGTCCTACGAGCAACTCCCGATATGCTTCTCAAATGCAAGCGTCTCCAATGATGGTGTGTCCCACACACACAGATCTATACTTCTGCTCTGGCAATAGGGCTTCGTCTTTCCAGCTGCACTTCTGCTGACTGCCACTCAGAGGTCTGAATACCTAAATCTGCAGTGATACTGCACTGTTGCTCCCGCCCCTCTCCGGCCGTCGAGCTATCCTCCAGACATCGTCAGATCTACTTGCCGTTGAGATTCCACGCCGTTTTGCATGCGGCCAGATATGGTCCTCTTCACATGCGGCACAAGGCTAAGAACTACATCTTAGTTGCCTTCTACCTTCACCCATATACTCCATGTATATATATAGAGGTAAAGAGTCCCATTCTCGCTAGCTGAATCTAGAGGATCCAACATACATGTTGGCTTCCAATGTAATCTCCTACTTTTTCTCTCTCAAGCCGTGTGAGAATCCCAAAATTTGGTGCCCAAATTTTCTCCACCAAAATCGTTGCTGTCACCGTGTCTCCCTCATGGAATTCGAGACATACACGCAACAAATAGATCCTCAGACTCAAAATTCATTTAAAAAACAATCTCATCATCATATTTGGTTTTCTTACATTTTCCTATTGTGTTTAGTCATGAACTTGTGTTCCTGGTTCACAGTCTGGATCTTCTGAAAATTGACTTTCATCGAGCAATTTTTATTATTGATCTCTTTATTTAAAAAATATTATTTAAATTATTTTATTATATTTGACACAATTATTTTTAATAAAAAATCAATAACAGAGTGTGTATAGATAGATATGGAATCTACCGTATATTTTGCTAATTCATTGAGATTGAAGTGTATCAGCTAAGTTTTAAAGAAGTCGGATCCAAAAAATTTAGTCTAATTCTAACGGCGCCCTCACATTTAAAAATAAAAAGACACTTGTAAAAGAAATCTCACTCATTTAAAAATAAAAAATGACACTTATATTTTGAATTTCTGTCATTCTTACTCTACTCTTCTAATATTTAATTCTCTATTTATTGAAGTGTACGCAAGTAAAGAAATTAAATCAGGCGAATAAAATTTCCAATGAATCCACCTGAATATAATTAAAAAAAAAAAATTTGATGTTTTTAAGACAACACTGACCTTACTCAATTCTCCATTTTTTAAAACAACTAGAAATTATTTGCTGTTTCCTATTTTCACATGATCTTCGACATGTCACTTTAAACTAAAATTTATTTAAAAAAATTGTATTAAATTATCTTAAAGATTCAAATAAATGAGAAAATAAAGTTTGCTATGTGCTGTGAAAACTTTATCTTAATTACTACCGACTTATGATTTCTTGTAATTTAATCTAATTCTAATAATATGTATTGTTTATTGAGTTTATTAATTTTATTAACCTAAAATAGAAATGATTGATATATCAAATAAAAACAAATATCACAATGTACATATTAATATATTTGATTTATATATTTATTATGCAGCTTTTTATTCTATGATCACAGATTGAATGACTTGAAATTTCTTACAAACTTCTCGTCCTTCGTCCTTACCTGAGGTGAAAATAAGAAAAATTATGGATTTCATGGATACCTAATTTTTCTATTAAATATCAATTATTTACATGTTCAAATATTGTCTTTACATTACGAACTCAAGAATTTCAAATGTTTTTAAAGAATTTGAAAATATTTCTTGACCCTGATTGGGAGTTTTCAGGAGTAAGTCCACTTCTGAGCCATTGGGTTAAAGGCGGCGAAACTCTCGATTAGAAATTGTTTATACGTTTATGGGTTATTTGGTCTCAATATTAATAATATTTTTACAGGTTATTTGGTTTCAATATTAATAAGATTATTACAAGTTATTTTGTGATATCCTGACCTATGAGCCAGAGGCCAGGCCCTAGATAGGCTGATCCAAGTGAAACTGGGCCCTGTCGGACCGGCCAGCAGAATGGGCCGGTTGGATCCGACAGCCCAGCAAGACGCGTTTTGGACCCAGACTTGGGCCGGGTCCGATCCAAAAACAGTGCGGGCTCCCGCGTTTGCACGTGTGTGCGCGTGTGGGCCCAAAGCGGATAATATCTTGCTGGGCCGAGCCCCAGGCCCTTTTTATGAGTCGGGCTGTTACATATTTGGTCTCAATATTCTTCAGGATCAAAGTTCTTAGTGTTCTGTCCCAAATCAGTTTTGAAATTCAAAAAATCATAAATTTTGCTTTCTAAAACGTCAGTCATATTTTCTTGTGAATGATCGATCATATGAACTGTGATAGATTCATGGGGAAAAATCTCTCTTTAAATGTGATAAGAAAATTACTTATTGAATGAATCTAATTAAAATTTTAAAAGTTATACAAAATGATGATTAAAATTTAATTTAAGTCTCTCCCTTTATCAATGCTACTCTTTAACATTCGAGTAATGGGTCAAATATTATAAATGAAATATGTAAAATATAAATAAAAGCAGTGGATGAAATTAAATTTTAAACCTCGTTAAATCATTCAAGTATTATGACTTTAAATCTTGAAGATTGGATTGTCAAAAGTTTTTTGAAACCTATTTCATGAAATTATTAATGAAATTTGTTTATCAGTATTTTAAATTTGAGCTAAAATTTAAAATTGACGGAATAAGAAGTTTTATTTTTTTTCTTTTTTCAAAAAAAATTATAGGTGATTTTTTATGAAATATCGGTAGATTTTATTTTTTTGGAAATGAAATACATATCGATGATATTCAGTGGGGGCCACTATATATATCATATCAACTAATATTTTTCGGTGGGTAAAAATCCGATACGATATGTATCAGCTGATATTTCACCTTATGGTCCAAACATCTAATGGGATGATTGTACCTTACAAACTCCTCAAATATCTTAATTTAATATATGTATTTCTCAGGCCCAATGTAACAAATATCCCCAACACAAAAATATCGGCAAAATAACTTTTGTGCTAATTTATCATGAAAAATAGTAAATTTCTGTTAAAATCGGGAGATTTTACCTTTAAAAATGTTTGAGCCCAATATACATTTTTTATTTATGAAATATCATTTATATTTTTAAACTCCGGCCACATTATTTATTTATTATATTTATTTTTATAATTTTTTGTGAAATTTTTCCGTTAAATTACCAATAAAACTCGAGAATTTGAAAATATCTCAGGAAGAAGATCTGTGAGAATAGACTAAGTTGTATTTGGCTACACTCCGAATTTGGCTACACTCCGAATTTTAGAGAGAAACGAAGAGTTAACGGTATTTATCCACTCTTTTCGGAATTTCATTAGAGTTAGGAAACCTTTTATCTTTTACTAATCGAAATCTTTGTGATTTCATAACTCCATCATTATCATCATTATTTTATCATCTCCTTTAATTTTTCACCAGATTTCTAACCACCGTTGGATCAGAACTCTTGTAGTATAGAACATCTGAGTGCCTCTATTTATAACTCTCGTACGGTCGTACCATCCCTAACTCCCTTGACAAGTATCAGTGAAACCCACTTGTCTTTTCTCTTCATCAAATCTTCTCCTTCTTCTAGGGTTACTGTCTTTTCTCTGTCTTCTCCTTCTTCTAGGGTTACTATCTTTTCTCTGTCTTCTCCTTCTTCTAGGGTTACTATCTTTTCTTTGTCTTCGTTTTCTTCTTCTTGGGTTACTCTCCTTGTAGTGATTATTGCGAATCCATGTCGAAGTCAATGGTTCCTGTAGAGCAGATGTATTCCATCCCCAAAGGATTTAGATTCTGTCCCACTGATCAAGAGCTTCTGCTTTACTATCTCCGTGGAAAGATTCTTTCTGAGGACCTTCCAATCAACATCATCCACGAGGTTGATCTCTACAAGCATGGCCATCCCGAGTCCCTCACAGGTATGCAAAACCTAGTGCGTGTGCGTGTACTTTTCTTTTTATTTTGTGAATGGAATGAGTGAATCCATTCTTCTTTTTTCAGAGAATTTCTCTCCTTTGGGAGAAGGAGACAACAAGTGGTACTTCTTCACCAAACTCAACCAGAATGGATCGAAGGCCGATCGCATGACAGGAAATAACGAGGGAAGATGGAAGATAACAGGAGCTAAAACAGTAGTGGATGATGGAGGGAATGCTATAGGCATGAAGAGGGCTCTGTGCTATGAGAAGAGAAGCCCAAGTAAGGAGTTTGAGAAGAAGGACTGGATTATGTATCAATATAGCATGCAAAAAGACACACAGACGAGAGCTGATAAGGTCAACGAGGTAAGGAAGAAGATACCATTTAGGGTTGCCAATTGGGTCAGGCCCAATCTGGACAGACTTGGACCGGTCTAAATATTTAGAACTCGGGTCGACTTGGCTTGGGCTTGGGCGCAACTACTAAGTAAAAAGTATTTATATAAATATTAAATAAATTATTATTTAGTTATTTAAAATCCTAATTTCTACCCATCATTAAATCTTAAGAATTTATTCTAAATGTAACGTCCCTCCTCTATAATTTATCATCTCTTCATTTACCAACCCTAATTTCCTTATTACTTTCTAACGATGTTTATTTCTTCATTTTTCTTTTTCTTTTTTCAGTCGGATCTTTGGGTCTTATGCAGAATATACTGTAAACCAACCAAAAAAGAAGACCCATCTTCATCAGATGCACCACTTTGTATGAATGGTAGCAGCACTGGAGACTCAACCATAGAAGACTTGAGTAACCATGTTAGTGTTGCAGAAGCCAAAGACCTTTCTCCACCAATTCATCATCTCCCAACACTTGAACATCCCCTGAATGCCAATTCCATTGGTTGGAATTCTCCTGCTTCTGCCCAACCCATCAACAATGCTGGCATTAACATTGGTGGCTCTTACTTTGATTGTGCTCTAGAAAAAACATATGTTGGTTATCAACCGAGCGGAACATCGGACGGATCTACGTATGACAACTGCACTGGCTATTGTCTTGCTCCACATCTTGTTGCTCCTCCTCATCCTCCCTCCATGAATCACCCTGGTATCAACACCAGCCATGGTAATAGCAACAACGGCGACGACATTGGTGCCTTCGTCTTTGATCGTCTCGCAACGACAAATGTCGGTCATCCCCACCCCACAACAGCACCCATGAATTCCAGTTTCACTCAAGATTTCACAACATCAGAAGAGCCATTAAATAATATGTATGACCCTATCTTCGATTCTGAGCCCGACAATTTTACAAATGGTTATGAAATGAATGGCTCTCAAAACCAACAGCAATTGGGTGGGATTCATGCATTGCCAACCTCAGGTGCTACTACTGGTGTGTCGTTCTCATTGGAGCCCAACAACAAGATGAGTGGTTCACTTTCAGAGCCAAATAGCCTATGTGATGATGATGGTCATGATCATGACGACTCGACATTCACGATCCGCCGTGGCCACGATTATCGATATGCAATTCGAAGATACTCTCCCTATATCACTGGGCAAGGGAGGAATGTCCAACGTCGAGTTTCTTCTGATCTCTCATCTCTCTCTTTTTATCACTTTCCAGCAACCTGATATCTGCTGTATAAGTAGAAGGAATCACTTGTTTGCTACTATTGGTATTCTTTAATGGGTTATTAACATGTCTGGTTACAGTCACTCTATTTGCCACCATTTGTAATTCTTTTATTTGTTAATTTATATGTGATCATTCCACATTATTTAGGGTTGAATCTCTCTTTTGCTTCATTGTTATTCGCACCTCTATTTCTTTTTTCTTTTTTTTTTGGTTTTTCTTTCTCTTTTCTAGGGTTGCCAATAAATTTGGAATTTGGATTGAATCCACGTTACACCCAGTCCAAGATTCAGATACAAAGACTGGTTGAATTGCACTTCACCAAAACCCACTTAATATTAATATAATTTAATTATTTATAAGGTATATTAAAATATGTATCCTATATAAAATATAGATTTTGGTGACGGTCAATAAAATGACATTTATAGAAGTTGAAAGTATATAAAAGTGAGTTTCAAATATATACACATTCATAAATAAAAGGTCAACACATCAGATTAACGAAATGAATAGCTTGCTTAGATTGTTAGGGAATAGACACAATATCCACATACAGAAAATAGAGATTCAATTACACATAAATACAAAGAACACAGGATATACGTAGTTCGGCCCAACCTTAGTCTACGCCCACGGGAGAGTGTAGATTTCATTATAGATAAAAAGAATACAGATACAATATTTGGATCCCAAGATCTCTTTTGATATCTTCCTTCTCTCTCTATCTCCCTCACTACAGCTTTGCTGCAAGAGGCCCCTTCTGGCCTCGGAAGGCACTCGGCCGAACGGCAATTCTCTATGGAGAATACCCACCGTATATAAAGTGGAAAACCTGCTGAGTATCAAAATCCCAGAGGATTTTTAGCCTCTTTAATTGGTACCTAGTTAATTAGTAGTTGCCTCATTGAAGAGGTCTTCCCAATTTAGGACTCCTTCCTTATTTAGTGGAATTGAGCCACAAGTTCCAACATAGATAACGATGATATTTGCATTTGCATCAAAATCAAAATCAAGCCTTGGATCTATTTCTTAAAGTTAGGTCCATCCCTTGGGCTTTAAATATATAAATGGGCTCGGCCTTCTATAGAACATAGCCTGACTTGGATTAACCCGGCCTTGGAGCACCCTATTTAACAGTAGTACTCCTTTACTCATCTCCTTTTAAGTCCATCAACGATTTCCTCAGTTTCAACACCATCTTCTTCCTAAGCCGCCGTCAACTTGATTCCAATTTGCTGTTATTAGTCTTCTGATCTGCTCCTAATGGAAAAGTAAGCATAGCCGAGCCTGCAAATATGGCTTCCATGGTTGAATTCCAACCCACTGTGGGCACAACACCCTCAACTAATCACAACACAGCACCACAAGGCCCATCTCAAAAACCATTGCTTATAAACCCCCGTGGTCCACAGGGAAGCGGGCCCTCCTATGAAGGGTAAGTAGGGGATGGAAGTGTTGGAACCAAAATATAAAACTCCGGCCATATATTCATACGCCCAAATTAGTGATTGGTCCTTAGACTTAGGTCATATTATGGTGATGGATCCTTAGACTTAAAAAGGAGATAGTTTCTCGTTTGCTTCTTATTTAAAGAGATATCTACAACTCGATAGAATACATATATTTATCTTTTATCTTTCATGTCTTTCCTTTATTATTTTATGCTAGTTAATTGAGAGATTTACCCAACAACTTGGTGTAATATATTTGAGTTGATTCTCAGTGTAATCAAAGAGAGAAACTACGGTGACTTATACTCCGAGGATCTCATATGGTGTGAATGAAAGAATAGGAGATAAGATTGACTATTTTTCTCTTAATTATTATTTGTATCAAGTAGTTAGCCCCATACGGCTTTTTATTCCCTTCGATCTCTCTTCTTTTTTTTTTTTTTTTTCTTTTTTTTTTTAACGAAAGGTAAGATATCATTCAAAGAGGGAAAAACATTCCCAAATATACAAATCACACCACAAGAGCGTGCAAAGAATCAAAACAGCAAAAAACGCCCACATCCCGAGCCAGGAAAACCCAAAAAAATCAGGGGCAAATAAAGGGGTAGAGCCCACAATTACACATTAGAAAGCACACCAGAACCCAAAAAGGATAGATTTGGATTGTGAGAAGTGTTTATCCAATCATGAAGTCTCCGTAAAGAAGGATCAGAGTTGCAAGTGACAAGCCAATTAGTAACTGGTAGCTTGAAAGAGAGATGATGCACAACCTGAGCATGGATCCTTAGCCGCCAGTTACAAGAGAGGGGCTTTGAGATAGTAATTCCTCTCAAGTACTTACTGTGAATCCATTTGATCCATAAGTTGTCAGCTTTCGAAGTAATCGCTCATACATGCTTAAAGAGACAAGCTTTGTTTGAAAGAAGTAACTCATGTAGGCCAAGACCACCCTTTCATTTTGGCTACAAATGGTGCTCTAGGAGACACTATGAATTTTCCTACCCTCTTGAGAACGCCAAAGAAAACGATGCATAGCCTTCTCAATATCAGCAAGACAAGACTTGGGCAGCAAGAACGCATTTGACCAATAAAGTTGCAAGTTGAAGATGGTGGACTTAAGAAGCTCACCAGCGAATGACAGAGAGAAGGCTTTCCAACTGCTAAGCTTGTTGCAAATTTTGTAAATGAGCACAGCACAATCAGAAACATGCATTCTTGAAGAGAACAGAGGTAGCCCAAGATAGGCTATTGGTAGCTTGGCTTCCACCATACCAAGGGTCGAGAGAATCTTTCATGCTTGGAGATGTAGAACCAGAGAAGATAACTTCACTCTTGGTGTAGTGGCCAAATCATCCAGCAGAATTTTAATAACATCAACAGAAGCATGGTCAGATGAGCAGAACAGCAGCAAATCATCCGCAAATAGAACATGAGAGATAGAAGTATTCGCAACCAAGACAGGACAGATGATCTCTTTGTTGCGAATAGACCTCTCTCTTCTTTGTTATTTGTATTAAGGGTTGTAAAGCCATAAGGTTTTTTATTTCTCTTCTTTGTTATTTATATCAAGGGTTGTAAATTCAATTTGAATGTGTCTTCCCAACTTAGTTTTGATTGGCTTTCAAGGGCACATGAGGCCTAATGCGTAGTTTTGTAGGTCTTCTGATTTGAGGCCCATCAATAGAATCATTAAACAAGTATGAATACTTACTAAGCTAGAAGATTTATGTAGAAACAATAGAAATTATGTTTTCTCCTTTTTTTTCATGTTTTATTCATTATTATAATCACAGTTGTGAAAAAGTGTTGGGATTACTTTAAGTGCTTGATTCATTTTTTTAGATGATGTTTATTTTATGTGTTCAAAATGATCATATAAAAAATATTGGCAAAATGTTTGATTTTGTAGGTTAAAATGGTTATTTTAGAGGTTATAAATGCTTAGTGGACCTTTGGCTCATTTCGTTAATTAATTCAGGCTAAAAATGGATTTTGAGACTTGAAGCATCAATAATAGGTTGTTAGATAGGAAAATGGACAATCAGACCCTTATTGGGCTTTTTGAACGGTCCAATGGGCTTTCGGACGGGCCAGACTTTCCAGTAAAGCAAATCTGAGTTAATGGGCCAGACAGATCTGGACTCTGGTCCAACCAGGTGGGCCGGATCCAGGTCCGTGTATAGGCCTGACTATAAGTCTCATCTGCTTAACTCTTGAAAATCGCATAAATTGAAGATATAGGGCCTAACAGCATTAATATTAAGTCTACTTTCCATCTCCAAACGTAAAAATTATTAGAGCATGGAGGAGCAGCATTTTTCCTATGGCAAGCATTCTCCAGTGTTAAACCTTCAAAACCAGAGATGCCTCAATGGATTTCAGGAGCACGGTGACAACAGTAATGATGCCTGTAGCGTTATTACAACTACATTATGGGCTGGAATCAGGATCAATAGCACTGAGTCCTGAGAATTGATCGGTCCGAATTCCTCACCAACCCTCTGTAACTGTAGTACAACTGGTTGATGATCCCATGTATTTTATACAGTCTTTGAGTAGAGATTCATGCAGCATTTGTCCACTTGCTTCTAAATAATATTGTATGTAGAACAAGTTGCAGATCAATTGTTGAAGTATTCACGACGGGTCGACACGAAGCGTGGCCCTAGAGCCAATATAATAGTCGGTAGATTTGCTTATAAATAAGATACGAAAGGTGGAGCACGGACACACCTTATTTTCGAAAATATTGAATCAGTCGAAGAAGACTATTATCCCTATTTTATTTTGCTCTCTGCCTTGTTGCAGATTCGTCTCTTGGCTGGTCTATTCCAGCGACATCCCCTGAAGATCTTGGGCTTACTCCCAAGAGAAGACACTATCGCTGCTGGAAACCTTCCACCTCCTCTGCTCGCTGAACCATCTCTTCCATACAGCAGTTCCGCTACTGTTTCTGCATCTTCCATTTCTTCTGCCTGCGGCATCGCTTTCTCCCTAAACCAGGTTCAATTGCCATACCATCTCCTAGCCTTTTCTCCTTCTCCTCTGAGCCTCTCCTTTCTTCTTCCCTCAACTTCCACTGCTCCTTTTCCGCTGCCCCCTTGCTGCGTTTCTCCCTTTCCTTTTCGTGTCCCATTTACATGCCCTAAATAAAGCAACTCTAATTCCCTTCACACGTGCCTGCCTTAAAGCCCTCTCCACACGTGTGACGAGTGTGTGCAAGTGAGACCTGATATTTGTCGGGGTTGACTTGATTTGATTTTTATCCCCGCTTCCGCTACTTCACTGAGGTTTTCAAAGTATTTTAATTATCAAAAGTTTCACAGCATTCGGTACAAGGAACAAACAGATTAATAACAAATAATGTAATGAAATGGGAAAGTCAAAGTATATTGAAACACAAGACAAACTCATGATAAAGCAACTTCACCAAGAACAAACAAAAAGACATGGAACAAGGTCAAAGAAATGGAATATCCATTACCAGTAAAAATATACCTAATTAGCCCAATTCCCAGAAAGTTTCTACGCCCTCAAAATACAAAAACAGGAAGACACCTAAAAACCAAAACAAGTATTTCAGAACCAACTAAAAAATGAATCTACTTTAGGGTACCAAAATTTATCATTGTTACACAACTCTCAACTTCTCTTCACTAGCGCTGATTATGGGAATAATCAAAGCTCAGAGGTTGCTGGCAAAATTGAGCCTGCAGAAGCAGTGGTTAAGACGTTATCAGTACCAGCAAATGATGGGACCAATTTAATCAAGCAATTTTCCTACAACAGATGTGCCCATACCTGGAAAGCAGCATGCCTAAACTGCTCATAGGAATGTGCATACATCATAGCAGGAGTAGACCAGTGCATATAGAGAGCATCCCCAGATGAAGGATTTGATCCAACAGCACAGAAAGGGCTCATGACAGGATGTGAAGGTCTGTAGTTAATAGGAGCTTGGTTGCTTGGTAGTTGACCCATCTGGGTAAAACCATTTTCATATTGAACGAATGGCAGCTGGGGCATGGGATATGGTCCCAAGACAACATTCTGATTTGGTGTGAGGTACCTAACATACCTGTAATTGTTTAAGCACTGTTTTAAATGATGGATGTGATATAGAAGTAAAACAAACAGTAATAAGAAATGCAAGCATCATTTCAAAAAAAATAAAAAATGCAAGCATTCTATTCTTTGTTGACCGGACAGGGCATGGACACACTATCAATACAGCAGGAAGATAGATTGTAACATAAAAATAAAGTGTCCGACGCAGAACAGAACATGGTTCCGACATGGACATTTGGGTATTAGACATCGACATGTTGCCTACATTGAAGTGTCCGTCGAACATAGCTTCTATTCTTTAAAGATGGGGCCCATACGCTCACTATTCCAGGGACTTTCATTTTCATGAACTGGCCCCATGAATGACTTAATAAACCAAAAAATGGCCTTGCTCAAATGATTCCAGCCATTGAAACTCAGCTAGAGAATTTTCTTTCATCCAATTGTTTAACCATTTTACCCATCTATTATGCAGGCTTATACCAATTGTTGCTGTTGCTGCTGCTGTCGCTATCGCATGTTGTTTGGTGGGTCACAGTTGGGTCAGGATTATAGACAGCAGACCCACCTGCAACAAGTACTGGGCAAAAACAAAAGCCACAATTCAAGGCCTCAAGCTAAGAATTGAATGCATATTTATCCAAAACTAGAGGTAGAACTATCCATCTACAGTTGATATAACCAGATAAATAAGTATGGATCAATAAATATGACCTGTGACTGCTGGCCAAGAAAGTCCCGGCAGTTTATACTGACAATTGTGTACTCTTAGGAAATCCATACCTATCATAACTCCGATCATAATCCGGATCAGTTCTGTCCTTCTCCCTGTCTCTTAAAATGGCAACTCTAGGGGTGCCTTCTCGAGTGTAAGTTTTCAGATGCTCTTCCATGTTGTTTCTATAATCCTCGCTATCATCTCTACCCAAACATAAGGTTCTTCCATCAGTTGCAGCTTGAGACAAAAAACCTTCCACATCAGTGCTAGAACTGCTGAAGATGCGAGCCCGTGCTCTGTCATACTCTTCCTTCCTCTCTTCTACAGTTCTTGTGGGGCTCCGTTTAATTCCTAGTTCAGTCGAACCAGATGGGGAGGATCTATTTGGCCGTGGTCTGATGGCTATCTTAATATTTTCAGACTTGCCACCTTCTGGCTGTTTTGCAGGAATGTCCGACAAACAAACAGCTGGATATCTGATTTCAGGAGTCTTCCTCACTATAATAGTGCTTCCAGAGCCATCAATGCTGTTGTCCACTACCATTGTCAGTAGGCCATAGTGTTGAGCAACACGGTGTGCAGCAAGTCGAAGGTAAGAAGTAGGAAAGTGTGGGAACTCAATTTGATCTTGTTCTGGATTCTGCATGAACTTCTGAACATCCAACTCCATCCGCAAAACTAAATTTACATATAACAATCATTTTTATGTAATTATGATAAAGAAACAATCAACAAAGAAAGTAACAATACAGATTCAAAATAAATAATGGAAAAATCTTACTTGAAATACAGTAAGAATTCAACCAAAGGACTTCCATGACCAGAACAAATGTACACTAACAAAGGAAAGTCCACTGGGAGAGAGATCTTGGGCTTGAGGGTACAGGTTTGACCGTTTGAGTCTCACCCATAGTTAGCAATTCTTTGTTTAATACTCGTAATATACTTGTAAGGAACATATTTATTAAAAATACCATCTTGATGCATTTTTCTAAAGATACTTCAATTATACACATACATGTATTATAAAAATGCCTAAAGCATATTATAAATAAAACTTTCTTTTAAAAATAATTTCTAAAGTTATTATATTTTTCAAAAATTTGAGTGTACAGTTTTCAGTCTCACCCATAGTTTGCAATTCTTTGTTTAATACTCGTAATATACTTGTAAGGAACTTATTTATTAAAAATACCATCTTGATGTACTTCTCTAAAGATACTTCAATTATATATATGTACATGTATTATAAAAAATTCCTAAAGTATATTATAAATAAAAGTTTCTTTTAAAAATAATTTTTAAAGTTATTATATTTTTCTAATTTTTCTAGTAAAAACAAAATTAAATGAAAATATAGTTTTAGGTCTTTGTCTAAATTTGAAATATTTAAAAAAAAATGTTAAATTTATAAAAATAATTTAGATGAATTTTTGGTCCTGACTCTTTCAAATAGGATGTGTCTTACCCGTATACATTAGTTCTCGACTTTTTGGTGTATCTAATTTTTATGGCCAAATTTTTAATTGTATTTTTCAAGATGAGCTCGAACCCTACATGATCTATTTATGTTCCATACTTTTGCCATATACTAAATTGCAAACTATAGTCCTATCCAAATGATGAGTAATGACCAGTTTTCTTTTCAGGCTACTAAAAAGTAAAATAGCAAGGGAAAAAGAACTCAGGAACCATAAGCATCATAAAAACCTTAAAAGTCATAACTATCAGGTGCAACACACTTGGAGTCACAGAAACCAATCAATATGTATTTAATATGTCTTCATGAAAAGCAGGAAAAAAAATCTACCTACAAATCACCAATTAGAGAAAGGTCACATGAATTTATCCACGAATCGAGTATGACCTGCAAGAGCCTAAAATGATGGGAAAATGGCTTCAATTATAACTAAGAGGATGGACAACACAAGAATCAGTCCAGAATTGATAAGCCGGTAAAGAAAGGTATGAGCAGATGAAAAAGCCTGCATATTTTGGTTGATTTTTCTACAATAATAGGACTCCAAAAAACTCAACGGACTCATGGTCAAGTCCAGACAATATTGGCCGAGTTATGTCACAAACAATGAGAAAAACTTTTACCCATTGTGTTTGAAGAGGAGAATTTTTTTTAGCATGACTGGAACAAATCATTGAGCCCTTGACAAACATCCTCGTGTCAAACCAAAACAAGGTCATTTTTTATCCCTACTTGACTTGCCCCTTCTCTGTTCCATCCATGGAAGAAACTAATTAAAGCAGCCATTGTCATCACATATAAGCCATGGTTGATATAACCATGCATGTGTGAAAAACAGCTCATATTAGCCAACAATACAGACACAATCAAGACCTGCATAGCAAATCTCACCTAGATCGAAACAAAATTCAAAAATCTATTACTTCAATACTTTGGATTTTTTAATTATTATTGGGGCTTAAAAATTCATGTCGATATTACTGTCCAATAAGACTGCTAATTGATGCATATCAATCATTCTGGATTCATACATTCTGTGATACTTCTATTTCAGCCTTAGACTCAGCTGAGTCCCAAATCAATTAGCAAAGCGTTCAAACTTTTCTATAAAAAAAATATAGAATTTTTTGTCCTGTAAGATAAACAAATTGAGCTCAATTTAATCCCTTTCATTTTCCTTTGCCCTTTGCAAGTCCTGCAGACCTCCACTCCACCACTCATCCTATTTAGGGTCAACTCCAAAATGCAATATATTTCTTCTTATTACTACATTCAAAACATTTATTAGACATACCCTCTGCTAAAATCTTGAACTACACACACTGCAATTCTCAGAATAGGTGTCAGTCATCATCATCATCATTACAATTATTACTTGAAAATGGGGACATACAATTGCTGCTTATGGTAACTGGTGCACATCCCAAAGCATGCTTAGTCGCTTATAGTCTTCGATGCACATGCCTAACATTTCTTTATTTTCTCTTCCATCAGAGCCATTCGTAGACTTCCTCTACATTATTAATTCTATTTTTCTTGCTACCCACAAACCCATCTTAATACACTTATGTTGGCCACATGTATTTTGTCTTCTTAACAATTCAATGTTGCCCAGTATTCAGCTCTTATGTATTTATCCATATGTTGAAGTGGTATGATCTTTCTTTTTTTTTGAGACTCAGGGAAACCTCGAGCCCACCTTGGCGGTCTGTAGTCATGTTTGCCAAAATGTGCTTACGCCTCGCCCTCCTAAAACCCTGGGGGGACACCCCACACCCACATAGAGTGCCCCCATTTAACGCCACCAAGTATTGAACCTGTTACCTCTCACTGAAAGTAGTGGGAGGCAACCAGTTGGGATACCCAGTGTTGGGTGTTGAAGTGGTATGATCTTATCTAATAATGCTTAACATTTGTCCTATAAAATTACCCCCTTCTAACTTAAGTAGCACAACAACATTACACAAGGCAAAACTACGAGAGGTAATTTTTTTTCTTTCTCCCCCTCTTCCTTCTTTCTCTATTAATTTATTAACCATGTTTTGTCTCTTTATTCCTAATTTAGGAATTTAGGTTATTTTCTCCATTCTACACCCTCATTTTCACATCAAACACGAATGAGCAAAATTAAAATAAAACAGAGAGAGAGGCCAAATAGTTGAGAGAGAAAAAATTGGGAGGTCAGAAGGGATAAATGGTGATTTCAACACTCATAGATGTGCAAACAATTTTGTTCACTTCGATGTCTACCAAACAGAAGCAAAAAATTTACCCTAACGAAAAGTTTCCTTCGTCAATGTTTACCACAAAACCAAACACCAACAAGGGTGGTTCATTTCATTCTCTAAATCAGGAATGAATGACTTTCGACCCAGTTCAATATTGTCCAAAAAACAGTGCCCTCTCTCCCCCTCTGAAAAAAAATGGACACAATACATTTGGGCCTAAAAAATAGATGAGAGGCTGAAAAGGTAAAGGTAAAGCTAAGAACCTTAAGCAATGGAATTTCAATTTCTTCCACCACGTAAAATGCATATGAATGTGTAACAAAATCGATTTCACCGTGAATAGCCAAACCAAGATTGTTTATCAATTACCTTGGGAAGCTCATTTTCCACTAACAATTCCACTTCTACAATACTTATCTTTTTATCAAGGAAGCTTTACATATTGTGTCATTGGCTTGTCTTTCGGCAAATGGAACCATGGTTTCTAAACTCTAGAGGCTATTCTTCTCTTCCATGGATTTCTTTTAGCCCCCAAAACTGGATTTTCTCATCTAAGGATATATAACTAACGGTCTTAGAGAAGTAGACGGACTTGGATTTGCAGGGTATCTCACAAAGAAGTAATAGACCCTTGGATATGTGGCTCTCTAAGACAACAGAGAGGAGAATAATGGAAAAGGAAGAGAGACAGAAGCAGGATTCAGGTGCGAAAGCCTCAAGAACGGCTAGTCGGCTACATATTCTCATGGGTTCACGTAAGTTTTTTGACAAGGGCTTTCTCAAGGATTGTGTGAAGGGTTAGAGAGTGGATTTGGCTTCGAGTTCAAAAGGATGGGCTCTAGGTTCCAAGTTCTAAGTTTCAAGCACTAGAAAGGGCTTTGATGCTAATGTTCTTCTAGGTGATCTACATATTGTAACACAAGGTATGAGAAGGTTTACTCACCAGCTGCTTCTCAAGGACTTCGCTGAATCATATGAAGTTATTGAGGTGTATTTTTTCCCTCCTGAGTTGTGATCTTCATCTTGTTCTTCTTCAATTTTCCTGTCTAGTTCCCCCTTAGAAAAACAACGTCTCTTTTTCTTCTTCTACTTTTTTTGCCTCCAAGCACAATTTTCCTTCATGGTTTCCCTTTTGCAAAACAACCAAATATTTGGAACAAATTCTGCACTTAAATTTTCCAACCCTAACTCATAAGATTCAAATGTGGAAAATCTTCCACAAGCACAATGTTCCTCTCCACATCCAAATTTGCAAATTAACCTTTTTTTCAACCAACAGAAAAAAAAAAGAGATAAAAGTTTCCAATTCTTCCCAATTAGAAAATCCAAGATGTAAATTCCTCAGATTTTCTCTTCCTCACCAATCTACAAAAGAAGGTGGAAATTACCAAACTACCACTCTCTACATTCCAGGGACCAAAAACATGGTACCTAGGAAATCAAACAAATAGAATGGAACCATCTAAATCTAGAACACCAAAAGGAAACTCATCTCAAAAATCAAAGGAATCCCACAAGCACACTTGATTTAATGAATTAAAAAAAAAAAGTGAACAAAAAGGTTCACCCAATGAAACCCCAAATAACTCAACAAAAGCAATCTCCAAAACTAGTATAATGAATTAAAAATGCATAACATCCTAAAAAGATTCCAAACGTTAAAAAATAAATCCATCAGCAAAGAAAGAAAGAGGGGAGGGGGAAAGAAATAGTACCCAAAGCACAAAGAACTCCAATTGATCTAAAAAGCAGGAACAAATCAAAGAAATCCCTCCTCAAAACCTAACGAAACAAATCGAAGCCCCAAGAGGGACCCTTTTTAGAAAAAAGAACGAAAAACAATCCCAAGACTAAAAAAATTTAAATAAAAGATGGATCTACGAAACTAACAAAACAAATCCGAAAAAATCCCGAAACAGAGCTGGGCCAATTTTTTAAAAGAAATTATGAACACCTCAAAACTAAAATTAAAAAAAAAAAAAAAATCTACTGAAAGACCAAAATAGCGCCCCACACAACAAACCTCAAATCAATCAAAAAAAAAGAAAAAAGAAAAAGAGCTAAAAAGGTATCAGATCAAATCCGCCTCCGCTAAATCAAAATACCCATCAAATTCTTTATCATCTAGATCTGACTTATGGATACAAACAAAACAAGTAAAAGGAATGCAATCGTAATTAAAAAAAAAAAAGACGTGAAGGAAGCTAACCGGTTAGGCGATGGCGGGGGTTCTGAAGAGCCTCCTTCAAGAAGGGATCCACGCTATCGTGCGCCGTCGGTCCGCAGGCTAAGCAGTTGGGCGGAGACTCCATTTTCCAACCCTTCTGCAGAGCCCCTCTCTCCCGAGTCTCTCTCTTCCCCACGGTCTTGGTCTTTCTTACCCACTTATACCCCTCCCTCCCGAGGGACAAAAGCGGAACAGTTTCGCGGAAAAAATAAAAAAGATGAGGGTCAAATTGGAAATTCAAATAAAATCTATATTATGTCTTTTCTTGGCAAAGTTTCGTTGATATTGTGAATCTGTGGATGATTGGATTCAGAAAAGTCGTCGGTGGATTACTTTTCGGTTCTGGTCACCGGCTCAAGTGGATAAATATCTAAATCTTTAATAATTTACAAATTAAATTTTAGATATCGAAGATGGAATCTTTTAAAAATTGATAATAGTAATTAGTTAGGAGTGGGGAGAAGGGTTTTAGAAATTAATTAATGGGTTGGGTTATATACATCACATTATACATGTCCAATTATTTGATAATTAAATATTGACATCTTTATAATCTAAATTTGATATATATCATAAAATAGATAAAAAAATAAATAATGACTATATAATATCAATCAAAGCAAACACATATCTTCATCATTATATATGAAATTTTTACCCATCTAGATCTAATGTATGAGTCATTCTTTTTTATTTGATCTTATCATATACTACATTGTTACTCTACAATCTAATACAAACATATATAAATATACATATAATAGCATAAAAATGGACCAAATTCAAGTGCCTCACATAAAGTCAGAGTGATATTTTTTGGCCATTGACTAATGTTATACAAAACCCTCAGATTGTTCAGTATTCAACATATTAGCTGGAGGACAAGAAACCCCCACAATCACTTAAGGATCCTTTAGTAAAAGGATTAGGTTTTAAATTTTAATTTATTATATATGAGAATAAAGAGTATTTACAAGGCTCATCAAATTGAAAAAAAAAGGTTAATATACTAAAGTTGACTCATGAAGGTCTACTTACGAGATATATTTGAACATTTAAAAAAATTGCATATAAAAAATAAAGAATTTGACAAGACCATCTAAATAGGTCTGTTATTTTTATAACGTGATAACCAACACAAGAATCTACAAGTTTCAAGATTGAACTAGAGACACTCAAAGATCATGACACAATTTTTTTTTCTTTAAAATTAATTCTCAACCATCAAATTCAACAGACAAATATATTAGAAATAATTTTAAGAAAATAGACCATGATTGATTACAAGAATAACAGGGAATAAAAAGGATTAGGGTTGATGAATTTGAACCTGGCCAGGTCCAAATACACCAACCTATTTCATTCCATTTTCATTTATTACTTGAACCAAACATGGCCAAAATTACCCATTTGTATAACTAAGAAAAAGTTAATAGAGGGAAGGAACTCTCTCTCCTCTTCCACCTCAAAATCACCTACTCCACAACATGAAACTATGTAAGTAAAGAAAAATAATAAAACGGTTGAACGCACAGTAAATCATGATAAGATTTGAGTTAATTTTATAACTGAATTCCACTTTTAATCAAAGACTACCCATGAATCTCAAGATCTTATGACTATTAACAGACCCCAATATTATCCACTGATGAGAACTATTCACCATCATATTGAAATACACTATGATATACGGTGCAATAGAAGATCCTACAGTGTTTCACAATAAAAAAATATTAGTTGGGCATGCAAGTACACTATGATATATGGTACAATAGGAGATCCTATGGTATTTCTCAATAAAAAAATTTGTTGGGCATGCAAGTAGATAATTGTGCAACCTGTTATCCATCATAACGGTATCTTCTATGAAACTACGATTTATTAAATTTCCTATGTTAGTTGGTCAACTAAAGTTTTGCATTTAGTCCATCTAACACGCTTATCTTATCCAACAACAATTCCAAGCTTTGGGTACAATATATTATTCTAGAGGTGACCATTTTTTAAATCAATCACACGCTTTGAGTAAAATATTTTTTCTTTTGAAAGGGCTTTGGGTACAATATACTAATCTTATAATATAGTGTCAAGTTATGTGATAAAAAAATCCTTAAGGCCACCTTTTAATACACCCGTTTGTCCAATGCAAGGTAGTTGATGATACAAAGTTTAAATCACAGAATACATAAGCAGCTAGGCCTGAAAGAAGAAACAACCCATTACTTAATCACATCCCTAATTTAGCATCCTCATGATTTTTTACCATTTTCAAACCACCAAGAGGCACCCTACATTATCCAATGATAATACTTGGTCAGATCCAATTGCCCCACGGTTTAAACCTAGATACGACTACTTCAAATTAATGGGATAAATGACTTACGATGAAATGACAATCAGTAGCTAAGACTACCACGAAAAAAAATCTAGAAAGTCACCACCCACGTTAACATGTGGATGTTGGCTGTATCCATTGGCCACAAGTTTGAGGAGGTTGATGGGTGAGGTATAAGAACATGTTGACAAATCCAACCCACCCGAATCAAGTTGGTTGGGACTCCAAAAATGGAGCATTAGCATCAACCTACCCTAGAGACGGTTTCCCCATCTAACGAATCCAAATGAGGCCTTAAAATTATAAGAACCAATGCAATCATTTTATATAAACCAATTTGTGGATTTTTATCCCCAAAAATTTGAGAACCAATAGTATGGCAAAAATTTGAGAAGAGTGCCTCAGCCCCTTCAACCCTTCTCCAAATCCACTACAAGATGCATTTATTTGACTTCCCTTCCTCAAATCGCAACCGCCCACACGATTGGTGAAGCTTATATGCCCAATCTCAAATCCAGTATCCAAAAGGTATTTCAAAACTTGTGTTTGAGATTGGACCGTGAAGATTTCTCTCACATAGGGCCTAATCTCGATTCCTGCATGTTCACAAAGGCAAAGGGCATTCCAGCTGTGTGCCCATTCCACCTCCACATTCACCCATGTCTCATGAACAAAACCAGCACACTTCCGTCACCCCAATTTCACCTCCATGTTCACCCAAGCATTCACCTATCATGATTCATGAATCATGACCAACAAAAACCAGCCCACCTATTCAACTACCAATCACCTTTACTCTCAATTTCCCCTTGTCCTTCCTCATGGCAGCCAAGGCTTTTGCTGTTGAGGAAATGGAATGCAACTCAGGCAAAAGAAAGCTTCTTCTCACATCCACATTAGTATGACCACATCTTCATGGCTTCACCTGCAGCAGATCAAAACAAAATGAGAATTGTGCAAGAGTGTTCAAAATCATCATAATAATACTAATAAGAGAACTGGGAAGTATTAGTCACTAATCAAATCTTGGCAATGTGCTTTGATTGTTTATCATAAAAAATGGACATAACTGGATTAATAAAATAAATGAACATGAGCAGCAACATCATGTAACATACAAGAGTCCCGAGTGGGTCTTCTAATGTACTGTGAATCTTCTAATGTAACAAACCAAACATTTTTTCCTTCTTTTCCCCCCTTCGATAGAGAGAGCTCGAAAAACACGTTATGTTGGATGAGTGGATAAACTCTAAATGAGGAAATGACTACATTATGGATAGTTAAAAATAGCCCCAACTAAAGACAAATTGTGAGAAACACACTTAAAAGGTTGTTTGGGCATACAAGTAGAGGACCATAGACAACCCCACTACATAGAGAAAAGAGAGTACAACTTGCAGGTGCAAGGAAGCAGGGTAAACTATTAAAAACATGGATGGAAGGGATTAAGAAAGACATGACAATTAGTGAAGTTGTCCATTGTATGGTTTATAATAGGGTCAAATGGAGAACTAAAAAGTTGACCCTCGATAGATGGGAATTTGGCTTTGATCGTGTGTGTGTGTGTGTGTGTGTGAGAGAGAGAGAGAGAGGGGGCAATCATTATGAGCCATTTACTATTTCATACTTTTATCGTACCCCACAATCATCAGAGCAGATTGGACAGCTAGCAGTGATTGTTGGAGCTGATTTGGAACACACTAAAACAATCTCATTTTTACCTTCCCTTTTATTAAAAAAATGCAATCTAAATTTTACCAAGCAAATATGAATCTCAGAAGTACTTTATTAAAGCTTGGCAATAGCTACAATGAACAGCACACTACATTAAGAAGCTATAATGATATGTCAGCCACATCTGTAATAAAATGAATACAAAAATTTTTCCTATGCACTGGTGCAAGTTGTCAAGGCACGTAGATTGTAGAAGACATGTATCTCTCAAACCATACAACCCTCCCACCCCCCACACCTACCTGGAAAAACTATGGATGACTTCAAGCAATAACCAAAAGACAATTGCCAATTACATTTTACACTTACTGACCCATTTTTAATCCTTCTATGACTGTTACAAAAAACTTATTCTTTATTGAATTCTTGTGTTTTTCAAGTATTTACTAATACAGTAACTACACATTTAGAATTTTTGTATAACAATTTTATTCAAAGAAAATAAAAGCTTCACAATGAAGAAAAGAAAAACCACAAAACCGGGAGAGAAGCCTGCCACAACCAAAAAGACAGAATAATTACAAAACTCTGTTTACAAATTCCAAAAGACTAGAAAGACCCTGCCTAACCAACTCATCAGCAAAAGAGTTTGCCTCTCTAGGGACCCACGACACGAAGAAAGAACGAGATGCAATAGAGATCCAAATTCTCTCCACCATATCAAGGAATTTCCAAGAACATAAGGATACCGAAGCCCAACTCAGCACTACCTTAGAGTTTCCCCCCAAAATACCCCTAAAGGAACCCAACTCCTGGACCCCTTTCCAAAGAGCCTGCAGCTCAGCTTCAACAGCAGAACAGCTGGGCAGAGTGCCAGCAAAAGAGGAGTGCAACTCCCTTCAATGATCCCTAATCACCCCCCTGTAGCCTGCCAACAGACGATCCTGGCTACAGAGTAAGATTTCATAGTATTGAAATTAACGATAGTTTAAGCATTTTTTTAATTTCTTTTTCCTTTGGATTTGACACATTTTCCATATACTCCTACATGAAGTGGCTTCAAAATGCCATATTTAGAGTTAGCTTCAGCATTACAAACAGTATTAGTGAAGTTACATTGTCAAGATTACAACGCAATATCACTTATTGCATTTGCTTGCAGTCATGAAATCAAAGATGGATTCGTTATTTCTAGCTTCTGAATGGATAACCTAGTGACAAGATTTTTGGGAAGATTAGGCTATACAAAATAACACAACTCACAGGGCTTAGAATTCAGAGATCAGGTAGGGGCAACAGTTGAAATCAAACATTACTTGTGCTCCTTTTTATAGAGTAAATTTATCCCAACGTCATAAATCATAACAGTTCTCTAAGTATCTTAATAGTATTCCTAGAGTCGAATCCAACATATACAGATTATTATGATTTTTTTTAAATTAACTTACAGGAAAAGAAACAGAAAATCTGACCAAGAGAAAACCCCAACAAGAATGGCTTTCCTACAAAAGAAAAGCTGTTTATACAAATGATACTACAAACCCATGTATCAACCAAAACCAAAGAGAAGACGCCCAATCTTATTCACAACCTGTATCACTTGGAACATAACTCAGGTTAACTCATTTGAATTCAAATGAGACACTGAATTGGCATAAAACTGTCTTTTTTCTTTAAAAAAAGGTTGTGTCAATTTTCTAATAAAAGGGCAAGCCACCCCAACCCCAATCTTTGATGCAACCACCCCCAAAAACATGTCAATTTTGATAAGATCAAGGGTTGACCCAATAAGTTCTCCAACCTTGTGATTGTCATGGAATAGTTCACACATTTTCTAGATTTGTTGTTGAGTGGTAACAGTAATCTTATTCATCATCATCATAATAAGCCGGAACCCATCTATTTGAGATCGTCTTTTCAAGCTCTACTTCTCCATTGACCCCATCATAAACCATGCCTTCCATCATCTACACTAACATATCTTACTTTAACCCTTCCATGTTTTCAAAGGCCTACCTCTCCTCCTTGTGCTTGCAATCTGAAGCCTCTCTATCCTACACACTCGAGCCATATTTGATCTTCTACTTATATGACCAAATCACCTCAAACAGACTTCTCTTAGTTTGTCATCTACGGGGGTTATTTTTTAATTATTTCTAACACAGTAATTTCTAACTCTATTCTTTTGAGTTATTCCACTCATCCAACGTAGCCTACACATCTCCATAACCCTAACTTTGTCTGTTTCTCCTTTCTTCATTGCCCAACACTCTCATCCAAGGTAATAGTAATATTATAAAGTGGGAAAAAAAAAGCACAAAATAAAATGCAGCATCCAACAGAAAGGACCACAACCATCATCAACATCAAAGCCTTTGTCCCATCCGTCTAGTAAGCCTTCTGATTTCTATTTTTCCACTCAACCTTATTGAAAATGGCATCCTTCATCCACATTCCATCATGTCATGTCTTACAATCTCAATCCAGATCTTCAACAACCTGCCCCCTTCTCCAAGTACTTCCCCGCTGTAGTCCTAAAACACTTCATACTTGGCTCCAATCTAGGGTTCCATATAAATTGTAACCTTTAGCTTCTTGTACCTATCAAGACTCATGATATCAGTCTAGAGGTTGTGGCTTCAAGTCCCATGAGCATTAGATAGGATAATAGGTCCACGGAAAGAATTTGACAAATCTAAATATGAAAGCCTATCCAAGATTAATGGGATAAATGGATAGATGATGTGACGCAGGACAGAAGTGAAGTGTGCCCTAAAATGGGGTTATGACATTTAAAACCCTAGATCTAAGAATGTAATGAAAGAAAATAAGAAATCTGGTAACTACTACCATTTGCTCACAATATAAAATGAAAGCGCTGATTTAAAAAGACAATATTCCGTATTCAATAATTAAAATAAGATCTACACAAATAACATCACAAAATCAAGAGATTTAAAGAGATCTATAGCATGCAAGCATATTAAGCCCTAGATATAAACACAAATCAAGATTAGGGCTTCCAAATATCCCAAGATCATATTCATGACGCCTAGAACTCCACAAACAAGTAAAAAATAAAATAAAGACTCTCAATAAAAAAATGGGTCCTACTTGAATCCAAACCCCAAAACACTTAAAATATGTCCCAGAAAGGGGTTGTTTGGGAGAGTTTCTGACAAAATAGTGCAGTGTAGGGTAGGGGACTAGATCAGAAGTCAACCGGAGCCAAAATAGGCAAGATCTGTCCCCATCCATATGGTCAGGTGGGATCCAGGTCAGGGTGGCCTGCAATGTTGAGATTTGGCCCTGGTTGGGCCAGATTTGGGTTTATTTGGCAATTTAGGGTTCCAAAAATGCAGGAAAATTGGGGAAAAGCTGGAGAAGAGAGAAAGGGATAAGAAGAAGAAAAGGGAAGGAGAAGATGGGATAAAGAGGAGGAAAAAGGATAGAAAACACCTGATTTCATTGGAGTCAAACCAAAGGAGAGATGGAGTCCCACCTCTTGTCTTCTCAATGAGTACACATAAAAATTTATTTACTTGTGTTCTATTGTGAAATAATGAGTTAACAAGTATTGATAAGAAAAACCTATGAAACCCTAGAAATACACATGTGACACGTGTGAACAATACAAGCCATTCAAATTATCTTCTAACATCTCCTAAAGTTGATATTCAAATAAAATAAACTTCCTAAGTCAACTACTATGACAACTCTGGATCCATTTATAGGTTTGGATCAAGCCAACCACGATCCAATGAACAAAACAGCTCCCAAAACCCAACCTGATGAAATGGAGAGCTAGATCAAACCTTTCAAACAATCTAATCACAAATTTATGCACAATACGGGCCATCCATGGCTAGATCTACCTCTATCCATGGTCAGATATGTAGGGATTGTGCAAAAATTCATCATCCAACTATGATGAGGTAAAATCTAAATTCTGATACATCCTTCTTTCTGGCGTCCCATGATGTCCTCATGATGATGAGGATGATGAATATGCCCACACCATCCCATCCCATAAACAATAGTGCGCATGTTCCAATAATTATCAAGTAAGACTCAATGACAATCTAAAATTCACTGCGGCCACTCCCAAAATATACAAAGAATCTAATATTCCTCATAAAATTGTTCATTACTAGTAGAAGTTTCCAATGCAATTGCACTGTACATCTCTAATTAGGTTAATAAAAATAATCCAATAATTGACACAAGGACAAGTACCTACATTTTGTAGTGTGATCATATCATCGTCAAATTCATTATCCATCTTCTTGGTCAACAACAAGAACTCCTCCTTTCCTCCCAACCCTATTAAAAATTATATTCTCTATAAAATGGTACGACCATCGACAGCTTCATAACATCCATAAAATGCAGTGCCCTCAAAAATATATAAGGCACTGTTTTGGACAAAGGTAGCAGAGATTAAGACTGACACTGTCAAACTTTGAAATCATTTTTTTCCTGATCAACTACACCATCATGTTCATCTCATTAAGCTATCATATACCATTGTCCTTTAAATCTCATGTTTGCTCAGAAACATTTTAAAATATGATATACAAGTCTTGTCCACTGTCTGGCTGAGACATCTTCTCCTAAATAATAGAACTCTTCCGTATGCTATTCAGCCACAGGGATCTCGCAGGTCAGAATAGAATGGGTTTAACACTTGGACTTGACATACCATTAACAAACATCCAATCTCACCAGTCCAACCAACATGCAAGTAAAACATGCATGTATACAGTACTTATGCCAAAGATTGACAATGACACAGCCATGCAGAAGTTGTTTGATCATACTCATCAAAAGATCATGTCTGATTCCAGTAGCAAAATGTAATATACAACCTAACATATCTATATCACCTGATAAGCATAACTAAACTCATTTAGACTATTAGGACATAATATGTATGGCTGCCTGAATCAGTTTTGTAACAGAATAGACTGATGAAGATAAGCATATAAAATAATATACCAAGGAGGAAAAGCAAATGTAAATTAATGGATACAGAAACCCTAACAAAAAGGATACCTGCCTATAAAATTCAGACAGCGGCAGAGATGCATCACCATCCTCAGGCATTCCTTGGTCATTTCAACTCATGCTAGACCACACTGTCTCCACCGTATGTGGCCAAACCAATTCAAATGCTGAATTAGAAAAGGCGAACGAAACAAATCAAACAAAATATTAGAATTTATACCGTATGAACCTAAGGCAAGCTGAACAGGCGTATGTATAACAACTCAGTGATGTTTGACTGAAAAGACCATCATGGCATCTTGGAGCTTATCTTTCCAGCAAATTCTTTAGATGCAGCTGTCAGAGCTGGACATGCAACGATTTACGGCTAAAAATTTAATGTTGATGCTTGGCTGACCATATCATCCAGAAAATACAGCAAACCATTCAAACAACCACATTCCATAAATGCTACCCCATTTAAATTGCTTCGAACAATACCATCACATTGTTGTCACCTTTGTTGTCATTGTCATTGGAATCATCATCACTGAAGCCTCATGTCATCAAATGGCGATATTGCTTCAACATCCCATTGGCAAATAAAAATTATTCGGTAGCTCAAATAATAGTAAACTTTCCAGACACCAGTGAAATAGAAGAATGACAGGGAAACCTCAATATCATGTGCCCCCAAACAAAATGAAAGAGCCGAAAGAGGGGGGAAAAAACCAATGGGATTAATTCTTAGCAATCCCTCAATACTTTTTTGTTCTAAAATAACCCATTAAATAGGGATTCATGGTCAAACCACCATCAAAGGAACTGTCTATAACCAGAATATAATCTCTTCCTACCACTTAAATGGCCAAATCATTTATTCAGATCTTTGTCAACTCCAGTAGATGCAACTTAGGCAAAGGACATGGCAAAATCAGAACATGTAGAGGACAACCCAACAGCACGCGGTTAGCAAATAAAATTTAACTTTTTTTCTCCATTATGAAATAGCTTATGATCACCCTCTGGAAAAACTAAATCAGAACTTCCAATTCATCCAAGCTTGCGTTTTACCATACTTCATGTGCAGACCACAACAAAGCACATGTACTTCAGATCACAACCAACATGTGGGTTCTAAGTAACTACAGAGCCACTACGATATTAGCAGCCATGACTATCACTCCGATATGCCCCCCAAGCTTATGCAATAACTTACGATCACCCTATGGAAAAACTAAATGAGAACTTCCAATTCATCCAAGCTTGCATTTTACCATACTTCATGTGCAGACCACAACAAAGCACATGTAGTTCAGATCACGACCAACATTTGGATTCAATTAGTAGCTGCAGAGGCACTACAAAATTAGCAGCAGGACTATCACTCCGATATGCCCTCTCACACAGAATATGCCATGTTACCAACAAATCATGTGAACATGAAAACAATAATTTTCTTCCTAAATCACATAGGTACAAATCCTTTACATATGTGGGAACAGCTTGTAACAGCCAATCAAACAGGCTCCGACATAAAAGCAGTCAATTTTCCTCACAGAATGAGAGATTCCAAACTTCATACAATCCAAAATGCTTAAAGGTCAAATTCATCTCCAAAATAAGCCATTACTCCAAACTTCACTTCTTTAGAGCCATGTCCAGAGCAGAATCCAGTAACAGAACTTGGAGCAAGAACTCATGCAATTTACTAAAAAATGACAGAATCCAACAGGGAAAACATCGAGACAGCCCTTAAAAAAATAATATAAGACCCTCATTACCTTCCAAAAAAATAATTATAATATAAAAATAAGACCCTCCGCACAGTTACATCCTCAATGAACCACAAATCTTACCAAAATCCATGGAAATGAAAAAGTATCTCCCTGAAAAAGTCAGTAGAACATTTTGCTTCTACTTCTCATCAGAATAGCAAAGCATATGCTGCTGTGAAAAACTAACGTCAAACATCGTAAACAGAGTGACACTGCTTAACCCCACTGACAAACTTTTTGAGCTCCATATGAACCACTAAACTAGTCAGCAACTAGATGGTGTAGAAAATTATTTATAATAATGATCTGAGGTACAAATCCAAAACAAAACAGATTATGTTGTAAAGATAAAATACCAAAACATGCACCAGAAAATTCACCAGACACTTAAATGAAGATTGGCAAGCATGTTATGGAATTAAAGTTTATACAGTAAACCACACTACAAACAGGAAGGAACCTTTAAATTCAAAGAGAAAAAAGCAGATGCAATGTCTTCATCCAAGAAAGCAAAGCTAATAACGGATGCCTGGCACGGTGACTAATATCATTCTGTTAAAAAGATCACGGACCACATATACCCATTGATAGTAACATTTCTAACCCTTTGAAGCAACAATTTGCCTAATCAATGGGCATGATTTCTGCAATTCAAATAAGAACGAACTCAATATCAGCGACGCCCAAGGCGAGACTTCTCAAATGCTCCCCAAGATCCAGAACCCACACCATAAAGAGGGCTCTTATCACCAACAGCCTGGATGATAACAATGAGGACATGATGAGTTGAAGACGAAGACCATCATATGTTCAAATATCCACCAAATTCAAGTTCCACAAATAGAATAAAATTAAAACTTAAGAAAGTATACCGAGTGAAGCCCAAAGCTTTCTCCATATTGAGGGTAACTCCCCTCTGGGCTACTGCGCTTCATCCCATAAGCTCCACCTTCAGCCACCAATAGAAAATAATCAAAATAAAAAAGGATTAGAAAAAAAAAATAGCAAAACAAAAAATCTCAACATAAATGATCAAATTTTTACTGCTCTAACAAAATAAAAAAGTATGAAGTGACTAAGCAGGTTTCAATTTATTATATGGTGACTAATGGCTAGGAAACTTTTTCGCATTCCTTTGTGCGTGTATTGAGAGGAAGAGGGGGGATACAAAACAAACCGTCTAACTGGAAAGATACAAAAAACAAGTGTTCTTACTGCATCACAAAAAAATAAAAACTTTAGTAACTTTCCTATGGTGTCCAAAGATCAAAGTATCAAACTTCATAAAAAATAACCTAATCACAAAAAAATAAAAAACTTTAATAACTTTTCTATAGCCAGATCAAACTTCTTAAAAAATTAACCTAATGACGAACAAACAAGGCTGTATGATAAGAAAATAAAAAAATTTAGAAGTTGAGGGCAACCTGGGCCCCATGGCCTACTATCAGCACTTGCAAGGTCTGCTCGTAGCCTCTCAGTTTCCCGAGCCAAGGAAACCAAGTTTTTCTCCATTCCTTGCCTCTGTTCCAACAGTTCAGCATTTGCCTTCTTCTCATACTCAAAAGCAGTTCTGTACAAATTCAAAGCCGTTAAAAGTCTTTCCCTTGAAAGGTTAAAATGACTGTATTTGGAGTGACAAACTTCACAAACTACAAAAGGTAATAAATAATAAGGTATGAACAAGATAACACAAAGAAATGTCACATCACAATACATATAAAGGAAAAACTACAAAACCCGGGTTCTTTTCCACCTGGGCACAAGGACCCCGTGTGGGGCCCACTGAAATTGTTATTTTCTATTTTTAAGTTACATCCAACCTTTTATGAAGTCCATTTGGTGCACCCTCACAGTTTGATAGGCCCCTGGTACAATCTATCCACCTATCAATTCTTTTGACCATAGAGTGGAACTCGCTCTCTGACATGGCTAGCCAAAGCACATGGGCTTGTTAGCCCAATCATTCGGTAAATCTGCCCTGTCTGTCACCCTCATGGTTCAAAAGCCTCCATAATAATCTATCCACCCTTCAATTTTTTTTATCATAGGGTGGAAGCCCACCCTCTGACACAGCCTGCCATCGGGCATTTCAGCCCGAGCGTTTGGGAGACCTGCCCTCTCTCGTGTCTCTTGTGTGTGTGTGTGTCTATATATGTACATGTATATATACCCAGAAAATATAGAAAAGAAATGAATCTCATAAAAATAAAGAAGAATACAACCTAGCACGAACAAGTTCCTGACGTAGGCCATCAATCTCAGTTCTTAAATGAGGAATCTGTTGATTATCAGCTTGCAACCTTGACAATTCTTGTTGAATAGTCTGAATTTGGCCAGACATTTCTTGTCTTAAAGCATTCAACTTCTGTACTTCTGCTCGCAACTGCATAACCTCATTCCTCAAAGGCTCAGTTGCTCGTAGGTCAGCTTCTAGCTTTAAGCCCTTTTCAATCAACTCCCTAGAATGGACTTCTTTGTCAGCACGGATTTCTGCAATTGCCAAATTCATGCGATGTAGTTCCTCCTTTGCAACAGAAAGTTCCCGCTGCAAACCCAAACGATCTTCTGCCAGTCTTCTATTCTCCCCTGCAAACCTCCGAATTTCAGCATGCCGCATTTCAAGCTCTTCCTCCAATAATGCAGGATGAGGCGGCCGAGACATGGGGCCTCGAATGAAGGCTGGACCTTCAGGAACATCAGCATATCCACGTCGGTCATCAATAATATGGCGAGGTATGCGAGTTCTCCCAGCCATCACGGATTCGCCTATAAAAGAAGTTCATAAAAATTAAAAACAGAACAAATAATTATAAAAATATAAAACAGGAAAAACATCAAAGGATTTTTAAAGTTGTATGAGTAGGGTGTGAATGTTGGAGACCGACATGAGTGCGAAATGTCCAACATGGTAAACCAAAAAAAGGGACCTGGGACATGGCATTATATTTAAATAAATTTAAATCTAAATTTATTTCAAATGAAAATAAGGTACAAAAATAACAATAACAGAATAATATATTAGTTTTACTCTAAACAATTGAAAACATATCAATATCAATATTTTAATTAGTTTTTAAATGGAGAAAGGTGTTCTAATATTTTAGTCATCTCAAAGACACCAAGTACAAAAAGGATTCACGAAGAATGGGCGCGCATGTCAGACATAGGTGCATCACACATCTTAGAGAGATCATGTAACATAACTTAAAATGCATGAGTGATAGTAAGCCCTCTAAGAGAGTACAGTGGCAGATACCCTTTTTTCATTCAGATACCCATATTCATTTGTTATGCCCTTTCAGGAACTCTGTGGAAAGTCCCCTATACATTTGTAGCCAGATTTTGGCTAAATGCGCTGCTTGGACCTCTTCTCTTGAAGATTTCCAGGAATTTTTTTTTCTCACATCTTGTGTGCATAGAGAGAGTGCACTGGGTTGTCTCAATTTCTAGCTGGTTTATGATAGCGGCTTCTCGCTTTTGGTTGTTTGGGGTTGTGGGTATATGTGATTGCAGGGCTTTTTGTTTTTATTTTGCCTTGTTCTTTTGTATTTACGTCTTTGGTGCCTTTTTCTAATTAATACAGTTACCAATTCAAATAATAATAATAACAATTTGTTATGCCCATATGGAACACTAAAAGATTCCCCCCCCCCCCCCCCCCCCCCCCCACATAAAAAAAAAAGAGAGAGGTAGGTTCTAGCTTTTTTTTATGACAAAGAACCCCAAGACCCCCACCTCTCCCCAAGTACAAGCCCCCCTGCAAGCCACGGGCATCGAATTACTACAAGACTCGAACCTGAGACCTTTGATTCAATTATTTTAGTAGTTGTTTGATGCATTCTACTTCGAGCCTATCCTCTATCATAGGTCAATTTGTTAGGCGTGATTTGAGACTCGTGCCAAAATTCTCTTGTTCTTGTATTTCCCATTCTTAGTAATAATATACTTCATCATATTTAAAAAGAAAGAAAGAAACAACAATCCGTGCCAATGAAAGAAATCCACCAAACCGAAACTAGGATTATTTTACTTCTAATATTTTGAAAGATTGTTGTCATTAGTGAGATAATAATCTCCCATGCTAGGAATTGATCTCCCTTCTGTTGAAATTCCATCATGAGTCGTTCTCATCAAAAGGAGTTGAGCCTAAAGGACAAATGAGCAATGGGCCCAAAAATGTGCAATAGGCCTAAAATATTATATGCAACAAGAAAATGCATTCTACTTGTACTTCCAAACCTATCTTGATGGGTTGAGTGGAATGGTAGACACCAAAGAGCTGATTTTAGATGGCGTTAACAACATTAAAGATGATGACAAGAACAACGGTGATGACGATGGAAATTAGTGAGTAATCAACTAGTAGATACAGTAAATCAATTATATAAATATCATTTTCATGCCACAAGTATATAAAGTACAAAGATTCCTCGAGTCCAACTCAAACATCTCTTCTTTTTCTTTTTTTTAAAGTAACTCAGACATCTCTTGCTCAATAGAGAATGAATTGATCTTGATGTGTTGCCACTTAAAAGTTCAAACAATCTATCCAAGGGGCTCAGTCATGAATGGTTTAGTAAACAAAAATACCACGAGATTGTGTTTAGATGGCAACTTAAAAGTGGAAGTTCAGTAGTTACTAGAGAATTCAAAAAGTGGGGGGGTTCTACTACAAGAAGAGAACCATAAAGTGGGAATTTTTGTGTTTCTTTAAATTTCCTATTTGGTAGAATCTGTATAAGCGTTTAGTAAGAGACATGGATTTGAATGGCAGAATTTGTGAAAATTTGGAGTTGGATGCAATTGGAAGGTCTATTTGTGGAAGTGTCTCCAACCAAAAATTGGCTTCATTGGATTCTTCTAGGCATGGTTTTTAAGGCCTCAAAATAGTTGTTGAAATGGGGGCACAAGGGTTTGAATTTAATCCAATCGCGATTGTTAGTTAAACACAAAATGACCTGGATAATGAGTGGGAGATTGGAGAAGGTACAACGCAAATGGGCACAACTTGCATTTTCCATCACATGAGAAACAATGCCTAAATGAAATACACATGGAAAGTAAACAAATATTCATAAATCCAAAAGTCCCAAACGTCCTACTTTAAAGAAGGGGTTTAGATGCAAATTTTGGATTAATATGTCCTTAAATTTAGATCTACGCAAAAAAAAAAAAACCTAACATTTGTATAGTTTTCAAATATAGATTCAAATACAAATAAATATGTATCCAATTACCCATAACCCTAATGGCAGCTAATGTAGAAAATATATCTATAGTTAATAGATATGTATGAACTATGCCATAAAAAGAAGACACCCTGACATTTTCCATACATCTCTTCCTTATTTGCCATCTAACTGCAACCTCTTAGGCAATCATGCCATCTTTGCATTGATATCTAGCTCTTCGATCAATGTTGTGGAAAAGCCCTTCTGATGTTTTAATGACAGGTTCTTTCCTTAACATGTTGTCCATTATATTTGGAATTGAGAGATTCACATGCATGGTATGTAGTTGAATTCCACAATTAGAATTATATGTTTTTTACTATCTTGGTCTACTTTGATCATTTTTTTTTTTTTTTTTTGGAAATGGTTCAAATATTAATATAAGAAAGGCACCAGGGGTGCGAATACATATAAAACAACAATCACTAATAATTGGAAGAGAGACTAAACAATGAAGCCTCAAGCAAGATCAATGCATTCTTTCCAGGCACACAAAATGTCAGACATAGGAATATTCTGAAATTCCTGTAACGAAGCAGCCCAAGAAGAACACTTAGCATGAGCACGTTTTCGAATTGTGGCACTGGATTCACTTCTATATCTAAACAGCCTATTATTTTGTTCCCACCAAAGGCTCCAAATATTAGCAAATAAAGATAACTACCACAATGAAGAGCATTTAGGCGAAACGGAAGTAATGTCCCAAGCAAAAGACAACTCAGCAAGCGACGATGGCATAACCCAAGCCACCCCAAACTTATTGATCATTTTTTGTGTTACTTCTTGCACTTTCATTCTTATATGGTATCATCCTCATTTTTTGGGCTCTTTGTTCGAAATCACCATTACGTATGATTTATAAGATTGGCATTCTTTTTTGGTATTCGAAATTGAGTATTCCTTAACATGTTGTCCATTATATTTGAGAATTGAGATATACTTCACATGCATGGTATGTAGTTTTTTACTATCTTGGACTACGTTGGTCATTTTTTGTGCTACTTTTGTACTAACATTCTTATAAGGTATCATCCATGTTTCTTGGGATCTTTCTTCGAATTCATCATTTATATGGTCTATGAGATTGACATTCCTATTTTGGTATTGAAAATTGAGTATTTGATTAATTTGATTTTCCTTTTGTTAAAGTGATTATCACAATTTTTGGTAGATTTTAAACACATGGGCACACATATATTGATTAATTTGATTTTCCTTTTGTGTTTGATTTGATTCTCTCAAACACACGCACACAAATATTAGAATTTGTATGATGGCTCAAATGTAGATGCCTTGTGCATCAAAGAATTTGACTCTCTCTCTCTCATCCAAAAGAAATGATGATTCAAATGTGGATGTAAATTGTGCATCCAGGACTTCACACAGTGCAGATCTGAATTTGGTTAAACACATTTCAAGGGAGCACAAATGCATATTTGCCTGAGTATGATTTGAATATGTCCATTAAAATCCTATAAAGCACACGCATATACACAAACCCAAGCATACACATGCATGGAGATTTGCATGTCTACTATTGTTAATGATGCAATGAGTTTCCATTAGCACTCATCATCACCATCATTGTTGTCATTGTCTTCATCATCACATCCCTTTTCCAACTGTGGAGGGTCAGCTTTCCAGGTTCCATGTTTCACTTCAAAAATCATATTCCCTGTCATCCAAAATCTTTAATGTACTTTGGCAACCTCAATCCAAGTCTCTAATGACTTCAAAACCGATTCATCAATGAATCCCATTTCATAGTCAGATCAGATCATGCTTAGGTGCCATCAAAGCCCCATCAAATCTAAACGATGACAACAATGTATTGTTGAGTGCATTATATAACTAATTGAAACAACATTTTGCTTTGAAAAGAGTAATACTGTGTAGTGAAGGGCGTGTAACATGGGTAAGTTTTGGCTCAACCTGTTTCGACCTGACCTGACCCAAACATTGGTACGCCCATGCTTTAATAAGCCCAGGTCATGGGTTGCGTGGGTTCATGTGTCATAAGTCTGGCCAGACCATAGTATATGTTGGGGACCGTTGGTCACTTGTTGGGTAGGTTAGGTCAGCCATGGACAGGACCATGGTTCAGTTCATGCGTGGATCATAGGCCTTGGAATCAGTGACTCATGAAAAGTTTTCTAACCACTAGCTAGACTGCGGAATATGTTTCCACAAAATTGTAAAACATGCTTGAGTAGCAAAAATGATTTCCAACTGCAAAATTGGCACAGCAATTTGGGAAATAGTTTCATAACAGAAACCTCCTTCCTTTTCCACATCTTTCTGCAAACAATACCGCTCACAAAAGTGCTCAAAGTGAAACCAATCTCAGTAGAAACTCCAAATTAGAGAATAAAACAAAGATCATGGAAATTGCCGTGCACCTTAGCAACATAGAATACCACAAAAAACAAAGAGAATGAGAGGAATCGAGCAACAAAAGAGAATAGCAAATGAGAAATGAAAATTGCTTCCCCATTTTGGGGGATCACAGAGAAATAAAGTGAGGTTATGGATCCCCGCTTGGATACATGAAAAGTAAAGTAATCTTTCCATGCATCCAACCTGAGCCAAAATATCTTTTACTTTCTTTGTAATTTCGCGTTTCTTTTCTGTATTGTTTTCTTCAGAATTTCCATTTCTACTTGAAAAAAGGGCTATTTTCCTGGAAAGCACTCTCATTTTCAAGCATCCTAACACGAATCGATGAGTTGATAAAGAAAATAGAACATATTAGGGTTTCATTCATACCTTTGCAACAAAAGAAACCCTAGCAAGAGAGGGATGAAGAGAGCTTGCGGATGGCGCTCTGATCGCTTTAGCCGGGTTTAGCACTAGGGCACTCTTTATTACGGGTTGGACCGGCTATAGCCAGTAGCCTTGGATGAGAAATTGAGTTAGAGAAATTAAATTTTATATAAATAAAGTAGCATCTCAAAACTATAGTTTAATACTTAAAAAATCCATTTATATAAATTCAATTCTACTCAACAAGTCTTAATTCTAAAAAAAACCCATTTATATTTTTAACCATTCTGGCAAATTTTCTATATTTTAAGTTTTGATAAAATTATCCATAGACTAAATGAATGGAAATTGACTAAAATTATAATACCCTGCTTTAGATTAGGCGTGTTTTAACTTAATAATTTTGTTTAACTAGTTAATTTCGAAGATTTTGGTTAGGGCTTTGAGGAAAGCCCAAGTTTTGCCCAATCTAAGCCCGAAAACTTAGTGATCCAGCTCGCCCAGCTGGAGGGGCATTTTGGTAATTTACCACTTTTAGTTATTATTTTATGAATATTGTTGATATGTATATATTATTGGTAAATGCTGTTCTCCTAAATAGAGGATTTGCATTTCTGATTTTAAAATGAATTATTTTCAGAAAATGATATTTAAATCCCGCCCGTCAAAACTCCGAAAGGGAGTATTAATTATGTTAAAGGGTTTTGAGAATGAAATAAAATTTGAAATTAGTATTTTATGGTAGACCATTTTAAGAATGGTCTATTTATTTCATTTCACCTCAAAATGATGTTTCTAAATTGTTTATTTTAACAATTGTTTATTTAAGTAAATAGTGTAAATTTATGATTCTTATTTAAATAAATGGTTTTTAATAAGAGATAGATTCTAAAATTTTTATGGTAGTTAATATTTTTAAAACCCAACATATCTGTAAGGTTGGATCAAAATTTTTGAGCTTCTAAAAATACGTTTTAGTTAAAAATCAGATTTTTATTAAAACTAGGGGCTTTTTGCAAAAATTGGAAAATGTAAAAGGCTGATTTGCAAACCCTGAATCTGGCACTATAGCAGCGTCAGCCACCACTGCATGCACCGGCATGCAGTGGCTGCCCGGCCCAGTTTTTCTGGCCATTTTTCTATAAATAAGATCTCCCTCCTTCTGTTTCAAACTCCCACTACAACTCTTCTCTTCTCACTCAGTCTCTGCAGTTTGAAAAACTAGCCGATTCCCTATGTTTTTTATGCCGTAACTTAGAGGAAATTTTTCTCAAAAGATCGGATTTCAGCCTAAGAATTCAATTCAAGGTAACCACTGCATTCCCCTTTAAATTTCGATCGGTTTTAAATCAATAAATTTTGAATTTGGCTCTGTTTTCAGTGAGAAAAATGATTTCAAAGTTTAGGAAAATTTCTAGGGTTCCTTGTATCAGTGAGCTTCCGGTGCTAAGATCCGATGGCTTACTGAGTTTCAAAGCTCCAAACCTCTCCCTATGGAAAGAGGACTCCCGGAGGAATCCATCGGACCGGTCAGATGTAAAAATCGAATCCAGAAAATCCCCCATTTTCCAAGTTCGTTTTTCACTATTTTCGGTCGTTCACTGTCTATTGCAGACAGTGAACAGGAGGAAGAAGAAGAAAAAAAAAAAGAAAAAAAAATATTTTTATTTGATATTATTGTTACTTATGATTTTTAATGTTGGTTCCCATTGAAAATAATAATAATAATAAATAAATGATTGAATAAATAAATATTATTATTTTATTCAAAAAAAAAATTTTAAATTTTGTTAGATTATGTGATGTGATGTTAGTACCCCATTTTGTTAATTAAAAGTGTACTAACCCCTTTTCTCTTATTATTTATAGTGTAAATACTATTTGTATCAGCTTCTAGGCTGACCTTATTGGTCGGGCACTGAGTGATTCACTTTCAGGCCGACACTATAGTCGGGCACTGGGTGACCTTGAGGTCTAACTCAAAATGTCAGGTATGGTCCTATCCAGAAGACAGCCGAGAAGTGACCCGAGGATCTAGACTTAACTCAATAAGTCAATCTGGTCAATGCCCAGAAGACAATATGAGTTTTGAACTGAGCCCCTTTTTATTTATTATTATATTGTGGATTATGATAATTTAAAAATGATAAAAACCAAGTACGAGATTCAATTCCATGAACCCTGAATATTTTGTGGGAAAACGTATGATTTCCAAAAACTACGTATGTGTACGTATTTGTTATGTATATTGATTGTGCACTTGTATATTGTTTGAACAGAGACCGCGTAACCACACAATCACGGTGAGGGAACTTAACTCTGCAGATTATGTAAACAAGTTTTATTATGAGATGGGTTTGGGCAATGGGTGGTTTCAGACTTGATGAACCCACTCATGTGCTTAGACATGATGCATTATGGTAAGAGTGCTGATGATGATTGTGATATTATGATGTTGATCGTATGAGTATGTAAGACTGCTTCCACGTACCTGGGCTATTGAACCAATATCGGCCATATGAGAGATGGTTTATGTCTACTGGACCATGGGCGGACCATGCTGTCGTCAGTTGCTGACTTGAGGATGTCAGTATCGGCTAAGTCAGAGCCTGAGATGTACTTGCAAGGATGTATTTTGACCATGTCGGGACTAAATACTGGTCTCAGCATAGTCGACAGGCGTTACGGTGGATGATGGCAGTGTTTGATGATGTTGATGTATTACTTGAGATTATGTTTATTGTTATCAAGCATGTGATATTATTGAACTGTTGTTAACATGTTATATCTTTACTTAAACTGCATTGTTATATTTCTTTCACTGGGGTAGTTAGCTCACACCACTCACCTTTCAGGCGATGAACCCAAGGAGGAGGACCCTTTTTTCCAAGCTTAGGGCGGATAAGCTGAAGTTGTGTTTTGGGATTCCCCCGGAGGGGAATGCCTTGATTTTCTCTTGTTGGTTCCTGGAACCGTTTACTTTTATTAAGTACCGGATGTGGTACTTAATTTGTGTGAATTTGATGTACTAAACTTTGATGCCTCTGTAGTGGCTTTGACCGATGCTTTGTAATAATCAATGTTGGATTTGATTTGAGCATGTTTTGTGTTGAGGTTATTGATATTTGTTATCTATTTTTGTGGGGTAGACTTATGGTATGTGTTTGAGTCCACATGTTGGGATTATGTGTGACCTCTGGGCTTAACCGTTGATCCAGCCCAGTGAGAATGCTTGTGAGTTGGTTTAGTTTATCTTTCCAAAAAAAAAAAATTTCAGTCGCGTTCCTGGCCCACCCTTCGGATCAGGGCGTGACAAAAATATTCAGTTATAATATAAAAGTAGGAATATATCTGGTCCCACTTCAAGTTTGTTCATTTTTTTTTAATTGAATTTTGTTTAAGCCTCCCATTAGTCCTGTTTTAGACATTTTTCATGAAGTACCTTTTTTAATTCTTAAATTTAAATATCTGTATTCAAGTTTTCAATATATTAAAATTGTCTTAAAATTTTCTATTATTTTATATGATTTTTGTTTTATATTTTTAGTATATGTAAAGAAGTTTGAGTTATAAAAAGAAAGGTGCACCATTTTGTTTGGATTGAACATGCAAAGTACTCAAATTTTAATGGAGGTGATCTTAATTTATATTTTATTTTAAGATTTTTTCAATTATTTTTTAATAGCATATAAAAAAAGAAATTGAGAAATATGTAGGCAATGGGTCAGATGGGGACATTGATTGATGATTTTCACAACCATGGGTCAGATGAGAAAATAGCTCAACTGGTTATCACCATTGATTGATAATTATATTTGCTCATATAAAAAAAATGTTCATGTCTTTTGTAACCATTTGAGCATGTACAAGACTCTTTTTGGGGTGAAGTGAAGTGGAAATTGAATTGAAAACTTGTTTTTGACCATCAATCGAACTCTTACTATTTCGACTTATCAGTATCCAAAATAAGCTCCATAAATCACTAAATTTTAATATTTGGAGTGGCTCCTAAGTCCCATGCCCAAATGTGTCGACTAGGGCTTCAATCCAATCCAATTTGGGCTTAGACAAACCCAACTTGTAAGGTGTGGATTTGGGCTCAAACAAGATGGATCCTGTTGGTACAATGCTTGGATTTGCACCCAATCTAAAACATTCTTCCTGAATATTACTAGACTCGAATTCTTCAATTCCGATAAAGGAATTCAGACTTAGAATCTCTAATCTGGTTAAGAGAAAATCCAAAGATCTAATGGATTACTTACCCAAGTTCTCTTACAAATAAGATTAATTTAAGATCTCACTAGTATTATTGACACCATGCAATAACACGCTAATGAAATTGGCGTTCGAATGAATGAAATCAAAATGAACATGTAATTGTAATTTCATATGCAATTAATTAACTTGATGCATGTATGAAATTGAATCTGACATAAATTCAAAGTGAAATTTAATGAACTTTCTAATGAACCAATTTCAATTTTGGAGTCTAATTTCAATCTAACATTGATACATACAAGATATTAACATTAAAATTCATCATGCAATAATCGCAACCAATAACTTAGATTAAAATCAACTCAACACAAATACAAATTAAGCTCAAAAAAAATAAAAAATTAAGACTCATCTCACTAGGAGAGACTCAAAGCTTCACTTAGCTTCAAATTGTATTGAAATCAAATTTGTGTATTTTGTACATTACAATACTCAACCATGGCTGTATTTATAGCCATTCTAACAACTGAAAATCAAGAATAATAATACTAAAATAACAAAACCTACTAAGCCAAGCCCAACACACGCTTAGTGCTTGCCCAAATGGGCTGATTGCTAATCCAACTTCCGCCCATTGGAAGGCTGCCACTTGGAATTATTACATCAAAATTTGAAATAAAAAATAGAGAATAAACACATCATCCGTTCCATGTCCACCCCCAAACTAAGCTGCAATCTCAGCCCTTGATATTGATAAATTGCCATTCTAAAAATCAGGCCCAACTGACCCAAATCAGGCCTGCATGCCCAGCGGATCCATTCTAATTCCAGCAGCAAATATCAGCCATTCATTCCAGATTTCTGCTGGATTTAGATATCCCAAAGTCGTGCACAACCCAGGCCCACACGCCCAAGAAGATTCTTGCCATTTTGGGTTTTCTAAAATGGGCTCCAAGTGGTCCAAATACATCTCCAAGGCCCATGCTTGCTGTTTCTGAAGATCCTTGTCCATGTTGGCGTCTAAGATGTACTCCATGTCAGCATTGATGTGGAATTCGGATGCCCACTGAGTTGGCAGCAAATGGGTCTGAAATAATGGGCTTTTGAGGCCCAAAAAATGCCAAACAGGCCTTAGTTCTTGGCTGGTCCAAATGGACTTCAACTCTGATATTTGTGGGTCCTTTATGATGCTCTCAAGGTTCTCTCTTCCCTCCATCAATTCTAAAAAAATTTTGAAGAGAAAAATCATCAAATAATCCTTCATGGCCCCCATTATTGACTATGGGCTTTCATGCATGTCACCTAATTTAGTTGGGCTTGTGATAGCTGCATCACTTATCAAAATTAAATGTTGTTAAATGGTAGAATAAAATGTGAAGAGAGTCGTATGGATGAAGAGAGAGTACAGTTTCATGCCATATGATTGTTCTAGATTTGGATTTCTTATCTAAATTTTTTTGAGTTTTATAACTCATTCATGAGTCATGACTCATGACATCCTAATTTGCAAACCCAATTGTAAATTTTCTTTTTCCAATGATGCAGCAACCCTAATTTAATTTATAACATTTAGGTAAAAGTTATTAAACTCAAAACCCAATTTCAACTTTAAATCCAACAAAGTCAAATAATTCAGACTAATTTTTCAGCTTGATTTTTTTTTTTTTTTAATTTACGTGTGAGAAACCGCAAGAAATCAAATGTAAAATCTCCATAGGTAATACCCACTGACCTAAAACAACACGTTGATTTACTCAATTTAAAATCACAGATCCAATTTGAACTGACTCTTAAATTTCTTTTTTTTTTAAAACCATCATACACATCGAGCCAAAACCACCAGCTAAACAAATGGGAATTAACAACATGAAAACCCTAATTAGAAGTTGAAAAAATAAAATAACTATCACCATGTTATTCAGGTTTTTAAGTGTCTTCTCTAGTTAGGTTTGTACGGTCGAATAGAGGAGGAGGACTAATAGAATGGGCATTGATCAAGTCCATGCAAGTAATTAGGCATGCAGAGTTAGGCACAGAAAGGTTAAAGTAGGCTAATTAGATTTAATAAGAGTTCTGTGGCCATGAATCTGCACAATTACCTAACAACTCAGTGGATCCTAATCATATGCAATTACCAAATAAAATTGATGATTACTTATGTAAGCAAAGGTTTAAATTTACTAATCACACACCACTAAAGCAATGTTGCTTATTTTAGCTCATGTTTTTAATGTGAAAGTGAAAGTTATTATGGATATTCCACTATGGCCTTGAGATGTAGATACGTAAGAATCTTGTAATCATGGACATAAAAAAGTTTGCTTTTCATCCACCACTCTTATGTTTAGATAAATCAAACCCCCGGTGAGTGATTTATTAATATATACTCTCTCCGTCTTCTTTTAATTGTCTCATTTGAAATATTTGTATTTTTTAAAGATCTCTCTATTTAAGGTTAGCACTCCATGTGATCTAATCCATTTTCAACATATTTTATGCTATTCCAATATGAATGAGACAACTATTTTAAGACAGAGGGAGTATAAGATAATGGTTTTAGAGCTCCACTCTTGATGAGTACATTCATATATAGCTCACGTTTGATGTTGAAAATGTTTAAGTTTGAATTTATTGTCTATAAAAATTATTTTGATTAGATTGATAAAATCATATTTTTCAAGGCTTAATTTTTATGTTTTTGAAAACAATGACTTTATGTATCCAATTGATATGATTCTTGATGCGCCACAATTTTAAGATTAAGACATTTTAAATGGACCTATTATCATAACACGCAGGCGAGCTCTCAAAAAATGAGACGCAAGAAGAGGCAAGGGAGATCATCATCTTATATATATCACCATTATTTGCTCGGATTTGGCATTAGTTTTGATATTCTAAAAGATATTGGTGGTTTGATCTCCCTTAATAAGGTAATTCAGAGTTTAACATATCTACCATTTTTTTTAATCCAAAATAAAGAAGATTGAATGGAGTAAGGCATAATCAAATCAATTTTTTTTTTTTTGCTATCTACCGAAACTCTAACTTTGATTGTGTCTTGACTTGCATAAATAATGTCCAATATATATATCATTTTTTGGACAATCAGGGCCGGCTCTACCCAAAGGCAATAAAAGTGGCCATTTAAGGCTCTAAATATTGGAAGGCCCAATTTTTTTTCAAATTCTTTTTTATTATATATAATTAAATTTTAATTAAATACTATTTATAATAATATGTTAAATACCAAGAAAATCCGTTTAGATTTTTTGCTTTAGACCGTAATTTGTATTTGGCCGGCTCTGTGGACAATGGTGGTGTCTATGTCATTCACATTAGTGCTATTATATTTTTCAAATAACTTTTCAAATATTTTTTTTCGTAACGTGGAATAGGGTCTTGACTACCCTTAGATTCATTTGTCAATAGTAACATTTAATATTTTTCTATTAAACAATTGAATATTTTTTATAGGAAGGCTAGAGCACGGGTTCTCTCTCTCGTGTTTATCTGTCCATGCATGGCTTTCCATGCTTTACTACATTACTGCAAGCAATAGCAGCTTTTTAAAACTTGTCAACGTGAGTGTTGGTTACTGTATTATTAGGGCAGCCGGTGTGGTATGCCCAATTGTGACTGGTTATGTCACATAATTTAACTAGTTATATAATTAAATAATATTTCTTTTGATGACATGACTGGTTATAATTTTTAGCCAGCCTCGCTACATGGTATAGTATTAAGTAGAATGACTACTTTTTAATATTTTATTATTATTTTTTATGTACATTTTTTTAACAAATTTAAAAGAAAATAAATATAAAGACATTACATATTTTTTCATGGAACATTTGTGGAATAAATTTGGTAATGGAGAAGTTTAAAGAGAATATTTTTAGAAATATAATTTTTCATATTGTTTGTGATGAATAAAATATTATTTTTAAAATTTTTGTTTCTCAATAGCTATAATTTTAATTTTTTGTACATAATAATTTTAATTTTTTATTTCTTATATATTTTGTTTGCAAATGTAAAGGAAAAAAAAATCAAAAGGTAAAGAGTTATTTTTTATTTTTTGTATAAAAATAAAATAATAAAGTAAAGAAAAAATAATTATTTGCCCTAATATACAAATTATACCCAAAAACAAAAAAAAAATTCCAAAATAATCAAATAAATAAATAAAAAGAGAAAATAAAAAAAATCAAAAACTATATACAAGTTATATATACAGCTGTGTGTATATATATAAAATGAGAGAGAAAGAAAAGTAGGAGAGAGAATGTTAAATGGCTGGCTACCCTTGTGTTACCTTTGGCCAGCCATTTAACAAACTTTGATGTGGGCTCCACTGATGGCCAGCATCACACGGTACACACATTGTGGCCATATGTGTTACTAGCTGGCCATCAGTATGCCATACTGAATGCTCTTAGACTATTAGTAAAGGGCTTTCAACCACATGGGTTTGTATTGTTAGTTATTGAGGATAAGATTGGGTCAAGCTCGTCATCAATGTCGGGTACGGTTTTAATTCTACTTACTCTTCTGATTATATAATTTTAAGATTAGAATGATTGAATGGATGTAATACTTTACATTTTTATTATTAAAATGCTTGTTAAGACTTTTTTCTCAATTATACAAGTCATAGACTTTAAATTATAAGTAGGGTGATACTGTAAATTCATTTTCTTAAAAAAAAAAGAAAAACAAAAACAAGAGATTGCAGTTAATGGCCTTTTTCTTTTTTCCTCAAAGTTCCCTTTTTTATTATATATATATATAGTCTCACATAATTGAAATATATTATAGATTTTCTCAAATTTGTTAAGATAAAAGTGCCAAATCAAGAGGGTTTCATGATATTTCTAATAGGGCTAAGTTATCCAAATTTGATGGTGACCTTTTTGCATATTGTCATTTTTTTTTTAACGATGGGTAAGATTCATCTAAAGAGGGAAAAAATCACGAAAATTATACAAAAATGGATTCGAAACATGAGCAAGCAAAACCAAAATGCCTAACGTCCGGCCCAGACAAGAACAAATCCCAGAAAAGGGACAAAAAGTAACACTAAATGTCAGTGAAAACTCCTGTAAAAAAAAAAAAATAGAATGAGAATACTTAAATTGTTAGTCCAAGAAATAAGACTAAAAAAAAGAGTCATTTTTCTTTGCAGTGAACCGGTGATACATATTGTCATTTAGTATTATATGATATTTAAATCTTACTATGATGATATTTAAATCGGTGATACATATTGTCATTTAGTATTATATGATATTTAAATCTTACTATGATGATATTTAAATCATGTTTGTCAATCAATACATAATCTCACTTTAGGTACATGGATTATAATCAATAAGTTTTACAGTCAAAAAAAAAAAGTTTAATGATATTTTTCCTAACAAATAAACACTTGAGTTTGCTAAGCTCTGTTTGGTGTGTTCATTTCCATGGTATCCATGGCCGATAGTCCTTCCTCATGAGGACCTTTCGAAAAGCACTCCATTCATTGATCTTGCTTTACTTGTCGCATAAGAAAACTGACATGAAAGAAGGTTACTCATGTGCAAATGGTTTGCTTTCAAATTATATGAATCGATTGAAACAGACGGGTCCTTTTACTCATGTCCCTCTTTCCATAGCCTTCATGTATCCCATTTCACAAAAAAAAAAAAAAGGAGGTGAATCTAAAGGGCCCATCAGGGCACACGTTCATCGATTAAAATACGCGAAAGGAACTCAAGTACTTCTTATGATAATCTTGAATTAGAGGATAGTGTTAGGACCTGAGTATCTAATCTAAAATACTAATTTATTAGGTGGAGTGATTCAAGTTTTTTATAAATTTCTAACTCTTCCTCTACATTTTTAATGCAGGATTCATTCGTAGTCCCAACAATTTTCCTCTCAAATGAAACCAGACATCCCGTCCGCTTAGAGAATCTCCCGAGTCCATATGAGATAGTTTGAGATCCGGCTCTGATAACTTTAGTTTTGAAGTGATTAGCACTTGATTAACGTAAGAGAGAAAAGATTAAAGGGAAAAAGCTTTGATTGAACATAAAAGGTTGATGTTCAAGCGCTTGTACAGTTGAATCTTTGACCGAATCAAGATGGGTCTTTGTCTTTTGACCAAATTTACATCATGGGTTCAATCATGGAGACTTTAGAAGCAAAATGACAATATAGGGGATGGAAGAGAAGACAGTCAGTCACACACACAAGGCTAGCATTGTTCTTCTTTCTGTAAATTAAGAGATGCTGCCAAAGAACTTAAAAGCTGTGAATGGTCAGTGGAATGTGTCTTGGATGTTTAAAGGGAAACAAACTTCTATGGAATGAAAAGGAAAGGAATTTCCAACGTGAAAGGAAGGAGAAGGAGACCCACATTGCAAAGCTTGGCCTCTGAAAAGAAGAAATGAGAAGACCTCATATTGTTTTAAAGAAGGGAAAAAGAAAAGAAAACACGTATAAATTGACCTAAACGAACATCATATCTTTGAGGGTTTGACCATGACCTGTCTTATCGTTGTGCATGGGCAAAGAGGATTACCAGGAAGAAATTTAAAATAATTAAATTTACAACTTTTTTTTTGAATGTTGGGTAAGATTCATTCAAAGAGAGAAAAGATCTCTAAAAACATAAAAGTAGCTCGAGCATGAGCAAATTTAGACAGTGTAATGGGTGAATGTTTGCTTGCATGCAGACGTCGAAAGAAAAGCACTGTTGAATGAATCCATGCATACATTAATGTCTATGAAATGAAAATCATAGACATGTCACCTATATTTATCAGATAGGTATTTTTTATAACAGGGACAATGATGCATATTTTCATTATTTAAATGATAATAAATAGATAAAAAGACAAGTTGACTGTCATCAAAAGCACGGATGCCCTTATCATTTTCTAATCTAAAATTCTCTCTACAACAATATAAATATTTGACTGGTGTGATCTCTCTTTCTTTGCATTTGTAATCATCTTTGGAGCACAATGTTACCGATTGCGACTCCGTGATAAGACAAATAGCCATGAAGGCCGGCTTCGGTGTCAAAATCATATGACCAAACTCAGAAGAGGGAGGCTTTAGACACGCAAGAGTTTCCGGAATGCTCAAGAATGACCCAAAATGCACAAGAAGAATTAATGTAGCAGAATATTTTGAATGGTTTAAGAAGACTTTTAAGGTGCTAGAATCATGTGAAGTACTCTAGAGTCTAGTAGAATATATAGGGTTACGTATAATTATATAGAATGTTGTAGAACTCCATGGAGATGTGTATGGAATCTTATAGAAGTGTGTAAAAGTCTACGGAAGAATGTAGAAGAGTGTGGTAGTGTATTTTTTGCCCAAATACAATAACCTATTTACACTCAATTTGTGCTGAATACGAAACTGTTGAAAATTAAAATTATTATTTTTCCTTTTAAAAGTAGATGCTATATTTTTACAAATTTCTAGTATTGATTATGATGGTTAACTTTTAGTTCAATACTAAATTCGATCAACCATTTGAGCCCACCCTATCTCCAATGCATATGAAACATTCCCCATCTGTAAATCAGCTTAAGAAGAAGTTACTAAAGAAATCAATAAAATAAAAATTAAATTAATTTATAAAATACTAAAAAGGAAACATAATTATATTATATTTTTCAATTTTCTCTATTTAATATTTTTTTAGTCTTTTTTTTTTTTACACCTATTATTCACATTATATGAGTTGTAATTTGGACGCTTAGGTCTTACTTAAGTATTTTGAATCATTTATTTTCCACATGCCCAGATGCCTAAAATTGGATTGAGAATTAGTCCTCTGTTTTATTAACTCACTAGAATTGGAGGGAGATTTATTTAATTGTTTTCTGTATTCTTTTCTATCCTGGGTTCGATATTCTCTCTGCACTTCCTCACCTGAGATGCTGATAATGAAAGAAGGGGACAACATAAAATAAAAAAAGGAAGGTTAAAATAGCAACCCTAGTGGGAGAGTATATATATGTTTAAAATATATATAAATATAAAATTACTTTTGTCAAATCATCATAATCATTATTTTAAATATCAAATTATTAAATAAATATTTGTCTACATCATCATAATTGATCAAACAGTGACAATCAGTTAATCCACGTTTACAATCCCAAATTCCAATTGTAGTTTCACTTGCAGTATCTAAGGCTGCAGCTCGGATCAGGCGGGTTGAGTTCCTTAAAATTTAACTCGATTCGAGTTGATATATATAGAATTCGACCCGAATTTTCAATCCAAACATCACAAATCGACCCAACTTGAATTCTAACGCGAATTCTGACCCGACCTGCATTTTAAACCAATTTTAGCCTAATTTTAGCCGGGTTGACTCAGGTTGGGTCGGGTTAATTTGTAAAATCTTTAACCCGACTTGACTCGAATTTCATGTGATTTTTTATCTTCTCAACCTGACCCGACCCGCTAACTCAAAATTCTTGACCGGACCCGCATGATTTCTTGGGTCGGGTTATGTAGGTCGGGCCAAAACCCAACTTGAGCTGTAGTCCTACATATCTATTATAAGTAAGAAAACTAGAACTATGCTTGGATTTTGGATGGGAAGAAGTGGGGAAATTTGAGATTAATTATTTGTTGCGACGTGGTTCACAAAATTTGAATATGAACTTTCATTCAAAGTCTTTGAAGGAAGAAAAAATTGTTAACTTTTATATTTAAAATCAATCAATACTTTTGTTTAAGGGTTGTCTTTGAAAGTTTAAGATAGATAATTGTGAACATGTTTGAAATAGATAATTTCTCGAAAATCTTCTACTAAAAGTTTTTTCCATCCAAACTAAGCTTAGTGGACACAAACCTTTCAAAAATATTATTTTGTTATGCATAATAGTTATTACATGCCTTGATAAAAAAATTATATGGATAAAAAGTAGAAAACAAGAGATCTCCCTTTTACTCTCATAACTAATAATTTTTTTGAAAATCTATTTTTTTTTCTTTTAAATAGAATTCTCTAATTTCAATACGACTGTTTAAAAACTCGAAAAAAGTTAGCCGAGTCAATCATAGTCAATTTGACTTAATATAATTTCAAGTTGAGTTAGTGAACAAATTTCTCTAACTTTTTTAGTTTTTTTTTGAAAATTCACTCGAATTTCTAAACTTAATAAGCTTTTAAGGCAACACTTATAGACACACAACTTTTCTGACTCTACGTACCTGATTCTTGATTTTCGTGACAAATTACTATTATACCTCTGCATTTTTACTCATTCGAACGAACTACCAGTTCATTTCGGCATTCGTTCAAATGAATCATTTCGGCATTCGTTCAAATGAATCATTCATCCGAATGAATGTCCGAAGTATAAATTTGGTTCATTCGAACGAATGGGCAGAACACTATTTATTCGTTCGAATGAACCATGCTACATTAATGTATTATTTAAATAATAAAATCTCTTTTAAGACTTTAAAGTTATTTTTTAAGCATGGTGTATTTCCAAAATTTCTCAAATTGAATATCTGGACTAATTACGATAACCTGATAGTAATACTTTAAGACTTTGTACCAACACATTTGCGAGTGCCAAAAGACCTTAAAGTTTTAAAGTATTTTTATCAAGTTATCGTAATTAGTCCGGATATTCAATTTGAGAAATTTTAGAAATACACAGTGCTTAAAAAATAACGGTTTATGTTGCCGATGCTACACTAATGCATAGTGCATTAGTTAAATAATAAAATGTCCTTTAAAATTTTAAAGTTATTTTTTAAGCACTGTGTATTTCCAAAATTTCTCAAATTGAATATTCAAACTAATTACGATAACCTGATAAAAATACTTTAAGACTTCAAAGTCTTTTGACAATCTCAAATGTGTTTTCGACACAGCCGAGGGATACTCGTATTTGTAAAATACTGTGTTTTAAGTATTTGGGAGTGTCAAAAGATTTTGAAGTCTTAAATTATTTTTATCAGGTTATCGTAATTAGTCCGAATATTCAATTTAAGAAATAAGAAATTTTATTATTTAAATAATGCTCTATGCATTACTGTGTGCATTCTGTAGCATGAAGAGGTTCGAATGAACCATCCGTTCATTCGAACGAGTGAGCTGAATAGTAACACGGAACACTGTTTAACTCATTCATTCGAATGAACTAAATTTACACTTCATTCATTATACCGAAATGAACTGGCAGTTCGTTCGAACGAGTAAAAATACAGGGGTATAATGATAATTTACCATGAAAATCTGGAATTGAGTGTGTAGTGGTAGAAAAGTCGGGTGTCTGTAAGTGTTGCCAATTTTAAATTGATTTTTGAATTTCAAACTTTTCAATATTGCTCACAATAAATGATGGATATCCTAATTTTAATCTATTTTCATGTGGACCCAACCTCGCAATCTCCCATCCACTCCAACAGTTCTTTGTCCTTCGACACTGTATGCCTCACGACTCACCAACCCATTTAAGGACATCCAACTAAGCTGTGTTCCCTTTACCTTTTCATTTCTGTACAAACACATGAACCTTAAGAACCTTGGCTTATCCTTCTAACTCATTTTTTTCTATTTAAAAAATATAACTTTTCCTTCATTTTGTTGGCTCTGCACTTTAAGGAAGCAATGAAGATGAGTAGACTGTCATTTGTCTCTTTGGTGCTCCACCCACTTCTGTTGTTTCATGTGCCCTTCGTGGGTTGTGAGGCCAGCATACATATGATTGAAAGGGGCATTTTCAAAGTTTTTTTTTTTTTTTTCTTTTCCTTAAATAAAAATGTAAATAATTTAAAAATAAAAGGAAAATCTCATACGTAATCCGTTTGAATTTTCTATCTCAATATAGGTTATAACGAGAGCGAATGATTTACTAAAAGTTATCTGATCTATACAAGAAACACTGATATTTTTTATAATAAGAGATACCGATGTACATTTTCACAACTTCAGTGATAATAAATAGATAAAACCCATCCCTTGAAAAGGGTTTTCAAAAGTTGAGGTCTCCCTTTAATTACCAAACAGAGGTACCAACCATTATCTCTCATTACCCCCGTCCAAACGCAGCCAAAATGACCATTTCAATGTGCTTGAGTAATTTAATTGAAAGCTTCATTAAGAACATTCAACTGGCATATCACTTGAAAATTGAAACATACACAGAGAACTTGTGATTTTCAATCATCTGAAACATACAAAGTCGTAAATGTTTAACATACTTTAGTAAAAAATTAAATTCCAATAAGTGCATTCCCTATCATGTTTAGGAGTAGGGCAACTTAGCTGTTTAGAAGTTCAGCAAATTACTGTAGAAATAGAGCTAATATTAAGTAGTCTCTAAGTGAAGACAGAACTTTGTTGGGCATATCATGAACATCCCTTATGACATGATATCTTCTTAAAAAATGTTAATGGAAGAAAGGATCTTTACACTGAATTTCTAGAAGATTTGGATGGCATTTTCTTTTTCTCTAAAGGTTCCCTAAATCCCTAATCCTTAATAGATTATACTTAGTGGATAAAGAGGAACTTGGGAATGGGAGACTTAAAAAGGAATGGGCATTCAGGTATAAAGATTTATTTCTTCTTTTTACTTTCTGTTCTAAGCAAATATTCGGTTATGACCAATGTCACAAATATCGGTAACATTTTCAAATTTATCATATTTTTATCTGCATTTTAAATTCTTATATTATGTTGGGTTATAGAAAATTAGAAACCAACACTTAAATTGTTTGCATCAAAATTATTATTTCTATTGAAAATTGAAAAAAATAATATTAAAATCTCTCATTTTTCCACACTATTGTTCTTAACATCTCACATTCGCCCCATCCTTCACTCCAATTTTAAATGATTTTTTTAAAAGAAGAGTGGAAAGTCTTTGTTTTTTCTTTCCAGTGAGATCTCATTTCATGAAAGAAGAGATAAGAATGTTACTTTCATTACTTTTCTTTTCATAATTGGAAACTGTCAACCAGCTTCAAATACGTAAATGCAGAGATTTAATTTGAAAAAAGAAAGAAAGAAGAAAGAAAAGTCATGTTAAGTAACGTGTAATCAACTTAATATGTTTGTTATATAATATGACAAGGGATTTACGTTGCGTGATGTTCATGTACTTCAGTTGTTTAATAGAAACATTCATTCTTAGTCAGTGCATCAAGTTCGGACTTCGGCCGCAGCGCACTGATGCACTGCAGTCGATACGTAACGTATCAACTGCATTTTTTACTATGCTGTGAACATAAATAATGTATTACTTCTAATTTAGAAAAAGATCTTCCTTACGAGATGGTTTCATCAACTCGGACTCTTGGTGTTATGGTCGAGTCATCAATGAAGTGTAACACTCTTCTTTAATAATGATTTGAAACATTACACGACTCCCTAGTCCGTGACAGCAAAATTACTCAAGTTGTTGAATAATTAAAGTGCAACGTGGAAAACTTAAACGGATAATTAGGTTTTAATTCAACAAGCTGATAACTAAATCCATGCCAAGAACATCAATAATCGCGACTTTAAAAATAAGCTAAAAATTTAATAATTTGATTAGTTATATTGACTTCTCAAAAATAAGCATTTATAACATAAGGTTTCAATATATATATTTTGAACTTTGGCTGAGATTTTGGCATCTATAGATACTGAAACTTCAGATATCCACAGTTATATGAAATCCCATTTTCAAATCGTTGTTAACTTTAGCAAGTGCAATCATGACTTGAAGTCATAGAAAAATAGAAAAATAATGTTATTCTTATTGCACCAAAGAAGAGTGGATTCGACATGCAAACGTAACCTATCCACTTATAAAGTGAGCATGTAAGAAATTCGACTCTGCAAACAATTACGTATGCATCAGATGTGCTCTCCTTTCTTAATTAATTACATATTTTAATATCAGATACTCAGGATTTAGACACATAATCATCCTTATCTGTTTGTCTAATCATCTGAGTTTGTGGGGTGATGTAATATTGCAATATTCTTTGACAAATCTTGAAAAATATTTTGAGCATAGACGTCTAAACAGAGCCGGGACTGAGTATAGACGGCGTAGACCATTGCCTAAGGCACCCAGATAAAATGACCTCTACATACTTAAAATCCTTAATATATCAGTTACAAAAAAGCCCTTAAATTTTCATTCCGCTTAGGGCTCCTGAGATTTTAGGAGATCTCAGAACCGGCCCTAAGCGTAAATGCGATGTTGTACAAATCCATTAGACATGTTGAAGCCATTGGAGTTTGTAAATATGTGGGAAGATGGATTTTGCAGAACCCAAATCCACTGATTGAAGCTTAGCTTTACAAAGTGATGTCTGATTCTTGAAAAATCTTATTGTAATCCATTATGCAAATTGCAGTGAGAATCTCAACTCCCATCAAATCTGTATTTTAAAATTTTGAAATGCAGATTTGACTCGAAATTCTATTTAATCGAAAAATGTGTTATTCTTGAAAAAACTCAAAAGATACCCACCAACTCGCTTGACTTAAAATCTTGTGGAATTGAGTTGACTCAGTTCGACTCATCAAACCCGATATTGGATTTCATAAATGATATCCCATAATAAGTTACTCTCATAGAAATACATACGTGGTATGGACTGCATACAGTAAACATATTTTTTAAGAAAAAAAAGAAATAATACTTTTTTAAATTAATTTTTTAAACTCAGTTAGATATTAACATAATTATAATGGCCTCAATAATGTATTAATGTTGTTCTGAGAGAGCCCACATGATCTGAGGTTCAAACTTGGGTAGAAAATCGAAATAATGGTTTATATTTATTATATTTTAGAGAAAGATATTCAAATATCATGAAATATTGGTTTTTTATATCGCCACAAAATTATATACATAAAAATTAAAATTTGGGGTGTCATTACATTGTGGAAATCTGCATATATTTTCTTTTTCATTCTAATCATTAAATTAATCATCACCACATCTTTCTGAGTTGGATGCTTTGGTTATTTTATTACATTGTGGGAATCTGCATATATACACTCTACAGTGCTGTTTTTTTTTTTTTAAATTTTAGCCAACCATGAATCTTTTATAGGATGTATTTAATTAGGAGTTTTAATATAAATAGTTATATTGGAGGTGAGACTAATCCCATAGATAAATGAAACCACTCTTAAACCTCGTGTGTCAGGTAAGGTTAGGAGGAATCGGACCGATACCTCTAATATAATCCTAAAAACTTATACCAACTGAGCTACCGTGCGAGTAACACCAACTCATTGTTACCTTAAAATATAAAGAATATACAAAGTGAAATATACATAAATTTAGATTAATACCCTAAATCTTTGGACTAAATATAAATGAAGATCTTGTGAATGCAATAGGGTGAGTGGGTTGGGTTGAAAGTTAAATCTTAGCCTCTCTTAATTTATATTTTGGTCTCCTCCAACCTATCCATAACCTAATTCATTTTTAATTCACACCAATCAATTCGGGTCAACTTAACGGGTCACAGATCAACTTGTGTAACTAAATAGATAATTGAGTTTATATACATTTTATTGGTATGCATCAAATAAATAGACATCTATAAAGCAATTCTCTATCATTAAAACAAAATCACTGTAAAGAATTAATTCTAAAAAATAAAATAATAATACAAAAAATGAGATTTATATATATAATTTGGACAATTTGGATAAAATCTATACTTTAACTAGGTTAAATTAAATGTAGTGATTTTTGCACCACCACTTTTCTCATTAATAAAAAATTCAATTTTACATTTATTTATGGGAAAGAGAAAAAGAGAGAAATTCAATTTTACATTTATTTATGGGAAAGAGAAAAAGAGAGAGAAAGATAAATAACGACAAAATTGAAATTTCCTCTAAAAGGTAGTGTATCGTGAGAAAAAAGTGATGGTGTACTACTCTAAATTAACTTGACCCTATTTTGAATTGAGCTAGTCGAATTCGAATCAACCCGAACCCATGTTAGCACCTTTGTTGAGTTGGGCCACTTGAAGTCCCTCCTTTCCTAGCACCTGGAAAGCAGAGTGCAGCACACCAGCATCAGCATTGCACCAATCTGGCCTCCCTTTCGTCGCCTCTCAAATCGTTCACCACTAACCTTCCACTGGTGGCCCCGACCAATTGCACTTAGCCTCCTAGCCATTGGCTCCACGTGGATGCCACACTCCAATACAAGGGTCCCACCTCAAATGGATAACTGTGTGAATATTCAAATAGATCCCAAGTGGGCCATGATCACTTGATATCATCGGACGGCTCTACACTCACCCACAAATGGAGCATTCCTTCAACACTGCCTCCCACGCATATAAATATGTGTGAGAAGCTGCCATTTCTTCTTAGGAGAAACAGCAGAGCCTTGTGTTCTAAAGATCTCCTCCTCTTCTTCTGCTTCTGATTGTGAGTGTCACTTAGACAGAGTCCTTGGCCTTGTTCTTAAGCGAAGAAACAAAAACAAACAAAAAGAAAAATGGAACGCCATGGATGTTGCAGCAATTTCTTCGAGAGGTGCAAGCCTTACATAGCCATGATCTCCCTTCAATTTGGGTACGCCGGAATGAATATCATCAGTAAGGTCTCCCTCAACAGAGGGATGAGCCACTACGTTCTCGTCGTTTATCGCCATGCAATTGCCACTGTGGCCATTGCTCCATTTGCCCTCATCCTTGAGAGGTAAAAAAAAACATCTAAAAGACTAAATGTAGGAAGTCTTTCTACTTCAGTATACATAGAGACCCAAGATAGGAAATGCTAACATGTTGGCTCTGTTTGGGTGACAGGAAAGTGCGGCCAAAGCTCACATTTTCAATTTTCATGCAGATCTTTGTAATGGGTCTTCTCGGGTTAGTACTTATATACAATGTTATGCATTATATCATGGAAGATTTCAGGAGTAATGGGTCATTTATCATACAATTGGATTTTGCAGACCAGTGATTGATCAAAATTTATACTATGCCGGACTGAAATTCACTTCCCCCACCTTCTCCTGCGCTATTAGCAACATGCTACCGGCTATGACATTCGTCATGGCCGTCATATGCAGGTAGATACATGACTTCTTTATCATCATCATCATCATCGTTACTGTTATCGATTTTTATCGAGCATTTGATTGGATTATTGTTGTGAAAATAGGATGGAAAAAATAGACATGAAGAAAGTAAGGTGCCAAGCGAAATTGGCTGGAACTCTGGTGTCAGTGGTTGGAGCCATGTTGATGACCCTATACAAGGGACCCCTAGTAGAGATGGTGTGGTCTAAACATGTCCATGCTCGTAAATCCGATGTGCCCACCACAGGAGCAAATGACAAGGACTGGCTCAAGGGCTCCATTTTCCTTATTATTGCTACTTTATCTTGGGCAGCTCTTTTCGTTGTACAGGTAAGAATATATAAGAACAAAACAAATAAATATAAAGAAAAATAAAAAAATAAGAACACTACATATCTTTCTCTTTCCCCAATAATATGACCCATTTGAAGTGAAACTAATCCGACGGAAATATATAACATGTGTTTCACTCTCTCTCCTTTTGATTCCACTATAAATAAAAAAAAAAAACACAAATGTTTCAGTTCTTTTGGGTAGGAATATTTTTTATTATTATTTTGTGTACTTCAGGAGATTTTGTTGTGACTAATATATAGTTTTGGTGGATGTATTTTTCAGGCATATACACTTACAAAGTACTCAGCTCAGCTCTCTCTAACAGCATTGATATGCTTTATGGGAACTCTACAGGCCATTGCTGTCACCTTTGCATTGGAGCATTCTCCTTCTGCGTGGGCCATTGGCTGGGACATGAACCTTCTTGCTGCAGCCTATGCTGTGAGTTCTCTCTCTCTCTCTTTCTCTCTTTGTGAATATACACCTAACATTCAGTGTATATGCAGAAGATGTTCATTTCCTGACAAGATTTCAATTTGCAGGGAATTGTTTCTTCATGCATTGCGTACTACGTCCAAGGCCTAGTGATGCAGAAGAGAGGGCCTGTTTTTGCCACTGCCTTTAGCCCTTTGATGATGGTCATAGTAGCCATCTTGGGATCTCTAATCCTGGCTGAGAAGATTTTCTTAGGAGGGTAATTTATGTAAACTCTAGCCATTTTAACTTAACCCAAACATACAAAATTTCACATTTTCTCCGACACAAAACAGAGTAAAAGAAATTATTCTCTTCTTCTCTTGTTATTGTTGAGACTGGTATCATCTCAAAAGACTATTCTATTAGGTGGAGTGACGCAAGTCTTTTATAAATCTTTAAATCTCCTTCTACACTTTAAATGTGGGAATATAGAATTCGTCAAGTCCTTATTATGACACAAAAACAGAACAAAACTGAACAAAATCATAGAATTAGAAAATTCCATTTTAATGAATTTCATGCATTCTAAATTGACAATTCCACTTGTGGGTGCAGTGTCATTGGTTCCATCTTTATAGTTGTTGGCCTCTACTCGGTGCTTTGGGGCAAACACAGGGAGAACAAAGAGAAAAAAGCCTTGGAAGAGCTACCAGTAGCTGTCAAGGATGTGGACAAGAATGGTGAAGTGAATCAGATGACACAAGACATGGACAGTAGTGTTGAGATGGAGAAAGCCAAAGCCAAGAAGATCTCCATGGACGAATCACTCGCTGTTACAATTACTGTGCCAGTTCCCCAGCAACCCATCAAAGATAACGCCAACAAATGACCATTACAATCTTAATAATGGCTATGGAGTGCATTTTTGTCATCTGCATCTCACTTTTTTTTTTCCTTTTCCTTTTTCTTTTTCTTTTCTTTTTCCTTTTCCTATTGTGTTTGGGCTTTGTTTCCTTCGTGTACGAATACTTGAATGAAAAGAACGTTGGAGAAAATCTCTCAATCTCTCAATCTCATTGTCATATTGTAGTTTTCAGTTTCTTCCATTCATTCCAATTGTGGGGATAAACATTTGATGAAATTCATGCATCAATAAAGCAGTACATACATATTAAAACCTACATTTAATATGAAAATTTCCCTATTTATATTCTATATACACCGAGTAATTCTATAGAGTGTAACATTTAAAGTAGATTGAGAAATTGAATTTAGAAGACATTTTCTTGACCATCACTCTAATCCTTCCAATTGAATATAACTATTATATATGTTAACTATCTTTATTTTAGATAAAATAATAATTAATATCATACTTCATGTGCAAGCTTTTGAGGCAAGCGAACCCACAAAAGTTGCATGTTTTCTTGTATGGGACAAAATTCTTAAAATTAACTCGAATCTGTAGCTCCATTTAAATGCATAAGAATAGTTTTTTAATTTAAACATTTATTTAATTAAAGTTATTCTAAAGTGGGTTGTTCATGAGAATTTGGTCCATTTGCATGTGAATTAATTACTGACGTCTGATTCGAATCCCATTAAGGATTTAGGGACCTAGTGGTTGACTTTAGAGGAGGCCACAAACCTTTATGATTTGTATCTTTTTGCACAATTTTGTTTTCACCAAATGTCCATCTAACTTAATTGTTGAATTTTTTTTTGGATGCCGACTTTAACACAGATTATCTTTTAGAAGGTACAAATTTTTAAATGCCCTCGCAGAAATCCATTGACTTTCCAGTGAATCGGTTCACCTGTCTAGTGCACTGATGAGTGGACCGATTCACTTGAAAATGGAAAGAGTCCAATTCGATGCACCGATTCACTGGAAAGTGAACCGATTTATGCAGATGGATGGGAGACAAAATGGAAAGTTCACTATAACCCGTGGCTCCTAAAAGATGCCCGTGTTAAGATATATACCCGTTTTTTTTTAGACAACATGGCTATTTTGGACTATTTAAATGTATTGGTTTATAGTCATTCATTTAGACATATTAAAACTATTGATTGTTTTTAAGAAAATAAAATTATATATATTATTTTAGATTTATTTGTTGAATTACACGAGTGAAATGGATATATGTCGACCTATATTGGATTGGTTTAGTTTGAAATTTTCCAAAACGAAAAGGCACACTGACTGGTGTTTGACGTCATAGAATAAGAATGTTTATTTTTTTTTTTAAATTTTGAATGGAAAGAATGTCTTTGAAATAGGAAACTAAAAGCAATAATAGAAAACAAGAATCAAAATCATTCTCAGTTAATTTTTTCAGGATCATTCTTTTTTATCAAAAGGTCGTATTTGATATCTAGAATGATAAATAATCATTAAAAATAAAAATGGTCCTGAGAAGATTAACGTGCTTCGTAGAAAGAATGATTTTAAAACATTACATGAGAATGATTTTGATTTTTTTTTTCCCTCTTTTAGCTTGAGAAATACGTATTGGTTCAATTATGTATGAAAATCATTCTTATTTTATCTTAAATAACCTATCAAATAGACTTATAGATACTATTTTTTCAAAATTATTCTTATTTTCAATAATTTTAAATACCAGACGTGTCCCATGACCAAGGGTGCTTGTTAATAACTGTTGTGATTTGTAGAGTTGATCATCATCCATCAATTAGGTAAGATCTTGGTGGTCAAAACCTCGAGGGATTGATTTGGTAGTCAAAACCCACTCTTGTTTGGGGAAAGTATTGAGATCAAGTCTTCCTGAATACAAAAAGAGTCATTCTCCATTGTTATTTACTCGACGTGTACGGATTGAGATGTTTAACTATCCCAATTAAAAATAATGACTATTGCTTTCCAACTAGCAAGCTTAGCATTATGATCTTAGACGAGTTTCTCTCAAAATCCCTTTGATTTATCCCGAGCTAAAGGTACTCCCACACATCATATTATCCTTCATTAGAGGATCAAGTAATTATTTCCGAATGAGTTCGATGGCTTGAATGTCCGTTTCTGAAAAAAAGAGGCAAGATTTGTCACCATTAATATATTGATTAGCTTTGACTTGAACAAGTTCTAACATTTTATTAATCTTACATTCTTCTTTTGCAACTTTGGCAGATATCGTAGCAATGTTCTTCAATTCACAAATTGCAACCTTAGCATAGAAATATCTGTATGAAGCTGCCATTTCTTCTAGGAGAAACAACAGAGCCTTTGTTCTGAAGCTCTTCCTCTTCCTCTTCTGCTTCTGTTCTCTCTTACTATTGTTTTTTGGATTTTTGAATGCCATTTGAGAAGAGTCCTTGATCTTGTTATTATACAAAGAAAATAAAAATAGAAAACCATGGTTGTTGCTGCAATTTCCTCCAAATTTGCAAACCTTACATCGCCATCCATTTGCCATTATGGCCATTGCTCCATTGAGAAGAGGTAACATATGGAAAGACTAATGTATGAAGTGTTACTTCATGAGTTGGGGGATTACAGTGAGAAATTCTAACACATTGATTTTGATTGGGTGATGCAAATCTTGGTAATGGGTCTACTAGGGTCAGTAAATATGTACAACATGGCTCATCATATCATGGAAGATTTGAATATTTGAAAATACGATGTTAAATACATGCACATCTTCTTTTATCATCATCATCATTGTATTATCATTATACGACATTAAATATATACAAATCTTCTTTATCATCATCATTATTGTATTATCTCTATATCATGTAGAAGATGATAAACTAACACAACACCATAAACGACAGAGATTTATGTGGAAAACCTTTTAAAAAAAAAAAAAACACATAAAAGAGAGATTTTATTATGTTGTGTTCACAAAATTACAGGTCCAGAGATATATATAATTATAATTAGAGTCTTAAGTACTCAAATTTCCTTTAACTCTTTCTCTTCAATCAATAATTATCATCATCATAATCATCATTATAATATATAATGTAGTATTTTATAGTGTTATTCTTGTGAAAATGGGATGAAAAAAGTTTACATGAAAAAGCTAAGGTGCGAAGCAAAATTGGACTCTAATGAAAGTGGGTGGAGCCATGTTGGTGACCCTTTAAAGGGACCCATGTAGAGATGGTGTGTTCCAACTTCTTTCTTACAATTCCTACGTCACCAACACCATTGGAGCAACCGACAAGGACTGCTTCAAAGGCTCCATTTGCCTTATTCTTTGCCGCCTTGTCTCGGGCAGCTCTCATCATTCAGGTAGAATGAAAAAAAAGTCATTTATTGATATATAATAATAATTTTTAAATAAAGTTTTCATTAAGAACTTTATGAGAATTATAGTTTGTAAAATCTACACTAGACTTAATGGATATAATTCTTCCTCACAACAATCTAGCTCCTGTGAATCATCTCTATTCAATTTGACTTTCAAAGTTAATTGATCTAATTTGATAAATTTTTATTATAAAATAAATGTTAAAATTTAAAGACTTTAAAAAAATATGACTTCTCTTATCAATCTAAAATAGACATTTAAAGATCTACTATTAAATAAATATGAAAATTTAAGAGTTTTCACTATATTAATGGGTCAATTGTTGTGCGAAATTCTGATTAAACAAACACAACGGAAGCATAAAGCAAATCAATCACACAATCAAGAGAGAAGACACAAATTTACGTAGTTCAGCCAAAGGCCTACGTTCGGGCAACACAGAAAAATTTCCACTAATCTGAAGAGGGATACAAATGCACCCACTCACATTCTCTCTCTCTCGGACAACCAAACTCTCAATTGTCCGAGAGGAGATACAGTGCCAAAGACAAACCAACCAGCCTCTCACCTTCTCTCACTGTATATAGTTTTCATTCATGAAAGAGATACAAGTTAGACCGGACTACTTACAAGTTGGGCCAAGCCAAAACTAATCAAATTGAGCCAGATAAAACCGAGCCAATAATCAACATCCTTAACCTTGTGCTATTTTAAAAAACTTCTTCCACAATAGTACAGAATGTGGCAAAGAATCGAACTGAAAACTGTAGTGGATGGCTTCTAATGTAGTGAACATGACACGAAGAGACTTGGGTCTTCAAGTCACAAAAACCAGATACAAAGGTTCCATTCCAACACATTAATAAGTGGCCAAGTTGCTTTATTAAGTTCTCAATATCAAGGAGGTTGCAACCATGTCTCTTTGTTGGGCTTCCCACTACTTTGTGTTCTGTTCTCACCATTTGAAGGCTGATGTGCTACTTGATTCTCATATCTTCATCGAAATGACACTGTGTTTCTTCTTCTCTGCAATATGGATTATGAATATCTTAAATATTATAAAAGTATTTAAATATTAATATTCTCAAGTCATCTCTTATTGTCATTAATATAAAATTGTATTCTTATAGAGTAGGGAGATCATGTTAATCCACTAAAACAGTGGCTGATTGTGATGAAGTGAGATTTTCTTTTATTTCATTTTTCCTTTTGCAAAAAGGGTTTTCTCGGATTGGAAGGGACCCATATAGATATTTACAAAGAAAATAAAGATATTTTCTGTTGAAGTATTTACATCATCAATCATGTTAAGGGCTAAAGGATTTTCTTTTAGTATATAATAATACTTTTGTGTAATTAAATGCCACGGATGCAGATATTTGTGCTTACCAGTTGTTTGCATTGTACAACTCGGGAAAGGACTTAAATAATGGAGAATTCCACTAAGGACATTGTTCAAAAACTCAAAACTGATGACTCGGAACAAAATTCTATAGAGTCAAGAAACTCAGCTAGGAAACTCAACTAAGTTTTTATAAAAAGTGAAAAAAATATGAAAAAAACTTGTAAATTTGGTTGACTCAAAATTCCGCTGAGTCGGTCAACTCGGTCTGACTTGTTTGAATCTTTTTGATTTTTTAAACAATGGTTTACATCAAAGCGCCGTATCATATGACCATTGTTCTAGCATCAGCATTATTACAGTGGTCTTGGTTTAATACTTAGATAAGAATTTGTGCTAAATCCAGAAAATTATTGACTATCACCAGTGGAGGACGAGGTTGTTCAGTCCAGCCCATTTAATTTTTGGGCCTAAAGTTTAGAGCCCAGTTTTGATTAACACCAGCAGAGACAGCTTTGGTCCAGCTCTAAAGTAGTTGGGCCCCCCGGTCTCTCAGACAAGGCTTTTCGGTTGAAATTGGCTCATGTGCAACACATTTAGTTTAGTTTTCTACTCATGTAAAGGGAAAGCAAAGCCTGCTATAATTGGGGCAGGTTCCATGGCCCACGTGAAGGCCTAATTCAACCTCTTAGCTTATATATTTATTTAGATAAATGGTAATTATAGTAAATTCAAAATGCCTGTTTCATCAATTACATAAATTACCCTTTTTATGTGAATTTTAATGCAACAATTTGCAACACCTTTAGGGCCTAACCTCCAAATTGGAACTTGTTATATAAATTGATAAGCTTGTAGTTACATTTTAAATCACCTAAGGCAACTAATAGATTTTTTTTTTTTTTAACCTCTTTGAGAGTCTTACATTGCATAATTTGATAAATTAATGACACTATATAACACTTGAATCATCTTTCTCTCAATGGCTAGCTTTTAAGAGTAAGTTTTACTTCAAAAATATTATCAAGTCATGATTTTCTAACATGGTATCAAAGTGAGCAGATTCACATGCAACCGCTACACATAAGGGAGGGTGAGCAGCTGCACGTGAGGGCGGGTGTGGAGTAACAAGAGAGTCCCACGTCGCCTAACTTGAGAAACTCATGACTCCAAATAACACGTGAGGTACCAGATTAATCTATTGCCAAACACACATCTATACAGTGAAATATCTACTCAATAGTTTTGTTAAGCTATCCAGATTAAATGGTTCTGACAGAGAATTTTCGAAGCCGGAAAGTGATTCCACCATTCACAAGTTGCACATGGATTGTCCTCATTGTTTGAGAAAAGATCTAAAATATAAGTGACTAAGGCAGCACTTCCTTGATTTTAGTATCATCTTGTGGTCTGTTATTAAGGTCCCATTCCACATTGAACAAAGCACAGAGGACAAATTTCACATGAGAATGAAGAGTGGGGAACACCCTTTGATGGTGCATGTCATATTCATATATATTGGATTAAATCATGACTTTGCTGAATTCTTGAGAATTGGGATAATGACTATAGCAAATGACCCACTTAGGAAAAAAAATTAATCTGCATATGAAATCACTGAGGAGAAAAAAATAAAGGAATGATTATGCAACATCGATTCTCCACATATCTTTAATCTTATATATTAATTTCTCGTATCTGTCTCTTTGCTTTCTTGCAGATCAATTCAGGGGGGAATTTGTCCTATTGCTGGGGAACACTTGAAAGATCAAATCAACATTTATTTACATCAACCCACTATCCTATTTTTTAATATCATGTGGTGTTGGTTCTTCTCATTACTTGTGCCTTTTTAAGGAATCTTATTATAAAAGATTTGCCTGCTCAGTATGAAGAAAATGGCAGTGAAATGAAGAATTAAGTATTCTCAAATGTTTTCCACATAAAATCATCACCTACCCAATATGAAGAAATGAGACAAAAATGGATGAAATGATTATGTTCCTACACACAAATGATACCCACTCAATAGAAAGAAGAAGGAAGAAAAAAAAAACACAAAAAGGAGAAGACTAAGCTGATGGGATTTAATGACCTCCAGCGTATCTCAATTCAGTGAATATTTCTCATCCTTGGATAATTTTGCAGCCAAGATCTATCATAAACAAATGTTTTTTTTTTTGGATTTTACTCGTGGTGGTACCTCTATCCCTTTAGGCATCATCAAAGTTAGTCTGTGGGGTTAGAACCTAGGACCTTTCGCCTCCTGAGGCAAGAGGTAACCATCCGAGCTAACACACGGATGTGAGGTATCACCAAAGTTAGTCAGTGGGGTTCGAATCTGAACCTCCTGCTTCCTTCATAAACAGATGTTGTATTTAAATATTTACATTGGAGTAATATGTAAAACTAAATTTGACTCAATTATAATTCACAGTGATTCAATTAGGCCAATCTTTTTAAGTTATCAATCATAGTAGGTCTAATCTCATTTATCTGAAGTTGGCTATTTGAGTTCTTCTCCAATGGATCCTAGTTACTCCATTATCCATCATATCTTTCGCTATCCCTCCACCTTGTATCATCATCTTATAACCTTTTGATTCTACGCAAAGTGGCCATATCTTAAACCAATTGTTAGAAGTCTACATTTCTCTCTTATTAGATAAGTTAACATGTCTTTGTTCCTTCTCAATAATGCTTGAAAAAGCTTAGAATTTCTATTTGTAGAGCACAATCCAATGTGAAACCAAAGAACCTTTTCACATCACACAGTGCCATATTGTTCTCGTATATATGGTTGCATCACCAGAATCCAAAAGGGAGTCAGTGAAGGATGATTTTAACCTAAATGGAAGTGAATAGAAGATGAGGGTATGGAAGTGTTGTTAAATTTCTCCTGGTTGCTAAGTGTGTTGGATTTACATTATCCAAAAATCTAATCATAGAAAGGTTGGCAAGATCCAATCCCATGCATTGAAATCATGCTTTGGTGACCAAGCACACTATACCAGCATTTCACTTCAATGTATTGGGGCATCTGTTTGATGACACAAGCAATTTAAATGGAAAAGAATTGTGCTAGTGCCACTAGATGATGTTACAGTAACACTGTTAACAACAGTGAAAATCCTGAAGCTGGCAGCTTTTGTACAAAAACCCTTTAATGGTTGCCTATGACAATAAAAATAATATGGACAAATCATCTCTGTTGTGCGTGAATCTCAGTGTTTGCTTTTTATGATAAGGTTATAATTGTCATTATTGAACTCATTATTTTTATATAATTATAGGTGATGACCTCACTAATGAAGATAAAAAAATGGCTCTACTGCATGAATAAATTTAAGGGAAAAGTTTCAGCAAGGACTTGGATTCATGTGATAGATCGAGAATTCATGTAAGATATGAAGATTTCATTATGATAGAGTTGAATAGTAAAGCATTTTTTTATGATAAAAAAGAAAACCCTTGCACAATGGCCTCTAGTTTTTAATTATGTGCTCAAATAATTTGAAATTTGCTTGACGTTTGTGTCAAAGTAGGTTGGGTTAAGGAACTTTGTGTGATTGAAAGGGACTTGAAGCGTCACGGAGCACTTCCAGAATGAAGTGTCGGTAGCAAGACAATGCAATGCGTTAATGAAGTGTTCTTCTCATTGCGAGGAGCTTCAAGTTCAAAACTTCCATCATCTTATTTATTAGTCAAGAGATACAGACATTATATACAAAAATAACCCTAATAATGAAAAGGCTAATAAAAGGACTAACCTACCCTTGGTATAATGAGAATAGACTAGAGGTTTGAAATTCAATCCTCCTCCGACTTACTTGATATACTAAAATAATAATAATAAATTCTAATTGAATTCAAAGAGGAATTGCCACAGATAAGAAATTGTTAGAAAAGACTCTTTCAGAATTTCTAAGACATAGCCCATAAGCCCCTGAACTTAGACAAACAACATTGTCAAATTTTTCTCTCATTAAAGTAAGTCACTTGCCTCACTGCCAGACCCATGTTTATACAATGCAACTATCTAACAATTTTCAAGATATCCCTTGCTCTATTACTATCTGCCAACTCTTCTACTTTAGATTTAGCTTTTATACATAGTAATTCTCTAACATGTTTCAAATTACCCTTTACTTTGATGTTAGGAGCTAAAAGAATAAAACTAAGATGATTTGATAAGAGTGAAACTTTATGCGACTCACTGTCAATTTTGACTCCAATAAGTGAGGCTAGTTCAAGAATTGAAAGTAGTCTCTCTTTAGTTTCTCTTTACACAACACACTCCAAGAGTATGCAACATGAGATTGAACTATAGACAAGCTACATCCAAAATAATCTTAGATCGTATTAGCATTAATGGCAAACCATAATTAAAAGGAAACTTAAAACTACCTCAAAATTTGATAGATCGAGTAAAAGACTCAACTCTTCCAATAATTCACATATATTTAGGTAAAATTCGACTTCCGAGACGAGAAGATCATCAGTTAAAACAATTTAGTCAACTTCTGAATCAATTAAAATTTAACACAGTGTTCATTCCTTCACAACTCACAAATGCCTCCAAAGAATGTCATCCAGAGTCGACAATCCATATCCACTTGATTCCACTACAACACTGTTCATGTGAATTCAAGTCATGACTCACTAAGACAACAATGGCCACTGTGTATCACTTCGCCTCAGTATCCATTCTCAGCGAAGCCATGTGTCAAGCATGTGATTGTCGCGTGTTTCGACATGATCATTGGCTTTCTCTACAATGACATTGATAGCCTCAACCAAGAATTTTAATGGATTGTACATAGTTGAAGCTTGCAATGAGATGAATCGAAAGAGACGGATTTGGTGAGGTCATTGGATGTCCATGTCAGATGAATACATTATCAGAATTGAAAGGCAATTCATGTGCACTTGGTTTGTTGTCCAAACAGTTTGGATGTAATGATATTAAAGAACCATACTATGATTAGGACATGTCATTGGACATTGATGACTTCCATGATAGTGTAGTCGACTCATTAGACACTGAAGAGCATCATAAAATCTATCAAAAGTACTTGAGGAAAGGAAAAACTATTTAAGTTTTTTGGATATGATGGAAAAAATTGAAACGACTCACATTTTTAAGTTCAGATCACTAGAAATACAAGTATCATTGTGGTCTGGAACCACCAAAAGATTGCACCTATCAGAAAACTCTAGCCATCCAAATAGAAGTCTTCTATTGCTTGATGTATTAGACCCATTCGTATCCATCTTGTATGCATTAGGACTCTAATGGATAGCTCTTGTAATTGCAATCAAGGCTGCGTTTGGATGAGAGGTAAATTTTGGAAGAGTTTCTCTTATGCAAGGGTTTCTTTTGAAAAAGGGTTTCCCTTAAACACGAGTTTCCCTTATCTTGTTTGATAATTACAGTGGAAAAGGTATAAGAGAAAAAAAAAACTTAACCTAAGGGAGAGGTAAAGTGATTACCTCGTGCAATGAAGGGGTTTTCAGATTTGTGTTGGGATGAGAAACGTAGAATTTTCTCTCCGCTTCCCTTTGTTACCAAAAGGGGGTACATGAGGGTTACCCTCCCTCTCATCCAAAAACAGCCCAAGTGGCTCACCAACTTGCAGCATTTCGTCCATCATTACTGTTAAATTCAAGAATAGTTGATCAAATTGTATTCCATTAGCCACTAATATATACAGAAGGGGTTACAACAAACCCTTGATTACAGCCTTAATATCAGCCTATCAATCCTAAATATATCTCTAAATTACAGCAATTACATCTTGACAAACAAACCCCTTGATTACAGCCTATCAATCTTAAGTATATCCCTACATTACAGTACTTGGATCTTGACAAATCCCTAAATTATATCTTGACAGATACCATTTTACCTCAAAAGCTCGAAGTCTTCTTTGCAATGAATGGCCCAAATACTGTTTTGTTCATATTCATACTCACATCTAGATGTTAATATTTGTTTTGTTCCATCTGGGGATTTTTTTTTTGTTGATGGTCAATATTGTATTTGGTGCTGACATGTAACTACTCTTTTAATATAATCTGAACTTCTACTTGCCTACCCAAAAAAGGAAAATGAAAAAAATCTCATAATTGTATACTCTCATCTTCATGTCCAAATTCAGTATCAATGGAAATATAATTTGTTGGATTAATCATCTCTTAGAACATTGGCTCAATATCTATGAATAAAAATGATCTGTGATTTGAAATAGCGACACAAAATTACGGCAAAGTCAGTGAGTGAAAAACGTGAACCAATGAGAGGAGGAGGAGGAGGTGGAGGTGGAGGTGGAAGAAGAAGTAGCAGCAGCAGCAGCATTATTCTAGCCATCTATAAATTATCATTCAGACATTCAGATTTGATTTTGAGAAGAAGAAGCAGTAGCATTCTAACCATATATAAATTATCATTCAGACATTTAGATCCATAACCATAACAGAATCCAAGTAAATGAAAGTGTCCCTTCCCAACCCATTTGGATCTGATGATTCAGATCATTAAATAATTACAAGTCCATTCATTTCCCTAGTTGAAATACTTTCCAGTAATTGATGCATTTCTCTTCCGAGGGAAGTTGCATGAGATGCGACCTGCGCTGGGAGGTTCAACATAGATGGAGCTGTGAGAGGTAAGCAGATATCCATGTTTTTTAGGATTTTTGATAAAACTTTAAATAAGTTTTAAAGAATTTCAATGTTTAAAAAAATAAATCATGATGTAAAAAACATACAAAATCAGATAGTCTAAGAGTCTCCCTAGGCAACCTCCCTTGAATTTATGTCGCTGGAAATGGGCTGGGCTCTTTACACCATCGGGCTTTCAGGCTGAATTTTCATATCCAATGGATCAGTCATGACTCCTATCCCAGTTCAATCAGTTGAATGTATTAGAAGAAAATCACTTAGATATTATCTGATAAACCCTGAATATACCTTCAAAAATTACAAAAGATTTTCTCAATTATTTCCGACTTAACATCCAGTATGTATGGGATTTTTGGAAACCCAAAATGAAACTCAAATTTCTGAAATCATCTAAAACCATGGTTCAAGATCGTGGGATATTTTTTTTTTAAAGACCAAGGTATCTAAGGCGTCTTACCTGACTAATCATTGGAGTATGTGTAAACCTCTCAATTTGCACACGCCGGGTATAGAATAATGGGGAATGACTCTTTTTGTATGAGGGGGACTTGATCCCAAGACTTCCCGCAATTAAAGATCATGGGATTGATGTCAACTTGGTTTCGGCGCATCGCTATTTGTCATATTAGTGCTGCGATACAGATAACGATTATGTCTAGGAAATGGGTTCTGTAAGGGTTACAATTCATTCTAATTTGGAGATTTTCAGAAGTGATTGGACAGGACACTGCCAACTTTGCAATGATAAATTATTGTGTAGTAGCCATAGACTAGAATCCAAAACTCTTATTCAATTCAAACATTGATCAAGTCAGTTATTATTATTATTATTATTATTTGTAACTGAGTTTAGCCGCTGTGTCTTTCTACTCGACATCCTTCACATCAGGTCAAGATGAGTTGGTTCCTATATAGGTGAGTACAGTCTCTGTTTGTGGTCCCCAACTTTCATCAAGTCCCTGTTGGATAAATTCTGTCCATATTCCTTCAAAGACCTGGAAAAACTTGATACAACTCAGCCGAGTAGATTTGACTCGATGGGAACCAAGTCAACCGAGGGTGCCAAGTTACTTGTTCAAACTCAGGCACGTTACTCAACCAATGACCTTCCTAGTCGGGCGTCAGAGATCCTGAGCAATGTTGTATACACTGTATGTTGTGACTCAACACGAATCTCTCCAGTCATGATGTTCATTGTTGGATTGAAATCGTTTTCTCAAGAGTACCTAGTCCTGTGTCTGATCATGAATACTAGTCTTGTAGTTGTCCATGGGTGAGGCCAGTCCAGGATCAGTCCAGCTCAGAACAAACTGGGTTGTGTTAGGCTTTATTCATAGACCCATGGGCTTAACCCAGGTCTAATTTACTGAACCTATATTAAACAGAGGCGACATGAGCCTGGGCATGGTCCTCCTTACACAGAAGATCTTGCTCCCAAGGGAGACAGCATACTCTGATCCAATACATTTTAACACAATAAAGTATAACATTTTGCAAATGAGATGGCCCAAGCCTAACTTTCAAGCATGTACGTTGGACCATGGCCCTAATAGGACATTCATTAATTATTATAGCTGAGTTATTTTTATCATGGGGCATTCCTATCCCACATTGGAGATACGACTAATCCCCATAGATACACAAAATCACAAGGAAACCTTGTATATCAAGGTAAGACCAAGAGGAGTCAAACCCAAGACCCCTAATCTAATCCTAGAAGCACAAGCCAACTAAGCTACCCGTGTGGGTCAAAATAGCTGAGATTGAACAAACTTCATTTCAGTCTAACCCATGTTAAGCCCATCCACAAAGGACAATGAGGGAGAAAGGGGTACTCCAGCATAGCAACACATTATGATTGTTGGTATTTATCTCCTAAAACAAATTTCTCAAGCATTCCTTCCACAAAAAGAAAATGGATACAAATGCAAAAAAAACAATGTGCTCCTACCATCTTACCAATCCAAATATCAACACAACTGCTGGACAGGATTGAATAGAGTGTAAGGGGTAGGTTAGATTATATAAAGGCTTATAGTCAATATTTTAATTTGGTTCTAAATCCATTAAGATTATTCTTCTTTTGGTAACAGTCAACTAAGAATTGAAAATCAAATAATAGCCCATCCTACTGTGCATAACTTTAGATCAGAGATCATGCAATCCCTCCCTAGACACCAGCGTTTAGGGTATAATTTTCTACATTTGTTTGTAATTTTTTTTCAAAAATCAGTTCCCATGCATGCATTTTCAAGGAATAGCACCACTCATTTTCCTAGCACTCCACCACGGAACAACAGAAAAATGATTTCCTAGGTAAAGAACAGACTCCAATGGAATTCATTTTCCTAATATTAGCAGAAAAAATTCTTGAGGGTTTAGACAAGGTACTCATAAACATAAAGTGATACGAAGTTTCACCCGCGGCACTCCGTTTGGATTATGGGTGTAGCAGTGTAGAATGCCGAACTGCTTTTCCCATAGATCCTGCAAATGCAGCGTGAATTGGCACTGGTTAGTTTCACAGAGATTAACATTCACATCTGAGCAGCAGAAATGTACATCGAACCATCTTCATGCATCTAGTGTACATTTACATATCTTAGGCCATTTATTTAAGTACTTGCATTTATTTCAGTAACAATGTAATGGCCATCTAGTGTACATCTAGCAACTCTTTTACTGCTTCGTAGTGATACTCATCAAAGGTGATCAATTTTGTCAATGAGAATGTGGCTGCTGGTAGAAATTCTTTTCCTTACAATGAAGGGTTACATTATTTTCAATATATACATGTCGTCAATTTGTTCAGGACTTTGTACATCTGGGGCTTATGTTTCACATATTTGATGTGTGGTATCAGTCCTTTCATAGATAAATCATGCTTGAGAGAGAGAGAGATTTTGCACCCAATATTTGGTCTCTTTACCATCTCTTTATAGGCCTCTAAAAGGTACTAAAGACTGTAATTTGTCCTTATAGCACAAAAGATAATATTAACATAGATGGTAATTTTAGCATATACTTCAACAGATAATGCAAGGGACTAGAACCAGGACTCAATAGAAAACCCAAAATAAAATACAAATAAATCCAGAAATTTTAGTTTTATAGCTTGTGAAAAAAATGCACCAATGTACTGATGGCAAAGATGAACAGGGATGATTGCATCTCTCTCTCTCTCTCTCTCTCTCTCTCTCTCTCCCCATTCACATAGATTAGCCCGTGATTATATATTCAGTATTGGTATACTTGTAATAAGATAAGAAACTACATCGTGAAAACATGAATGTTCCAGCACAAATAACAATGTTAGGCAAGCCGAATAAGAGTTGGTCATTTAGAAAGGGGAGAAAAAGGTTGTCTGCCTAGAAATGTAAAAAATTATCTATTGTTTGGAGGATCATTCTTATAAAATTGGTGCCTTCTAGTATTCCAGTCTACTTCCTAAGTACTTTTCGCTGTCTGGAAGGTGTGATTAAGAAGTTCGAGAGTATTTAGAAAACATTTGTATGGAACAATACTCTGGAGAAAATGAAGTCTGATCTCGTCCACTGGGATCAGGTCTGCAAATTAGTGGAGGAGGGTGGGCTTGGAATCAGGCCTTTGAGTGAAATAAATTCAGCATTGCTGGGTAAGTGGCTATGGGGGCCTGGAGATAGCTTAGATGAGATGTGGAAATCCATGTTGATTGTCAAGTACGGTCTGGATAGTAAAAGTCTTCAGTGAGTAGGAGGATTTCAGGCTTTTGGAGAGGCATTTCTTTGATTTCTGGGGCCTTCTAGGCCAACATCAGATATAGTGTCTTCTGTAGAAAAGGTCCAATTTTAGCTTGACAGGTGGGTGGTGGTTCTTCTTTGGCCACTTCATTTCCTTGTCCCTTTTTTGTTGCCTATGATAGAGCTGCATCTGTGAGGAATTGCTTTGACGGTCAGAGAATAATGTGGTTTGGTGCCCTCAGTTTTGCAAGGAGTTTAAGGATTGATGGTGGACAACTGGTTGGCCCTGATGAACCTCCTAAATGGGTCTTAGTTTTTGGGATGCTTGAATTATGTTCATGATTACATCCCAGCAGTGTCCCAGAAAATCAAGCCCATCAAAAAGGTAATGCATGAAGAACCATTTCGATGGAACGAAGAAGCAACAAAAGCAGCCCAACAGTTAAAGGAGGGAGCTCAACATCTCCCAGCCTTAGAACCAGCATTCACTGGTCCATATGTGCTATCAACAAATGCATAAACAGACACTTGGGCAGCAGTCTTCTTGAAGAAACAACATTGAAAAGAAAAGCAAACCCATTGTTTGTTGGTGCCAACCCCAACATGAGGTCATGAAATTCAATGTTGATGGAGCTTCAAGGGTAAGCCAGTACCGGCAGGGATAGGTGGTGTCCTTAGAAAACATAGCGGTATTTCATCACTGGTTTTCACGGAATCGGTTGCGGTGAGGGATTCAAATGAGGCGAAACTACTTCGTATTAGGAGAGCACTAACCCTTTGGCGAGCCTTTGGACATGGCTCACTAGTGATTGAAGGGGACTCGGCAAACGCGATTTTGTGCGCCAAGGTTCTTAAACGACCTCCTTGGAGGATGATCACCATTGCATGGGAAATTAAGAGCCTTGTTGTGGAACTGGATGTCTCCTTCTCTTGTGTCAACCGTTCTGCTGATGGCGTGGTTGATTTCCTTGCCAAAAATGGGATCTTCAACTCAGGTTTAAGGGTGTATTACTTTTAAGGGCTGGGCCCTTGGGTTTGTCGCCCTGTTGTTTTTTCTTTTTGTTTGATTGTTCTTTTTCTGTTTTTGCTGCTTTTGGTCTAGCTCCTTTAGGCCATAGCTGCTGTTGTTTTTTTTTTTTTATATTTTTCTTCCTTTTAATGAGATTATTATGTCACCTTTCAAAAAAAAAGAAAACAGTGAGAAGAAACAATTTGCATGTATGCAAGCAGGCAATTCAAGAAGAATGAATTAAATTATTGACTAAGCAGAGAAAGAAATTTTAGCAGTATATCATTATCTAATCACAAAAAAATTCATTCTCAGAACTGACTCATCCAATCTACCAACCTTCATGAAAAGAAAGCTAGTGGATGTCTTTGGAGAAGGAAATGACTTTAAAATTTGGGAGTTTGGTCCTCATGACATAGTTTGGTGAAGCTCCTAGGGTGGACCTGGGTATTTGGGACTGAGCTGCTCCCCGCAAGGTGAAAGTGTTTGAGTGGCTGGCTGACTTGGATAAAATATTGACCATTGACCATCTCAAGCATTGAAGGATGATCGTAGTGAATGCATGCCCTCTTATGCATTGTCCTTTGCTTTCTCTATTTGGTCTCATTTCTTTAGGCTGATGGGTATAGCTTTTTGCCTTCCTCCGGCCTAGTATTCATTGCTTAGCGATTGCTCCCTCCTAATGGGTAGTTTCTTTTTATCAGAATCTCTAGAAAGCCACTGCTCTTAGTATTGTATGATCTATCTGGGTTGTGAGAAATACAAGACCATTCAAGGGGAAGTCTCAATTGCTGACCAAGTTATTGATCTCATCAAAGTTTTGCGTGGTGGATCTTGGCTCAAATGCACTACTGAGGAGTGAACATCTCCGATATCTATAGGAACTGGGGCTTGGTGGACTCCAGACTGGTAAATCAAGCCTCTCCCTAGCAGGCTTCATGGCAAACTGCTCTTCTTGGGCAGCAAAAGCTTAACTTCGATGGAAGCTATATCCAAGATCACCAGTTGGCACTTGGCAGGCTATGGGGGGTGTGATTAGGGATCATCAAGGGGAGTTGCATTCCCCTTTTGCTGGCCCACTGCATGGATGTTCTGTTGTTGAAGCTGAGCTGCATGCTCTCTGCAGAGGGATCTAGGAGTTGGAGGAGTTGAGTTGCTTTGGGGTATTTTAGAGGGAGACTTTATGATGGTGTTGAGTTGGGCTTCGAGATCGTTATGCCCTTGGAAATTCCTTGGTTAAGTGGAGAGAACTCGGCACTCTATTGTGTCTCGTTCTTTGTTTGTGTCATGGGTTCTTAGAGAGGCGAACTCTGCTGCGGATGAATTGGCCAGGCAGGGTCTTTCTAGTTCTTCAGATTTTGTAATCGGAGTCTTGTAATCTTTTCTGTCTTTTTGGGGGTGGCAGGCTTCTCGCCTGGTTTTGTGATATTCCTTTTCTTTGATGTATAGCTTCTCTTTTGTGAATAAAATAGTTGTCATTCAAAAAAAAAAAAAATTTCAAAAGTGAGGATCTTATGAGAAAGGTTAGCCAACAAAACCCTTAGAAGGTGCGATGGATTTCCAAATAACTTTGAAAGGGAAAGGGAATGGGGACAACAGCCTAAAAGAAAAGTAAATATATACCTATTCAAAAGATCCTACTAGACTCCAAACCCCAAATTCTTAACAGCATGATCTAGAGATGGTATGGTGCAATCCAAACAACATATTTCCACATATTCACAACACAGAAGAAGAAAGAAAAGTTTGGAGCTTGTGGAGATGAATTCAGATGTTGGATATGTCCCTAACAAAATAACTACAATTTGATGATTCAATTGACCAAGTTAAGGGAATAGAAAGCAATTGTAGCTTCTTGAAATGATGATATATAATCACAGCCTTCCGTTTCATCTCACTTAAGAGGTCGCAAGCTTCCTCCACTTTCTAAGTAATGAGAAACCCATTCAAGAGATTATTGTAAACCACAATATAATTTTCGGATCCGTCCTTTCTCAACTGAATCAATACGAATGTTGCCCAAATCAACTTCCCAACTTACATCAACCATATCATAGTGACATAAAATGCTTGAACTTTGGTGGAAATCAAGACCACATATCCTCAAACAACAGTTTAGCTTCATTGACACTTCCCCAACAAAAACCAAAAATACATGTTGTTCATGATCGAATTTCAGCATTCCATCCAAAAACAACAAAGGCCTTCTTGACCGTACTTGCTGAGGCAAATCTCTACATCAAGACGATGAAAATCTCGGCTATGATCATTTCTACAATCTATCTTCGCATCTCATTGATAAGAGCCCACGTTGTACCATTTGAAATGACCTTTCAAAACTACAATATGTATGTGGAACATACAAGAACTGCAACTATTCGAAAAAAAGGAATACATGGAGTTCAATTAGAATTAGAGTTGCCTATTGGGTTCCCATCCATTGCTATGGACAGGAGTTGTTTGCTGTAGTGTAAATGCTTGCCCTAAGCTTATGAGATGGAACCATGGAGTTCAACATTCATGGGCCCATGTTTCAATGACGTAGCCCATTTATCTAGAGCTCCAATCCATGGATGTGTAATCTGAAAAATGTGCCCTGATCCCATCCAATTATTAGCCTTCAAAATGGAGGTAAGAATAAAATGTAGTCAAAGAACAAGAAGTTCGCTGATACAAAAGAGTTGCCTAATGCTTGTAAACAGAGGCCTATGGCTAAAAGATCTTAACACACTGCCTCATTCGACAACAATCAAGATCAGGTGCAAGTTCTCATATAAAATGCACTGTGAATTGATCATTTTGTGTGGACAATTGATTTACTAATTTGGTGTGGTCAAAAGAGGGACAACCAAGTTAGAGGTCCAACTGGGATGATGACACAGTTTAGGGGGGTCATATCCATCAAAGAACTTCATAATATTCTAATAGGTCTTCTAGATCATCAGCATGAAACATGGAACTTAATGTTTGTCCTTTAATTGTCAATAGCATTCACAATGTGTCGGACTGCTGCACCATCTCTTTTGATTGAGAAATGATCCCTCTTGCAAAAGAAAAAAAAAATTGAAAAAGACCCAAAAGAGAAAACATCAATAGTTCCCATTGGAAAAGTAGTTCAAAACCAAGGAGAAACCATCATAAAAATGAGGCACATTATAACAATATAAAAGACAACAGCATTGAATCAGATCCATTCCATCAAAACACAAAATGGAAGAAAAATATTTGGGTCCAAATTTTCACTTCACTAGAGAACAAAGATTGGTAAACCGTCTTGAGAAGCTTTAAAGCCAAATAAGCTTATCACCTATTTGGCTTCAGGAATAGTCCAGGCTCAGGTTCCTCCACATTATTCCCTCTATCCTTGAAACCAAACATAATAGCCTCAATCAAGAAGTTGTAAAGTAGTTCTGAGAATTGCAGAGGGGAAGGCACAAGTGCATTAAGAGAAAACAGGGGAAAAAACCACTGATGAATCTTCAAATTTATCATCATTAAGCAATGTAAACGTAAGGTTGCTAAGCAAACAATCATGAACATCAATAATGCACATCTGTGTTAGAGATATCCTTGCAAGAGCTAAGAAATGGATTCCCCATCCATGGTGGCGAATAATAAAGATATTGAGGCGAAGGCATGATTACACAATAGTTGCAATTTCTTCTTTCAAAAAAATAAAACTTATTATTTATGAAGCATAAGTTATAGCATGCCTTTGATTAATAAATGTGGATTGAGACAGATTTGAGCATACAGGAAAGTGAAAAAGAGAACCACATATCTCATGTAACTTGTAAAATTCCAATGGCCAAAGCAACCATGTTAACAAAATAGAATTTTAAAAGAAATCAAATAAGGAACAAATTTATCATTTGAACTTCCAGACAAAGTTAGCGTGAATATTCAGCATATCCATTCAAATTCCTCAATAGGGAGACAACAACAATATATTGACAAACACTTTCACATATGAATAAGCCACCCATTTGATTTACCTGTAACAATTCAGTGACCAAAGCAACCATGCATTATCATCTTCATAAAGCGACTATTCCCATTGGGGTATCCAAAACAACCAAATGAACAAAATAAAATTTCAAAAAGAGTCAAATTAGAAACAAAATCAATTGATTTTGTATATGTAATCAGCATGAACATTAAAGACGTTTGACTAACTCCCTCTGTACAAATCAGATGAACAGCTGTAGTACTATAACTCTCCAAGTTGAGACAATTGTAAAAGAATTAACAGTCAATCTTCAAAAAAAAGCGCTTTTAACATTCAAGAAATGCCGTCAAAAGCCATGTCCATGTCACTTTTTCATCTCTGCAAAAACAGCAATCAAGATCAGCAGTGAGCACCTTGGGTTGAATGATCAAAATTAAATATATACATATATTAAACCAACACAAAATCTTTTAAAATATGCATACCTTTCCAGAAGCATCAACATCATCGGAGACTCTGTACATATCGAGTGTGACCTCAGACAACCACATGCCAGGGAATAATGCCTGAAAAATTTGCAAATACCTTATCAGAATCCAGAGCAAGTAAAATGACAAGACAGGGGGCAGAACCAGAAATTTTGTTTTGAGGGGGCCAAACCAATAATTTTTTCAGGAGTTCAGGGACGTTAAAAATATTCAAACTTGGACTTCACTCTGATATTAATTGAGTCAAGTTCTTAAAATGAGTCTCTCTATCCATCATTTTGTACAAGTCACTTGAGTCATCTTCAGTGAAATTTTGTGAAGATACCTAGATAATGGCATTGACCAATTTATAATGTGCACTCTATTAAGTTTGAAGTGTGATTAAAATGAATGGAACGTTTTCTACTACTACTAGAAGCATGAATGATGATATTTGATAATGTATGACTTTGGAATTTCATGGGACCAAAAAACAGATAAAATGAATATGATTCAGATGTTTTCAGATTAGACAGATGAAGTAACATTTTAAAAATCATATAATAACCAAGGCAAAAAAAATTATAGAAGAAAGTTGCATAGAGAGAAGTTGAGCTCATGAATCATGACAAAAACTGAAATGAGTTCATGTGATTCAACTTCATGATCTAGTTCATGCTTGACCTAAGAAGAAAGCCAATCAAAAGCAATTAGTAGCCAGCATTAGTACTCACATGAGGAAGGGTTGGATAAGGAAAGAAAAATGTTGCATGCTTGAAACTGAACATATAATATGTAGACTTGCTAATGTCTTTTGTGCTTTGTAATGCTTTCTGAAGTTTTAATCGACATTCAATGAGAATGATACGATCTGTGATTTTCATCCATTGTTGTCACTGTGTGTCAGCAACAAGTAGGAAACATTTGAAGGAAAAACAAACAAGGAGGAAACATGTTCTATAGGGAATACAGATATGACCACTCAATGGTTTGCATGGGAGTGAAGCATCGACAAGTCTAAAGGTATAAATTAGCAATCTAAAAGCTTGAGGATTTTGAACCACTACATCCAATAAAGAGCTGTAGTTGGATGAAAGGTTACATATGAGAGGTATGAATATGACAATCACATTGCCACATTGGGAATGCTAAGAAAGAAACTCCAAATTTCTATTACTGCCCAAAACTTAGGAAGATGTAACACAATTAAAGCTTTTCGAGAATAGGACGCTTAAAATAAGAGGTGATTCATTTCACTGAAGGAACTTCCATGCTGGACTGTATCATATAACCTGCAATCAACTGCATGTCATAGAAAATTTCGAATTTTTGGAAGGCATGGGCCCTATATGCCCCCTTGTCCCGTCCTTGGGTAAGAACCCAAATATAATAATCGGTTCACAAAAGTAAAAAATAAAAAATAAAAAATCCTGCATCATATTACAAGCCAGAAAAGGGGAAATAACATAAGAATTTAAAATGAATTAGAACATGAGATTCTTACATCCAATTTTTTTTTAAATGGTTCATATATTAAAATATAATAAAAAGAACATGAGATTCTTACATCCAATTGGCGCTGCACCGATCTTGGCCTCTTAATTGGTCTCCTCGGACGCTTGAACCCTGTAATGATCAGAAAATCCTCTTCAATTTCTTCTTTTGTCAGTGAGATGCGTAGCTTCTGCCGTGACTCCTTTGCTTCGACCTGCCCCGGAGCCGCCAAACCCTTCCGCCGCCTTGATTTCAGCTGACTCTCCTGCATCAGAAGCAGTGGATGGGACGGTGGTAGCACAGGGACCGAATTTGAATTCCCTCCCAAACCGACGGTGCCGTTCTCTGCTGGAGCGTTGCAAACAGCCCTTCTCATCCGCAGATTCCATGGGCGTTCCGTGGCTTGTTCATCCTCGTTCTCTTTCTCCACAACAGGGAGCATCAACTTGTTGGCATTCGATTGGAAATGGACCAAAAGCTTCGTCTTGATTTCTTTAATACCGTCATCTTCATCTGTCGATTTCTCGAGATCGGAAGGGGTGGAGGGCTTGATGGTATTGAGCAGTCGATCGTCCGATTTGGAATTGGAGCATGGAGATCTGCGATCCGGATTTGTGGACGCGATCTCGGCGTCCAAAACCTGCTTCTTGGATCGAAGGACGCGTTGTTTTCCCCATTTCAAGTCTAGAGGAAGGTAGAAGTTGTGCTGACGTTTCTCCATCGGCGAAAAGCAGAGAGAGAAATCTCAGAAAGAGAATGAGAGAGAAGAAGAAGAAGAAGAAGAAGAAGAGATTTGGGTTGCAAGATAGAAAGAGCAGGTAAATTGGAGCAGGAACGATGGCTCTGTGAAGGCCGCCTTTCCATTATAAGGGTTCGCGGATTCGAACTAAAAAAATAGGAAGTCTTCTCTTAACGGTTATAATTTCAAATCTACGCAGCATGAATTATAATTTTTTATTTTATATTACAATCCGAATATTACAGCAGATACTCGAGTTCACAGATTATAACAGATTACCAGAGTGTAGGCTCAATTTTATAATAAAAAAAATTAAATACGTGATGATATTATTATTAATATTATAAAATATCTCAAATGAAACCTATTAAATATCTTATTTTTTATTTTTAATAATAAAAGTAAAAGAACAACGGCATTTTTTTAATTCAAGTTTGTATAATTTTTTGCCCTTTCCAAATATAACAATTAACAAGCTAAATAGGATTTATCTAAATTAACTAAAATACCAAAATGCAAAATCGCATGAAACTTTTAGTCATTTAACCAAAGCTCTGAAGTTAATAATTAAAATTGAAATATTAAAAATCTAATAAAGAGACACTCTGGTGAAACTCTAGTCAAGTTGAGGCACATGAACAAAAGACAAAAAGCTCTTGTTTAAAAAAAAATATTTCTTTTTTAGTTTTAAAATTGAAAAATTGTTAAAATGTAGTAATGCTCTTAAATGAAAAAATATTTAAATGTTTTCGGGAAAAAAACATTGAAAAAAAATTAAAGGGGAAAGACCGTTCGAAAATGGGCTGACAAAAACAAAAAATCAGTAAAAATAAAAAATGTATATTTGGCCCAAGTATTTTTTAACGAGAATTTAACAGTAAAATCTCATGTTTTTAAAGGGAATTTAACAGTAAAATCTCACAATTTTAACGGGCATTTACAATTTCTCGCGATAAAAATGTGTTTTTAATGGGAATTTACTGTTAAAAACGGTAGACGTGATAAATTCGGATTTTTAATGCGCAAAAGTTATTTTTCTGATATTTTCGTGATAAAAATGAAAATATCGGAGATATTTGTTACATTGCTTACATTCAGCTAGCCCACGTGAATTATACATGTACCCAATTTGACACCAATTTGACTTTTAAACTCAATTAATCTAATCTAATGAATTTTTGTCATTAGATAAATGTGAAAATTTAAGAGATTTAACATAATAAGTTCTTTTATCTAATCAAGATGGAAATTTCATATGCAATAAATACAATCATAACTAGCCCCATGGACCGTAATGAACCCTAGATCCTAGTCTTAAATTAGAATTTTTTCAACATGACAAACCATTGACTAATATAGGGGAGCCATACAGACACTCGGTTTTTCTTTCCTTACACGCCATTTTTCAAAATTTTGGGGTGAAATGACCCTTTTCCCCTTCCACCGAAGGAACCACTCCTTCGGATGAAGGATCGACCGAATACACATAAGAGAGGGAAAAAAACCCGGTGGGCCCCACCGTTGATCGAAACCTAAGGTCTTCGTTAGTCGTAGATAGGTGGGCCAGGGGTGATCATGGTGATGTCGATCCTGGGTCAGGAGTGCAAGATCCACTTGGATCTAAGAAAAAAACCCACAAAATTGATTTTCGGACGCCCCAAGCAGCAGCCGAAGAAACTGGCTAGAGGAGGGTCCCACTCGATTTAGATCAGAGATCTGATGGTACAGATAGATAGACCATCAAAAAAACAGAATGGGTATAGAGGGTCCCGCCGGCAGAAACTTTCTCCATCACCTGATCTAAGGCCGAGAAGAAGATCTAGCGGTAGCAGATCTGTTGCCGCCAGATCTTCTGTTTGGCCTTAGATCAGGTGATGGAGAAAGTTTCTGCCGGCGGGACCCACCATACCTATTCCATTTTTTGATGGTCTATCCATCTGTACCATCAGATCTCTGATCTGAATCGCGTGGGACCCTCCTCTGGCCAATTTCTTTGGTTGCTGCTTGGGGATCCGGAAATCAATTTTGTGGGTTTTTTCCTTAGATCCAAGTGGATCCTATACTTCTGACCCTAGGATCGACACCACCATGATCACCCCTGTCCCACCTATCTACGGCTAAGGAAGACCTTGGGTTTTGACCAATGGTGGGGCCCACCGATTTTTTTCCCTCTCTTCTATGTATTCGGTCGATCATTCGTCCGAATGAATGGTTCCTTCGGTGGAAGATTAAGTGGAAGGGCAAAATTGTCATTTCACACAAACTTTTGAAAAAGGGTGTGTAGGGAAAGAAAAACTGAGTGTCTGTTTGGCTCCCCACTAATATAAAGTAGTATACATATACTATTCATATAAGCATATGTTTCAGGCCAAGTTTCTAGCTTGAGCATGTACAAGGTCTAAACCCAACTCAGAGTGTACATATACTATTCATATAAGAATATATTTCAGGCCAAGTTTCTAGCTTGAGCATGTACAAGGTCTAAACCCAACTCAGATTTTTTATTGGGCTTCACTTCAATTCTCAAGCCCGATTGCAATAGCAATTAAGTTAAAAAGTAAAACTCGACACTAGCTCTCCTTGGCAATTGACATACTAGTTTATTAGGTTTTTTTAAAGTAAATAAGCAAAGATTAGATAAGCAGCGAACGCAACCAAATAAAACAATAGCCTATCTGGACTTAGAGGTTACAGTTTTGGGGCCACAGTACTTAATACAATCCAAAATATAAAATAAAGAAAATAAAGAAATTAAAAAACAACCTGACTTCATTCAAATCCCCCTCAACACTTAGGGCCACTCTCCGGAATCAGTACGTGTGGATTCGGAGGTTTACACATGTCTTAAGAATTAGTCCTAAAAACTTAGACTAAAAAATAATCAGATTTCTTTTTAAAGGTCTAAAGGTTATGGACCTTAGAATTTCAGGGCTAGCTTCATTCTTTATGATGGAATGAAGAGTCTTGAAATGGAAATGGAAAAGTGGTCACACTCTCTGTAAATGTTGACCATAAGAGCCGTAGCTAGTGCTAATCTGTTCCTTGTGGCTAAGTGGTTTGAGAACTTGAATACCTTTTGACTTGAGGCAGTTTTCTGAAGTAGGGAAGACATGTCTCAATTGATGTAGTTTTCTCATCCCTCACCTCTTCACTGTCTCTGTCTTTTGAAGTTTACATCTCTATCAGTGGCCATGTGCCTAACTTTGTCCATGATCTCAAAGACAATCTACTCATTATATAGTTTCTTTGAACCCCGCATTTGGTAGAGCACTTAATTTTTTTTCATTTGATACTTAGTACATAAACCATGACATGATGAGATTGACCCATGATTTGCAAAACCAAACAAACTTATGTGAACATATCAGATCATTGTCAAGCATATCAAAATAGCATGAGCACGCTTTCTCAACATGTCCATTCGAGAATAATGCATCAATCCAAGTTGTTTATACAAAGATACATACTTTATTTTTTTTAATGATAGAAGGTGTTCAGGGTTTTCACTTGACTAATTCTTCGAAGCATGTGAAAACCTCTCAATCCGCACACACCTTGTAAAGCTGATGCAAAGACATATACTTGACATTCACTATTCACTTTGGTAGCCCAAACTAACTTTAATAACATTCAAGATCTCTTTAGTTACCACTAATCCATGTTCAGTCATCTGTTTGAAGTATTTATAGACATCAACTAGAGACCCTTGTGAGAGAAAACCATGTGAATCTCAGAGTCAATCCACATTTTTTAGTGATAATTAGGGCTGAAATCGGGCCGGGTCCGGTCGGGTTTTTTAAAACCCAACTCGGCCCTAGTTACTAATATATGGAACCCGGTCCGACCCGAACTTTTGACCCAGACGTTTTGACCCAATGCGACCCAAATTATAACCCGACTCAACCCGAAACCCGACCCGACCCGCATTTTGAACCTACTTTGGCCTACTTTTTACCCGGTCACGTCGGGCTAACTTAAAAATCTCTCAACCCAACGAATTCAATGCGGGTTTCTGACTTCTCAACTTGACCAGACCCGCTGATCCGACTTTCAAAACCTGACCCGCATGATTTTCAGGTTGGGTCATGCGTGTTCAGGCCAAACCCTACCCGAGTTTCACCCCTAGTGACAATGAGCTTACTTCTTTAATTATCAAAATTGTCAATGTCTCAGTCATTAACTTTAAATTATGATTGTTAGTGTTGTATATGTATATGAAGGAAATACCAAATTGCACATCAATTAACTCATTGCTAGAAGATGTCTTTCTTGTGTCAAAGTCGTGATACTATGAGAATGGACTCGCATCTTACTGTCCTTTACTGGCAAAGAACTATATCATTAATTTTGACTTTTGAGTTTTCTCAAATATTTATTTGTTATAATTTTATTTTTTGCTATTTTATTTTCACATGTTTTAACCATAATACCTCAAGAAAACAATCAAAATCTGAAAAGTTGAATGTAGTATCCATCTATGGCTGAAGAAACAAGCTATCTTTTTAGGGATGTGAAGTTTTGGTCCAAGTCAATTGTTGTAACGAAAGCTTATTGGGGTGGTTAAGGAATACCCTTCTTAATCATTTAAATCAATTCTTTTTTCACCTAATAGTAATTGATTTTGATCTTTACTGTTGAAATCTTTAGGCAAAGAATCTCTTAGAATAGCTTGAATTATTTCACTCAATATTTCTATCTAAAATTGGCCACTAAATGGGGCCTATATTTTATAACAATCATATTCTTTTAGATATAGGACTCACCAAATAAGATGACAAAGGTTTTATTCAAAAAGCTTAATTAAATATATGATCCATCGAATCAACTAAGTTCCTGTAGTTGACGACCTTCTCAAGAATGTAGTTGAAGTAGTGGGTTGTGGATTAGGTAAATTACCTTTCGCTTCTTTAGGCTTACATATAGGGGGAAATCCTAGATCCAGGAGCTTCGGGATCCAGTGATCGAGAGGGTAGGTCAAAGGTTAGCGGGTTGGAACAAGAGTTACTTATCTCTAGGTGGTAGAGCAACCTTTATTAAGTTAGTGCTGTCAAATCTTCCCTTCTACCACATATCTCTCTTTGAGATGCCCAAAGGAGTTGTGAGGAAACTAGAACAACTGTTTAGAAAAAAAATTTGGAGAGATAATGAAGATAGGAAGTGGGTTCATTTGGTAGCTTGGTCAGAGGTTTCTAAGCCTAAATCCAGTGGAGGATTAAAAATAATACCTTTGTAAATTATGAACCAAATCTTATGTTATAAGTAGAGCTGGAGACTCGAGAAAGAAAAAGAAGCCCTGTGGAGAAGAACCCTTGTTGCTAGATACGGGGTAAACAATCCAGGAGAATGGGATCTAGAGAATAAGGTGGAAAGAGTAGGCTCCCTGATAGTTGGAGCTTGGTGGAGGATTGGGTTGGGAAGGGGAGAAGTCGGGGGTATTTTCAAAGAAAATTTGAGGATCTTTGTGGGTAAGGGAGATAGGAAGTTAAACCAAATGGGTTGGAGTGATGGCCAAGAATCCACCTTTGAAAGTGAGAGGTCTTGAGTTCAATTTCCACTCCCCTAAAAGGCCACTCCCTATAGTTTTATCCAGTGTGTATAGATAGGGAGGTTTGTATATGCCCCAAAGATTAGTCAGGTGCTCTAAGAGGCTTGGATACCTTGGTCTTAAGAAAAAAAAGGGAGATAGGATGTTGTTTTAGACCGATTTATGGTTTGGGGAGAGACCTCTGAACGATCTATTCTCAAGATTATTCATAGCAATTAGGGACCAAAAAGTGAAGGTTCAAAACTATTATAATATGAATATGGGGTCACCACTTGGGAGATTGAATTTAAGAGAACATTTAGGGAGTTTGAGAAATAAAGCCTAGAGCAATTAATATTCCTATTAGAAAAATTACCAATATCGTGGGAAGAGGAAGAGGAGCGAATTTAGGCGGGCGGCCGTTCTAGGGTCCTCTCTGTGCAAACGGTAATGAAGAGAGCACTCACCTCCCAACTTGATCAATCTATCTCGGCTTGGAAAGGTCTGGCTCTGCCTATGGTCAAAATCTTCATATGGTGCACATTAAAGGGTAAAATTCTCTCAAGGGTAGAATATTTTAGGAGAAATGTCCAGAGTTCAAGGAATGACCTCTAATGTCAGTTTTTGAAGAGAATGTGAGGAGAACATTGATCATTTGTTTACTTCTCGCCCATTAGCGAGAATACTTTGGAACTTCTTTGCAAAACTATTAGGGGTGTCTTGGGTGTTGGATGCATCATGTAAGAGAGTGAGAGGGAGTTGGACGTTATCACCTTTAAGGTCGAAATTGAGGAAAGCGTGGCATATCATACCTGGAGTAGTCCTTAAGTCGATATGGAAATAAAGGAATACAAGGATATTTGAGGGTAAGAATAAATATGTAAAGGAGATAGTGTCTAGTGCTATGGGGAGATTGTGTGTGTGACTTATGAGAATTTAAAGACTACAAATTGAAAGACCTATTATTCTCATGGAAATGCTGTATGAGTAGTAGTCCTAAGACGATTAGACATAGAGAGATTTAGTCTCATCTAAATTTAATGTAGATTGTGCTGCTTTTGGAAAACCGAGCCCAATATAGATAAGGAGTGATTTGGATTCAAGGGGCATATCTTGTTTAATGTTTTTGGAATTCTAAAAGTTATTAGAATTATTCTGCTATTATAGAGGGCTGGAGTTAGGAAAAATTTATAGAAAGGGACTCGATGAATACCATAAAATGGGCTGATGAATTTGAGTGGTCTAAACTAATTATTTTAGAAAAATGAGCTATATGGGTCTCAATGGATTTAAATCGAATTGAATAAATAAATGAACTCAAATTAGATCTAATGACTCGACTAATCTATTTTATACTTAAGTAAATAATAAATTGAAGGTTGGTGATTCAAACTTAAATTAATTTAAACCAAGACTCTATTTCATCGAACCCATTGCCAAAAATCAACACGTTCCAACCACTTGTTAATCACTTTATTCCATTTTACTTTTTGGGTGAAACTGGATTCCTCACTCTCAGCCTCAGGCTCACTAGTACTATAGGAAAAATCAAGTTCTCTTTATTCCAACAAGATAAAAAAAAAAAAGTCAAAAGAAAAGAAGAATCTGCCTCCTTTAATCATATAAGCAAAATCAAATCCTCTCTCCCCTTCTAAGTTCTAACAAGTGCTTTCCTTCTAACGAGTGCTTTCATTTCTCTCTTGGTTAAATGACATTCAATGTTTCGTCAAGTGAACGGAAAATGCAATGGCAAAGTGAAATTTGGGTCCCATTGCATGACTTAGACTTCGAAATTAGTGGATTTGAGTTATGTATTTGTGTATTTTGATGGAGTCGGATTGAGATAATAAAAATCCACATGAAATTTAAGTTAAGTTAGGTTGAAATTTTTAAAATCAACTCGATCCAAGTTATAAAACAACACTCAAAGTGACTTTTGTCAGAAATTCAAGTTGGGTTGGGTTGAATAATTTGAATCGGATTAGATTGGATTCAATAAATATTGACATTGAATCAATCCAACTTAACTCGACTTGAGTTTTAAAGTTATATGGCAAGTAACAAGAAAGGGTTTTTTTTCTCTTTTTGAATTTTTCAAAAAAAATCAATGGAGACAGACAGTACATTTATCACAACTGAGCTCCACACGGTGAGATGAATTAAGGACTTCGTAATTGATATAATTAAAGAAAAACTCTAAAATCAACAATTTATCACAATTAAATTTTAGTATAAAACAAACGCATGGCTAAAGTGATTAATAAAGTTTAAAATTTAGTTATTTATTATATTCGCCATTCTCTATATATCTCATTTAAATACGTGCAGCTCACTTTAAATTTTGTGAGTAAACTCTCTAAATGGGAAAACTTCAAGCCTCCCTTCAAAAATGAGTTTCACGTTGTGAGAATGTTGCACATATTTGACAATTAATTCAAAATGTACTAATATTTATCAATATATGTAGGAATAAATGCATTTGGAACAGGGTCGTCTAACAAAATCTTAGCTGAAAGTTGATATTATGAGGCAAACTATCCCTCTTACCAATGTAACAAATATTATCGATATTTTATTTTTTTTACGTTAAAAATATATTTTATTACGAGTAATGGTAAATTTTTGTTAAAACTGCGAGATTGTACTGTTAAATTTTCGTTAAAAATGCTTGGATCAAATATATATTTCTTATTTCTAAAATATCATTGATATTTTCAAACTCCGACTACATTATTTATTTTTATCATTTGTTAAATATTATATTTTTCGTAAAATTTTCTGGATAAAACTTCAATAATTTGAAAATATCACACTATTAACAATTGTTGTTAATATCCCGATAACGAGATCTGTGATAATTTCCATTACAACATATTCAATTGGCAATAAGAAATTATCTATAAGTTAAAAATAGAAATTTTAAAATAATAAAATGATTAGATGAAAAAGGATTTGACCATAATAAGGTTAAATTTGTCTCTCCACCATAAATAAAATTTAAAATTTAAAATACAATCTTTAATATAAATGATAGAGATGCAAAACCCTTCTATTAAAATCTTCTCATCCTAGTTGAAGACTCCAAAGTCCAAACTACCCTCTCAAAAGTTATCGCTACTCCGCGTAACACGTGGGATTTAGAATCCTTTCCAATGCTTGTCACGATCTTCAAGCAACTTTGAAACAGACAGATCATATGAAAGTGAAGAGAGCAACAATATTTATTTATTTATTTCAGCAAATGGAAATGCTTTGGTGTTTTAGTTGTTTTGATATTCTATTTAGAAAAAAGCATGATGGTGAATTTTAAAATTATATATAATTTTGAAAATGAAAAAAAACTAATTCATGAGAAAATAGAAAAAAATAATTATAAAATTAAATTAACAAAATAGTAAATTATATTAGAATAAAAATTAAAAAATAAATTACTAATGAACTAAGAAGAAAAATGGTTAAATTAAAAAGAAAAATAAATATATTTGACTAGTTGAACGCATTATATTTTTTTCTGGATCGAGACACACCTGTTTCATCTATTTTGATCAAAACGGGCTAATGGACCGAGACAGACACTGAAATTTTTAAAAAGTATTTCATTTTTAATTTCAAGACAAACTAAATGAAATTGGTAACTATCTACAGCTTTGATTTGATTGATTTGAATTAACATAATTTGAAAGCTTGATAGGCCAGCTTGAATCAAATTAATTTTGGGCAACAATTTCTTGGAGCCACAAATTTGCTGCCACCTGTCAATTGGGTCCAAATAGGCCCCTATGACTCCATACAACTTCACCCACCACCGGCCATAAACACAAACCCCTTTAGCCCATGAATTAAATATTTAACAACTTATTGCTTAGTTTATGCCTTATAAGACAATTAATCTTCTTACGTAATCTATTATGTTAAGTGAAATATAAATTGAATTGACTATTAAATGTATATAATTGGTATTTTTATTTTTATTTCATAATTCTGATAATTATCATCATTTAAAATTAATTATGATCAAATTCTAACCTACATCTCTCCTACTTATCAATTAAAAGAATTCATTTATAAATTATTATAAAAATATAGAACAATTTAATTTTAATATAAAATAGTTGTACACAAATATATCTTCAATTTTTTTTAACCTAAATATTTTGGAGTTGAGAAAACAAACAAATCCATTTTACGAAACCCCAAAAACCTCTGCACTATAAAAGATAACGGTGTTAATTTGTTATTCATCTTTCCGGGAAAGTGCCGTTTCCCATTTCCTCTCTTCCCGCCATTCTCAGAAAATATTTCTAAGGGTGCCATCTTTCCCTCTTGCTGTATACTTAACCATATAACTATATAAGAAGAGGAAAGAGAAGAAGTAAGAGGCTTTGATTTCTTGTGCTTTAGATTTTCGGAGTTTAGACTTGTTGGGGAAGATGGAGAAGTATCTGGAGAAGAACTTTAGCATTCCACCGAAGAATTCCTCAGAGGAGACGATGAGGCGGTGGAGATCTGCCGTTTCATGGGTGGTCAAGAACCGCAAGCGCAGGTTCCGTAACGTGGCCGATTTCTCCAAGCGATTCGCAGCCGAGGAGAAGAGGAAGAAAATCAAGGTCCTTTCTATCTCTTTCTCCTTTTTCCTTAACTTTTTTAAAAAAAAAAAAAACTATCGCTGCTTTCTTCGATTTATGTGTTTTTGATCCCTGAATCTACAGAGGAAGTGGTTTAAATCATAGAATAGTTTCGTTCATATCCTTGAGTAGGATCTTCGATCTCGAACTGAGAGCAGAAAAAACTTTTCTAGAAAACAATCGTTTTCTACATTGAATGATTAAACCGTTGCTATTTTTAGTTAAAACTTAGCTTTTTCAATGCATTTCTCTATTTTCTCCAATCCAAAAGGACGCTGCATACAAAGTTCTTAAGAAGTCACGGCAGTTGGAGGTCTCGCCGATTTTTATTTTTTTTTGAGTTTTCCGTGTATTTTGAGGTTGAAAGCGGACGCGGTATTTTTTGGAATTTGTGGAATTATGAAAAGTTTGATTCCGCGGAATACGAGTCGCACTTCGCCTGCCAAATTTCCGGTTCTCTAACGTCGTGAAAACGAACGCAATTGAAAAGTATCACAATGATGAAGTACACTAGAAAATCGGAGCGAAGCAAGTCTTTGTGAAGTCAAATTGAAGTGTGAACGCAGTCACTCTTGGTAAATTTTCATTTTCATGTTCGCCTAGTCTTCAATAAGAAGTAATTGATATATCAGATATAAAAAGTTAATTTAATTTAAAATAAATAAATAAATAATTTTTTTCTGACCAAAGTGCCCGACTTCTTACGTACTCAACTAATCTTTAAAGACATATGTACCATTGCTCTGACCTCTTTGAATTAAATAAAATAAACACATGTTGCAATTATCCCTTTGAATAAAATAAAATAAATATTTAAAATGAAGTATTTTTAATTTGGTGAATTAAATGCTCCATCAACATCTTAAAATAATTAAATTGCTCAGCATGCTACTCCATTGTTAAAGTTCAAATTTAACATAATTTATTTTCTAACAAAACCATCTATTGGCTATCGAAATTATAAATATTTATTTCATTGTTTGTCTTTAAAGCTCAAATCCGAAGGATGAGATGGCATGATTAGATGTTTTGAATATAAACATTGCAATGGTTGAGTTAATTTAAGTCAGGTTTTCAACCGACTTACTTAATATCTATCTTGGGTCAGGTTTTGACTCGACCTGCATGATCTGACTTTAGAAATCATGCGGGTCAGGTCCAGAATTTTGGGCCAGTAGGTTGGGTTGAGAAGATAAAAAACCCGCATGGAATTCGAGCGGATTGAGTTGAGAATTTTACAAGTTAACTCGACCCGACCATGCTAAAATTAGGCTAAAATAGGTTCAGAATGCAGGTCGGGTCAGAATTCAGGTTGATTCGGATTAGAATTCGGGTCGGGTCGGGTTATGAAGTTTGGATTGATAATTCGGATCCAGTCGAGTTCCATATATATCAATTCGGGTCGGGTTATGAAGTTTGGATTAATAATTCGGATCCAGTCGAGTTCCATATATATCAACTCGGGTCGGGTTATGAAGTTTGGATTAATAATTCGGATCCAGTCGAGTTCCATATATATCAACTCGGGTCGGGTTGGATTTTAAGAAACCCGACCCGAATTCCAACCCTAAGTGTGAATGTGTCTCTCTAAATATATGTTGCTAATGTTAATGTAGTCTAAAATGAGGATGTTTTAAACAAGCCTACCTTATGGGGCGTTTTGCAATGGATTTTGAAGTCTTTTGATACCAATAGTAGTTTTAGACCTCATATTTGGATCTGTCGCATGATCATATAGCTTATCATAGAGATTATAAAGTTATTTAAAATTAACTCCATCAAATTATTATAGTATTTTATTTTTAAATAAAATAAATAATTTAATAAATATATTTTTATAATATTCAAATTACATATGAATATTAAATGTCAGAGAGGTCTGAAGAGAATAAAGGCTTTAAATTTGGAGAAATATAGTACGTGCAATTATTTAAAATGAACCTCATTTATCTTTAAAAAGAAATTTATTTATAATTAATCAAATCGAATGGTTTATGGGTGTCAGGTAGCCAAATCATCTATTGCAACTGGGCGGTCCTTTGTGTCGTCCTTTTCCTTCTTTCCTTGTCCCTGGCAGCGTTGGATGTTGACATTGGCCCGTTACGAAATTGCAGAAATTGGGGCGAAGCTTCCTCCCATAACTTAGTCGACACGTTAAACAACAGTTAATAAAAAAAATTACGAGTTATTTTGGATTATATGTAAAAAAAATTAGTTTAGTTACTTTTGATTCTTAAATTTTAAAAATTTTAAACTATCATAATCATTTGCAAGTCACACTATCAATTACCCTCGCATTTATCAAAGTATTATGTCTTTTTATCTATTTCTTCTTTGTATTATTGCTAGTTCTTGATCTATAATTTATAATTTCTCAATTCTTTATAATAAAATTATTTTTATCTTTTAAAAATATTTTGACCTTTTTATGAAATATTGAATTATAAAAAGTTGATATCGAAACAATAACCTCACTCACTTTCACTGTTAAAAAAAACAATAAACTCACTACCTTTTCTATTTTCTTCAAAGTATGAGACATGCTTAATATAAAATTAGAAGGAAAAAGAAGTGGGAAAAAGAAGTTAATAGATTATATGAGAGATTTTTTTTTTTTTAAATGTTATCATAGGTTCTATAAGGTTCTACAATTTTAGGTTTTGAGGTACAAATTAATGAGATACTTGAATATAAAGTAAAATTTATAGTAAAATTTTATAAAGTATATACTATTGATTTTTAAAAATTTAAAATTAAGAGATAACATCATTATATAGGGATGAAATTTCATACAAAAACTATTTATCATAAATATAAATATCTGTATCGACTGATATATTTTCCACTCTTGTTTTTTTTTTTTTTAAACTCATTAATATTGGCTGATATTTATTATATTGATCAATATATAAAGATTTTCAAAATCAATATGTATTGTATCGACCATATTTAGACTTTTGCTATTTATATTATTCTTTTTACTTCAAACTACTAAAATAAGTTTTAAAATTTTATTTATAAGACAATAGAGTTTTTCGTTGGAAAAGGTGGAAGTCTCTCTCTCTCTTTCCCGTATAGTCATGTACGGACTAAAGTCTAAGTCAAGGCTCTGCAGTCGCTCGGGCGGCATTATTAACCAATTACAGTATAGGGCAGAAAATTGTATAGGCTTTGATTTTTCGACGTCAGAAATTGCCAGGAATTGTTTTTGACAATAAAAGATATTAAATTCATTTTTGGTTATTAAAATTATAAATGTGATAAAAATATATTCATGTTTCTATCACTTTTTCTTACAAGGACTGTCTCATCTGAAAATATGCACAAGCATGGGTCTAGATTCAGGGTTCAAAGCTTTCTTTGGTACTAATATGGTTGTTATGTTGGCTGGACCATCAAGCGCCGGGCGCCGGCTACTGTTTTTTTTTTTTCTAGTTTTGGTGATTTTGATGCAAGGAATCTTTGATGATTCAAAAGCTTTTTTTAAATGTTTATGCCTTTTTATAACAAAAATAATGAATAATTTCATTAAGAATAGAAGATAGGTAAATAAGCTGAGTTTATCATTTGTATAAGAGAGTTATATAAACTATAGAAAAAATAGTCATACCTATACTCCATTACAATTAAAATAAGATAAACCATAATTTTCATATCCCACTATACCATAATTGTTACCCACTGTATAAGAATACAAGAATTCCATCTTCTATGAATTCACTGCCCCAAATTGAATTCACTGTTCCATCTTCTGATTGAGATCACTCATTAACTAATTCTCAATTGAGTTATAAAATAGGATTATCAATTTGTTAAAAGTGAATTTCTAATCTTAGTGTTCATTATCATTATTGTTTTCAAATTTACATTATCTTCTACAAAAATCATTCAACTAACTCAATTTAAGTGATTTTTCTTCTTTTTTTCTTATTGTTTTACTTGTGCATTCAATACCAATCCCTATGGTTCGATACTCGAACTCTCGAGATTATATTACTTCGCGACAACTTATACTTGGGTTCACAACCTTAAAATTATAGCAAGTTTTTGGCACTGTTGCTACAACTTAAAAATGTTGCGAACCCAAGTGTAGATTGTTGCAAAGTAATATAATCTTGGGAGTCAACCATGGGGATTGATACTGAAAATGCAAGTTAAACGATAAAAAGAAAAATCATTGAACATTTGGTTGGTTGAATGATTTTTATAGAACACAATGCAAATTTGAAAACAATAATGATGATGAACACTAAGGGATCGGGGGATCCACTTTTAACAAATCAATACTATTTATTCTTGATCCTATTTTATAATTGAGAATCAACTAAGGAGTGATCTCAATTGGAAGATAGAGCGGTAATTTCATAGAAAATATCATCAAAATATTACTCTCATAATTGATTGATCAAAACTTGCAAAATTAGTTATTTGATTCGCAGGGAATTCCAAGCTTTCATTGTACCCGGAGTTTATAATGAATCAAGCAATTATACAAAACAAAAACTTTTCAAAATCATATGAAACAATCATTTAAAAAGATTATGGATCGAAAACTTTAAAGGATCAAAGAACAAATACATACATTCATTAAAAGATTCACCCCTAGCCTTAGCTTGAAACTTAGAAATGTAAGTGCCCCGGTTCGTCCGAGTCACCCTTATTGTCAATTACGTGACTCAGTTGGACTTGTCTTGGATGTATAAGAAGATCTACTATGAAGTTGAAGCGTCTACACCAAATACGGTATTAGCACACAGGTAAGTGAACCGTATGAGATCTTAGGCTAAGTCAAATACCTTAGAAGTCAATTGAAAAAAATAAGATAATAAGTGACTTTCAGCCTCGAGGCCTCAGCAACAAGTTATGTTGAGCTGAGTGCAGCTGACCTTATGTCGAGCTGACTCAGTCTCTTACAGATTTAGAAAGTTAAAATCTGTGTCTATTTAATTAAGAGCTAATTATGGTAATTTGATTGGAAGCTTATTATGGTAAATAAATTTATCCACATGGTGAGATGGGTAATTATGGTAAATTGATTGGAAGCTTATTATGGTAAATAAATTTATCTACATGGTGAGATGCTCCCACCTCTCTTAAATTTGAATTTGAATACCCTTGGAGAGCTGTCTATGATAAGTATGGAAAGGCTCCTCCATGAGTTGTAATCCATCTTGCAAATCTTCCATCTAATCCTTGATTGATGACTAAGATAAATGAATTGCAAATCATGCACGGTGGATATGAGTTGGCTGGTATCTGGCTGGATAGATTAAACTGCACATATGTGCTGTCCTTACAGACTTACCGCTGGCGAGGCCTCATTGGAAGCTGCGAGGCCTCGCAGGCGTGACTTATTGCAAAACTGCAAACTGTCTTTCCAGAATTACCGCTGGCGAGGCCTCATCAGAAGCAGCGAGGTCTCGCGGGCGTGACTTGCTGTAGAACTTAATCTGTCTTATAAAGTAACAATAAGCCTTTTATTTAGAGGACCGAAAATACACAGAGAAAAACCAGGAACAAGATTACAGTGTGTGATCAGTCGGCCTTCCCTCTAGACACCTTCTTCATCATCTTCCTTAGTAAATGTTTGGGTAATCAATACCCCAATCCTGATGAAGAGTAGGGTGTTCATATAGGACTATAAAACCAGTCATACCCAAGTCCTACTGCTGTGCCGATGAATACTTTGATGATGTTGATTTGATGGAAAGGAGCACACAGATTCAGTAAAGAAGAAAGAGCTTAAAGGAAAACGGTTAAGGCCCAAGGCAAGTTTTCTTCTTTGTTTTATTTTTAACATTTTAAAGTGGATTAGAACAGTGTGTTCGAACCACTCTAAAAAATAGGTGTAGAATATTAGACCGATTGTGTTGAACCTCTATAAAAAACTAGGTTGTACTATTTGGGTGTGAGACCCTTACATAGTATATTTGGGATAGCCCTAGAGAGGGTGAGTCCAACAATGGATGTAGGTTCAGGTGAACCGAACCACTATATATCGTTGTGCATGTGTGGTTTGCATTAATGGTTTGATTCATTTGTTTATCACTTGCACACACGTTTATTCCGCTGCACATATTATTAAATCTGATTTATTTTTAAAAGGGAACTAAAATTGAAATCGACCTATTCACCCCCTTCTAAGTCGTGCATACTTCTAGTAACGGAATTTCAAGAAACACAATACAAATTCTAACTCAAAAACTAAGAAGGAGAAGAGAAGAGAGATGATTGAAGATGGATTGATAATGATAGGATACAACTTTCGTGCTCCCCTCTCCTAATATAAGCTAATACTAGGAGAAAGAACAGAAAAGAAAACATAAACAAATTAAGAAGGTGGAGTTGCTAATCCTGTTTTTTACACATGCGTCAACTTACAACTCAATTTTTTCATCCTATTCATGAAATTTTCATGAAATACAAAGTTGTAGCTTTTGGAATCACATAATCGAACATCAGAGTGAAAATTTATGGCCAAAATATTGAGGTTGTGTCAAAACTTTCCTTCCAAATATCAAAGAGGTGGTGAAATGGTACAGCAGCGTTCTTTATTATAAAAAATACCATGTTCTTATCATTTTCCTTAGATGTAATGCAGTTCACGAACTTTTCTAAAAGTACACGTGATTGATGTTTCATCTGACTTTAAAAATAAAAGAGAGAGAAACAAAGTGATACAAAGTAAATAATCAATGCTTCCAGTTGTTAGTGGTTTAGTTAATGTTGTCCCAGTCCATTGTCATAACTCATAAGCAATGGAAATGTGATGCAAATGACTTGTTTCAATTGACGTTATGATACCATCACTGATTGTTGTCATTTTTATTAAAGCCTTTTGTATTCTTTATCCATTGATTATCCTCTTTTAATACAATTAATGACCATACTTTGAAAGATGTAGGGAAAAAAAAAATTTGAAGGCCCAAAATTTCCTCTTTGTTCATTGATTAGACACTTTTTTCCCAAGAGCTGCATAATAAAAAAAAAATCTAAATGTTTTATATATACTTCTAATGATGACTCTTGAAACTCGTCGACCTTTTGTGTGCCTGTTTTCTTCAATGTTCTCATTTTGAGTTCACAATTATTTGATCTATATTTAGTGTGAATGCATGCATTGGATGCTATAGCTTGTCATGCTCTCATGGATATAATTGGTTGAACTGGTTTTACAACTTAAGAACAAAGATGGATTGTTGCAGTCCTCTTGAATGTCTTAACACAGGCATACGGTCCGTGCTCATGCAAAACTACAGTCCACTAACTAGCATATCATTCAGTGTCCTTACACATGTGACCTTCCTGATAAATTGACCAGCCAATTTTTTTTATCTTGGTATACTGCAGAACTTTTTGTTGTTACTACTTTTTGAATTTAAACATGAACTTATGCTGCTCAAAACTCTTTTGAAGCAAGAGATTGTAGAGGGTTAAGTGATGCAGAACGTGAGTTTCATTTATCTTTTTGAACACTAATCGTTCTCTTTCAGGAAAGAATACGAGTTGCTTTTATCGTACAAACAGCAGCTCTGAATTTCATCGATGGTAAGTTTCCCATAATTTGCAGAGCATAAAGCTCGTTTGTCAATCTTTTCTATGTATTTTATGTCTCTTCTTTTTGTTGTGCAGCTGGTAATCGAGTTGAATGGCTGCTTACACAAGATGTTATAGATGCTGGTTTCAGCATCAGTCCTGGTGAGCTGGCGTCTATTATTGAAGGACATGATATGAAGAATCTGAAACGTCATGGAGGAGTTGAAGGGATAGCACAAAAGGTCTCTGTCTTACTTAAGGATGGCATTTGTGAGAGTGAATTATCTCGAAGACAGAAGATCTATGGTTACAACCAGTATGTTGAGAAGCCTCCTAAGAGTTTCTGGACATTTCTGTGGGAGGCTCTGCAGGACTTGACTCTAATAATTCTTATGGTTTGTGCTGTTGTCTCTGTAGGTGTTGGACTTGCCACGGAAGGGTGGCCAAAGGGTATATATGATGGTTTGGGGATCATACTTAGTGTTTTCTTGGTTGTCATTGTTACTGCAGTCAGCGACTATAAGCAATCATTGCAGTTCAGAGATTTGGACAAGGAAAAAAAGAAAATTTTTGTTCAGGTGACCAGAGGTGGATTTAGAAAGAGGATCTCTATATATGATTTGGTTGTAGGAGACATTGTTCATCTTTCCATTGGAGACCAAGTTCCAGCGGATGGACTTCTTATATCAGGTAATATGTTACTAATTGATGAGTCAAGCTTGACAGGTGAGAGTGATCCAGTGAGCATTACTCACGAGAAACCTTTTCTTCTATCTGGGACTAAAGTTCAAGATGGTTCGGGTGAGATGCTTGTGACATCGGTTGGGATGAGGACTGAATGGGGAAGGTTGATGGAGACACTGACTCAAGGGGGAGAAGATGAGACACCATTGCAGGTGAAGCTCAATGGTGTTGCCACCATCATTGGAAAAATTGGTTTAGTATTTTCCGTTTTGACCTTTCTTGTTCTGGTAGTGAGGTTTCTCGTGGAGAAGGGAATTCATGGTGAACTCTTGAAATGGTCTTCAAGTGATGCAGTGAAGATACTGAACTATTTTGCAGTTGCAGTGACAATAATTGTGGTTGCAGTTCCAGAAGGGCTACCTCTGGCTGTGACATTGAGTCTTGCCTTCGCAATGAAGAAATTGATGAATGAGAAGGCACTTGTAAGGCATCTCTCAGCATGTGAAACCATGGGCTCTGCCACATGCATCTGCACGGACAAGACAGGGACATTGACGACTAACCACATGGCGGTTGATAAAGTTTGGATTTGTGAAGAAACAATTGCAATTAAAAGCAGTGAAATTCAATATAAATTGAAGTCTTTAATCCCTGAAGGAGTGTTTACCCTCCTTTTGCAGTGTATATTTCAGAATACTGACGCTGCACCTGCCAAAGACGAAGATGGGAAAGTTACCATATCAGGTTCTCCAACAGAAAAAGCAATAGTAGAGTTTGGCTTGCGTTTAGGAGGCGGCTTTGATATGCGAAGGCAGGTTTTAAAAATCATTAAGGTTGAGCCTTTCAATTCAGTTAGGAAGAAGATGTCTGTTATTGTGTCACTACCTGGAGGCAGGTCGCTTTCTTTCAGCAAAGGTGCATCTGAAATCATCCTGAGTATGTGCGACAAAATTGTTGATGGCAAAGGTGATTTTGTATATCTATCTGAAACAGAAAGAAACCATGTCATGGGTGTAATAGGTGGTTTTGCCGAAGAAGCTCTGAGAACCCTTTGCCTAGCTTTCAAGGATATGGATGAGGATTTTAGTGGAGATACCATTCCTGTTAAGGGTTATACACTGATAGCTGTTGTAGGAATTAAGGATCCTGTGCGTCCGGGTGTCAAGGATGCAGTTCAAAAGTGTAAAGAAGCAGGTATAAATGTGCGAATGGTTACTGGAGACAATGTAAATACAGCTAAAGCCATAGCTAGAGAATGTGGCATACTGACAGATGATGGTTTGGCAATAGAAGGACCATACTTTCGTAGTAGGAGTCCCGAGGAGATGAAGAAATTGATACCAAGAATCAAGGTTTGTACTTCATTAGCTTAGTGTTAGTAAAAGAATTTAGGTACTGAAATACTATGAACACTTGCAGGAAATGGCCCGATCCCAGCCTCTAGACAAACACACCCTAGTGACACATTTAAGGAATATGTTTGACGAAGTGGTCGCTGTGACTGGAGATGGGACTAATGATGCCCCTGCATTACATGAGGCAGACATTGGACTTGCTATGGGAATGGCGGGAACAGAGGTCTGTGTATATTTTTATCTAAACTCTACGAATATATTATCTTTTAGATGTTCTACCACTTAACGCATCAGATATTTTCATTAGAGATTAAATACTGTTGTTCTTGCTCTCCTTGCATTTCTCCTCTTTTTGAGAATCTGTGGTTTGTCTCCTTTATTTCTCTGAATACGTACACTTAACATATAATTCATAAGAAGAAACATATGGGCCATAAGTAATAGTAGTAATTCACTTTCAAAGAAAGAAATGTAGTATAATATTATAAAATGATGAAAGTAAATAGTGATAGCTATTACTAAACGTTGCAAGTCTGCTATCAAGAAAATTATCCAGTGTCAACTGTAGTCTTAAATTCGACTTTATAATGTGGGAAGCCAGTGCAACTCAATGGTTAAATTTGACTTTATGATGTTGGAAACCAGTGCAACTCAATGGAAGGACACCTTTAGGGGGAAGTGGAGGTTATGACATTAAGAGTACTGTCAGTGATGATATCCTTACTGAAGTTTACATGCCTAGGTTTCAATACTTATCTACTTATGGAAGATTTTTGCTGCTGTTTTTCTTTGATTGATCAACTTTACTTTTTCAATCCCTAATGATACTTGCTGTGCATTTCACACCCAGGTTGCAAAGGAGAATGCTGATGTCATCATATTGGATGACAATTTTACTACCATTGTGAATGTTGTCAAATGGGGACGTGCAGTTTATGTCAACATCCAAAAATTTGTGCAGTTCCAATTGACTGTTAACGTTGTTGCTCTCATCATTAATTTTGTTTCAGCCTGCATCATAGGTATGTAGTTCCATTAAGGCACCACATTCTTATGATCAATATTGTGAAGTATCTTCTTAGAAACAATTTAATTTGATCCGGATACAACATGATGTATCCGCTTTTCGTGCCATTTCAGGAACTGCTCCTCTTACTGCTGTCCAGTTACTCTGGGTCAACATGATCATGGATACTCTTGGTGCTTTGGCATTGGCTACAGAACCTCCAGACGATGAGCTGATGAAAAGGCCACCAATTGGGCGGCATGTGAGTTTTATCACTAAAAGTATGTGGAGGAACATCATTGGTCAAAGCATTTATCAACTTGCTGTCCTTGGCGTTCTGATGTTTGATGGGAAACAGCTTTTGAAACTCAGTGGTTCAGATGCTAGTTCTGTTCTCAATACAGTCATTTTCAATTCCTTTGTCTTTTGTCAGGTAAAACTTCAAACAGAAATGTCTAGATAGAACAGTTTCGACAAAAGAAAAAAAAAATGATTTAGTCCAGACTGCATTAATTTTCATGGTTGACTGTTACCCCTTGCTTGGTTTCTACTAACAACTCTTTGTTTGCAGATTCCTTTTTTTTAAAAAAAAAAAAAAATTGCCACTCTAATCCTGAATGCATTGGCAGTGTAGTTATTGAGTTTATCAAATGTTAAAACACTTTGCAATCTAAATTATTTCAATTTTATAGTATCTAATTATGTCCATAAAATTAGAAACATTGATTGTTGCTACCAGTTTGTCCTAAAATAACTCCTAATTACAGGAGCAGCAGATTGAAAACAAAGTGCAAAGACTGATAATGTCATTCTTGTTATCTCATTGAATTCAGGTCTTCAATGAAATAAACAGTCGTGACATTGAGAAGATCAACGTCTTTCGTGGTCTGTTCAGCAGTTGGATCTTCATAGCAGTTTTGGCCGCCACAGTCATATTCCAAGTTATCATAGTCGAGTTTCTTGGCACTCTTGCAAGCACAGTGCCCCTAAGCTGGCAATTATGGTTAATCAGCATCCTTATCGGGTCGATAAGTATGATTGTCTCAGTTGGCTTAAAGATCATCCCAGTTGAATCCATAAATTGTCCTGATGGTTACAAGCCTCTACCAGCTGGCCCAGACATGGCATGAGACTAGGATCAATAATCCACTCATAGCATTACTTTCCTTTTGATCATTATATACTAAAGGAAGACGCTTTTTAAAAACTTTTTACTGTTTGTGCATAGAAATGATTGGTGGAAAGGAATTTTGAGTGAAAAATGTGCATTTAGAAATACATGACTCAGAGTTGGTTGCTGTTTTCTTGTATTATAGCTTGAATGGAGAGCTCCAGCTCTATTTTACCATTGACAATACTTTCAATCAAACACACAGACCATTCACCAGCTCGACCAAGGGACTTGCTAACAATTGCTCCAAAGCTGGCATGAATGAATATTGATCAACGCATCCTAACAACCAGAGAATTGCCAACAAGGAGCAAGAGAAAGACAACAAGGCAGAAACCCATCACGTGGAGTTGACTGTAGCAAAGATTTCACACCCCCCAAGTTCAAGACCATTGCGATCCAAGATAAGGGGAAGGTAGTCCTTAATTTATCACACCATAACCATTTTACATGTTCCAACTTGTGAGGAGAGAGAAAAAAGAGATGGAAAATAGTACAGAGTAGAATATAATAAGATTAGAATCAAGTAGTTATAAATGTTTTACAATGTTTCTAAAAGCTGTGCAAGTACCCATTGCTGCAATCAAAATGCCCAACCCGAAATTCCCCATAGAATCACAAGCTCGAGCACACGACGAGTTTTTGAAATCTTAACATGGGAAATACATGGCAACACCACTGAAGATGCACAACATAAGAAGGATCCAATAAGCGCCAAGACGTATGCAAACAATGGAATGGTTAGGGTGACAATTATGGTGCTAATCACCAATAGAGTTCTGATGATGATGGAAACAACTAATATTGTTGTAGCCTTGAAACCTACCTACAATAGCCTTCGCAGTGGGCATAATCATTAATGCATATTTGGTGAAAGGAATTATGATTGTGGCATAAATTGCTATTTTGGAGCTAATCTTATTAAGAGGGAGGTTTAATGTTATTTGAGATTTCAGTTCTTGTCCATACATAAGATAGCCCATAACTGCCGTTGTTCCATAAAGAATTCAGTCTCAACCAAGAATAATTCAAGGTATATGATAGTAGCTATTACATTTCTTCCCTTATAACCAAAAGCCAATCTTCCAATATCAGAATAACTTTTGACATCTGACCTTGCATCCATACATTTTCCCAGAAGCAATCCTGTGTAGCAGCATATGATTGCCACTACAAGAAGAACCCTCCCTCTGCCAATGCATAAGGGATTGAGAGTATTCCAACCCCTGTGAAATCAAACAATCAGAGTGCAGATTAAGCTTTGATTTGTGGCACTTCAAGAGAGATTGGCATATTACAATTTGGTTCTAGAATTTTGATGAACAATCAAGACACATCCATATAATCCATTGCTTTAGGCAAATATTTTCGAAATATTTTGTATGACATAGTAGTGGAGTTACATTGGTGATCAACATTCTAAGATGATTAGCCCATTGATAAGTTCCACAATATCTATATGGAGGAGATTTTGTAGATGTAAAACGAAATACAAATACAAAAAAATATTTCTTGAATCTGAATTTCAAAAGATACAATCAGGGGTAGAAATCTCGGTATCGGCTAATATCTCGACCAATAAATTTCTCAACCTTTTTTTTTTACAAAAATCATCAATTTCGGCCGAAATATGTCGTCGATATATATCGGATATCAGCCGAGATTATTATCCCTGGATACAACAAATAAAAACTGAAACCTGCAGCAGAGACTGTAACATATTAAATGGAAATGCAAGCTTTTAGATCCACTTGAAGTATAAATGTTTATTTCAATAGAAACACTAATCATTTGACATAAATTACATAATTGAACAATAAACCTTGATGTTCATAGATAATTATCTATTTTTAAGATATTAAGAGAGAGAGAGACCTGACATGGATATTCAAGAAGCCACTCAACCACCTGCACAAGCACTTCCTTTTTTAGGACAATGTTTAATACGATTAATAGAGAGAGAGAGAGAGAGAGAGAGAGAGACCTGACATGGTATTTTTAAGATAATGGACTATTTTTAAGATATTAAGAGAGAGAGAGAGACCTGACATGGTATTTTTAAGATAATGGACTATTTTTAAGATATTAAGAGAGAGAGAGAGACCTGACATGGTATTAAACTCTTAATTGTGTGTGCTTTTGCAGGTAGTTGAGTGGCTTCTTGAATATCCATCTTCACAGGGTGAGAAAAGGAGAAGACTATCGATAATATATAGTCGCATGCAAATAGTCGAACCACACACACATCTTCATGTCATACGTTAAGTTCATTGATGATCATTCTCGTCGTACATTACTGTAAATAGTCCATTGATGGCCCTGTTTTCAACTTCGGCAGAAAGGTGGATAGGGAGACAACAAAGGGTGGATATTGGAGTTGCAGACTCTCAACCAAGACTAAAGCAGCTGCTCAATTCAGGGAGATGGTTTTTTTTTTAATGGTTCTCATATTAATAGATAAAAAGCACTAGACGAGAGCATAAGCAAAAAAAAGAGACAAAAACAACAATAAGAAAGAGAGTGAAAGAGAATTAACAAAACAAGATATGATTGATCAGTTCTTTCTTCTCTCCATCATGAATGATGGAACAACCACACACTTTTGGTATTCTTCATTCATGGCTCATCCAGTCTTCCCCTCAATTCAATCTCTTTGGGATCCATTTTGGCTTAATATGGTGAGTCCATTAGAGAGGTCCAAGTACAATCCTTTAGAAGTCTCAAAAAAAGAAATAATAATCTTTATTAGATTAACAAAGCTATGTTCAAAGCTCCTCAATCTTTAATGGCTCTAATTTTTTTAACATTTTTTGGGTCTCATACTCGAGCAAATCTTTCCAATAGACCCGTTGCATTAGACCAAAGTAATTCTAAAACTTTTTAATTTTAAAAAATGAGAAACCAACAGGCGAAAACACTAGATATGAAATTCATGTTTGAAAAAAAAAAAGTTGAGATTCAAGAAGTTTGATGAAAAAACTCAAAAGTGATCAAATTTTAAGAAAACATGTTTGAATTTGATAACTAATTCAGACTTAAAAAATTTGCTTCTAAACCTGTCTAAAATCAAACTATAATACAAGTTTTCTTTAAAAACAAAAAATATGAATCAATTACTGCAATATGTATTGAGAGTCAAAATTTCGATACGCATTAGCTAATATTATTATCCCTTGCTGGAGTGCACAAATGATCACGCTACTGGTCCATTAGCGTATGCAAATAAGTCCATTGATAGTACTGTTTTTCACATCAGCCAAAAAGTGGAAATTGAGGAACAATAAATAGCAGATACTCAACCACAAGCACTTGCAAGAGAGGTTAACCCACAAGTAGACACTCAAGCAGCTGCTCAACTTAGGGATAATGGTTCAACACTTACAACTAGACGTTATGTTTTATATCGCAAATTCAATCGACTGAATGTTCATCAATAAAAATGTGTTGAATATTCTACCAAACTAGGTTAACTAATCTTGAGAATGAGTCGTCTAAAAATATCAGGGGCAGAGTCTGCTCAGATTACATAGCATTCAGTTGACAGAACTTATCTTTAAGTTGTCTAAATTCATCAAAATTCAAATATGCTCTTTTTAAGACCTCTCTAACTCTATAAATATAAACATTAAGTCATAGAAGCTATGTCAAAGATCTAAAGACCTATGGAAGGTGAGATGAAGATGATTTTCAGGTCCTAAACACTCACTCAACTTACAAATAAGATTTCAAGTTATTGATCTTCATATCTCGAGCTTGGTTTCCATTTTAATCTAGATTCCATCTTCTTGAACTTTGGAATACGTTCTTGAATCCCGTTTATAGTTTTACTCGATGGAAATCATTAGTATTGTACTTGAATACTTTGTTATTATCAAAATTATCCTTGTACTCTTGAGTTGAAACCTCGGAACTAACATAATATATAATGTTAACAAGCAGAATCTATTCTATAATTAAAAACAAAAAAGTTAGATAGTTATTTATAGAAAAAATTATCAAATTCACATAATTTTTAGTTTTTAAATCAATTAAAATTGTTAATATATATTAGGGGTGAAACTTGGGACTGGTTTTACCCGATCTGTATGACTCAACGCGAGAAATCAATGGGCTGAGTCATGTATTCGTGAATTACGGATCGGTCCGGTTGGAAAAAAAAAATTTGTATTAGCATTCCATCAAATTGAATAACTTGTACCAGTTTTTAAACTCGAACAAAAATTGTTGAGTATTCACGGGACTCAAAATTCTATCAATCCAAAACAAATCAAACAAACTCATCTAAATTTTTTCACATCTTAAACTGAAAAAAAAAAACCCCAAAAAGTGGAGGGAAAAGGACTTACAACAACATGAGAGTCTCTAGCATTCCTTTTGGCATCACTATCAGAGAAGACTATAGACAAGTACAAAAGTGCCCACAATCTCAATCTCTCTCTTTAAGATTCAGGATTTCCTCTCATTTAACTAAGTGTTTCTTCCTTTTCTCCCTCGTTCTTTCATATAAAAAGACTCATCTCCTTGTAGCTTTTCTAACATCTTGGTCATTCTTTTAGTGATCTTATACAAAGATAAAAACTATGTGGGTAGACTAGGAGTCAATTTACCTCCCAGTGAAAGGTAGTTTTTACTTCATGAGTTCATAAGATTCACAAACAATTTATTTATTTATAGAATTAATCCCATCTCTAATATAAGATGAAAAGCTGTTACATGTAGCCAAAGAATTCATACACAAAACACTAATTCAAACAAAACCCAATCAGTGAAGTGGATAACTCAAATGTTAAGGCCTTCTTAAGATCATATAGATTCATTTCCTGTTACTGAAATAAAGGAAAAATTTGCATAAAATCCATTATGCTCTTTCGTTGACAAGTTTTAGCTTACAAACAAATGAAATTTATTACTACAACATAAGTCAATTTAGAGTCTTATACAAGGATACATACTGCGCCCACATTACCACCATCATTAACACAATCAATTACACCAAGAATACTAGATTACGAAAAATTGCTTCTGAAATAATACATGGAAACTGAGGAATGTTGCTTAGTGAGTAAGATCCTCCTCAGCAACCAATTCCTCACAGGAGAAGGTCAGCAAAATCCTAAAGATTTAAATAGCTATGAAAAGGGAACTAAAACTCTGGCATCCTCTTCAGCCTGAAACAAACAAGGAGGTGCTTGGACCTCCCTTTGGCATGTGAGAACAATCTTACTTGTATCGCCTCTTTGTTTCACCATAAACAACAACGCCAATTACAGTCATCGTATATCCTGCCATTCCCATGAATGAAACAGGATTGCGGAACAGAAGGATAGAGATTACTACAGCCACAGCACCTTTTGCATTACCGAGTACCTGAAGAATGGCAGAGTTCCATGAGTCAAGCAGCAGAGGTCATGAAATATAAGAAGTTCAAAGAAACAATACATATGCTACTTAAACAAGAAGAAGAAATGCTTTTATTTATATATTTAGTTGAAATGAATGAAAATATGAAGATGTTACGATTGAAGTCCTTTTCCTACAATGTTAGAATAAAAGAGCTCAACATAGAAAGAATTATATGATTCTTGACCTGTGATGTGGATGGAGTATCCTCATGCCCAATAGAATTAAATCTAGAATACTGACAGAACCCCCCAAAAAAAAAATCTCTCCTTGGAAACCCCAGGGCATTAACTGACAGACTGGTCATAGATGATTAAATATAACAGGAAGTCTACATTCAAAATTCAGTATCTGCAAGAGGATTAAAAAGTGGCACCTTCAAATCTCAGTTATGTTCCAGGCAATGCTGTAGATTTCAAAATGTGTGATGCACCTGAGTCAGACACTAGCACCCATTCTTCACAGACTGTTTTGAACATTGTTTTCTAAGATGACTAAAATATAATTACACATTTATTCTCTCAAAACCTAATTAAAATACCAATCACTTGATTGTTTAGATTAAATATGAATAAACTCAAATGTGTGGCAGTTAGCCCATGGAAATAGTTTTGCCAAATCAAAATATAAAGGCCAACACCAGATTGATGGGATGATGATGGTGAAACTCATATGTGTGGAATAGGCATAAACAAATCCAATCAGCTCTAGTAACAAAAGGAGCCTCGAGCAGAACCTAAATCAATTATTATTTTTTCCCAAGGACCCATTTGGCATATCATAACTGGAAGGGAATGACATCTTCATTTGACCAGCTGTTTTGAGCAGTGTTTTAAGAACTGGACTGGGCGACATGTTTGAGCCAGTTCGACCAGACCCAGTGCTTGGAAAGGTTTGGCTTACCTTAAAACTGCTTCGAAGCCCAACTCATGTAAACTGTTTAGGCCATTCCTATTCAATCGTAAAAACCCCTTAACAGTAAACCATGGTTTAACATTAGGGGAAAAATTCATAATTCTGCAGTCAGTTACACACTTTCTTTTCTCAAGATACTTTGTTTCTCACTTTCCTCTTTCCCCAAAATCCCACTGGTGATTTGGAGACAATCAAGAACAATGATTAATATGGTTTATAGTAGTCAAAGTGCAAAGTGCAAAGCGCAATCACAACATCAAGGGGGATTGGAGCCTAAGGTGCAGGGAACATTTCTAGACGTGAGCTTAATTTTGTTAAGTGCCCTTATTTAGATATTTCGAAATATGAGTAGATTTATAATTTTGTGTCCCTATTGCACCAATATTAACAAAATACAATAATAATCATCTAAAGAAACAAAATATATTGGCAACTGAGCTTCCAAGCACATTATATAAGCATAGATTATGTATATGCACAAGTATATTATCAAATAAGTAGAATTTTTTTATTAAGTATTAACAAAGAACCAAAATATATTGGCAACTGAGTTTCGAAGCACAATTTTTTAATTTTTTTGAAATGGTAAATTATAATATATTAAAAGCACCAAAGGTGCAAAATGAGGTTTCCAAGGACATTATATAAGCATATATTATGTATACACAAGTATATTATCAAATAAGTAGAATTTCTTATCAAGTATTAACAATTACTTCATCTTAACTATAACATTTACTAGCTATTAGAAAAAAAATTAAAAGATAGTCTTCTCATAGAAAAAGGTTTCTAAAAGAACAAGGTGGGAGCCTAGGCATAAAATGCACTAGCTGAGGTGCAAAATGGACCTGCAGCCTAGACAAGGGCTTAAGTGCAGTTATGGCAGCCTTTGACTACTGTACTAAGTTTCTCTCTCTCTTTTCTTAATCACTTGAAAGAACTTACTGTACTAAGAAATTGTCCCATTCAGATCTACACTTGGGATTGAAGATGTTCTCCATAACTTTTTTTAGAAACATTAAAATCTGATTGGGAGGCATTTCCAAAAAAGAATGGGAGATCAAAAACACAAACTCATCAGCTATTGAAAGAACCTTCTCAGATCTTAGCTTTCAAAAGCACAAACCTTAGGTTGTTTCGTAACAACTCAATGACTTACTGCACTTTCTTCTTTCATTTTTCTTTTTCAACTCTATTTTCCCTTTTTTTTCTTGGAAAGGTTACAATTTTATTGATTTGAGAAAAGAATACACCCAAAGAAACATCAGAACAACAGATTACATGGAAGACACCCTTAAAACATTGAGCCCCACACCTCTTTAGCCAACTAGTCAGACCTATCACTAGCTGATCTAGAGATATGCCTAATGAAGAACTTATTGCGGATACTTTCCTTAATCTCTTCGATCATATCTAGATGTCTCCAAGGACCTTTATTACATCTCACCACCTCACCACAGCCAATGAATCACCTTCAATGATATCCTCCAATTCACCAAATCTAACAAGCTCCTTAAACTGTCCATAAAGCACAGAGCTCAGTAACATTGGCATGGCAAAAGGGAAGAGGCCTGGCAAATTCCACAAACACTTCACTTCTACAATCTCTAACAACCCTACCAGCCCCAGCTTCATCCAAATCTTTCATACCGCTTCCATCAAAATTAAACTTTCTTTTCCCAATTGAAGGAGGTTCCCAGAGAGAGCCATAAAGAGATGAAGTCTACCAACAGGATCTGGAAATGTTCCAAAGCCCAACCACCTCATCCGCAGAAGTTCCAGAAAATTCCTTAATAGCTGTTAGCCAAACTGCCACCTTCCCTTCAATGACATTAACCAAACCTGCGGCATTTCTTGCTTTATTCTGAAAAGCCTATAGTTTCTTTCTTGCCAGCTCCAAATGACAGCAAATAAAGACTCCGAAGATACTTTGGTTAGATGGTTGTCCCCCTCCCCAAAGTATTGATGGCTGATCCAGCTTACCAGGCATACACCATCTGATATTGAAGGGCTGAAAACAGTAAAACATAACTGCAGAGACTACTTACAATGGATCAACAGATGATGAGCATTTTCGGCATTCTGATAACACATACAACACCCGTTCACAGTAATCATCCTTCTACTTCTCAGGTGGTTTTGCATAAGGATTTTATCCATTCCAGCCAACCAAGTAAAGGAATAGATACGAGGAGCACAAGCCTTCCAGATACAAGGAGAAACCTTTGGAATTTCCCTCTCTTAACCTGGATCTGACCGAAATATTTCTACCGAAAAGGACCCATGACAATCAGGATCCCAAAGCCTAAAATCTGCTCGAAAAACAAGGGACATTAGTGGACAGCAACAGCTGTGTCAATGCCATCCCAATCCCCCAGGTTTTGTCGAATGAGGCAAAACAATCCCCCAGGTGATATCCCTCGTCCTCCACAACCTTCTAATGTCCCTAAAAATGGTAACCAGTTTCCATGGGGGGACTTCCTATTACTAGCCCAAGAGATAGCATTAGTCAAATCGCCTTCAACAATGAGCTTACCATCCCAAACCTAGATCAAATATGAAGTGCCCTTCTAATAGCTCTCAATTCCACCTCATTCGACTCCAATCTTAATATCCACTGACAACACCAATCATAATCCCTCTCTCTGGCCGTTGTTTGTATCTCTTAGTCATCATCACAATTGAAGAAATATCTCATCTATCTAGGGACAGAAAACACACGTACACAAACACACTCCTATAAATACCCTTGTAGACCTGTGCCCGGTCCCCCACACCTACCCAACCTAAACCCCAAATAAATAAATAAATAACCACCACTTCCACACAATCTACCCACCTTACAATAATTGCCTATTTGTAGAACAACCCCACCCCTCCGTCCCTCCTCTACACTGCCAATTTGAGGCATTCATCTAAGAAGCTTTATGAGGCACCCTTCAACTATGTGACCCACCATTTTGAACAATATGTATCATATTCTGTGTGCACAAAAATGGGGCATTCACAAAAGACTCGACCATCTAGGTCACCTATTTGCTTAGTCCTCACACCCTGCCCTAGAAGTTATACTTACAACTTACCTAAACATGCATTAAAAAGATGTCATTTGATAGAAGCATCCAAACCATAAGCCACACCAATATATTAAAAGATAAGAAACGCATTAAGATATCAAACCTGAAGCGTTAATGCGCTTGTATGCTTGGTCACCAAGAAGTTAGATAAGTTGGCAGAATAAGCCATTGCAGAATTCACCAGAAGAAGAAACCACATAAATTTACTTTTTTTCCCAGGTGAAAGAACAACATCTAACACATCAGGTTCCATCACAAGCGTAGCTGGCAAGAGAACTAGTACAGCAATTGGCGACATGTAGAGCAACAAATTCATAGAGTTCAACTTTTCCCTGTAACAATGAAAAGGTCATATTGAATACCTCTACAATCTCTAGGTATAATATCAGATAGTCATGTAGATATACAAAGTGGTAGTGTTCAGGCCCACGTTAGTCATTCAGCGAAAAGACAGTCTACAGATCAGTCAAAATTTTGGTCAAAAAATATGTAAACAGCAAAGGTGCAGGGATGGATATGTTCTGATATAATTCGGCCAAGACGGTCAACAAAATAGTCAAAAATTCGGTAAACAATAAGTTGTTTCCCATCAGCGACCTGCACTTTTTAAGGCTCCATGTAGGGCCAACCAACATTGGCCTATTAACACCTCATACCTCCCTCACACTCTTCTACTCCTATTGAATTGAATTCCTACCCAATTTAAATCCATTTGGAGTTGATATCAACGTTGGATTGAAATCCATCCAAAACGCCTCCATTTTAACTATCAATTTTTGGATCCTTCAAAACCATGATTTTTAAAGCCTATGGGGCTGATTTTTCACAAGAAACATCATTTGGAAACTTACACATGCCTTGAGGATTAGTCGGGTGCTCTAAGAGGCCTGGACATCTTGGTCATTAAAAAAAAACCTCCTTCAAATGGACCCACCCCTGCCACATGCACCTTCCTGTGCAAGTGATATATATATATATAGAGAGAGAGAGAGAGAACAATTCTACCCTGGTGCCACCTAATTTGACACCAACTTGTAAAGTCCATTGAACTAACCCAATGAATTTCCACCATTAGATAAATGTGAAATTTTAAGAGATCTTAAAAAACATGGCTTCTCTTATACGATCAAGATGAAATTTTGTAGGGATCAAATAGAAACCAAGACCTAGCAAACCCACTCATCTGTGTGCGTGTGTGTATACAAGACACTCCGGTGCAATCAACACCCTATTCCACATCATGCAAAAGGACAAAACACTTGAAAGTTACCTTGAAAAAGGTGATAGCACCCATGTGATAATAAATAACATGGATACCTACCATTGGTTCAAAAATGGAGTCTAGTTTTTTTCTACTGCACCTGGGTGTACCCAATACTAGCACTATATACATACACCATTGTCAGTTGTTCAAGAGGGCTCTGAGCAACACATGCACTATTACCATTTATGAAAAGAGCGCAAAGGGAAAAGATTGAGGGAATAAGAAACGTCACTTCCTAATGGAATGGAGAAAATATTAGGTGCAACAAATTGCATGGGTTGCACCTAGTCAATTTTCATATATTTTATATTTGTGAAATAAATTAAAAATCTAACCGTACCAATTGAAAATAAACTTTATGAGCTAGAAGTGAAACAAATTTCAACCCAAATTACAATTTCTAGCCACTTGATCTTAGTGGTCAAAGGCACTATTCATCATTTAAAGGCTCTTGATAAGTCTCTAACTGAGAGTATGCTAGCTTAGTAGCTTGAAAGTTGGCACTTTGAAAATTGAACTCCAATTATATAGTTATATATTGATTTGATCCATTTTGCAATGTGTATGTGGCTTCAATTAACATACAAAAATTGGAGAATTTCTCATATTATTACCTTTTAAATATCTTTTAAGTGATTCATATATGTGTGTGTCAGAACCCACAGGGATTATGGAGTCTAATGAAGCATAATCACTTGCGATTGGGAAAGCTATCCACCTTTGGCTGACGTATGGGAATGGCAACCTTATTGTTGAAGGTGATTTTGTTAACGCTATTGCCAAGGCTAGCAATAGGAAGAGTTTCCCATGGAAGTTGCTTAATATTGTAAGGGACATCAGAAAGATGAGTCGGAATAGAGGCATTCTCTTTAGACACGTTGGACATTCAGACAAACATCGTGGCAAACTCTTGGCAAAGGTTGGAGTACAAAAACAGAGGCTGATCGTAGAACTTTTGTGACTTTGGATTACTGGTTTGGGGTGTATTGGGATCGGGGTTTTCTTTTCCCCCTAGGAGCTTCCTATATGTGTTCTTTCTCTTTGTTTGGATATTTTCACTTGGATGTATGGTCTTGCATGGCTCTCTTATACAAGGCCCGTTTATGCTACTATATTTCTAGATATTGCTATTGATAAAACTTATCTCAGTCCCTGTTTAAAATATATATATATATATACACATGTGCGTGTCAGTATGTTTGTGTTTTTTTTTTTTTTTTCAAAAGGAAACTTCATTGAAAGGGCACGAGTTGTGAACCTTGATTCATATATTTGTATACTCTTTGGGTAAAAATTTGTGAATCCTATCATTCGATGATTTACAATTCTTGATTAGCAATGCAAGACATAAAATGACGTTACAATACGATTCGACTTTCAAAACATTAGGATGCATTCTTGCAAAAAAAATATAAACAACTTGTAATTTAGGGAAAACAGGAAATCTTTCTAGGAACAAATCAATCCAAGAAAGATGCAAAAGCATAACTCTATAGATCAGAATGGTGAATGTCAGTGCACAGTTCAAGGAATTTTAGGCAGGCCTCAATGTGGTTGCCGCAGCCTTCTTTGAGAATCAAACAAGCGGCAAGCTTTATTCTTAAAGAGATCTTGCTGTTAGGATAGTGCTACGCAAGGATCAGATCAGAAAATAGTAATACTTTACAGGCAAGAGCTGAAGACTGAGACTTCACATTCTTGACGGCTGTTTTCATCTACTTAAGTTCTACAGAGGTGTCACGGGAAATTTAGCTTGAGCTTGATGCCCTCAGAATAGGTAAAGGCAGAAAGTATACATTGAACAGTGGAGATATTTATCAGATCCATTTGTAAACAGCATAAATAAAACATCTTTTATGCAATTAAAAATTAAATTACAAGGGGGAGTTATAAAAAATATATATTCAGATAAAATGATTCAATATCAGCATTACGAGGCCCACTCTACAAATAAACAAATGCATGCTTGGGCACAGAACTTATCTGCATGTTGAGGTAAGCAACTAAGAAAGAAAACAACAAATTAGTTACCCTTCAGAGGAAAGCAGGATGCTCTGAAGAACAGATTTAAAGGCCCTTGCTGCAGTGGCACTGATGCACATAATAAAGCCAAACAAGTGAAAACTAGGCTCTCCCTGCAGAGGCCATGAGAATTTCAATTTCAGATCACCCAAACCATATGTAAGCAACATTAAAGACATTAATCTAATATACACCTTAAAAAAAAATCTTATAATACAATTCCAGACCCTCTATCAGCAACGCCAGGCAATAAAGTAAAAGTAATATTAATGCTTAGTTTGGTGAGGTGAAATTGGAAGTGATGATTCCCCGCAAGAAGGAAAAAGTAGAAAACATGAGGTGAAGATTCATTTCTCTCTTGTGCCAATATTTCGTGTTTATTGGAGAAAGCAATATAGGAGAAAAGTTTTTCAAAATGACAACAATATCTACAGCGGAAACAAAAATAAAATAAAACCAATGCAAAATCTAAAGGACCAACTGACCCAGCTGAGGATATCGACCGGGTGATGACTGAAATTAGAGCAACTCAATCGATCAGAAAAACAGATCAAGCATGTCTAAGTAGCAAACATCACAAACCAAGCAAATTGTTCAATTTACAAGATGAATCAAAACAACAGAATCCAATCAATGCAAGTTCTGCATGAGCCAATCGATCCTGCTGGCTATCACAAAACTAAAGCAATTCAATTTATCAAGACACAGACGAAAGGTCACCAATGAACATGAGCAATTCACAAGAAAAATGGGAACCAACTGACCCCGCTGGCAATGACGACCCCAGCAACGACCGGGACCAATGCAGCATATGTGAGCCATGCCTCTCTCTTCATCGTCATCAAGTACGAAAAGACAGCGGTGAAGAAGGGCGTGGTGGCGCCAACAGCCTGATTGAATGAAACGGGCAGGTATCTGAGGGAGATATTTCCTCCGACAACAGAGGCACAAAAGACAACGCTGAGAAGTGCAATTTTGAGTAACTGGGGCCTGGATCTGATGGCCTGGAGAGGCACCAATTTAAAGATAACGATGGAAATGTAGCTGAAAATGGCGCAGGCGGACATGTGGCACATGGTGAGGAAGATTGGGTACGTGAAGGCGTAATTGGAGAGCAAGAGCTTGTTGAGGAGGAGCACTCCAATGTTGGACGTGTACCACCCCACGATCAGTGCAATGATGAACAACGTCTCTTTCTTGTTTCCCATTTTCTGGCTTTTCAACGACTAGAAGAAGAGATTTTTGCATTGAGTGGAGAGATCTGTCGTTGTTTTATGAGGAGGAATGTGTTCTGTAGCTAGGTGGGTTTCTCATCTTCTTGGCTTTCTTCTTCCCTTGTCGATTCAGGATTTGGGAAGACAATGGTGATGATGATGTGAGGGAAAGAGAGATCGAGAGAAAGAGGGGATGGAATTGTGGAGGATATGCAGTTGGGACAAGTCTGTCTAATTCAAGACAGATAAAAGAGAGAGAGAGAGAATGAAATCAATGTAAGAGATGGCATTGTCCCCATACAGTCCCATATATTTTCGTTTGAAAATTTTGTTCTTGGGTATTATTGATTGTTCAATTAAATTCCACGTGTACATTGCTCACCTATTTTACTTCTAATACCTATTTACTACACTAATAATTTAATTCACTAACTATCCAATTATTGAAATTTTATAATGGTTTTGTATGACTACGTTCCATCAAATTTATGTCATACTTTGTGATATATAGAATTTATTTTTTAAATATAATTTATTAATTTTAAAAAATAATATATATAGCTTATCATACCTTTCTCATTTGACCAAATTAATGATAGATCTAATAATTTCATAAATTTTAAATATATATATATATAGGTTTTTAAAAAATTAAATCCATATATTCTAAATAGCAATATTTGTTGCTAAGGATAACAGCATATCATTCCTCTGTAAATGAAATTGGTTGAAAATGTTCATATCTAAATAGTATTTTAATACAAAAAATAACTTAAATGAATCGATTGGCACAAATATAATCATTGAGATATTATCAACAAGTAGATTTTTATTAAAATACTATAAGGAAAATAACAGAAAATTTGAAAGATATATTAAATTAAATTAAAAACTTAAAACTATACAAATTAAAAATGGGTAAAGATTTTAGATAACCATAACAATAATATTATAATTATTTATTATTAAGCCAGTCTCTTACAGAAATTAAAAGATATAATCAAAAGATGGAAAGTATTGACAAAAAACCTCACTAATTTTTTTTTCTATATTATGAAACAATGTTTTATAGTTAATATAAATATATCATGCATCTTCAAGAAATTGAGGACTAAATCAATGTTGCAAAGGAATTTTATAAAAAAAAAAAGAAGAAGAAGGATAGCTCTATTAATGGACCAATTTAGAGAGTTTATAAGACATGGTTTAAGTTCATTTTTTTATTAATTGGGCTACTGAATCTCATTTTTAAAATTTCATAAAATTCTTACATTATAGGATGAAAATACCTTATCTTTTTTTTCTCTTGGAGAAAAAGAAGTGGAGTAGCATTCTCTCTCAATAAAGCGACATCTATAGGCACCCATGAGATGGATTTTTGGGATTTTTTATAATTTTATTGCTTATTTTATATATATTGGTAGGGAATATTAGAGATTATGTGAATAGATAAGAATGAATTAATGACATGTTAGGTTATGAACGCCTAAGAATATTTGGGTTTTCTTTCTTGATGAATTTCATATACAAATAAGAGCCTTTGGTATTCACATAGGCATCAGATCCGATAAATCTAAAGTTGACCCGACTGAGACTCGATTAGACAAGATGGATAAATTGATCACTCAGATTTATGATCAAACCGATAGAAGAATGAGAGAACCCACCTTCAAGTTCCCTACGAGCATCAACATCATTACTCTGGGGAGGGTTCATAATGTAAAACTTTTCTGAGTCCAAATCAAGTTTAACTTTGTTATCATTGCTTTATTTGTTAGAGTGGTTGGCTATTATTATCTTGTGTAGGAAGTTTTGCCTTGAAATCTTTTGGATATTTAACCTGATCAATTGTACTTGTGGGTGGTGTCATAGATCTAAAATTTTACCTAGAATCACCACAAAATGAGGTCGGCAAATTTCTATGTATTAAAAAAAACCTTTGTGATTAATTTAGAAAGCCTAAAAAAAGAAAAAGGACTTCCATGGGCTGCTAAAATTAAATCAGCCAAAGACCCATTATTGTGACTGTTTAAACAGCAAGTGGGTGGATTAAAACCCCACTAAATGGCAGCAACCAACTTGCAGAAACGTGTCGCAGATCGAGCCAAATTTAGGCCTGGATTTTTAAGGTGTGTTTGAACTTTGAAGGGAAAGAGAGAGAATCAAAGGGTGAGATTTCAAGTTTGATTTTACCCAGATATTAGCAGTATTATGGTCGAATTTCGGCAAATAAAATCAGCAAGAAATCTGGATAATTTTGGTTGAAATCGGTCTAAGATCAGCTTCAACGGTAGACTGGATACTGGACCTGATCTTTTGATTTGTTTCCCACTCAAAAACTCAAACCAAGATCAGCAAGAAATGAAATAAAATCAGAACAGAAGAAGAAAGCCAGGGAGGAGGAGGAAAGAAAGAAAAACAAAGGAAGAAGAATCTTGCCAGACCAGGGACCGATTACACAGAAGAGAGAGGGAAGGAGGAACGGCAGAGAGAGGCTGAGACTTGGTAGTTTGATTTATTATTATTTATTTCCTTTTTAAAATTTAAAAATAAGGCCATGTAAATTCAGCATTTAGCCAAAAAAAAATTGTAATCATAATTTATTTGATTTTATTGAAGCTTTTTATGCTTTGTTTGAACGTCCCTATTGTGATGAGTCTTAAATTCCTTTTGAATTTAATTTGATATTGTATTGAGTTAATTTCAATTAGAGTAACTGAATTTTTTTAATTGTATTTTGAATTTAAATTTCAATTAATGTATTTTTTCTATTATTTAATTAAAATTGAATTCTGCAATCCAAATTAATTTATTAGAATATTCTTTGAGATTTAGTTCGAATTTGAACCTGATTAGAGATCGTATGCTCTTCAAGTTTCTAATGTATTTGATTTAATTAATTAAGTTCTTCAGAATTTTGAATTCGAACTCCTAATTTCTCATTCAAATTAAGTTTCGAGAACGCCTAATTTCTAAGAAGCTTAAACACCTTAATCATAACAATAATAATTTGGATTGACATGATAGCAATTTAAGAAAAATATAAATATTATAATTTAAAAGAGCACAAACCACTCTCAACATTCACCCAAACACCAATTAAAAGGGAAAAAGCTCATAAAATAAGGGCAAATCAACTCTTATACACCCTATATCAATACACCAAATATTAAAAGAGATATGGCCACACTCATAGGTGGAGTCTGTATGATCATCACCATAGAGGTTTTAATGAAGGGAAAAAAGAAAAAGAAAATAGAAAACTTAGATTGAGATCACAATTTTCCATAATATTTGTTGTTTTATCAAAGCATTAATGTAAATATATTGTGTTTATACAATCTTAAAACAAGCTGAACAGGTTCCACATCATTTGAAGCTTAGAATCATACACAAAACATTTAGATAATATAATTTCAGTAAGTAAAACATGAGTAAATGTAATAAAGTTTTAATTATTACTCTACTTATCATGGAAAGGAATAAAATTTGTAATCAAAATAATAAAATTGGAGAAAGCTTTAAGACACATGCCTATGAAGCTGAAAATCTCTAATTGAGTGAGAAACACTAATGTACATAAGTAAAAAAAAATACATAGATTATCATTAAATAACTACTCATGTTTGTAATTTCAATTATAACAATATAATTATCAAATACTAATTCAAGAATGTCTGAATTTCACTCTAATAAGAATCAAATAGAAATTGAACTAGACAAAAAATACTTAAAAGATGTCAAAAAAAATAAACGTGATTTCTTATTCTATTCAAAATCAAAGGTCAAACTTCAAAAAACCTAGACACACACAAAGTCCATTTTATTTTTTCTCCAATTATCATCATTTACATTAAAAATAAATTATATGAATAAAAAATATACTTCATGAACTATAATTAAACCAAATTTCGGGCCTACATTTAATTTCTAGTTACTTAATCTTAGTAATCAAATTCACCAGAACACCAGATGACTCTGACCACTAAATTAAGTGGCTATGAATTGAATTTTGTACTCAATTTTTGTCCAAATGTAGTTATTGAAGTCCATTTTTAGTTGAACAGTTGGATTTTCTATTCATGTGTAAAAGATTTAAATAAATATGAAATTTTTTGAGCGCAACATGCCAGGCTGAAATAGGTGATTCCAACCCATTTCGCCAAATCAAGCTCGTTCCAACCAGAATAGTCGAGAATGGGCCAAAATGTCCAAATTGGAGCCCAGTGCCACAGAACTAACCTATTCCATTCCATTTTTTGGGATCGAAAATGGAATGAAATTGTCATCAAGTAAGCTGTAATCTTTAAGTGATGAGACCCACTGCCTATTTAGCAAAGAGAAATTATGTCAAGAACTAGTTCACAATAAATTGGTGTGAACATTCAATCACAATCATCAGATTGAATTATTGACTAAATTTAAAAAGTGAAATCTAACAGCTCTTTGTAACCCAAAGACTGTGATTTAAAGTTCACACCAGTTTTTGTGAACTGATTCGAAACGAATAACCTCTTTATGTTGCAACCATACAGAAGGTAGAACCCATCCATCAGATACACGGCAAGACTTGTTTCAGTCCAAGTCTAAGCCATTCAAATCATTTACATTAATGTAGACTGAGCACAATAATACATATACATGTATAAACGTAAATGCACAAGCATACACAGATACAGTGAATGAGACATTCCACACTAAAATATCTGTCCTAATTTGAAATGAAGATGGGGATCAAGCATCCATCCGAAACATGTTTCTTCTTAAGTGAAAAAAAATCATGGTGACAGGATATGGTCAAGTAGGATTGTCTCATCTCGCTCAGGTGCAACACGACATAGGATTTTATGAAAATTAAAGTCCCAAGAAAGTTAACATAATTGAAATTCAACTGGAGAAAAGATACAATCAGCATATGTTTGCCCAAAATGCAAGGGGCAAGAGAAGTCCAAACTCGGTGATGAATGAATCCAGTGCTCAGAAAGTGCTTCCGGCAACTTCCGAAAAGAGGATAAAGCATAGCTCTAATAAATACTGCTGAGTGTTTTTTAAGATGTTGCAGATATTACCGATGGAAACACCCAATCCATGAGCTCACAAGTCCAGGCAGGTTACAAATGACAACTGCATCTATCATAGCATACTTGTTAAGAAAAAGAACACATATATGAATTAATAAAAGTACCAGCATCCTTTCAAAAGTAAACAAGTGAATAAATGGAGGAATGGGTCTTTAAAAAAAAAAAAATCAACCAAGCACATAAGGACCCTCAGTTCGGCCACAAAAACTAATTGGTTGGCCGCATGCTATGGTAATTCTGATTCAGAACACCCATTTGGTGGCTTGTCCTGAACCAATCATGTCCTGAGTATCTTTCACATTGGAAAACATTACATGCATGGCAGCTGGATCAACTTCTCAATCAATAAGGAGCATTATGAACCATTGGTTGCATTGTCTGAGTCAAGAAAATAGAATCAGACAACTGTCAATCTAGATTACTCATTCGAGAATTCTTAGCAGCATGACCATCCATAATGGAGCCAATCTGAACAGCTTGGATCCATGGAAGATGAGAAGCTAGTGAATGAGAAAGCTGGAAATTGAATTTGGGTAAGGGATTAAAGTTGGTTGCCTTTTCAAGGGACCATTAGTTTTGTTTTGACTGTTCTATTGTGCTTCATGTTCAGTCTTTTGCCTTTTTTGGTTGTTTTTGTTGGTTTACTGGTAGAAGTCTTCCAAGTCTAGGGCTCCAACTCGGGTCGGGCGGGTCGGGTTCCTTAAAACCCAACCCGACCCGAATTCTCAAGCATTGAATCATATGCCATTCTGAAAAGAATATTTCCATTTGAAGCAATAAGAAGTTTTATTTACCTTCTAACTCTATAGGATTTTTGCATAATTCCTCAGAACTTAGAAAATTCAATAAGAAGCTATCACTATCACAGAGGGTGGTGAGAGATCCAATATGTGACAAAATGACATTTTATTCTGTATTATGCCAAAATAAGCAAGTGAGGAGGTTAAGGAACCATGGCACTTTTTCTAATCTATGAAAATACTAGAAAGCTGGCAAGGGAATTGGATGCCTCTTTTTTGTCATTTGCTAACAGAATTTCATTAAAGAAGATGACCCAAGGCAGCTGAATAATGAGACAGTATAGTACTTCATGTTAGTTTAACATAACCTTAGATTAGTACATCAGGTTCTGCTGCATTATCTCAGTCACCATTCATCCTCTGTTCAGGCGAGCTGCCCTTACTATACTTTCTTATCCTTGATGTAATTTCTGTTCTTCCAAAGGAAGAAGCACAGATATCCCCTTTTCATCCAAATTGAAGCATTTGTAAGAAAACTTACGTTTCACTTTCTTATGCACAGGAAAAAAATATAACTAATATGATTAAATAAACTGAGGCAGCATATCCATCTCAACAAAGTACATAGGAAAAAACCTACCGTAGCTGGTTAGAGCGATCATTTAATGGAAAGAAATGTAAACAAGATCGATAGCAGAATGATCACTGCAATAATCTGCATGGGAAAAGGTCTAGAAAATTAGATACAATTCCACATTTCTGGCACAAAAAAAGGGGAAAAAGTAGAGTATAAGGACGAACCAGAGCTGAATTGTACATAGGCTTGCTCTCATCCACAAATGATCTGTCGAAGCCCAGAAAGCATGGTCACACAAATGGAACTCGTGTACAAACCGAAGAAATATAGAGATCATGACTAACCTTTTATCTAGCACTCCAAAGTCTCTGCAAGCCCTTTGTATTGCTTCTACTCGGTTCAGTGTCTGTGTTGCATTGGGATCATTCTTGTTGACCTGCAATAGCCTTTAGCCTGTCATTGGGGTACACATGTTGGAGGTATAGCTGCAAGTGCAGGTGTTACCTAACCCACCGCTAAATCTTTAGAGCACAGGGACACATTAAAATTTAATATATCAAAGACATTTCAGCGCTTAAAAAATACATCTCTTTATTTTCTTCATTTATCTATTTACTCAGATGCAATAGAGCCATATCTGACATGGATCCAATACCCATGCCATGCTATGCCACATCCAATAAAGAAGCTGCAAGACACAGGAAGGATCCTTGTTATCTTAGGCACTGCATTTTCTTTATAATGTATCATATGCAGATGTTTAATTTGAGAAAACCTTTCAATCATTAAGACTCATATATGCATGTATTATTGACTTAAATAAATAAAAATAAGAACAAATAGGAAAAAGAGAAAACAAAAATTTAACCTCCACAGTTTTTATTTATTTATTTATCTTGCAAGTGGGAGGAAGGGGGAAGGAGGGAGGGCAATGAAAATATTCCAGTGGGCACAGAGAGGAACATATCTGTCTATGACATTATACGACACCATTTTTATAGAATGTTTATGTATGTGAGCATATTTCTTATAAATAGGCTAAACGAAAACAAACAAAATCCATGCAGTGAGTAGACAGAGCATGAAAATATGAATAGAGCTTGCTGGGGTTGTTATTAATCACCAGCATTTCGTCATTACACATCAGTCACATATGGTGATTGCCACTACATGCCAGGAACCAGGTGAGGCCATAGCCAGAATGTGATGTACCAAACAATTATACTAGACTTGTGTCAATGACATGCAGATGGGCAATTTAGATTGTTCAGTGCAAACAAGTACTGGTATGCATTAGATGGGAAAATTTTACAAGAATTAGAAGACTGGGAAGTATTTAACTGTACAATCATGCAATTCTGTGCAATGGCCCATGCATATATAGTTGTGCACGTTGCGTTCGAGCCCCATGGTGGGACGCTTTTTAAACTCTATAATTTTATCTCTCAAAAAGAAAAAAATATAGTGGTGCACAAAATCAACAATTGCAGTTGTACTAGCTGCCACATGTACAGCACAGATTATAAAGACATGCAGGCAACAATCTAAGTATTGCTCACACATGGCATCATTTCATCAGATCAACATTGTGTTTTGTAGACAGCATGAGACCATTTAACCATTTCTTCATTCAGTGTTCTTTTGTTCATTAAATGCTTGCAGAGTAGTTTTTATCACTTTTGGTGCAACAGGTAATGTTAGGCAATCTTTAGGATTTATCATTTCAATGGGGAGTGGATACTTTTCAGTCTAGGGGTAAATGGATGCGGAAATTAGTTCAATTGGTGATTCTGTGATCCATGTGTAAAGAAAAAATCAAGAGGGTTTTACATGCTAAGCGGAATGAATCTCATGAAATGTTGGAATTAGCAAGACTTACAGTTATAACCTTTTCCCCCTCCCAATTTAAAGCGGTTACTGACCAATGAAGGAATTTAAATCTTTTCAGGTGTGACCTTTTTGAGAAATTGGGAAGGTAACATGTGGAGGGAAATCCACACCTAAACTCAGTATTCTTTGGATTCCACCAAGGTTGGTTTAGCTGACATCCGATGTCACAGAAAAAAAAAAGGTGAAAATTGGAACAGCCAGAATTAGAGGAGTTCTACATAACGAAAATGGGTAAGCTCTTGCTTCTTACCTCCACTCTAGTTATGACGCAAATGAGGAAGAACTTTTACCACTCAAGATGCTTTGGATATATAGAGACTTCCCATCAGTCTTGGAAGGCTTCTGATTGAAAGCCACTCCTCTAATGTGACCAAGTGGACAACTTGAAGGATGAGACATCCATGGAAGCTTAAATCAGTCTTGAGGGACATTAATTCCTCACCTTGGAAGAGTTCAGCCTCTTATATTTGTTTTAAGAGAATACAAGTTACATTGAAAATTTCTTAGAAAAGCATGGGGTGGAGAGAGAATTTGCTTATCAGGCACAAATAGTATCAATTTTGTGATTTAGATTCCATTTTATGATGCAAGTCCCTCTTTGTATGCGGGTGTGGAATGGAGGGGTACTGGGGTGATGATGCATGTTAATAGTATATATTTCTGTATTGTTTCCTTTTACTAAATAAATTATATCAATGTTGTGAAAATCGAATCGTATCGTAAATCGTTAATACATCTTAAATCGCAAATCGTGTATCGTAAATCGTAAAATCGTAAGATTCATAAGTATTTTCCCTAAAAAATATTTAATATATGAAATAACGTAAAATATATCTAAAATGTAATAACATGAGCAATTCTCCAATTTTCTTTTAATATTAAGTGAATTCTATATAATCAGTTCATTGGAGCTCAAATTTCAATGCTCCAACTCCCAAAATTATAAGACTAGTATATAATCCAACTATACTGTGAAAAGTCAATAATGAACTAAAAAAAACCTCAAAAAATCGAAAGGTCTTAAATGCTCATCAACTCAAGCCTTAAAAACCATTAAAACGAAATGTTTCATGCTTTCACACTCCTAATAACCCCATAATTCTATTATTTATACGAATTGTAAGATTTGTTGATAGATTCGAATCGTTCCTCTTATCATATCGTATGAATCGTAAGATACGAATCGTGTATCGTAAGATTTTAACAACCATGAATTATATTATAATATGAAATAAAAAACAAAAGCTGCAACCAGGATCTGGATAATCATCAAGGATCTAGTTTATTACATTTGAACACTATCAAGGCTCATAAAAAGATGAAGATTGTAAATTAAAGCATATAGTTCATGGAAAAAATAAACAGATGTATATAGAATCACACATCAAATCACTAGTTTGTTTCTTTCTCCCCAAACAAGTTCATACAGGTAACGCATGACTGACATACCTTGGCCTTCAACATGGAAGAAAAACTAAAGAAAGCACCATAAACATCAGACATTGTTCTCGTTTGATGAATAACTTTCGCTGTTAGCCCTGGGGAAAAAAGTTTAAATATGGAAATGAATGAGAACCAGCACCACACCTGCTTTCCAAGAGATGCATATCATAAACAGGTAGGGAGGAAAAAAGAGAGAAAAAAAAAGCTTCTACGAAATAAAGATACTAGAAACTTGCTTTATTATTTGCATCCAATCCAACTCTAATAGACAAGAAAAGAAATCTATAAAGATAACTTCCTCACCTCGTCTCATTTTAACTACTACTCGGAAAACTTCAAGGTTGTTATAGCATAAGGCTAGTGTTCCAATTGCCATGATCTGATACAAGCAGTTCATATCAGTTAGCACACAAACTCCAAAAAGGACATCTCAAAATCAATAAGCATGCATAATTTAACGTTCCAATTGTGCCTTTGCAATCTTATGAAGATGGAGGAATTATTTTCCTAGTTATTTCTTTTTAATATTGTGTTGGACCACTGAAGTGACATCGAACTGGATTAAGTGCACATAACTCTTTATGAGTGATTGTGGTGTCTTTAGGAATCGAAAGTATCCAATGGCAGAAATAGACAAGAGAGAATTGGACCCCAATTGTCACAGGACTTGACCATTTCAAAATTGTCACATTACTTGAAAACTCCTTAGCATAAGGGTTGAGCCCAGACAGCTAAATTGGAGTAGAAGTTATCTTGTTTGAAATGGAGCCATGAGCAATTTGACCAACAAAGACATGGATACAAGTTATCTCCAACATAGGAAGGCCAGCGAAGACTTGGAATGAAGTAGTCACAAGCAACATATCAAAGCAATCAAAAAGTACAAAGTGACATCTTAAATGCACAGAAACAGAGAATTTTGTTCATGAGCACCCATCCTTGTTTAAAAACTCATTTTTGTCTTGGCCGACTCAGCCAAGTCAACTAAAGTCAAATAGAATTTTGAACAACTCACCTAGAGACTTGAGCTTCACACAAGTTTTCTGCCTGACTTGGTTGACTCACTGAGTCAGGCCGAAAACTCGGATGAGTTGAGTCTTGGTTCAATGGACATATTGGTATAAATTTACTAAATTAATGAAGGCAAAAAGGGAAAATCAAGTTTAATGTAAAAGGGCTTTGCAACCCTTCGTGCCTTGAACCCTTGGTTCCGACTTCCAAACAGAGAATGAGAAATAGAGAAAGAGAAAAACTTGGGTGGATTTTAGCAGGTATTTGTTTACTGTTTTTTTCATTTCTTTATTTCCTTTTTCTTCTTCCTCCTTCAAAAGAGCAGCCCAGGCAAATTTGATTGCAGTTCTTTTTTTCTTTCTTTCTTCTTCCTTCTACCGCCTCCTAAAGTGCAGCCCGAGCAATTTGATTCCATTTTTCTTTCTTTCTTCCTTCTTCCTCCTCATCTTACTCTGCTTCAAAATTTCTGCAGAAAGAGAGAGGTTTTGATTTCTGATTTTTGCCTCCTAACAATATTTTAGTGACAAATTTTGGCCAAAATCCGAAACTGACCAAAAAAATTCAGTTCTAGATTTATTATAGGAAACATGTCTAAATATTTTAAACAAGTTTTTGCCTAGTGTTTTTTGTGACTTATTTTTTTATAATTTTTTAACATATATATGGCTTGAGTCTTGACTTTTACTCAGTCAAAACTCGCCCAAGGCTTCGAGTTGACTCGACTCGGTAAGAAATTAAGTTGAGTCGAGTTTTCAAGTTTTCGAACTATGGCATAGAGGAGTATAATAGTAGAAAACCAAAAGGCAAGCCCAAGTCTGTGATAATAGAATTCACGACAATGAGGACGATAATCATTGTAGAAGTTTTCGTACGGAACAGCTGAAGCTGATTATCAGCAAAATGTAGCAGATGGAGAATTTATATTCATTGAAAGAGAATTACTTTAATCCACATATAATGAAATGCATTTTGTATCAAGGTTTTAATTGTTGCATACCAGAATAATAGATTCATGACATGCATTTTGTAAAGTATAGACCTGCTATACTTAATTATTAGCTATTTAATGAAATCATTCATTTCCACTTTAAAAAAAAAAAAGCTTTCTAGACGCACTGAGACACCAAGGAGACGAGAATGGGTAGAATGTCACCCCCACCATGTGATTTGGGACCTTTTTTTTATCAAGGTTGATATTTGCATAGGCCACAACAGACACACAAAAGAAAAACAAAAAAAATAAACTCTACACCCCTAATGAATTGCACTTGTTCAAAATTTGACCCCAACATAAGTTATATAGCCAATTGATCTAACCAAATTTGATCCATTTCCATCAGATAAAGCTGAATTTTTGAGACCTCAAGAAATATGGCTTCACTTAAACAATCAAAAAGATTTTTACAATGCCCCCCCATATACCAGCCAAGACCTTTCAAAATCACCCATCCACATGGGCCCAGGATGCCCCACATAGGTGTTGGTGCTCAAATACGCACACCCTGATTGTGGGTCCCACATGGGCCAATGTAGATGGGAGAATCGAAAAGATCTTTTTTTGAATAAGGATGTTTATAAAAAATTCACTTTGATTGGATAAGTGAAACCATGGTTTTAAGGGCCCAACGATTCAATTTTATATGGAAATGGAAATTCATGGGCTTAGATCAATGGTTTGTACAACTTAGATTGGGGTCATATTAGGTGAGAATTCAAAAGGGAAAAAGAGGGGGAGGAAGGAGAGTCTGAAAAGGGTAGCCCCACATGGCCATGGTTGCACGTTGTTATTTGAGCACTAGTGCCTAGGTGTAATATCTTATAAAAATCAACATTGTGGATTAATTAAAGAAATTACACAGCCATTTCATTGAAACCTCAAAATCGCTCCTTACCTGAGGAATGGCACAAAATCGAAAAACAAATGGATCTCGCAAAGAAGACATGTACTTCAAACAATCTTCCACATGTATCAATGCATTGGTGACCATTTCGTTTAAGCATTCAACTGCTTTGACTGAATTATCCTCGTATTTGAAGTCCTGAAGAATACAATAGAAAAACACATTAAATGAATGAAATGAGACAAATGAAAATTAACTAAGACTAGAAAAATATCATGCCGTAAGAATAGCATGAGCTTTGACCCAAAGACATGCCTATTATATCCTCAAGTTTTAGTACAGTGTGTGGTTAAAGAGGGTCCAAGGACATGCATAGCAACATTGACCCTTACAAGTATCCCCAGCTTTATTGTTTTGAGTTGTGTGACAGTGTTTGCACACACGCCTACATGCATGCATGTTAATTTTCTTCCATTGACAGTTATGCGAGGTTTACCTGTATACCCAAAACACTAACCCAACCACCACACATCGCCACCACCAAATAACACACACACACACACCACTCCACCCTAATAATAACAGCAACAACAATAATAAAGTGTAGAGGCCCTTGATCTTGATTAGAGTAACCCAATCCGATGGAGTGTTACTTCATTTATCCTTGTCAACAACTCACTATTGATCTTCATACAATGCCCTAAAATCATAGTGATGACCATCCAATCAAGATGAGTTTGGAACTTCTCTAATCATTATCATTAAGGTTGTTTACCCCTTTTCTGGGGTTAGTTTTCTAAGTTCTACTTTAACTCCATTATATGATGGTATTCCATCACATGCCCTTTTTCGGAATGATAACATAACTTTTATTGAAACTTAGTCAGGAATACAAAGATAAAAAACAGGCCCACTGAGACTGGCCTGAAAAACAGAGTCAAACATTACAAATATAGCAAGATTTTAGGTCAATGGCATCTAGCTACCATTAGACAGGGTAGAGTGTATACCAGAAAAAGAATCTAAAGAAAATGCCCACTGAATAGTGTTCGATCTGACTTTGAAAGCCACATCTTCCGATGGCACAGATTTTTCTTCAAAACTTCTAGTTCGTTCTAGCCAAATAAACCAAAATTCATTTTCCTAAGAGATTGCTTCTCCTTGTGAAAGGACCCAATTCTCAATGGGAAATGAGAAGCAGAAGGAAGGGAAGAATTGTCCATACAAAGAGAGAGAGAGAGAGAGTAACTTAGGACTAAATAGGCAAAACAAAAGGGCAATGGATAAATAGGTGATCAATAGATTTCTCATTCCTCCAACAAAGATAACGAATATTGTATAATACCCCACCCCAGAGGGGGTCTATAGTGTGGAGGAGAAAAAGTCCCACATTACAAGTTGCTTTGAAAATTCTCTGGTATATAAGCGGTAGCCTTCCTCCTTCTAGCATGAGGCCTTTTGGGAGAAACAGTGGGTTGGCTCACCAATTGAAAACCATGCGGATTGTGTGTGAAGCCCAGAGCAGATAATATCATGCTAGCGGGACAAGTCGTTACAAATGGTATCAAAGCATGGTTCAACTCTCTGTCTGAGGGTGTGGGCTTGGTTGTTGTGTGCACAGAGCCGGGGATGACTCTGGCTTTAAGGGGGGTAGATTGTCTATAGTGTGGAGGAGAAAAAGTCCCACATTACTAGTTGCTTTGGAAATTCTCTGGTATATAAGTGGTAGCCTTCCTCCTTCTAGCATGAAGTCTTTTGGGAGGGTTGGCTCGCCAATTGAAAGCCGTGCGGGCGCTATGTGTGAGGCCTAGAGAGGACAATATCATGTAGCGGGACGGGTCATTACATATTGGGTGAAGAAGATTTTCTCAATTGAGGTTGTCAATGGTCAAAGCCTTATTAAGATGAGCAATCCAACAAAAGCACTTAACCTTAGAGGAATGCTGGTTTCCAAATGGGTTTAAATGGGAAATTCATTGGAGGATTAGGTTTAAGTAAGGAGAACAAAGATTTCATCACATGCCTGTTAACAGCTTGTGATGTAAATGGCTCAGATTCAGGTCATCAGATATGTACAATAAACAATTGGATCCACTTCCTAAATGCAAGATCCAAATTTGAAATCCTTAATACAAGAATCAAATCCAGATCTGCATCCATATACTTAAATCTACATCCACATCCACAGCTGACTCAAATTTGGATTTTCTGTTATTTTTAACATTACATTACTTATGGCATGTGTATACCCTTTTTAGCTATATTACTTACATCTATACCATTTATATTAATTGCAACTGGATCTGCAAATATCCACATGTACATTAAAAAGGAAAAACAAACGGATATTAAATTTTCATATGGATTCAGATCCAAAAATTTAAACTATTCTTAAATTTGCAACAAAACCTGTGTATCTCTGATTGAATTCTTCAGATTTTGGACTTTGGGTAGCCATTTGCCTCCTATTAGCATTCAGGATAAAAGGCAAACACATTATGGGCATTAGAAGGCTAGTCAAGATATTTAAATCATCTTGTCACATCCAAGTTCTACTTGCACGTTTGGAGCTTCCCTAATCCATCTTCCCAACCTTTTTGCCCAGGTTGGACTCACCATTATATGCAGAAAAAAGAGAGTTGCAAAGTTACACTAAGCAAGGAATTATCTCATTAAGGGTTTAAGGAATATCAGCAATGCACCTCAAGTTTGTCAGCATATTTACTCCATATTTGACGTGGCCAAAACATGCGAGACTTTGGTATCTCATTTATGTCCTCTAGGTAGTCTCGAATATATTCGTCTTCTGCAATGTGAAAGCAAAATGGTGCAACTTGTGACCATGCAAAAACTAGAACCAAAAAAAAGGTTGCTAGTATGAAAATAAAAAGTTATGGGTTCCCAAATATATCCAAGCAGAACCTGAAGAAATAATCCCATTGAATTTGAGAGGGAATCTGGAGCCATGTCTTCCAACTTAGATGCATAAAATAGCTTGGACAATCCTAGTCCAACAAGTCCTGCCACATAGTGGCAATATTCATCATAGTCATCAATTGTTTCAACCTACAAAAAATGTAGAAAAGATTTACTTAAATGGAACATAGACTAGAGTATTTCCTTCACACAAAGCCTTCAATAATAAGGAATTTCAAGCTCGGAATGTAGTTCAAACAGTGGCAAAATTACATGGAAAACAAATTAATGTGGTAAGCATTGACTTTTTGGACTAAGAATAAAAGGAAATTCGATAAAATTAAAAATATTTTCGTCATATATATTTAAATCCACAACAATAATAGGAGCGGGTTAACTCGAACCCAATAACAGTTGCAATAATGAGCACCTCCACATGACCACCTCCTCTATGTATTATAAATTTTTTCCCCATAAAAGAGGGTGAAAAAAGAAATTGATTGAAATAACCTAGATAACCCTTGGATAAATGTAGAATATCAACAAAAATACTTTATATTTCCTCCAAAGAAGATTAAAAAAAAAATGCCATGGTTTGTTACTTTGACAAGTTAGAATTATCTAAATTTTACACTATTAGATTCTTTTTTGGACCCATTGTCAATACTAAGCAGCAATAAAAAAAAAAATGCAACCATTTTTCATGATGTTATGCATAAATCATGCATATTATGGCCAGTTTCTTTAAAAAGGAAAAAGAAAGAAAATTCGACAAGGGAGAATTCAAGGGTGATTCTTCCACAATTGAATTTGATATGGGAGAATTCAAGTAAACAGAATCCCTTTTTGTCGGAATAAATGATTCATCAAATGCTTGGGTGTTACTTCTATTAATCTAACACTTCATACAAGCCAAATCCTCCAATAAATTATTGAGCCAATGGAACAATTTGAATTAAATGAATTTATTAAGATCAGTATCAATACATTGTCCTCATCCAAAATTTGGCCACAATTCATTACATTGCTACCATTTGAAATATACAGAATTTCATCCATAATATTGGAAATATTGAAACATCTTAGAATTCCAATCCTTTACAATGTATGTGGGAAAAATATTTTTAGGAATAAGAAAATCATATCATCTCCATTGACAAGCATCTTTCCATGTTGTCCGTTGGGATCCATCGAAATAATTCTCATCAATGTGTCCTTTTTTTTTCTCATTATCTTCAATAGTTTGGTATCATCCTTTTTTTCTCATAATTAGATGACAAAGAATAAGATGCAAAAATCCTTTGTCTTGAGGAAAGACAAAGATACCAATACAAAGAGGGATACAAGCTGCTGAAGAGGTCCACTTCCTCATTAACTAAATGGTGGATTAAGTTTGGTATTTAATCTTATGGACCAATGAAATACTCATGGTACATAATCAATTATACATCCCATTTGTTAGGCAAACAGACTAATTCAATAGTCAGCATTTCCCTTTATTTACATATGTATGTATATACATACATATATACACGTATATGTATAAATTATACCCCTTTCTATCAATTTTATAGGACTCAGATATTGAAATAACTAGTGGAGTGATGGAGAATACAATTGTCAACAAGGTTGAGTAGAAAACTAAAACTCAAGTCGAACCTAAATAAATGAGACAACGGCTTTGATGATAATGATAATGTAAGAGTACATCTTTCTAAATCGACCTCACATTCAAGCACATTTCTTCTCTTTGAATAGAAGATGCAGACATTTCCCTTGGATTTGTCAATCTGAGGAGAAAATATATCTTGATATCATTGATCATTGTTCAATCCAAAGCATCATCCCATCTCAATGGAAAAAGCAAATATCTTTTCAACAAAAATTCTACTTCTGCTTCATTAACAACACTTTGATTGTCTTTTCCTTCTATGTTTTTAATGTTTGATTCTTCATAATCTTTTTCAAAATCTTCTTGCCGGTTTGATGCATTTGATTCAACATTCCTTAGCCAAGTTGTTCTTTTACTTCTTGATTTTAATTTATCTAATTCAATATAACCCTTTTGATTAGATGGTATATGAAACTCACCTTTTTTTATATTTTCATCAATGTTGCCATTTCCATTAAAATTGAATCAAGTGAGTTTTTAAATAGTTACTTTAATACTAAAGAAAGAATACTCCCAAATAGAACACAGTTGCTACCACAAGAGACACTTATGCCTACTAATAAAACAAGAGATGAAAAAGACAGCAAGCTACTCAAGATCACAACATTTCCTCCAAGCTCTACAAGCATTCGGAACAAACAGATTTCAAATTTCCTACTTAATGCACATCCAAGAAGCCAATTTGAACTTCATCCTAATAACGATTTGCCTCACATGGACGACAGTATTACTAGAAGTTGGTCCCTTTCCCACCAAATAGACCATACGACAGTATGAAGCAGAATTCTCCACAAGATCAGGAACTTAGGAGGGCCTAAAACACTGGGGATAGGTCAAAAAGCATGGTCCATGAAGTACCATAGAGTTTGCGAAAAAATACCAGAAAAGGAGCAGCATTCTTATGGTGATATAGTTGAAGGGGACTCCTTTGTAGTGACTCCATGGGCTAGAGGAGCTGAATATCCTTATAGGTATTAAGATAAGGTGGAAAACATGTGAGAAATAATAAGAGATATTTCAAGGTGCAGTATCTCTTAAGGGAGGCTAATGATAAAACTGATGATCTAGCCAAGGAAGGGGTGTCTTCAAACCAATTAACTTTTTCACGTGTCCATTTTAATGGAACTGGTTCGAGACCCATACAAGTGTACTGGGGTTTGTAGCTTTGTTTTATTCTTTACCCTTGGATGCACTCTTTTTTCATAAAGCAATAGTTGTGACCTTTTTATTAGAAAAAAAAGGTGGAACGACATAGAATATAGCCATAAATAGACTAAATACTTACAAAGTGGATCCCATATGGATGGGACAAGCCCTCAAGGATAATGATGACAATTTACATGAGCAAGATTTAATAAATATTTAGGTTCACTATCATTCTCTACCAACCACACAAACACATATATAGTGTGGCCATTTAGACCAACAGTCAAGATCATCATTGTCATTTGCCAAAATCCCATCTATCTAGGATTAGTTTTTTGAGTTCTCCTTCTCCATTAGACCCTATCATGAACCATAAGGTCAGTTGATCAACTATCCATCATGTCCTTCATTATTTTATTTTATCAATATTGTGAAAATCAAATCGTATCGTAAATCGTTAATACATCTTAAATCGCAAAATGTGTATCGTAAATCGTAGAATCGTAAGATTCATTAGTGTTTTCCCTCAAAAATATTTAATATATGAAATAACGTAAAATATATCTAAAATGTAATAACATGAACAATTCTCCAACTTTCTTTCAATATTAAGTGAATTATATATAATTAGTTCATTTGAGCTCAAATTTCAATGTTCCAACTCCCAAAAGTATAAGACCAGTATATAATCTAACTATACCATGAAAAGTCAATAATGAACTAAAAAACCCTAAAAAAATCGAAAGGTCTTAAATGCTCACCAACTCAAGTCTTAAAAACCATTAAAACGAAATGTTTCATGCTTTCACACTCCTAATAACCCCATAATTCTATTATTTATACGAATCGTAAGATTTGTTGATAGATACGAATCGTTCCTCTTATCATATCGTATGAATCGTAAGATACGAATAGTGTATCGTAAGATTTTAACAACCATGTATTTTATTTTGAAAATTATCATGTCCTTCATTATTCCCTACACATTTTCAATGGTCTACCTGTCCTCCTTGTGCCTACAATTCAATGTTATCAGAACTGGACCATCTACCTTACCGTCTTCAAGGAAGGTTGAGTTAAACAAAGTTTATACCAGGTTCAACCGTGGTCAAACTCGGTCAAACCCGTATCTATCAATATAATATTAAGTATTTAGTATTTATAAAAAAATAAAAAATTCTTAAAATTTAACTATTTTTCATTAAAAATATGAAGTTTATATATTCATAAATATAAATAATCCTTTTTTTTTAATTTACGTGTGGAAAACCACAGGAAACCCAGCGTAAAACCCCCACGGGCGATACCCATTGCCCTTAGGATACAAAAAAAAAAAAATATATATATATATATATATAAATAATCCTTTGCTACATATTTATAAATAGTATTATTTATATTTATATTAAGGCACATTTTTTGAAAAAAAATTACCAATGCTTATTTAATACTTACTTCCCAAATGAGAAAAATTAAAGTGGGTACCTCAGGAGCTGAGACCCTCTCCCATTGTTATTTAATATCTACTTTATTTGAGAAATGGAAAATATTAAAAGTGGGTGGTAGGTACATCGGGTGTTGAGACCTCTCCTATCTCCTCTCACACACAAAAGCAGCAGTAGCAGAGAAAAGTTAAAAGAAGAAGATGAAGAATGGAGCAGGCTTTTCTATCTATCCTTCTATCTCACTCTCCATTTCTTTCTCTCCGTTCCCGTCATCCCACGTTTTCTGAAAACAGATTTTTCGAGTAACGGGTCGCGAGTCAAGGCTGAAATTGAAAAACCGATTTCGACCACAGCTCAGAAAGGTTTTTTACAGGTTTTTCTTCCGAACGAGTTAATCGTGGAACCGAACCGTGGATGGGACGGTTGCATCCGGTTCAACCGCGGTCCGGCCCGAGTTCGATAACACTGCTACAAGTTTTAACCTCTCAACTCTACGTATTAGAACTGACTCTGGTCTTCTACTCAAGTGCCCATACCAGCTCCAACGAGTTTCTATCATTTTTTTTCATTTATTAGAGTTATTTTTAAACTATCCTTGATGTGGTCATTTCTAACTCATATATTTTAGTGTTAATCCACTTATCCAATATAGCGTGTCTTTGTTACCTTAACTTTGTCTATTTATCTTTTCTTTATTGTCCAACACTCCACTCCATAGAGCATTACGGATCTGAAAACTAATTTGTAAAATCTTATTTTTAAGAAATGTGGAACTCTTTTACCACAAAAAACTCTACTACCTTGTCTACATTTTGCCCGCCCTGCTCTCATCCTATCAACTATATTTAGGTCATCAACATTCAAGATTTTAAGTCCAATTCATTTGATATTTATTAATATATGGATCAATTGATCTAAAGTAGATTTATTCTAAGATCTTTAAACTGTGTTTATTAGATCTGAAGGTAGATGATATAGGTAGGACATGATATACGGCCTAACTAGATGTACAATTTGTGGAGCTTTGATGGCATCCTCTGATGAGAAAGATTTATCATGCAACCCAGATATATGAAACCCGCAAGGTCATACTGAGATATGAATGTACATGTGTTTCCAAGCCTTCATGGAGATTAATTTGAGAAACTCTAGCATGCCTTACGGTTGTGAAACTTTTGCATGCTTTCATGGGGATTAATTTGTCAAACTCTTCTGTTAAAGATAGGGGTGAAACTCGGGTCAGGTTTTGACCCAATCCGAGAAATCATGCGGGTCGGGTCATGAGAGTCGGGTCAACGCGTCGGGTCGGGTTGAGAAGTCAAAAATCCTATGGAATTCGGGTCGGGTCAGGTTGAGGAATTTTCAAATTAACCCGACCCGACCCAATCCAACCCGGCTATAATTAAGCTAAAATGAGTTCAAAATGCGGGTCGGGTCAGATTTCGGATTGAGTGGGGTTAGAATTCGGGCCACGTCGAGTAGGACTTCGGGTCAATATCTCAGTTCGGGTCGGGTTCCATAATATATTGACTTGGGTCAGGTTGGGTTTTAAGAAACCCGACCCGACCCGATTTCAGTCCAAGTTAAAGAGTTTGCATTGTTATTTGAACCATTGTAGCTTGAAGTGTGTATAAATGGGAGTATTACAAACTTGAGAAACAACCCAACATCCCTCCCAACACCTTCTAAATTCTTAATCCTAGTTGCTTCCATCAAGCTAGAGGTGCAATCCAAAGTGGACTTTGGCCCAACCAAATCTAAAAGGCCAAGGTATAGTATATTTTATTTATTTATATATATATATATAACATGACACTCCATTTATCATATTACAATATTTTGATCAAGAATGTAGATCCTATGGAAGAGAGATGTTAATCCCTTCATAATAAAAATGCTTCAAAAGTCTTTCTTTCAATTAAAATGAAGGAAATTCATGTTGAAGCCTCCACTTTCCAAAAGCACCCCAGCCCCCCCCTTCCCCCCTTCCCATTTTCAAAGAATAAAAAACCTGAATCTTGTCGAATTGTTGTGTCACTTGTACCAAAAAGTTAGTTGATACTATAAAACCAATCAATTTGGGAAAGAACTGTAGGTTCTGCCATTGATGCATATAATTAATTAATTATCACTGTAACTTCATGGTTGTTTATCAATATATAGAAATCAAGGCACTATTCAGTTTGATAATCAGTCAGTTGATATCTGCTAAACAAAGGGAATCTATAAAACCAATCAATATGGGAAAGCATTATAGGCTCTGCCATTGGTAATATATACTATATAGTACTCATTTTTAACTTCGTGACTGTTTATCAATATATGGAAATCAAGGCACCATTCAGTTTGATAAATCACATGCTGCAGAATATGAATGACAAACCTCCTTGCATATAAACTTTGCCATTCCTGCTCCCATTCGTTTAGTGATGTCTTCAATTGCCTCTTGGTAACTGAATGCCATGAATATTAACAATAATTGTAATGAAGCAAGTTAGAATAACAAAAAATATTATGTACAGAGATTCCTTCAGCTACTTAAAAGAATTTCTAGAGTAAGAAATACCATTTTCCAAGTTCTAAAAATGCAGTAGAAACATGATGAAACTTATCCATGAGAACTTTGTAATCCTTTGTACCACCTAAAAGCCAGAAAATCGCTGTAATTAATAAACTATAATATTTAAATCCATCAATACACCAATATTATATAGTGCAAACCCCACAATATTAGTGTTTTTTTTTTTTTTGAGATGCACAAGATTAGCATATTCAAACAGGCAAAAAAATTACTTCAGCAGTTCAAACATTCGGTAATAGGCTGATTCCTGAATACCTGGATACTTAAATGTGCTGGACATATTCATGTCAAAACCTAATACTTGAAAGATACTTTGTAGAATATGCTTTAACTAAACCCTGTTGCACTAGGTTTGCCGTATTTGAATTTGTCACAGGCTGAATACATTTTAGAAATTCTATCTAAAAAGTTAAGGCCCATCTGTTCAATGGTCTGGATCACCAAACCATAGGATCATACAATATTTATCTATGAAAAGGTCTTGCCCTCCTTTTCAGGAAAAAAGAGTCTTTCCCTTGCAGCCACACTGGTCTGTCAAGCTTTCGGAACCAGCCTGCTATCAGTCAGGATAAAGTTCATCTCTAGCCAATCAGATGTTCAGGCTCAGGAAAGAAAATTGATTCCCAATTAACAACTAATCACACCTAGACCTTACCGGTAAGGTTCCAGGTGTCCGAGTCAAAACTTCAAGAAAGATTTTTCTTCAATATAGTTTCGGACATTACTATAGATCAAATATAAGCCTCTATGAGGCCTAACATCAGCTTCATCAAGCTTCTGATTTACTTAGTAGCGATGCGGCCACTGAGGCATTTGTTCCTAACCTGATAAAAAATAGAGCCATGCTTGAACAGGCCTATCGATAACCATAACGAGGTAATGGATCAGGTTCCGTTTATAGCTTAACTAGATATTTCCACAAGGGCAGACTGATTCCAACATTTAAAAATAAAATAAAAAATGTAAGAAACACTAACATCAAGTACCTACACCAGAAAAGTAGTATTTTACAGGCAAAGTATTTTCTTTATTGAATTTCAAATATAAATTAGAGAGAAATACTTGCCAAAGCAACTAACTTAAAAGAGAAGCTACAAAATGAACGAATAAATAAATAATAAATACTAAATTGCGTAACAATACACCCAATATGACTTACATGAGAAATGCCAGTCAGTATCATATATGTGACGGTGAAAAGATTGCAGAATCGGTACTTTGATATCAGAAGGTATGCTTGTATCATCCTCTATCATGTAACAAAGGGATAGCATCAGATTAGACAATAAATCTCCACACAATTCACAAGAAAATGGCATAATTGATCATACAAATAAGAGTAAGAATGACAAAAAATATATATAGCCACATGCTAGTGAAAGGTGAATCTGACTTGGGCAGACAAAATGCGAATATGAAATATAAAAAAATACACAAATTTTTCATATTCTTTTACTTCCAAAAATATCAAAAACAAAGAGAATGTTAGGACCAAGAAATCACTAAGCGATACCATAATTTTTGTAATTGTCAATAATAATATTAAAATTATCAAAATTATGCTAAAAAATGTAGATAATGTGATAATAAAACACAATCTGGCAGCCTCTGATGAATCTCACATGCCTTTTGATCAAGGAATGAACTAGGTCATAAACTTTAAGCTTTAAACTGGCCATAACACCAATGAATATCATCTCCAACAATTTTACCCTGATGGGAAAAATCCTCCTATAGGTTTCTTTTCTTCAATTTCTCCTTTAGATTTCCGTTTTCCAGTTTCCATCTTTGCTCAAGTAGAATGGTTAAGATCTTCTCTTTTTCATCCGTAACAAGGAATATTATCATAAAAGGTTATGAAAACTTAAAAGGCTAATTTCTATATTATACCATATGATTGTAATAATTGAATGTACACCCCCAAAAATTTGAAACATACTGAAAGAAGTATCACCTATCAAAACAATGTTCGACAAGCATTCCCTCTTTACCCCTTTCTTCACTTACAACCCCACTCATGATAGCCATTTTCCCATCTATACAAAATCAGCTTTCTAAGTTTTACATTTCCACTCTACCCTATCAAATTTTATTATAGGAATTGAATAGAAGGGGGCTCTATACTTAAAAACAGACACTCTATTCATTGAAATGTGAGCAATTTTTAATGCCACATGCCCACATATTACATATGCCTACAGTTGGACATTTAAATTAACCAAAATCAAACAGAGCATCCATGCTGCTTCATTCTAGAGATGAAACTGGTTATCACAAGTACATGCCAAAAACCCAGTTCAAGATAGGAGGACAACAAGCATGTTGTTCCCATGTTAGAATGCAGTTGAGGTCACGTTGGCATAATCATTCTGAGAAAGATAACAACTGTGCAACTCAAAAGGCAGAAGCTTTGAAAATATCATAAAAAATGTACAGGAAAGTATAAAATGTTCAAGAAAAGCACAAAAGCGTATACACTGAAAGAGAAATTTTTTAGGTGTATACAAGATATACAAGAAATACTACCCAAAGGATACATTAGAAGAAAAGATTAAGAAGAAGAAGAAATCAGACTGAACTATTGAATATCAAGTGACTAGAGGCGTCATATAGCAATGGACTCCAGAAGCTGTACAGTTTCTGTGGCTTGTTATATTGTAGAAGAGGCTATAATTCAGTGATCCCAAATATTGATATGATGTGCCCCACTTTGGATTCCCAAAACAATGGAAATATATCCAATGGAAGGATCCTTACCCTTCAAACATTGGCAGAAATTAGACAGTTAAGAAAGAACATATGGGGAAAAAAATACATATTCAGTAGAGACGAATCAGAAGATTGGACACTTAGGACCTTACAATCTAGAAGGTTCTCTGTGCATGGACCATCTTCAATAGGCCCGTCTATCAATAGCTAAGATCACTGAAAAATGGACTTCAGGTTTTGCAATCTAAAATTCAACTTGTAAAACTGCATGTCATATATCTTGTCAAGTCAATACTGCACATTCTTCATATAATAATGAGATTTAAGGGAATATCAAAGAAAATGAGTCAATCGAAGAGAAATGTGTATCCTAACAGAAAAGAGTAGCCCCATAAAACATACAGGAGCAGAAAAATAGTAACTAACCAACAGTGTCAAGGCCTCTGAGAACCAAATAAAAAATGCACACCTACAGGAAGAACAAACTAATCAAACAACAGATAGATTTGCACTTATGTAGGTAGTGGGAAAAGAAGATAATGGAGAAAGCAGTGAGAACAGAGCAAATAAAACAAAGTACAGTGCATGAATTATCAGGTGAATCAACCTCAAATGACACATCACTTGATGGTTAACTTGAGTTTACTCATTGGGTGTATTCCATTGAGATCAACCATGTGAGAAAATTTCTAATTGAACCTACAGATGGACAGAAAAAAAAAATGTAATCTCCAGTAAGAACTAAAGAAGAAAAGGGTCCAAAAATCACTAAATCAGATGGAAACAGTCATCAAATGAAAAAAATTGGTGGCTATTGGCCTATACATGATGGGAGCCACTCAATGATTTGTTCCAGATTGGTGAATATTAAACAGCTGTCCATAATAGTGTGATACACTTAGATGGCTAACCAGCTATATTTTCTTATGTGGACTCTATCCATGAATCCACCCATCTATCAGCTAGGCAGTGTAAAGATGATATACTCTGTGGCAGGCAAGATTAGAATGTGCATTTTTTCTTAATAAACATGTTCTCTTTTAAAATGATAATCTATAACTTTTAGCATGTCATATTGTGGGATGGATTACTTTGTACTTCATTCTTCTTTCTTTTCTCTCTCTTGGGTTTACATCTCCTGAACTCATGTTTTTCTCTTACACTTGTATCTTCATGATTATTTTAATGAAATTCATTTTGTTATCGTTCAAAAAAAAAAAAACTTTTAGCATGTCACAACAATGCCATACCCATCCAGACAATGGGCCTATCATTCAATGTTGATCAAAGCAATTAATATATGCAACTGATCATTTATTGTTCCAACTTTATATGGTTAAGGCTATTCAAAACACATCATTTTTCCTTCACGCAGTTCACCCACAGCAGGTCCAACCCAATGAACGGTTATCATATTATTCTGTCTCAAGACTCTGACAGTTTCGTTCTTTTTTTTCCTTGGGCCTAAGTCAGTACAATAAGCCCAAGAATTGGTGATCTCGAATCTCAAAGAAATGTGCCTTACTGTCAATAAACCATGCCCCAGAAATCCCACAGAGAGGTAGATCATAGCCAAGTGATTTGATTTCTTCTCATCCCCTGATGCACCAACTTGATCAATTATGCAGCATGGTCGGCTGAACAACACCATTAATCCGATAGATTTCACTTCAGATAACACATTCAGTCTAAAAAATTGTCCGGATTCAACCTTAAATACAACCAATTGTTCACTTCCATTCCAAGACAGCTCCTAGTATACTAATCAAAGGCTCGATAACCCTCCTCCAACTAGGAAGATTTCAGCCACAGCACAAACTTATCCAAAGTGGGGCCCACCGCATCACTGCAATCCAGATCGTCATCGGACTGAGTTACCCACATTTTCCAAATTTCCCTTGTTGAATTACAACTTGTCTCAACGCCAGTCTAACAAATGGCGCTTGAATTTACAGTGAATTCACGTCATTTCAATTCATTAATGGATCCAAATCCAAGAACACGTATAGAGCGCTCACCAGGCATCCCATTCAAGGCGGCCATTACGAAGAGATCCAAATCTACAGAATTTTAATCAAGTCCAAATGATAGGGGGTCAAAAAACACTTATTGACAGAGGGGCTCAGTCTAACTTACCCACGGGAGGTGTTTGAGAAATAGAAAGCGAGAGAAAAGGGGTGAGTGGTGTCGTGATGAAAATGAAAGTTCGAAAGAAAATATAGAAAAAAAGAAAAACATACGGCGTTGCGGAGCTCGGGGCGGAGCTGTTGAATGACGAGGCCGAAGCTTCGAGAGACCTTGTGGAGCATGACATAGCAGAAAGCCCAGTGGGGTTCCGGTGGGATCTGCTTCCCCGCCTGCGCCACTGCAATTTTCAACTTCACCAACGCGTATATGTCTTCTGGGTGCTTCAGCATTGTTCCTAGCTTCCCCATTTCCTCGATTCACTCCTCTAATCCTCCACTGAAGAGATAACAAGCGATTTCCTCTCTCCCTCTCTCTCGCTCGGTGCTTTGTTGCCGCCGGAAAATGCCGTGTGTGCCTCTCGGGCTCCCATTCTCCCTCTATCGTTACTTATAAGAGACAACGAAGAAGTCAAAAAAGGCCGCGTGAGAGGCGGGTCCCACTCACATGCGGGGACCAAAGCATTTTGCATATGCGGATGCACTTAGTTGGGGTCCTGGAAAAGGAGAGGGGGAATGGAGGCGCGCTTCCATAACTGATAAGTGAAAAACAATTAAAGTTTGGTGTGAATGGTTTATTTGGTGACAACGATCTTCAATCATAATTTCTAACATTAGATATTTTGGTTAGAACATGAGAGATCGAAAACACATTTTCATCTTAAATTTAGATTGAAATATATATATATATATATATATTATATTAGAGATAAAGCTAATCTCACGAATACATAAAATTATCCACAAATCTCATATATCAAGTAAGTCAGAGAGAAATCAAACTGAAGACCTCTAGTATTTTGAACTCAAATATGTATTTTCTAAAAAGATTAAGCCATAAGTTTCATATTTCAACCAAAAATGTTTAGTTTAACTAAAGATTAAAAATTTTCTCCTGTTCCAAAATTTGCAGTTGACGGTATTCTCCATCCTAACTTAATATTTTTAATGTGGTGGAGTTTTAAAATAAAAGCTTTATATTTATTCTAATAAAATGATATTTTTCTATTGGAATAGCATTTTCCTATGCAGGTTGAGGTGTGGAGTTCATGCTTAACTTTAGAGAATACTAATGTGTTGGCTTATAGTGGATAAATTGAGGAATATAAATTATATGAGCTTATTTAGAGGGGTTATTTGTTGTTAGTTCTCTAATGTTTAAATAATCAAAAAGTTTATAATTAGAGTGTTTAATTTAACTATAAAAATGTATTAAAGACTGTGTCTGAGTTTTCCAAAAATAAAAAAAGGATGTATCAAGGAAACATTTTATCATATTTGGTGGTTACTAATATCAATAAAAAAACACTATATTTGCGTGGTTTTACTTTCACAATCTCGAACTTTAAATAAGTCATAAATTTTCGTAATTCAATTTTAATTTTGGTAATATATTATCTCATTGAGCACACTAATCTTATTGAATTAGAATAAAATTATTGATGTACTGATTATTAAAAATAAATTTTATTTGAAATATTTTTATTCATTTAACTCAAACAAATAAAATTGATAGGTGAAAGGACCTCCTCTTTAGTCATCTATGTACTAAATATGAAACAGATGATGATACATGTTTAATGGAAACAATAATCAATTTTTAATTTCTAGGCTTATAGGGTAATTAAAACCCATCTAATTCCTAAGGTCAGAAAAGGTTAACCTATGAGACTTTCTTTTATTATCGAGGAGCACATTAATGAAAGAGTATTTAAATAGTTGTCTCAACTGTTTTGTTTAGTAAAAATTTTGTTGATAAATTTTTTTTTTTATAATTAAACGTGTCTAAGATGTCTCGTCCGACAAGATTTTTGGAACATTTACATATCCCACGGAGAGTGTCACTTATTGAAGTTATTAGGAATTGAATATAAGACTTCGGTCCTGAAATCTTGTATCTCAACCGTTAAGTTAACTCCTGATAAGGGTTTTAATTAAAACTCTAAACAATTATGTATCCTTTGAAACTTCGAAAATGAGATTATCATTGGACTCAAACTTGAAATCTCTGACAAGTGACTCACAATGTTGGACAAGCACTTCTTACATTCTAAGGGCAAAGTTGGAAGTTGGCTACTGGAACGGAGGAATCAAAGTCACACAAAAAATGTGGGTGGATATTAATATTGTTTTAAATAAAGAGTGGTGGCGTACTTGATGAGTAGGAATAAATATAAATAGAATGCTAGTGGATTTTTTACTTCAACTAACCATCTTAGATTTGTGATTTTGATATTTAGATTATAATAAACAGAGAAGCTATTCTCTATAAATTAGTTTGCACTAGAATTGGTTACAAACAATTTTATAATACCATTTTAAATCACATGGATGGATGAATTTAAAAGATTTTGGATTGTATATGATTGTCTATAAAATTTAATTTTAATAAAAAAAAAGAAATTATGTTTTTTAATATTCTCAAAATTTATATTAATCTAACAAAGAGTTTTTTTTTCAAGTTACTATTTTTTTAAGATGAATTTAACTTTATAGTCCTATTTCAAATCAAATGGATGGATGAATTTAAAAAAGTTTTGGATTGTATCTAATATCTATAAAATTTCTATCTTAACTAAAAAATCATCATGCTTTTTTAATATTCTTAAAATTTTATATTTATCTAACAATGAATTCTTTTTTAAATTACTATTTTTTTGTCAAAATCTGAAATTTAAAAAAAAACGTTTCCATCTAAGTATCAATTCAAATATATAAATTTAAAAAATTAGACTGAAATTTAAAATTCAGCCGTACCATGTAGCGTAACCATGTTGTGTAGCGCCACCAAGCCGCCTATATTGGTATGAAATGTTCAAAGGTTGTAAGATAATTTAATTTTTAATAGTTTAAAATATGATTTAATTGATCTAATAAAATTTCCTTTTATTTAACTTTGTATTCAAGCAGCGACTTTATTTTTTGTAGGTCACATGTGTTTTTGAACGAAACTAAAGTTTAGTAATTAAAATAATATTTAAAGTGATAAAAATTTGAGATTAAAAACAAAGGCTCAATAAAAACATACAAAATCAATGAACTTTTTAACACTAAATTTTGAGTAGTTTAATTACATTTCAATTTTAAAGTCCTGCAATTTTAAAAAATATACTAAATTAAAAGTTTCCTTAAATAGAAAGGTTTATACCTAGACATGAGGTTTATAAAAATACTCTTGATTGAAAAAATTAAATATTTTTTTTATGTTTTTTGAATTTATAACCTATATTGAGCACCATGCCAAAATAATAAATCTAAGATAATCGATTGAAGCTAAAAATTCAATCCTATTCTATCCATACTTTTTCTCAACATCTATTGTAACTCTAATTTTATTAAATTAGTATTAATATCACAATTTGATAAAACAAATTTCGTTTTAAAAATTACTTATGGTGAAAGAAAAGAAAGAACCATGTTGATTTCAAGCCCAAGTAGACGGATCACATGAAATGCTAGTTCCTCAGTGCAACTTGGCGTGTTTGGCAAGAAACCGTCTAAATCAGAAGAGATTGGAAGCAAGATTAAACCATAATTCTAGCTATGAAATTTCAATTATTCAAATATATATTTAAAAAAAAAAATTCCAACAAAAATTTGTTCATACCAAGGGTTTAAAAATAGATTTTATTCATATAATTCCAACTTGCCATTTGCTTCTTTTAATGCCCGAACAAGAATGGATACTCGATATTTGAGCTTTGTAATTTCCTCCTCAAGCTTCATATTTTCTTCCAATATCTTAGAATTCCCAAGAGCAATTTTTCTATTTTCTTCAACAAGTTCAGCAGTTCCTGTGGCCAGCTTCTCATTTCCAGTTGCATGCAGCTGAAGATATGTACAGGCATAAACATGAAAAATAATCATGATTTTCTCATATGATTTAAGAAAAAAAAAAACAGAAATCAAGTTAAGGATCACCTCTCCCTCGTGCATTTGCTCAGTTTTAGCGGTTCCTATATCTAGCTTTAACTGGAGTTCTCTTACAATTGATGACAATTTCTCATCTCCAACATCAGATTCTCCTGCAGATTTAAAAAAAAATCAACATTATCATCAAAGCCTTGACCATCCATCCATGGCCTTGTTTATACACATTTCCTCTCAAATAAATTCTAGACTTCAATTATTTCAAGAGAGCTCACACTGAACAACATTCCTAGAACTTGCCTTTGTTACTAGCAAACACAGCTTCAAGTCTTGATAAACGTTCCTTCAAAAACAAATGCTGATTAGCACTTCTGCTGGTTTCTACATATTCAACATGGGTATGAAAGAAAAATGCATGTGGTCGTAGATATTAGAGCTTATAAAACATCATCAGTGCATAGAGGGGTTTGACCAAATTAACTGATTGTCATCTTAAGGCCACATCAATACAGAACAATCCCCATCAGGTGTCTTGTTGTTCGATCCTGGATAAATATGGAGCAAATCATGAAAGTCATATAACTCATTGTCTAAAGCATCCAACTAGTGATCTTTATTACCGAATGGTTAGGAAGAATATAAGTTCTCCAAATTCAACAAGCAAAATCACATGGTCACAATAATCCAGTCAAATTTCTTGTCAAGAAACACTCTATCCATGATGGATATTGTTTTAGTTGAACCATCACGGTTCTTGCAAGAACTAAAATACTCTATCCACATGTAATTGCACAAAAACTTAAAGAAGATTCACAAACTCTATCCATATATTTATAAACATGCGATTATCCATGTTGCATGGGTATGCATATTGGTGTTGAAATCCAACACTTGAACAAGCTGTCAAATTTGACCAATCTCAAAATATAGGATTTGTGGATTCAACATGGGAAGTCGAATAAAGATAAATATTTGGATTCAACAAAGAACTGAGTTGAAAAGTAAAACTCAGATAGCCAACACCATATAGATGGGACAGAAGATTTGATGATGATGGAAATTTTAACAATTTTAAATAAAATCTCATTTCAAGATGAAACAAAATAACCATAAGGATTTTACTCTAAACAATCAATTAGTGAATACTTTTAAATATTTCTGATCATTTTTAAACGAAGAAAAGGTGTGCCATTATTTGTAATCTTGAAAAACAATGTTATATAATTACTTGAAGAATCCCTGAAGAATCAGTACAGCATTAGACACGAAAATGTATCTAATACAATCAGCTGCCCCTATTGCTCGTTCTTCTGGTCCAACATCTGAATTTCAAATGACTTTTAACAGATACAATCAGCTCATCTATACTCTTCCTGATGTCTGTCATCCTGAATCTGCCACAATTCAAGAAATTATTCCATTCTACCTCTCACCTGGAAATTTTGTTCGAACATCTCATCCCTATCATTTCCATCTTGTTATCCTGATTGAAACCAACAGCTGTGCTTTTGATCACTTTTCTAAATATCAAAATCAAAATCATTTTGAACGATATTTTCCAAACAACTGCGAAATTGCTTATTCAAAAATAAAGATTTTGAAAATCATTTCTGAAGAACAATGGGAAGCTCCCCTTTTTCAACATAAAACAATTTCGAAACCTGATTTTCATGATTTAACTTTTAATTATTGGGATTATATGAACGCTTGGGAAATGTTTTATTTTATCAAAATTCTGTTTTTCTTCATTCTTGGTTTATCCGAATAAAGGTAAAAAAAATTGATGAAATTCCTTTATGGTGGTTTTCCAAATTCTGGACTCCTTTCGGAGCTAAAAAATATGCTCTTCCAACGACTGTTCAACCAACATTTCAAAAATATGTTTCTCTTTTAAAAAATGAAAACAAAAGTCTTTTTGAACATATAAATCTTGCTTTTGATGATTGGTCTACAATGATGTTTTATGCTTATTTCAATATCCCTTGGATTTGCACATGGGTGCTTGAAAAAAAAATGGATTTAGCCCCTCCTATTTTATCAAGAAAAATTGAAATTAGAAATTGGGAAAAATTTTCATTTGATGAAATTATAGTCTTCGGAGCTGAAATCTGTGAAACACCTGCAACAAATGTAACAGCTGAAACATCTGCAACAACTGCTATTAGATCTAGTGGTAGTTTTTTAGAAGCACTTAATGCTTCTCCAACAAAAGCAACACCTGCTAGGATAGTATCCTCTTTTTCAAAAAAGTCTTTAACATCTTCCTCTTTCTCTTCCCCTTCTCAAAATATTTCAAAAGAAGCTCTTTTCACTGCTGCTGATATGCTTAAACTGAAAGACGACTGGATGAAAGAAATCCTCGTTCAAATTGGAAAATCTGAGCAATCTGAGAAATCTGAAGAATCATTCACAACAAAAGCAAAAAATTTGCTATCTGAAAATCAATTTGCAGCCCTTCAACGACTGCTCAATGAGGAGATTGAAGACGAAGAAACTGTCAAGACAAATCCATTCATCTCAGTCAAAGGAAGGAAAAAGAAATAATATACATGTATAAATACAACATTTGTATTTTATACTTTATCTCAACAAAAGTCTCCGACCAACAGACAACAACTGATGTTTTCTTTTGAAAAATGAACAATCACACAGTCAAAAGATGTCTCCACCAACTGTCGGCAACATCCTGATGCTTAAAGAAAAGATGCTTTCTCCATCAAGCAACACGTGGCTTCCACTCCCACCGAAAGTTGTAACAGCTGTCCAACAAATGATTATGTCTTTTGTTTCTTTTCGTCAGATGTAAACACATGTCCCTTATCTTTTTACTCTCTCTAATCTTGTAATACCTGTCTTCTTCTGGAATTCTCTCATGCATCTATAAATGAGACGATCCTGAATGAAAATGGTATCAACAAATTTGTTATGTCTTTCGTCCCTCAGAAAAGATAAACAGGGAATGTTTAATCCTTTTTCTTGTTAAAGGTTTTATAGCAATTTGAACTAATCCTATATGTAGATAATTATATCGCATTTTTAGTCTTTCAATTTTTTCTTTGTCATCTATAAGGAAAAGGAAAGCTTCATCTTGAGAGGAATATGTTCTTTCAACAGTTTGAATTATATAATCAGATGTATCTTCAAATGATCCGAAATAAATTTGTTCAGCAGGAATTTTAGGAACGGTCCAATTTTGTATAGATTGTTCAATATCTTAAAAATTTATTTCTTCAGAATTTTTTAAATCCATTATTACAATTTGAGTAGTTACAGCTGTTCTAGGTTCAGGATTAAAAGCAGGATTGAAAGAAGAACTAGATACTCGAGATGGCAAACTATCTTTAACAGTTCTATATGTTGCAGAAGTAGAAGTAGAAGCAGAAGCATTATCAGATTTATTTTCCTTTTTTCTCAATTCTTTTAAAACTTTTTTAATTGCTTTCTTCATTATTTCTTGTACAAAGATGCAAATTGAATAGTTGTTTTGCAGAGATATCGGTCAATAACAGAAGCACAAAGTGCAACAGTCCAACACCAAGGCCGAGGCCAAGATTCCAACGCCAAAATAGTCCACACAAATGCCTAACACGGCAATAATTTGGACAAAGGCGGGTAACGGTTGGCACAGTTACGACAAGATATACTATGCAAACACTTGTTCAAGTTGCAGATTTGAACAGTACTGTAATGGAGATAGAAATTAAATCAGTTTTAACAGAATAAAGATAGAGGAATCTAACTAATAAATCTAAACATTCATAATTGAATTTAAAAAAGAAAGACTATACCAGAGAATTTTGCCAGAATTTTCAGATGTTATTGCAAAAGGGGACTATTACAAAAACAGTCGTTGAAAGAGAAGAGGGGAGATTACAAGGGTTGCTCAAGGCTTAAGGCTCTTGGCTTTGATACCATTTTCAGTCAGGATAGTCTCATTTATAGATGCATGAGAGAATTCCTGAAGAAGACAAGTGTTTCCAAGATTAGAGAAAGTAAAAGGATAAGGGACAGGTGTTTACATCTGACAAAAAGAAACAAAAGAAGAAGATAAAATCATATGTTGAACAGCTGTTGAGATGAGACATTTTTTGGTAAAAGTGGAAGCCACGTGTTGAAAGATGGAGAGAGCATCTTTTCATCAAGGGATCAGATGTTGCCGTCAGTAGGTGGAGGCATATTTTGACTGTGTGGTTGTTCATTTTTCAAAAGCAGTCATCATTTGTTGTCTGTTGGTCGGAGTTTTTTGTTGAAATATAGTATAAAATACAGATGTTGTATTTATACGTGTATTCTACTTCTTTTTTCTTCCTTTGACCGAGATGAATGGATTTGTCTTGACAGGTGCTTTTTCTTCATCTTCAAGCAGTCGTTGAAGGGCAGCAAATTGATTTTCAGCTAAAAAATCATTTGCTTTTGTTGTGAATGATTCTTCAGATTTCTCACATTGCTCAGATTTTTCAATTTGAGCGAGGACTTCTTTCATCCAATCGTCTTTCAATTTGAGCATATCAGCAGCATTAAAAATAGATTTTTTTGAAATATGTTGAGAAGGGGAAAAGGAAGAGGGAGATGTTAAAGACTTTTTTGAAAACGGAGATGTTATCCTAGCAGGTGTTGCATTTGTTGCTTTTGTTGGAGAAGCATTAAGTGCTTCTAAAAAACTACCACTAGATCTAATAGCAGTTGTTGCAGATGTTTCAGCTGTTACATTTGTTGCAGGTGTTTCACAGATTTCAGCCCCGAACGCAATGATTTCATCAAATGAAATTTTTTCCCAATTTCTAATTTCAATTTTTCTTGATAAAACAGGAGGGGCTAAATCCATTCTTTTTTCAAACACCCATTTCCAAATCCAAAGGATACTGAAATAAGCATAAAACATCATTGTAGACCAATCATCAAAAGCAAGATTTATATGTTCAAAAAGACTTTTGTTTTCATTTTTTAAAAGAGAAACATATTTTTGAAATGTTGGTTGAACAGTTGTTGGAAGAGCATATTTTTTAGCTCCGAAAGGAGTCCAGAATTTGGAAAACCACCATAAAGGAATTTCATCAATTTTTTCGACCTTTATTCGGATAAACCAAGAATGAAGAAAAGCAGAATTTTGATAAAATAAAACATTTTCCCAAGCGTTCATATAATCCCAATAATTAAAAGTTAAATCATGAAAACCAGGTTTCGAAATTGTTTTATGTTGAAAAAGGGGAGCTTCCCATTGTTCTTCAGAAATGATTTTCAAAATCTTTATTTTTGAATAAGCAATTTCGCAGTTATTTGGAAAATATCCTTAAAAACGATTTTGATTTTGATCCTTAGAAAAGTGATCAAAAGCACAGCTGTTGGTTTCAATCAGGATAGCAAGATGGAAATGATAGGGATGAGATGTTCGAACAAAATTTCCAGGTGAGAAGCAGAATGGAATAATTTCTTGAATTGTGGCAGAATCAGGATGACAGACATCAGGAAGAGTATAGATGAGCTGATTGTATCTGTTAAAAGTCATTTGGAATTCAGATGTTGGACCAGAAGGACGAGCAATAGGGGCAGCTGTTGAAGGAAGAAATTGGAGAGGAGAAGGATTTCCCCAGAGAGCATGTTTTTCATAGATGTTGGGTCTTGATGGTCTAGGAGAGAAAGGAGAACCAATGTTCATTATTTGTTGCAATTGTTGGACTTTTTAAAAAGGAGAGGAAGGCCTAACAGGCCTCTGATGAGGCTGCATTTTAGAACTTTAGAAAGAATTTGACTAGAATGATAACAAGGACAATTTTAATCAGATGTTTAAAGAGAAACTTTATGAGAAGGATTGAAAGAACAATTTAAAGGAAATAGAGATATATTCTCACAATCCTTTGTCCTTCGTTGTAGAATTCTTCAATGTTTTCTACAGAAATCTCTTGATAAAAAGTCAGCAATAGAATTATTAATTCCATTAACATATTCAATATCAAAATCGAACACGCTAAGGATGGCTTGCCACCTAGCAAATATATGTTTATTTGTTAGATTTTTAACGTCTTTTTCAATTACTTCTTTGGCAAATTTGCAGTCTATTCTTAGTAAAAATCTTTTGTTTAATAAGTCAAGTTGGAATTTTCGAATTGATAAAACAATGGCTAAAAGTTCCTTTTTAATTGTTGAATAATTTGATTGGATTGGATTCCAAGTTTCAGAAATGAATCTCACAATCTTTTCTTGATTATCTTCTTTTTGTAATAAAATTCCACCATAACCAATTTCTGAGGCATCTGTTTGAACTATTTTAAAGGCTTCAGAATTTGCTAGATTTAAACAGAGAAGATTTTTAACGCAGGAGGATTCTTTTTTAATCTTTGTTGCAAAATTTTTCTATCTTCAGCTAAATTTTTATAAAAATTGAAACATAATTTAAGCATCCTAGAAATCTTTGCAGTTGTTTAATATCTTTTATTTCATAAAGAAATTTATCACTAAATTCTATTACTCTATTGACGGGTTCTACTGTGTTGTTTTTTAATCTAAATCCTACAAGTTAATTTCTGTTTGAAATAATTTCATTTTTCTTTGACTTAAAACCAAACCATTTTTTATTACTACCTTTTTAAAGATTTCTAAATGTTTCCAATGTTGAGAAATAGAATCAGAATAGATTAAAATGTCATTTATATAAACAAGCATAAATTGACTAAATGGATTAAATATTTTAGTCATTATTCTTTGAAATTTAGAAGGAGCATTTTTTAAGCAAAAGGGCATTACATTCCATTCGTAGTGTCCAGATGGGACTACGAAACCAGTTTTATATTTATCTTCTTCTTTTATTTGGATTTGCCAAAAACCAGATTTTAAATCAAATTTAGAGAACATTCTAGCATCATATATTCTATGTAAAATATCTTGAATGTTGAGAATTGGAAATCTTATAGATTGCAGGACTTTATTTAAAGGTTTAAAATTTATTACAAGTCAAGGAACTCCTCGTTCTTGTTCAGCAGCATTATTTACATAGAAAACAGTGCAGCTCCAGGGAGAGTTGATTTCTCTAATTAAATTTTTCTTCTTTAAATCCATTATTTTTTTTTTACACATTGCTTGTATTTCAATTGACATTTGTGCAGTTCTAGCTTTTGTTGGGATTTTTTATTCAGAAAAGTCTTTCATATAGGGTAAAGAAACAGTATGTTCCTTACGCCCTCAAAATGCGTTTGGGAGATCAAAACAACATTTTAAAGCAAGTGTTTGTTCAAATTGTTCTTTTTGGGCTATGAAAGAGGGTTCTTTAATTTGTTCAGAAATTTTTAAGTTTTTTATAGAGGATTGAAGATCTAATTTAAAATTTTCCTTTTGTACTATAATTCTATTTATTTGATTAATGACTTTTGTTTTAGGTTGAGAAACAAATTTAAATATAATTTCGGTTCCATCTGATGATGTTGTTAGAAGTCCGTCATTTGTTGTTAAGTACGGAGCAATTTGTGTTAAGAATTGATTTCCTAGAATTAAATCTTCAGACATGCCTTTCATTTGGAATAATAATATATCAGGAATACATTTATCATTTTTCCAGATTGTTACATTAGGAATTTTATAAGATAGCTTAATTTCTTTTCCGTTAGCAGAATTAACACTATATTTTGTTTCTTCAAAATATTTTAAAGGTAAAATTCCTTCATCAATACAATTTATATCAGCTCCTGTGTCTAATAATGATATTATTTTTTTGTTATAACCGTCTTCTAATTTTAAATTTACTTTAGCATGTCATTTTCTATAGGTTATTGTTGTTAATTCATTTAATAGAGCATCTTCTATATTTCCTACATTTTCAGGGTTTGAAGTTTCAGTTTTATCTATAACAGGAATTTTTGCATTAATTTCTAGAATTTCTAATCTCATTTTATGTAAATCTAAGTTTCTTTTTAATTCTTTGATTTCATTATTTAGATTTTTAACTTCTTTTTGCAAATCAGTTACAGTTAAAGGATTTTTGTTTTTCTTCATAATCATCTAACATTTTATATATGTTATTCATTTGTATTGGTCTTATTATATTTGATTTTGTCGTTTTTGTTGATTTTTCATTTTGTAATTCTATTATCCTAGAAATCACTTCTTTTTGTTTTTCAGGATTTTCTATTTGCATAATAGTGTCTAATATTAATTGATCTTTTTTACTTAAAACATTTATTGAATGAATGGTATACATTCTGTCGGACATATGGCGAAGCACAAAAATCTAAAATGCTAAATTCTCTAACATCTCTGACTGAGTAAACATCAACAGAGCTAATAATAATTTCAGATGAGGAAGGAACAAAATGTACTAATTTTTTTAGACGAAGGTGTCGAGGCGTCTCACCCAAAGGAGCTTTACCTTGGGCATGTGAAAACCTCCCAATTCCGCACACACCGGGTAAGAAGCCAGTTGGAGTTGAGCGTAAATCAAACTCAAGACCCCGCTTCTTGACCTTCAGGCCAATCCCTTGGGGTTAACAAAATGTACTATTTCATGGACTGCAATTTCATTTCCCATGACACTTCAGGCACACATGTAGACTCCATTTAAATGCATGAAACTGAAAATGCTTTGGCCTAAATGATTGAGTCATAGTCAAGATCAAGATAAGCTCAGCTTGTGGACTATCAATTAAGTATTTGAAGAAGGGTTTAATAAGAAACAGCTTTGAGCAACATCTACTTTCAGTCTCTTTTAAATGCCATCAAGTATGAGCTCAGCTAAAGCTTAGTTCAAGCCATGTATAGTATATATCACAATATTTAGCACACCATGTAAATAAGCATACTAATATATAATCATAAAGACGTTACACCTAGCTAGCCTTTGATCCATCTTCTGTTTTTAAACCCCTACTCATTTCTCAAAAAGTTTAAACTCCTTTTTTTTTTACAGTTGCCACACTATGAATGTTGGAGAGAGAGATAGAGAGATATGCCCTAAAGAGGGTCTTGGGAAGACTGCTTTGAGGAGATAGCCCATCTACCATGGAATGGACCACTGGACCTCAATGACTGAGAGATAAGGGTAGGAGAAAACATGAACAGGGGATCCAATCACCTTCACTATGTGATTATATACCTAGAAATTTTGAATATTACAAGCAATTGGTTTTTTAGGAACAAAATTGTAAGACTGATGATCGAATCAAGGCAAAACTTCATCCACGTTCTATTCAGATAGGCCCTCGCAAATAACTACGTAGATTGCAGTCTCCCAAAAGTCCATGATTATAAAAGCATGGTGTTCAGTCAATAGTCTCTAACCACAATAACAAAATTTATCGACTTCATTAAAAATAGATTATTTAAAATATAAAAAAAACTTCATTTCAAAGATCCAAGCAAAGCCATTGGCTGCTACCAAACCGTCCAGAAACCGAAATCCGAAAATAAATCGTCAAAATATAAAGTTCAATTATAGATTTCCACCTAATGAGTTGAGGATTGCAAAATAACCAATAAACTACAATTCAATTATCTAAAAATTGTGAAAATGAAAGAGAAGAATTTATGTCAACACCTCAGCTTCGGCGGCTCTGCCATAGAAGGGTCTCAAGATCTGCTCAAGATCACTCGATTCCGCCATTTTTCTCAGAACCCTAACTTTTCAGAGCTCTTCTGCTGTTTACAGCTCTGTTGTATATGAAAACACTCACATTTATAATGTTAAGATTAATAAAAATTTGGGCGAGATGACCCTTGTGATCGTGAGTTGTGACACCAATTTCATCCTAACTCAGTAACTCGGGATGAGAGGGATGAGTGAGGCTGAGATTTATTTAGGAATGAGTTGGATATATATCTAAAATTAATATGATTTATGTGATTTTTTTTTTTTTGAGATTTTGAGTTAATTTTAGGCTGTATAAATATTTTGTAAAAATTGATTTTAAAGGAAAATTGTTATATTTAGAGTTGTTATTTGATTTTTATATAATTTTTAAAAAAAAAAGAGCTCTAATTAACATTTAATTTTTTCAAAACCCAATTTCTATAGCAAATAACTTGTACAAATCCCACTTTTCCTAAAAAAAAAAAAGCAAGCCATAAAAAATTATATATATCAAATGGAATCATTATTTTTATTCTAACTCGATCTTTCAACTTATACACAACATAAGATGAAATATAAGGATTTATAGAAGAAATACAAAAGGTAGAGATGTTAGATAAAAGAATAAACTAAACTAAAATATGAGAAGAAAGAGTTTATTTATGCCATCACTTTCTTTTCAACACTCATTCTTTTATTAAAAGATTAATTACATGAATTAAAATAAATTTAATAAACTGCAAATGGATCAAATTTAATGACTTAACTCAATTGACCACTTTAAAAAATTGGCATGCATCAGGTGTCTCTCCAATATCTTAATCCTATTTTCTTTTCCTTTTTTACCAAATTTCAGGGTGTTTTCTAAAAGGTCATTATAAAGTATTTATAGATGTAAACTCAAGTGATGAGTAAAAATCCATTTCAGGAAGCGAGAAGCTTGAATTCAATTCTCACTCCACTCTATTTTAGTCAGATTCTGTAAGAGGCTTCAATACTTATATCTAAAATAAAATGCAATATTTTTATTCTGAATTTTTTTTAACATATATTTGATACTCCTCTCTCCATCCACATTAAACCACGACTATCTTCACTCTTTCAACTTTATTGTAAATTGCAATGACGGTTACACAATTTATTCCTTAAACCATTAAGCACCCTCGTAGAGCCTCACTCTTGGTCTTTGTACAATATACAAAGGGGCTCAAAATTTCAAAATAAAATCATTTTACTCAAAATTTTCCCTGGCCAAACACCACAATTTAACTAAAATTTTATGTCCACTCTCTTAGGGTTGTAACTTGCGCTCGTTTAGTTGGGTTTTAGCCAACCCAAGACTAGGGGTGGTTTGTAATTTAAGGGCCTAAATCAATTTCAAATTCAAATTGAACATGGGGACGTATCTTTACTTGATTTTCTTTTGCCCTAAAATAGGTTTGTTTCTATATATAAATTATAAATTATATATATATATATTTTGAGTGGTAAAGAAAAAAATTCATTAAAAACAAGAACAAGATACAAAAGAACAAATACAAATAAGTGGGATAGACCCAAGCGCAAGTAAAAGAAAAAAAAAAGAATTTAAACAAAAGCAACTATCCTCTCGATAAATGAAAAACTTTCTAAATCGGCCATTTCACGTAATTTTTAACCAAGAAATCCACCACGTCATTAGCCGATCACTTGATACGTAAGAAGGAGACCTCCAGGCCCGCAGATAAGCCATTTATCTCTCTTACTAAAGTGATCAACCTCCATAGAGGACGCTTAATCCCCTTAACTCATTTGATAACATTGGAGGAATCACTTTCAATCTCTAATTTAGCACTCCCAAACTCAATCATAAAATCAAAGCTCTCCGAATACTAAGGAGTTCCGCCTCGTTAGATTCATTAGTTTCTACGGATTCCATAAATATGATACTTATACGTCCCAGAAGATCCTTAAGCACTCCCTCAATCCCAACCAGCCCCAGCTTTTCTTTAGAAGCCCCATCCACATTAAACTTAAAAATCCCCAAGGAGGAGGGAGCACTTAACCAACCTCTTCTCCTGCCATGAGATGGAACTCATACAACTCTCCCAAAACTAACACAAATACTCTCCAAGGGAAAACATTTAAAAGTACATTAAAAGATTAAAAGAATGATAAGACATCACCATGAACAACCTATTCTGCCAGTACATGCAGACTTAGAAAATTCCCAGTGCTCTAGATTAGACCTTGACAAATCACAATTGCTGATCACCTACATTATCAAGGTTGGCCACGGAGTGATGGACTGTATAAAGCATGGCTTTGTGCTATCTCAATTCGATCACTGGGATCATTAAGCGCTTCGTCTCTTAATACTTGAAGAATGCCCTCTGATGAAAGTTCCCTGTAAATACAATTCAAATGTCAAATAAAACAGTGGCATCCAAAAATTTAATGTACCATTTTGTTTTCACTTACCCCAATAACTATTTCAGCCAGGATTATGTTAGGGATTAGATCCACATCTACACATTCAATCACAGATCATATAAACACACACTAAGGAACACAGGATATATGTGGTTCGACCTAACCTTAGCTTACGTCCACGGAAGAGTGTAGCTTTCATCCATAGAGAAAGAATACAAGATATAAGATTTATCCTTCTCAAAAATCCCTGACACAAAATCTCTCTGTATGTTCCCTCATGCCTTTCTCTATCTTCCTCGCTACATCTCTCTCTCCTCGCAGCTCTCACCATTAGAGTTTCCTCTTGGGATCCCCTCCTGAGATCCCCAATGGAGATGGCCTCCTTAGGCTTAGTCCAAAGAAAACTCTAAAACAAAGAGAACTTATATAGTGTGACTTACAACAGATTGAGTCCATTGGGTTTGAACCTGAGTCCATCAGACAACTCAGACTCAAAAAGACTTTGAGCCATAGATCCAACGGATTAAAGATTAATGCGAATTTTGTAGTTCAAATGACAGCAAACACAAGCAAAATAAGGATGTTGTGTTATTCATGCGATTGTGATAGCATGAAAACTTGGAAGCACACTGCAGGCAACTGCTTATTTGACTTCTCAACATCAAAGTCAATTATTCAGTAATTTATCATAAATTAGGCAGAAAACATCTTCCACACCCAAAAATGTAGCGAGATATGTATGCAATCTTGTATAAAATGTGTGTATTGGTTTCTTCATTGAAAAAATACTATTCGTTGTTTTCATATGAAAACTACAACATATTTAAGAAGAATAAAATCCATTCAAAATCTGTGCTGTATTAAATGATACACATTCCAACCAAGGTTTAGTTGACCATATTACCCTCGAAAATCAGAACAGAGCATTGTTGCTGTGGCATTCTGAAGAACTTTTTCAGTTGTCAAAATCTGAAGCTTCTATTGAAGGACAGGGTATATTAAAAATATAAAACAACCATCATTTTTCACTCTTTGAGAGTACAATGCTTAGATTAATCAAATTATACATTAAAAATTTTAATATCTTATTTTATCATTTAAAAGAATTTTTGTTTAAAAGTTGTCATGGGAAATTTTTTTCGAGAGTACAACAATAAGCAAAAGTACAATCCAATATGCAAGGTGGATGAAGTAAGGCGGTGGATAAAGATAAACACTCCTACCTAGGGGTGTAAATATCAGCCGATATTGATAGGTTTTGTTTAAAAAAAAAAAAAGAGATACCGAGATTTTTGTTCAACTATTCTTTCATATATATATATATATATATATATATATATATATATATATTTGAAGTTAGTTTTTTAAATGGCAAAAATTAGCATTTACTGTGATTATTTGTTTTTAGTGAGGCTCTTCATCAAAGCCTCTTCTTCCTCCACACATTTCTAAGAATTCAGAATTCAGTTTACTCATTCGCTGGTAAATTTAAACCGAAGCACTAATATTTTCATAAATGATGGTAGAAATCATTGAGACCCATATGCATAAGTATATCAATTTCAAAGGTGCAATTAAAGGCATTTTGGGGCAGATTTTAGAAATAAAAAAAACTTAAAATAATGAATAAAGGAGAATAATTTTAAAATAACAATTATGACTGAAATTTAATCACCATCCAATCCCTTTATCATTTTTATCTTGAAAAGATTAGAAACCATAAAACATTTATTTATTTTCATGTTTATCATTTTTTGGGCCTTGCTCGTTAAGTACATTCTCTCTATAGTTCTTCTTCAGAAGTGTGCCTAACCCATGAAATCATATGTTTTTTTTTTCACAATTCCAAATAAGAGGGGAGGGTGCAATATGTCAGAAATGAGCAATAATTTCTGCAGCTCAAATCTTATCCTGATTATCATGCTATTCCTTGATATCATGGCCTATAAATTAATGGCAAATATTGAATATTTGACACAGGGGTCGAAATATCGGCCGATACATATCGTATCGGCCGATACGTATCAGTTTTGGAGAGCACTATATCGGTCGATATTCACAATATCGGTCAATATATCGGCCGTATCATATCGGCCGTTTTTTTTTTTTAAAAAAAAAAAGAGAGAAAAATATCGGCCGATAACGATATATCGGCCGATAACGATTTTTTAACCCCTGATTTGACATGAACTTAAATTCACAAGAAATATCAATAAAATAAGTAATAAATTTGAACATGTTCCAATTTGCAAGATGTAACCATGTAAGATGGAGTCCACTGCAGGAAAAACAGAGAAGGCATTACTGAGGGACGATCTATAGAAGAACCCATCAACTTCAAGAGAGACATTGTTATATCGATCACTTCCCCCTTTTTTTGAGCAGTGACAACCAACTTTCGTCAAAAGAAAAAGATTACAAAAGAGCAAACAAAGGAAGAAGAAAACAAAGGCCATGATTATATCGATCACTTCCTTTAATGGAAAAAAAGTTGGGCGGAAGCTATTTAATAAAATGGTCTTTGAATTTACCTTCTTTGAGAGCCATATCATACAAATAACATTCAATGCTGATAACTGAGGACTGTTCACAAAAATGTATTTACATTTTCGGAGAGAGGGAGAGAGAGAGAGAGATTTTAGCGGCCAATGGATAACCCAACATGTATATTCGTATTTTCCAACAACACTGCAAGAGAGAACTACAGATGCAGCATCAATTCTGAACATAAATATACACACAAGTGTAATTTCATTTCAGCTTCCTTTCACCAGTTTTGTTTCTGGTGAACACCTTGCCACATAAACCAGCTTCCATCATTGGAGGAATTCGAAATTGAGCTTCTCCTAAGATAAATCAATTGACAGGACTCCCCACTTGATTTTACACGATTCCATGGACTAATAAACTTGTGCATTCATCATCTTTCTCCATTTTCTTTTCATGTTTCATCTGTCAGGAGAACGATTTTGAAATGCATTCTCTTCGGCTGCTGCTACCGTAAAATCAAACTGACTGACATTTTTAGATTGTAGTGGGTACTCCGTGGTGTCTGGAACTGTTGGAGCAGTGACATCAAATGCTGGCTCGAGATTTTCATTTACACTTCTCTTTGGCCTCTTGGGCCTCTTGGGTTTCTGCCGTGGGTCAGCATTGCTGACAAGATCATCTTCATGTTCTATTGAGTTAGGTTCAATCTCCATAAACAAATCAGTGTTTTTTGAAGCCTTTGGAGAATTCTGTGATTTTGGGTAGGTTTGCTTGTCTGCATTTGATTTCCTCTGCAAGAAAAAAATTGCCTCAGTAAAGATGAAATTGCCAAGTGCCGTAGAATTTGACATTTAAGTTGGGTGATAATATAAAACAAAATCAACAAATACAGAAAAAATGAAAGAAAAAAAAGGGGAAGGTGGGGGGGGGGGGGGGGTGGCGCGAGTGCGCGAGAGTAATTCCAGTATCTATTTGTCTAGCTATGATTTGTGATTTGGCAAGTGATCCTAATGCTTCTAGTGCAATTCTGTGAGTATAACTATCCCACACACTCAACTGAATAGGTGTGTATCTAACACTGATTGATGTTCATTCAAGTTGTAATTGGATCAACCCAAAATGAAGTAAAACCCTAGACTTATTACCATGTGTGGGACACAAGCAGCTATTAAGACAACATTTGCTTCTTTATTTTGTTCTTTCCATGATTATGTCTGCATTACATCAAAAAAGTGATTGTAAGTAGAATACTTCTTTCTAGACAAATTTTAATATGTAACATCCACAAGTAGTGGCACTTTCACTAGCTCCTACAGTCTACCTTTTTTTCTGAGCGACAACAAATAAATTATATTAAAAAGTACTGTACATGAAATGGCATCGTTGGATCTAAAAGGTATAGACCACGGGACGCCAAAAAGAAAACAAAGGTACATCATATCACAAAACACCTATGAATACATCAAAAAACTCCTATGAAACACAACAATAATACTACTACTGAGATTTGTCAAATGCGAAAGACTCCACTCATATTAGAAGCCACCCCAATTTTAGCAAAAAAGTCAGCCACCCCATTTGCCGATCTTCGAACCACGACAAAAGAAGTCTCTTTTCCTGCACAGAAGGCCGTAATTTCCCTTACTATTGTGATCAATTTCCAATGGGGCCTTTTAAGCCCAGACGCCAACATTATTGCGGTTGCAAAGTCCCCCTATGTGAGACTATATGGGCAAAGCTCTCCTGATACTAATGAGTTCTGCCTCATTTGAATGCTTCTGGCCTATTGATTCAGAGAAAACTATTGATTTCATACCATTATAGTCATGTAGCACTTCTCCTATACCCACCAGGTCCTGGTTTTCCCCTAACAACCCCATCAACGTGGCACCAGAAGGCTTGAACCTTGGTCTCCTTGGTCCCCCACCTAGACAACCCTCCCAAGAGTTGAGAAAATCCATTAACTTAATACTTTTAAATTCCTTCCCAACAGAGAGCCACGTGAACAACCTCCACTTCGCTTTTTGGATCAGATCATCTTCCTCCAACATCTTATGCTTGAAATCCTTGTATTTCTCTCTCCACACAGTCCACAAAGTAGCCGCTGGAATAGTGTTCCACACCGCTCTTATCTTGGGATTGGGCTATCAAATTGACTAGAACTGAACAATTCCTTCACATGTTCGTTGAAACACCCAAGAAACCAACAACATATTTGCAAAGCTTATAGACAGTTTCCTAGCTACATCACATTCGGCGAACAAGTGATTGATGCCTCCTCCGAGTGACCACAAAAAGTGCATTGGAGGTTGTGATTTGATCTGAGCAACCCCCGATTGATAAGGGCTGACCTAGTCAAAATCTTCATTTTCATAGCACACCACACAAAGATCTGCACTCTTGGAGGTGCGAGACCTTTCCAAGCAAAATCCAGCATCGGACCCTCCTCATTTTGTTGTTAGAGGGCTGATTTTATGAACGCCTAGACAGAAAAAACACCGGAGGAGTCTCCAACCCACAATAACTCGTCACCCTCTCTAGTGACCAAGGGGAACTCTCCTAACCTCCTTTGCAATTCCTCGAAACTCTCTTGTTCAAATACCCTAAGCTCTTAGGAAAACTAAGGTGCCACGAGATAGTGCCTTGGGTCTCAATGTAGCAATCTTCTACTAAGGCTAGTCTATCTCTAGCAATTCTATATAATCTAGGGTAGGCCTCCTTTAATCGCTCGTCTCCAATCCATCGGTCTAACAAAAAACGGGTCCTATCCCCAACTCCCACCATTAGCCATAGCTTATCTTGAAAAAAGTAACCTATTGGACTACCGCCTTTACCCAATTTCCACCACGCCTTAACTACTTGAGATCCTTTCCACTCCTCCCCTAATGGCCATTCTCCTACATCTTGACAACCATATCGAGCAACTAACACTCTTGACCATAAGGCGTCCCTTTCTCGTCCCAATCTCCAACTCCATTTACACAGCAAAGCTGATTTTTAATATCTCAGGGCACAATTCCTAACCCACCTTTACCTTTGGGTTGGAAACTTCAGAATTCAGACCATCTAACCAAATGTACCCTTTTCCTATCAATTTTGTCTCCCCATTAAAAGTTCCCAAACAAACACTCCATTTGCCCATTTACTCCTTTAGGAATTTGGAAGACGGACATATAGTAGGTTGGGAGGTTGGTAAGGACGGATTTAATAAGGGTAAGCGTCCCCCCCATGGATAGGTATGTTTTACCCTAGCCATTCAGTCTCCTTTCAATCCTTTCCACTACCGGGGCCCAGAATTTCTTTGATCTCGGATTTCCACCCACCGACAATCCAAGGTAGGTGAATGGTAATTTGCCTATTGTACACCCTACTTCTTCATGGGTTCCCAAACAAGTTTCCTCTGTTCCAACCCCAATCAAAGTGCTCTTTCCAAGGTTCACCTCTCAGCCCGGATACAAATTCGAAACACCTAAGGACCGCTTTAAAGCCTAGCAACTCCCTTCTGTTGGGTTTGCAGAAAAACATTGTGTCGTCTGCCAATTGGAGATGCGTGATTTTTGGTCCTTGTGTGATCAATTTAAAACCCTTGATAATCTCCAAATCCTTGGCCTTTTCCACCAATTCATTTAGTGCTTCTTCGACCAAGGTGAAAATGAAGGGAGAGAGTGGATTACCTTCTCTCAAGCCCCTAGTTGTTGCCATCAGCAGTGTTGGAGATCCATTCACCTACACTGAATAGGTGCTGCCGAGCAGCGCTTGTGCACGGTGTAGGAACACTGCTGCTTGCAGCGAATGAGAGAAAGGAAGGTGAGGGAGATAAAGAGTGAGAGAGCTGATGAGGGGGAGTTGCCTTTATATAAGGCAAAAATAAAATAAAAAAACAAAGGACGTGGAGGTGCAATTGACCGAGAAATAACAAGGGGTAATGAAGGAGACACACACAAAGGGCAAAAGTGGGACAGTTCAGAGATGGATTTGATTGATCTATTACTGTGCATCTTTTAAATCGACTCGGGTGGACACTTTTGAAGGATCTAACCAATCCAATGAGTAAAACACTCTTAAAATGGATAATATGGTAAATTTCGCTGGAAACAAACACCCCGGAAAACCGATTTAAAATCAAAACAAACTCGATGACCACTATTCACGTGAATAGTAACACTTTTTGCGCTTGACACTCAAAATTTTCGCCAGGGGAATTCATTTGTAAAAAACTGATATTTTTAATAAATACTACGCATCAAAATCTAGGTGTTTTATTCTTTTTGAAAATAAATACTCGGAGGCATTTTAAATAAATCGATTTTCGAATCCGAAATGACACGATAAAAATTTGAGAAAAATCCAGAATGCTCTGTTTTTGCACACACTGAGGGGGAGAGAGTGCAAATTTCGGGGCCTAAGTGTTTAAAACAAGGCCAGAATAAATTAAGCATGTTTACCGAGACAAACTAAAATAATAAATAATTACAAAAACTTGCAATTCTTTCAAAAGGCCATAACTTGAGCTCCCGAGCTCAAATTTGGCAAAACCTGGGCTCATCAGAAAGTCCATAAAGAGATCTACGTAATTAAACAACTTTTAACTCAAGGTTAGGAGCCCATAAACTTGTCGGGCGGTGGCTCAACTCCACCGAGTCACTCAGCAGCTTGGATTTACTCCTAAATTCAAGGGGTACTGGCGAAGGGACTTCCCACGTATTTAGTAATTGCCTAAAAGATAAATAGCAATTTCTGTTTGGGATACACGGCAATTCCCAATCATGGGCATCGGACCGACTGTTTAGGGATCTCTTTGAGAAGGCAATTTTTATTTTGTAGGCATATGTGGTGGGTGTATGAATACACGGTAATTGCTAAAGAGAGTAGCAATTTCTGTCCATAGAACACGGACAAGGGACCGACTGCACTATAATAGGAAGACTGCCGACTAACAACGAATATAAGAGGGCTGCCGGTCGACAATCAGAGGGGTGACACACTTACAACAAGGAGGTGCTTTGGCTGTCTTAGAATCTCTACAATTCAGAGAGAGCGCTTGGCACAGAGAAGTATCTGCTCGCTGGCTGGTTGGAGTGCTAACACACGCCAAGGGACACTGAACAGGAAGTGACACTCTTGAAGAGAATTGGCTTCAATTCTCTTTAAGTGCAGATCATGAGGCGGCAGTATTGCTGCATGGTGCAGTCATGGCTGAAGTGGGTGTGGGTTTCTCTAGAAGGCTGACAGCAGGGAGAGAACAAATCAGCCAGGAAGGGTGGTCTGTTTAGTTCTCAATTGACTCATAACAGAGAGAAACCAGGGTGTGTGCTGGCTGCAAACAGCAAGGTGTTCATGGCAGCAAAGGTGGTTTTGAGAAGAGAGCAAGGGAAGCAGTTGTCAGATCCAAATTGGGTTTTCTTTGTGCACTCGGTCGGCATCCTTTATGATAGCTGTATCGTGTGACAAAGAACAGAGACATCTTACCATAAGGGTGTGCTGAAGTGTCTCTCCAACGCAAACAGCAGGAAGGGTTTGCATCAGTCGGGTTTTGGGTATTATCATCCGATTGTATCTTGTACAATTGTAATACGCTCTCTATTTCTCTCTGATTAATAAAATAATTTCGCACAGTGGACGTAGGCCGGGTGGGGCTGAACCACGTAACTTCTTGGGTGTTTGTGTTGTGCTTATTTTTCCCGTTCGATATGGTTTATTTCCGCTAAAACGCTAACAAAACTCGAAATGCATGATCTCGGGTCAGGTCATTACATTTGAAGTTAATCACCACCAACAATACCATCAACATCATCTCCTCCTTTTATATTCCATATGCATCTCAGTCTCTCTCTTTACTTTTCTGGGGTGTTACTGAGATCATAATGATCCGTCATGGATGGGGGGTAATTGCAAAACAGCATAGCATGCCATATCATGGGCATGAGTATAGGAATAATTATTCCAAGAAGAACCTCATCTAGGCCAAATGGTATAATTATTCCTCATCTAGAAACACATGCTTCTCGCATGTGGCAATTCCTAAGCTTTCCATTCTCCTTTGTCATGGTACGCCATCATCAACAAGAAGCTTCTGCCATCTCATATTTGCATATTCTCATCTTACTGCCTTAAGACAACTTCTCTTGGAAAAATCGCCCTCTCCATAAATCTCTTTAAGTCTAAACTTATAGCAGTTTTTTTCGACTCTCAATCCTAGATCTCATCAATGGGTAAGTTTTGTTATTTCATTAAGCATTAAATCTTTGTGTAGCCTAGAAAATCAAACGGAGGAAAAATCTAGAATCCAATTCCATAAGAGCCTTGTGGGTCCTCTTATGATAACCAAGAACATTCATATCATGGAACAGTGAGACAGTTGAGGGACTAGAAGTTCAGTGTAAGTTCATCAATAATTCTATATCTGTTGGTCACAAGTATGATCTCAATGATAGGCTTATGATATTTGATACTTGCGAAATTTGAACATACTTTAATTGGGTATTTAGCAACTTAATTGTGAAAATCCATCATTTATTTGTACAAGAAGACCTTTTGGACTTTAGAGCATATCATTTAGCTTATCACACTCGCTCAAATGTATGTTCCCAAAGTTGCATTGGTATTAGAACATTCTCTAAGCAAACCATAACTTTTCCATCAATATTAAATAAGCTAATTTCTAAGTTGCATGGGTACGAGCGTGAGTGTTTGAGTCCAAACGGCTACGAGAAATTGGACTTGGCGATCCAGAAAAAATAGGAAACAAGGACACATCACCATATCTAAATAAAATTAAATCTAGACTTATTTTGAATGAAAATAAGGTGTAATAACTCTAATAGAAAATAACTTACTAGTTTTATTCTGAACATTTAGATGACAAACATATTAATATTTTAATTAGATTTCAGCAGGAGAAAAGTGTCGTAATATTTTAGTTATCTAGGAAAACAATGTCAAAAAACACTATAATAATCCATTAAGAACAAGTAGAATGCTTAGAAGTGTCCAACCCAAGTGCATTACACATCTTTAAGTGTTCATATAACATAGGCTAATTGGTTAGAATACCCAAAATTAAAAAGCTAGAATCATGGCAAATTGGCCATTGGAAATTGGAATACCTTTTTGTTAGCAGCATTTCCATTATCTAGCTCAGTAGGCTCATACTCTTGTGACTCAACATTCGTGAGATCTTCCATAGATGCATCCCCGTCTGCATCTATTCGTATACCTCTCGTCCCACGCTTCTTCTTTTGACGATCCTTACCCTAATAAAGGAGCAATATCATACAGTTCAACCTTTTTTATGGTAATATAAGATTCAATCTTTTAGCAAACTAGAACACATACTACATTTACAAACACGTGAAATGCAAACATGGCTAGAAAATGAAAATGAGAAGAAAGAATGGTGGCCACCAATGGCAGATGCAAAAACCCAAACAATAAGGATCATATGTGTGTACAATTAAGTTGCAAAACATGACTTGAGATCCAAACTAAAATGAAGAGTATTTTACTCTCTCTCTCTCTAGTTGGGGAGGGGAGGGGAGGGGAGGGGAGGGGAGAGGGGGAGGCTAGTCTAATTTGATTATAGTAAATAGAATGGGTGTAATGTGGGTGAAGATAGTGCAATCTTATGTGCTAAAAGAGTGTCATGTTGACCAAAAGGGTGTTTCTATAAGATAGTAATTAGACTTGCAATGCCATGTGGAGCTGGATGTTGGCAACAAAGAAAAGACATGTCAATGAACTAACAATTGCAAGGAAGTGTATGCTAGGACAGATGTGGGGTGCATTGAGAAAACATAGAATCTTTTTTCTTTTCTTTTCTTTCTTTCTTTCTTTCTCTTTTTCTTTTTTAAAAAAAAAAATATATTAGAAAAGATAGAATGGAAAGGAGAGTACTAAAGTAAGCCTAGAAGTTTCTATAATAAAAGAAAATATCAAAGAATGTTGGTTAAGATAGTTTGAGAAAAATGCTTTCGCTTGGACAAGTGGTCGAAAAAGAACCCCTTGGAGATTGACTCAGTTTAGAGAAGTGACGAAGTAAGCTAATAGTGTTGCAAACTTTTTTGGGGAAGGTAGCGTTGAGAGACGAGAGGCTTTTGTGCGGTTTTTGTAATTGGGCGTATGGGGTTTAGGTTTTTTGTATTTTTAGTGTTATGTAATTTTTAGTGACTTTATTTCTTTTCAATGCTCTAGTATAGTCCTCTTATATGGAGCCTTTGATTGCTCTTCTTTGTTTTATCTCTCTTTATTAATATATTTCATTGTCTCTGATTCAAAAACAAAAATACGAAAAAAGGTTTGAGCAAAAGCACAGTAGACCAAAAGTCTCCAGTATCAAGAGTTGAGGGATTACCACTAGAAGGCACTAGGGGGAGAGACCATCAAAAATGTGGATTGAGGTGGTAAGAGAAGATACAATAGAATGTGTGCTGGCAAGAACATGATGTCAATATGGTTGAGTAGAAAAGTAGAACTTCAGCCAACTCCATATTGATGGGGCAAGGTTTGGTAATGGCGATGATGATATATCTGTGCAGTCATTAATTTGTGTCTTACTCATCGAAAACACCACAATGCATTCAATGAAGCTTGAAGACATATTATATACCTACATAATGTATAATTATTTCAAAAAATATGTATATATGTGTATGTATAATTGTTTCAAAAAATATGTATATATGTATTATATATATACACAATATTAGAGCTTCTAATGATGTACTACTAGTTATTAATTCGTGATAACCAGAAAATCTACTACTTATTACCCCCCCGACCCCCACCCCCCAAAAAAAAGAAGATAAGCCTGCCTTAGAGCTAGGCGAGGTGCAAAATAAACCTAGAGCGTACGATGATGATGATGATTACGATGATACTGTTGGAATCTAAGAATCTTATTCACTCGTCAACCATGGAACATGAGCTCAGACGAACTAAAAAATTATGAGAATTCCAATGAGAGGTGCCAAAAGGTTAGGAACAAACTAATATTACGGCATCCTCCAACTGATGGAGTCCACTAGAAGAACAAATAAGAATAATGCTAGTACATATAATAAACAAAAGCCATATCTCATCAAGCATCATATAATAAAGATTTAACATAAAACATACCAAGTGTAATGAGGCTTCTCTAAGTTTATGTTCTAGCTGAGCATCGTCAAGCAATAAGGAAACAACAGCCTCAGGAGCCAAAAGCTCCCCTTGAACATGGCCGCCTGTCATAACCAATTGCTGCACAGTGTTCTTCTGACTTGCTCTTTGCAAAATCTTCTCCTCAACTGTCTCTTTGCATATTAAACGATACACAGTCACCTACACGAACAGAAGAAATTTTATTTTATTTTTTGAACGATGAACAGAAGAAATTTTAGCAAAACCACATGGAGAAAAATTGTGAAGATGAAGAAAAGAAGAAAGACTGGGTATATTTGTGTAACCACAAGCAGCTGTCTGCTCAAATCTTATCCCTATGTAATTTCAGAGCCCACTAAAGGGAAATGGATAGCAATTTTTGGAGGAAAAACGAGGAAAACCCAAACTCTATCATGATGTGCTTTCAGTTTTCAGTGCTGGTTCAGTGATGAACACAAATTCACTTGTAATAGGGGGTACATCCAAATATTACAGGGAACAACAAAATGTCAATATTTTGCTCTCTCAAAGCCAAGGAAGATCATATTTACTGACAAATTTGACTAGAAGACCATATTACCCGCATCTTACCATTCCAAATATAAGTATAGAAAAATAAGTGTGTCTTTCCCCAGTAACTGAATGATGTCTGTCAAAAGAATCAACACCTTCCCACATCTACGTTCAAATAAAAAAAATGAAAAACTGAAGTCTTCCCATTGACAGTGATAATTCATTCATACTGAATTGCACAGCACACAATGGAAAAAGATACCATCTTGCTAGTAGAGGAAGTGCTAAAAACGCCTTAAGTAATTTCATACGGGATGGTGGTGGACAAAAAAAGTCTCAGCAAATATGAAGACAGCTTCTCATTATGGAGTTGCGATTCGGTTACAGGCATCTTTAACCTACCAAGAGGATAGGCCTACCTATTGGGCCGAGACTTCTCTATTTTGTTGGCATGATGTTTTATTTCTTTTTTTTTAGTTTCTTCTTCTCTCACGGGGTCTTACCCTCTTAGGCCCTACTTTAAGATGTACATGACTTTTCCTTTTAATATAATAGTTATTTGTTACTGCTCAAAAAAAAAAAACTTATCATCATGGACTGGAAGCCTTGGGGTTAGGAAATATTTATCCAAAGGTATTGGGCATTCCAGGAAAAAATTGGGTGGAGTATTGGGACAAATCGCCTTCTCCACCACACATAATAATATAAAAAATATAAAATATAAAAACAGAAAAGAAAAGAAAAATCAAGAAAAAAGAAGCAAACCACAATACAAAGATTTTACGCGATTCCCTTTCGGTACGTCTACGGGTTCAAACCGATCAATTATGTTCAAAGGCAAAACGAAGAAGAGGCGACTCTCATTGCAATGTAAATGTCACTCACACACAAAACGACTATATATACTACCCTAGTTAGGGTTTACATAAAATGTCATATGAAATTACAAAATTGTCCTCCAAAAAATTTGGGTCGGGGGGTGTTGCACCACCCACCCCCCCGTGAGCTCACCACGAGCTCGACTCACGACAATGCAGGTTAGATCGAAAATACATCTCAGATCAATATTACACATCTGATGATCAAACTCCACAGAGCCTAACAATCTCCCACTTGGAAACTAATCAAGCAACTCCTCTTCATCTGTAAAAGCCATTCCTTCAAGGAGAACTCAGTGTGAACCTCCTCCCGGTCTTCAAGCAAAAAGACCAATAGAAACTGAACATGACTACAATTTCTCTCTAGTGGCCACCTTGGTCAACATATCTGTAAGGTTCTGACTTATGTGGGTCTTCTCCAAAGTAAATTCTCCATCCTCCAAGAGCGATTGTATGAAGTGAAATTTGATCGCTATATGCTTTGTGTCTTAAATGGAAGGTTGAGTTCTTTCCTAGATGAATTGCACTCTGATCGTCACTCAACAACTCCTCAATGCATGTCGGATCAACAGTACACCTCTGATGATCAGGCTCCACATAGCCTAACAGGAAGGACAAACGGCCTCATGGAATCATTAAATTGAAGTATTGGAAGCAAGCAAGGTATTGGATTTGGGGGTTGTTAGTTGTAAGTGGGGTTAAAAAACATGGAAGGAATTGTTTAAATAGGAAAGAGGGGTAATAGGGGTAGGAATGGATTGTTGAGCCACAATTAATCTTAGGGGTGAAATTTGGGTTAGGTTTTGACCCGACCCGTGTGACCCGACCCAAAAAATTGCGAGCTATGTTATATAATTTTCTAATTCGGGTCGGGTCAGGTTAAAGAAAAAAAAAACCGCAAGAAATTCGGGTCGGGTTGGGTTAAATTTTTTTTAACTGACCCGACCCGAATTCATACTCAACCCACTTATATATATATATATATATATATATATAATAACCCTAATGTTCTAAACCCTAGCTCCCCCAAATGCCTCTGCAATGGAGAGTCCATCCGCCATTGCTCTCAAGAGAGTCCATGCGCCGTTGGGCGAGAATCAGCCCTGAGAGTGAGATCTTCTTCCTCTTCCTCTTCCTGTTCTTTTTCTTCTTCAAGCCAAAGATCTAAACCTCCTCCCTTCACACGCCACTCCTCCCTCATTCAACCGTCTTTCCCCAAATCTCTCCTTCCCCTCTTTCTCACTTGCTCACGATGGAAACAAAATCCCTAAACCCTCCTTGATTTTTCCCTAAATCATCTCCAATGGCAGTAGATATCATGCCATTATTTCCTCAAATCTCTCGGGCATCCCTTCTTCTTCGCTCAACCCTCTCTCAACGGCAAAATTCCCTCTTCTACCTCTCAAGCATATCGACGACTCAAGCACTGCCTTCTTCTCTCAATCCCAGCAAAAATCTATCTATCTCAACCTTTCCAGGTTCCTGCAAATGCATTTTGACAGCTACAGGCCCAGACAGAGATGACATGTATTTTATTTTTAATTTTTTGAATTTTTTTTTTTTTAAATCGGGCTTGATGTCGGGTAGAGCTGATTCTCGAGTTTGAGGTCGGGTCAGCTTGGGTTTTGTAATCCGGGTTACCAACTCGAGTCGGGTTCAACTATTTTTGACATGGATTAAGGTTGGGTTTATCAAAACCCGGCCCGACCCGCCCGAGTTTCAGCCCTAGTTAATCTGTATCTCCGTATCTTGTCAATTTCATGACTAAGTTTGAACCTGGCCTCTAGAAGACCGAAGCAGTTGAAGCAAGCTTGAAGTCCAGAAGCATGGAAAATGGAAGGCCATGTTCAAAAAAGTAATCTCTCGTGTTTGCCAACCATTTCAGATAAAAAGGACCATAGGTGTGACTAGAAAGACCCTAATCACATTGAAGAAAATTGGTGTTTAATTGTAAAATTTCTGGAACCAAAATCATGGTCTAAATATATTTTTACCTGAAACAAGGGATTGGTGAACCAATGGCTGAGACCGGTGAACCGAAGTGAGTTCGGTCCTCCGAAATGTGTTTCGGTGATCTGCGAACTAGCCGTTGGAGAACTTCGGTCCACCGAAGAGTTTGATCGGTGAACCAAAGACTAGTCGTTTGTACTAGTACGTTATAAATATCTGGCTCGTTTTCCAAGGCACAAGAAGCTAATCAATTGGAAAATTAATCCTAATCTCTCTTAGGCTCTCTGAGAATGTTCTACCAATTGTAAAACCTTTTAGAACTATTGATATTCCTATTCACATTCACAAGTGCTTTAATGGAAAAATGATAAGCTTTTGAAGCTATTCTTGAATGTGAATTAGTGAATCATTCTCCTAGGAAGGACATAACAGTAGAATCCTAAACCTATTAGCCTTGGACCTAGCATCTCCTACCCTTGGTTGCGCATTCACCAGAGTAATACAAGTATTGAAGACTGGAGCGAGGCATCTTTCAAGAACACTCTCAAGACCGTTTGGGAGCTACGAAGGCAAGCGTTCTTTCTTTTCATTAAGTTGTTGTAAGGTAGATTAGACCTTAGTGATCGATGCACCATAAAAATTAGAGAGTCAAGGATTAGACCTTGGTGGTCAAACCTCTCAAAATAGGAGTGTACTGTGTGGGGTATTGACCCCTTGAGTAGTGAGTTTCGGATAACATGAGGTGATTCCAAGGGTCGACGTAAGTTCAAGGGAACCAAACCACTATAAAAATCGTTGTGTCCTCCTTGTGGTTTGCTTATTTGTTTTCAGTTGCACATTCTTTTAAATTATTCCATAAAAATTAAAATTGGAAAAAGGTCCTATTCACCCCCGCACCGCACACCCCCCCCCCCCGGACAGTACATTGATCTAGCTCGGACTTTCATGGATATAAATAAAAGTATCATCTGGTACTTCTCCCAAAATGTTACTACTAAAGTGGGTGAAGGGGAGAAGATGGCTTTCTGGGAGGACTAATGGGTATGGAAACAACCATTAAATGACTCATTTAGATTATGTGATAATGGGTATGGAATCAAAAAGTGGAATATCTCAAACAATGAGATGTTGCAATGGGTAGATCTCGTGGCAAGAATTAATGAACTAACACCATCAATGAAAGGAGAAGAAAGGAGGACTTGAGTCAATAATCCTGATGCGACCCGCTGCTAGAGAGTGGGCCCTATGGAACAGCGAAACCACCCCAAAGGCGAGAGCTGGACTGGGTCAGGCCTTCACCGTAACTGCTAGTCTGAGAGTGGAAAACAGGGAACCGAATCACGTATAGAACCTGAAGTAGTGTAGTTTTTTAGTTAGTAACCGTTACTAGCATTGTCTATCTTATGTAAATATGGCGGAAATGGGTAGCAGAGAATTATAATCCAAAATATGTGGTCCTTTTCAAACCTGAACAGAGACAGTTCCTCTTAAACTTACTTATTTTAATTCGATCCTATCAACTTGGTATCAGAGCTGTGTTTCCAGGATGGCACAGCCCACTAACAAGGAAAGAACTGAAAAACTAGAAGGAAATTTTTTACAATATGATGGAGAATATACTTCAGTTAGATGCAGCGGTCCAACATGGAACAGACTACCACTTCGGGCCATAACTGACGCCCTTGTGTATCTATGCATTCCACCTGGATCGCCACGTCATAGAAGGGTGTCGGGCCATCACCATGGCAAGAACAGTTTTTCAACTGGGGGACATGCTCCACCATGATACGTCAAGATGCACTTTCCACGATATTTGGGAATTGAACTAACTGAATGGATCAACCGAGTCGAACAATTCTTCAAATATCAAGGAACGGCTGCTGATCAAAGGGTGACCTTTGGTTTTGTTCCACCTAGAAGGGAAGGCGAACCAATGGTTAGAACAAACTTATGGCAAAGTACAATGGGATACATTAGTCGATGAATTATGTGCCCGATTTGGACCAACCAAGTATGAAGGCTTCAATGAGGCCCTTTCAAAAATTCGACAGAATGAGACAGTCCGCGAATATCAACATGAGTTTGAGAGACTCTCAACTCGTGTCTGTGGATGGGAAGAAAAGACGCTCTTAGGGGCTTTCGTTGGTGGATTAAAAGAAGAAATCAGAGGAGAAGTCCAGATGTTCAAGCCTTGAACATTGAGGCATGCCATCGAAATCGTTCAAATGAGAGAGGAAAGGCTCCAACGGCAAAAGAAAATCACCAGACCAGCGAATCCAGTGACCTCGGCTGCCAGAAGTCGACAACAAGTCGTTGGTTCACCAACGATGATTAAGAAAATATCCTAGAGGGAAATGTAGAGATGGAGAGAAAGGATTGTATTTTTACTGCAACAAGAAGTTTTACCTGGGCCACAAATGCAAACTGGCCCAGCTACTTATGATTGCGGACGAGGATACTGAGGAAGCACAATCCACAGATGAAGTATTACCAGAGGAAATGACGTCGAAACTGAAGTACCTGAAATTTCCCTTCATGCCTTGTCGAGTTGGACATTGCCTCGTACCATGAGGGGGATCTGGTTCATTGAACAACAACCAGTGTCGACTCACAAATTTGCGAGTGATAAACTAGCACAACAACTCAATCTTCCAATCACCACCACTATCAGTTTACCAGTTATGGTGGCTGATGGAAACCGAGATGGAAACCGACTTATGTGCAATGAACGTTTTGATAATGTGAAACTGTGGATCTAGACCTTCCAATGCTCAACAGCGTTTTTCTCCCTGCCTTTGATAGGCTCGGACATCGTACTCGTGGTCCAATGGCTCCAACAACTGGGCCCAGTTTTATGTGATTGGAACGAGCTTACAATGGAGTTCAAGGTGAATGACAGTGAATACCATTTGACAAAACATCACTATCAACGAACCCATCACTCTCCATTCACTTAACCGATCCATGAAAAGGGAGCAGTGTTGTTTGCAATTCAACTACAGGAAGAAACCAACACCAAAACAGAGACATGGCCCAAAACTTGACAGCGGTAATCAGGCAGCTTGAGTCAATCTTCGCCAAGCCAAATGGATTGCACCAATCAAGTCTAAGGACCATTAGATTCCATAGCAGCGAGGCACGTTAAGAGTCAATGTATGGCCATATCGATACCGTCATTTCCAAAAAAAAAATGAAATCGAGAAGATGGTCAAGGAGATGTTGAATGCTGGGATTATCAGGCCAGGTACTAATCTGTTTTCCTCTCCAGTTTTAGTGGTTTGAAAGGAGGACGGGTCATGAAGATTTTTTGATAGGTAAACATAATAAAGATAACGATGTTTATTTATTTATAACATTTTATCATCACGAACTTGGTAGTCCACTATTCCGTGAACTTTTTTTATATTGCTTTCTGTGACTACCATCTCCATTCTCCACTTCTGTTTTACTGCATATCTACTCAAGACATCAACCATGATAAATACATGACACCGAATGCAATGGATTCTGCAAATTCACAAGATTGAATTGGTGCATATATATGGTCATTTGAGCCTTATTAATAGTAATATTAAAAACAATAAAGTGGTAATTTTCCAAAAGAACGAGTAGTTCCTTCTCCATGCATCCAACAATATAGCCAACAAATGCTTCTCTAATCTGGACAAAATTTCTCCTAAAGGACTTATTTGACCACTTCACATCCATATCGAAGCCCGCATACTCATACCCAAGAATATGTGGTTTGTTCAGCCCATAAATGTCACAGCATCTTTAATTTCACAACAGTGTACATATGCACACTCACCCACAAAACTGACCCCAAAATTGCGCAATTATTCAAACTAGTGAATTCAGCGGTCCCAAATGAGCTTATTAAGCATGGTGAAATCCAAGAGAAATTTAAACAAATAGCATAAGCAATGTCAATCATTAAACCCATCCAATGTTTAAGTTTGCAAACCTCCTTTGTTTGACCCAGCCGGTGAGCCCTATCCATTGCTTGTAAATCCAATGTTGGATTCCAATCACTTTCATAGAATATGACAGTGTCAGCAGCTGTCAAGTTGATGCCAAGTCCTCCAGCTCTAGTGCTCAGTAAAAAAACAAAAATATCGTTTCTGCAACGAGAGGGGCAAAAAGGATTGTCACTTAAAGAGCAGCGTGGTTTCAGGTGTGTGGGTGGTGGTAGGGGTACCAACCACCAAAGAAAATTAGGAAAAAAAGGAGATGCATATGAGAAAACTCAATACCCACCGATGCTGGAAATCTCTGACCATATCACGGCGATCCCCAATGGAAGAAGATCCATCAAGTCGAAGATACTTATATTTCCTATAATGCATATAGTCCTGCAAAATATAAACTTAAGTTCAATACGCATGTATCAAGATATTCAAGATATGACTCATGATAATGGCTTGCAAGAGCAAAATTGTGAAAGATAAATCTTAACTAAGGAACTTTGTGCGTGGCCCACCCTAACCACAGGCAATGTGATGTATAGCTCTCAACTTCGTGTGAGGCCCACCCTAATCACAGGGAATGTGATGTATAGCTCTCAACTTCGTGTGTGGTCCACCCTAATCAAAGGCAATGTGAGGATGTATAGCTCCTCCCCTCCCTCCCTCTATTCTTGACCTCAAATTCAATAGGCTCTTTAGATAAGATCAATTTCTCTTAACCTTGCTCGTTTCTTTATAAAAGAGCCAGTTAAAATGAAAAGGAAAAACCTGACATATTTGTAGGCACCTTAAGTCATGGACGCACTAAATGAAAGGAGGCTACTAGAGGCTTTTTTCCCTTTTGAAAGTAAATCGGACTTTTAGGAAAATATACAAGATGTATCACCAATAGTATCCAAGAATTATACAACACATAATGTTTGTATACAAAATAAATGATATATACAAAGGCTCCTACAAGAAAAGAGGAGCATGAATCCAAATAGAAATCAACAAACAAGATATTCTTTGAGATGTCATTCTTTGCTAAAAGAAATTGCCATTCCATGTGCCGATATCTTCATGTGGACAAATGAGACCTCTAGATCCCTCCTGAGCTCCTTACTCTCTTTGAAAATGGGGGTTAGCTTCCAAGGTGCCTTTTTCCTTTCTATAGCCCATTTCAGGGCATTAATCGAATCCTCTTAATCACAAATCTTTCTCTAAAATGAACTTCAAATATCCTCAATGCCTCCTTAATTGTTATTAGCTCTCCCTCATTAGAATCCTTTCAACCTAGACCCTCAAAGAAAGCTTACACCTCTCCATTTAAATCAAGTAGAATACTTCCTATCCGTACCGATCCTGGTTTTCTACTCACTACTCTGTTAATGTGGTACTTTAGTGTGCATGGAGTGTATTCGTATATCTTTCAATGATCTTTTACTGATCTCTTTGAGTGGGTCCTACTACTCCATACTCTATACCTTGATGATGTTTGATTTCATGAGATGTACACATTGATCTAAAATGTGGTTCATTTTGCCCTTATGTCATCCATATTCTATACTTCCAAAGGTTAGGATCATTGAAAAAATTAGCACTAAACTGGAATGAGTAGAGCTATACACAATTTCCTCTCTACTAACTAGAGTTTGCATGCCTGATGGAGCACTAATAGCCATTTGATCAAGCATGGCATAGAAGCCATAACAAATAGGAGTAGAATGTTGGTGAGCTCACACAACTTAAAGAGATTACTGAAGAGATTACTGATACATTGATGGCTCTCATAATGAAATTGTTTTGAATTAGTTACTTTTGGTGAAATTGATGATGGCAAATGATCAAATTAGTGCAACCAGTATTAGACAAAAAATTGACGTAAAACTACATCACATACAAATTTTATTAATAGCTTTTTTAGTCTGTAATATTAATCATTTTTTAATTTATTTGATAATTTCATAAAGGATTGTGTTTGACTAGCTGTCTGACTTATATTAATTCTGCCACACTCTTTGCAGTAGCTGGCCACACCAACTAGTGCACATTTAACATCAATCAAAAATAAAAAGGAACTTTACCCAGAAACATCATCTAAATTTAACCCTGAAACCACCTAAAAGAACCTTCTTTTTTTTTTTTTTGAGGTCTAGAGGTGTCCAGCATCGCACCCGACTAGTCCCCCGGGGAGTGTGAAAACCCACTTATCCGCATACACTGGGTAATTCGATGGGACCGTGCCCTTCATTAGGCTCCCATGGCTTGAACCCAAGACTTCCCTCTAGAGATCTTGCTCGCAAACCAAGTAGGATAACCCCTTGGGGTTCTAAAAGAACCTTTTAATGCACTAATTTCAGTATCCTCCTGCATTTTTAAGTGCTAAGAGTATATTGGGCTTTGATGAATATGGACAATTTGGTATAATCATATTTACTTATGAAGTGGGATGAATAAGGTGCTCCAATTACTGGGTTCTTGGTGAATTCTGTTGGAACCCATATCAGAAATTTAGAAAAGAAAATACTTCTGGTATCTGATTTTGATCAAGACCACTGCTTTTTTTTTTAAAGTGTTCCTGTTTTCCTGATACTCTGCAAATTTCCATTAACTATATATATTTTAAAAAAACCTTCAAACTTTCTGTACTGCCATGTTGTCCTTTTTTTCTCATCCATGAGATCATAAAAAGCTTTTTCCCATTTTTAACAGAATCAACAATATCAATAACTCTGATGAGAACTTGAAATTCATCTCTTTTTATGATTCTGGCCATGTTGCTTGCACTTGTTTTTAGACATTCACGAAGAATCAAATAAGCCTGTTTAACTTATTTTTTATCCCTATTTCATCAATGCATCTCAATCTTTATCAATTCATTTAAGTCTGTCACTATTCAATAAAACCAAGTTCATCAACCTCCCTCCAGACATTATTGAATTTTATGTATGAATAGTTTCCTCTGTTTATTTGCTTAATCCTTTCTTGCTGCAAATTGTTTGCTTGAAGCATAGTTGGAAGATTTTATGGCTTATATTGTGGATCCAGCTCTATCCTACCAAAAACCAATGATTTATCTGTCAACAAAGAGAGATGCAATCTCTTTCGATGCTCAGGCCTTCTGTAACCTTTCTCCTTCCACAAGTTGTTTCATATTTGTGAGGATTAAGCATGTTAAAACATAACATATCCCACTTATTTCCATTGAAGAGAAGGAATACCTCGAGGATATTCAACATTTTTGTCATTTGAGCAAACAAAAGCACACGATGATTTTCAGCTCGCAAGCGCTTCAGAAGTATATCCAGTGTTTGGAGCTTCCCTGAATCCTGAAATAAAGACAACTTTACTTTTAAGTTGTTATTTATAGAATCAATAGATTACGGATCACAATTTAAAGTCAAAGCACAAATTATAAAAGCTATTATACTCAAAGCAGTCTCTTCTATTTTAAGTGGTGCACAATTTCATTTTCAGAGGGTAGTTGACAAAGTGTAAGCTCAAACACTTCATAAAATCATGAAAATGTGTGGACATTGAGTAATTCCATAGACAAGTGTATCCAATATTTTCAAAAGAGAAAACATCTAGTGTAAGACACTAAAGAAGTTAACAGTGAATCATCTCCAACAAATGGCACATTGGCACAAGATCAGAATCATGAATCCTATAGATCCCACCATGGATGGGTTTTTCTTTTTTTGGAAAATGGTGTGAAAATTTATTACCAATTTACGCGAGGTGAGCAAAGGCACAAGTACATGAGGGAGCATCAAAGATACATTACAAAGCTACAATCATCCATAACAAGATTACAAGATTAGGTGTACATATAGTAGGTTATCTGATGCAGAGCAGCCCAGCTGGGCCTAGGCCCAGCCAGCCACAACTTAATTTTTTTTTTTTATAAGGGTCTTGTAACCCTAAAGCAAAGAAGAGAATGGACGATTGAAGAAAGAAAAGAGTGGAAAGAAGACGAAGGAAGAAGTAAAGCAGCAGCCGAATCGGTGCGAAGCCACGGCAAGCGACAGGGAGACGAGTGAGAAGCCCTCTCTGTCCAAGTACCACTTCCTCTTCCTCCTCTCTCTTCTCTCTCTCTTCTCTCTCTCTTTTCCTTTTCTTTTTCTTCTTCCCTTACTTTCCAACCAAGCCATATCCTATCCCATTTGATTTCCACGACACCATACCCCCATCCCACTTGCTGCCGTGAACCCAACCACCTCCCTACTGTTGCCGTAATCCCCTCCTTAGCCTTTCACCCTGCTGCAGCCTTCCCTATCTCCTTGGACGAAACCCCTAGAGCCTTTCTAGCTTTGCTGCGACCCTTCATTAACCCATTCCCCTCTTCGCAGCCAGCCATACGCCCTCCTAAGCCCATCGCCTACACCCGTAGACCACACCTTCCTTTGTAGTTCTATGTTACAGATCCCAACATCCTTCGCAGAGACCCATATTCCACCCTTTTGCTGCCGAAACCCCTTACAGCCCATCCCCTTACTTTCGCCAGCCCCAAAAGTCCCTCCCTACTGCTGTAGATCCCCTCTCTATATCCACCCTTTTGGCCCTGCACCTATTGTCGCCAGCCATCTGCCTATTAATTTCACCTTTATATACTGCTGCCCCATGTTGATTTGTCATAAATCTGATACCAAACAGTCAAGCCAGCCCTGTTTTGATGGTAGATTTACTTATTTGTGGACTTGGCAAGCCCCTTTGTTTTAAGTGTCTTCTACTTTAAGTTGTGGCTTGGTCTAGACAATAACATAATTGCTCACATTGAAATTTCAATAACTGCATGATTGTTTGGTAGTAAATTTCTATGGTTTTATTGCAATTATTAATTTGCACCTTTAATTTCAGCCCATTTTAGATTTAGGGTGCATTATTTTCATCCCCTTTTAATCTTTAGGGAACCAATCTAGGCATTTAGGGTTACCCTATCCCGTGTCCTGCGTCATTATCCATCCATGTTCTACCATATCTGCAACTGAAACTCCTTCAAATGCTGTTTAGAATGCGACTCAAGAGAGATCTTTACAGTTTACATACAAGAAAGCTAAAGAGGAAGATTCCATCTTATTGTGAAATCGTGATTGTTCCTTTCCCTCCATAAACTGACGTATAGCCCTCGATCATTCTCCACATGCTTGCAAACAGTGAATCTCCTCCTAAGTATAGCCAAATATGATAAATAACCAATTTTGGCATCACATGATTCCACCATTCTTGTTGCTATTGCACCTTCATCATTTCCTTTTCTTTAGCATGGATCCTGGTGGATGCAACATTAGAGCTGGAATATCACCATTTTAGCCCAAGCTATGGCATTCCCCAAGTCCCCTTCAGTAATCAACTTTCCACACTTGATCCAAGGGCTGCCATGAGCTGTCACCAACCATGGATGGGTCTGATGGACCATCTAATGGATCATCTTAGGTCCATCAGAGATTTTTTTTGAACCACTGACGACTAAATTCATTAAAAACTAGGTCTATCAGAGATTACTTTCTATGGTATCCATCAATGGTATTTTTTATTGGTTTGGGCATTCCTATCAGATATATTGTTGATCCAATTGATCCATTCTTCTTCCAAAAGTCCCTCATCCACATCAAAGAAACCACCAACACACACAATCATTTTTCTATTATGAATTCGCTTAGTATCAAAAATACAAAAAGCAAATTCGGTAAAAGTGTATATAGCATTTGAAAAGACATGCACACACATATCTATTTAGACTTCTCTCAAAATCAAGAAAATACAAGAGCAAATTTGGTCACATTGTGACCTTTAAAAAAAAAAATTGGTAACTTCGTATATAGCATTTGAAAATTCAAACTGGGGGGCTAAGAATAAGTACCGTGAGCAGCTTTGCAGGGTCAAAGTTCTGCATCGGCGGAGAAGACCCAAAAATCTTGTGCGCAAGATAAAAAGTAGGCTGCACAATGGGCAACTCGACATCTATCTCTTGTATCAAATGGTGAGGTGACCCATTAGGCATTGCAGGACCATTAAATTCAGATGTCCGAGCAAATCCAAGAAACAGCCTTTTAAGCCAAGGATGGTGTAGTTCTTCACGCATTTGGTATGCAAAGCTTCTATCAGAACAGTGAACATCAATCTGCCAAGGCAAGCAGAAATACAACAAAGTTGACAAAAGCTATACAATGACGACAAATACTTGGAAAAAAACATGTACTTATTGACGAAGGATTAGACATAACTGCACTTCTCAGAGGCACCTTTCATCATCATCATTGTCAATCACTTATCCCATCCATATGGGGTTGGAACTTAATTGGATTTGGTAAATTATTTTTAATGTGCCAAATGATTGTCTGGCACCCACATGACTCGAATTACAACCTTTGTGATGCAACAATGAAAACCAGCCAACCATGCTACAGGATGTTCTCAGTGATACAAATTCTAGACAGTTATTAGATGGGGCCTTCTGTAGTCAGGCACACTAAATAACTATAAAACTGGAAGATTCTAGAAATTGAATCCTTAGCCTATCACAGGATTGCAGCTTCTTACCCCCTAATCATCTAGTTCTAGACAAAATATTGGATAACTGGGATTTCCATTCTCAAAGACTTTTGGGACTTCCACTATCAGATCAATTGTCTAGATCACTGAACCATGTCCTTTCTAATATGGAAGGGGGACAGGGCCTTTACATTGCATCTGAAGTTCATTTGCCAGTATGCGTACAAGTAGGTCTCACACTGCAAAAAATTAAAATCAAACTTACTGGTGGTGCTCGGCTCTTTGGAATGAAAGCATATGCTGAATGCAGAAGTCTAATGTTGGATATAAGCCTATCCTCATGAGAAACAGCTAATGCCTCATATGGGGCCTCATCAGGGCCCGTTGTGAATATCTTTCTGAGGGAATTAGACTCTGATCTCGTTGGCAGTAGCAACAACTGTGCAACAGCCCTCACCTTGCTTTTTTCTAGGCTATTGTACTCAAAATCATCACCTTCAACTTCCACGAATAAATCCAAAATATCATCTAAGCATTTTCTGTCTGACCTCATAACAGAGAACAAAAGCCTCTCAAAGACAGAAGCCTTTGCCAGAAAAGCAATCTCCTCAGGAGACAAATCTATCAGACGGGTAAAACCAAAAGCACCACTATTCATGATAGATCCATCTGAGCACTGAGGGAGTGCAGATTGATAAACATTCTCTGGAGAGAAGATATTAAAATGTTTCTCGAATGATTCTTGCTGAACACCATGACCATACGCTGAAGAAGGAATTTCTCCACTTCGTATGATTCCTTGATAGACCAACTTTGGTACCTGAGATTTTTCAGGGGGGAAGCAAGTTGAGGCTTAAGAACTCGGACAGTAAAGAGGATAAAAAGCAAGTAAAATAAGATGATAAGATAAATACCTTATAAGAAATGGGATTCTGGCCTCCAGCATAATGTATGACCTCCAATTCCCCAAATACGGAAGGTAGACGAGAATTGGGCATCTCGCCAAAGTGCAGATATGTGCTTCCTTCATTGCGTTCAAACAACTCCGGATGATTGCACACCTACAAAGAAGTAAAATAAGAAATGTTTCAAAAGTCACGAAATTGGATAAAAAGGGCAACTTGGTCTTCATGCATTAAGATGCATAGTCTCCTGGTGATTGTTCCATATAAATTGGAAGTGCTGTAAATTGATTGGAACCACTTCTAATGTGATGCAGCTATAATGAGCATCGGAAGGCCCAAAAGAAAATAACACCAGAAAATCCTATCCACCCAATGCAATCCTTTTCTTTCCAGGACTGCTATGTCTTCATTTCATTAACCATTAACTTGGGCCAATGTCTAGTCACTAGTTTGTTCCATCTAGAAGATTTTTGAATCATCCACCACCCAAGAAAACCTGACAGGTCAAAATCATGTATCATGAAACCATGGCTCACAGCTGCATGAAATGCTGCATCAAGAGAGTCAGGGGCCCGTGGTTCCTCTTTTATAAATAACTTTACCAAGTTTAATGCCAAAATGCAACGGTCCATGACAAGGCAAAAATCAGGAGATTACATTTTTCTGTTTTCTTTTTTCAGCAAATACTAAAAGAGGAAGCAAGGGAGATTTAAACAACGATGAGAACCAAGGGAAGGATCAAAGAATACCTTCCTCAATTGGATAACAATGTTCATTAAGTTCAGAATTTTCTTCTCATTGAGATGGCCACGGCTACCATCAAACAATTCAGTAAGGGATATTTTGTTCTTTATAGCTTGGTAAAAAGCCTGCTGTCGAGAACTCAACTTGCAATGCACTGTCACCTCTGTTTTACTAGTCATCTCTGTGATTACATCTTTCTTAACCCGCCGCAACATAAAAGGCTTAAGAACTGCATGCTGTCAAGCCATAAAAAAATGAGTTTAATTAAATGGTTGTACAGTTATTTTGGCACGCACTCACTTATAAGGTCATCCTCACATTGTTCAGTGTCTCATAATTTGCATTGGTCATTGGGAAGGACACAGTTTCCAGCTTGGAAGGTGCCAACTAATGATCATTGGCCCTTTTTTTTTTGGAAAAGTAATGATCATTGGCCTATTATCAATTGGATGTGAAATATGTCCTTTTTTCAACTGTCTATTTGTGAGGCACTGATAAACACATTAGATCTAAATAAGAGCTCTTCAAAGCATCCCTAGAAAGAGAGCTCCTTGTACCTTTTAGGCGACATCTGAGCTGGTGGGTACTATTGAGAGATATTAGGTCTATATTCTACCAAAAAAATATATCCTAAAATAGTAGGTTCGGCTAATGTGCCCCAAAAAAAAAAACCATCCTTACCAGTCTGTTAAGCTGATGTTCATTTAAAGTGCCACCATGTTCTGCATGGTTCTCAATGCTGATAGCAAACAAAAATCAATCATAATTTAAAAATGCAAATCACAAACAAACCAAATGAATGAAAGAACTAGGAGAGAGGTCGAAGTACCCTTTTGAAAACCATTCATTGAACTGATCATGGCTATCAAACAAGGTAGGCATAATGAAATGAAGAAGAGCCCATAGCTCAGCCATGTTATTTTGTACAGGTGTTCCCGTCAGAAGCAAGCGATTTCTACAGTTAAAACTGAGCAATGTTTTCCACCGTATACTGTAAGAAACAAAGTAATCAGCATATGGACATGTATGAGACCAGCTGACAGAGTATGAACTGTTGAGATATATTTAGTAGTTTCTTTAATTTATCAGTTACTATTATTATATTTTTCAATTTAGTCTTTTCCTTAATTGGTGCTTACCAATATTGTACTTACCAACTTTAGCCTCTTTTAGTTTATCTTCCATATTTGTATTCCCTTTTTTCTCTTTAAATATAAATGATAGTGTCTCTCCTTGATTAAGGAAGACACACCATATTATCAGTGTCTTATTCAACATGAACTGCTTCCCTTAGCTGACATGATATCATGAGACCTATCAGCTAGCAGTTGCCAAATGCATGCAGATAATGTGTTTTGCATGTTTAATCCCTAAAAAAAAGGTGTTATGCATGATACCCCCAAGTAAGGAAACATATAGACAAGTTACCTATTTGCCCCCCTGCATTTTAATCAAATTTATGCTTGCCTGGTAGAACTTTTAATTGCTTGGGCCTCATCTAAGACCATATATTGCCATTTCACACGCCTTAGGTACTTCTCATCAGACACCAAGAGCTGGTAGCTAGTAATAAGAATGTGGAATCCAGAATCTCTGAATAAGAGAGAAAACAAATCATTCATGCACATTTTGTGACATTCTGTAAGGTTAATAATCCAGGGGGGTTCCTGATGTGTCAATACCTTCTATAGAGACGCTTTGGATGGATATTTTTACGAAGTATGACCCTCTCTTGCAGTCCACCCCAATATGGAAGTGTTCTCAAGTCGGGGCAAAAACGCTGAATTTCATCGGCCCAATTATTTAAGACAGATGATGGTGCAACGACTAGAAAAGGTCCCCATATATTTTTCTCCTGCACCCAAAAAAAGGTCATTTTTTTTCTTTTTCATCAGTTTCTATATTTTAAAAATAATAATTTCATTGAAATTATCTTGTGCAAACATTCAAGTTTCAACTCAAGGTAAAGGACTTAGCAGGATATGAATAGCAAGAGTGCACCATTACACTTGAAACATATGAAATGGGAATTCTCTTTTCTTTTTCTTTTTTGAAAGGTAACTTACTAACTTCATTAATCAATAAAAGCAGCCAAAGAATACAAAAGAAAAAAAAAGGCAAGAAATAGCCCACCAAACAGAGAGATCAAAACCCCTCCCAAAAAGCTAAATTTGTTTACAATTTCCATAGACATCCTCACCCCCTGATGGGCCTTCTCATCGGCAGCCAAGTTGGTTGATCGAGGAGCCCAAGCTATCTTGAAATCAAAAACAAAAATTACATGCCGAATTCTCTCAATTTTGTCTAGGAATATCTACTAGCACTGAGATCCCAACGCCCACCCCACAACTACCTTAGAGTCACCTTCAACAATACTCCCACAAACTCATAACTTCTACAACTCCATAATGCCTCTACATAAAGCAAACAAATCCACCTCATTTACTGATCCATTAGGAATCGAAAAGGCAAAGGAAAGAACTGTAGACCGAACATCATTGCGAATAACACTTCCATCATTGCAAGACCAATCTCACGTATACAACTGCCATCGAAATTGAGTTTGAGAAGCCCAACAGCTGGAGGAACCCAAGGCACTTGAGGCCGAGTATCTTGACAATGCATAACTAAATCCACTGATGCAAGTTTAATAACATCCAGAAAATGGAAATTCTTCATCTTCAGCAAAACATGACATGTTATATCTTCATGTTTGGGCAATCCTTACATGGCAATCTGAATGAGTTTTCCAATGCCAACGAGTTATTCAAATTTACTTCTATTTATCTGTCACACTGTCAACTAATAAAACTACATATATTAATTTCAAATCACAATATAAATATGCTCTAAAATTCAGAATATACATATTTCTAATGTATACATACAAATCAGCAGGTAAAATTTTCCAATGTCTTCATACTTCTTTCTTTCTTTTCTTTTCTTCTTTTGAAACAGTAACAAAGCAAGGAATCATTAAACAAGAAATAGCAAGTACAACTTGACCAATAATCAGTGGTACAAAAGACTTGTACCTTATAACATACCAAAGGAAACCGCACCTCAAACCCCACAACAAATACAAAGCCAAACCACAAAAAGAATAAAAAAATCAAAAGAAACCAACAAATCGCTGTCCTATCTACTCCATGCTTAGCAAGGTAGTTTGCCACCACCTTTGCTTTCATCCGAAGGTTTAATATTTCATGTCGGACAGTACTGTTATTACGTGTTTGTTCAAGTAAGAAATGAATCAATCAAGTACCTCCGCTAAATGAGCCAAGAATGCCATGGCCTGAATTGTCTTTCCAAGGCCCATCTCATCAGCAAGAATTCCATTCAAACCCTGAAAAACAAGGAGAAAGATATAGAATGAGCAATTGAAGAGCAAGCAACATTAAAAATAGTACAATAGAGTTTACAAGACACACCCTTATGCATACCTGCTCGTAGCAATTAACCAGCCATTGCAGACCCTTTAGTTGATATTCTTTGAGACAACCTTTAAATAATTCAGGTGTTTGTACTGATGATGTTACAGGCATAGTTGAACTACAATCATGAAAGAGAAATGGTCAAAATTACAACCAGGTAAATTGAAGTATATATTCACCATCATCTGCCATTACTGACACATTTAATGGTGGCTATTAACACATAAAAGCAATTACAAGATTGAGAAATGACTTCTGGAAGATAGTGTGATATTAAGAAGTAGCTCGGAGCAGAATATTTTAGGGGAACTAGTTAAGAAAACCATTTGCGACATTTCTACTTTTTAGAATTAGAATAGTATGCTTCTTTTACATCTTTACAGACAAATGCAAACAATGATGATATATAAACAGCAAAGGGTATCACTCAGTTCCTACATCGATGCTGCAATATTTGGATGCATTGCAAATATGGGGCCTCTCCCCAAACTTACATAAGGTATACTATAGACATAATGCAGTATTTGGCAATATTCAATATCAAAATAATTTTCAATGGTTATAAGCTAATCATCTAAAATGCAAACTGATGTAGGACCACGTCTGAGATCACATGTGGACCCCACAACCAATTTATTTTGCCTTAGTCAGCAAATAATTTATTTTATTTGTTTTGTCAATGTCATGTGTGTACCAGTGTCGTAGTCTACACAGACACTGTAGCACAGTCCAAATTCGTTTTACTTATAGTTTCGTGTCCTAGTTTACAAGGACAGGACACTGTAGTCGGACTTGGCATTAGAGTTTGTTTAGGATTGTTTATTTTCTTTTATAAATACCAGTTGTACAAAGGAGAGGATACCTCTCATTCGATTATTCAAAATTTGAAATAAAATTTATCCTAGTTTACTATTTTATCTAATTTTGCCCAGTTGCAAACCATCTTCCCATTTCTGGCCATGTTCCAGCCGACCACCATCGTTGAGTGCTTGGGCATAATCCCAGGCCCGCTTTAGCGCCTTCGAAAGAAGCCTCACATTGCCGCCTAAAACCTGAGCCTTATCTCAGGTCCTCACCTCATCTGCACCGCCGGTTTAGTCCTTACTGCTTCCACCTGCACCTCTTCTTCTTCCACCGAGAACTGCCTTGCTTCCATCCGCCAGATCCTCTGCAACCATCGCCTTCCGTGTTGTCTCCTTCGTTTAATCCCAGGTACTGCACATCAAACCAAAACCCAGTCCTTCTTCTTCCCAGTACATGACCTTCCGATCTCCTTCCCAACTTCCCCTTCACCTGCAAACCCCCATTCTCTGTTTCCTGACTTCGCCAAAGCGAACAATGGCCTTTCTATCCCTATATCTTAATCCACGTGCCTGAGAACCCATGTTAACCCACTTACACGCATTTGACCAGCCTTGAGATTGTGACCCCCTTTGACTAGTTTGATCGGGTCCCCTTTCAGTTAATAGCTTCCGCTACATCACAAACACTTGAGCATAAGCTTGAATTCTCTACAACACATGCTACCCCAAGTTTGGTACAGCATTATAATGTATGCTTCTTTTACTGTTGTACAGCCAAATAATAAAAAAAAAGTGATGGTATGCAAATGTTCACTCGGTTTCACTCTACGGGTAGCTTAACTGGTAGACACTTTGGCTCAGGAACTAGAGGTCTTAGGTTTCAGTCCCGTAGGAACCTAATGCCCGTGGCTTGTAGGGGGCTGCATGCATCCGAAGTTTTACCTAATGCCCTCGTACTCAAGGAGAGGTGGGGGTTTTGGGGTTTTTGAAGTGTTATCAGAACTGGACCATCTGCCAAACCATCTCAAGGAAGGTTGGGTTAAATAAGGTTCAACCAGGTTAAACTGTAGTCAAACTCGTGCCATCAATATAATATTATAGATACTATTAAATTATTAACAATTAAATAAGTATAAAATAAATTAATAGATAATAAAATACAAATAACTAAAAAATATATATATATAAATAAAAAACAAATAAATAAAAAATAAGATTATATTTTTATAAACAATATTCTTGTTCCCACTAACACAATTATAAATAAAAAAATAATCCTAGTTCTTAAAACAATGTCTAAAGTTTTAAAATTCACTCAACTTAGACCTACTTTGTGGAAATGGAAAAAATAAAAAAAAGCCTTACTTTGTAGTTGTTTAACAATATTATCAGGTTATTAATATAACGTTGTGTCAATATTCATTTTAATCATAAAAAATTAAATCATTCCAAAAAATCCTTTATTAAATATTATTTATTTTACCAAGTTTGCATCGAGATCAAACTTGATTTCTTTTAAGTTGTTATTTTTATATTTTATTACCATGTTTTTAAAAAAAATCTAACGTCTAATTTGAAAAATGTTTTATATTTAAAATCTTAATTTATTAAAAAGGTAGACAATTACTTTCTTGATTAATGTAAATTCAACCAACTGTAAAGAATTTAATTAGGCTCATTACCCAACCATCTCAGACACGAGAGTCAAATTGTCCCATCAAGGTATCAACTTTCTCTAAGCCCAAAATGATGGTAAGTCTCTGGATGTAAAGAAAAACGATGGTAAGTCCCTAAGCCCTTCCAGTTTCAGAAGATAGAAAATGAGAAGAAAGGAGAAGAGGCGTGAAAGAGGAAGTGAGAAACGGAGCGATCGTTGCCAGTGCTGGATGGAGAAGGGAAGCTACTACGAGATTCCTCCGATTGCTCATAGGAAAGATTTTTATTTTCTTTGTTTTTCCTTCGAGCGAGGTTCTTTTTAAAAAAAATAAAAAATCTTCTTCCTCTCGGTTTTTTCAACCGCGGTTCACGAGTCACACTTTGATTTGAATAACCCGTTTCGACCGTGAGTCAGAACAGTTTTTTTGGGTTTTTTTATTTCAAACGATTTGAAAATCCAACCGAGCCGTGTATCTCGCGGTCATTTCGACAGCGGTTCGATCCGGTTTTTATAGCCAAAGTTCTTCGACGTCAAAAAAAAAAAATTGCACACTCAGTTCCTACTTCAATGCTGCAATATTTGGATGCCTTGCAAATAATGGGCCCTTTGTCCAAACATGCATAAGGTACAAGATAGGCATAATGCAGTATTTGGCAATATTCAATATGAAAGTAGCTCTCACCAGTTATATGGCTAATCATCCAAAATGAGAACACAAATGCTTGAGCATAAACTTGAATCCTCCACAGCATGTGCTACACCGAGTTTGGTATGGCATTCATAGAACTCTCATGAGACATAATTGCAGGCCCCACTAGCAGTACCAAACTAAAGACATATTTTGAATCTATCCAAAGCATCAAAGTTCATTCCAATTAGATCCAGCAATGCGATGCAAGACCATGAAAATGAACAGCAAAACTTGAAGTTCCTTTTGAACCTAGGTTTCAAGTTCAATCGTTCATTTTTATGGCATATATTGAGTGGTCGAAATTTTCTTTCAGGAATGAACCTTGGTGTTAGATAGATCCATAGACCGCTTTTCATTTGATACAGCTAGTGAGACACAAGATCATGCCCAATTGTATAATACTATAATGAAAATGCTACATCAAACTCAGTGTAGCACATAGTGAAGAGTTCCAGATTCCGCACTCATTGAGCAATGAATTTTGCAAGATATTGCAAAAGAAAGAAACATTATAATAATTAACATCCTGCCCTGACTGAAAGTAGATCGAAAGTATCATGTTTAGAAGAGAAGCTTTTATACTTACGGGTTCAGTAAGTCAATGTTGCCAGAACCTGCAATTAAGTTGTCAGTTATCTGGCCCTCCGGTTCAGCTGCTTGACGTAGCTTCATACATTCACTATCAAATGCACTAGTTATCTTCTTTTGCTGGGAGACAGCAAGTTGGGCTGCTCTCAAAGCCTCTCTTTTCAATTCAGCCTCCTCAGGATCTTCCTCCTCTCCTGTTTTAGCATCTACTGAGCCTGTCAGCACATCTGGAGCATCCAACTCTCCATCAGCAAGCAGGGCAGTTTCGGAGGTTTGCGAGGTTGACTTGTTCTGCATGAAATGGCTATACAGCTCCGTTTGTGAAAGAAGAAAGTTTAGTCTCTGTTGGTGCCTTCTTGCCTCACGAAGTTCTTCTTCACGCTTTAAAGCTTCTGCAGCATCTTTCTCCTCTTTCCTCCTCAATTCTGCCTGCAATAAAACAAGTCAGACTACCTCTATCTTGCATGCCACACATCAATCTACATTTATATAATATTAATCAGTGTTCACTATATATATTTTGTAAATGAAAAATATTGATTAGCACAAAATTTCTTTTGTAAAATCAGTTAAGAGATGCTAGTTATTACAATAATAATAATAAAGCAGCCATAAGAGAACACTATATTGAATGCTTTCAGGAACGATGCATTGAGCAATCTATGTCTGGCTAAAAACAAATTTTCTGGCCTATCTAATAATTTTTCTTTAATGAACTGATGCACTCTACGGTAAGGCAAGGCATATGATCACCCACACACACCCTTTACAATACACAAGAGAAGGTGGGGTCCACCAATTGGGGTGTTTATAGGTCTATGTTTGTATATGGCACACCAAAAATCACCTTGATTGGATCAAGCAAGCCATGTTTTTAAGCTCCCTAAAATTTGATCATTTAATTATTTTTTTTAATTAAGTAGATGGGCTGCTTCCAGCCCATGCTTTGTCCTAGACTAGTTTGGCATCCAGTGGTCTATATCTTACATTATTGCGCAGTTGTCCTTTGCTTGGGAATATATCTTCTAGATGCTCTGCTTTGTAGCGGTTAGCTCTTTTTGCTACCATATGGAGCATGTGGTGGGAACACAACCCAAGGTTTTTGTGGCTGAATTTTGGCAAAATGCGCTGCTTGGGCTTCGTCACTGCATTCAAGGATTTCTCCATCTCAAACACCTTGAGAGCGTCTGTCTTAAAGCATAGTGATTTTATTCTCGCTTGGGTTTCCGGGGCTAAGGGGTATTTCCTTTTCTTTATTTCCATTTTTGTATTTTGCACTTCTGGTGCCTTCTTTTTTTAATACAATTACAGTGACAATTTCAACAAGAAAAAAAGAGCCCATATTACAGTTGTTAAGTGCCTCTTGTGCAACCTAACAGATTGGGGGTTCAAGTCCCATTCTTATTTAAAAAAAAGGCTAGACAACTAGTACCAATGTGGAATTGATTTGAATTGTGAATAGAATAAGACAGTAAGGGCACAAGAACCCAGCACTCCAATTGAAGGTGTGATCAAGCCCTAGTGCAGGTTAATTCATTCCACTTCTTCATTTTTTTTTACTTTACTTTTAGTACTTATTTCTATTTCAATTGTAAGGTTGCCTTTCTCCCAACAAAGTAATCAAAGGCATGCCTAGCTCTAGATTTATTTTGCACCTAGCTAAGCTCTAAGATTGTTTTCTTTTTCTTTTTTGAAATGGTTATCATATTAATGAAAGAAAGCACCAGAGGTACAAATACAGAAAAGAAATAGTATGAAAGAAAACAACAAGAAAGCCAAACAACAGGAAAACCCTACAAAGCCCAAAACAGGAAAGCCCTACAGTCCAGAACACTAGACATGACTCAAATCAGGAAAAAGAGAGAAAAAAAAAATTACTAGCATCTGGTGGATCAGGACCAACAGTCCAAAGCTCTAAGATTGTTCAAGTTAATAGACCTAGCTTTTCTAAAAAAAAATCCTCTATTCAGGCTATTTTTTATTTATAATAATAGCAATTAAACATAGTAGTTAATATAAATGATTAGCTAGTAATGCTTACTTAGAAGCTCCAATCAGATAATATACCAATATATATTTATATTTACATGACACATTTGGAATCCACATTGGCCATACACTTTGGTGCTTTGGATGACTAGCACTGTACTTCGTTAATAATGTTGTGTCTAAGTGTCCCTACTCCAAGGACAACCCCTTCGTAGGGATGGGAATTAGGCCCAAAAGCCCAATGGCCCAAAGAGCCCATCCTAAAGACAGGCATGTTAGAGCATAATTTTCTAACCCAATTGATAAACGGGCTAGGCTTGGGCATAAAATTTAAAGCCCAATTAATAACTGGGTTAGGGTCAGGCTTATGTGCTCAAACTCGACACCCAACCGAATAGCAAAGGCATATTTTAAAAAGTTGTATATCCCATTATATTACATCGTACTTCAATATAAACTGTTTTTAGAAAAACTCATCCATTGTGAAATCCCCTCCTTGGAGGTTGATCTCGACAGTGAAGGAGAATCGAAATTTATGTTCTTGGTCAACTGTCTTCTTTGAGCATAAGAGTACAGGTAATGGAGTGGCCAATTTTCTTGTCAAATTAAAAGTTGAGTGGGATGAGTCAATTGCCTTGTAAGGGCTTGTTGTTACAGCATAAAGGTTGTGGGTTCCAGTCCCATGGGTTGGGCCATTGAAACAATTTGCCAAATCCAAATTAAAAGGCTAACCCCAAATTGATGGGAAAAAAGGACTTAGATGATGATGATGATGATGGATGAGTCAATTGCTGAGATTTTGTATTCCCCAATCCCCATAATTTTAGCTTGCATTAAGTGGATTATTATGCACTTAGAACTATTTGGGTTGGATGGCGATACAAGTCTTTTATACCTAGCCCACCCTTTATTCATTTTCAAATGTCAGGTAATAGTAAACCCCTATTCGATTTCAATGAAAGAACCACACCCATTTTTTTGAAACAGTAACTATAACTTTATTAATTAAAGGAAAAGTACAAAAGAGAATAAAAAACTAGAAAAAACACACCTGTTCCTTATCTACTCTTTTCCAAAACAGCTGCATGTCCCTAGTCATCTTTCTACTACGAATTGGTGCAGCCCTCATCAATTTGAGTGACCTGCTCACTTTCATTTTCACCTGGAAAGGATAACTAACAGTCATGCAAGATCAAAATCAAAAGCTCAATCTAACTGTATCACTTTCATAACATGGAAATAACTTGAAAACTAGGTGTTAGACATATTTATTATACATGCCTCTCTTTGACAGGTCTCAGAGCACCTCTTGGCATCGAACAACTGTTTCTTGTGGAAGTTAGTGAAAACCTTGTGATGCTTCGGTATGTCTCTTCTAACAATGTTTACCCATACTTTCCCAATCTTATCCCTCTCCTCTTTCTCAATGTCAGAAGGATCTTTCTTTATGGGCTGTTTCTTGGGTAAACTTCGCCTAATAATCTGTATTTAAAAGCTAAACAAAATAAGATAACAATGAATGGGACCCATCCACTTAAATCTAAAGGTGAGCATTAGGTCGCACAGAAATAATAAATCATAAACCGAAATGATGGTATTTTCTGGAGGAAAAGTAGAAAACAGTGTTTTCTGCCTAATGCTTCATCCTGAGTGAATTGAAGTGAAATTGAATGGCAGACCAACCTCATATGTGTCTCCTTTCTCCAATACTTTCACATAATAAATCTGCAAGGTACCCGATTCAGACAGAATTGATCTCCGAGTGCTACCTGCTGCTCCCTCTGGTATAGATAAGTCTGCATCAGACACTTGGAGAATGAACTTTTCTACTGAATTGCTAGCTGACAAGGCCTTCAATCTTGCCTGAAGTGACTCATATTGGGGATGTGGGTCGCCCATTCCACAGCGGCTTCGAGACCCAAGCCTTCTATCTGTGGCCATCATTGCTGCTAAGGACGCCAAATCAAGGGTACCCTTTAAGAAGTATTCCTCCACACGAACATCAGTGAAACTTGGCAACCGCAAAGAGGTCACAAGTTTATCATAGGTTGGTGGAATTTGATATGTAATGCCCTCACCGATATCCAAATATGCAGAATCTAGCGAAGATAAGAACCCATCGCTTCCATGTCCCAAGCCAAAATCCGTGCCATTGTAATTCCCCTGCTTAAGGGGGTTAACATCAGCAAGAATATCTGGTTTGGTTTCCATTCCATGCGATGCTTTCTCCTCCTTCCTAACTTTGGAAGAAACATGGCTGCGCTTAGTCGCCAATATTCCTGGCCAGGCAGAAGCTGGGTTTGACAATGATGGATCCTTAAACCTCAACCGCCGGTACTTCTGTACATGTTCTCCAAGCGTCGATCTGTACCACTCTTCAGAAATGTGGGTCCCATAATTACCAACATCACCGTCATCCTCATCATTACTATCCACGTCCCTGTATGTTGAAGAATCTGAACCACGCTTCCGCCTTGACAGGCCCATCATAGCATCCTGACCTGATCCATGGTCACCCAAGAAAAATAATGCAAACGCAATCACAATACACAACCCCAAGACACAAAAACCCTACCTGCTCAGTAGCTGGAATTCCTGACTAGGATCAGAACTGAGTGGAATTCCAAGCTATAAACTGCCAGGCCCATCCGGTAGTTTCTTCAAAAAAATTCAGATTCTTCTAAATTTTGAAATTTTGAATTCTAACGAACTCTAAAATTAAGAAGTTCCACTGCCAGATTTTTCATTTGGTACCCCTTGGGATTAGATCTTGGAATTTGTTTATACAGTAATTTGAAACCAGTGGAGTTTAAGAGACGAAATCAAAGTAGTTCTGGTGCAGCTGGAATTTTACAAATAATGCCTCCTTGAATAGAATTAGTAATTCCATGATTTTGAAATTTGGTGTAATTCGAAATTTCCAAGTTCAGAAACCTCATCCCAACAAGACACTAAATTTTAACAAGAACATAAGAAATTCCACCGGACTCCAAAATCCAGGTTACAAAACATTATAATCCACTGAATTCCAATCCACTGGACTTTGATTGCACAGTGGAAATTTCCATGAAAATTAACAGAATTGATAAAGTGGAAAATCCAGGGAAACAAATGAATGTGCTGCTTGGTTAGTTGGATGTTCTTTCCAGGAAAAAACTCTGTTTTGGTGTTCAGTAATCCCAAAGTGTTAGTTTTAAGATTTTCATGATCTATCAATCATAAACCTCAAAGACATTGCAAGAATCTGCCAACCAGGGGAAACCCTTATGCAGAATTATGGAAAACAGACATTCTCGGTCCACTTGGATGCATGGAATGGAAGTACTTTCTAGGAAAGTAATGACTTTTAACTACAAAGAAAAATTAATTTAATGGTTTAAAAAACGGTTGTTTTGAAAGTACCTTACTCTTGCATTTGAATGGAACATATGCACACTCCCTTGTTCCTAGCCCTCCCAGACACAACTTCAACTAGATTCCCAGGGAAATTCAAAAACCAGGTTTAAAATTGAGGTATCAGAAAAGAAGAACTTATGCTCCATTTGGATTATGGAAAGGAAAGTCCTTCCTGGAAAAATAACTATAAGTAGTCTAAGAAAAATAGTTAAACCTATTTCCATTTCTAGTTGAAAATAATTACTGCTTGAGAAAATACTTCCCTTTCCATGAACCCAGAGCAAGCCTGGTCAACTTTATGCAACCAAGCAGGATGTAAGACTCATATTCAACTTTAATGAAAATGAAAATAAACAAATTGCACCGAAATATTACAAATTCAAGCAAAAAATTCCAAATGGGTATCTCAAAATCTATTAAAATCAAAAGAAAAAATAAATAAATAATAATTCCCAGCAGCATTAATATTTTTTAAAGAGATAGATAGAAAGATATTGGCCTACCTCGGCTACCTCTGCTCTCATCCTGACTACTATTCCCATAACTACCAAAACCATCATCTTGTTGTTGGGGAAGTTGAAAGTTCATCAATGACTACAATACATGTAAAAGTAACATAAACCCATCTTCAGAAACCCAAGGAATTTTTTTTTTTAAAAAAAAGGTGCCCATGAAATCAAAACGCCAGGAAAACGTAACGAAGGTCGAATTTTGAAGAAAACCCAACCGAGAGGATCAAAAACCTATGTAAATTACCTCAAGATTGAAGAGATTGGTGAAGGGAAATGCGTTCTTGGAATGGCGCCCCTGTTCCATGTATTAGGGTTTAGGAAGATAGGGAGAGAGAAAGAAGATGCAAGCGATAGGAAGTGAAGTGAGGGGATAATACGAATGGAATGGGAATGGGAATGGATTTGGGGACTTGATCACGTGACGTAACACGTGAGAAGGGGATGGTTATTGTTTAGGAAGGCTCAGTGGGATAAAAGGTGAAAAAATGGATAGAAGGCAAGTAAAGAGAGAAGAGGCTATCGAGGAAGAGGAACGCGAAAAGGAAGAAGACGACTAACATGCGCCGCTTCCGTGACGGCTCGTAACGTGCGAAAGGGATCGTGCCGGGTTGCTGCATGTCGGTATGATTTGCAGTATCGCGAGAACTCTGATGAGCAGAACGAAGCTCAAGTTACCGAAGTGTTTCTGCTTTCTTACGAATTGACCAATGTGTCCCGTACGCGGACAGTTTTTCAGCAGTAACCAACCATCTTTGAAGGGTAAAATTTTGAAAAGACACTTAACGAAGTCTAAGATTGGTCTTTGAATATTGAGGTCATCACATATTTCTTAATAGAATTTATAAAAAATGAGAAGAATTTAAGTCATATAAGTTTGAGTTTCATCAGACTATATTAGTCATGTAATATTAGAGTTTAAAAAATATATAAAATTATAAGGATGGATGCAGTTGTTGTACTCGAGGCCTCACATTTTAAGTGAAATCTTAAACTCAGTTGCCCTTGTGGATGGACGCCTAAAAAAAGGAGTCTCCCATGATCTTATTTTGTACAGAGTCTAGCTTATCATGTTTGAGTCTCTTAGAAAGGCTAACTCAAGTTGATTAAATCTATTTTATGTGGTTTCTGAGCTCATTATAACGTGGACAGAGTCTCACATTAGAAGTACCTTTGAAAAAAATTTGAATTTATAAGTAGAGGGTTGGGAAATCTAGAAATCGGTTATAACCATTTTGAATGTGAAACCGACCTGTAAAAGTTTGGAATCAAAGCAAATTGGGTCATTTTCGTGTGGGATCAGGATCCCCTTTAAGTGGGCTGACGTGTACTACTTGATGACGATATGTAAGGCTGCAACTTGGATCGGATTTTGGCCTGACCCTCATGACCCAACTTGCTGAATCATGCGGGTAGGGTTACAAGCGTGGGGCCATAAGGTCGGAACGGGTTGGGAAAAGAAAAACTTACAAGAAATTCTAGTCGGGTCGGACTGAAGTCTTTAAATCTCAACCCGACCCGAGAAGGCCCAGCTCAGATTTCTTAACTTAATATAAAACCCCTCTATCTTCAAACCCTGATTGGGTTGGTGCCTATAAAGCCTCAATACCTGAAACCCTAACCAAAAACCCTCCTTCATTTCTTATTCTTCTTCTTCTTAGAAACCCTAAGCAAAAACCCTCTCTCATTTCTTCTTCGTCTTTTTATTCTTCTTATTCCATTCGTCCATTCCTGCAATCTCTCTCACACGGGCTGGCTTTGAGGAGTAACTTCTTCCATTCATCTGTTCCTGCGATATCTCTCACACAGGTTGGCTTGGAGCAGTAAAGAAAATACATGGTTTTTTTTCCTTCTGATCCTATCCAAGGCTAGACTTAGCATTGTGGGGTTAGGATCTGTTGATTCATGAGGCTTCTTTTAACTTTTAAACCCAAAAGCCACATGATTAAGCTGGGATTTTTACAAACCATCAAATGATTAAAAAAAAAAAAATCAGACCATTAATGATCCCTATATGCCTCACATCAGTAGTACAAATGAGTCCATACGTCTCCTTAAAATAATTTAGGATTGCAACTCAGGTCGGGTCAGGCCAACAGTCGGGTTGAGGACATTACAAACTCGGGTCGGATCGGGTTCACTCAATCGGGTTCTTAATTCAGGTTGAGTCAGGTCGGATTTAATGTATTGTGATATAAGTTAGGATTGGATTTATTAAAATCCGACCCGCCCTATCCAAATTGCAGCCCTACGATATGGGCCTTTTTTTTAGAGGGCCAAAGACAATAATACAACTAATGTACTGTAGTTGCATGGGCTCTACACAAGGGGTGTGGGTCCCTCTCGCAAGACATGTGATTGTCTTCAAGGCATTCATAAATATTTCAAGATAAATGCTATATAGAGTAATCATTTAAAATTGATTGTGAATCTGACACAAAACCTTCACTTTTTCAGATATGTGTAAATTTTTTAATTCACACAGCATCAAATAAATTTTACAGATAATAATTCTACAAAATTAAGCATCCTCAATTACTCAATTCGGTTATTAACTTTTTCAACCACTTGCAAATACAGATGTTGCTCTCCGTTGTCCTTCTCTGCTACTGCTAGCTGCTGTCCGTTGTCCTTTACAGTTGCTCTTGGTTGCTGTCAGCTGCCCCCAAATGAGCTGAATTGACCTCTACTAATAGACTAAAAGAGCTTACTAGATGTGAAATGGCACATGAAAGGTGGGGATTAGTTGACGCAAAAAGATGAGTGTAGACGTGTGTGGATGGATCAATTTGGGCCTAAACTATGGTGTTTTTTATTGCTATCAAGCAAACATTCGTGCAAGTTTGTGACTGGAGACAAGGTTTGCAAAATGATGGGCACATTTTCGTAGCGACACGTGGCTATCCATATAGCAAGAAATGGACTGGTTTTGAGTGACACGTGGCAAGCAGATGGGCTCTTTTAGGTGACATGAAATTGATGCGGCTGCGATGCTTCAAATGACATCGCGATGATGACCTAATTTATGCTTACTTGGCACATAATGTGGTTATGACACTGTGGTGACAAGGCACTGACGTGGCCTGTTGGTGTCAAATACGAGTGTTTTACCTTCTCATCACTTACATGATGATGCATGAATAAATAAATAAGTTTTGCCCCTTTGTTAATAAAACACTCCATCCTTATCAATTTTCCTATAATTTTAACACAAATTATATCCATTTCTAATAAAAAGAATACAAATTTGAAGTCGATGGCCTAAGCTCTGTGCATCAAATCAGACGTGTCGATTCAACTCTTGTTTAACTTTTTAAATAGACAAAGTCTGTAGGTGATTTTATATATCTTTAAAATTAATCTCACATTTAATGCGAGGTGGAAATACCTACAATAATCAAACAATAATAATAATAACGTTATTACATTAATAATACTTGAGCCAATCCGACCATCAATAAACCATCCAAGAGAATGGGGGCGTATTTAACATTTAGGAGAATCTGAATCTACGGAATTTTGAGTCTGGAATATCAAGAGGGAATGGGACGTGTACGGGGCATCACTTGTTCTAAATATAGAGAAAGTGAAAATGAAACATTATAAGAATAAAATAAAATGATACAAACATATTATACATAAGAAAATAGAAATTTAATGTGATTCAACGTTGATGTCCACGTATATTGGCTTCGTTAATAATAAAATAAAATAATAATGAGAGTTAAAATAAATCAAGCACAAAATTCAACGACTTACCACACATAATAATGTCACGTACAGATATACAATGGTTCTAAGACAGCCAGAAAACATAGGAGAGCTCTCACATGATCTCTCTTGAATTAGAGGAAAACCCAAATAAAGAGTTATAATTGTTTTTTATAGGGCTGAAATCGGATTGGGTCGAGTCGGGTTTTTTAAAATCCAATCCGACTCAACTCAAATTCTGAACTCATTTTAGCTTAATTTTAGTCGGATCAGATTAACTTGAAAAATTCTTAACCCTATCCGACTCAAATTTCATACGGGTTTTTGTTTTCTTAACACGAACCGACCCGCTGATCCGACTTGCATGACCCGACCCACATGATTTTTCAGGCCGAGTCATGCGGGTCGGATCAAAACCCGACACGAGTTTCACCCCAGTACTTTTTCACGATTGAAGGTTTTTCTCTCTATCAAAAATTAGAGAGAGAATAACCTTGAGAGAATGCGCTATAATTAACAATTTAATCAATAATAGGTGGAGAAAATAAATAGGATAGATAATGAATTAACTCTCATGGCTACCATCCCATGTTACCATGAGCCAGCCCAATGTCATTTTCGTCACTACATTTGTTGGGTGGGTGTAAATGTAGAAATGTCACGGAAAGGAGAATTTGTGTTAGTAATTTAGTGCAACATCATAATAAATTTAAATATTTGAGTGTAATTATAAAGTTAAGCTAATGTTCTAAGTAGATTACATCTGAAAAAAAGGATGCAAGTGAGTTTAAATAGAATTTTTTGTGTGTATTTGTTGTTTCACATTCAAAGGGATCCATTCAATTCATTGTTACTTTAGCAACCTCCCAAAAAAGATTGAAAAAATATAATAAATCATAGGAGAAGTCCATGAGTTTAAGTGTACATAAACCCGTAGGTAGGGCTGTAATTCAGGTCGGGTGGGTCGGGTTCCTTAAAACCCAACTGACCCGACTTGATATATATGAAACCTGACTTGACCGAATTCTCAACTCAAACTTCACAATCTGACCCTATCCAAATTCTGACCCGACCCGCATTATGAACCCATTTTAGCCAGGTTGGGTTGGGTCCGGTCGGGTCGTGTTGGATTAACTTGTAAAATCCTCAACTCAATCGGATCCAAATTTCATACGGGTTTTTATATTCTAAACCGACCCAACCCGCTGACTTAAAATTCTTAACCCAATCCACGTGTGCTAAACTCCCCTATTATGGCAAAGGGTCAAATGAAAATACTTTCTTCTTGCCCATGTGCTAAACTCCCATGTTTTGGCAAAGGGTCTCTTTACTGGCTCCCAATTCTAATTTCGTTTTGGAGTTGTTTGCTGCGCAATTTTTGGATTTCCTTTTGCCTTGGTTTCTAGCTGAACCCAATTCTTTTATGCATCTTATTGTCTCTCGGCTCATCTCTTTCCTAGTTTTTGGTTTTATCTTATTTTGACAAATTCTTTTGTGCCTTGCCTAGGTTGTCGATCATACTGTAATTTTTTTTGGGTTTTCCCTATTTCTTAAAAAAATATGAGAAAATGTTGATGATGAACGCAAGTCGATAGTCTATTGGTCTCATTTCTTAAATTAGTGAATTTCACAATTTGCAAATTGACTCTTTATCAAATTTTATCTATCTAATTCTTTTTTTTTTTTAAGAGGTAACAAGGCGTCTTAAAGCACCTGACTAATCTTTATCTACAAACATCGAATAACACTAAGAGAGTGACACTTTTGTATTGAAAGTCACTTAAACCCAAGATCTCCTACATCTTAGATAGGTTCTCGAGCACTAAACAGACCCTCACGGGTTTTGTAAGTCTTGTTAAAATGTAATGAACATTTTTGTATTTGAATTATTTTAGCCAATATTATATTGCATATTTTTATAGATGTGTTTTTTTGTCGGGCAAATTGAGATTTGATAAAATAAACTTACAAAAATTTTCACACCAATTTAAATTAGCTAATAGTTAAATCTAATATTATGAAAGAGAAATGAATTAGCTTCTAAATTTGGAGATCATGTAATTGATTTAAAGACAAATCAAGTTTCCAAAGTCACCACAAAGGTGTCTTTTCGAAATCTACTTAATATATAATTTAAATATCTTTATTATTAATCTTTAATTATTAATAATCCAGTGCCATAAGTCTGTGTTCTAAACAAGATCCCATGGACCAGTTATTACTATAATTTAGAGCTGAAGTTTGGATCGAATCAAGTCAAGTGTTAATAAATTCAATTCAATTCATATTTAAAATTTATTAAGTCTGACCCAAATTACTCAAACTTAACCTGAGTCAAATTGTTAATCCTAATCAATTTGAATGATATTTTATAATTTATTGTTCGAATCAAATCTAATTAATTTTAAATTTCTAAATTCAAATCGATCCAAATATTTTCCTAACCACACTCGACCCGAATTATACACCAAACAAATATTGCGTCGGAATTTTTCTCCTCTTTATAAAATTTTTCAATTAACGTATCTCGATGACTAAAATAGCCCAGTAGCGATCGTTTTGCTGTGAGGCTTAAAACCCTACCAAAACCCTACTTCTCCTCAAGTCCGAACCGCAGCGCCGTCGCTTCTCTGTCCCTTTTTTTTTCTTATCTCTGAGGGGCAGCACGGCTGCTCGGCTTGCCTCTCTTCTCTTCTCCTCTCCTCTCCTCTCCTCTCAACGGTACATTTTTCCCCTCATCTCTCCTTCTTAAGATTTCTCCTCAAGAGTCTAAAAAGTAGTGTCTCTGCTGTAAAATCCCTTATTTTTTCTCATACTTGAGAAGTGGGGTTTATCAGCAGAAGGCATTCAAACGAAAAACACTGTTTGTTATTATTCGCCGCAGTCATGGTGCATTGTTTGAAGTTGCTATTGTCTCCTCTGCCTCCTTCTGCTTCTACTTTTAAAGCTCAGTTTCATGTACAACAGAGGCTTATAGCGTTGTCTTATTTATTTTTTGCCAGAAGAGCGTGATCAAAGATGCTTGTACTATTTGAGACGCCGGCGGGTTTTGCCTTATTCAAAGTATTGGATGAAGGGAAGCTTTCGAAAGTTGAGGTTTGCAGTCTTTGCTTCTCTCTGGTCCTGCTGATTTTACCCACTTTTCTGTGGTCCAATGCTAGAATATTCTTTCCATGTTTAATTTGACTGCCCAGTTTCAAAATGAATGAGATCAATATGTCTCCTTATTATTTATTATTTTTGCAGGACTTATGGAAGGATTTTGCTACATCTGAGTCAGCTAGAAAGGTCAGTGCTCACATCTGTCATCTTCATGATCCTGATCACTCGATTTTGTGGGATTTAGTCAATATGATAAAATTTGATGTTTTGCACATGCGAGTTTGCTGAAAAATGCTCTTGTTTTCGGTCAAAGTTGTTTATTTAAATTATGTTTATTGGATATGTTTACTATTTCCTACTCTGGCAGTTCCTTTACTTCTGGTTACTTTTTTTCTTGGTGTGTGTGTCTGTGCTTGGGGGTTGGGGGTGGTATTGTCTCGGTTTTGTCAACAAAATGAAAGAAAATAAAACTTACTTCCTTGTTCTATCAGATAGTGAAGCTGAAAGCTTTCACTAAGTTTGAGAACACATCGGAAGCCTTATCAGCAGCAACTCTACTCATCGATAGCAAGCCCAGTAAGGGTCTTCGCAAGTTTCTGCGCACTCACTGTGAAGGCGAAACTTTGGCAGTTGCAGATTCAAAGCTTGGGAATGCAATTAAAGAAAAGCTGGTCAGTCATATAGCTTGGTAGAAATATTTTATTGTTGAACAATTCAATGCATCTTTCTTTTTTGTTTGATGTTTTTAAGATTCATCATATTCCTGCAGCAAATTGAATGTCTCCACAACAATGCTGTGATGGAGCTGATGAGAGGAGTTAGAAGCCAGTTAACCGATCTTATATCGGGGCTAGCCGTGCAAGATTTGGGTCCAATGAGCTTGGGCTTATCTCACAGCCTCTCAAGATATAAGCTAAAATTCAGCCCTGATAAGGTGAGCTCCCCTTTTCTGACAAAGAAAAAAAGCAAATTATACTTCTGAATATTAGTTCTAATTACCTGTTTGCAAATCTTGAATTTGCAAGACTAACCCCATCGATACATGAACCACCTGCAAGCCATTGTAGGGAACAACTTTAATTTGCTTGATTTGTCTTGCAACCAAATAATCTGATGGATGCATTTCAAATGAAAAAAGGATGGATGACAGGTCTATTTCATTGATTAAATATTCAAATATGATCTTTATTAAAAAGCCAAAAGAAATGAACTGTGCTGCACTAAGTGCTCGGCTGGCTACGTCATGTTGTCTTGAAAACCATGCATTAGTGAGGGAGTTTGCTATACTTGCACTTGCAGCATGAGGGACAGGACATGTTTGTATAAAACAATGATGGCTGAGCCCCTAGGCTTGCTCCAGCCACACACATATTAATTGATGGGTATCCCCACCCAACGTTGGAGGTGAGACTAATCCCATGGGTACATGAAACCACCTGTAAGCCTCATGTATTGGGTAACTTCAGGGACCTGAAAAGCTTTATTCATACTACCCAAAGACTCTATAGTCCTCACTATCTTTTATTTCTGGCTTGCATACTCATTTCCCACTTTCTGGACTTTTTGTTTCTCTTTCTAACCCTTCCACTACCCATCACTTTACTTCAGTTTGCAAATGACAATCTTTTCCTCTTTGGTGTTATGACTTATGACATAGAATCCCATCATTATGTCAACTTAATAAGAACCTTAACCTAATTATTCTTCTTCCTAAAGATGGATGATACTAGCCACCTTTCAATCTGCTCAGTCACAGATCAGGAACAGCCTTTATTTATTTTTATCTCAATACAGAATATGGTCTAGATAATTGGAAGGAGACAAGACATGTGAATTGAACATGAGAGTGTCAAGTTCTGCTTTCTACTGAGGAAAAGGAAGTCTCTTAATCTTCTTCTTCCTCCTTAATTTGGTTGAAGTTGAGATTACAAGGTCCGTGCTTTCTCGTGTTGTTGTCCTAGTCTGCTAACTTAATTATCCCTTGAATGTCATGAATTTCCTCATTTTCTTTGAGTAACACAAATAAATATTAGAAATACTTTGTATTTCTCTCGCTCATATCGCCCTCTTAGCTGGCCATATTTACTCAATCCTATAACTGGCCAGGTTGCACCCCTATTGCTGTTTGAACTTTGAAGAGCTTCATCATCATCATCAAGAAAGCTATTTATCCCATCTACTTGTGGTTAGAACTCATAATTGGATTTGACAAATTGTTTTCCATGAATCTTCTACCTCTATGGTTTCACTAATGAACACTAGCTAATTGTGCTACATGCTTTTGTCATGGGTAACCACTCTGGCCTGCATTGACATGCTCTGTGTTTTGTGTGGTTATTGCGTTGGTAGGCATAGCATGTATATTGCAGTGGTCACTTTTGTGAACAAACATATGCTGTTCATAACCATGGATGAATGGAATATTGGTTGAAATTCATTGTTGCTGGCAAGGATATACCTATGTTGTTGGACTCAAGTTCTAAATATCAGTAGGTACTATTTATATTTGCTTTTTTTCTTTTGGTTGCAGCCCCTGATGGATGGGACAAAGGCTTCAATAATGATCATGATTTTTTCTCTTTTAGTTGCTTTAGCCTTCTAGAACAATGACGTTACTGCAAATGCTGTAACTTGAAACTCTATGTCTGCAGGTGGATACAATGATCATTCAGGCTATTGGCTTGTTGGATGATCTTGACAAGGAGTTAAATACTTATGCTATGAGAGTTCGTGAATGGTATGGCTGGCACTTTCCTGAGCTTGCCAAGATTGTACAGGACAATATCCTGTATGCCAAGACAGTGAAACTGATGGGCAATCGTGTAAATGCAGTGGATCTTGATTTCTCTGAGGTGGAGCCCGATTTGAACTATTGTTATGAACGAATTATAAATGTTTGTTATTCATGACTGGTTTTGTTGGTTTGACAGATATTACCTGAAGAGACAGAAGCTGAGCTGAAAGAGGCTGCAGTTATATCCATGGGAACTGAAGTCAGTGATCTTGATTTGATGAATATTAAAGCTCTTTGTGACCAAGTATTAGCCCTGTCAGAGTACAGAGCTCAACTATATGATTATTTAAGGAGCAGAATGAATACCATTGCTCCAAATTTGACTGCCCTTGTTGGAGAGCTTGTAGGAGCTCGTTTAATTGCCCATGGTGGTAGCTTGTTGAATCTGGCAAAGCAACCTGGAAGTACAGTTCAGATTCTTGGTGCAGAGAAGGTATATGCCCATAAGTTTATCGACATGGTTTTTTTGTGTCCCACATCCAGGAAATTTGAATCTCTTATTTTCTGAAGAATTTAAATTTGGATTCAGATCCCTAAGGATCTCTATTCTAGGTCTGCAGATTAGGATCTGAATATATTCTAGATGCAGACCAAGGTTTTGATTTGGAATCCACTTTTTTTATGTGATTGAAATCCAAAGTCATCCAAGTTGTCACTATATTAGGTTCTATTAAGAGGAATTTCTGTAGCAAACTTTCATTGAGATTGTGAGGTTCCCCTGGGATCACCAATTGAGGTAGGCTAGGGCATGGAAAAGTCTATCCGTGAATTAATAATGGCTGTAAAACTGCTTGGTCGAATGGTCATAGCTGTTAATTTGAAGGCACATAGATCAATATTTGATGCAGGCACATCTATAAAAGATGGATACATATGTTGCATAAAAAATTGGATTTTATTAAAAAAATTCATTAGCTCAAAGAATTGTTAGTTTGATGATTTTTGAGTTAAAATTGATGAATTAATGGGCCAAGGTCCAATATACATGGGTCCATGGGCTTTTCCCACTAAAATCCATGTGGTTTATGATTTAGACCAATAAGATTGCTAGCAATAATAGTGACAAAATTGCTTGCAAAAGATTGGATTTGCTTTGACTTGATCATTAAGAAGCCAAAGGGAGAAAGAAGAGGTGGATCCTTATCAAGTGAAAGATCTTAGGTTTTTATTTTTAGTCATGTTTATCTTATTTGCTTACTTGTATTTTTTTCATTGGTGGAGAATATTCTAGTGGTGATGTGTTAGTCTAGGATTAGAGCATAAGGGTGTGACTAATATTGATGATATAACACTCGTCAAGTAGATGGCGAAATTTTAGATGTTTAGGTTCAATGAACCTTACCTTATAGAAAAATATAATTATATAAATAAGGGTCTCTGGCACAACGATATACATAAGTTTTGAGTTCACGTTTCTTCTCCTAATCGTGTATTTGTAATTTCTTGTTGCATTTTAATTTGGTTCAAATTTATCTTCTAAGTTTTCATAATTGTGAGTAAATTTCTTGTAGAAATTGGTGGATATTTCTGAGTTTTCATTCAATCCCAATTGAATTTATTGTTGAAATTGTGCAAGTTGTGTGAGGTTTCTGAGTGTTCAATTTTACCATTAGGTGACCTAATCGAGAGCTTTCCTTAGATCTAGTAAGTCCTAGATCTCAAAACCCTTTTCTTTGGTAAACATTAATTTGGATTTTCTCCTAGTTTCTTAGATTTCTTAGAGCCAAATTCAACTTTTCCTTGGCCGATTTTCTAAACTTCAGCCTAAAATCGTTGAGAACCATAGGTTTGATTCTTCTAAAATGTGACCCCAGTGGGCCTACACCAAGATTTTTGAAGCTTGAAAGGCACTCAGTTTGAACAATGATGGGTATGAGAAGAACTTAATTTGAATCCAATGATGTGTTTAGCTAAGATCAGTTGGATCTATCCAGTCTCAGGGGGTAGTGGGCACGGAAGCTATGTTGCACAGACACTTAAATGTAGGCAACGTGTCGGACACTTAATTTTTATTTGTAAAATCCGTGTGTCCTTGCTGTATAGGTGGTGTGTCTCTGTAATTTTTATTTGTAAAATCTGTGTCCTTGCTGTATAGGTGGTGTGTCTCTGCTGTATCTATGCCATGTCCAGGCACCATAGGTGGGAAAAGAGGATGTGCCCTAGAGGGCGTTTCTATTTTTGAATTGTTCTCGATAGCAAATTTATCATTCTACTTTCTGGGGGAAATCCCTCCCAACCACCACCATCACAACAACAAAAAATGATATGGCGATGGTTAATGTAATAGCCTATTTTTAAAATGGATATGGGCATTGGATTGTTGTTTATGTTATATGCTAGGGGAAAACAAAATAGATGCAATAATGATCTCTTTCAGCTTGGATCCTATGTACAAATCTAGCGAAATTATTTATCAGGAGCCACATGCCATCTGACAACCTGAGTTATTGCCTGTGGCTGCATTATTTTAGGATATCATTGACTGGTGCATGTTAGAAGGAGACAGACTCGAATGAGGTCTTGCTTGCGTTTGATGTTTCAATCAAAATGCCCAGTATCTGGTCATTTGATTCCTGTCCCTTAATATATTGTCTAATTTCCAATGCCTTGATGTGTTAGTCCTTTCTTTGCTTTCCTTGTATACATCTCCTTGATTTTTCCTCTCTTGATATAGTTGTTGTAGTTATTGAATCCAGAAAATTGATCCATGGGTATGGCCAGGAATGAGCTGAGCCATCCTAGCCAAATTCAACCATCAAAAGTCAGCGCATAGGTTACAGGGTGGAACTAATCATATTATGCAGTTTCTCTCTCTTTAACTGCATCAGGTGTACCAAGGCCATAGGGCATGCCTAATATATGTTGTGGTTAATATTTTATGTTGCTCTATATTTCTAGAAGAATACTATGTCACGAACTTATCTCCCTTTTCTACAGGCTCTTTTTAGAGCTCTTAAGACAAAGCATGCCACTCCAAAATATGGGCTCATCTTCCATGCATCTCTAATCGGTCAAGCTGCCCCAAAACACAAGGGGAAGATTTCACGTTCTTTAGCTGCCAAGGCTGCTCTAGCAATTCGATATGATGCTCTTGGAGATGGTGCAGACAACACAATGGGACTGGAGAATCGTGCTAAGGTAGTGTAAACCCATGTCTCTGGCTGTAATACTGATGTCTGCTTCTCAGTTATTTCTTCTCTCTATCTGCCTGTCTCTGCCTGTGTATCAGTCCATCTCTCTCTCTTTATGTCTCTCTCTCTCTTGTATGAGTATAGCTTGAAGCTCGGTTGAGGACTCTTGAGGGGAAGGAATTGGGTCGATCTGCAAGTTCAACTAAAGGCAAACCCAAGATAGAGGTTTATGACAAAGATCGAAAGAAGGGTGCTGGAGCATTGATAACAGCTGCCAAGGTTTGTATTTCTTTTACATTTGTTCATCTAATCAATATGAAATGGAAATGATGGGAAAGTGGCCAATGGTGGTGGTGGTGATGTTGATGATGAGTATGAATTGAAATGACAACTTAGGCGCAAGTTATCAAATGGATCATGTACTGATCTTGAACTCCACAATTGGTAAAAGTGGATATATGTGGAATTGTTGATAAAAAACATTTATCTGATTGGACACACTTTTGGTTGGTGATGTCTCCAAATCTTCACCATCAAGGAATCCAAAATTCTAAGTTGTTCTTATGATGAGACAACCTTTCCTGAAAAAAAACCCGAGTAAATGTGAACATTATGCAACTGTTTTTGCGAATCATCTGTCAGCTTGGATCATCTCATTGGGGTGATAGCTGATGGGGCACTGGTGCATGGGTCTCTGCATCACTTAGACTGCCGAGAGAGAGTTTGTCTGTCAGTGGTTGGTTGAACATAGATGCCATTTCTTGCATTAACTGTATTGCATGCTTTTATCTTCAGACTTACAATCCAGCAGCGGATTCAGTACTTGGGAGAAGTGTAGAGCCCGTGGCAGAGAAATTGGTAGATGAGCCAGAAGATAAATCTGAAAAGAAGAGGAAGCACAAGGAAGCAGAACCATTGCAGACTGAAGTAGCTGGAGAGGGTGTAACCCAAGAAGGTGGTGACAAAAAGAAGGAAAAGAAGAAGAAGAAGAAGAAGCAACAGTCTGAAGTTGAGGATGCGAATTTACAGGAACAGGATGAGAACAATGTTGAACCCAAACAGGAAAAGGCAGATAAAAAAGAAAAGAAGAAGAAGAGGAAACATGTTGAAGTGGAGAGTATGGGTGCCAATTCCAGAGGAGCAAGAAGCTGATACACAAAGCAAGAAGAAAGAGAAGAAAAAGAAAAAATCAAGTGAGTAGTGTGAACGATGAATTCTGCTGGAGGCCTAGAGGCTGGCAATTTTGGGTGTCTAGTATGTAGTTTCAAACTCACTGAGTGTTTCATGCTTACTGCTGTTAGTTTGGTGAATGTAGTTCCTCTCTATCTTTCTCTGTGGTATGGAAGTGCGAGGAGAGTAAGAACCTGGAAAGAAATTTATAAATTTATTCGGTAACTGTCTGGTGATGATATCCAACCACATGTTTACTGTTAAGTGTATTATGCTTGGGATCTTTTTCTATATGATGCTTGTTTGCATACTGATATACTGCACAACTTTTATGCAGTCACACCCATGTTGTTCTGACTTATGATTAAGGTATTTTTTAGAAAGATTTGGAGCCACTGGGCCTGCCTTTTCAAGGCTGAGCAGTGAACAGTCTCCCCCTCCCCACTTATTTTCCCCCTTAAGTATGGGCCCTTCTAATGCTTGTCCTTTCTTCTTCCTGGCAGCTGGCTTTTAAAGGCCAGATGTCCTCCCATTGTCACCCTTTATCTGAGCTGAATGGGCTTGAAACCATCCTTCTCCTCCTTTTCTTCTAGGTCTTCAGTTTGTGACCATTGATTAAGGCTGATACTGGTCTAGTCTTCCCAGCTTCTTTATGGGAGTGCAAATATGCCTGACCCAACTTCACCCATTATTATCTATACTCCATTCAGGGGTCTGCCACTCTCCACATGCACACAACGCTTCAATTACTCCTTGTCAAATCATAAATTCTAATTACATCAGTTCTGTTTTCAATCTCTTTTTTCATGTGGGGATGGGTCATTGCAACCGAAAAGAAACCATCGCAACAAAAATGTAAGCAAATACTCTCATATCCCTCAATTGCTTTTATTTTTTCCTTTGAACCTCTCTCTCTGAATTCAGTCTCTTATTCCATTCTTTTCGTTTCCCTTTCCCCATTGACAACCACTCCATAGAGCATTATTTGTTTGTTGTAGAACTGACTCTGTCAGGGCAATTTTTTTTTTTTTTTATTATAAGTTATTTAATATACAATCTGCTGCAGGTAGGCTCAGGCTCACCAAATGGAACCCAGCAACTTGATTATCTACGGACAGTTTTTAAATACAGGTTTTTTTTTTATATATGACCATTCGCAACACTGGTCACTTAGGTGGTCTTTAAATGTGGTAAATAGGGTTCCATTTTTTACTACGGTAAGGAGGTTGCCTTGCCAGCAAATGGGTTTGCACCTTAAGGAATTGGGTACCTTGTTTGTTCTACCCCTCATGCTAGTGTTATGGATTGCATTGAATATCTATCATACCATTATCTGGCTTTCTTCAACGGTGATTGGTTGGTGAGATCTGTGAAGAGTCGAAGACTTTCCTCAAGTCAACCCTGAAAACCCACAGGTCATCATTCCCTCTTTCTCTCTTTAAATTTTGTCTTTCAAGTTTCAAATATGGAGGTATTTGAACAAAGGAAAATCTTAAATTTATCATTAGATAATTACAAGTAATTTGATTCTTATCTTAAAAAAGGAAATTCAAATTTATCTATACTTTTTTCATCTTTCTCAAAAGTAAAGGTAAAATTAAATTTTCCTTTTAAAAGTTGTGCACTATGGAAAAAAAAAAAAAAGTGATGCAAAATTCACTATACTTAAATAAAAATTCACATGGGTCTAGTTCAACTTGTTGCCTTCCGTCTCAGGAAGTGGGAGGTTGTGGGTTCAAGCTCCTATGACCTAACCTTGGTTTGTGTTAGAGGTAGTGGACTCATTCATCGGAGTTTTAGTAAGACTGTTTTTGAATTAAGAAGAATTTTAAGGCATGGATATTTTTTTCTAAATTATGGAAGCTCTGCACATATTGTGCGATTGTTCAGCTCAAACAACAACGATTGAATTTGAGTGTTAAATGTAGATTAGTGATTTAAGGAAAATTGTCAAAAGTATTTGGGTGTGTACATATGAGAAAAGTAATTGGTTGATAATTAGTTTTCTCAATAAACCCACCTATTTGTTTTCTCCTAAGTGTATGGTGATTGCATGTGATAGAGAGGATTTGTGACCTCTGTATATGAAGTAGTACTATTATTGGGTAACCCTAAGGCAGAGTTGAAAGCCATATAATTAGTATTATAAAACGGTTGTTAAATCTGTAATGCTACATAGAATACAAAGTGATGGACAATAAAAAAAAAAAAATTGACGAAGTTAGAGTGAGACGCACATGCAACATGAGATTAGTGAATTAATTCTAAAGGATGAAGTTAGAAACGACGAAGTTATATACAAGTTAAAAATAACTTTAATATATGACAAACTAAGAGAAACTTGTTTAAAGTGTTTAGGTAAATAATTAGAAGACTAGAGACAATTCTCAAAAGTTGACCCTAAATAAATGGAATTTCGACTAAAATGATGATATATTATGATGATAATGATAAGTAGCATTAAATTTTGAGTCATTCAAATTATACTAAATTGTATAGAAAAATAGCCTGATTCAACTTTCTTTGTGATCTATAATTAGATATGGAGGTCATGTACACATTACTCCATTACCCATTTCTATCCATGACTCGTCCGTCAATGGTTCTCCATTTTGGATAAACCTCTTCAAAAGCACTTTTCATGGTATAGAACTTGGGGTTTTTACAGTGGAAGGTTAGATTATGTGACTAATTTGAAGTTTGGCCAACTTAATTGTCACAATTTTTGTACAAACCCCACTGTATGATGTAAATTAAATACAGCGGATAGATAGGGTCATCTAATATTTCTACCTTCTTTTACTGATTTTTCTTTCCCTCCTCTCTAATCTGAAATTTTGCAGTAAGATTTGTTTGACAAACCTTAAGTTGGCCCACTTGAGTTCACATGAATGACAGGTTGAATAAATAATTAAATACAAACAGTTTTGAAGATTCTATACAACCAACATGGATAAACGGCGTTGACTTTTTATTTTTCATGATCAAGGTGTCAACGCTTCTTAGAGCATTTGACTAATTTTTTAACATGTGCAAATCTCTCTACCCATACATACTCAATAATTCTACGGAAATGAAGCTTTGAGGTGGAGCGGGAATCGAACTCCATTATAATGATTTTTATAAACAACATTGACTTTATTTATCAGAATTTAAAAAATCTAGTAAGATTATGAAATTTTGGCAGGGTTTTATTTTTATTATTTTGTTAAGAGAGTAGTGAAGATAATTTTGGGTTTTTCTCCAATATTGACCAGTATAATAGTATATATTAAAATACTGAATACCATATTAAAAGATCATATGGCTTAATTGACAGCCATCTTAGACACAAAGACAAAGTAGGGTCTTTCTTTCACCAAGCAAAGAATCATAACCTCTCTAATCAGTGCATTGCAATTTGCAACATGGCAAGTTGGAAATAAGAAATAGATATAAGACAGATAATTTGCATGGTCAATGGCAATGGGTGCAGTAGTGCAATATTAGAACCAATCCATCTTTGACTATGTTGATGGGATGAATATATGAAACCTATTCCCACATGCCCCCATGTATAGGAAATATGAAGGGAAGGTGCCTACAAAGAAACAAGACTTGTTAAGCACCTTTCACATAGTATAATTATTTCATAGAGATTGGTATCAATGAAAGAAAATTATTTTATAATTTAGGAGCTATGGTAATTCTAGTTAGATTGTCAATTTCCACTTTTGTTTATGGAAAAATTTAGGATCAAACCCTTCTCAATACAAAAAGGGTCACTCCTCTTAATTCTTTACCCAACATACGCGGATTGGAGAAGTTTACACAATCACATGAAATATCTGAAAAATTTAAATTAAACATTTGGATACCTTCATCTTAAATAAAATCAAGTTGCAAAAAAGCCAACGAACTGTGATTTGAACCCATGTTCATAATCCAGCTAGTGCTAATCAACAACAACATGGACAAGTGGTGTGTGAATTGGAATTATATGAAATCTGAAATAGAAACAAAATCATGGATATTAATGGAGTTAGGGATGTCGTATGTTGGACAATTTGAAAGGCCAAAAAGTTTGATTAAAAAAATAGGGCCTATATCCCTACCACCACCGCGGGATCAAATCCTTTGTCGAGTAACGACAGATAAAATGGCATACTTGCAATTTAATCTTTCTTTACGCGTATTTTCCGTACCACTACGCTCCCTATATTGTTCCCTCCCCCCCTCTCTTCGAAAGTCCACAACCCCTTTCTCCTCTGCGCCTCTTTCTCTCTCTCTCGCTATCAAATCGACGTCGGTAAAAATGGCGGGATATCCACCAGGCTCCGGCTACGGCTACGGTGCGCCACCGGCACAGCCATACGGGTCGAATCCTTACGCTCCTCCTCCTCAGCCATACGGATCAGCGCCGGCTCCGTATGGTGCGCCGTCTGGGCCGTACGCTCCACCTGGTGAGAAGCCTCCGAAGGAGGGAAAGCAGCAGCAGCACCAGCAGCAGCAAGGTTATCCTTCACCAACCGGCTACCCTGCGCCGCCTGTGGGAGGTGGTGCGCCGTACGGAAACCCGTTCGCGGCTCTTTTGCCGTCTGCTTTTCCTCCAGGGACGGATCCGAGCCTGGTGTCGTCTTTCCAGATGGCCGATCAGGATGGAAGCGGATTCATCGACGATAAAGAGCTGCAGAGGGCGCTATCTTCTTACAACCAGAGCTTTAGCATCAGGACCGTCCATCTCCTCATGTATCTCTTCACCAACACCAACACTAGGAAAATCGGTACTCCCCTCTTTCCTTCCTCTCTCTCTCTCTCTCTCATCAAACTTTTGATCTCAACCTTCAGATTAACCTACTGTACCAATACATAAATATAAAATTTAAATAAATTAAATTGTCCGTTTTATATATAAATATGTCAAAATGAGTCCAATTATCATCTTGGAAATTATGTTTCTGGGCATACCCATCAAAAATATAAACTTAAATGCCCATATGTTAATATCAAAGATTAAAAGATAAAATCTATATTCTCACATTCGATAGATTATTATAGAAACTCTTGAATTGTTGAAATAAAACTATTGAACATTAAATCTAAACTCGAGGTGTTAAATAATTATTTAAGTTCCACTGATTTTTGTTTGATAACTTTTATTTATGTGATACTTGTATCAATAAGGTGGGCCCCACTCGTCAACTAGGAAAGGCCCAATAGACACGTACTATTTGCCGTTGGTCTCATCGGATTGAGTCCTGTGGGCCCCTTATATGTATACGGGGCACTGGAGGGTGTAACTCTTAACTAAATGCTCGCCTGGAACCATTATCACATTATCACCCGGAAATGACCAAACTACCCTGCTGAGAATGATTGGTGCGAGGGCATTTTGGGTATTCCATTAAGAAATGTTACTATCACTAATAAAGTTCTCCTCTTTTCGTGATTCACGTTTTGTCCTCCAATTAGTAAGTAATCACTACTTGGTCCCAATCACCCGATTCGGGTTTCACTGGGCCGAGTCACCTAATTCACAGTACAAACTTAACTTGTTCTTGCTTAAATTAAATATAATATGAGCATATAAAAAGTAAAAATAGTATCTGATTTTTTTATAAAATGAAAGAGTACGTAAATTAATACTTTTTCAAATGAAAAATTCATGGATTGCTTTGGTCTCGATTTTACCTTGGGCTTGACAGGAAATTCTTTAGGCTCGAGTTAACACATAAATATGTTGTCGTAGTTATTGTTTTATGTTCAAGAAAGGTCAAAGTAAATTTCTCTCTATTCTTTCTAAATTTAATTGATTAGTAGACATTAGTTTTGGGGAAATGAGGTTTTGGTGTTGAAATTTTCATTTTCCCTTGAACTATTTGAGGATCAAATCTTTTCTTAGTTTCCTATTTGACACAAATTATTATTTTTAAGATCAATGTGTTGAAGTGTCTCACCTGATTAATTTTTGAAACATGTGTAAATCTTCTAATAAACACATTCGAGTACAGAACAATAGATAATGGCCCTTTTTCCGTTGAGAGTGACTTAATCCTAAGAGTTCACGTGGAAACAAGCGAGTTTTGATCATCAAATCAACCCCTCAAGATTCACAAATTGATTAGATATATATATTTTTCACTCTGCACATTTTGACTTTCTAAAATAATAAAATTTCACATTTACAAATCGTGGAATAATAATTCTAAGATTTAGAGTGTAGATTACAATACTTAATTCTTTGAAAAAGCGTGGAACTTCCAATGTAGTTATTCCTTTTCATGAATGAAACCAAGCAGCAAACTCGAACCATCAATTAGGGTTCAAACTCAGTTCGGAGATCCATTCAGGGCTGGCCCCTCCCTGGTTAGTGCCTTATCAATGGCTGACTAGGTCAGTCAATAGAAGATCGTCAGTCAATAGAAGATCAATGGATTAAGATTTTTTAACGTATAATATATAATTAGTAAGTACTTAATTATTCAGTGGGTGTGCTTTGGTGAACAAATTGCTCTAGTGGTGGGCCCACGTGTCTAAAGTCTAAACATGGGTGACTTAAGCTGTCTTGACTCTTGAGTCTTTGACTTGGTCTTCTACATGACCCCAAACAACCATGCCATTTTTCAGCCATCCCTTAATTTTAATTTTTGATCGAAACCAGTTAAAAAAATTCGATTTAAATATCAATCAAAATATGTAAACTAAAAAAAAATGGTTTAAAATTCTAAATATTGACTGAAAATTTTAAATCCATATTGGGTCCATGTCTAGTCAGTATTCACATTAAACTTTTATTCCACATTTAACGCCCTTATGTGTGTTGGAGATGCATCTTTTCATGATTTTTTAATCATCTTTTTAACGACTTTGAAATAGTTTGGTGCCCATAGTTGATGATCTGTCCATGTGATCCTCGTCTACCAAAGTACCAAGTACCAAGTGAGAGGTTAAGAAAAAGGAAGGGGCCACTTTTGGTAAACTACAGATTAGATGAATCATTTGTTAAATAAAGTGGATTATTTAACATGTATTTGTAGAATTTGTAGATTAGTCTCACCTCTAATGTAAAATAAATTGTTATTATTTTTTTAGCACTGTTGCTCCTTATAGAAATAAAAAGGTTTTGCAACTTCAGAATGTAGTGTTGGGATCATTGTGCCTAACGTGTGTTATAACATGGAAATACTATTATGTTTAATTGCTGTATGATTTGTTTTATCGTCTTAATATAGAAAGTTTCTTTTTATCTATTAAATAACTTCAGTTTTCCCCATTTTTTTCAAGCAGTAGTGATTCCCACACGTATTTAGATAGAGTAAGATATCCTACAGGTTGTTGATGTTGTCTATAATCATTTCTCTGGCTGTTGGAACTCTTTCTTACACTTTTGTTAGCTATCTAACTTGTCTTTCCGCTATTTTACAACAGGCCCAAAGGAATTCACTTCTGTTTTTTACAGCCTTCAGAACTGGCGGGTACACGTTATAACTCATGACATGCTTACGAATTGCTAAATTTATATTATTTTTTAGTGTAGTAAGTCATTTGATTTGTATCTTAACTAACTCTAGAAAGGCCAATCAATAATGACTTACCACATGAGCTTAAAAATATAATTTTAGGGTAACTTTAGCACCTTTCTTTTTATGTTCTTCATTTGAATTATTGTTACTGATTCACTTTAATTGTCTTGCAAAAATTTCTCAGGGGATCTTTGAGAGATTTGATAGGGATAGGAGTGGAAAAATCGATGCATCGGAGCTGAGAGAGGCCCTTCTCAGCCTCGGATATTCAGTTTCTCCTGTGGTGTTGGAATTGCTGGTTTCCAAGTATGATAAAAGTGGGGGCACGAACAAAGCGGTCGAATATGATAATTTTATCGAGTAAGTTTTCTTGACCTTTTTTTTATTTAAGAAATATTTAGTAGGTTTAGCCGCAATATTTGGCAAGAGGACATATAACGACAGGTAAGTGCTCATTGTCACAACTAAAAACCTATGGATTCAATCATTTTCACATTCTCAAAAGATATTGTTTCTCATGTTGTATTTGAAGGACAATATCTCTTAAAATTAGGGAAATTCTTGATTTTAAAGATGTGAGAGAAATCCATGGATTCAAACACATTGGGAAATCTTGTATAGTAGGAATATTAGATTTCAATTATGATTTTGTGTACAAGTTGAGAGTGGCTCAAGCCCGTTTTTATTCTCATGCAGGTGCTGTCTTACTGTCAAGGTAACATGTTTCCCATACTATTGTGTTTTTTTTTTAAGCCAAAATATTTATAAAGAAAATTAAATCTAAGTTATACCTTCAACTTGATAACCTCAGAAAGAGAAATTCAGGCAGCTTGTGTTTTGGTTGATTCAAGCTGATGGTTGAGTTGTTATGAATGGAGTTAACTGAAAAAATAAATTCCAATTTGACCAGAATTCGACTCCAGCGAATTGATAGCTTGTAATATGGCATTTGGCCAGGGTTTCATAACACATGGCAAAAATATTAAACTTTTAATGCCATTTTGTTAAGATTGGATTGATTTTGAGTGGAATCTAAACTATATTGGCTGATTAGATGAGATTCAGATGAAAATCATTGAAAATTAATTTAAGACCAATGTGAATTTTTGCAAAACCAAGTTGGCCTGAGTTGAGCAACCACCAGACTGATTCTAATCTAGTCATTTGTGAAATGTTATGGGCCCAACCTGATCTTAAAAACAATGATTTGGTCTGCACCATGAGTAGATTATTTTGACAGATTGATCTTAGCCATTAAAATTACATTGTTATGTGGGATGTTTATCTGTGTGTATGCAGGGACTCACCGAGAAATTTAAGGAAAAGGACACCACGTACTCGGGTTCGGCAACTTTCACCTATGAAGCATTCATGTTAACTGTTTTACCCTTTCTCATTGCTTAGGAGTTCAAAGCCCCACTGTGTTTATCTTTTATCTTTTCTTGCATTTGGCATATGTAGTATTTTTCCCTTCCTAGTGTTTGAATATGAATCGCATTGCTCTGGACTTGTGGTTTGAAGAACTTCTAATTTTCCCCTTTATGAATTATTAAGGATGTGAGTATTATATTTGGTTCAGTAGAAATCTAAATAATATTTCAATAAGAAATGTGAGTGCTGGGCTCCCTCTCTCTCTCTCTCTATCTCAAAGGTAAGTAATGAATGAATAGTGTAATCTGAAGGTTTATTGTTGTAAAGAGTCAGGTTCAACAGAAGAACTAGCATAAAATGTTAAGTAGGCTGATTTTACATGATTTTCCTCGTATGATTTCCAACCGAAGAGTAAAACTCAATGCTAATCACATGTTTCAACTGTAGTCACAAATATCGCGATATTTTCGATTTTATCATGAAAATATCGGTATTTTACCGTTATCGTATTAATATCGGGAATTTACGTTAAATTTGCATTTTTAACGCAAGATCGGATAATATCGCGTTAAAAACACGAAATCAACCGTGGTTTTGCTTCCCCGCCTTTATAGTTTTCATTTACTTTCCCAGTTCCCACCGCAGGCTTGAGGTAAATGCAAATAAGAGTGAATTGTATTACACTATTATGAGGCTACCATGCAATTTTTACTTTTTCCAAACAGTTTCAAAATTTCATAGTTTCACACTTTTGAAGGTGAGAGTGACCTCTCCGGTCCCCAGTCCCCACTGCGTCCGAGAACCTTGTCAAAGTTGAAAAATCTTAAAAAATATCATCTTTATTTTTTATATTCTAATATGTTCACACAAAAATAATTTTTTTATTTTTAAATTTTTAGTGTTTTTAATATAGATCTTGATCATATTCGATTTGATCAAATTAATTTTGATCAATGTCACAGTTCCCAAACACTGATATTTAGTCGAAATCATGTACAAAATCTTATTTAGCCTCTTTTAATCTTTGAGCACCACCCATCTCTCTATGTTAGTCTCTCCTTTGGTTGGCAAAATCACAAGAACAAATTTCTTATTTTATTTAATGTTAATTTACTATATTAATCTCTCATTCTTCAAGTATGGTTTATCTTATGTTCTGTCCATATGATCACAATATTTATCTTAGACTTTAGAAAGCAGTTAAGCACTAAGGAAGCTCTGTAATCAATTAAAATAAACACAGTAGAACAAGTGAATCAACTACAAGATTTGAAATATTTATTTACTATATTTATTTTTATTATTTTTTAAAGATTTATATTTTCTGCGAGATTTTCCCGTTAAATTCCCTATAAAAATCTAAGATTTTGAAAATATACCGTTATTATCGTTTCCGTTAATATCTGAGAACGGTATTTGTTACTTTGGACTTTCAACCAAGTTGGCCAATCTTGAATTTTTTTTGGGGCCAACCATCTAACATTTGGCTATCAAATTGTTCAAAAGAATATAAGAGGGTGTCCTTGAAAAGAAAAAGAAAATGCTAGCTGAGTCGGGCCCTGTCGGTCAAGTTAGTCCTAAATTGACCCACACCACTCCAAGGAGAGAATTAAAAAAAAAAAAAATCAAATTTTCCCCACACACAGCATGACAGGTAACTGTCCTATAAATTTCTATATACCAAGAATGAAAACCATTTGGAACATAGCAGATCTCTCTCATGTACAGTGGATGCCTGGTCTACATCTAATTTTGTGAGCTGAGTGGACCCACCAATAGAAAATGTCCGGTAGATGGCCCATGAAAAGAATGTGATTCATTATGGTATCAAAACTCAAATAATTTTATTAAACATTTCCTCTTTTTAATCAAGACTTAGCTATGATTGCAGACCATTGATAGTCTGTTAATCTTCTCTGGCCACAAAAAGGATGATTAGGTCAACCAATGTAATATAATTACCATTTGTGTCTTACTTGAATGAAAGCAACATGTTCCATCTGCGACTATCGCATAGGTCCTGATGATCATCCACCAAAGGACTACTAAGGGAAGATTTATTATTATCCTGAATGGGGAACCTTGAATAATGAGGAACACCATCAGATGTATGAGCTACAACTATCATCCAAAAGTATAAACAAAATGGATGTAAGAATGAAGTTTAAATCTCTTGTACTGTAGTTTAGATCATATTCTGGAATCCTCATGGGACTTTTATATACAAATGCATAAACTGCATTCAAGCTACATGACATTTACCTGTGGCGAAAGAAATCTATACCAATTGTAGCCAAATTCTACATATGAATCTCTCAACAGCATACACAATTTGAGGCATCGATTCTTTATTTATCAAAAGAAATATCAGTCCCATGGCAGTTGCTGATCAATTGATCAAATTCAATAGGCTGATTCAAGCTGATGGGTTGGAGCTTAAGCCAGGAGAAGTAGGACAGCTTTGCTCACTCATTAATACCAGTGGATCCATCAATAACGGTCCTGTCGGTCAGAAGAAAAATTTGTAAGAAAGCAAGATTCAATATCATATAAGAGAAATGGAGTGTGTTCGTAAAAAGAGAATACAAGTTGAGCTTAAAATAACGCATGTGTGGACGGACATAAACTAGAATCTGCCAAAGCAGATTAAGTGCAGAACACATACAAAATAAAATAAAATAGCATAAACATTCATATCCAGATTGTTGAGAATAAATAAACAGTTCTTACTTAAAAAATAGAGCCTTTTTTAAAAAAAAAAATAAACATGGAAGGCTATTTGAAGACACTTTGGTTTTACAGGAACTTAGCAGCATCTGCGACATGTACACATGAGCCCAGTTAATTATCGGATACAGAAAAAAGGGTACCACATACCGTTGCAACAAAAGACTCTCATCGGATGAAGTTGATCAAGCAACAGTTCCACTTGTGTGCTTGTTATCTTCAAGACTTCCATCAAAACAAGATTTTCCATCAGGAAGTTGATTAATCTCATCAGATGAACATGCTTTATCAAGATTTCCAGTTGTACTCTGCTCATGTCCATTCATAGGCATTGGACTCTGCTCCCCGTAATTCCCATTTCTAGCAACAGGTCCTGAAGGCTTGTTGTCATGGGGATTCTCATTGCCATGTCTAGCAATAATTCCATAAGGGGGCAAGTTATCACAAATGCTATCATAATAGCTATCATAACTGCAATCATAACTGCTACCATAACCAATCTCAATCATATGGAAGAATTTTTCATCAGAGAATCGATTTAACTCATTGGAAGATGCTCCTGGTTCCTGAAACAAACTTCTATTAATAGGAATCTGACAATGATCCCAGTAATTTTCACATGAAGCAATAGTTCCACTTGTATGCTTGTCATCTTCAAGACTTCCATCAAAACAAGATTTTCCATCAGGAAGTTGATTAATCTCATCAGATGAACATGCTTTATCAAGATTTCCAGTTTTACTCTGCTCATGTCCATTCTCTCCTGGTTCCTGAAACAAACTTTTATTAATAGGAATCTGACTATGATCTCCATAATTTCCACATGAAGCAACAGTTCCACTTGTATGCTTGTTATCTTCAAGACTTCCATCAAAACAAGCTTTTCCATCAGGAAGTTGATTAATCTCATCAGATGAACATGCTTCATCAAGATTTCCAGTTTTACTCTGCTCATGTCTTTCTTGTGGATGACATACTTCGCCAATATCGTGGTCTCCCTTGGAAGCATTCCTATGAGACAAGTTCTCAATGGAATTGTTAACTGGACAAACAAACTGGCATCGGGTTCGAGTACTCATACCAGGTGCAGGATTCTCAAATTTTGATGGATAAACTGTACCTGGAGTCTGCATTTCATCAGTCAATTTAAGAGGAGTAGGATAAGGCGAATGCTTCAGTCCAAGCAGTTGACTCTGTCCAGTGTAAGTGTGTGGAAACTTTGATTGCTTGCAACTCTCTTTGTGACTTCTTGGTGGAGAACCTCCATATTTGAAGTTGCTCTGTTCTATGTTAATAGAGGTGCCGCACTCGAACCTTACAGACCTTCTGTTTTGCATATCTGGAATTGGAAGGTCAGGAGTGACTAGAACCGAGGTATCTTTATCACTTGAATGACTGGGATTCCCCATCAGAAGCAAACTGATGGCAGAGTCAATAGAGTCCTCAGACATACATCTTTAGAAGGCATAGAAACAGTCAAATGTCAGGCAGTGAACTACTACATCTTGAACATAAAATAAAGCAAGTGAACACAAGTAGTTAGAAGAAATAAATTGCATAGATAGGAAGCCAGATCCTTTTAAATGGAATATCAAAGAGGAACTATACGGATTGGATCCACAAGGTATTTCTACTGTCTAGAAGTTCCCAATCTCTATGAAAATAATTTTCTAAATTCAACTCCAAGGTTGATGTGATAAATGTCTCTGATGACAATGACTTTGACAATAATGACTCTATGGCTGCAATCTAATTTAGAGACTCTTAAGACACCCATTGTCCACAACATTGGCTGCAATCTTTTCCCAGATAAGTTTGAATAATCACATACCACCCCTCGTAAGATATGGTGCAAAATGAGATCCACGACACTACTTCCCAATCAACAGGCTCCTGTAATTTCTCCTGATTCTGATCTAAGTATCAAAATACATGCTACATTTGAGAACCAAAGTCCTATATTGCCATACCTCAGTATATTTTCTAGTTCTTCATTTTTTTCTTTGACAGGGGAAACAGGATCAAATAGCTCCTCCAACTGGATTTTCTTTCCAAATTTAACAGGAGGCCTTAAGTGAGATTTAGAAGATACATCGCAATCAGCATAAGGTAGAACCTTTATTTCCTCAGATGTTCTGCAAACTTCAGCTGGAGTTTCCAGTAGTGTGCCAGAAGACTTAACAAATATGACCTGTTACATGTCAATCAGTAAGTTAGCGACATTCATTTCCAAGTGAAAGCAAAATGGAAAGCATAGATTTCTTGATCAGGAACCCTCTTATGAGAATGTTGTGATGCCGAAAGAGCAACATCCAATCAACATTGTAAGCACCAATTAAATATTCGAGAACCTAAGTTACTTGGCAATATAGAATACTAAACATATTGCTATTTTATGATTAGCAAAATACCAAGTTGAATATCACCATCCATATGACAGAATTTCTAAGAAAAATATCAAACAGATTAGATGTATCCTTCTCTCACGTTGGTAGATCGGCTAATAGAGTGGCGATTTTGGGACTTTTTTGGATTGATTTTATCTTGTTTTCTTTTTTCTTCTGTGTACTTGGGTTGTGTCCACCTCAGCTGCTTCCTCCTCTGTTTTCTTGTACTCTGGTTTGATTTTTAATATATCATTTGTTGTTACGGTTTAAAAGAAAATTGTGAAGTAACTAAGGGCATGGACAGGGTTAGAGTGGGAAAAGTATAGCTCATAAATCTCACTCAGAGGAGATGGGGTTTAGGTGATGATAAAATAGGCAAACTTTTGCAAACTATCCATTCAATGTGTGTTCATGATATCCTAATTTGACACCTCAACCATGTACAAGTATCCAGGCACCTGGTATCAATTTATCAAAGTAGGTAAAACTGGTTAAGGTTTGTGAGACATCAAAGCTTTGTTTCTCTTCGAAAGGCAACATTTGCATTATAACAGCAACAACTATTTGATCAAAATTATAGAATTAAATCCCAGCAGCAAGTTTAGCTTAGAAAAATTAATTTTTACAAATCTGCTCAAAAGACTGAAATAAGATTAACCATTGAGGGTCACATGAAAAATGGACCAGAGTCCAGAAAACGACCGGCAACATGATTGGGTCCAGCTGATTTTTATCTACAGGTGCATGGAAGGAATTTACTTCATTGGACAGGAATCTTGATAAGTCAATAACAAAAGGAAGATTGCAATCAAAACACTTCATGGATGAAAAAATTTAGAATTGATATTAGAATGGATTTTAAGATGATATGCTGGTATATATGATCAGCATTTGTATCAGAAACAATAAGATACATTTAACTGCACTGCTACTGTCAATAGTCTCAAGATACTAGTAGGATGCATTCCAATAAAGTCCTATTGTGTTGTGATGGTTATCATTGAAGTCTAAAAATGCCTTGTTTTTTCCATGGAAGAAGTACAAAATGGAAGCAACTGTTATTACGGAAACTAGTCTAATTCATGATCTGCAATGTTTTGGGCAAAGATATGCAATATACCTCATTCTTGAGCACCTTCTCATCATTGTCTCCAATTCTACTAGATGTAGATTGGATAGCAGTGCATTCCACATCCTCACAATGTGGAGTTCCCACTGTAAATAGAAGCACATGTACTCAGCTGCAGCTCTAAATGTATCTATTAAATTAAATAAGAACATAATAGTGGCCATGGCATATCATCCAGTCAATCTTATTTATATCATAAATGGTACCTTCCACAAATTTTACAGACAGGTGGATGGTCTAGTCCTAAAGTGGACATCCATTTATCCATCCCGACTTTCATTGACCACTGTATAGATGAGGCTATCCAAATTATATGATAATTAGCCACAACAAGAACCGCATATTCTACAGGCCAGCAATTGGATAGTTGAGATCAACCAACACAGTGGCAACCTAGGGCCAAAGGTGTAATCCATGGTGAGGCCAAACAGATGCTAATATTGGATCTTCTATTGTCCAATTTATTCACACACGATACAATTCTGCAGAAGAAAAATGACCTAAAATGATCAAAAGGCAAGAGCAAACAGCATTGAACACAAGCACCAGAATCATCACCTTGGCGGAAAAGTGGAGGATCAAGCTGATTATTTGTTACCAATGCACCCTGGTGAGTTCATAAAATCAAATGAGATGGGGAAAAATATTGAACCAAGCAATGAATACCAGACAATGAGTATTTAAAACCAAAAATAAGAGGGATTACAAAAGAAAGCATAAAAACCCGAATACACGGAAAAACCTTACACTGACTGCGTCGGACAATCCTTTGACATAAGAAATGGTGAATGAAGAAATGCTCAGTGAGAGTAGAATACCTCAGTTGGAGAAGAACCACGTCTGTTGACGCCGAAGCAGCATCCGAATACTTGGGTCAAGAAATTGACAATCTTCCAAACAAAACCCAGTCTTCTTGGCGAATCTTGACGCATTTCTTGCTCTTCCATGGATCGAAAAATTGAAGAGGATACTCCTAATTTGGACTTGGATGGAATTCAAGAAGCAGATGAAAGAAACGGAAGCAAAATCAACGAGCGCGTTTTTTACAGTTTTTGAATTGTGTACGAAATAGGCGGAAATCTATATGCTGGTGTGGAGCGAAACTGCCGCAATTCGGATTTGGATCGGGTTCAGATCTTTCGGTTCATGTGAATTTGTTGTTGTAACGGTTTGATGGATCACACTTTTCTTTATTCTAATCACTCACACTTTCACTTTATGAATTGGATTTTTGTCAGAATAATTTATCATTTGATTAATCAATGAATATGTATGCTCTTTAGAATTGTAGTAGAATAATCTTATTTAATTTAAAAAAAAAATAACTAAAGAATTTTCTTGTTCAATCAACTGATCTTTAATGTCGAGTTGCAGATGAGGAATGTATTAAATTAAAAACAGTAAGGTCTTTATGGACGTGTAGCAATGTGAATCACTTTCTTTGAACCAATATCATAAATATCGGTGATATTTTTAAATTTACTGTGTTTTTATCGGCAAAAATACCATTACCGTGTCAATAGTAAATTCCCAATAAAATTACGTTAAAAATGCGATAAATGTTAATATCTCAATTATATTTCGATAAATTCTCGATAATTTCCATAGTAAGATTTTAAATTTATTATATTTTATTATTTTAAAAATATTTTATTTTCTATGAGATTTTTCCGTTAATTTTATGGTAAAAATCTGAGAATTTAAAAATATCTCAATATTACCGATCATCGTTGATATCTCGAGAAGAGGCTTTGGACAATTTGCACATGAACCCATGCCAATGAGTCCAATGCATGGATTTGAAAGGTAAAGTTATCGTAAAAATCAGTTTTAATAGATTTGAAAGGATATGACTTTCAAGAGTCCAAAGATCAATGGTCAAAATGAAATCAATCTAAACATGGAGCTCAACTTAAGATAAATTCAAATTGAGTATAAAAAAGACAAGTATGTCAATTTACACTAGCAAGTGAAAAAAATTCATGAGAGGGTAGTGGGGAAGTATTTTATAAGGGGTGAAACTTGGGTCCAGGGGTGTAAAAAATGCCCCGGTCGATAATTCGGCCCGCAAATACCAGCCAAAATGATTCTCTTTTTTTCTTTTAAATATCGATATTATTTTATTATTTTATTTTTTCTGAATTAAAAATATAAAAAAACTAAAAAGAAATTGTTTTTTTTTAAATTGAAAATGTAAATATCGGCTGATCGGCCGATATTTTGAATATCGGCTGATAACAGCCGATATTTTGACCTGAGCCCATCACCGTCTTGTTTTTTTTTTTTTTAAAAGTACCGATATTAATCATATCGGACCGATATGATTCGGCGATATATCGGGCATATCGGCCGATATGAAGGCTGTAAGGCCGATACATTACGTATCGGCCGATATCTCGACCCCTGCTTGGGTCGGGTTTTAATCCGAACTGCATAACCCAACTCGAGAAATCAATAGATTTCGGTTATGTATTTGTATATTTCAGATCAGGTTAGAAAAATAAACACTCGTATGAAATTCGAGTCAGGTTGGGTTGAGAAAATTAAAATCAACCCAACCCGACCTGACCCGACGTAACCCAACTCGACTCGAGTGCACTAAATTATAAAACGGCATTTGGTTGAATCAGATCAAAAATCCAGGTGAGCAATTTGAGTCAGGTCGGGTTCAATAAATTTTGACATGGGTTAGATTGGATTTACTAAAACCCGACATAACCCAACCCGAATTTCACACCTATATTTTATTTATGAAAACCTAAGTTTAAAGGTCAATGAACATCAACCAGATAAATACATTAAAATAAATGACTAGTTGACTGTCGATTTAAGTTAGTTTAAAAATTATCTCTTCAAATAAATCAGATATTAATAAATAGTTTATATTATCTTAATTAAAGTATCTTAGCATGCTCCTTGACAAGCTGGTTCGTATTAGGGATAGGTCTTGCAGATGCCTAAACTTAAAAGTTGAGCTGCTTTGATAGGTCATATCAGAAAATTGATCACACTTTATGATAATAAAAGATGGATAGTTGAACACTCTTATTTTTTTCTTTTTTAGTTAAAAATATTAAATAAATATTTTGATTATCATAATTAAAATTTAAGCTCGACCCAAACTTGTAGATCAATTAAAATAATGTATTTTTTTCATTTTGAGTGAAAATTATTCATACCTCATCTTGAATAGCTATGAAAGAGTTGTTTTTCAGATTTTTAAGAAAATCAATTTCACGTAAAAATTAAGTTTGAGTTCAATTCACGTCATTTGATTAACATCATAAATTTATGTTTTGTAAGGGTGTAGAAATCCAACGTTTTAATTATTTGTGTCAAAATTTTCATTTTAATTGAAGATGAACAAAATATTTTATCACCAAATAAAGAAAACTCTCCCCTCCTTTTCATTAAATTTTTTAATCCGTTATTAAGAAATGGATTCCTTCCCAGGAAAAAGTTTTATTTTTTTCTTGACTAGAAACTTTTATTTTATAAAAAAAAAAAAGTCTCATTTTCTTTATTTTTATTTTCTTTCAGCAACAAAATTTACTGCTCCAAGTAGCATTAAATATCACCCTCCATCATATAATACCCACATTTGCTATCAAAGGTCTAAGTACCATACACTAATATGAAGTAGGAGGTGCCAGGATAGTGAGTATCATCGACGGGGATTTACCGTTGGGTCTTCCACACGTAAATTAAAAAAAAACATACACTAACACAAGAATAGAATTGTAAAAATCACATTAATACCGAGATTAAGGAAGATTCTACCGAGATTGAGGGAGATTCTAATCGACCTAGTCCGAAGCGATCAAAGAATTTGACTGGATCAAAGTTTCAAACTCAGATCATACTACGAAGTAGGTGAGGGATGAGCTGAAAAAGCACATGACCCACACTTAATCAGATAAGGTGCATTCACTATAAAAAATATAAAAAATTGTTGCCATTACACATTTTATAATCAATGTAGTCAATGACATGATGGACCCCACATGCATTTGGTTGGCCCCTATGATCATTGCCCAATGACAATGGCAGTGATTTAGTATTTTAAATTGAACTCAACTCAAATTAATCTGAGTTACTCGAAAATATGGACAGGCTAACCCATTAATTTGGAGTAAGAACTTGATCAGCTTGAATTACCCAAATTATTTATAAATATCAATATACATACATATATGTAAATATACTCCTCTTTTTTATCATTATTTAATGATTTTTTAGAATTAAGTCTTTACAATTATTTTGTTTTAATGATATAGACTTATTTTAATGGATTTTTTTTTTCACTTGAAGTATATCAATATAGTAAAAAAGCATATGAATATAGTAAATAAGCCAAATTATCTGGTTGACTTGTGACTCAATTTAATCCGACCTACGTTGTCTGACCCAAATTAAAATGGATTAGAGTTTTAAAACTGGGCTGCGTAATGGGCGGTTGAAGGAGGCTAAACATGGATTGGATTAAAAATAGTGACACAAATTAAATACGGAGAAGCTAAGATTCGACTATCAATTCAACCCTAAATGGAGTAATGAAGGTTCCATTCAAAAGGTTTTTATTTGAGTATGGGTCCACAAAAATCATCAAGTTAAAGATTGAAAATAAATTAAACTTATCAAATTTGAAAAAACTTAAAAAAAATATGACTTGTAAACAAGTCATTTCCAACAAACTGATTACTATTTTATTTGGTAGACCCATGCTTAAAATTTGTGAATAGACCAATCTGCATATATAGAGAGAGGGACAGAAAGATTCAAATAAAATTTTTATCTTTTTTGGATATTTCGCATAATTCAAATGAAATAAAGCAACAAACTTCAAAAACGAACAAAGACTGCTCTTTCTTTAGTACAGAACAACAGTCAGATAGATACCTGATTCTTATCAGTTTGAGTCAAAAGCTACAAGAAAATTTCAAAACCCCTCACTTGAGTTCCACCACCTACAAAAGTCGAAGCAGCAATGCGCGAGAGAGACTATCGGGTAGGTTGTGCAGCTGGAGCTGATTCTACTACGTTCTTTGCCAGCATGTAAGTACGCATAGAGAGCTGCTTTGTACTCTCTATGAGTTGTTCATACCTGAAACAGATGCATGGGAAAAAAACTTTCATCAAAACACAGAACCAAAGGCTACATCAGTTCTTAACACCAGGAAGGGGGAGAAAAACAAACGTAGTCTAAACTAGTAATCTTACACATTAAGATGGTTAGGTCCCATGACAACGGTTCCTGATTTGGAATCAATCTTGGCATCGAGTTTCGCATTACGAACAAGATTCACTATCCATCTCTCTGCTTCATCGTAACTCATATTCAACTTCTCAGCAAGCATGCTGTCAAAAAGAACAGAAATATCAGCACATTGCAACAAAAAATCATTATGTGAACAGCATATAGAAATGGTGAGAATTGACTCCAGCAACAGATGAGACCCAATAAGAGTAACAAATTATTCTCATATCTTGAGATTCTTCCTTTCCAACTCCTTCCCACGTCTAAAACACACCCACAGGGTAGTTACATATATATGGTTAGATCAACATAAATAAAATGCTACTAGTGAAATCAAATACCAAGCTAAGCACCCACCCAATATCAATGCACTGATGGATGCGGCAGTAGGTCTCAAAGATAAAGAGGCGTGCATTTTCAAGGAATTCATCTCTTAAAGGAACTGTGGTGAAGTTGCCATCTTCAACTCGTTTCCCAAGAAAGGGATCATTCAATATTACCTGCATAAACATGTTTAGCTTCAGTGAATTATTTTTTTTTGCAAGATACAAGCTTCAATAGATCATTTAAAACTTTCAATTTGCCCCTTGAAGTACTCCATAATGAAGTTTTAACATGCAACAAAAATGAATGATGTGTTGGAACATATAGAGGAAAAAACATTGAACAAGGGGATAACTGGAACACCCTACTGCCTCTTCAATTTTATATGATAAAAATGGTCCTGAAATGCATGATAATCCCCTACACAAAAAATTCATCAAGGGCATTTTTTATTATTTATGATAAAAAAAGTATTAGGGGCATCCTCTTATTTTAAAGAGAGGGAAAGAGAGGTGTCCAATCAATCCCCTAAAGAAAATTTAAGTATAATTACAACTCCAGGTAAACAATAAAGTCATATAGAGATGTTAAACAGTTCAAATTGCTTACAAGCTTATTCCACGTACCAGCAAAGCCTGCATGGCATCCATACCAATTTATAATAAAGCATAGCTATAGTAGTCATTTCAAAGCACAAAGCTTTAAAGGAGTTCATATTAAGAAACTGGTAAAAATAATCTTTCTTTAGCTCTGTGAAGCTTATGGTACAAAGCGTTGGTAGAATAACGTACCATGAACTGCATAACTTTTGAGTTTGAATATTAACACATACATCGATTGTTTTCAACTTCCAATTTTGAACTTTCGGTGTTCTTTTTTAAACATCAGAGCTTAAACTCCTTTTCTTGGTTTTTTTTTTTTTTGGAGATTAGACACCCATGGGGAACTCAAGTTTGCATCATATTGACAATGGCCATAAGAGTAGCCAATCCAACGACTACAGGATACTTTATTCAAATCTCTCTTGGCCTCCCTATCAATTGGATATGAAGAATTCCATAATAAGTATATATACAAGTATATGCTCCAAAAACCCCAGGATACTTTCTTCAAACCTCCTGAGGCTCTATCCTCGGAAGAGAGAAATAAGGTTGTCAACGAAAGAAGGATATTTATGGCTGAAACAATGTCAAAGTGCCTACTTTGACAGGTATAAAAGTGTTATCTATAAGATCATTCTATTTTTGCCAGTAGAACTTCAGGTCAACTGTTACATAGTAACTTCGTAGCCTATCATATTGATGCATTGTTCTCACTGGCGATAATCTACATGAAATTGTCAAGAAGTACCTGGGAGGGGTATTTTATATCAAATATGTGTTCTAACAGCATTTCTAGGAATTGGAGTAGCCCAATCCAAGTACGGTACTTCCTTTCACAGCAAAAATACATGATCAGTATTAAAAAAAGGTACATTATTGATCTCTGAACTGAAGTAAGAATTCTTAGAGCTCATCTTTCTAATGCCCCCACCAAAGTTGACTTTTGCACACATGACTTAAACTCCTCCTTTTGTCAAAGACTAGTTAAAAAACTTGTCTCTCACAATTACTAGACTAGATAATGCATATGCGGCCAACCAATTTATGTGCTGCTCCTCATAAGCCTCATTTTGATGGTGTTCATATATTGCAGCATCTGAAGTCAAGTATCATCAGCACAGGACTTTCATACAACTACCATGGGATCCTTGATGGTATCAGATATTGTAATTTGATAGGGGTGGATCCTCAAATAATTGGCAATCAACCAGTAGCTAAAAAGCAAAGTGCAGTGGCTCGTTTGAGAGCAAAAGGATAGTATTGTTATTTAGCCCATGCATCCACAAGGTGACATGGTTAAAGTCTTTCAAGAAATAGGTCTCTCATTACCAACTCCCATGCCTCTCTGATATGACAAGCAAGCTGCAATCCAATCCTGTTTTTCATATGAGAAACAAGCATTATAAAAGTTGTTGCCATTTGTTTGTGAGGAAGTGGTTTCCAAAGGAAATGTCCACTCTTATGTTTGCTCTAGTGCACAACTAGCCAACTTGACCAACTCTCCCAGTTATCTAAAGTTGCACGAGACAATGGGCAAGCCAGGCATGTATGACACCTTTGCTCCAGCTTTAGGAGGGTCGAGAGAATATCAGTACCTTTGTTCTAGTCCCCAAGAGTACTATATCACTAAGGAACAGTGTGAATGAATGATCTTAAAGAGCAGCTATTCTTTTCTACCTTTCGAAATAAGATTGTATTAGGTTATTATAGGATCATAAGAATAATGTTGCAAGCAGGCAGCTAATTAAGTTGGAAAGTTGCTAAATGTAATGTAGAGGAAAAATTATTGTAATAAAAAAGAGCAAACCAAACAGGTCTAGCACCTCTTCAAATATGACCTCTCCCTATCTCTCTTTCTATTCATGTTTTATTTCTCTCCTCTCCCCTTTCTCATATTTTCTTCTCCATTCTCCTCTCACTTAGTTTTACTGTTGTTCCTCCGAGCATCAAGGGGAAAAAATAGCTCCTAAAGGTTAAGGGCTAAGTACATAGAGATAATAAAAAGATGCAACTAAACACACACGAATAGGTAGGATGCAACTCCATACACAAGCAGCTAGCTACATGACTATATTATCATAAAGGCAAGAATAAAACATCTTTGGAATAAGGAAGTAAAAGGAAAAACATAAAAAAGGAACACCATATATTTCCAAAAAGAAAAAAGTTATTGGTAGCAATATCTGAGGCTGTATTTGGCAACAGTCAGATTCTAGACCGGTTGAACTCAAATACTGTTAAGTTTTAACAAATTAAAATCCTGCAAAATTAAAAGTGATGTTGTTTGGTAATTTCTAGAGAATTTTAAGCACCAAACTCTGCTTTGTAGTTGCTTGAAATTTTTTATAGTTTCAAATATTCTTGCTAGATTGCTTCAATGGATCTTAATATAAAAACTTGAAAAGATAAAATAAACACTAATAACATCAGCATCATCCATGAAATGAATTAATTACATCAATTACTATTTAACCACCTATAATAAAAACTCATACACAAAATTTCCAAAAAAAAAAAAAAACTCATACACAAGAGATGAGATAATTAAAAAAGTGAGAATACAATCTTGCATAGATAATCTCTAGGTAGGGGCCATAGGAGCAAACCTCAGCTTTTTAAGACATTCAAATTGTATCCCATGCAGGTGTTAGTGTTTTGTCCATCAGGTGTTTCCTGATTTGTTGTGGTGTTAAGTGTTTGGAAGCCTTTTGTTTTCCTTCCTCTTTGTACCTTTTTTGGCACAGCTTGTGCCTTTTATGAAGTTACCATTTCAAAAAACAAATAAACAATCATGCAGGTGATAGATTTTTCCGAACTTGAATATTCTCATGGCTATAGATTTCAATCTTTAATATATGTGAATCTCACAAATCTCAAAGTTACCAAACAAGGACTAGCAGCTAAAAATATCACATTATTTTTTACCAATCGATACATGTACATAAAATCATTATTTATTTATTTTCATTTATATTTTAAGCATGTGGAAACAAAGGAAAGCAGCTTAAACATATAGATATTTGTACTTGAGATGCATCAGCAAAACCAACCAATTGCGAGGAAGAAACTTACATCTTCACACTCCCGGAGCTTCTTTTGAGCTCCATCAAAGTCATAGTTGACATATAGGCATTCCAAAAACTCCGTAATGGAATCTTTGTAGGAGTGCTGCTCTTGTTGAATGACTTTGATTAACTCCTTAAGCATGTTTCTTCTCCTTTTGTTGACAATGACTGCAGTGGCAACATATCGCAGGAGATGGTTTGCATTCGTTTGAATAGCATTTAAGTACCTACATATTCAAATACTTATAAGGTGCGAAAAAAATATCTCATGATAAGTACTCGAACAAAATTACTGGAAGTGATTAACTTGAGGAAATAAAATCACAAAGCAAAAATATTACAGCCAAACTATGGAAGGAACCAATTATAAGAGATTCCAAATAACAAGCTTATCACCAATTTATTTAATAAAAAAAAGTGAGAAATGATGACATGTAGTGAGACCATAGCCGTGAGTCTCCCATATTTTGCTTCAGAGTTTTTTCTTCCATAGACCATGAATGATGATAACAAAGTGGCTCCAAAATAGTTTTCCCAGCATAAAGTAGTCAGACCAGCCACTATATATAGACTGGGTCCTATTTCAGTGATCAGATAGTTACATAGTGGGACAAATTGTGTCATACAGATAAGCAATATGAATGACCTAGATCACTGAAAGGCAGGCCCACCAATACAAGATGATGGCCACAAATAAGCCCTTGCTTTCTCAAGGTGAAGTTTGTTTCCAATTCTCTACACAAATAGCACAGAAGGTCAGGTAAGGTAGGGAAGTTCATGTAACAAACCTGTCCTGAAAGAATAGATCAATGATGCCATTTCTACCATTTTCATGGTTGAAAAAGATAAAGAGGCTCCAATGCATAAGCCATATTCTATTCTGCAACTGGTTCAGAGGGGATGCAAAATTCTGCACCACAAAATCACAATTACAAGATAGCCAAAAATGAAACCATACACTTGAAATGTGAGGAGTTGAAGAAGAACATATGCACTAGCACACTAAACACAAACCTTGGAGTCAATTATCTCTTTCAATCGATTTAGCTCTTCGAGGGCAACATCCCAGTTTTGCATCAGGATCTCTGCAGCGAGCTTCCCCCACAGTGCACTCAAGCTTCGGTCACTGTTAGTGCATAGGCCTCGATACTGATACAAGTAGTCAGCTGCACCAGAATAATTTCCACACTCGAATTGGAATTTTGCATACTGATATAAGGCCTCTATTTGCTCTGCACCAATCTGTTGGTAAACTAGAAAGGTTACATACATCATAGATAGAATGGCTACAAAAATGATAGATAACAAAATACTAAATGTGGAAGAAATCCATGTTGGAACAAATAATGATTGGTTCATATACATAATTTTAGGTGTTCCCAGTAACAGATAAAAGCATCACATATGAACACCACCAACACCTAAAAGATGACACTGACTTAAATTTAGAGTTTACCTAAATTTCCATCTTCAATTGCAAAGTATGACAGTGGTAAGTCGAAAACAGTTTTAGGCTCCTTGGCACTTTACCCTTGCATCTTATTTTCCTAGGAATTGTCATTAACCTCCATCACTGTACATTATGACTTGGAGCACCGTGCTCCTCTGTGCTTAGGCATTTGTATACGTGGCAATGGGAAACAAATGTTGGCAATCAACAAGCTAAATTTTCCCAAGTCCATCCCTTTCTGGTACTTGCCATATAATAAGCTGCCAGAAAAGGAGTCCACCAACCATCTTTTTCCCTCTTGCTTCATTGTTGTATCGTTCAATATCTCAGGCCATTCTTCATTTTTCCATATATCGTCTCACGTGCCACTCAAACCAAGAGATCAAATTTTGTTGTGAGAATTTCCTCTTGGATCCTTTTGGGAGTGTTTGAAAAGTGATTAGAAGTTCTCTTTAATATCTTAAGCTAAGATAGACAGTGCGACTTCTGACAGTTCCAGCAATAGGGATCTAATACATGAACATGCTTTTGCCACAAAAAGTTAAAAGATGCTACAACTTATGATTGCATCTCCTCTTTTAGTTACAAAGTGTAATTTTCTTTATGTGTGATTCATTCTTGTCTTTGCTTCACTCAAAAAAATTATTAAAAAAAAGTGTTCACGTAATCACCTGGAAGCGGTCATTGAGCATCTGGAGGTTGTACTGCTTGTCGGGCCGAAGCTCCTGAACCAAGGAGGCATCCTGAAGAAATGATACCAATGGCGCTGCAGACTCCTCAAGAGATTTCAGTCTGGTAACTACCTCCACTCGCCTGTCAACCATGTCTTTCCCCAGTACAAAATCACACCATTCAATAAGCAGAGGCAAAATCAAGATAATAATAAATGCAGATAAAGTATCCAATGTCTCCCCCCACCACACGCACACAAAAAAAAAAAAAAAGATCCAAGTCAAGAAAGAAGAGAACCTATGTATGTAATATAAAGGAAAAGAAAAAGGCAAACAGCAAAACAATGGAATTGATGAAGGAAGAAACCAAAAATATTGCAGAATAAAAGGTCGGTGCTTCCCTAAAATAATAACGATTTTTAACCACAAACTGTTAAACTCATCCTGTTCTTACTTAAAAAATAGCGACTTTCCAGGAAAATGCTTTCCTTCCACACATCCCACAGACAAGCCCCATCAATGTATCTTTCTTGTTGGTATCTCTAATTAGTTTGGCACTCATTCTCACAGACCAATGAAATTACCTATAGTATGATACATAATAAATTGCAGGTAATGTTTTTCAGATGTGTCAATCGTGATCAACAGAATTGATCTCAAAAGTTAGTTACACAATGATTCATGGGAAAACATAGAATGTTTGGTCTGATTGAGGTATGAGATAGATCCTATCATTGGTTTGATCATTGATATGATGAATGCCCAGTTCTTTCAAGAGAAAAATTACCAGTTGGAACTATTTACAAAGAGAAATCCACGAGAGCAATCTTCCACCCCAACAGATGGAACCAGGACACTATTTTAACCCACCCAGAAAAAAAAAATTAAAGAAAAAAAACCCTAAGATCAGAGATAGAGAGCTAGAAGGAATAATGTAGAGACAGACCCTGAGGGACATCATCAGTATGGTAGAGGCTCTTGTGGATGTCCATGGCGTAGTCGACCATGTTAGTCTTGTTGAGTAGCACTATCTTCGCCTTCAGTATCTCGTCATCCGCATATAGCTGTCTCTCGTGCAAAAACTCCAACAGCGGAAACACCAGGTGTCGGTCCAATTGAGGGGCTATCCTTCTCGTCAAGTCGTAGCCCGCCATGGCTCCGCCTTCTTCTGCCTCTTCTCTCGGTTGAAGCAGCTTCTGCTACTGAAAGACGAAGTAAGAGAGGAATATATAAAAAAAACCCTAACGAGGCAACTCGATCAGTGTTATCAACACCGGTCCGAACCGCGGTCGGATCGCAGGTTCGACCGCGACCGTCATCTTCTCGGTCCGACTGATTAATTTAAGCCGTAAAAACAGTTCCAAGCCGCGATTTAAATCGGTTTTTTAATCCAATCGTGAGCCGTGAGCCGCGTTTTTGGAAAAAAATGGAAAGCTAAGAGAATTTTTTTTAAGAAAACGCCGGCGGCTGCGACGGTACCCTCTCTACAAGAGAATAAAGAAACGGCGGAGAGAAAGAATGGAAAGAGAAAAAAGAAAATATGGAGAAAAGATTGAGAAAAAATAATCGCTTACACCTGCTTTTCTTTCTCTTCTCCTTCTTTTTCCTCTCTGCTTCTTTTTCTTCTGCTTCTTTTTCTTCTTCGTAGATGGGAAAAATATAGAGAGCTGCGGCGGCTAGTGTTTAATAGAGAGAGGGAAAGAGAAGAAGGGTATTAAAAGAAGGGCGGCTGGTAAGTAAAAGCAGGCGGTTTGTAAGTGAACACGGGTCTTTTTCAAAAGGAACTCGGGTGAGCTTACATGTACTCTAATATTTTTTCAACAAATTATTTTAAAGGAAAAGTAATAAAATTTTATTTTAAATACAATATTTACTTATACTGTAAGTAAAAATTATAATATTTTCTTTTATTTATCTTATTATAATAAATTAATATTATATTTACCATCTAATATTTTTATCATTATCATTATTATTAAAAGATCTTCTTTATTTTTATTATATCAATGTAACATAATTACCTATAGCTCATAATTTTATCTAATTGTTAATGAAACATAAAATTCCTTTTCTCAAATAAAAGAAAACATAATCATCATGGTAAGTAGCTTTCTTGATTTGGTTTTAAAAGAATAATAATAATTAATTAAATTGTTAATTAGAATTGATTTGAAAGATAAAATGAATTTATAAGATTCAATCCATGATAATGTATAATAAACCACTCATATATTTAAAAAATATTAGTCTACATGTATATATTGAAATGCTTTATACTTTACAACATAATAACTAGTGATTATTAAAAATTGAAAATCATGTTGTTTTAAAATGAATGGTCAATTTTCAACAACACATAATTGAGTGTCATTTGAAAAAAAAAATCTTTTTTATAAGAGCTTTATTTATATAGAAAAAAGATTAATTAATAATCTAATAATATTTATAATATTATATTCAAGGTAGGGTTTGATTGGATTTGACCATGGTTGAATTGAACCTTCTTCGAAAACTGTTTGGTAGACGGTTCGGTTATAATAACATTGAACTCGATTGCCGAGGCCGATCTTGTTTTGTATGTTATAAACGCGAGAGTGAAATATAACAAGAAGGCAGTGTTAGATGGTGAGTGAAATTTTAGGGAATTTTCTTACGGACTACGGATAATGATATATTATTAATTTTATAAAAATCAATTGCTTGAATTTATATAATATAAAATTTTGAATTTATTTTTTATAATAAATTAATATCCATAAAAAAATATTAATATATTTTAATAATATTATGCATTTTTTATGTATTCTTTCTTATAATAATAATTTAAAATAACGTTTTTGCATTTGTATTCGTGAGATGAAGAAAATATTTTCTATATATAAAATATTTTTAACTCCAAATAAAAGAATAAAAAATACCAACAAATTTCTTCATAAAAATTTATAATTTATTCATTGGTCATGTGAAATAAATAAAATTTTAAGCTATTATAATAGAGGAAATATCAACAATATAAAAAAAATGCTTTTTTCAGTTGGTTGATCTTTTAAGTTTATAAAGAAAAAATTAATTGAAAAAATTAATAATATTTTAGAAATTAGATGATATTTTTTTTATATACATATTTCAATCGGCCAATATCTCCGATGAATGGACAAAAAAAATCAGCTCAAATATATAAATATTATCAATTTATTTGAAATTCGATCCATATTTATAAAAATTGCATATTTCAGTTTATAATTAAAACCTTAGATTTATAGAAAGATTGATAAAAAATACTTAAAAAAATTGAGTGCACGTGAAAACTGGAATGGCTTTCATTAGTAAGTAAGATGTGTATCTTTAATGTATGAAAATGAAAAAAAAAAAATCACAAACAAGAATTTTGTCATCCTTCAATCAAAGGAGAAAAAGAATGGTTTAAACCTTTTTTAATTTGCTCACTCATAAAACATGAAGATTGATTGATAAGATTCTTAGGACTTCTTAGGAATAAGCAATGATATACTATTAGAACTCATGTTTTATCGAGCATCTTATTCTGTTTATTTTAAAATTGATTATATTAATAAATTTTAAAGTAATTTTTTTAACGATACTTTCATCGTCACAAACAAATTTGACAATGATATAAGTTTTAACATATTTTTTTTAGAAAAACCTTATATATATAGTTATAATTCCCCTTTTGATTGTTCTCTTTATAATTTTTTTTTTAAATTCATTTTTTGTTTTTCTCTAAGATCTGCCCTATAATTATTTCTCCATGCCCTTTGATGATTAATGGTACATCGAAGGGGCCCGACTAGTGGGCTCACCTGATTAGATGAATCTTATAAATTAGAAATAGATACTTTCATTAGATTGGAATTTAATATTTTAGAAGTTAGATTTTTACAATATATCAATAGATTTTGATTTTATCTAAAAAACTATAGTTACGAGTTAGGTTTTAAGTTGACCTTGTTGAGTCATGAAATTAAATTTGATATAAGTAGATTTTTTTTGTGTATTTACATGAAGTGGCCTTTGTATAGATTTTTGGTATTAAAATTCATGAGAAATGGTTCTTCAGACTTTACAGTGGTATGTACAAAGACCTACATGTCTTAGATTAGATCGGAAAACTTAGAATAAAGAGTTTGATTTTTTTGTATTTTGTTAGTTCTCGAGTTTTAAAGTATTGGTGAAGTATTAATTTTGATAACAAGAACTCGGAGAAAAAGTTATCTAATGTTAGTGTGTAAGCTCCCATTAAGGCGGAAATGTCTACTTGATTGAGAGTGAGAGACGCTATGAGAAGGCTAGGTTCAAAGGAGGTCAAGAAGAAAATATGGAAGAGTCTATTACATGAGAAGTCACTCTTGGATGATAATATTGAGATTCATCATAAAACGAAGAAGAGTAACCAAACACACATGTTTCTTTTTCTTTTATTTGTTTTCTTTTTAATTATGATTAAATGGTCTATCATTTTTTTTATTCTCGTGGTTGTTTTAACGGGTGAGACCTTTTTATTTGAAGATGATTATACAATAATATATTATTTTAAATATATTATGTTGAATCCAACAATAAACTTTACTTAAATGAACATGTCAATATGATTTCTCAATAACGTGTTGTATATTATTAGGGATGATTGTAAGCAATGTACTGATATCAAAATAAAATATCATTCTTCATAACACATTAGAAAACATAGAAAATTTGAAGGAAGACCTATTATTTTGTCTTAACTTGAAAAACCTCTATTACTTTTTAAGTGATATGGAAAAATCCTTTTTTTTTTTTTTTAAAGTTTTCTTTAGAAACCCATAATTATTATAAAGAAGTCTTTTTATAATTTACTTTCCCTATTTAATATATAATTTTTTGTTCATTATTACATCAATTTGTTTGAATTTTTTTAAAAAAATGTAAAGACTTATTTTAAATAAATTCAAAAAATAAAAAAACCTTTTGGTTAAGAAACTCTTCCAGTAACTTGCTTAAAGAAAGAGACTCATTATGTTACCCACTCTTTAGAAGTTATGAGAAATCAATTTTAATAGGGTTGGAAATTCTAACAATCACTTTATTTACTGGTTAGTGGAGGGAGCTGACACAATGCTTTAAATTTGACTTTTCTATTTTTTTCACATCTACATTTTTTAAAATAATAAAAAACTTATAAATAAAAAAAGATTATCATAATATAAAACTAAATGAAACTCTTAAAATATAAATAAATAAATATTATTTAACAGTCAACTAAACTATTTTTAATATAAAATAAAGTAGAGAATTTTACATTATGCAATTACATGCAGATATAATAAGGATTAGGGTTTCACTTTGTTGAGAACATTAGTTATTGGATTAGTTGGATTTTCCAAAATTCAGTACAATTGGATTTAAATTTAAGTAAATTGTTTTGAACAGTAATATTTTTATTAAATTTGGATATTATCTTTCATTTTATTGTAATAAATAAAAAAATAAAAATAGAAATATTATTAATTTATCATAATAAAATGATTCTATATCCAAATTTAATTAGAAATTACTGGGCCCACATCAAATTTTCAAATTTAATTCGGTTATTATTAGTTTCAACCTATATTTTAAAGGGTCCCATTTACACACCCAGATTTTCTGCCTCTACACACCCATTTTCGGATGGAGGTGGCTAATTACTATTTTGCCCCTGCGTTTCCATTCGTTCGAACAAATTTCCAGTTCATTTCGCCATTCGTTCGAACGAATGGACACATACCCTATCTAATTTGATTCGTTCGAACGAATCCCCTTATAAATCCATTGGTTCGAATGAATGAAACGGGTGAACAGTAACGCGGGTTACTGTTCACCCGTCTTCGAATGAAACGGATGAATAGTAACGTGGGTTACTGTTCGCCCAATCGAATGAATCAGTTTTTTTTTTTTTAATTTCAAAGTTATTTTTTAAATACTGTATATTTTTAAAATTTCTCAAATTAAATATCCGGACTAATTAATATAATCTGATAAAGACTTTAAGGTCTTTTGACATTCCTAAATATTTAAAATACAGTATTTTACAAATAAGGGTATCCCTAGGGTGTGTCGAAAACACATTTAGGAGTGTCAAAAGACCTTGAAGTCTTAAAATATTTTTATCAGGTTATCGTAATTAGTCCGGATATTCAATTTGAGAAATTTTGGAAATACACAGTGCTTAAAAAATAACTTTGAAATTTTAAAGGAGATTTTATTATTTAATACACTATGCACATTATTTTTTAAGCACCGTGTATTTTCAAAATTTCTCAAATTAAATATCCGAACTAATTACGATAACTTGATAAATATACTTTAAGACTTTAAGGTCTTTGACACTCCTAAATGTGTTTTTGACACACTTTAGGAATACCCTTATTTGTAAAACACTCTGTTTTAAGCATTTGGGAGTGTCAAAAGACCTTAAAGTCTTAAAGTATTTTTATCAGGTTATCGTAATTAATCCGGATATTTAATTTGAATTTTTTTAAAAATATACAGTATTTAAAAAATAACTTTAAAATTTAAAAAAAAAACTGATTCGAATGAATCAGTTCATTAGAATGTATCACCCTGATTCATTCTAATTAACTGAATGGATCACCAATGAATTGATTCATTCGTATTTCAAAATTATTTTTTCAGCATTGTATATTTTCAAAAAATTTTAAATTAAATATCTGGACTAATTACGATAATCTGATAAAAATACTTTAACACTTCAAGGTGTTTTGACACTCGTAAATATTTAAAACACAGTATTTTACAAATAAGGGTATCCCTAGGGTGTACCGAAAACATATTTAGGAGTGTCAAAATACCTTGAAGTCTTAAAGTATATTTATCAGGTTATCGTAATTAGTCCGGATATTTAATTTGAGAAATTTTGAAAATACACGGTGCTTAAAAAATAATGTGCATAGTGTATTAAATAATAAAATCTCCTTTAAAACTTTAAAGTTATTTTTTAAGCACTGTGTATTTCCAAAATTTCTCAAATTGAATATCCGGACTAATTATGATGACCTGATAAATATACTTTAAGTCTTCAAGGTCTTTTGACACTCCTAAATATGTTTTCGGCACACTCTAGAGATACTCTTATTTGTAAAATTCTGTGTTTTAAATATTTCGAAGTGTCAAAACACCTTAAAGTTTTAAAGTATTTTCATCAGATTATCGTAATCAGTCTGAATATTTAATTTAAATTTTTTTAAAAATATACGGTACTTAAAAAATAATTTAAAAATTTTAAAAAAATCGATTGATTCGATGAATTCGTTCGTTCACCCTTCACGGGTGAACAATACCCATTTTAGTGTTCACCCACTTCATTCATTCGAACGAATCAATTTAAAAAGATGATTCATTCGAACGAATAAAAATTAGATGAGCTTTTAAAATAATAATAATGGTAATTAGCCATCTCCACTCAAAAATAAAATAAAGATGTTGATTAAAAAAAAATGCAAGTGCGTAAATGGGACCCATTTTAAATCTCCACCTTTTGCCCTTGAGAAAGGAACCGAGACAACAAACGTGCCACGTCGTCAAACTCCCCTGCTGGGAATCCGACGGAAATGCTGTATTTTGTCCCCCAAGTCATAGACGTGAAACTTTGCCAGAGGTCAAACCATACAGAGGAAGAAGCTAAACTGCTAAAGTACAGCAAAATTGATGACCATCTATCCTTTTATTTTCTCCTCCAATTTCATTTCATCAGGTACTGACTTGTCTCTTCTCTCTGCAAAAGTCCTCCCTCTCTCTCTCTCTCTCTCTCTCTCTCTCGTATTACAGCTTCTCCTGCGGTAGATTTTTTGTTCTTTGTGCTTCTACAAATTGCTAATCTCAAATGGGTGGCTTCTGTCTGTTCATGCTTCTAAATTTCATGGTCTCTTTTTTTTTTTTTTTGAAGATAACTGTATTAATCAAATCCTTCATTCATGGTCTCTTCTTTCCAACTGGATGATGACTTCTACATATTTTCTGCTCTTGTAATGGCTAGAGCATTATTTTCCCCTTCTCACTATAATTTAATTTCCAAAGACTGGTTTTCTGAAATGGGTGTCTTCGCATTCTTCAATCATCAGTCCAAAATACACGTTTTTGTTTTTCTCATCATCAATGCATGTTGGGATGGGAATAAGAGTCTCACATCGGTTGTGAGTGGAGAATCTAAGGACTCAATAAGGGGCTGAGTCACTCCACCCATTAGGTTAGTCTTTTGGGCTGGAAGTCCAGTCTTAATAGTGGTACAAGAGATAGGTCCTCAAGCCACAACATGTGGATTCAGGGATCCCCTAGTCGAACGGGATGGTTGGCGACGTTCTATCCTCCGGAGAGCCTTGTTTGACGGGGGGAAGGGGATTGTTGGGGTGCAAAGGAGAGTCCCACAACGGTTGTGAGGGGAGAAATCTAAGGACTTATAAGAGGCTGAATCACTCCACCTATCAGACTAGTTTTTAGGACTGGAAGCCCAGTCCTGACAATGCAAACCCAATTATTTATTTATTTGGCATTGATAGCTATTTATGCTTTGAGGAAGTTTGAAGAGAATGAAGGTCATGTTGATGATAATCTCTACCAATTTGCACTTACTGTTTTCTCATTTGTTCAAGGATGAAATGGTTTTACTTTGTTTTTGCTTCTAATTTGTTTGTGGATGGAAGATAGAATATTTGTTGAACTGGTGTCTATGAATTCAAGGTGTTTCTGTTTGGGAGACAATGCTTGGACTGAATTGCTGGTACCACATCCCAGTACCAAACCGTTCATTGAGTAGGTCCATGGACCCAAAAAGTGCCCTCACCCAGTCATAGAAAAGTCAGGCTAGCTTGTGAATGATTGGATCATGAAACATTGGGATGCCTGAATAGATAGATTCTAGTAATTGGTGCAAGCAAGGATTGTTTTGATACCTATCCTTTGTGGGTTTCTTTTTTTTGAAGTGCTTTACTAGGGTTGGACAACTCCCTACTTTTGTAGCATGTTTGGGGACCAGTTTTGGATTTGACGATGACGAGTCTGACATTGTTACTTGAACATATAGTCGAATATATATATTTCGATGATGGGGAACTTCAAGACCCCCACCTCTCTCCGAGTACGAGGGCGTTGGGTAAAACTTTGGATGCATGCAGACCCCCGCAGCCATGTGCATTAGGTTACTACGTGACTCGAACGTGAGACCTCTAGCTCTTATGTAATGAAATATATTATGTGCTAGTTTCTGCATTTCAGAAGAAGCATCAGAGAGTTTTGCTTTATATAGTGAATTGGGCCTTTCTTGGAGAATGGATTCAAGGGCATTGACAATTATCTTTTGTCTTCTTTTCTAGGTATGTTACTTTTCAATGCTTTATTAGGAAAGGGCTACTTTCTTTACTACTAAGCATGTGCAGCTGTTTTGGATTAATGCCTTATCTCTATCTTCGCACAAACATTGACATACATGCTCATATAGTAAAATGACATGGGCTGGTATGGTGCTAATTCTTTTTTACTTTTGTATGTTTTCTCCACATGTTTCCTTTAGCTATTTTGTGGCTTGTATAGAAAATAGATATAGGGTGTTTGACAACGAGTCAAGATCAAGAAATGAATATTTGAGGTCATGAAGGTTATAATTGTTCCTTAGGAAATGAGCTTTCTTGATTAGGATATTGATATTTTCTCAAACTGGGACACTTCTATGATGGGTGGGAGTTGTGGTACGTCTTGTGTTGTTTTAGTTGGAATTTCCTCACGAGGCTCAGTTGAAATTCAGTGTAGACGTGGTGGCATGAAGGAAACAAGTCTTGCATGGCCTTGTTGGTGTTCTTTGAGGTCATAAGGGTAAATATCTTTTTTACATTTGTGGATCTGATTGGTGGTAAAGAATTAAATGATGTGGAAATTCTTGCAATGGGAGACTCTTCTTATTTTTGAAGCTTTGATGGTTGATTGGTGGTTGAAAGCACTTCAAAGAATGCAATTGGGTTGCCTCCCAAAAAAAATGTTGAGCCTTTTGGTTGGGGATGGGCAGTTGGGAGAAGGATTGCCCCTGGAGAATTTTGTATGTCTAGAAGGAAATTTGGGATCTTGTTGGTTCAATGTAGGTTCTTTTTCAGCATAATAGAAGCACTGCCAACGAGAATGCTGTTTTCTTTACGAACCAAGTGTGGACAAAATCAACTGCCTGTTATGATTTGAGACTGCCTTATATTGGCCTTTTGTAGTTTAGATTGGGTCCATCTTATATCGGGTTTCATATACATTACCTTTCAGTCATGATCTAATGGCGGTCTATCTCTGAGGTGTGAGTTATAGCCTGCCATCTTTACCAGCCAGCCAGTCAGATCAGTATTTCATCTATCACTTTGTTTAATGCATATCTTTTTTGTATTAACTCATCATCAAGTCAAAGGCTTCTAACCATTTCTTAGTGAGTTTGTTCCAAGTCACAAACATCTTTTGATAGTGAAGATATCTCATTTATTGGTTTATTCATTATGTAGAATGGATGGGTTTAGATGGAAGGGATTTTAAATATATATATAAAATATGTGTGTGTGTGTGTGTGAAAGAAAGATATTCATAAAAGTCTTGTGAGATCCAAGCCAGCCCTTGAGCCCTTCTGTTTTTGCACACCCTGTGGTACACATAATTTGCCAAGTGTTCATCATCATCGCCATCTTCATCATTGTAGCCACTAATCCCATTTGTTTAGGGTTGGATTTTTGAGTTCTACCTTATCAAGGGCCACATTCTTAGTACTCCGCAATTTATCATGGCTTTCTTTATTCCGATGATCCAAGTTTTAGAAGTTTCTCCTCTTTGTACTTTTTACTTACATCCTCCGTGTTCTTCGAATTATAGTTGTTTCTAAACTTCTACACATGTGCCCATACCACCTTAATTGGAATTCCCTCATCTCCTTGTTATGTATGCTATTTTTAAGGTTTCTCTAATGAGGTCATTTCTAATTTCATTTTCTAGTGTGGTTTTGCAAATCCATCTTAGCGTTTGGATTTTTGTTGACCTCATCTCTGGCTTTTCGTCATTTTTTTTGGATAAAATGGGTATCCCCACCCCACATTGGAGGTGAGACTAATCCCACGGATACAAGAAACCACCTGAAAGCCTCGTGTATCAGGTAAGCCTGGGAGGAGAAAAAAAAATGATGAAATCATTGTCCACTACTTAGCTCGATAAAGCGTTGTCGGTTTGGTAGCTATTTTATAACATCACGCTTTTAATGTAAGGTGAGTCTGCAGTGAACATCCCATAAACCACTTTGTTTTTTTATCATTCCATTTAACCTTTGTACTATAGCTTTCTTTCCTCCTTACCCTCCATTACTAAGAGGATTGATACTGCTCTTTGGGATCTTTCCTGAAAATGTTTATGGAAGATGAATTGGATGCACCTTTTTTTTTTCGAAATGGTTCATATATTAATATATAGAAGGGCACCAGAGGTGCAAACACAAAGATAAAAAATAGATAAAACTAGCATCACAAATAATTGGAAAGGAATATCTTCAACCAAGATCAATGCATTCTTTCCAGGCGCGCAAAATGTCTGACATGGAAATATTCCGGAACACCTGCAATGAAACAGCCCACAAAGCACTCTTAGCAAGAGCACGCCGTCCAACCGCCGCACTGGTCTCACTCTTATCTCTGAAAGGCCTATTTCTTTCCCACCAAATGCTCCAAATAGTGGCAAATAAGGATAATTGCCACAGTGAGGCACATTTTGGCGATACAAAAATAATGTCCCAAGCAAAAGGCAGTTATGCAAGCGATGATGGCCTAACCTAAGACACTCCAAACTGATCAAGCACCGAGAACCAAACATTTGAAGAGAAAGGGCAGTAAAGTAGAAGATGATTCAACTCTTCGGATGCTTGCAAACACAGAGGGCAAGCACTAACCATGATTCTTCCTTTTCTCCGAAGGTTATCTTGAGTCAAGATTTTCTCCAAAGCGGCAGTCCAAAGAAAGCTAATTGCCATCGAGGGAGCTTTGGAAGACCAAATGATGCACCTTTTTTTTTCGAATGGTAATTGGTTGCACTTGAAAAAAAATTAGACTTTGGAGGTGGTGCCTTTTCTGTAGAGCAATGTTCCTGTTGAATGTAAATGGGTCTTTGCTCTCAAGCATAATCTAAATGGCTCCATTGCTCAATATAAGGCTCGTTTAGTGGTGTAAGGCTTTACTGAGACTTATGGTATTGATTGCTAGGACACTTTTTCTCTTATTGCCAAGCTCATCTCTTTATGAGTCTTTATATCCATTGCTACTATCCATTAATGGCGAAGTTATTAGCTTGATGTCAATGATGCATTTTTTCATGGTGATCTGAAAGAAGAAGTTTACATGCTACCATGACCTCACTTTATTCGCCAGGGGAAACAAGAGTTGGTATGTTGGCTCAAAATGACAATCTATGGTTTTAAACAGTCTCCACAGTCGTGGTTGATAAATTAGGCAGTGCCTTGTTGATTTATGGTTTCTCTTTCTATCAATCAGATCATTTTCTCTTTGTTTATTGTGCTAGTGATGTTGTTAACCTTCTTATTGCTTATGTGGATGATATCGTTTTAATAGGGAACAATGAGTCATTTATCTTTGGCTTTTTTTTTTTTTTTGAGTAGTAAAAATATGGCTCAATCATTTATCACTGGCTTGAAAGCATATTTACGACAATTGTTTGATATTGAGAATCAAAGATTGCTTTGTTATTCTTTGAGATTGAGGTGACCTCTTTTTCTAAAGAAATCTTTCTTGCCCAATAGAAATATGCTTGGATCTTCTCCATGATGTTGGATATTATGGATGAAAGACCTCAGATACCTCACTTGATGTTAATTCCGAAGCTATCTGCTACTAATGGGACTCCTATTTTTTATCCTAGTTTTATTAGAAATTTGTAGGTAAGCTTCTTTATCTTACATCACTTGGTCTAATGTATCTCATGTTGTAGGTGTGGTAGCCAATTTATGCATGCTCCAATAGATGCGCACCTTCAAGCGGTATTTTGAATTTTACGGTATCTCAAAGCCCATCCTAGTTGTGGACTTTTCTATAAGACTCAGTCTAAGCTTACTGTCCGTGGCTATTCTGATGTAGATTGGGTTGGTTATCCTAATGTTTGTTGGTTACTATTGGTTATTGTTTCTTTTTAGGTTCTCAGCTGATCTTTGGGCAATGCAAAAGCAAAATGTTGTTGCTTCTACTAGTGCTGAGGTAGAATATAGGGTCATGGAGAATATGATGTGTGGATTATTGTGGTTTAGACAATTTCTTTGCGAATTAGTCTTTCCTAGGAAGCTCTTATTATGTTCTATAACAATTAGGAGACCATCAATATTGCATCTAATCCAATTTTCCATGACTGCATGAAGCTTATTGTGGTTGATTGTCATTTTCATTGGCCTCATTTTTCTTTTCAGAATATTATGACTCCCTACTTGAAGTCCAAAGATCAATTGGTTAACATGCTTATGAAGACCATCTCTCTTTCACAACTTGACAATGTTTTGATTTCTCAGCGAGCTAGGCTTAGTTGAATTTATGCATTAGCTTGAAGGGGAGTGTTGTAGGAAATATTGTTTGAGTATGTAATTTGTTTGTTCATGTCTTTTGTAGAAAGGTATATATAGATTTGTATTGTCCGGAGGATTATTATTTTTTTAAATGATAGCTTCATTAAGAACAAAAAGGCACAAACCATGCCAAAAATTATAAATCAACGCCAATGGCGAGAAACAAAAAAGGCACCCCAACAAACTGGGGGAACACTCGTAGATTAGAAAAGAAACACCCAAAGACCCAACAAAAATTACTGCAGCTCAATATATTCCTTCCAGGAACCAGGGAATCTCAAAAATAGAGAAAGACTAGAACTCAGGAAGAGATGAAGTCCAAGCTGCGCACTTTGCCTTAACATGGAATCTAACCTCCTTTGGAGACTCACTCAGATTCCCAAGGATTATTCTAAAAATTAGAGTTGACTTTCCTCATTTTTCTTGTAATTCTGTCTATCTATTTGGTCATTTTAACCTCAACGAATCATCAATGAGATACAATTTCTTTCCATACTCTTCTCTTCCCTTTCATGTTTTCCTTTTTGTCATTTTCTCAAACAACATGAAGGTCTTCATGGGTCCAGGGTTGGCCAAAAGATCAGCTCCAAAAGAAATTTCTGAACCATGATTTTAGGGCCTAAAGTGTCACTATCCTTTTTTTTTTTGAAAACCAAGGTGTCTAGGCGTCTTAGAGCACTAATGTAGAATTTTATGAAGACGAAACAAATGTACAAAGGACTAATGTAGAATTTTATGAAGACGAAACAAATGTACAAAGGAGGAGGATGAATGTAAAAAGTGTGACTATTCTAGATCACTGGACAAATACTGTTTTCTCATGCAAAATCATAGGCTGCGTTTGGACGAGGGGTAAATTTTAAAGGGGTTACCCCGAGTAGGGGTCACCCTTGAGTAGGGGTGACCCTTGAACTGATATTACGCTTATCTTGTTTGGTAATTGCAGTGGTAAAGTAAAAGCTTACCCTAAGGGTAAAAAATCTTGTTTGGTAACTATAAGGAAGGGTAACCTGACATATTAATATTTTTTAATTTTTTTTTATAAAACATAATTTTTAAATAATATTTATGAAGTAAATTCTAATAATATACCTTATAATAATATTATCTATTTTTTATAAATTATTTTTCATAATTATAATTTAAAATGAACACTTGCATTCTAACATTAAAAAAATAAATAAAGAATTTTTTTTGATATTATTATTTTAAATCCCAATGAATGAATAAAAAATATCAACATATCTCTTCATAAAAAATTATAATTATAATTTTTTATATTATATGAATTTAATAAAAATATTAATTCTCATAAAATTGTTAATATGTCAGGTTACCCCTTCTTACAGTTACCCCTACTCAAGGGTAACTCCGAATAACCTCTGCAAAATTTACCCCTCATCCAAATGCATCACGCTGAAAATATTGACAAATTTTTAAAATAAACACTCAACAAAATAAATTGCTAATTACCCCAAAAGAGATTACCAGACCCTCAAACTCTTTTGGAGTTTCGAGATCCTTTCGAAATTTGGACAGAATCACTCCTTAAAAATAGGACATTTTGACAATTATATTTCATAAATTTTTATTTTTATTTTTTATATTATATGAATTTAATAAAAATAATTCTTATAAAATTGTTATATCAGATTACCTCTGTTACAGTTACCCCTACTCAAGGGTAACCCTGGGTAACCCCCGTAAAATTTGACTCTCATCCAAATTCCTCATGTTGAAAATGTTGACACATTTTTAAAATAAACTTTCAAGAAAATAAATTGCTAATTACTCCGAAAGAGATTATGATGAACTTTAAACTCTTTCAGAGTTTCGAGACCTTATAGAAATTTCGACAGAATCACCCCTTAAAAATAGGATATTTTGATAATTATGTTTCATAAAATTTTATTTTTATTATACTAGATAGATTTAATAAAAAATATTAATTCTAAAAAAATTGTTAATATTTCAGTTTACCCCTACTCAAGGGTAACCCCCATAAAATTTACCCCATCAAATGCATCATGTTGAAAATGTTGACACATTTTTAAAATAAATTTCAAACATAATTAAATTGCTAATTACTTGAAATATATTATTTTTTTAATTATATAATATATATTTTTTTGAAAGATTTTAATTTTATAATATTTAATTGATAAAGAGAGGAAGGCAAGGGGTATTGAGGGGCAGGGTATTGTGAATACCCCAACCTCCAAAAGGGTATTTAAAAATGGGATGAGAGGGGTAAATTTTTAAATTTTTACCCTCATCCCCTTGTTACCAAACAAGGGTAACAAGGAGTAATGGGGGGTTACCCCCTCTTACCCCCCATCCAAACGCAGCCATAGTGTGTATGAGAGGGGATCAGTGTCGGTTGGGATTTATACTGATTGATGTAGGGTTTGAAAATTATTGTGTTTGTGTCAAGAGTTTGGGTTGATAACACGTGGTCCTTGCAAAAGGTTTCTTTGTTAATAATGGTCGGTTTGTGTGTGTGTGTGTGCAGGTGTGTTCGTGTGTTGTGTGTGCAAAGATTTATAATCCCTATTTGGGATGATTGATGCTTTAAAAAAATGGTAGAATGATGGGAGTAGATGGGATGGTTGCCCAATGGATTAGGGGTTGGTGAATTTTGACCGTAAGTTTTTTAATGGGGCTGAAAAATCTCACTTGTAGCCAAGTTTATCATTCTTCAATGACTGAAATGAAAAGCCTGGAGCGATTGAATTGATTGGAAGTAACCCTACCGTATCTCTTGGGTTCTCATACAATCTATTGCAATTGATAATTTGACATTGGCACAGGTAGGCCTCACTTTTTAAAATTGGGAAAACATTTATTTTAGTTTTTAAGGCTTCTAAATGTAGAAGAAAGATGTTATTTATGAGGTATTTGAATCCATTCAGCCAGAAAAGCCTCACAAAAGGTTCCCTTGAAGTAGAGCAATTGACAAATAAGGAACAAATATGTCCACCTTGGATGCTGTTGTACTTTCCTCGGTTGACAGCATTGTGTCCACTTCTGTTTCTCCTTTGTCCTAACTATTGTACTCTTTCTCACATTTATTGGAATTTCATTGTTGCCTTTACAAAAGAAAAGGAAAAAATGGAAAGGAAGAAATAGTGTACACTGCTGAGGTAGCTCATAATATGCAAACTATGCGCTTTTTGTGTGTTAATCTTCTTAGAATGTGTTGTAGGGATATAGGCTTTCAGCAATAGGGTAGGACACAAGGTTTTAACTTGTTAGAAGCTGCTGACTGAATGCTGCAATTGGTCTACTACATTAAGGGTAAACGAGCTGGCCAAACAGGGTGATTTGCTAGATGCAGAGTTGGAAATCAGTTCAGGGGAATAAGTGTTCTGTTTCCCTAATGGGATTGCTGGGGTGGGGTTTGTGATTTAGCCTTGGTGGCCTGTGGGCTATGGCTTTGGCCTGTTCTCATTTTGCCGTTCGATTTCTGGCTGTTTCTGTAGCTGGTTTTCTGTTTTTAGGTGCCTGTTTGGTGGGCCTGGGCTGCATTCTTTTCTTGTTCTCAATAAATATCTTTCGAAAAAAAGGTCTAAATTTGTTTATCTACTTCGATGCTAGTTTGATTACTCTGTGATTCTCAAAATTCTGTCGAAGTGCACAACTCAGAAGTGGTTCAGAAAGTACCCTTTTTTTCAAATTCTGTAGAACTTGATTACATCAACCTTCCCTTCCAGTGAGAAATCCAGAGAGACTTGAATTGCTTATTATGGCTATCTCTGAAGACAAACCAAGGGAGAGCACTGGTTTTGATTAAAAGAAGCCAGTAAATAGCATTTTATACCTTGTGGAGTGGGAAGAGAAGTACAAGAAGATGCTGCGAGAGAGAAAGAATCCCTTTGCACCTGTATCTATCAACTCTAAATAATTCCTTGTAAATCTGTGACTCCTCCTGCACCTATATTATTGAGAGAAATTCTAACCTAAATTAGACACTTAGATAAAATTCCAATGAAGCTGCTTTCTTAAACTTGTAGTCCTAATCTATAAAAATCTACGTCAAAGAATGCTCTCTCTCTCCCTATCTCTCTCACACACGTAAAAAAAGGAAAAAAAGAAAAAAAGGAAGATCCGATTTTCATTTCTATTGATCTTTATAGTGTTGTATCAAGTCCTCAAAGAGCTAACTACAACATTCTTCCCCAGTTTGGAGATAACTGATACTTGAGTTGTGTTGATTCTCACCTCTTTATCGATGATTAAATTAATTGTAAATGATTATTTGGAGAATTTAATTCAAAGAATTCAATTGTATAGCCATAAAGGAGGATACCCTATAATTTTTTTTTTGGGAGAGAGGAAAATGATATCCCATGTTGGATGGCTAGGTGGAATCTGGGCCTAAGGAAAACAATCAAATCTCAGCTTTGATTGAACCATAAGATTCAATTATTTCCATTTCCATATGATGATGGGATCAAATTTTAGTTTTTCTTCCCATATCTGATAGGCAATCAATTGTTTGACACCAGGTCTTTCATTTTATTGTGATAAATTGAAAAAAAATTAAAGGACAAAATAGGAATTTTATCCGTTTATCGAAATAAAATGGAAGGCAAAATGGGGACAGCTCCTAGTATTAGTAAAAGGTTGTAGGATTTGGGCTGGTGCCCAAATCATTCCATTTATTAAAGATTGTAGGAATTCTTGATATATTTTATTCTCAATAGGGTATCCTGTAAACATTGTGATATGTAAAGGTGTTTAATTATTATTGTTGCTAAGTTAATAAAATTTATTTATTAGCATCACTGGCGCTATCATTGTCATCATGAAATCTCTGTCCCATTTTTTTGGGATCGCCTTTCTGAGTACTACTGTCCATTCAATATTTCAATGATATTGACAACAATTTACTCTGCACCCCATATTCCATCTAATATCATGTATTTAACCCTCTTCTCCTAGTACCTTTTATTTGTAATTCTTCAGCTCTTTATAGTGTGGCTGTTTTTGGGCTTTTATGGATGTGCCATACCATCTTTGATGACATTTCATCATCTTTCTTTTTTTGGAACAATCCTTAACCTATTGTTGATGCATTTTTTAATTTTATATTTCATTGTGACACCACAAATCCAGCTTAACATCCTCTTAAAAAAATTAAATAGATAAATAAAAAAAAAGGCATTTCAACATATGCATCTTTATCAGGATTATTTTATTTACCTATTTTTTTTTCATTGCCCAACATTTAGCTCCATAAATCTAACTATCTTCTTATAGAAATGCTCATTTCATTGATGCTCGTAAACCTAACCCACCTTGCACCTTTCGTATTAGCTTTATCCACTCTCCTAGTTGCACCCAAGTGTTGAAATTTCTCATTGTCATACTAAATCATTATGAATTTTGACTAGTTCTACCTCTCTACTCTCAAGTCCATTAAACTTGTAGTCCATGTATTTTGGTTTACTGACTTTTAACCCATTCTCCCTAAAACCTTTCATGACTTACCATTTTACCGATTTCTTATCTCACTAATTAGCATTCCATCATCTGCAAACAACATAAACCCATTAGCTTCATCCTTGATTTCTGATTTCAGGTTGTCCATAATCAAAGGAAATAAATAAGGCCTCAAAGTGGACCCTTGGTGAGGCCCTAATCCAATTGGCACTTTGTTGTCTCTCTGCACACATTGTTTTTGTCTTTTTGTATATGTCCTATACAATTCCAATATATCTATTTGGATGCATTTATTCTTCAATATTTGCCCAAGTAATTGTTGTGATACCTGCCCCTTTGTGAACACACCATCGATTAGTGAAGGATATGATTTGGGGGTTTATTTGAGGCCAACCCCTTAACTCTTGTGTGACGCATTTTGAGCCGGGCCATGTGGGCTTGGGCCCAAGAACAAAACCGTGCGGGCTCGCTTGTGGCCCAGAGCAGACAATATCACACTAAGTTGGACCCTAAGCCCTGTTTTCGGGTCGGGTCGTTACAATTTGGTATTAGAGCCGAGGTTCTACACTCGGACTGTGTGGGCTTTCCTCCTTCCCTGGTGTTGTTGAGCTGAGCCGATTCGAGCGGAGGGCGGCTCGAGGCCTTGGGGGGGTGATTGTGATACCCTGCCCCTTTGTGAACACACCACCGATGTGGGGAGTCCCACATCGGTAGTGAAGGATGTGATTTGGGGGTTTATTTGAGGCCACCCCCTTAACTCTTGTGTGACGCGTTTTGGGTCGGGCCATGTGGGCCTGGGCCCAAGAACAAAACCTTACGGGCTCGCCTGTGTGCGAGGCCCAGAGTGGACAATATCACACTGAGTTGGACCTTAAGCCCTGTGTTCGGGTCGAGTCGTTACAATTGTAGTGCCTTGTTGTAGGCTCTTCTACATTGTTAAAACCATATATAAAATTTTCTTCTTCTCTCTGTACTTTTTCTTTGGTCGTTTCAATAGAAAATGCTCTCTGTTATTATTATATTTTTGAATGGTAAAGGTCTCTGCTATAAAATGCATGATTCTTCTTTCTTCCTTCTCTTTTTTCCTTGTTATGTTGCCTTTTCTTCTCCTCTACTTGGTTTGTTCTCTTTCTAGCAACTAATCTCATACTATCATCACCCACTTGGTAACAAAGCATGGTTGTGATTGAAATAGTGAATAGGACAGGTCTAGTATGACTAGTATAATTGAATTTTTGAGGGTTTTTTTTTTTCATTTTTTTTCTGAAATGGTAATTTTTTACTTTCTGATTTGTGAATGTATATTTGTAGTAATTGTTCTTGGGTAGTTTTCTCCAGGATTGGTTTATGGTACTTCCATTCCATTTCATTCTTTCTATCCAATTTTCTTCTCCTATCATACACAAATGTTTCTTTTCTTTAGTGTTCTATCATCATTGTCGTGATCAACATCATCATCATCATCTTATTACTACTGTCGTTGTTGTTATTATTATTTAATTTATTCCTTTTTAGTTTGTGTTTACTAATTTGGAGAGCAAGGTTGTCAATGATCCATTTATTAAGGTGACTTGATCTTTGCAAGGTTGTCAATTGAAACCAGAACCCATTTTAATTCTTTGCAGGTGGTAAAATATAAAAAGTGGCAAAGAGGAGAGATATCCTCCAAATGTAACACAAAGAATGCAACATCTTTCGGTGGCATAGTAGAGAGAGAATATTGAAAAATCCTCTAAAATCAGCATCGGTTCATAACAAGCTTACATCCAAAATATGACTTTGAGTTGGTGAAATGGATAGATGATCAAGATCATGCGTCAATGGTGCTAAAGAAGAAAATGGAAAATAATTTGTTGATGAATCTATTTGGTGGGGGGTGGTCATGAAACTAATCTATGTTCTAGGCTCAGACCTGCTTGATAAAAAGTATCCTGCCATTTTCTTTACTTTGTAGCATCCAGAAATATAGATGTCATTAGAGATTTTTTTTTGTCACAACATTATCGAAGTCATTTATCCTTCTATTTGGGCTAGACTTTCATAACTGGATTTTTTGCAAATTGATTTTCATGTTCCAATTGCCTATTTGATGCTCATATGACTCAAACCTGCGACGTTTATGATTACAACAACAAGCACTTATATAATGTGCTAACGATTCTCGTCAATTATTTCACTTTTATGAGATTTCTATAATAATATCTCAAGATAAATTCCAGCATTTTGAAAATTCCTCATATTTGCTGAAGACAAGAAATTGCCAAGAGCGAGATTAGTGGTAGTGTCTGTGGGTTGACTTGAATTGCAAAATATATGGGTAGGTATGGTTTCTCATCAAGTGTCTATAGAATTTTTTTAACCTTGATAAAATTAATTAGAAAAGGACTGACTTCTCTGCCACTAATTTTAAGAATGTGTATGGATAGATTGATTAAGTGAGGACTGACCCAAGTCTGACCAGATAAGTGGGTCTTATTTTCTATCCTCAGTACAACATGAACCAATGAACTATCTGGCCTATTCACAGGTTTTGATTTTTAATGTAATCTAGGGTGATGGAGATACCAAGGTCATGCACTTAAAGGTAAAAAATATGACCAGCAATCTACTAGAGTTGGAGTACAGGAAGAAAAGCATGAAAAACAACCCACAATGTAAAAGACCCTGGAACTACACATCCAGAAAGGGATAGGGTTTCATCCCAACTGTCTTTTATTCCATTTAGATTGAACAAAAAAATTGCAATATGGGGCCTCCATACTAGGGACCATGAACATCATCAAAGCCACTAATCTCAACAAATTGGTTTGAGATACTATAATCTAACCCATTTAAAGTAATAAAATCAGTAAAGTTACTGTTTTGTTATTAGGACTTCTACATCCTTTTCTACTTTCCTTGGATATATAAAATTTTACTTATAAACAAAGAAGCAGAAGTCTCAAGTGATATGGGACTTAGAACTCCATGAACTTCATTGTTCCACTATAAACTGCTTGAAAAAAGCCTGCCTTGTCCTTGACCTTCATCTGAGCCTGGATCTGGACTTATTGGGACAGCAGTCTGCTGAACCTGCAAATGCTTCAGCCTCCTCTGGTCGAGCCTAAATAGTGGGGCTGTCTGACTTGTGTCTGGTCTGGCCTTTGCCAAGTCAATTGTATTTCACACAATGGCGAGACCTGTCTAACGGTTGTTCCAATTCACAGCCTGAATTGTCATTTCTTGATTTTCTCAACTAGTTGAAGAATGACATCTTTCTTTCCACATCTATTTTCTTATTCCAACACAAATTTAGTGTTTTATTTTTCTCTTAGATTTATATTCAGTAGTCTCCAGTTTACCTGAAATAGCTCATCATTATCTGATAAAACCTGATAGAATGAGAAATTAAAGCTGAAGGTGACAATCTCACCATAGAAATAAATAACATTCCCGACCAAGATCCAGATGCCATGAAAGTTGTGTTACTTAACATGATATATTGAGCAGAAAATACAGGATGTTGTGAGAAGTGAAGATTGCAGAATTGGAGATACCAGAGGTGAAGTTAACTTGTAGGTCTTGAATGGTGGTTTTGGGGTGACAGATGGCATAAACAGCTTTCTCACCATAGAAATGAATAGCATTCCCAACGAAGACCCAGATGCCTTGAAATTTGTGGAAGTTAACCTGATACCTATGAACAGAAAAACAGGATGCTGTGAGAGGTGGGGATTGCAGAAATGAGGACACAGGAATTGAAGTTAACAAGGAGACAGGCCTTGATTACACCATTGGTAGCTTTGTGTTGCTATGCCTACAGTCTCTTGGGAGGAGGTTTTCATTTGAGTCTGAGCTGAGCTTTTCCCCTTACTCTCGCACAGGACTGGGGCATACTTTGTAACCTTTCTGTATTTTTATCTTCTGTTTTCTCTTTTGGTGGGTGAGGTTGTACACACCTCTTGTACTGTCTCCCCTATTCCTTGTATCTGAATTTTCATTAATATGATATTTATGTCTCCGTTGTCAAAAAAAAGAGACAGGCCTTGATATACAGACTGGTGGTTTTGGGGTGCAGATGGCATAAACAGTTTTCTCCTTGTTGCAATTCATTTGAGATAGACGCTTCAATTTGTGAGACCTGATACTATGAAGAACAACTGGGAGATGTCCAGATTGGGTTGTGGATGAAGATATCAGATAAGAAAACCATGGGGTTTTCTAATTTAATGACAGTGGGTTTTCGTGGTAGTGACTTTTGTAGACAGAAATGAAGGCCATGTACTGCTATAGTTGTTTCTAACAGGCTTTTCTTGTAACTGAGTTTCCACCAGGATGTAAGGTATGCTTTTGAAAGATCAAGGATGAGAAATCCAAAGCTTCAGTGCTGTATTATTATTATTAATTTTTTTTTTTTTTTTAAATGGTAATATATTAATAAAGAATTCATTGCTGTATTGTTTTGCCTGGTGCTCAATTAAGAGAAAACAGTCCTATGATGCCCAGGCATTATATGCTTAATGTATTCTGTTGAACACCTGTACCCATGTTGAATCCCTGATGCATACAGTATGATTTGTAAAATATGCTTTAAGTAGTCCCTACCTTTGTTATTTATAATGGTTCTAATATATTCCTTATAGTAATATACATAGAAAGGAGGGCCATTCAAATCATGTGACATATAGCGTGCTTGAAGATTAATGTAATTTAATTATTGTAAGTGAAATAATAGCATCGAAATGTTTCAATCAAAAACCACAAAGTTAACCTAATATTATGTTTTGAATAGGACACCTGTATCCATATCCATGTTTTGGATTTTGGAAAACGGGGTGTTGTATCTTGTTACTGTAGCTATGTCTGTAATTGTATTCATTTTTTTGCATCATTGAGATATTCTTTCTTGCCCATTGATGGTGGGTGGTGCCCAGCTTTAGGTAACCTGAGCTACTCATCCAACTGGGTGCATTGTGGGATTAGCCATGCCCCAAATCTCTACTTTTGTACCACCCTAGCTACCCCAGCTACAAGTACAGCCAATTGTTTCCATCTACCAAGGGGGTAACTAGATGATTTAGGTTTTTTCAGTTCGGAATTTTTGTGTGATATTGTTGTATCTACAGTTTGGATCATCAGTTCAAAACATGGTTATTGAAGGTTGGTCCACAAGTGCGGTTTGCAGGTCTGAGCATGCAGTTTGATTGATTCTGTATATTTCATACCACTTTCGGGTTTTGCTTAGGTCCCTTTTTTATGATTCACTGGTTGCATACTCTATCCATCAGATTCCTCCATATTCAGAGTTGGTATGCGCATGCATGTTATACTGATGACTGAACCATTTCTTATGGTTTGGTCCTTAGGTAATTCTGAATCTCCTCCTATGAATTGATATATGCTCTACTGTCAAATCCCATTCATCCGTGGGCCCATTGTGGGATGGATCATCTGTGGGATCATGAAAGGGCAACACTGAGAATGCCCTTCCATCTGATCCATCCAATGGTAGGGCCCAAGTTGAACTGAATCCAACAGGAGATATAGCAATCAAGAGGGGTGGTTGGTGAAACGTTGAGTTTGAAGAAGTTGGGCCCAGATGACCCCTAAGGAGCAAAAGTCAATATATGCATGTTTCCGTTGTTTTTGATCAATCAAACCATATGAAGAAGGAAGAAATTCTAATCTTTTACATTTACTTGCTAAAGCTTCTTTTCGTGTAGATGTCTATTGATCTCCATTACAAGTCATTTTCTCTTCTTATATCTCTATGGGGTTCATAACTAACTGATGTAGTATATAGCTACTTTTTGGTTATGCTTGGACTATATTTGGATTCTGAAAAGTATTGAATTTGATTATAGTAATTTTACAGTATAAACTATTCTAGCCTTCACGTATAGGTAAACAATTGTTTGCCATTCAGTCCATGCTATGAAAATGATATTGAGCCTGCATCCTGTAAATGGTATTGCCTTTGGAAAATTCTCTGCATCGGTGCAAGTATTGCCAGAGGGTCGTACAAGGATTTTCTACGGACGAACATTTCCCAATGTTGGCCGAAGTGGCCTTGCCACTCTTTGGTTGTGGTGTAATGTGGTAGGTACTGCTTCATGCCAATGTGGGCTTTCTCGCAGAAGTCTAAAACCTTCTTGTTCTTGTTCAGAAGATGTTCTAAGCTGTTGGAACCTAAAGATGACGGTATTGCAGAAGACAGAAATGCTACCAAGTATAAGACATTTTCTTCTGGAGTTACTGCTGACATTCTGTTATCCCACCTGCATCGAAAGTAGAAGTTAGAAAATTCATAACTATAGAACTCTCAATTGCAAATATCTTGTTTTAATCGTTGTGAAGAAGTCCAAGCTTGGATTATTACTTGGATGTATTAAGTGGATATATGAGAATGAGGCCATTGCTGCTGTCTGTTAGAATGTTGCCGAAGACTTCTTTAGCAAAATTATGGATTTGTGTACTCGGGATTAAAAGATTGAGCCACGGGTGTGGAACTTCCCACAGGCCTTTGGATCTCAGCTTCATTTCAGAGTCATGTACTCGGTCTAGAAATTCAAGATACGTAACCTCAGATGTGAACAATGTTGATGGGATGTAGTTTAGTTGAGATAAGAGGCTCTTAACTTCCTGCCATTGAATAACAAAGAAAAGACAAATAGAGTTCAAACTCTTGATTTTCAAATGCACATTGTGCATGAATTTCCTGAAGCATTATAGTGTAGTAGGCCATGGGGATCAAACCTGGTCCATGATATCTGTCTCATCTGGGTCAAAGTTTTTTGTCAATTCGAGGCAGAAAAGAGTTCTTCCATCTGAGCTGAAGCGGCTGGCTTGAAGTGAATCCTGGGGATTGAAGGAAGATCGCCAGTTATTTAGAAGACCCGTTCTATTGATTATCACAAAGCCTTCGATGTAATCAAAAGTCTTCTCTGCAGATATCAACATCTCCTGGTCCTTGGCAAAGATGGAAAAGTCTGAGTATAGAATTTTAATCCATTTCACCTGTTGAAAATGATGGGATATGTTATTGAAACATCAATCAACATTAAAGCTTCTTCAATAGTTTATATTCTCTTTGGGGTACATTTTCAGTTATACCATCTTGGGTGCCTTTTCAAGAGCAATCCTGGCTCGGGTTATGATCCCAAACTGACCCAATCCTCCAAGAACACCATAAAAGAGATCAGAATTCTGCTTTCCTGAACAGGTCACAACATCTCCTTTTCCTGTGGCACAAATTTAATAAGCAATTTTCAGTAATATGATTCAGTACAAAAGCTATATTTCAGTTCTCGTTTTCTTTTTGACAAATTGTCAGTTCGATCTTTTTTTTTTTTTTTTGCATTTCTATAATTTGCAGCCCATGTTTTGATGATACAATCAATTTATCTGGCAGGTCCATGGAGGATGGAGAATCATGAATTACCTCCTAGATTGGAAGATCCCAGCCCTTTGATTTCTGGCTTTTCCCCCTGGAGCATTGTTTTATTCTCAACTCTTTATTTGTGGTCACTGATCAAAGTGCCAGGATTTTCCAATCTAGTTTTTGGAAATCTACCCATCCACTTTGGGGTTAGATATGGGTGCATGACTGAACCATGGGTCTCACATGTACAGAACAAGAATTATTATCTTATATGTACTTTTGTTTCAACGTACCAGTAACTATTTCCAGCTGGTGGACATTACTGATCTGAGGTCCATGCCGGAAAGCCTGTCCACTGATTCCTGCATTTGACAATGTTCCACCAACTGTGAGGTGAAGATAGTCAGTCCACGACTTGGGTGCAAGCCCATATTTTAGGCTTTCTTGAAGGACGTTAATCCACAACTCCCCTCCTGGGGCATCTATGTAAGGGACTTTCCCAGCATGGACCCTCAGTTCTGGTCCCTCAAGTGATTCCATGTCAATGACAATTCCCTCAGGAGCCTGTGCCTGACCTTGGATTGAATGTCCGTGGCCCCTAGCGGCAACCGTGAGCTTCGAACGGGGACCCATTTGGAAAACATGCCTTATCGTCATGGCTATATCAGAAACCGTCTTTGGACGTAGAATTGCCAACGGGAGGTAATGGTAATAGTCTCCAAAGTCTTTAGCTGCATCATGAACGTCGTGGAAGCTGAATTGTCCCTCGAGACTCAATGCTTTTAGGGAGGAAGCTGTGTCAGGATCTGGCTGGATTGAAGTGGTGAAGGGGAGATTAGAGCCAAGGTTGATATTGGACGTTATACCACTCAAAAGTAAGACAATGAATATTCTAAGGAATATGGTGTTCTGCCTGAGAAAACATATGGGTGTTACTCCCATTTCTCTTTAGTTGAAGAAAGAGAGGACAGAGGAGAAAGTTTTCCTTTTTGTTTCTTATGTAGAGCAAAGGAAAGTGGGAGAGAGAGAGGAGTGGAAGAGGAAAGGAGTGGAGTCGAGAATTTAAAGGGCTGATGTGGGTGGCACAGTCAACCAATCTTTTTTGTGCTTAGAATCCGTATGAAGACTGCCTACTTGTGAGGATAGTTTTGGGTAATTTCTTTTAGTTTTGCCTTTTGGGTTTTGTTTATGGGTTAATGTCCCGCATTTGCATGTTTCCTATTGAAGTATTTTCTGCAGTTAAATGTCCCAGGTAGTGCATTTTTGCGGGGCCCACCGAATTCCGATGTTTGTGGCAAGCACTGTTTTCCACAGGAAAATAAAACCTGTATGGCAGGCATTCTTTAAGCTTTTTTCTTAATCAATTTGTATTCCACCACATGGGAAAGTGATTCTGCAGAAACAATTTTAAACGAACCATTTCCATAGAGACAGAAATGGATCCTTAAAGAAGAAAATTTTGATAGAGAGAGGTTTCATATCATTTTCTCCCCATGCCAGCAGGTGCAACCCTAACCCTTGCATGAAAGATTAGAATCTTGGGATGTTTTCTGTTCATTCAAGGAAAGGGAAGTTTGTGGAGATGATGGCAAATACACCCTTGACTTTCTGCACAAAGACGTGTTTGTCCCAAAATCAGTAGAGGTCCATTCTTGTTTATCAGGCCATTATGTATCCGTCGTCGAGCCGGGCCCCCACCCTTACATGAAGTTGGGTGTGGGGTGTCAATCTACTGGGCCCATGCTCCACGTGATATTCCATGTGTATAGGTTGGGGTCATGTGATCTTCAGTGTGTGTGGGGGAAAGACGTTGATGTCAACTTCCCTTGGAGATGTAGGGGCTGGGTCTTTGAGCCACTGTGACAAGGGAAATGGACAGCAAGCTGACAGCTTTGGGAAGTATCAAATATTGAAAAGGGTACTCTATCAACATTGGCTTTGAAATCATGGCGTGCAAAGACATCAGTACAGCACCATTCTGGAAAACTACCCCATGCCAAAACAAGGCCCATGTGGAGTTGGTATTTTGAGAACCCATTTGGAATCTCGGTTTCTTCTGAAATCATACCCTATTTTAGAGATCTTCTATTCTGCAAACTGATTTGCACTATGGAAAATTTAGAACCCACTAGGAGTCGCCACTGATCATAAGGAAGGGTGTGAACTGGAAACTGATAACCCAAAACTTAATTTGAACAGTTGATCTCAGCTTGTGATTTGCTTGTGTGAAAGGAGGAAACTAGGTTGTGTTATTGGAATGCAGTCCTAATCACTTTCTATTTGTTTGTTGTGTAGTGTATCTTAAAATCTTAATTACTTTTCATTGTTTGTGATTAATAAAGCTGGGGCAATATCAACATCTACCAAACACCTTTTCTGTTTCCTTTTTCTTTCTGTTTTTTTTTTTTTTTCTTCTTCTTTTCCTTGCCAGGTGTTTACACTAGTTTCACTGCTTCATTTGTCATTTATAATTAGATATCTTGTGTTTACTCAAGTACTGATTCTTGGTCGCCGACTGTCTGCGGTGTCGACACACCTCCAATTAACTTCACTAAAGTATTAATCCACTGATTAGTGGAGAGGAACCGAATCTTGGTTTCACGTTTCTAGAAAGAAGACCACAACAAAAGTGCAATTAGGCCAGAATGAAGTTAATCTTGACCAAACTCACCACCCCAATTCAGCATGCTATTGGACCAGTGGTTTGTCGAATAAACCAATACGGATGGGACAGGTGGCCATTTTTGAGGAGAGTCGTCGCCACTGCCACATCATAAAAGTCATCATCACCACCATCGTCATCATGCCAAGTAGACTAAAGAATTGAGAGGTAAGAGGATGACAGGACACAAATAAACTCAGGACCTAAGCAATGGAAATTATAAATTACCACCCCTCTTATCTTGTCCCCATATCTTACTACATTCCACTCCCATCATGTCCTCTTGTCTCAAGGTTCCAAAACTCTTACCACATAACATGGAAAGTTAAGAAACCAAACCGCATAGCTTCTTGTGAAGACACAGACTGTCAGCCTGTAGCAATCCTCCTTTTTTCTTTACTTGTGATTAAGATTGAGGAAAAGCCACAGGAAAAGGAAACCATTGGGTCTCTCTCGGTGTCTGCCTCTGTTTATGCTGCTCATTCTACCAATTGCATTATTAAAAGTAGAGTGCACTATTAAATACCCAAGTGGTAAAAAGTGTACTATTAAATTACCATATCTAGTAAAGTGGATTTTATGTGACACTTATGTGGGGAAACAACAGTAATTTGTATGCATAAAATAGTCCTTTTTGTCTTCTATTACTGCAACAATGCATCAAAATATCAGTGTTTGAATGATGGGAAAAAACCCCTTTTTCAATTTTTGCGACTCAAATGGATGAATAGTTTATCATCGTCGTTGTCGTTATCATCGCCACTTTCTATCTTGTTTTTACTTCTTCCATGTTATTTACTATTGTCCATATTCTGTCATTCTATAATCTACCTTGTCTTTTTTTAATCCTTTTCATTAGGTATTACCGGCCTCTCTCTCCTCATATCTTCTGGTAATCATCATCGAAAGTCAAAATCTTATCCATATGATATCACCCAAGGGTGAAAAAATGCCCCGGTCGATTATTCAACCGATATGCATATCGGCTGATATGATTCTCTCTCATCTTTTGTTTTTTGTAAATATCGATATTATTTTATTTTTTCTGAATTAAAAAATATAAAATTTTTGAAAAAGAAACTGTTTTTTTTAAAAAAAATTGAAAATGTAAATATCGGCCGATATTTTGACTTGGGCTCATCACCATTTTGATTTTTCTTTTTAAAATACCGATATTAATCATATCAGCCGATATCGGACCAATATGATTCGGCGAAGGCTGAACGGCCGATACAATACGTATCGGCCGATATTATACGGTTGTTAAAAATCGAATGATATCGGCCGATATCTGTACCCCTGACATCACCTTTTCGAGTGCTACTTGCAAGTTGCAACCCTTCAACTCTTTATAGAAGGGCTGTTATTGGTCTTCTACTAACATGACTGAACCACCTTTTTTGGAGTCCTCTCATTTTATCATTTATTGGAGCTATCTTTAAATTGCAGTTCTACTGAGGTGTCCAAGCCATCTTAATTTAACTGTGTTTCAATTTTCTTTTATTAAAGTTATTTTTAAAGTATTTCAAATAAAATTGTTTTTAATTATATATACATATTAAAGTCATCTTTGCAAATCCATCTTAACATATAAGTCTCTATAGTCACTACTTTAGTATGAGTGCGTTGGCACTTATGTGCGTTCAAATGTGGATGCAGTAGCATTTAAATATGGTTAGTGATGTCTCAATTGCGGCCAGCATTGTTCTAATATTTTATATTATTATATTATTAAAAATAAAAAAATTATTAAATAAAATATTAAACATATCTAAAATTTCAAATATTTTGAATTTAAGTAAATGGATATTTTTCACTCGTCATGTCATTGTTCTTGGAGCTAGTTTGAGAACATATAAAAAAAAAATAGTAGTCAATAATATTAGAATAATATCAAAATATTAATAAAAATATCAGTGAAATTTGCGAAGAAACATTCAAATCAAATTACGCAGTCTCCATTGTTGGACCACCACCATTCATGGGACATTAAATTGTTGGCTATCAATGCAAGGGATTGAAGGGTTGGATGCCACATATTTGATTTTTAAAAGCTTGGACCCAATGAATTGGGTGTTTAATGAGATTCTAGTGGCGTGGGTGTGGTAAACTATTTAACTTGTGGGGGGTCCACTTGCTGATAGCATATGCCATTAATCCATGTCATCAAAAGCTGGATTTCAATTATTCAGGGTTATTTGTTGCTGCTAGGGTTATAGGAAAGGTGTGATATCACAAAGTATTTTATTATTTGAAAATGTTTCTTTTTATTAAAAAATGACTAAAATCCCCTTTTTTAAGCATGCAGGTTAAACGGCGGAGAGAATTATTATGTGCGATGATAATGGATTTTTTTTTTTAATTTTTACAATAAATTGAAAATGTAAAAGGAAAAGATTAAATAATATCATTTTTTTTTAAGCCTAAGGTATCCAGGCATCTCACGTGACTTAGTCAGACGTCCTAATCCTTGGGATATGTGTAAACTTCTTTATCCACACACGTTGGGTACAAACTTTAGGGAATGATTATTTTTGTATTGAGGGGGGCTTGATCAAGACCTTCCACAAACAAATGTGAGAATTGACTATCAAACTAACTTCTCAGAGAGTTAAAATAATATTAATTTATAAATTGAAGGCTAAATGGTCCTGAAATTCCATCTCGATAAAAAGAACCGGTGCACAAATCAATTCCCAAAGTTCGAAGAGCAAAAGCTTAGGGGGTTCAAGCTAGATCCCTTTTTCATCTAGGATGTGGAAATTTGGCTTGAGAGTGAAAGTTGGAAGAAACTAATCCACAAAAATTTAGCTTGGAGTAGGATGAACTTAATTAAGTTCAACCTTTTCTCCTTGCTATTCTTTTTGATTCGTGACATATTTATTTTGAAGGCTATAAAGCTCTTTATACCCTCAACATGCAATTTCTATTATAGGTGATACAATACTTTTTCCTCGATGAGTATGAGATTTTCTATAATAGTAGAGGTAAACTATAAAGGATGATCATCCTACACCGGCTCGGACATGAAATTATCAAATAGAGTGATCATGAGTACATTGAAAATGTCTTTATTTGAATATTTGGTTAATCAGAAAGTACTTTATTTAAATCAATCAAACCATGCTTTTTAAAGGTGTAAAATCTGAAGATTTAAATTAATCAAAGTTTGAAGCGCTTCAAAATATAGTTTGGTTGATTCCACTGATGTGATTTTTTATAGATTGTATACTCAAAAAAAGATATTTTCAATAGATCCATCATCACTTAATTTGATAAATCTCATATTCAAATATGTAAGATGATATTGTAAACTTGTGTTGGTGCATGAGTGATCATTTTTTTTGAACAGTAATAAAAAAAAACCTTTATTAAAAAATTGAAGAACAAAGACAAAATTCCAAAACAAAACATTGAGAATCTGCCGCAGTAGCAATAAAACTATTCTCCTGATCAGGGGTCTAAAAAACGCCCCGGCCGATAATTTTCTCTCTCACCTTTTTTTCATTTTTTTTTGTATTTCTCTCTCCTCCGATATTCAAAACAGTGAAAAACAGTAAAAAAACAGCAAAAAACCTTAAAAAACTATGAAAAAACCGTATCGGTTTTTGTTTTTTTTGTAATTTTTTTTTTTAAAATACCGATTTTTATGCATATCGGCCGATACAATGACCGATATTCGGTTCGAATATCGGTCATATCAACCTATATCGTTCGGCCATGAAAAATCGATACGTATCGGCCGATACGATATGTATATCGTATCGGCCGATACTTCGACCCTGCTCCTAATAACTAGAAGTTTTGTTAATAAACTTGTATTGATGTATGAGTGATCATTTTGAATAACTATTTTGATTAATTGAGAGAGATAGAGAGAGGGCGTGCAGAATGTATATTCCAATGGCCTACTATATCAAAGGTGGGCTCCTCTCATGCAACTTGCTGCACCTTGTTTTCTATTACTTTTAAATATAATAAGGGAAATCTCATCATCTTAGAATGACTCCTTAGAGTCTTTGGTCGTCCTTTCTTTTTCATGTACAAAACCATGCGTCATGCACGTGGATCCTCCCACTCCAAACCCTAAACCCTACCCTACTCCATCTTACTCTCTCTTTCTCTCTCTCTCTCTTAAAAAATTCATGCATGCAGCCATTAAACTATTTCTAGTCGCAGCCATGCTTGAATCATAACATTTTTTAACTAATTATCTAGTGAGAACTGGTCCCATTTAATGAAAGAGGTCAGTCTTTTGGGGCACAGTTTGAATGCCATGTTTTGAAAATCAGATTAGACCCATCAGTCAAAGTTTGTCAGATAAGAACTTACCACTTGAAAGTGTAGATTTGATCTCCACGTTGGAACAGATGCAAAATGCAATAAAGATAAAGCCCTATCAAATTGGGTAAGAATGGTTAAAATAGTTAATATTATCTTCTTTTTTTTGAATTCTCTTGACACTTGGATATCATGATTTAACTTATGTTGAAGTGTGGTGAAAATCATCTGAACCATTCATACCGATGAAATGGTTTTGTTAAAAGACCGCACAATTAGGGATGCAGCCTCTGTTTGAGATTAACAAAGAAGGAGAACAAAGTGGTAGCTCAAAGTCTAAGAACAAATTGATTATATGTGTATAAAGCATAAAGTTTTAACACTTACAGTTCTTCAGAGAGTTCTCTTTTCACATGAATATCTTTTTTAAGTGTAAGTTACTATTTCAATTTTTTTAATAGTCATAGTGTATTCGACTAATCCTTGAGTCATGCATAAACCTCTCTACTTATACAAATTGGATAATTTTACGGAAAATGTCTCTTTTAGATAGAGTGAGAATTGAATTCAGAACTCTCATTTTAAACGGTGAATTTCTGACCATATGTAAAATTACTACTTGGTATTCAAATAATTATTTTTCTAGTCAAAGATACTGTAGTGGTTAAGAAAATTAATGCAAAAACTACAGTAATAAAAGACAAAACAAAAAAGTTCTTCTGAAAAATATAAAAATGACATGATATGACAGAAAGGTAACAAAGATAGTGAGGAATGGTAAAAAGTAAGAAAGTAGGAGGAAGGAGATAAACAAAAGGAGATTCACTTAGGTGGATGTTGTAAACTTTAAAATACTTAAGAATTGTTGTTTGGATAAGATAAAATTAGGAGGAGGGAAACAAACAAAAGAAGGGTCACTTGGGTATGTTTACTGTTTAGGGTCTTAGTAGTTTAATACAATTGGATAAATGAAGTTTCTCCCTTGTTATTCCCATGCTTCTTCCTTTTGCTTTAACTTTCTATATTGACTTCTTCATAGAGTTCAAATGTAAATTGAAGGAACGACACAAAAAAGAGCCCATGTATTGTGAATTTTATATTTTATGGCTCAAGTGCATGAATATGTGAGACTTTAGATTTTATGAATTATTTCTTCTTCTAATACATACTTGAGCTAAAATTCATTAATTCAATATTATCAAATCTAGATTCAAATTTAGAGAGTGCTATTATTGGTATCAAGGCCAGCGTAAAATCTCCACGGATGATACACACTGTTCTTAGGGCACAATAGATGAGGTCATAGGAACTCGAACCTATCACTTCCCTCTTTCTGAGACGAAAGATTACTTTTATATATATTACAATACTAGGCACGTATCCTCTTAAGCTTATAAATGTGTCCATCTTCTCTTAAATTAGAGCCTAATAGTGTATCTCATTTTGATTAGTGTGTTTGTGTGCGTGCACGTGTTATTATTGGAACATTTTTGAGAATATTTGTAAAGAAAAACCACTTTGATTGTCAATTAATAGTCATTTTGCAAGCTTGCTTTTTGAAAGTAAAAGGGTCCACACGTTGAGAGTTGAATTAAACCTAAACCTGAGAGAACTCATTATTAGGAGAATGAGATTCTTTTGAAAAACTTCTGAGGCCAAAGGTGGCCTTATAACTACGAATGAGACCAGCAATAAGTTTTTGCCTGCTGATTTCAACCCACACTCATGCCATTTGTAGGATTCAACAAATCAAATGCCCCTTTGTTTTTTAAATTTTATCAATCTTTTATCATTGTTAATGATTATTGTTTATCGTAATACCTTTTTTTTTCCCTCACAGAAAGGTTCACTGAATACAGACGAAGAATAATAAAGGATTACTGTGAAGTGAAAAAAAAAGTTTCATATCACTTAATTTGTGAAACAATAATTTGATAGAACATTTGAGGCACTATTCTCTCAAAGGCTAACTTTTGAGAGTAAATTCTACTAAAAAATGTTATCGAGTTATGATTTTCTGACATGCTAAGTCTAATAAGGTCCAAATGTTTGCCGGGTTGATTAGAGAACTACAACAAATTGGAGTGGGTGAGGTGATAATGTACCATATTAAATCAAAGCAGGGAAGATCAGCTTTATTTAATGATGGTAGTTAGCAAATTTGGGGTTCAAAATATTTAGTGTGTGCCAATTATGTTGGTTTAATGTAACGACCGGTCCCGCTAGCACAATATTGTTCGCTTTGAGCCTACACACGAACCCACACGACTTTGCTTTGGCGAGCCAACCTACTATTGCTCTCAAAAGACCTTTTGCTAGAAGGAGGAATGCTATTACTTATATATTAGGGAATTTCCAATGCGACTAACATTGTGAGACTTTTTGGAGCAGGGTATTACAATCTACCCCCCTTAAAGCCAGAGCCGTCCCCGGCTCTTTACACACAACAACCAAGCCCATACCCTCAGGCAGAGAGTTGAATCATTCTCTGATACCATTTGTAACGACCCGTCCCGCTAGCATAATATTGTCCGCTTTGAGCCTACACGGACCCGCACAACTTTACTTTGGCAAGCCAACCTACTGTTACTCCCAAAAGGCTTTGTGTTAGAAGGAGGAAGACTACTACTTATATATCAGGGAATTTCCAATGCCACTAACAATATGAGACTTTTTGGAGCAAGGTATTACATTTAATGGCTTTGATTTCTGAATGGTATGAAAATTGGTCAAAAATCCAATTAGATTGTAGGTTTGGATAAGGGAAAAAGTGGTTTTGGGTCTAAATTTTTTTATGCAAAAATATGATTCTCTAAATGTTTTTTTTTTTATCCTTTTCCTCCTCTGTGTGCCTTTCAATCCTGAATATGTATTACCTGTAGAAGATCTCGACGGTTCATCGTTCAAGTCATAGATACTTAGACCACACGATTTATGTTGTGTAAGAGACTAGGATGTGTTGACCATCCAAACCAAATATGACAAGGACAAGATCATCCTAACTGCTCTGATGAAAACTGTGTTTGGTGTGGAAAATAGGGTGGACAACTTTTAGTTCTCTAGAAGAAAGACTTCTCCTTTGAGTGCACAAATGTGGGGCCCACAATGAGTCAATTCTATATTAGGAGGACAATTCATACTTAATCTTTGATTATGACTTTTAAATTTACTTTCTTCCTCTTTTATTATTTTCTAATAATATGAGGTCAATGGCGATAGTATTGTCGTCGTTGTTATTATCATTATTTTGAAAAACAAGTTTTCTTACCTAACTTGGTATCTAGAGAAATCTCGACTTTCAACTTTCTTTTTTGGAAAATTTCTATTTTTAGCTTAAATCTCTTCAACCAATGAACGTACAACTAAATATCAAGAGTTAATGAACGAAAATTGCAGTGAGAGTGAAAGCATAGTGGATTGGTGTTGAATCCGTCCAAATAAATTTCTGTGTTGTAGTTTGATTCTCTGCTGCTTTTAATTTTCTTTTCACACAGCAGTCTCTTCGACCAATGACCGTACAGCCGAATATCGGAAGTTGGGGAGAATCCAATGAGCATGATTGTTGTTCTATGAATTGATCAATCAAAGGTGGAGCCAAAGATGTACAACTCACGTTCTCTTGCCACATGTCAGAAGGTAGACTTAATTGTTGAGCAGAAGAAAACAAAGTATTGGTCACTGTAGCCTTTTCTCATTTTTCTTGAGAGATAATATTGCCTACCCAACAAAGAAAAGGAAGGCCATGTGGTAAATTCGTTAAATGGACATGTCACTAACTTCAATGTCAGTGTACAAGTCAAAAATACAAGAACATAGCTTAAACGAGGCAAGACTGGATTCTGCCAAGTCCCTCACAATGCATTGAAAAACCATTTTCAGATACAAACCTACTCATCTTTGTCTTCTTCAAGAGCTCTGTAAAAAAGATCAAAGTTTGAGTTACATCACGTTTATGTTACACTGACTGCTCAACAAAGAAAATAATCTTCCTTTGATTTCTTCTTCGTAGTGTCATTTTCCAAGACTTTGAATAGAAAGAAGATTGCCCACAAGACTCAAATTGTAGTTTTTTAAAGGGAAGATACTTAAAATGGTAGGATTCGTTGATATTTTTCTCATCCAACTTTCAACAAGACCAATCAAACCCTAGTCAAATTGCTAATTCAAAGTCTCTTATCTACTGAGTCTCCTCTCCTTGTCGAATGGGTTAGCAAAGATTTAGATTCTAGAAGCCAAGTTAGGAAGCTAAGAAGAAATATATCTCTCTCTCTATTCTAGAAATTGAGTTTAAATTTCTAGAAAGTTAACCTCTTTAAGGGATAATAAGTGATAGATATCAATGTTTTTTTATAATAAGGGATATCACTATATCTTTCCATTATTTAGATAATGACAAATGAAACAAAAAAAAAGCAAATCAGATGTTTTTTTATTATAAAAACAAAAGATTCCCTATCAATTTTATGCGTGTTTTACGTCTTGACTCTTCTCTTCATTGTTGTCATTTTGCAATTATTTCTACTGCATTTTTATTAAATTTGTTCTTCTCTCGAGGGAAATTAACACAATGAAAACACAAGAATCCCTATCAATTTCCTCCGTATATTAGTCTTGACTATTTTCTTCATTTTTGTCATGTGGCTATCATTGCCATTGCATTTTTATTAAATTTGCTCTTCTCTTGAGAGATTAACACAATGAAAACACAAGATTCCTATCAATTTCCTTCATGTATTGAGTATTGAGTCTTGACTGTTCTCTTATTTTTTTCTCATTTGGCTTGCATTGTCGTTGCATTTTTATTAAATTTGTTATTCTCTCAAGGGAGATTAACCGAATGAAAGCACAAGATTCCCTATCAATTTCCTGTGTGTGTTGCGTCTTGACTCTTCTCTTCATTTTTGTCATTTGGCTATCATTGCCATTGCATTTTTATTAAATTTGCTCTTCTCTCTTGAGAGATTAACACAATGAAAACACAAGATTCCCTATCAATTTCCTCCTCATTTTTGTCATTTGGCTATCATTGCCATTGCATTTTTATTGAATTTGTTCTTCTCTCAAGGGTGATCAACACAATGAAAACACAAGGTTCTCTATAAATTTCCTCTTTGTATTGCGTCTTTAACTCTTCTTTTCATTTTTGTCATTTGGCTTACATTGCCATTGGATTTTTATTAAATTTGTTATTCTCTCGAGGGAGATTAACACAATTAAAACACAAGATTCCCTATCGATTTTCTACGTGTATTAAGTCTTGACTCTTCTCTTCATTTTTCTCATTTGTCTTGCATTATCGTTGCATTTTTATTAAATTTTTTCTTCTCTCGAGGGAGATTAACTCAATGAAAGCACAAGATTTAGTCTCACCTCCAATGTTCAATGGGAATACCCATGTTCCGAAAAAATAAAGTGACAATTTTATCATGATGAAGAATGAAAACATGATGATTGAAAAATGACACTGTAGCTCATCTTTGCACATATTATGTCAATTTTTTAAATTAGAGCCCTTCCTTTTGTTCTTTAATTGAACTCAAATATATGACCATGTGATATCAAATCATTTCAATTTTGATCAGCACACTTCTCTTCTCATACCATCTTATCTTTATAATTGATTCAAATCGTTCATTAATATCAAAACACAAGACTCCATATTAAGATTAAGAGAAATGGTCCCCTTGTTGGGCTATTTACCATAAACTGAGTTGATTTGCAACTGGGAGACTTTTGCCTATAAAATTATTTCATTGAATTTTAAAATATTAGGAATTTTTATTTAAATATTAAAGAAATATTAGGAATTTTTATTTAAATATTAAAGAAATATTAGGAATTTTTATTTAAATATTAAAGAAATACTACTCCAGTAAACTGGGTTAGTTTGCAACTGCTGTTAGCAACTTTCCCCTGCATGATCGACTTTGATTCGAACTGTGCTATTATAAAATCTCCATATATTTGGATTTTTTTTTTTTATAAAAAAACTGCAGTAAGCAACCTATGACTCACAAGCAGCAATCCAACATCTACCATCCAAATGATCTATTTAATGCTGTTTTTGACAATATTATGATCATTTTGTTAGAATTGAATGACATAATTATTTATAAAACATAGTTAAAATTATAGGAATATGGGTGTTTTGATTACCAGAGATACTGGGTATTTTTTAACAATTTAAATGATGACAAATATACAAAAGGACAACTGCAATATTCTTTATTATAAAAGATATCAGTGTTTTTTGTTGAGATTAAGTAATGACTAGTTATATACCTAGTGTCGTCCAACCAAGAGTACAGCCATTGAGTTGGTCCAATATGATATAGAATATGATAAAGAGTTTAATTTTTTAAATTTCAATAGTTTTAGAGCTTTCATTGTATTCATCATAACCCTAACATTTGTTGTGATCCATCACATCATGTAGATAAAATCATAGGAAGATTATCCAACATTCATGAATCCAGAGGAGCTTGATCTGGCTGTGGAAAAGCTCTACTTATATAAGGAGGTGTTGAGTTCGATTTACGTTCAAACTTCTTTTAACTACTCTTTATGAAATTATTTCTCATCGATTGAACTCAATATTTGTATAGGAAGATGTGCACACGATAAAATCTCTTACGTGTGAAACGGGTGAATAGTTCCATCAGCAAAAGTAAAAATTTACCGAACATGAGTGAGAGAAAATTTGAGAATGGAGAAGAGACTTGTTGCACAAAAGGTGGTGAGGAAAGATTGAAAGGAATGGTAGTCAATGCATGTAGCCCACAATTGTGCAATGACCATGATGAGGACCCTTAAGTAAGAAAAGTACCCACGTGTCACCATCAACTTTTACCACGTGGAATTTGTCAGGAACATGGCCCTTCACCTGCTACATTCACAAATTCTGAATCATGAAGATGATAGACTTAGGGTTTGGACCACTAGAGCAATAGAGCCAGCCCCCCTTTTTTTCTTTTTTTAATCTTGTGTTTTTTCTTTTGTGGTCAGGCCCTGTTCAAGGCACTTCAGATCTTTCTGCCTGTGCCCATATGAAGAAAAAAATTCAATCTATGGACACCCTACATTTAGCACCGAAAGGCTCACACGTGTCCGTCTAGGGCACCATATCAAATCATGGCACTTTGAAACGGGACCATCTAAGATGCTGAGGCATATTTATTTGCCTTTAGGTTTGTGAGGGAACACTCACAAAAGGCATGAAATCATGATCCACTAAACACAAAGTTGATGTAATTCTTGTCTTTTCACAATGCCATCCAATGTGTATTTCTACCTGCTCTCTTGCTTCATTTCCATCCATTTCCTTCTAATTTCAAAGACCCAAACAGGCCCCAAAGTGAAATGCTGCTGATCATCACCAACAAAATGAATTCCTCACGCATCACTACTCACTCTCACTACCAAATCTTGTGCTTGCAAGTGGCTCTACATCATCTAATATGTAAGACTCAAAACAGTACCAAGTACCAAGGTAGGTCACTGCCCACTGGGGATGCCATCGAGTTGAGTTCGAGTCATGAGTTGAGGAGTGGAGTGTGGACTCATAACTCACATGAGTTTTTCTTACTTGTAAAATATTAATGTTTTAATATAAAACCTAATATATGTATCATAGATTAAGTTTATAATATCCGGCTTTAACATATAAAATGAATAAAGATAAGATAATGATAGTGATAATGTGAATAGAAACTCTGATTCAATCTACAAATGGGTCCAAAACATAGCATTAAACATTCAATCAGTGACTTTCACACAGAGACTTACATAGATATGGTTAATCATAGACATTGGATGGAAATGGGCGGCTAAGATCTTATGTGGACTATCATGATCCACTATTGTCATTGACTCATTGCCAGATACATAGAGGAAAAAAATGCAAGAAATGTTATAATATTGATGGTCAATGGTGCAAACAGTGAGTGATGTAAATTATTTGGATTTTAAGTTATATCATATTGATTTTTAATGTAAAAGTTTTAAGTTGAGATCATCATTGAAGTTATTTGTTCTATTTATTTATTGATTATATATATATATATATACCACCATATTTACATTGCTTTATCATTATAGGATAGATGAGTTTGAAACCATGTTGTCTTGTAATGAATTTGGATATGAAAATTGGAGCAAAAGAAATTTAAATTTGAGTTTTAGTATAAAAACTAAACTAATCAAAACTTTAATTGGATGCTTTGATATCCATTTAGATTCTCACAGGAACAATCCATATAAAGTATGAAATGTGCACATTCTTTTTAAGGATGTGTCAAGTGATTAGAGCTGAACAGAGATTAGACATGACCAGATCTCCAATCTCCGACAGTATGATTAAATGGGTCAAGTAAATCTTGGCATAATTATTAGATGGACTAATAATATCAATCTAAATCCATAGTTATTAGGTTGGATCTAGGCTAGATTGGAGCTCAATGTTTAAAATTAGTGCTAGGGGTCCTAGTAATCTAGTAGTGGTTAGGCGGCTTGAAATGTTATTAGGTTGGACTTCTCTGAGTGAAGTCTCTCCAATTGTCTCCATCTAAACACAATTAAAATTTTGGGGTCATTTAGAATGTGGGGTACACTTGATTTGCAGCTCAAGTTCCAAAAGATTAACTCGATAGGTGGAGTGACTCGGTCTTTAGATTTTTCTTCTCACAACTGATGTGGGACTCTCGATTACACCCCAACAATTTCCCCTCAAACAAGGCTCTCCGGCAGATAGAATGTCGCTAACCATCCTTTTCGGTTAGAGATCTCTGAGTCCACATGTTGTCGCTTGAGAACTTGACTCTGATACTATTATTAGGACTAGGCTTACAACCCAAAAGACTAGCCTGATAGGTGGGTGCTCCAGTTATTTATAAATCCTTAAATTTTCCCTCTCACAATCGATATAAGATTGTAGTTCACACCCCCAACACAAGTTTCTCAAACCTTTGTTGTTCGCCACATTGGCGAGTTTGGTGGACCGTCCATTTCAGATGGTATAGATGGAGCCAGGGGTAAAAAATTCGGTATCGGCCGATACAATATATTGACCGATATTTTTCTCTCTCTTTTTTTTTTTAAAAGGCCGCTATCAGTCGATATTTGAACCCTGGATGGAGCAGATTTGTCATTGTCAAGTGCTGGAAGATATCCAACCAGTTCATAAAAGTGAGATCAGAGCATGGGGCCAACCAGCCTAAGGGCCTAAGGAAGATAGAGCTTTCAAAAGGATCAAGGACTAAGCACTGAGGAGTCTAGATTAGATGTATAGAAAGAAATAGGGTGCAGACAGGCTCAAGTTCAACTAAACAGGAGGTACACAGGTGCGGCATGTGATTGTTAGTCATTGTCTCTTTTTCAACCTTCTATTTCTCATTATATTCTCCACCCAATGTAAGAAGAAGAACATTACAATAAAGACTTGTTACTGGAACAAAAAGAGGGTGGAAAATTTGTTCTTGTTGTATGACAGGCTAGGCCTCTCTTTTTATCTGTCCATCTTTTTATGTACGAAGGAACAGGGATAAGTGAGTACCTCCAATCACAGCATGATGAAATTGAAAGCTTGCCACTCTTGTTGCTATTGGACATGCTTGCAAGTATAGCTACCTATACTATCTTTTGCCTTTGCCTCTGGATATCTCTCTCTCTCTCTTCAGTCATCACAACCCTTTTCTCCAACCAATTACTTTGTTCTGAGGGGGACCCACGAAAAGTAGTGGGTGTATTTGTTCTATGGAATTACAGTAGGCGTGATTGTCTCACTCGATCAATTCTTCGGGACCTGTGAAGGCATCTCCCTGGACTAAATCTTTTGAGGTATGTGAAATCTTTCAATAATGTGCATACAACGGATGAATCAGATAACATAGTCTGAAATTAATATATTGAATATTTCAATTTATGTTTTAGCATGTGTTGTACGTTATTTCTAAATCATTCTATGACGTGATATATAATACATTAGTTAGCAGTGTTTTCGAGTTCAATAATTTAATAAATTATCATTATCATTAAATTAAAAAAAATTATCTATTTGTAGTCAATTTATTGAGTTTTACGGCCTCATTTGATCATATCATAAACAATCAAGTCAATCATTTTATTATCTATCATATTTTTCTTAATTCTTCTCTCTTCTTTTCCAGTGGTCTACTCTTTTGTTTGTACTTGCAAATTATAATCTCTTAACTTCAAATACTGGGTTTTTGTCTCTAGTTTTCTGTATGGAGTGAAAATCGTTTTCATCTCACCACTCTATTAAGTGAAAGACAAATTACGAGGGAGAGAGATTCAATTGTTAAATAAATTTCTCTCAATTTGTCCTTCATTAGACTATTTGAACTTATTCTTAATACACTTATTTCTAATTTTATATTTTAGAGTTAATTCACTTATCTAAGATAACATCTACATTTTCGTCATCCTCACTATATTTATTTATCTATTTACCTTATCTAATAATTTAATAAATACTGAATAAAATTTTAAAGTTTACATTCAAGTTTTTACATCTTTTCTCCATCTTCTAAACCACCAAAGTTAATTGCGATCAGTGATTGCCCCAAAACCCTAAAAGTCATCAATTGAAAAATAACAAAAAAATCAGAAATTAAATTTATTGTGCATAATCCAAGATGAGATATAAAGATAAGCACATAATTACAATTAGAAATTTGGAAACATTTCATGTCACTAAAGATCAGAAGACAAGACAGACCCAATGCACGCGAGAAACCACACTTGACGTAAGGACATGTGATGGAATCCTAGGGAATACCTAAGAAAATAATACAATCAAGCCCACATTTGTCACAATAATAATCCAATCTTGTGGATTTAATTCTTCTTGAAAAATAAAATTTTCCGACAGAGATAGCATATGATCTAAATTCTATCATGAAATTATCTCATTATCATAACATTTGAAATAAATATTTAATTGGTTGGATCAAATTCTTTCAATAGTTTATTATGATCGCGTCTCTCTAATAAAAGTTGCTATTCAATCGCTCAATATAACTGTGTTTGGATGGAGAGAAGTGCAAGAATTTCTCGAGAAGTCTTACTTTGTTTGTTTAGAATTGTAAATCTTTTTCTTCTTAAAAAGAAAGTTTTTTCACCTCTTTAATTTATATAAAATACAGTGCATCAATGGATCCATTTCCACCCTCTTCCATCTCTATGTATTCTGATGAACTGCATTCATGACAATTGCGTTGATTTTATTTAAAGTTGATTTTAAGGGTCTCAGAGAATAAGACTTCACTTATCCAACTCATTCATATAAGAATTTCTAAACCCAATCATTTGTACGAGCTTAGAACGGTTGTTAAGAGATCTAAGGCTTCTTCCGTACATCATGACTTATAACAACTTTTAGCTTTTTGACACATGGAAAAAAGCCTAATGAGACGACTCTTTTACACATTCAAACACTTGAAGTACAAATCGATATGATATTTTTCAATGTACATATTATACATTCAATTTCTCAATTGAAAATATTTACATGTCATAAGATATTAAAGACCCTGTTTCAATTTAGGAATAATGATATTGAATAGATTATGGGGTAGTAATCCTTCTACGGGTTTTTTGTGTAACCAGACACGGAATTAGTAAATTCTCAATTTTACCCTTCGCACGAAGAGTAAAATTGGTTCACCAACCCTTCGCATGAGCAGTAAATCGGCTCGCCGAAATTCACATGAATAGTAAATCGGTTCGCCGAAATTCACATGAACAGTAACATCGACTTGCTAAAATTCAGATGAACAGTAAATCGGCTAGCCAAAAAATTGCATGAACAGTAAATCAGCTAGCCGAAATTTTACAGTTCATGAAAAATGTCCGATTTTACTGTTCATGCAAAAGGTAAAATCGAAAATCCACTAATTCCCGTATCTGGTTACACAAACCTCCTGTTGGAGGATCACTACCCTAAATTTTGTTGAGATTCATCGATGTCTGAGTATGAAGGGTCTGATTTCATGCATTTCATCGGTTTTTAAGCTTTAATATATTGACCTTAACAAGTTTGTTTTATTTTATTTTACTTCGCTATTCTTTAAAGTTTAAACATAAAAAAACTTGTTGAATACGATGATGACAAAAAAAAAAAATCAAATAAAGAAGATCTCCTAGAGTAATTGGATAACGACATGACCACGTGAATTGTGACAATCCTTACGAAATAAGGTTTGGCCCAAGTTAAATTTGGTGAATAGATAAGATTCACAAACCATATCATGTCTGAGAGGTATAGGCCCACTTGGATGAATTAATTAGTTCTTACCAAAACTCCAAGCAATGTGAAGTTGCAAATGTACTATTGATCTCTCATCTCACCTAACTACCCTTCTTTCACATGTGCCTTTTCGGTTTGAGGTGACTAGGAATTTGATAAAGGCTTTTCAAGTACAAATAATGTGTTCCTATCTCATTTGTAAAAGTATTGTGGATGAGAACGAAGAAAACAAAATGTGAATTTTGATTATCAGATATATATACTATCGATCTAATATGCACTAATGCGGGTCGAGTGAAAACTGTAACGAGCATCAGAGTTGTCTCCTATTCGATTTCTTGCCTTTGAATATAATTGATTTAATTTGAATCTATTGGTATATCGAAATGGAACGACATAAATCTTTGATTCTTTGTATTTGATTTTCTTTTCAACATTGTTGTTTCTGTATGGAGTGAAAATCGTTTTCATCTCACCACTCTATTAAATGAAAGACAAATTACGAGGGAGAGAGATTCAATTGTTAAATAAATTTCTCTCAATTTGCCCTTCATTAGACTATTTGAACTTATTCTTAATACACTTATATCTAATTTTATATTTTAGAGTTAATTCACTTATCTAAGATAACATCTAAATTTTTGTCACCCTAACTTTATTTAGTCATCTATTTACCTTATCTAATAATTTAATAAATACTGAATAAAATTTTAAAGTTTACATTCAAGTTTTTACATCTTTTCTCCATCTTCTAAACCACCAAAGTTAATTGCGATCAGTGATTGCCCCAAAAACCCTAAAAGTCATCAATTGAAAAATAAATAAATAAATCAGAAATTAAATTTATTGTGCATGATCCAAGATGAGATCTGAGTATATAACTAAGATAAGCACATAATTACAATTAGAAATTAGGAACCATTTCATGCCACTAAAGATCAGAAGACAAGATGAAATCCTAGGGAACACCTAAGAAAATAATACAATCAAGCCCACATTTATCACAATAATAATCCAATCTTGTGGATTTAATTCTTCTTGATTTTTTTTTTCTATCATGAAATTATCTCATTATCATAACATTTGAAATAAATATTTAATTGGTCGGATCAAATTCTTTCAATAGTTTATTATGATCGAGTCTCTCGCTTGCTATTCAATCATTCAATAAAACTGTGTTTGGATGGTTAGAAGTGCAAGAATTTCTTGAAAAGTCTTACTTTGTTTGTTTAGATTATTTTTTTTCAAAGAAAGTGAGGTCCATAAATTGTGAATCTTTTTCTTCTTAAAAAAGATAGTTTTTCACCTCTTTAATTTATAAAAAATACAGTGAATCAATGGATCCATTTCCACCCTCTTCCAGCTCTAGATATTCTCATGAACTGCATTCATGACAATTGCATTGATTTTATTTAATAAATTTTAATCATTAAATAAAGTTGAAATTTTGAGGGTCATAGACAATAAGACTTCACTTATCCAACTCATTCATATGAAGAACTTCTAAACCCATCCATTTGTACAAGCTTAGAACGGTTCTTAAGAGATCTAAGGCTTCTTCCGTACATTATGACTTATAACAACTTTTAGCTTTTTGATATATGGAAAAAAGCGTAATGAGGCGACTCCTTTACACATTCAATCACTTGAAGTACAAATCGATAATATATATATATATATTCAATTTCTCAATTGAAAATATTTACATGTCATAAGATATTAAAGACCCCGTTTCAATTTAAGAATAATGATATTGAATAGATTTTGGGGTAGCAACTTCCCACGAGCTTCTTGTGTGACTAGATATGAGAATTAGTGGATTTCCAATTTTACCCTTCGCACGAAGAGTAAAATTGGCTCACTAACCTTTTGTATGAGCAGTAAATCGGCTCGCTGAAATTTGCATGAACAGTAAATCTTCTCGTCAAAATTCACATGAACAGTAAATCGGCTTGCCAAAATTCCCATGAATAGTAAATCGGCTAGCCTAAATTCGCACGAATAGTAAGAGCGGCTCACTAAAATTCTCATGAACAATAAATCGGCTAGCTAAAAATTTGCATGAACAGTAAATCGGCTTGCCGAAATTCGACTCGGTTAACCGAAATTTTATAGTTCATGCAAAATGTCTGATTTTACTGTTAATGTGAAAGGTAAAATCAGGAATCCACTAATTCCCGTGTCTGGTTTTACAAACCTCCCGTGGGAGGATCGCTACCCTAGATTTTGTTGAGATTCATCGATGTCTGAGTATGAATGGTCTGATTTCATGTATTTCATCGGTTTTTAAGCTTTAATATATTGATTAAATCCTTAACAAATTTGTTTTGTTTTATTTTATTTTACTTCACTATTCTTTAAAGTTTAAACATAAAAACTCGATAAATACGATGCTGACAAAAAAGAAATCAGATAAAGATCTCCTAGAGTAATTGGATAAGGACATGACCACGTGAATTGGGTACAATCCTTACGAAATACGGTTTGGCCCAAGTTAAATTTGATGAAGAGATAAGACTCACAAACCTTATCATGTCTGAGAGGTATAGGCCCACATGGATGAATTAATTAGTTCTTACCAAAACTCCAAGCAATGTGAAGTTGCAAATCTACTAATGATCTTTCATCTCACCTAACTCCCTTTGTTTCACATGTGCCTTTTCAGTTTGAGGTGACTAGGAATTTGATATAGGCTTTTCAAGTACAAATAATGTATTGTGGATGAGAACGAAAGAAAACAGAATGTGAACTCTGATTATCAGATATATACTATCGATCTAATATGCACTAATGCGGATCGAACGAAAACTTTAACGAGCATGTTTCTTATTCCATTTCTTACCTTTAAATATAGTGGATTTGATTTTAATATTTTGACGTATCAAAATGGAATGACGTAAATATCTTTATTGTGGTTTGATTTTTTGTGTTTGTTTTTTTCCCTCTTGTTTTCTTTTCAATATTGTTGTTTCTGTATGGAGTGAAAATCGTTTTCATCTCACCAGTCTATAAATTAAAGACAAATTACGAGGGAGGTGTTACATTTTAAGATATATTTTTTATGATGTTTTAAAATAAGACTTGTAGCATATTTCTTTTTATCACAGTTCAAATGGTTTATAACAAATGTTGCAGAGAATTTTAATGATATTTTATGATAACACACATGATATATTTATAACTTTTAAGGTAAGTTTAAAGTTAGAGTTTTTATTTTAAAATACATTTTAGAATACCTAATGTCTATCATAAACAGTCCTAACAAAAGTTTGAACTTAACCTTTCACTTTAAGCTTCTTTTGAATATATCAAATTATCAATATTCCGACACCATTAATTTTTTTTTTTTTTTTAAATAACACTCCTTACACATGAGGATAGGGGTTTATTTTTTTAGTTTTTTGAAAGATAGAAATGCAATTTAAGAAAAATATCTAATTCTCTTGAAAAAATGAACCAAATAAAAATAATAATGTGCTGAATTTAGAAAATTATAATTTTTCATACAATACTTAGTAAAAAATAGTCTTAACCAATGAATCATGTGCCACTAAAATCTTTGCATCATCAATAATATAACTTTTTAGGGATAAACTGATGAAAGACATACTTTGTCCTTCCTTCTGCAAAGTCCCATCTTCATTTTTTTTTAATTATGATTGAATATTTAATATTCATAAAATATTATGGAACCTACTAAAACACTTAGTTATCCATTCAGATGTCCATATTTTTTACAAAAATATATTTTTTATAAAGGAGATATATGTTATTATTCTATTTTTTACCCAACATAATCAGGCCAGTTGTGATAAGGTTTAGGCCCACTGAAAAAAAAAAAAAACCAAGCATGTTACATTTGAGCATGGTTTTGATATGATAAAGTCATTATTGTCCTCATTAAAAAGAAAAGAAATCTTTTTTATGATTAGACTGGCATTAAGTGATGTCCTAATTTGTTGTTCATGAGAAATTTCAAGTTGATGGTACTGTTCTTGTATTTGGAAGGATGCAGAAATTAGATGGAAAGAAATATGGTCTGATCCTCCGATATTTGATCACTAAGGGTTCCTATAGATTCTCTGTCAAATTCTATGATTCTCTTAAGATGAAATAATAATCGAATTCAGAACTCCCGCTTCTTAAAGTGGTGAGTTCCCGTAATAAACCCATAAATGTTGCAAAAGGATTGGGTATTCCTAAGTTGTGCCAGCCTTCTAATCCGACACACACTAGATAAGCAACTATAGAAAATAGCATACTGGAGTTGAGCATATATCGAACTCAAGACCCTACTTCTTGAGGCTAACTCTTGGGATTAAAAATCAGACTTGTTTGACTCTAATTTTTGAAACAATTATTTTCTTTTTTTATTATGGTTACAATATTAAATTGGATTTTGAATATGGAAAAAAGTTAAAGTAGAGATTCTCTACTAGTGATGACAAAATAATGATGATGATGTTTTCTTTAAAATAGAAAAAAAAAAATTATGAGAAATTGACTAACATAATTCTCTTCTTCCTTGAATCCCGAAACACATTTTATTTAAAAATAATAAAAGAATACTGTTTGGGTGATTTGCCATCATAATCACAATCAAGTTGTAATGGCCTCAATTGATTTTTGGTCTGCATGTCGGTTCTATGTTTCTGTTTTTTATCATAACATAAGATTTACCCAAATCAAGTGACAAAATCAATTGGGATATAATAATACAAATGAAAAGACTAGATGTTGGAAGAATTTTGTCAACATATATTATAATTAAGGGTGTGGTGTTATCCTAATTAGAGACAATTAGTGAAGGCAACCATCATAAATGTTCCCATTAAAGCAGTAATACCAAATTGGAAATGACTTTCTCTAAAAGCAAACTCAACTATAAGTGGAAGTTAATTGGTGCATGTGGGCCACACGTGCACACTTGTTCATGGTGGATATCATTGAAAGGGACACACGTGCCATCATACATGTGTCCTGCCTACACATGTTTGGATTGATGGGAAAAATATAATGTCAAGATCTTCAGAGGATCTTGGGCCCCACATTTCAGTGGGGCCCACATGGTAAAAGTGGGGGCTCAATCACGGATATCTTGTTGACCAGTTGTTAGCGGAGGTGTCGGTCCAAGGCTATGCTTCTCTGTACTTTATTTCATTTCATTTGTTTGAAGATAAAAAGGTGGGAAAAATTATTGAATAGTTTTTTTTAAAGGGTAGAGCTTGAAATGATTATATTTGTTGCGGATTGAGAAGATAAAATGAGAAAATTTGATTGAGATGGTTTGGACGTATATAAGATTATTGGTAGAAGAACGATACAACCTCGGCTTATGTAGTTGAGAGGTTAGAAATAGAATAAAAAAATATATGATAGATAATGAAATTGGTCTTTGATTTGGTCAAATAGAGAAGTAAAATTTTAAAAATCGATTTTAAATAGATGAGGTTTTTGGAAGTTGATGATGATAATAATGATCATAAAAAGGTTTTTTTGGAATTTTATTCAATATCATCGTACTAGAAGAGACATGGAACTATGGAAGTGATGGGTTTATTCGTAGTAATAAAAAAACACTTAATATGAGTAAATCCATTTGGGCAAAGTGTAGTCAAGCGCATCCAAGAAAGGCATTTTCTATCAAATTTTACAAAATTCAATAAATAAGTAATTATTTAAATTCAACTTATATTAAAATAAATTGCAATTTTATACTTCTTTTCTCCAATCCGTAAATGGGAATTTGGTTCCTATACTTTTAGGATCATAGTTCAGATTCATTTTTTTTAAGACTAGTTTTCTTGTCTGATTAATGAATGGGTCGAGTCGGATGCCGAAGGCCCAAGTATTTGCAAAGACTGTTCTAACTTTTGTGGACTGGATCAGCCTCAAAGTTAGTCCTGTACCAAATGGGCTTGTCTCAACATCCTTCACCTAGTCTAACCCAGCCCATGAGGAAGCCCTTAACTTAATCCTAGATTGGGACAAGATGAACTTAGTTTTATTAAAAACTTCCAGGTACATCACTAATCAGATCGTTCCTTAAATAATTTGTTTTACGTTATTTATATTTCATGGCCTAATGCTAACACACATTAACAGAATATAATGGTCCAATTAAGATAAACCAGTCCAAAACAAGCCTGAAAGCAGGGTCGCACCCTGCTGGTATAACCTGATTCAACATTACTAAAGAGTTCATGTTCTTTTAAGAGGCCCTTCTTTTTTTCATACTTATTATTGTTTTGGTTGTCTATCAAGTTGGAACCAACTTGACCAAGGATGGGCCTGAACTTACCCAGATTGATAATGCGACCCGAATCTTTGTGAATCCCTAGTCACTCTGAGAGCAAAATTTACCACCACCAGAGGTAGTCATTGAACTTTGCCGATCTAGATGTCGGACGGATGAGACTTTATGGTCCAAACCAAGAAGGCCATGAGGCCTTTAGCCCTTTATAGGTGACCCAATATGGAGGTCCACGTAGGTGTCGCTAATGAAAGACTGAAAGACATGGCATCTACAAAAGTGATCCAAACTTGGGTCCAGAATACGTTGGCCCAAGTGATCTCAACATCGCTTTTGAAGTTTTGAAGGCCCATTCTGTCAAGGCAGAGGCAAATTTCATTATTGCCACATAAAATTTAGATTCTTGGCCACCAATTCATGGAATTTTTAAAGATAAGGAAGTGCAAGAAATCACTGGCCCAGTGTCTCATTTAGATACATTGCCTTGACAATGAGATCATTCCAACATACAAATGCAATTATATCAATCGTCTGACGTGATTTGGTCAAGGTTCCATGAGTGATCAACATGGGACTCTTTGGAGACCTCCTAGTCTCCTCCCCTTCATCCCGGGATATGTTCAGAGTGTTGGGGCCTGCTGCAAACGAGTTCCACATTGGAAGTGTAGAGGGAGATCTAAGGGTTTATAAAAGACTAGTCTTTTGAGATGGACGTCCATTTCCTAACACACAGGTGAAGCTCAATAATATTTAGAACCGATCATACGGTTCTCGTCAAACATTAGAGCTCCACTCCTCGGCAATGTGCACATTTCTGTCACCTATGTTGGTATCTCTATCTTGTGCATTGTTCACCATCAGTTGTAGATGACGACTCGCTCCGGTAACAGAGCCTTTATGATGCTATGCTGGATGCTCAATATTCAGCTGTATAGAATTGGAAACTCCAATATGGACATTGTTATACAAGAAACTGGTTAGCAATCTGGTGGTGCTTCGGCCAATGATCTGATTCAGGAAGTCCAAAGAGAACTGGAAGGCCCATAGAGACATGACACATTCAAGGAGAACGAACAATGCCATCGCAGATGAAAGTCGGGCTAGAACAAACATCTATTTAGTCATTTTTTCATCCAAGATTGGAGGATGAACACAAATTATATACATTTTTCTTATAAACCTTCATTTTAACTAAGATTTGATGATGGAAATAAACCCTCCATTTTACATTTTTGAGAAAATAGTACAAAAATAAAGGCTATGTAGCACCATTTGAATGCTTAGTGGCTTGCAGAATACTACAGAGGAAACTACAAAGCAGAAATGAAAGGACAAATGAACAGAAGAATCTCATGGTTTTTCTTCCCAAAAAAAAAAGACAAAACTCTGCTGTAAGTGTTAATAGATTACATAATGCTGTCCAACCCAATAAATTCAAAAAGACCAAAAAAAAAAAAAAAATCCAGGCTAATGCGTCCTCTATACTTCAAACAATCCTTTGCAAACTCCAAACCACATATTTTGATACAAAAGAACATATCCTTCACTCAAAAACAAACACAATATCCTGTTAGAAAGCTCCCCGAAAAGAGTGGGTGAGAGTAACTTGAAACTGAGATGATTAGCACCCCGTCTTCTCAGTATCTTGAACACATTTTAGTTCAAAGCATAAAGGATCTATCTAATTATGATCCTTCTGTGATGTTATGTATGTATTATTCTCTTATTCACATATCAACTTTTATGCCTTGGCTATATTCTGTAAAAACAATCAATCAAACAGGCAATCAGTCCATCCATGTTTGTATAGATTTCATCAAAATCATCTGAATGTATAGCTTCGGTCCCAGTTCTGTAATGAGCACTGGGGTTCCACACTAATGTCTTTCAAAGATCGTTGAGAGTTCACAGGTCCAACCAAATCCTTCAGGTGTGGAAATTTCTGCTGAGAACTGGGTGCCTCGCCAATCTTGCTACTGATGTTAGTATCATCACCGTTAACAGAAGGAAATGGAGAAAGTCTGTACTTGGATGGTGAATGGAGGTAAGGAAAAGTATCCACAGCTTCTGTCCTTTGTTTCGGTATACTGTTTGATCTTGCCTTTGCCTTGGCAGACTCTGTTGAGGCCATGTAACTGCGAAAAGCAGGAGAGCTCGAAGAAGATTCATCATCCCTGATCAAACTCATTCTTCTTGATACATTTGATGTTTTTCTTAGGAATGGTGTTGGAGATCTGGCTCCAGCTATTTGTTCAAGCTTCAGAAATTTTCTCAGTTGGTCATATTCTCCTTGATCCAAGCCTACAGGATCAAAGCTTGCCACTGCATATGAATTCAAGTTCGCTATTGAATTTTCAACTCTTCCCCTCCTTGGTGATTTTGTATCAATCTGATGCTCCAACCAGCTCCATCTACAATTAAGCTTATCTGGTCCAGATCTCATCGTTGTAGTCAGTCTATGAGTATTCCTCCTCTCCTGAACGCACATTGCTCATCAAGAGCAAATAAAGGTACAATATTCATTATTATCTTCATCATTCAAATTATTTATCCCATCAATTTGGGTTGGCCTTTATATTTAGATTTGACAATTATTTCCATAGACCGACTGTCTATATGACGCCTATGAGACTTGAACTCGCAACCTCTAGGTTGTAACCATGAGCCCTTACGAGTTGTGCTACATGTTCTTGTCATCATGTACAAGTGCATGTTTGTTGGTCCAGACATATTTTTATGGACCCTACCATTGAAAAATCTTCTGAAATAGGACAATCATAACCCTTCAATGAGTGGTCTTTGAATATAAGGTTGGGATATTAATGTACCAATGTTCTACCTTTGATATAAGAAGGCAATTTCAAGCACGGCCAATATATGATGAAGGCATCAGATAAATGATCTTGATGGATCACTGTAACACTAGTCCTAGAGGATCCTCAGTTCAGGATCATGTAACAGATCAATGATCATTATCACCATCATCATCGAAGTCATTATACCATCAATCTGGGGTTGACATTTGCATTTGGATATACATGATAAAGGATAAGAAAAATACATTTAAGTGTAGAATTTGAAAGATGAAGAAAGAGAACATTTTTTATTAATCCAATGAGGAAACAACTTCAAATTACCTGATGGGAAAATGCATATTCCAGTCCACGTTCTCTCTTCGATGAAGCTTCTCTCCGCTTAAGAATATGGAATCCATCTCTTCCTTTGATCGCAAGCTATCATCCCACCTCTTTTTGTTTTGTTCAAGCTTCCAAAGCAAAAATGAAGAAAAATCAGTACAATATGAAAAAAACTCAAAAATGGCTTAGTAACTTTGGTCTCAGATGCCAAAATAGAGTTTGGATGGTTTAAGACAACATGGATTCTATAAAATCAATGGACTTTGCCTCTCATATAACTTTGTCTAACTATCTGAAGCACAGGGATTACTAGACATAAATATCCTACCAAAGAAAACCCTAAACAAAACATTTGTGGATTTTCTGTCTTGATGATTTTTTACACTTTCTATTCATTTTCACTTGAGAAGATGGAAGATTTAACTTTCTATTCAGTCACCTTATGAGAAGAAGGGAAAAAACTCACCGAAATGAGATAGAAAAACCGACACTAGAAACAATAAATTTGAATTTCTTTGGGAAATTTGTATTAAGTTGTCCTAATAATGAATCTTAATGAATACTTGTGGACAATTCCAATCTGCTGAAGCAGGGGCAAGCTAATTGCAGGATAAATAACAAAAACCAAAACCCCAACTAATGCAGTCTCTGATTTCATTAAAACTGATTCATCTGGTTCCCATAAACTTTCAAGATAAATGTGGCAGAGTTTTCCTATTACAAATGTTAAAAAAAAAATTGTTGATATTCATTCTTAATGTAGTGATCCATGTATCAGATGAGTTGAAGTCTCAGTCACTTACACTTGTTTTTGTTTCTATCAGTGCCTTTGTTTGCCAGTGCATCTGCCCTTTGTCTTCACAGTTACAACTGTCATCTACCATTCTTGTTCTCCTTGCCTGAATCTCAGCCTGGATCTTTATCAGGGATTGCAAACTCCTGAGAGCAGCAGTTGCTTGGCGTCTTACAGCTCGACCACGGACCAGAGCTTGAAGTCTGACCAGTCCCTTCAATGCCCGCAATGCTTTTCTTGCCTGGAGCAGTGGCACACATAATCTTACAAATCATATTCCCAATTCTCAGCAAAAATGGTAAATAAAAAAGAACACAAACTAAATATTAAGATATACCAGTAATATTAATCACCATTTACCTGCAGAATAGATGGTTAGCTGTTTTGCAATTAGGATACTGTTCTGCATAAGCAAAAAAAAAAAAAATTCTCCTTCACCAATTGGAAACATCTGCTTTCCTTCTGTAGATGGTTGACCAGAATATTGTGATGATTTCCTTATTGTAATTCCCTAATCAAAGGGAGTCCATTATGTAGTGATTTGTACATTATTTCTTATAAATATGTGTCTCTCTCTTTTGAGAACACAACATTCAAAATACAGTGATATATGTAGTATCTAGTCCACAATTAAGCTCAAGCACAGGCTCAAGCACAGGCTATGAAGATTTCTAATTCATGCAGTAGAATTTCTACCCAAAAGTAGAAGAAAAAGAGAGAGTAATGGCTGTTAGGATTTGGTATCCATCCCAAAATATTAGCCTATTAGGTGTAGTGACCTAAGTCCTTTATAAATCCCTAAATTTCCCTCTATACTTCTACTATGGGACTCGTTCGCAGCAGCCCCAACAATCCCCCCTCCCCCTCGAACGAGGCCAGCCCCATCCCGTCCACCTGAGGGATATCCTAAGTCCACATGAAGTAGCCTGAGACCTGACTCTGATACCACTTGTTAGGACTGGATATCCATCCCAAAAGACTAGCCTATTAGGTGGAGTGACCCAAGTCCCTTATAAATCCCTACATGTCTCTCTACACTTCCATTGTGGAAATCATTCATAACAAGACCAACAATAGCTTCCGAAAAAAAGAACATAAAACAGTGAAGGAGAACAACATTGGTATTGCAAAGTCTTCTCAAGCTTCAGTGAAACAGGGTAAGCTGGTGATCATAAAGGGCATGAAACAAGAAAGAAGAGAACTGACAGTTTGTTTGATGTACCCCAAACTGCAATTGGTTTGAAGATTTATAAGTACAGCTAGTTAACCATTCTACAGTGGTTTGGGACAACTTCACCTTATTTCTTTCTCATTCCAAAAGCCACAAGAAGTGATAATCACAGGTTCTACCAAAGTGTTCAAATAAATTTATTATAAAACTTCTAATGAGAAGGCAACATGAGAGTGCAATGTCTCACAAGATATCCTCGGAAGGCTTTTTGAATTTTAATGGCAGCCAATTCTTGAGTTCTCCTTTTACATCGATGAAATGGTTGAGGTATACCCGTAAGACGGACAACTTCAGCAGCGGCTTCGGCAGCTGCTACAGCAGCCTCAGCAGCTGCTGCTGTTGCAACGGCAACAGCCAAAGCATGCTTGCTTTGATCCACTTCTCCTTCAATCAGTGAATTTTCTGTCAATGATGATGGTGCTGTGAGGGCTGGCTTCTGTTTGGATTTAAACCACCCAAATAACCATTTCCTACTCTTTTCCTTCTGAAAAGAAAGAAAGAAAAATCTAAATGTTAATGGTTGATCTTAGTTAATAACAAGGAAAAAGAATGGGATTCTAACCCAAGGAATGTATAAACACATAGGAGTGTCTCTACCTTTTGAGGTTGTCTCCTTTTTTCTGAACTAAAGAATGTCTTCACCAAATCAAACCAACTCTTCTTCTTAGCCATTAGATAAACATCAAATCAAACTGAGAATGGACAGAATCAGATAAGAACAGAGAATGCCACCCATGAAAGTACATGAAACTAACTTCCAAAATTCGATAAAAGCACATTACCACTCTTTAGATTCACATCCATAAAACAATAGAAAATAATCTTCAAGAGTTGGCGTGATGATCAAGAACCTAACCAAAATGTAAGAGGCCTTGTGTTCAATTCACGCTCAACACGTAAGCCACTCTCTGTAGAGTTATCTGGTGTGTGTGGGAAGGGAGGCTTGCCCTAAAGATTAGTCAGGCGAGACGTCTGATACCTTAGTTAAAAAAGAAAATAGAAAATATCCAGTAAACCTCTCAACTGTTTCAAAATTATTTGGACTAGAAAAAACTCATTTAATAAAAATTCTTATAACAATTTGGACTAGAAACAAAAAAAAAAAAATTCACTTAAACAATATTGTTCACATTCTTTAAGATTTCTCTATTTTCTCCAGAACAATTTGATAACTAGAAGCATTTCATTTTACTAAGAAAGCCAGCCACATCCATTTATATGTATTTGAATCACTTAATGGAAAGTAGAATACTAGGATAACTGATAAATTCAGAAACCAACTTGTATATTTATGGTTTTAAAAACCAAACCGTGAACCGGTTGGACCCAGTTGGTTTCCATTTATGTGTATTTGAATCACTTAATCGAAAGGAGAATACTAGAATAACTGATAAATTCATAAACAAACTTGTATATTTATGGTTTAAAAAACCAAACCGTTCAAACCGTGAACCGGTTGGACCCAGTACTGTTTCTTGGTCAATACCGGTATCGGCAAATATGGTTTTTAAAATACTGGCAAAATATCGGACGGGACTTTCATTTGAAAATATAGGCCGGCATTTTGAAAATGTGGGTCAATTTTTCAATTTTTTTTTAAAGTTTTTCTTAAAAATGATATGATTCACTTGGTAATGAATCTAAAAATTTAAGATTCACTTAGTAATGAAACTAAAGCATTATGTAAACAAGATTTAGGACGAAACAACAAATTTTATTGCAGTTTCTAATTATTCTACAGTTTTTTTCCCTTTTTTCATAAATTTTTGCTACTTTTTCATATAAAATAATTTAAGAAAATAGTTTCTACATAGAGCTGAGGGGTTACACAGCACATCTTACCTAGATCTAAGAAATTTTTTATATTTGTTATCATATTTTTTTATTTTTCAATATTTTATTTTTTAAAATGAAATAAGATAAATTTCTTTAAAATCATAGGTCGCATGTAGATCTAATCATTAACAACATATCTTACATAGATTTAAAATCTATGAATTTTTTTTATTTTATGTTTATTTCATTTTTGTATTTTAATAATAAAAACATATCAATTTTTACAAAGTATTATACAACAATGCTAGACATACTTGGCTTAAAAGGGGCTGTGAGTTAGATTAAAAACAAGGTTTACAATCTATTATTTTCCAATATTCTAAACTTTTGAATATTTTATTAGAATTTTTTATATAGTTTTGAAATTTCACACTCGTTCATACTTCATACTAGTTCGTCCAATATTTGAAAAAAAAATCATTAAATTTGTAATATAAACCATTAGAGACGGTCAGAATAATATGATAATACATCCATTTCAAAAAATAAAGCTGTCAGAATATGATACAACATTCCCATCCAGTCTTCCCTTTTACAGACGGTCAGACCATTCAGTAGAAAATTGTTATATATAAAACTTCAACTTTATCTTGTGGAGAAAATTTTTTAAATTAAATTAATAGATTTTAAAAGTCAAATGGGTGTCAACTTAGGTGTATATGTAATTCACAAGAAGTAGATGTGTGTGTGGAGAAATTAATTCAACAAAAACTCTATTGGTAATTTTTTTTTTTTTTAATTTACGTATGGAAATCTTGGAAAATCAACGTAAAACCCCCACGGATGATATCCACTGCCCTTAGTCCCTTACGATATACCAGGTTAAGCCATGGGTTAATATAAAGAGAATTATATGAATAATTTTTGTACGAGGTTTCATCTTCATCTGTTAATTATATCCATTGATTTTAAATTTTTAAAAATTAATAATCTATACTTATCAAAATTTGAAGTCCAATATTATATATATATATATATATATATGACTTAGATAATGAAATTTATATAGTTCATATCCATATAAGACTCATGATCTATTTAGTGACATGTCTCGCTAGCCGAAATCTTGATTCAATGAATGGATATTGTACCTCACAATGATATATATGAACAAAAATAAAGAAAATTCGTGTTTTTTTTTCATGTTTTCTATCAACTACTATGAGTATGAAGAGGGAGATTGTTTTGTTCCATTTAAAAACTGTTTGATAACTACTACGAAAGAACAACAATCATGTGTCAAATGAATTTAGTAAATCTTAGCTCCCAAAAGAACACCAATACCAAAGGAGTTTGAACTTTGAATTGAGATGGCGTATGTGAAGAATCGGAGTACATAAATTACAGAAGTCCCAATACTGTCACAGTTGTCTGAATTTTTTTTATGAGGGAGGGAAATCTCGAGGGCAATTTTACTAAATTTCCCTTGAGATGATGTCCTACGTCTCCACAGGATAGTCTCCGAATTACGTCATAGGGATTCGAACTCATATTATCTCACTTCATGAGGTAGAATTAGAACTCTAAAGGAACTCATTTGAAATAAACAGTAAAAAATAAAAATTCAGAACTTGGTTTTTGTCAAATATGTTTTTCAGCTATAAAGATTACAGGGATTCTTTTAAATTCTTCAAAAATAATTTGGTAAGATAAAACAGTATCAGCACATTCTGCTGAACCAACCAAATCAGAAGCAGATTTGCTTGGAGAGAGAGAGAGATAGACAGAGATATCAAAAGTAGCAACTTCAACAAAATCAATCGTGACTGTGAATTCATCAAACAGAAGTTCTTTAACTTTGAATTTAACAAACAGCTACATACCTGATGAGATTGCAGGAGAAATACAGCAAAATCCAACTCTGAAGCATTCCTCTCTGATTTGGAAGTCGCCCAACTCTCAAATGAACCTAACAGCTATGGATAATAATGGGAAAGGCTTTTTCTCCATTAGCTTTTTATTTCAAGGATTGGAACTTATGTTTCTGAGCAGTGGACCTGAAAGCAAGCAACTCCAATTATTCCATGTTTCATCTTTCATCACTTTTTGCCCATGTATTAGCTTTGCATCAATGCCTCTCTCTCTCTCTCCAATTTTATCTTCTTTCTTATAATCGGATCGCTTTATTTGTTGAGTAGTTGGATATTCTCATCTTATATGAGAAGTCTTGTCTTCAAATCCTTAGAGCGTATAACCTGATCCATAGTACTTGTGGATGGTGTCATAGATCCAGAGTTTTACTTATGATCATTGTGAAGTGGGGTCGATAGATTTCTACCTATTAAAAAGAAAAAACCTCTCTCTCTTCATGAAACTTTGAAGTCGTTTTTCCTAAATAGGTGAATATTTTTGTCTTAAAATTAATAGTAGATTAACACATGATCCTTCAATGAAGAAAATATTCAATATGCCCTTGATATGGTCGACCATTCTTTAAATTTTAAACTTGCTTTGTATCAAGAGTTGGATGTGTTTGTCTTACAATGAATGATGAATTAACGTATATGATCATTTAATGAAGGAAACAATTCAAAATGTCCTTACTATAGTAAAATTCTATTCAATCTAAAAAAAAGCCACAAAATAATTTAAGTTGAGGATCCAAATAAGTTAAAGAGAAAATGAAGCGTAAAACACTTTTCTTTAAGAAAAAGCATCTAAAAGAGAAGCTAAAAATATTCATAATATAAAAGCATTCATTTTAAAACTTTACATATAAATCGAAGTACTTATCATTTGTCTTTCAATACACATGCACAACGACTGAAATGAACAAATTAAATGGACACCATTTTGTATAGAATTGGAAAACAAGCTTATAAGAAAATCATCTTGCAGCTATTAAGTGAATGGTAAAGATGAAATTTTAAGAATCTAAATTCAGCTGACAAAATCCACTGGTTCGGATTAAGATAATGAGATTTTTTCGAGTTTTGAGCCCACAATAATTAGTCCTAATGATTCTAATTACTACTGTTCACATGACACTTCTGTATTGTTTTCATTGAAATTAAGGTGCCTTCATTGTTGTTGAGTAACATGATTACTTTGACCTAATTCTAAATAGAATTCTCATTAAAAAAGAATAAGAATGTGTTGCACAATTGAGTAAGGATATTAGTTTGGTGTATACACTAGAATTCAGTGTATAACCTTGTTTATTTTCCCGTGCTGTCTGCCATCACTTGGCTGAGTCAACTTTCTGCACAATTTGCTTTCTGATGTATAGCCTGCTTTTTAACAATCGACCCAAGTTATGTCCAACAAGTCACATGCACTTCTTTTTTAAGTGGGACACTCAAAAGGGGGCTAATTAATAGATGACGTGGAATGTGAGAAGGTGGGACCAATGTTATTAAATTCAATTTGATTCGACCCACGGGTTGACTCACGGGTCAACCGTGACATGGGTCAGGTCATTTTAAGACCCTTTTAGATTAAAATCTATCTGCGATCTGCGGGTCAACTCAATTTTTCTAATAAATCCTTTACTCTTAAAAATTCTTGGTTTTCTTTAAGTGAAGAAAATGAAAACGAAGATGTTAGTTCTTTTCAGAATATGATTTTTAGATTATTAGTTTTGAATATTTACAATTAAGATTGTGAGAAAAAATATGTTTATGAAATATAATCTCAGTTAATAATTTAATATTATTTATAATATCATGATCAACTCTGTTGAACCGTATTTAATTTACCTTTCCTCCAAGACAGATTGCTCCACGAGCCCGGTTTTAAAACATTGGGTGGGACTCATTATTTTTTAAAATTTCAAATTAAAATTTATTGTAACAAGAAATTCTGTTAATTTTAAAATATATATATTGATTTACTTATCCAATTTGGCTCTTATTGACTAATTTAAGTTTTTTTTTTCTGAATTTTAACTATATGTTATAATTGTCGTAAGAAAAACTGTTGCCATATTTTAGGGTTTACTTTATTTTTAGTACATATGCAATATAGGGTTAGGTCTTTATTCAAAAAATCAGATTTAATTATCAAAATATAAAGGATAGAGAGATCAAAAGTTTAAATGGAGCTAAAATGGGCCCACATGAGAGGTCTAAGAATTTTAGTCTATAAACGAGTGATTTTTGTGAAGTTACTTAATAATTAGAAAGGGCCCTCCACAGCTGTCTTCTATCCTTGAAGAGGTTGACAGCCACGCAAGCACTCATATATTATAATATTGCAGAAAGCGGTGGCAGTTTAAAAAACCGAACCGTTCAAACCATGAACCGGTTGGATAAAATACCGCCTTCATACTTCTTCTGAATTTCCACTCTTCTTCTGGAAACTAACTTTCATCCGGTGCTCCTCTGTCAGATATAAGAACCCAATCCGCCATATTTCTTTCTACCATCTGTTTTATTTTCTCTCTTCTTTTCCGAGAAAGATTTTTTTTTCTTGGGGAAAAGACAGAAGAACCACTCATTGATTCTTGAGATATGTTTTGCACAGGTAATTTTGGATTTCCTAATCTTTTGTGTATTTTATTTAACAAAATAAGATATACATGGTAGGTCAACCCTTCTCTCTAATACTTCTTTTGGCTTGCGCAATCTTTATCAGTGTTATCTGTCTCTGGTTTTGTTTGGTTTTGTTCGATTTTGTTCATTGGGTTTCTTTCACTAGATATTGTAATTGGTTGCTGCCATTCTTGTTTCATTCATACGTGCAAATTGGTTTTGTTTATTGGGTTTCTTTATGTAGATACTATAATAGGTTGATGGCTCTCTTGTTTCATTCATACTTGCAAATTGGTTCTTATTGGTTCTGTTTATTGGGTTTCTTTATATAGATACTATAATAGGTTGATAGCTCTCTTATTTCATTTGTACGTGCAAATTTATAAGACTAACTTTCGATTCAAAAGATTAGCATGATAGGTAGAGTGACATTTTTCTTAGATTTCACCCTCACAAATGATGTAGGACTCTTATTCGCACCCCATCAATCGCCCCTTGATGGTTCTGTTTGGTTCTGTTTATTGGGTTTCTTTATGTAGATACTATAATAGGTTGATGGTTCTCTTGTTTCATTCGTACGTGCAAATTTATAAGACTGACTTCCGGTTCAAAAGACTAGCATCATAGGTGGAGTGACCTTTTTCTTAGATTTCACCCTCACAAACGATGTGGGACTCTCATTCGCACCCCATCAATCCCCCCTTAGACAAGGCTCTCCCATGAATAAAACGTCACAACCATCTCATTTGGACAGGGGATCCCTGAGTCCATAGCACCCCAACAATCCTTCCTTCAAACGAGGACCCCAAGAAGCTTTGAAAGCCAAAGTTGGAGCTCATCTAATTCAAATTCATTTTATTTTGCATCTGGTACATTTTTTACTTTTAAAAAGAAATTGTTATATAGATTGAAAATATAACTGTATAAATTGAAAGTATACTTAAATATCTACCATTGGTTAAAATTTCAGTTTGAAATTCATTCACTCACTTGATTTTGATAGTTAAGTTGGCAAACGTCTTTGAAAAGATGGCATGGTGATTTTGACTCGTAAGATTGAGTGGTTAAAAATTAAATTCCAAAGAAAGATAGGTCTAACACCTTGAAAATGATGGATGATAATGGTCGATTGATAAGTTGCATCTGTATCTTTCAAAATTTTGTGATTGACTTTTATATGAACAAGAATTATATTTGTTTTGGGATTTCTGTATTTTTGTTTTTAATACCAAAATGGTTTTCCATGTGCAGGGTCTTCAGAGAAGAAACTCTGCACTTCCATATGCCCGATTCCATGGGGGAAACTCTGTGAACCCAAGAGGTTGATGTCCTTCTACTGCAACATTGTTCAGTGGAATGATTCAGCTGGAAAGGAATCAATTCCATAATGCAAAGACAGGGTTCTAGGCAGAGATTAATGGCGATGATATCTCGCTGCTGGACCCGGAGATCTACGTCGATGACATTGATTTTGTTACTATAACATTTATCCGAGCACTAGATAGATTTGGATAAGGAACCTTTTAGGTTTGGGTCAAAAGGTCTTTACTGGACCAAGTTCATTTATTCCTATCGTGTTATGATTGATCAAGATATTTACTTTTCTGCATATATCAGAACCTATAGTTGCCGAAGATAAGAAGCTTGAATCTTTGGACTCAGATGGAATTCAGCCTTGTTGAATCAACCAGTGATCTACATACTAATAGTGGATATCACAGGTTGATTCAACAAGGCTGAATTCCATTCAACGGGAGGTTCTGATACCACTTGTTAGCAATAATAGGTGGAAAACTAAATATCAACCGATCAATGACAACACGATTAAAATTAATTAGCTTGCTCCAGTGCAGACCATTTTGAGCCAAATCTAACTGGTCCCCTGTCCAAATTTTGCAAGAGCTTAGAATTGATGTTAGAGTTCCAATCGAATATCATCGATGTAGATGTCTGGGTCTGGCAGTGGAATCGCCTCAAGATCAAATGGCTCGCTCTAATAATATCATCGCACAAATCAAACGAAGAGAAAGATAAATTGGGTTATCTTTCTATTTTCCAAGAGAAAATTATAAATGCTTTACTACTGTCATCTACCATTCTTTGTTGTCCTTGTCTGAATCTCAGGCTGGATCTTTATCAGGGACTGCAAACTCCTGAGAGCAGCAGCTGCTTGGCATCTTACTGCTCGACCACGGACCAGAGCTTCAAGTCTGACCAGTCCCTTCAAGTCTGAACATCTGATTTCCTTGTGTAGATAGTTGACCAGAATATTGTGATGATTTCCATATTGTATTCCCCTAATCAAAGGAAGTCAATTATGTAGTGATTTGTACATTATTTCTTATAAATATGTGTTACTCAACATTCAAAATAAGCTCTCTCCATTCCTCTCAACATCTTCTCTTCTTCCTCTAAAAACAACTCATCATCTACTGCAGTATTTTCCATTCAAAAGTAACTAAATCAGGTTTTTCTATTGTATTCTGTCTTGTAATACAAAATTTCAGCTATGTAATATTATGCATGAATTTCAGATTGGGAAAATGGGGAATTTGCTTATTACGGAATATATAGAATAGAGTTATTTCCATACATTTTGAATAGCACACAGTATTAATCTCAAATTACTTGAATTCCAACTTGTCAATCTTAAATTTTGGCCCCAAATTTCAGGGATAATTTGGAAATATCGGCCCCAAATTTATGCAATAATGAAGCAAACAGTTTTTAATCTTAAATTTCAGTCTTAATTAGTTAACACTCAGTTGTCAACTTGTCAATCTTAAATTTTAGCAATAATGAAGCAGAAATTTTAAATCAAAATTTCAAAATTTGCGTGCTCCAAATTTCATCAAAATTTCAGATGGAAATTCCAGCAAAAGTTTTTAAAATTATCACTTTTGAATTCAAAATCATAAATATTTAATGATAAAAAATAAGCAAGATTAATTTAATGATCACTTTAAAAAAATTCTACAATTCTGTGTAATTTTTTCATAATTTTTTAAAAACATTTGAAATTCTCGAGTTCATAGCTTAAAACAATATTTAACATGTAAATAACCAATATTTAATAAAAAAAATTACATATTCATAAAGCACGTAATTTTCTTCATTTTATGTAATTTTTCTGAAATTTTTTGAAAAAAAATAAAAATTAAAAATCAGGAGAAGAGAAAAAATACCGGCCGATATATGAGCCTTTGTGATATTTTCTCCCTTGATTACCAGTTAAAATTGCAGATCACAAAATTTTTTTTAGCCAATTGATCTCTTTGAAGAATTCAGAGGACACTTATTAGTTTTGATTGTTAAGACTAATGGCTAGAAATTGAGTTTTAGGTTAAAATTTTCATTAGTACCTGCCAATTGGTTTTGTTTATTGGGTTTATTTATGTAGATACAATAATAGGTTGATGCCTCTCTTGTTCATTCATACGGGCAAATTTTTATTTTTAGTCTCATAGGTGGGGTGACCTTATTCTTAGACTACCTTGATAGGTGGACCATCGACCCCACCAAAAGCCATGGCTTTCAAAGCTAATTTATATGTTCAGATTCCATATCCTTGAATTGATTTAGAATGCTTGCAACTATTAAATTCAATTATTAAGAAAGTGAAAATGAACCTTATTTTCTATCTAAACTTAATGCATTTTGATATAACTTAATTCTTTAAAATTAAAATGTCAGCTTGCTTAACTCTCTTTAATCCAAAATATCATTATTTATAACAAAATAACATTTTTTTAATTTACGTATAGGAAATCTCAAACACAGTCCTACTAAAATGTCCACGTGTGAGCCTACTATCCCTAGAGTAAACCAAGGTTATGTCATGAGCTCAAACCCGCAACTTCACACTTTCTGAGATGGGAGACAACTAGTTAAACTACACCCATAAATATCAATTTAATAAAACTTTAAATGGGGACAACAAAAAATTTATACAAATAAGTCTGGTAAAGGTAACCATTTATTAGATTGCTTTCTATTACATTTTGATTTTATTAGATTTAACTATTAAATCAAACTGCTTTTGAGCCGTTTTGAATTATAATATTAATATAATATCATTATAAATAAAAATATTATATTCCTAAAGTTGGCAATAGAGAACTGAGAAAATAAAATGTATAATGTTTTTAATCGAACCGCCTTAAACATTGATTAAAAATTAATCAAGTCAAACTTTATAAACCATTTTAATCTCAACGAAGCCGACTTTTAAATTCCTAAAGTTTCTAAAAATAACAAGCTTTAATGGTAGAATCGTAAATAAATAGAAGTCCAACCTTTCCTTATAAAAGAACGAGGACCGTGTCTTTCAAATACCGCCTTATGATCTGAAAGGCCGAATCCTTCTATTTATTGTGAATTTCCACACTCTTCTTCTCGAAATCGACTTTCAATCGATACTCCTCTGTCAGATATCAGAACCCTATTCGGAAAATTTCTTTCTAGGATCTGTTTTTCTTTTCCAAGAAAGATCTTGTCCTTTCTTTTCTTGGGGAAAAGAAAGAACCACTCGTTGCTTGTTGAGATACGTTCTTCTGTTTATCTTTTGCAAAGATGGGTGGTTGGAGAGGATGTCAAAGGTCTAATTGCAGGAAGCCCTCTTCTGGTAATTTTGGATTTCCTAATCTTTTTACTTTTTTTTATTTTCCCTCTTTTGGTTTCTTATTTCTTTATCGCTGTTATCTTTCTGTGATTTTGTTTGGTTTTGTTTATCGGGTTTTCTTTCTGTAGATACGATGATAGGTTGATGCCTCTCTTGTTTCATTATCATTGTAGAGTTGTGTTGTTGTGTAGAATAGATTTTTGGAAGATGGGTTTGTATCTTCCTTTATCTTTTGTTCTTGTTATTGGATTTTATTTGAATCTTTGAATGTTATTTCATTGATTAGAAGAATCGTTTTAGGGTTTGTAGTGTACATAAAATTTCTATTTATTTTATTCTTTACGAAAGCTTTATTTGTAGGTTTTTTGTCCTAGTTTTAATTTGATTTAGAAATTCAACCCGAAAGCCAATTCCCAAATATGATCAATCATGCTCGATTTAGATACTAGGTTCCAACAAATGTACCCCTGTGAATCTAATTTAGATGGTAAGCTAGGTGTTTGAGTCACAAGAAGAGGATAAAATTTGAATAGGAAACCAACAGATGTAAATAGAACCAAAGAATTCCATTCAAGTTGATTTGGTATGAACACAGGATTAAATTTGATAGAATGAGAGTGATACACAGAGAGTGAGAGAGCCAAAGAAAGATAGGACAACACCTTGAAAATGATGGATGATTATGGTTGATTGATAAGGAAGCGATGATGGTTGCATCTATATGTTTCAAAATTTTGTGATTCCATCTACTTTTTATTGTTTGAATTAATAATTTTTATTCTAAAATTTACGGTTGCATGTCAAAAAAAAATTCTAGCTTTTTTTTTGAATTGGAGCGGTATGTTGTTTTTGAGGATTCTTGCAATTTGCATAAGGAAATTTGATGTAGAGGATTTCTTGTTATGTTGGGCTTTTTTCCCTCAAACAGTTACATATTTTATGAATTGTATAATTTTGTTGGAATTGTACTTTATATGTTGTTATTCCAAATTTACAGTGACTTTTACATGAACAAGATCGATATTTGTTTTGGGATTCTGTATTTTATGTTTTTAATACCAAAATGGTTTTCCATGTCTTAGGAGAAGAAATTCTGGACTTCCATTTGCCTGATTCCATGGGAGAAACTCTGTGAAACGAAGAGATTGATGATGTCCGATTCAGCTGGAAAAGAAGCAATTCCATAATGCAAAGACAGGGTTCTGGGCAGAGATTAATGGCCTTCACTGCGATGATATCTCGCTGCCGGACCCATACATCTACATCAATCACATTGATGGTAACCATAACATGATCCTCAGCTCTTGCTTAGATTTGGATACGGAACTGTTAGGTTTGGCTCAAAAGGTCTCCACGGGAGCTAAGTAAATTTTTTTTTGTTGTGTTGTAATTGATCCTAACAAATGGCATCAGAACATCCAGTTGTTGTTGAAGATGAGAAGCATCTTCAAATACCACTTGTTAGGAATAATATATAGAAAAATAAATATCAACATATGAATCACAACACGATAAAAATAAATCAACTCGCTCCCGTGCAGACCATTTTGAGCCAACCTAACAGGTTCCCTATCCAAATCTTGAAAAAGCTCAAGATTGATGTTAAGAGTTCCAATCGATGTCATCGATGTAGATGTCTGGGTCTCACAGCGGAATCGCCTCCAAGATCAAATGACTCGTTCTCATAATATCATCAACAAGCTTTTCAATTGATCAGATCTCTAACAACACTAGGTTTGTGTATTGTATACAAATGTTTTAAGTTAATATGAATAAATTTGTATTAGAGAGGTTTTGTGATGGGAGAAGAGAGGAGCAAAAGAGAGCAAAAATCAAACATCTCCTTCAATTTTTCACCAATAACTCTACATGAAAGAGAAGTTCTCGTATCTTTCATTCTCTTGTAAAAACAATTTTACTGTTGTTTCTATTCTCAATTTTTTCTTTTTTATAAAAAATCAATCAGGTTGATTTGAATACAATGAAATTCTATTCGAATTTAGTAGAGTCGGGTCAGACAAAAAACTATTATTATCTATAGCCAACTCAATCCAAATCCGACCTCATTCGACCCATTGTCTTCGCTATTCTCTATTCATTGATACCCAAATAGGAATGTAAGTTTGCTTGGAAATAAAATTCAAAAGGATTAAAGAGTCATGCTTACAAATAATAGGGCTTTGCATGTTGTTGGGTGAAATTTCGGCAGAAATGCCCAATGATTTAGGCCCACAATCAAGAGGAGTTAGAATGGGATAAATCTGATCTATTACATTCCTAAACAGAATGGATCACATTGATACTCTTACTTGACTTTCCAGAAAACATGACATGGATCCAAAGTTCCAAACCTGGATGCCAGTGGCCCAAAATCTACAAGTAAACCCAATTTTCATACTGGGTTATTTGGGTTTTGGATTCATCAACATTCTTGGGCCTAACCCACAATAACAGCAGACTCAACCCTAAAAATTCTCAGATTGGATCCTTGTTTAAGTCAAGGATTGGGTTTGGTGAACCTCATGGTGATTATGGATCTTGAAACGTGCTTTGCAAACCCAATTTGAGTTTATCTCGGGTTGTGGGTTGACTCAAGTATCATTCTTACTTCTGTTTTTGAAGACCAAGGTATCCAAGTGTCCCATCTTACTAATCCTTAGGGCATGTGTAAACCTCTCAATCCACATACGAGTACAGGAATTATCATTCTTACTTGCTCACACAGTTAACTTTTGATTTGTACATTGATATTTTTTTCAAAAGGAGGCACTAAAATGATACTCCCTCCGTCCTATTTTAATTGTCTCATTTGAAATATTTGTGTTTTTTAAGGAATGTTTTATATAAGGCTAGCACTCCATGTGATCTCATCAATTTTCAACACACTTTATACTACTCCAATACAAATAAGACAACTATTTTGGGACAATTCTAAAATCCGTATATACATAGGGAGTATAAAAATAAGATTTTTTGTATTTTTCATTTTTACTTTTTAATTTATCAAGGACGATACAAGAGGAAAAATAGAAAAGCTTTATCCAACCAAAATTGATACTTTTCTAACAATTCTATTCCGTCAAACAAAATGAGTTTAAGAGATAATTACCTTTTTTTTTTTCAACAATTGGTTAGTATTTTATTAAGAAAAAAAATTAAGGAGAAAACCCCTAAACAAATACAGGAAGAAATGGGTTCAAATCTAAGTATCGATCGGTATTTGGTTCTTGGCCGAGATTTCTCTCACTTAATATTTTTATTTTTAATTAAAACCTGAGATATCGACCGATATCGACGATATATATCAGCCGATATTTAAATCCTTAATCTAAAGTTCCATCTAAAGGGGTAGGTCGATGAGGCTTGAGCTGCTCGAATATTTTGCTGGACAGATTATAATAGGGGCTAATATGCAAAATGTTGAGTTCTTTTAAAAAATATTATCTACATAAGTAATCTAATGGTGGGAATACATTTAGAAGAAAATTATAGAAGATCAAATTTAAATTTTAAAATGAAAAATAAATTGAACAAACAAAATTCGACGTAGAGCTCTTGTGTTCAGACCGACACGTGGACGTTTTTGTAGTTTCTGTCAACCTAACTGTTGAAATGTTGAACTACAAAATGGTGGGAATTTTGTTTGCCTTTTATTTTCAAATATTAAATGTGTGGAAATATTATTTTTTTACAAACGAAATTTTCTATTCATTTGTTATTTTTATAGACATTAAATGTGTAAAAATATTATTTATTTAAAAGTAAACTATATTGATTTGGATGTTTATAAAAAAATCCTAAATCAATCCAACTTCGAGTTAGGCCCAATTAGAGTCGAAACCCAACCCAATCCCCCTCCCTCCATGTTCAAGTGTAACTTATACAATATCTAATGTAACACTGGGATTAAATAACAAGAGAGATCTGCAAAATTTCTCATTTTTTATGAATAATAAAAAAAAAAAAATTATCAGTTCATTGAATTATTAAAATATATTGATAACCCTTGCTAATTAACTTACAACCCTAATTTCAAATGATTTTTTTTTCAAATTAGTATAATTTGACGACTAAGCTTATTTATATTAAAGGACTCACCAAATTAGGTGGTGATGGACTTGTTCCAGAGGTTTTTCTTTGAATATACAACATTTGTTGAAAATCGTTTTGATTAAATCAACTAAGTTATTTTTTTGATCAATTTAAATTATTTTTTAATCTTTAAACTTTAAAACCTTAAAAACATGACCTCATTCATTCTATTAAGATTATTGTGGGCATATATTCGAGGAAAGATCTTCCAATGAACCATCATTTCCGCCTTTAATTTAGCGGGCTCCTACACCTAGATATGTAGAATAATACATTGCACACTACTATGTAAGTGATAAATTCACATTTATATTTACCCACCAAGTCACCCCTAAATATTTAAACAATTTAAAATAGAAAAAAAGAAAAAGAAAAAGTTTGATTAAAATAGTAATTTGGCCCTTAAAGGTGAAATTTGACAATCAAAATGATATCAAATAATGAATTAAATTATTTTGTACTGAGTATCCAACAATTTCCCACACATAAATTTGAAAGAAAAAAAAATTGTTATGTCCCACATTGATTCCAACATATCTAAAGTTATTACTTGAATCCAAAGTTATTTTCATAATCAGATCAAAAGCCATGGCATTCAAACCTAATTTATATGTCCATAATTCCATATCCTTGAGTTGATTTAGATTGCTTGCAATTATTAAATTCAATTATTAAGAAAATAAAAAATGAAAAACTCCTTATTATCTTTCTAAACTCAATGCATTTTGATTTAACTTAATTCTTTAAAATTAAAATGCCACCTTGCTTAACTCTCTTTAATCCAAAATATCATTATTTATAATAAAATAAATTTAATCTAACTATGAATGTCAATTTAATAAAACTTTAAATAGGGACAGCAAAAAATTTATAAAAATAAGTCTGGTAAAGGTAACGATTTAAAATTCAAAATCGTTTATTAGATTGTTTTCTATTACAGTTTGATTTAAGTACTGCTTTGAGCCGTTTTGAATTATAATATTAATATAATATCATTAAAAAATAAAAATATTATATTCAAAATAAGTTGTCCAATTATAAAATTGTAAAAAAATGAAAAATAATATTTTCGGTAAAAGAGAACCGAGAAAATAAAATAAATAATATATAAAATATATTTTTTATCGAACCGCCTTAAACATTGATTAAAATTTAATCAAATCAAACTTTGTAAACCATTTAAATGTAAAAGGAGCCGACTTCTAAAAGTTTCTAAAAATAACAAACTCTAATGGTACGATTGTAAATAAAGAGAAGTCGAATGTGAATAACTTAATAATATCGCAAAAAGCGGTGGTTGTTTTCTAAGACTTCTGCAAGCAACCTTTTCAGGGACCGTATCTTTCAAATACCGCCTTATGCTCTGAAACCTTCAATTTATTCTGAATTTCCACTCTTCTTCTCGAAATCGACTTTCAATCAATACTCCTCTGTCAGAAGAACCCAATTCGGAAATTTCTTTCTGCGATCTATTTTATTTTCTCTATTCTTTTCCAAGAAAGATTTTGTTTGTCTCTTTTTCTTGGGGAAAAGAAAGAACCACGTTGTTCTGTTTATCAGTTCTTCTGTTTATCTTTTGCAAAGATGGGTGATTGGAGAGGATGTCAAAGGTCTAATGGCAGGAAGCCCTCTTCAGGTAATTTTGGATTTATTCATCTTTTTTTTCCTTCTTTTGGTTTCTGCTTTCTTTATCTGTGGATTTGTTTATTGGGTCTCAAACTGTAGATACGATAATAGATTGATTGATGGTTCTGTTGTTTCATTATCATTGTAGAGTTGTGTAGAATAGATTTTTGGAAGATGGGTTTGTATCTTCTTTTCTAATAGAGCTTTTTGTTGTTGTTGTTGTTGTTATTGGGTTTTATTTGAATATTTGAATGCTATTTCATTTGATTAGCAGAATCGTTTTAGGGTTTGTACATAAACTTTTTATTTATTTTATTCTTAACGAAAGTTTTATAGGTTTTTTGACTTAGTTTTAATTTGATTTAGAAATTCAACAGAAAACCAATTCCCAAATATAATGAATCTTGTTCGATTTAAAAAAACTCATTTTAAAGGATGGCTGAAAAGTGCAACCCTGTCCCACTAAAGATATCCAAATTATAAGATGGGGTGAGATATGTACATATAATGGTCTAATGATCTCTGTGTCAATCTTGTCAATGCGATGGATTTCAAAATTAGGGCACCTAAAAAATCATGGGTGTTTTGTTAAAATTTCGTGATTATAAAATATATCTCTTAGATGAATGGATGGACATTCTAATGATTAAAAGATGCGAATGGAACCAAAGAATTCTGTTCAACTTGGTTTGGCATGAATACAGACGAGAAGCATCCCAACACTGAGAATTAAATTGATAGAATGAAAGTGATACATGGAGATGGTGCTACACAGAGAGCCAAAGAAAGGAGGATTTCTTGTTATGTTGGGATTTTTTCCCTCAAAAGTTAAATATTTTTTGAATTGTATGATTTTGTTGGAATTGCACTTTATATGTTGTTATTCCAAATTTACAGTGACTTTTACATGAACAAGAATGAAATTTTTAATATCAAAATGGTTTTCTACGTGCAGGGTCTTGGCAGCCAACTGTTCCTTCTTGGGAGAAGAAATTCTGCACTTCCATATGCCTGATTCCATGGGGGAAACTGTGTGAAACCAAGAAACTGATGTCCTTCTACAACAACATTGTTGAGTGGAATGATTCAGCTGGAAAAGAAGCATTCCAAAACGCAAAGAGAAGATTCTGGGCAGAGATTAATGGCCTTTACTGCGATATCTCGCTGCCAGATCCAGATATCTACATCGATAATATCGATTGGAACTCCGACATTGATCCTGAGCTCTTGCTAGATTTGGACAGGGAACCTCCAGTTGAGGAAGATGGGAAGTCTGGGTCTTTGGGAAGTGGATTGTATGCAGCCTTGTTGAATCAGCCTGTGATATGCACTGGATGGGGAGATGCAGATGACCCCGTCCCGCCAGTTAATGATTCAGCAATTCCTGAACAGGAGGGGCAGTGGGATAGAAATGCAAAAAACAGTAATACATGTGAAAGTGGCTGGGGTGATCCACATACTAATGGCGATAATAGTAATGCATGGGATAACAGTGCTTATAAGGAAAACTCTTATAATCGTAATGCATGGGGTCGCAGCAAGGGGGCAAGCCAAGTTGAAGAGAATAATTCATGGGGACACTGGGAGCACAAAGTCAAGGAGGCAGAGCATATGGAATCTCGAAATGATGGTAGAGATTGGAGATCAAAGGCCAGTAATCATAGGAAGCAAGGAGGAGGCCATTACACATACAGATCTCAAGGCAACCATTGGCAAATGAATGGTGGGTGGAAGAATGGCAAAGGAGGTAAGAGGGCAAATTTCGGTTATGAGCAACCTGTGATCAGTGAACGCCCTTCGGCTCCAAGGCAGTGGAACTCTGTTCGATCTTGCGGCCCAGTGAATTATGATGAATCTGCTCTACTCAGTAATAGATGGAGTTGGGAGAAACCAGTTTCTTAGACATTATATTTTGAACCTTAAAACAGTTTGTGTTAGAGTGAGATGGTTTTATTCGGATTTCTTTTTGCCAGTTTCTTTGTCATTCTTTTAAGCTTCAAAACATCTGTTGTTACTGCTGTTATTGCATTATTCAACTAAAAGACCAGTATGGGTGATCAGTGCCTGTAAATCATTGAATTGTCTGCAGCCAATGTCTTGTATATTCTTCATGACACATTATAAGAATGGAGGAATCGGTTCAGTCATGTTTTTTTTGTGTGTGTGTTAACTGATATATTATAACCTTTTGTTATCAGAATCATCATCAATATTGTCACTTGAAACTTTAGTACAATATCAAATGCTCTCTAGCTAGAGTTAACTAGGTTTTGCAGAAAAGATCAAGATCCAAAGAACCGTCAGCTGCTCAAGATGAATGAATTTTTGTCTTGAGTGAATTTTTAAAGCAGAAATGTTCATTGTACTGTCATGTAATGTAAGACATCTTCAACTAAAAAACTTTTGTGTGGTCCAAATTGCTTTGCAGAATTACATCTCATTATGACCAGATTGACATTGATCACTTCTCCAAACCCTTAAGATCAGGTTAGTACTTGTTTAGGGTCTGTGATCAACCCTAACCAAAATGACAATGGCATATTCTTGACTTGGCCACTCAATTAATGGTGTTTTCACAGGATTCATAAACCAATCGGTTTCTGATTCACTTATTTAATAAATTAATCAATTCAGAACAAGTCAACACCTGTTGCTCTCGGTGGCCAGTCTGATCATTGCCGGCCCCACCAAAAAAAAAAAACACTTAAAGCCATTTGTATGACCCATCACTACTAGAGCAACCTGCACTAAGCATCAAGTCTGCAGTTTGAAAAAAAAAAAATTTAATAGATTACAATTGCTTAGCAGCCAGTTCTAAAGTTCAACCAACATTTCAAAGTATGCCCATCTCTTCCATCTCTAAATCAACACTTACAAAATACATATTAGATTGCAAGATCTGGCAGTTCTATTGATCATACAAAGCTGAACTACAAAATGTGAGCTTACATTTCACGCTTAGGACGGTTTCGAGATCGTGGAAGTGCTGGTTCCTGATCCACTTCACGCACGAGAAGGTCATGAGGTTGCTGACGTTTGGGTTCCTCATCCATAGGGCGGAGCACATCTCCATCTTCATCTTCCTCTTCCATTATTGCTTCATTTATGGCAAGCTGATTTCCAAAAACAAAAAATTATCAGCAAAGGTTTTATCTTTTTTGATAAGATGCAATCTTCATCACCATCATAGAAGCTCATTTCAATTAAGTACAGGTTCTTAAGATCTACCTTTCCTCTCAAGACAATCAAAAGCCATGATCTCTATAAGAATAAATCCTAGCATACCATTTCTAGTCCACTACACATAAAAATCTTATTCATACTCCCGGGAAAAAAGAAAACCTACCCAATGCTTCCGTATAGTAAAATGATGCTATTGAAAATATAGTTATTTATCGTTGCCAATTATTTTATTGAACTAGGAGAAGAAAGCAGAGATGCAAGCATATATGAACCTTGTGATTAGGATAGGCTACATCCATATCCAGCATATTTTGAATAGTTGCCCTACACTCATCACTATAACCAATTGATTGGATTAAAATGAAAATAAACTGATTGGGTTAAGAAATTTAGATAGCTTCTGTTCGGGTCAGAAACAAACCACAAGTTGGCTTCATTTCGTGTATGAAGCAACCACAAATTAATGCATAAAATTATCTTCTGCCCTTCCTAGCTCTACTACTCAAAGTACATAGTTTTCCCACTGAAATGCAGTAACTGATACAGTTTCTGACAAGTGCAGTATGTCCATCACAGTTCTTTCAACTACTGCTAATTGTGCTTTAACTGCTGCCAGCGGTTCTGATTTTGAACCATCTCCATGTCAGCATCTGGTTCTTCTCCATGTCAGCATCTGGTGGGCCCAGGTGTCACATTCATTTGGATGCTAGTTCGTATCAACTCCTCCCTCCATCCGACAAGCCTTGTCCTCAAGGCTGAGATTGGAAAAATTTAGATCAAGTTGTGTTTCTTCATCCTTTCCATGCTCTATTATGAGTAACTGTGCTGGTTTGCACTTATAACATGGTTGAAACTTTTTTTTTTTATGACCAAGGTGTCCAGGCCTCTTAGAGCATGGACTAGCGTTGGGGTATGTGCAAGTTTCCCTACCCACACACACCGAGTAACTCTACGGAGAATGTCCCTTTGGGATGGAGTGGGAATCGAACTCAGGACTCCCACTTCCTGAAACTTTCCACCCGCAATAAAAACATTAACCCTTCTCTCTTCGTCTCTGCATTTCCCTCCAAGTGATGTTTTTGATTGGTGATGGAGAAACAATGTCCGATTGTCGAATGCAGCAATAAGAACCATTGTACTTGTTGTTTTCACCATTTTCTTTTGCCGTTCAATTTGATCCCCCCTCATTCTGCGAGTTTGATGGCATGCCTCAGTGAACGTGACTTGAACATTCGAACTTCTCCCCCAATTTCTTCCATTAATCCCCCAATGAATGCCCCTAAAAGTGCCTTCTCTGGCCAACCGCGGGCATTTGTTAAGAGTCTCTCAAATTCTTGTTGATATTCACAAACAGTCCCGTTTTGTCGAATTTTCAAAAAGGGCTTCATCAAAGTTCTCACACTCGGTAGGTCCAAACCGAGCACATAGTTCATCTAAAAACGTATCTCATGGCACTTCACCATGGGTCTGCTCTAACTGATACCAATGGTTAACTTCCTCTTTTAGATGAAACGAAGACAATGCCATTCTTTGATCAGTCGGCGTCCCTTGATAGTTGAAGAATTGCTCGATTAGATTGAGCCATTTAGTCGTCTCTGTTCCCGAATATCGTGGAAAATCTATTTTTATGTAATGTCGTAAAACATGTCCTGCTGTTGCAAAATTATTCTCACCAAGGTGGACTGTTCTACTATTTTCTCCATGGTGGACTGCTCGACTATGACACTATGGCTCCGGTGGAATGCGTAATTCCACAATAGCATCAGTTAATGCTCGAGTGTCTCCTACAACTGTTGTAATCTGTCTGCAGTTTGTTGCGAGTTGTTTCAGATGGCCACATCTAACTGACAGAAGTTTTCCATCATATCATAAGCATTCCCTTCTAATTTTTCTATCCTTTCTTTGTTGGTGAGTTGTGACATCGTGTCGTCGGCTCTGATACCAACTGATAGGATTAGAATGGAAATAAACTGATTGGATTAAGAAATTAACATAGTTTTTGTTCGGGTCAGAAACAAACCACAAGTTGGCTTCAATTCGGGTCTGAAGCAACCACAAATCAATGCATAAAATTATCTCCTGCCCTTCGTATCACTACTACTACATAAAGTTTCTCCTACGAAATGCAGTAACTAATACACAGTTTCTGCCAACAAAAGCTGCAAAGTAACTGCAGTATGTCCATGTATTACAGTTCCTTTAACTACTGCTAATGGTGCTTTAACTGCTGCCTACGGTTCAAATTTTGAACCACCTCCATGTCAACGTCTGGTTCTTCTCCATGTCAGCGTCTAATGGGCCCAGATGTCACACTATGGGCACCATTTGGATGCTGGTTCGTATCACCAATGGAATGCCCACAGACTTGGTTCCCAATACAAATAGGTAATATCATAAGTCAGCTTCAATACCTTGCACGGTGTAGCTCAACTGGCAGGCACTTTTGCTCAGGAACCAAAGGTCTCAGGTTCGAGTCCGATAGTCACCCGATGCCCGTGGCTTGCGTGGGCCTGCATGCATCGATTTTTACCCAATGGCCTCATACTTGAGGAGAGGTGGGGGTCTTGGATTTCTTCATCATCCTAAAAAATTAACCAGCCTCAACTAACAATCTAATGCCCCAAGCTTGGAACCGGAACATGATGGAATAGCATGAGAGAGCTTGTTTTATCATGAGCACAGAAGATCATAAATGGTTTCTGGAAAACAACTGAATGGTTGGCGCTAGCACCCAAGGGGAGAGGGTGCTCAATTGAAACTTCGAACAAAGTGTTTGGAACTTGAAAGGTCATAGATTACGGATTGACAAGCAACAACGGCCTAAATAGGGAATGAGTCAAGTTGAGCCCAGATGGAATAACGAATTGATGATGGTAGTGATAACATTCCCTTTTTCTTCTCATTTGATTGCTAAAACAATATCATTCTACTATGACAGGATTTGGCATTAATATTAACGAAAGTTAATATATATTGTAGAAGAAGGTAAACCCCTGCTGTGTTTGTGTGCTAAATTACATAATTTAAACATATAACATGGGCTGATCACAAAAAGCATATGATATGTACTGCATGCATTCTGTATCCTCTGTAGCATTTCATTTTAAGTTTAGATCTGCACTCACATGGTAACTGGATTCATTATTCCAACGTCTCTTACAAATAGACTGTTTGCAACTATCCACAATTTCCAAGAAATGAATACAAGAAACTGATCAACTGCTTATAGCTACATCACCAGCTAGGGTGTATCACCATCTCAACTCTTGAGAAATGGATGCAGGAAATTATAAAAGCAATAAATGCATGGAACCCCACATTTTGCAACAACAAACTATAGTGTTGTGGAAAGGGAAGTGAGATAGGTACTGTGAGTGCCCTGTAATGTAAGATAAAAGAAGACAACATGTACACAGCATGAGTGTGTCATATAATTTAAACAACAATGTGTTATGTAGATTCTTTGAAATGGAACCTACTAGTGATAGACACCTCTGTGTTAGATTCTTCAAGAATTTCTGTAGACTTTTCTAACGTCTCAGATTCTTCATGGATTATATCAATACTAGATTCACATTGTTTTCTAAAAGACACTTTCTAATCGTTTGCGATCCAACTAAAAGGTTAAAATCTTTTAAAATCTTTATTATTTGATTGTTTTGACTAGAAGTTTATAGACTGATTTTAACTGTGTTATTTTTACAGTTATTTTATTTCAAAAAATAATTATTTCAGCTTATTCAAGTGTTATGTTGAATCCTGTGTTTTGGTCTTCTTTTCTGTTTGGAATTTATTTATTTTTTAATCAAACACTTCATACATGTGTTGATTCCAAGACATATATCCATGCCCATGCAACTTAGGAGTTACAAACAACATGAATTCTTGACGTCTGATACAAATGAGAACAATCAGATAAGAAATGTATAATCTGTAAATTTGATATGAAGTTGCCATTTCTGCTATACATTAAATGGCTGTGTAGTTGCTCAGTAGCAACACAGTAGTAATCGTTTTGGTTCAATTGATCTAGTGCGATACAAGTAAGAAATTCATCTTGAATTTACATGTCGAAGTAAAATGTCATGCCTGATACAAATCGAGGATAAACAAAACCACAGAGCAGAATTATAGATAGCCAAGAATTGCAAATGAAGATAACATGTTCGATGAAGGAAATCCAAACAAAACCCAGATAGGTATTTGACAATCGGAATGTGTGTGGACTTCCAAGACGTAAATTAGAGCAAATCGGAAATATGACTCTACATTATCCCCTGTCGAGGAAAAATCCAAACAAACCCAGATAGGAAAATGACAGACACGAATTGCAAGTGAAGAATCCGTCTTCAGTACAATTCAATAAATCCAAGCAACCTCAGGTAAATTGCTTGACAGACGTGAATCGCAAGTGAGTCCAGTCAAAATTCAAGTAAATAGAAACAAGCCCAGATGGCGAAATTGATTGATAGACATGAAATGCGTATGAAGATAAGGTGTTCGAGACAATTCAAGGAAAAAGAAAATCGAAACAATTCCACATGGAGAATATATACAGAAACAGAAATAGCATGTGAAGATGTTGGGTCATACCTCTTCGAGGTACTCCTGGTCGAGCTTGTCAGCAATCCTAATGGAAGTAAAGATGGTGACGGCAAGAAGGGAGAGCGGGAAGATGAAGGCGAAGATGTAGTTGCTGGTGCTTGGAGGGCCGGCTCCCGCCACTACCAGCCTCTTCCTCCTACTACCCCAGACACCACTCCTGTAACCCAAAGCATCCAAACGGATTCCAGCTGCTGCTTGCGGTGATGTAGATGATGGAAAAAGGGAAGTTGAGTGGAGGAAGGAAAGTGAGATTCGTCTGAATTTTAGGCATTTTGGTGGAACTGTGAAAAGGAAAGTTGGGTGGGAAATGGAGAAAATGGCTGGGGAAAGCATGGAAATGGCCATTTCGTCTTGAACGAGCTTATCCAAGGAAAGTAGTAGTGACGGACAACCAAACAGAAGAATGCCATTGGTCATTTCATTTTCTAAGTGGAGACTGGAGGACTGCAGAGGAGGTCTGAGCTTGTTTTTTTTTTTTTTTTTCCTACCTTTTTTATATGATCACCATCGGTAATCACATCAGGAATGAGACCCATCATATAATAAAAATTAAAAAATAAAATGTTAAATAAATATTATAAAAATTTAATGACATTTAAAATAAAGTTTACCAATTCATTCTAGTCTTTTATCTTTAAAAATTAAAATAAATTATTATATAAATATTTCTCTCTATAATATTCAACAGAACAGTAAAAATTTCACCGAGTACATATAAATTAAAGTTTAATATATACTTTTAAATAATATTTTAAACACTTTCAATTTACCATTGAAGGTGCATCTAATCAAATATTGGAAGTGAAGTTCCCATTAGAATTCGCTTATTCGGTAACTAAGAGATAAAGTTAAAATAATATTTTTTTATTCCTCCCCTCACATTTTTGAAATTCCTTTTCAAGAAAGGAGTATTAATAATACCCAATGTAACCATTACAAAAATTCCCCCTCATTCAAATACAACTCTAGTCTCTAAATTGACTCGTCTTCTAATAATATGTTTAAAATATCTTAAAAAGATTTCTCTCAATTATCATCTATTAGAGTTTTTCTTAATTATCCCTCACACAATCATTTTTAATTATATCTCTTAAAATTAATCTGCTCATTTAACATAATATATGCGTCAATATTACTCTAATATTGTCTATTGGTCTTTTTTTAACTATCCGACATTTTGTTTTATGTAGTATTACGGGTTTAATAGTCTTTTTATAAAATTATCTCTTTAAAATTATAATGCTCCACCGAAATATTTGAGATTTTAAATAAAAAATAGCTCCCATTTTCTCAATTTTCATAATTTTTGACTAATCATTAAAATGGAATTGATACACCTCTTGTTGGCAGGTGAGTTCCGGTCATCTAGTGCGCCGCACAAGTGCACAACTACGGATCACCTGCGCACTATTGTTATGTTATCGTTTCATCTATTTAAAGATAGGGTTTACTAAATTAAGTTAAGATATAATTTTTGTTTAAAATATTTTTTAATTTGTTATCTATAAAAGATATTTGAATTGGATCAATCAATTCATACTTTTTTAAAATCTCTAAAATTTAATTAATTTAAGTTAGTTTTTATTCTTTAAAATTTATAAACACATAGTTTAATTGATCTAATTAAATCTCTCCAATGGGTCTCGTAATAAAAGAGACCCTCACAATAAACTTATCCTTACCTTGTTTGATAGGCTCGATCCCCAAACATGCAGAGTGATACCTTGTTTGATGGTTAGTGTTGATTTGCACAATAGAAAAAAAAATGAATTATCCAATGTTATCACACTCATGAGAAAAGATGGTTTCGAATGTGTATATACGTATTTTTTAGATTTTGTAAAATTGTTAGATTTATTATTTAATAAATTAAATGACAAATACTTGATTAAAAAATTTATAATTTTTTTTTCCAACTCTCTTTTTTTATCCATCTAACGGTGGCTATAATAACTTCATAGTATGTAAAAAATATATATAGTTCAACCGGTAATCTCAGGCCTCAGGAAGCAGGAGGTGTAAGGTTCGAGCCCCCATGGCCTCACAAAAGTGTGCTCTAAGAGCAGTGGGTATTACCCGCGGAAGTTTTAGACTGAGTTTCCTGTGATTTCCTACAGATAAATACAAAAAAAAACTTTTAAAAAGTAATGAATATTTTAAAATTTTAAACCTGACTATTAAGATGATAACGTTTGATCATTTTACAATAATAATTACAGATATATTTTAACATTGTATGGATAATAGGAAGATGGGTTTAATCTTGTCATTTTCACTGAAAAAATGTTTGAAATTCTCTTGATACTTTTCATCTAAAAATTGAAAAAAAAAAAAAAAATCGACATGTGACCTATATCAATATTTTAAACATTATTAAATTAGTTATTTTTTAAGAGTAGCAATCCTCCCATGGGAGGTTTGTGTAACTAGATACGGGAATTAGTGGATTCTCGATTTTATCCTTTACATGAACTGTAAAATTTCGACTAGCCAATGCAAACTTTGACTAGCAGATTTACTGTTCATGTAAAATTTTGGCTAGCCGGTTTACTGTTCATGCAAATTTTGGTGAGCCGATGTTACTATTTATGCAAATTTTTGAGAGCCGATTTAATGTTCGTGGGAATTTTGACGAGCCGGTGTTACTGTTCATGCGAATTTTAGCGAGTTGATTTACTGTTCATGTGAATTTCGACGAGCTGTTGTTACTGGTCATGTGAATTTCGGCGAGCTGATTTACTGTTTATGTGAATTTTGACGAACCGATGTTAATGTTCATACGAATTTCGGCGAGCCGTATTACTGTTCATGAAAAGGGTTAGTGAGCCGATTTTACTTTTCATGAGAAGGGTAAAATCGAGAATCAACTTATTCCCGTGTCTAGTTACATGAAAATCCCATGGGACCACTACCCTTTTTAAATAGAAATTTCTAATAACACTAGTAAAGACTAATGTCATAACTTAAAAGTCTATATTCAAATTTCACGAACATCAAATATACAGTCGGCTGATAAAAATAATTTATAAAATGTAATTATTAAATTATAATTTATATTAATAAATAAATAGGTCGAGGAAAAGGATAATCACACCAAATTCACCATGTAGCTAAACAGAAGGGTGGCGATTACTGTCACATGGGTTGCCACTAGGAGTGAGGATAGGCCTTCCGGAAGGAAAACTTAAGGTATTTTAATTTTTTGACGAATTCAATTTAATAACAGTGAAAAATTAGTTCAATTATTTTAAAAATATAGATTGATGTTTCGATTTTCACTTTGCAAAATGCAAATATACAAATCTCGCCCGATACAGTTAGTGTCGGCTGTCCAATGATGATATCGGCTGATATTATTAAATATCATCTTCTTCTTTTTTAAAAGGTTATTTCAGTCGTAAGCCCATACCAATATTTATGATTTCAATTTTTCTCAAAATTGAGCCTCCATTCATTTTTTTTTCATTTTAATTCAGAAAAATTAAAATATAAAAAAATCTCCCTGATAAAATGTTTGCATCATAATTTATATTGGCCGCTCATCCTAACACGAGTATTTTTTGTCAGGAGATACGGGATACAGTGAAATTCTCACTTTACCCCCGCCCTTCTGTATGTAAATATTAAGTAGAGCACAGCAGTACAACTATAATTATGAGCAGTATACCTATAGTTATGAGCGGTGCACTAATAATTTCAAAATTTATTATAACTTTGGCATGTAGAACTCATCTATAGCGGCATACCTATAATTATTAATGGTGTACCTATAATTCTGAGTGATGTACATATAATTTTATTTTTTAAAATGTTAAGAATATCGAAGGTTTCACATAAATTTTTTAAAATCCATGTCTCCTGAAAAAACAATCGTGTCAGGATGGTCGGCAACATATAATATATATGTAATAACACATTTGTTTAAAATATACATGATTTGACATATAATATTTTAGATATGTATTGATATTCTAATGTTTAGAGTTGTTTGTGGACTAGGTTTGGTGAGGTCAGTGGACCACTAGAAATTCAAAAGGGTCAACATAAAGATCGAAGAGATTACACTTTTTTTGGTAGTTAGCCTTTGATTTTGATAGCTAATAAATTTTTTACATCAAATTTGTCATTAATATCACAACTTCTTCTTACATTTTCACACTCTGATGTCATTCAAAGCTTGCCATTGGTCCATGCTTCATATACCATGCTTCATATAATTTGAAAAACACCATTAAAATAAATCGTAGAACTTTCCTATTAAACCAAGTCAATTTTTTTAACTATTAAATTACCAGTTTGCCACTAGCCATAATTAAAAATATTAGAGAGTAATGTATCATTGGATAATTTAGTCAATTAAGTTTTTCTAAATCATTGAAAAATAGTAGCCTTGTTTGCAAATGAGCGTGATGTCATCACCAATTATATTTTAGAAAAATGGATTTTATGGGCTAGGGTTGGAACTCGGGACGAGTTTTAAAAAACCCAATCCAACTCATGTCAAAAATTTGTTGAAATGACCCGACACAACTCGGTTGTTGAACCGAATTACTCAACCCGACCTAATCCGAATTGCTGACCTGAGTCAACATGGGTCAACCCAAGTGATATTTTATAACTTGGTGCACGCGGGTCGAGTCAGATTACGACGGATTAGATCGGATTAATTTTAAATTTCTCAATCCAATCCGGCTCAAATTTTACACAGGTTTTTATTTTTCTAACCTGACCCGCCTAAAATATACAAATTCATAATCCAAACCTATTGATTTCTCGGGTCGAGTCATACGGGTCGGATTAAAATCCAACCCAAGTTTCACCTCTAAATATGGGTGCGTGGACTTTATTCTATTAAATTTATATTTGTAGAGTATCTTAATATTAAAAAGTAGGACTAAATAATCTTTTAAGATCAACAAAATTCATATTTATCAAAATCAATGTTTAAATAGTTATTAATTTCAATATATTTTGATCGAATAATTAATAATTACTTTCAATTTTCATTTTTTAATTAGATAGTGCACGATTTGAATTTAATGTAATAGTATCATCTGACTCCTACATGCCAATATTAAAAATAAAAATATATTTATTTTTAAACTCAGATAGGAATAGAATGCCTTAACATTCTGATAAAATTTTATTTTTACCCTTTAAAGATGAGGGCTCTTTAGTCATTTAATAAAGCATAGAATCATTTAAAACCACTGGTTGTTTTGAAATAATATAAAAGGTAATCATTTAAAAAATGGTGAGTTAGATTTACTTTATTGAATAGGTCCGAGTCAACTCATTTTGGCTCAGTATGACATAACTTTTTAATTAAAACTTTTAAACTCTAATTAAATTAATAGTTGTAAAATTATAATAAATAATTTAAAATGATAATTTTAATAATAACTTAATTGAAGGCGCCCATTGACTAGATTTACGTCAAGTTTCCTCACTCTCACCTACTAAAGTTTGTATGCTAGTGTCGGCGGTGCAGTGCTTTGGTCGGCCACAGAGAATTATGATTAAGACATTAATCTGAAATCTTAAGTTTGCTTTAATTAAATATTATACTTATTTTAAAATTTGTTTGATTAAATATTATTTTATTTTAGTTTTAATTTATCAAATCAATTGCAACCATTTATGATTAAAAGGGCTCGAATGCAATATTGAAGGCTCAAGGGATAAAGAATTTCAGCAAATTATCCAGAAATGTTCTATATTGATCGAACTATAAGCATTTCTAATTAAATCTAAAGTATACTTTAAAATGTTTAGTGATTTAATTCACAGTAATTGATTCTCGTATATTCCCTAAATGCTCAAATACCTTTTATTACAACATTTATATAAAAATAAAAATTAAAAAAAAAACTTTTGAAAACTTAAAACTTATAACAAAAACCACTAAATGTCCACTATTTATCAGTTTTTAAAATTCCTCCTTTACATCCTTTCATGGGTTTCTAAGTTCACTCAAAAGGATCACATGACCCTTCTATTAGACTCTATGGAGTTCGTCGCGCAGGGAAAAGTAGGGTAGCGCCTCCTTGTCCAAAGGTACGGCGGTGGAGCACTCGAACTCATTTTTTATTAATTGGAGAGCTATTTTGTAATTTTACATTTCATTCTATGTAAATTTTAAGGGCAGTATTTAATGTTTTTTTTATGTGTGAGGGAGAGAGGGGTGAGCTAATATCTATAATCGAGAGTCACTGTTGACTCTTATTCGATTTTTTACTTTTGAATATAGTAAATAGGTGCTGAATTCGATGTATCAAAAGATAATCAAGTTGATTTTTTTTTTTCATTTTATCTTCTTCTTTGTTCAATATTGTTGTGAGGTAGAAAAACCATTTCGTCCCAACACCTTCAAAGTTCACACCAAGGGACACCCTAGTGAAAAGACACATATTAAAATGACATCCATTAACAAATAATTTTCAAAAGGGAGCACTTACACACACCCAAATTTCCTGCCTCTACACATCTGAAATCGGATTTTTCGATGAAATTACAATTTTACCCCCGCATTTCCATTCATTCGAATGAATGCCTAGTTCATTTTGGCATTCATTCGAATGAATGCCCAAGTGTAATTTCAATTCATTCGAATGAATGTGCCTCATTCATTCAAATGACCCATTTATTCGAATGAATGAGCTTCATTCATTCGAATGATTTAAATAATAAAATTTATTTTAAAACTTTATACTTATTTTTTAAACACTGTATATTTCCAAAATTTCTCAAATTAAATATCCGGACTAATTACGATAACCTGATAAAAATACTTTAAGACTTCAAGGTCTTTTGACACTCCTAAATATTTAATTAGTGTAGATATTCAATTTGAGAAATTTTAAAAATACACTGTGCTTAAAAATAGCTGTCTATATTTTAAAACATAGACCGTTATTTTTTAAGCACTATGTATTTTCAAAATTTCTCAAATTAAATATCTAGACTAATTAAAATAACTTGATAAAAATACCTTAAGACTTTAAGGTCTTTTGACACTCCTAAATGTGTTTTCGGCACACCCTAGGGATACCTTATTTACAAAATACTGTGTTTTAAATATTTAGGAGTGTCAAAAGACCTTGAAGTGTTAAAGTATTTTTATCAGGTTATCATAATTAGTCTGGATATTTAATTTGAGAAATTTTGAAAATACACAATATTTAAAAAATAAGTGTAAAATTTTAAAATAAATTTTAACTCACTGAACGTAAATTTCATTCGAATCGTTCATTCGAATGATTCGAATGAACGTTCAGTAGTCAGTTAAAATTTATTTTAAAATTTTAAACTTATTTTTTAAATACTATGTATTTTCAAAATTTCTCAAATTGAATATCTACACTAATTAAAATACCTTAAGACTTTAAGGTCTTTTGACACTCCTAAATATATTTTCGGCACACCCTATGGATACCCTTATTTACAAAATACTGTGTTTTAAATATTTAGGAGTGTCAAAAGACTTTAAAGTCTTAAAGTATTTTTATCAGGTTATCGTAATTAGTCCGGATATTTAATTTGAGAAATTTTGGAAATACATAGTGTTTAAAAAATAAGTGTAAAGTTTTAAAATAAATTTTATTATTTAAATCATTCGAATGAATGGGCTGAGCAGTATTCCGTGTTACTACTCAGCGCATTCATTCGAATGAATTGAAATTACACTTGGGCATTCATTCGAATGAATGAAAACGCGGAGGTAAAATTGTAATTTCATCCGAAAATCCGATTTCGGGTGTGTAGAGGCAGGAAATCCGGGTGTGTGTAAGTGCTCCCTTTTCAAAATATCCAGCAATCCTCTATCACTTTAAAAAAAATTAAATTTTAATGAAAATAAATATTTTTCCAAGTGACAATCAATAAATTAGTAAAATATTAGTAGAATTTTTTTCTAATTTTTCTAATCTTCTATCATTTTGTAAAAACCTTTCGAAATTTCAGTATTCAAATCTCAGCATCAATCGATATTCAATTTTCAGCTAATATCTTAGTCGAGAAATTTCTCTCACCTAATTATATATAGGCGTATTGGGTCGCCCATATTGACTCACCGGCAGGGCCGTCCTCAGTCTTTGGCAAGAAAGGCGACCGCCTTAGGCCCCCATACTAAGAAGGCCCCTCTCGCCTTGGCTGGGCTCCCATCCAAGTCTCTCGCCATGGGGGCTAAAGCTCGATATAGCTATAAAAAGGAGTTCTTGTTTCTCTATTTCAAATTCTCAATCTCTCTTCAACCCCTCTTTCTTTGCTGATTATTGGAGCCCAACAATTACATATTCACTCTCTTTCTCTGACAGTTTGGATTAATGAATTTATGACATAAGGTAGTTTTGGAAAATTTCTGTTAAAATCGAAATGAAAATTCATTCTAAAACCCAGATCGGTCAAAATTCCTCTTCTCCCTCTTCCAGATTTTTGTAAATGATTCTCATATTAATCCTTTTATCTCTTTTACTTCTTGATTTAATCCTTTCAGTTTTAATTATAAAGAGTTTTAATCTCAAAACTTGTTAAGATTATTTTCAAAAGAGGTTTAAAACATGAAAATAGGTCCAGGAAACCCATATCTCTGTTATTCCTCTATCCCCATTTCGTTTCTGAGGTAGGTTTTCCTTAAATGTTTTGTTAAATTTGATATTGTAAATGGGATTAAAAAAAAAAAAAAGGAAATGATTTAGATTTGTTTTTCCACTGAAAAATAGTTAATTGTTTGTAAATTATTCAGATTATATAAAAAAGAAGAAGAAGATAAGAGCAGTAGAGAGAACTCATCTCTCACTCTCTGTTTGCACTTCAGCCCACTCAGTATACTGATCATTTAAAGTGTTCTTATTCTATTTTAATTGCTGAATATGCTAATTTCACTTGGATGGGTAAATTTTTCAATGCTCTGTATCGTTGGCCTCATGATATTTTTAAATTAAAAAAATATTATCTAGAATAATTTATTTTATTAAATATAATTAAAATTTTAATTAAATATTACTTATAATAATATATTAAATACTAAGAAGGCTCCATTTAAATTTTTTGCCTTAGACCTCAATTTGTGTCTAGACGGCCCTGCTCACCGGTATTTTTTTCCCAATTTTTTTTTAGTAATATTGCAAACTATCTATATCATACATAGTTAAAATTGAAGAATCTTGTAAACTCATTGCAGACACCAATTAGTGAGGATGTAGGGGCAAATACCATGTTAATGACAACATGATACGAGACTCAAGCATCATCCTTTGTTTTGCTCTAATTTTGGCACCTATAATTATGACATGCGTTTGCCTTGCAAATTATCACTACTCGGTATCGATAATGGGTCCACTGTGAACTTGTCTCTAAAACTATTAAAGCGCAAATTAAAATTGTATAATCATGGCACCTACTGTCATCCAAAAATTACATGAAAAAAAAAAAAAATAGAAAGAAAATAGTTTAGAGATTCAAAATCCACAACAAAAAATTTCAAAGACACCCATTTATAGAACTTAGATATCCTTTTGTCACACCCCACTTTAATAAATCACATAACCTCTCATAGAAAACGAAATTTTCAAATAATATCCTTTAAAAAATATCTTTAATGTTTAAACAAGGATTAATTTTTAAAATATTGAACAATAATATCATGAGTATTTACTCATATGGGTACAGTTCAACTGGTAATCTCCCGTCAGGAAGGGAAGATGTTATGTTTGAGTCATATGGCCTCACATAATGTGCTCTAAGGGCAGTAGGTATCTTCTTAGATAAGCAACTATTGGGAGTGGCTTAAAGAGATATTTAATGTGAATCGAATTCAATACCTCTATTAAAAATTATATATTATCATTAGACGTTATATTAGATCAGAGGTATTTTGTTGAAATATTTTCAAATTAATTATAAAAATAACTTTTTTGAGAAAATAATTTTTGAATGGATAGTGATCCTTCCACCAGTTCAACAAACTAATTCAAAAAATAACATAAATAATAAAATAGAATTCTTATCAAATTACACAATATAATCGTAAGAAGATTGCTGTCATTGCTGACATGAATTGAGATCAATCTCACCGATATTGTCTGAAATTTGCAACCTAATCTTGTTTCTAGGCATGATTTCACTGTCAAGTGGGTGAAAATGGAAGAACAATACCAACTTTTAACCGACCTTTATGTCGGCCAATCAGAATTCTCCAATAATAATAATTTTTACTGGGCTAGCTGTCATTTGCCGAGAAGTGAGGCCCATCTTGAATTTTGTCGGTGCAAAATCACCATTTGTCTTTTAACTTGCAATCGTGAATCGTCTAAACGTTTCAATTTTTTACTGGATGAGTCAATAATGTTTTTTCTTCCATAGTAACATGTAAATAATAATTTCACTCTAATTTTTTTTTTTTTAACCATGTGACGTGATTTATTACAGCACATGGACATGACACTTTTGTTGTCACCGTCCCACGGTCTTGTGGAAGAATCATAGTATTATTGACTTCGGTTAACTGTTGAACATTTGGTGTCGTCTTGTTAATTAGGCCAATAAAATTAACAAATGAGAGATAAGCCCCAATTTGTCCAAAGGGTCAAGCAGTTGGGAACATGTGGCTAGGACCTTCTTTTGACACGTGTCGACTTTTAGGTCTTGTAAATTATATTATTGATCTATTTATAAAAATATATAAAAATTTAACTTTAGATCTCATGTAATAACTCTAGCATTTAACTTTAAAAGTTGACTTAATGGTTGAGACACAAGACTTCGTAATTGAGGTCTTTGGTTCAATTTCCAATGACTCTAATGAAAGACCACTCTTTCTATAATTATTTAGTGTGTACGGATTGAGAGATTTTCATACAATCTGAGATATTAGTCGAGTGCAACGCTTGGACACCTCTAGACCTAAAAAAAATTAAATTATTTTGATACCTTTTGAGATTATATATTGCATCTGATTGTATTTGGTCTATTATGTGCTCTCTACGTGATTTGGTTAATATACAACAATCTATATACTATTGTATAATAAGAATAATCTATATATTAGTTAAAAATAATAATCTAGATTATATATAAATTTTATAATAAGAATAAGTTGGGTTGAGCAATTAAAAAGAGTTATTAATTTTTTTTAATAATTTCATCAAATTATTCTTTCTCCACTCTAAATTGAGAGTTGAAATTATTGAAAATTTAATTTTTATCAAATAAGATTATGGCTCAACTATATTTGAATTCAGTGGAGCCAATGAAAACAAAATAATAATTTAAATGTTAATAAATAATAATAATAATAATGAATGATTAAGTTGGATTTTGAAAGGTTCATATAAAGTCAAGAAGAAGGACAAAGATCCCATTAAGTTAGGGTTACATGTGACATATTCGTTGTGCCTAGCTGGAATTTGATGGCATATGCTTAGTCAAACCACCTTATTCTTCTTCTTTATTATTTATATCAATAACTATGGCTGTGGCGACTCGCTGATGTCAATATTTTATTATTTTCAAGCACAGAGTTTCATATGGGCGGTTGTGGTGGATAATCTGCCACGTGTCCCTAATTATATAAAGAGCTGTTTAACTAAAACCTGTTTATAAAATTATTACAGGCAAAGCATTTTTTATATTATCTTTTTTTTTTAGAAGAATAAAAAATCTTTTTAAGTTTACTCTATGAAAATATCAAATCCCTTTACTAACAGTTAAACCTAAGTTCATAAGTATTTGGTCATTTAAATTTTTTTAAATGACAAAGATATTACTCTAAACAGAAGTAATAAAAATGTAATTATATTTCATCAAAAAATATCTTAATTCTACTTAATTTTTGAGCAAGTATTGTCTCATATTTTAATTAATTTTTTTAATTATACTTTTTCATGATTTTTTTGAGGATTTCCTAAATATTCATAATTTTTTAAGTAATGTTTTTATGGTCATTGCTCAAAAATATTTTTTGTGATCATTGGGTTGGGACAAGAATTATTTTTTATAAAAAGTGATTAATTATCTTTATCTTCCTTTCTTAATATTCATTAGATATATTTATTATCTTATATTATAGAATGCATTGACTTATGATCAATGAGATATTAGAAATTGTGCTAAAATAATTTAAGAGAATAAAAAAAGATATGAAAGAAGAGAAAACAATGAGATATAAATAAGAGTATTATTGTCTTTTCAATGATTTTTTACTACAATGTAAAAAAAAAAAGATAATTGACTGCATGTAATTAAAACTAATAGTGTCTACATTACAATCCTGTTCAATTTTATATAAAATAATGATTAATTCACATTTCTTGTATTTATACAAGATTTCATCTCCTTTACGAGTTTATGATAGAGTTTAAAAATCTAATTTTCATTGGAAAAAAATACTATTTTAAGCAAAAGATTAATCGATTAAGATAGAATTTGAGCGTCATTCATGATAATACACTTTAAAATATTAAACAATTCATTGGAGTTAACTCACTCAATTTAATTAATTTAATGAATCATCAAATTAATTAATCACTTTAAATCAAGCTCCCATAGTCTAACCTTGATGTGATTTAAGAGTAATGTACTCACGTGTAAAAATTTTATATTGAATATCTCACGGTCATTAACACTTAATTTTTTTTTTTTAAGAAAAAACCTCAAACAAGCAAAACAAGTCCAAATCACCCACGATGAGAAGGTGACAGAGGAAATCCCAACAACACAAAGTGTTTGACTTGATGGAATTTAATGAAAAAGCATTGGCATTATCTGTTTTTGCCCCACTTGCAAAGCAATTATAAGGTGGCTGATGCATTGTCTGGTTGGGGCTCTCTAGCCAGCATCGACCATTGATTAAACCACCCACTTGACTGTGGTCCACCAACATCTACAGAGGTGGGCCCCACATCTACAGAGATGGGCTGCGTTCTTTGTGGGGATTTCTAGATATCATTATAGTCTTTAGAATTTAAATTTATAAGCGATATTCATTTTTAAGTTTATAGTTAGTTTAAGTATTAAATAAAACATATATAATGATTTTATTTTGAACATAAAAACATGGACCAAAATATTCTGACGAAGCATGTTTTAAACAGCTTTAGTTTGAAAATTTTAAAATTAATATAGTTTAAATGTATTTCATGAAAAGCATTAAAAATATTTTGAAAAATATATTTATATAAAAAAAATGAGGGATTTTGAATGGAATAATTGGTAAATATTAAAGATAAATGACATTTCAAAAGGTTAGGATGGAATTTGACGTGTTTGGCACTTTGGCCCACTCTCTAAAATTACATATGGCCATTAAAAAACCAAACCATGGTTGACTAGATAAAAATGTCCTTTTTTATTTTTTATTTATTAAAAAAGGATTTAGTCGTTAAGAAAATGAGCAACACGTCCGTCAATTTCAACACCGTCAAGGGGCAAATCCGTCATTATGCATTTAAATAAGTATGCGAGACCAGTTCGCTTTCCAACGCTGCTACTTGGTCTCTCGGAGCAGCCAACAGCTTAAAAGTGCTCTCTCTTCTGCTCGCTGCATTTCCCCTCTGCCGTTTCACCAAACACTTCATCTACACTATTTTCAGCTCCAAACTCGCCATTTTCCGCATATTTCATTCCAAACCTATCAGAGACAGGCCCAGGTAGCGTGCCAAACACGTATCTTATCCCAGAATGGTGTGAGTGGAGAGGTAGAGTTCGATGGGGAAGGTGGCTTTTGGCCTCGCATTGAGCTGCGCGGTGGCTTCTTGCGCGATCGCTGCAATTCTGGTCAGTCGACGCGCCAAGAGCCGTCGGAAGTGGAATCGGGTCGTTGGTATTTTGAGGGAATTCGAAGAGGGGTGTTCGACTCCAGTCGGGCGGCTGCGGCAGGTGGTCGACGCGATGGCCGTGGAAATGCACGCTGGGCTTGCTTCCGAAGGCGGGAGCAAGCTCAAGATGCTGCTCACCTATATTGACAATCTCCCAAATGGGTAATGATAGGATTTACCTGTTTCGATGATTTTTGGTGTCTTTCCTTTATTGGGTCTTTCGATGCTTGAAAGAGATGGCTGGGTTTTGATATTGGACGTCTCTGAATATGTGGCTAAATGCTTGTTGAGTTGGTTTTACTGTGTGCACAAGAAAATCAAATTTTCCTTTGATTGTGATTTTGATGTAGAAAAATGTATTTTCTTGATTCGAACCTGATTAAAGTTGAGAGCTTATGCAGTTTTCTACTACAGTAAAACAGGGCATATCGGTGAAATAGTGGGCCTATTCAACATACAGGAGAGGGTTGTGATGTTTCAATGGATCAATTATTAACTCCAATGAATACTCTGCTAACTCAAGAGAAGTTGATGATTGTGGGCTGTTGATAATTAAGGTTGATGGTCTTTGTAGCTGATTTTTGGCCCCGTAGAATATCCCCCACTCTCCTTCCATGTGGCTTGGCCCCCTACTCCACCAGTATGCCTCTTGTCAAAGTAAGTAAAAATTCCCTGCAGTCTTCTGTCAAAAATCCCTTACAGGATTGGAATGCTTACATCCAAACAGACGTTGCCACACAGTTGGGGGGTACTCATTATTGCAACAATGAAGGATCCACTTTCAAGTGCTGATACCAATTTGAAAATTACTGTTGTTGTTGTTGTTATTATATTTTGCCATTGCCTTTGTTTTCTGAACAAAATTTGGTTGACTTCGTATTATTGGCCTTTTGTTATAATATCTTTTTTTTTTAAAAGAATACTTAATATCTTTTTGTATATATGTATGTATGTAATTGCGTTTGTCTTGGATTTCTCAATGGTTCCCTAAATAAGTGGACTAAGATATGATTATTTTGTTATGGTTGGCCTTCCATTTGTATTATGGTGGTTACTTTTAGATATCACATCTATATCTGGTCATTGAGACTTTCTTCGTTGATGGGTTTGTTACTTTGTTTTTCCTTGTGAGTAGGATATGTAGTTGTAGTTTTCTTTTGTCTGTTGGATTTTTTTTCTGGTACTGAATGGTAGGGGATATCTTTTTTTTTTTTTGAATTATATGTGGGGTATCTTTTTTCAATAATCAATTTTATATTAATCTTAAGATTTGCTTGATGGTTCCCCAGATAGGTGGGAATGTTTGGTCATTGTACTAGTGTTGTGGCTGTTACTTTTAGATATTGCATCTATATATGATAGATGATTGGCCAGTTTTCATTTGGTCATGGGTAGGATGGATGCCTAGATTTCCTTTTCTGGGTTTGTTAATGGATAAAAATGGTGGCTTGTTTTACTTTCTAAATGGACTCTATGCCTATTCTTACACATTGATTGCATTTTTTTGGTCATGATTTTTATCGTAGTGATTAAACCTTAAGAAACTAGTGTCGAATGGCAGGAGATGTGGACATTATAGCAGAATACTGATGGGAACTCAATGGGAAACCCAGGCTAGAGGAGAGGGTTGGTTATTACAAATCAGGTTATGTGGAGATTTCTGTGCATCTTACGATCTTGTGATATGTGTGCCTATTCTCCTAATGCTGTTATTTCAGGGACTTGGGCTGAAGCGACTCAGTGGCACCATCTTGGATGGAGAAATATCCATGGGGAGTTCCATATCAAGTTGAGGATATTATAGATAGGGGATTAGTGGGGATACCCCCATTTTTTGGATGCCCCTACTACTATATTTTGATTGGAATGATAAAATGCTCTTGATTAAATTTTAGTGTAAAAGATAAGTATCATTTGAAAGGGCATTTTTGTCACTTCAACCAAAATAAAGTAGTAGTTTGTGCCCTCTTATGAAAAATAGAGGTGTCCTTATCAATCCCCTTATAGATATTATTCAAAGTTGTAATATGTTTATGGATTTTCTTGTGGGTGGTAATTGCTATGGGTGATGGGACTACCTGAAGGAAGGGGTTGCCAGACCCAATTTTTATGGGGATTTTATCCTTTTATTGCAACCCTTTTCTATTGGTTTCTGATATAATGTGAACTATCCTTATCTATGAAGTACAGATACTCCGAAACCATTCGAGTCTCCGTGTCGGGTACGTTTCCGACACGGATATGGCTCGGATACGTGTCGGATACGTATCAATTAAATAAAATATTTTTTAAATACGGATACGTCATGGATACGGCAGCAGACACAGAAGGACATGGTGGGACACAGCGGGACACGGGAGGCGGATCTTTTCAGTATTATTTTTTTAACCTCAATAATCATTCACATATTATATATATCTTTTTATAATACTAAATTGCTAATAGTCTAATCTTTATAATATATATCTTTTGTAATTTTTACTTATATATATATTGTATTTATTATAAATACAAAAATATAATTTTCTAATAATTTTTATCTCATAGTAGAATTGATGATATTTTTTGTAAATGTTTGAATTTATTTTGTTGATATAATAATAATAATAATAATAATAATAATATTTTTTTTTTTTTAATTTGCCGTATCCCCGTATCTATTACGTGTTGTATCCGATACGCGTACCCATATCGGTGCTTCTTAGATCCTTATTAATAGAAGTAAAAAACTAGTAAGGGAATTATCGTTTGAAAAAAGAAGAAAGTGAGGGCATTTTTTTTTGTTAATTCTGATAAGAGTAGCGTGGGTTATTTATTTATTTATTTTCTGTGTAGAGAGAGAGAGAGAGAGGACTTGCTAATGATTTTCTGTTGATTCATCTTTTTTGTTGGAGTGAAGAGATATTCTTGAACTTCTAAAGAAAATTAATTTTTAGATTTGCGTTGTTGCCAGTGATAGTTTATTCTTTAACTGCAATGTTCTGTACTGGTGTATGCCATTTCATTGTTATTTTTTCTTGGTTTGATTTAAATTGCTGTAGCTGGTTTTGTGATAACTAATAGGCTTTGATATGTTGGATGCAATTCTCTCTTGTCCTTTCCAAATTTTGTTTTTTGCTTGGTTTTCTTAAGCTCTTACAGTCTTGCTTGTTTTCCTCTCTTTTCCTTGATGAATTTCCTTTTCATCATTTCATTGAAAAGGAGTCTTAACATCAGTAAAAAAATCCTAAAGAAAATAGAACATATCATTCCAAAAATTAAATTACTCTTGTATCACAAATTGCAAGAAGGTCAGTTGGAATTTGGAAAGAACTTGGGAAGAAGAAAAGTTAAAAAACTGTATCATGAACAACTTCCGATAACATATCATCCTGTTTTTCAACAAGAAATCCAATCTACTTGACCAGAAGCTGCTCTCCCAAACAAGATATCACTCTATTTTTTAAGTGTTGTATCACTCATTAGTTTCTTTTTTCTTTTTTAATTGATGGAGAATGGAAGTTGGCTGGTTCATTGCTCCTGTTTTGGAAGTTACTTTGGCGATTTACTTGGACTGATTTGTTTGTGTTTGTCTTGATGCATCTCTCATATATGTTATTTTGAACTGCCTGCCACCTTTTGGTGTATCATCATTATCATTGTCATCATCATTATTATTTTGGGAAATACTTTCGGGTGGTGTGTCTATTAACTGAACTATGTGTTGTGGTGTTTGGCTTTGTGTACTGATGTGTAGTACTTCTTGCTCATTTCCAGAAATGAGAAAGGAACATATTATGCCATTGATTTGGGAGGCACAAACTTTAGAGTCTTACGGATTCAACTTAGGGGTAGAAGGTCCACAATCATGGAAAGCCAAGTGGAATGCCAACCAATTCCCCAGCATTTGATGACTGGCACCGGCGAGGTACTTGAGTTTCTACTACTTAAATCATTAACTTTTGTCTGCTTACTTGCAGACCTTTAAAAGGTCTTGCCTTCAGATTCTAGAAGTTTTATTTTATCTTTGTTTTTCATGCACTGTTTGATTTTATTTACTTTTGTCTTCTAGTCATTATTTTAGCAATGTTCTCATACTCTTTTTTGCAATCTCCTTCTTGATTTTGAAATAAAAGAGATTGACTTTTTCCCATCTTGTAGGATCTTTTTGATTTCATTGCGTCAACATTAGAGCGGTTTCTTGAAAGAGAAGGCAATCAATTTGAGCCTCCATCTAATAAGAGGGAGCTTGGATTTACATTTCCTTTTCCTGTTAGACAAACATCTGCTTCTTCTGGTATTCTTCTGAAGTGGACAAAAGGCTTTGCAGTTGAAGCGATGGTACGTAGACCTTTGTTTTATTACCAATTGTTGATGTCATAACAATGTGCTTGATGTATCCAAACTAAATTTGGCTATATATGCTTTAGAATAGATTCTTCCTCTATTTCATCTTGTTTAGAGGCAGCACAACATCAATATCACATTATCTTGGATGTTTTTTTATTCATTTTGATTTGTATGGAAAGTCAGTGATCAACATGGACAATCGTATGAAGTTATGTCCATCCATCTTTGTTCCAACCGCTTGCAATTTGTTTACATCCAAATCCACCCTTAACTGTTCAAAGTTATCATACGTTTTCAAAAAGGATTGAAAAGGTTTTGTATGGAAGATCTTTGCTTTCGGTGACTATGTTCACTGGTTAGTTTGTACACAGTTTGCTGTATGTTTGAATTTGTGTTTTTGAGAGCCAAGTTCCTCCTTTCTCAATATTTAACTCTTGAGTTGATTCAACTTGGTAGGCCGTGTGCTGGTGGTGACTCGGAAGTCCTTTTACAAGAAAACATATTGGAAGTGCTAGAAATCATATAAGGCTGGTAGATGAATATTATTATAGTTGGTTTTATTTTTTTGGAGGGATGATGAAACTTAAAAACATAGTTACTTTATTCAGTCAATGATTAATCAGGCCCAAAATTGATGGAGTCGAGAGTCTCACCCAATACCTCAACTCGAAGATTTAGGGTTTCTAATGCAAAACTCCTCTAAAAAAGAACCATGAGCACCAAAAACATGAAAAATCAAGAAAATTATAAGAAATATGTGAGAAATCCTACCTTAGAATAGATCTCACATGGAATGGTAGCTGTATGCCTCAATCTCTCCTCCAAAATCTTTCAAAGCCACAAATAAAGTTCACCAAAATCCAAAACTCCCTTGCCATAGGCCCTTTGTAGACGTAAATTTTCATACAAAATAAAACCCTCAATACATTCTCAACCACTGAACCAACGTAACATTGTTCTAATCTTGACCTTTTAATCATGGTAAAAATTTAAAAAAAAATGACTAAAATTTCCTGAATTTGTAACCTTAGTGGCATATTAGAAAATTAGTTATAACAAATTTCAATCGGTGTTGGAATTACACAAATTTGGGCTTGTCGGATAGATTTTCAACCAATGAATCGAATTTCATGTCAGTCAAACATCATATTATTGTGGATCATCACAGTGCGCTCAAAAACTTATCAACCTCAAATTGCTAGTCCAAACATGGGTGTTTCGAAATTGTGAATAGCCTCCCCGACAAACCAACCCCCCCCCTCTCTCTCTCTCTCTTCTCTTCTCTCTCTCTCTCTCTCTCTCCTCCTCTCCCTCTCTCTCCCCTACAGATCTGAACTAGTGGTTGCTAATGGGCTGGATTGCATTTGGTTCTGAGTCTTATAAGCAATTCATGATCTGAGTTTGGGCCCCTATCTAAAATAAAAATGAATCCTTGATATGATTTTGCTAAATAAAGGGTTTATAGTGCGCAACTTTGCTTGTTGATATTCTTTTTTTTTTTTTTTTTCTGAAGTTTAAGAGTCAATGGGATCTAGATCCTTTTGGAGTATTTTTTGTCTTTTTAAAATTTTATTTTATTTTATTGGTGGAAATAGTAACATGTCTAGGATACATTGAATTTGTGTCCTTTATTATTGCAATAGTGAACACTGGCCATTGAGATCTAGATCCTTTTTGAGCTTGAGCATGAATTTTGATTTAAGAGGGGTATGTTCCCCAACTTTTAATGCTCTTTAACTATTTTGGCTTTAATTTAAGCTTGGGGCCATTGCTTGTTTTGAGAACCACAAGAGGTCCACGCAAGCTAAAGATTGGGGTTTCTAATTGAGCTCATAAGAACACAAGATAGGCCCTAGGCCTGACCATAGGTGTTTGACGAGGACTAAGACCGACACTTGGTCAATTACTGGTTCGTATCAACTAGGTGACTCGGTTCATTATTTTGTGTACTACTTAGTAAAATATGCTTAATGAAAAATATTCAAAAAAAGAAAAAACCACTCTCTATCTACATTTAATACCATATATCTATCAGTATTTGCAATTTCTTGCACCTTCTGTTTAAAATTATTTTTTTATCAAATCTTAATTTTAAAATTAAAAATTGGTGACCCTGGTTTTATGTTTATCCATCTCATTTTCTTAGCCATGTTTTGAAAATTTAGTATCAGATGCTGATGTTGAACCCTCATACAAGAACATTGGATACGTAGAAGTGCAAATGTGTAAGCATTTATAAATTGGAAATGACTTTTGTGTTATTATTGTTTTTGGAAAAAAAAAAAAGCGACAAATGTGACTATGGTATTTACCAAATTTTGACCTTGGTTGAGGTTAATTTATCCTGGTCAAAGTTGACTTTATCAAGTTGTTGAGTCAAGCCCAAACTTAGGTCAAAATTTGAATAGCCTTGTAGGAAAACTATGTGCCTAATGAGCTTGATCAAGTAATGACTCGTGGAGTTGAGCTCAGGCTCAAAAGTTAAGGTTGTATTATAAAGGGGCCCAAGCTTGGTGCAAATGTGTGTTGGACCTTATACATCTATTTGTCGACCACCAACACCCCCTCAAAATGAGGAAAAAGAAAAGAAAAGAAAAATAAGTAACATCGTTAGAAAGAATCAAGTCTCATTGTCTCAATTCTCAATGAAGACATTACCTCCCTTTTCAAATTGACCATAAGCCTCAAGTCTTGTTGCCTCAACTCTCAAGAAGGATTCCCTCCGTATCTGATTTGTCCCATTTTCTCTTTTCAACCATTGCTTCAAGACACGAGCAAGTCCAAATGATTAGTGGTGTACAAATGGTCTTAAATGGGCAGGCTTGAAGTTTGATCAGAAGTCTTGGGCAACTTTTGGTCGGATTTGGGCTTTTGAAAATAAATGGGCATGGCCTAGACAGAAGGTAGCCAACTTGAATGCTGCCATGATTAATCCTACCAAAGACCTTTAAAATAGTGTTCGTCCATTGGTAAATGTCATTGAATTGGGTTAATGGCACCAGTGGTTCACGTATGATCATATTGAGCTTAAGGTCTAATTGGATATCCTTTTTTTTTTCTAAGGTGATTGGATACAACTGGTTATTAGGCTTGACTTGGGTCCATTAATTATAGTGTTTTTTTTTTAAAAAAAAATTTCTCTAGTTTTACTTAAGCATGGGGTTGTTTAGGTAAATTACTTTGTTTATTGGTGTTAATGGGTTAGATTATAAGTACTTCGTTTTTCTAATGGTTTATGGGACCCATTTGATATTAGTCAAGATTTGTGGGAGAGTGATGTCTAATGAGTGTTTCACACAGTTGTCCTACTGTAAGCATCTGAAACCTAGTGTTTGTTGCATAGGTTAAGAATAGAAGCTGCAACTTTCTGGTTCTTCCTATGATCACTAAAAAAAAAAGATGGAAAAAAGTGGTTCTTCCATGTGATTTCTATGTTGAATTGATTCATGCTGCATAGTTTCGAGGAGTGGTAAAATACCATCCATCTAATGTTTCACAATCTAGAAATTTGATGGGAAATCCATATTTGAAACCTGAAAGTAGAATTTTGTTATGCAAATCCTTCCTTGGTGGGTGGGTTTGATGAAACTCTTGGCAATGAGGGTACAACGTCCTAACTGTCAGGTGCTCTGGCTCAAGAACAAGACGTCCCTGGTTTGAGTCCTAGAGTAACCCGATGCACATGGCTTGTGGGGGGTTGTGTGCATCCAGTGTTATCCAATGCTGTCATATTCAGGGAGAGGTAAGGGTCTTGGGGTTCTTCATTGTTAAAAAAAATATGAGGGTACAATGTGGGTGGTTGCGTGTGTGTGTGGTAGTCGGTGGGGGTTGAAGGGCAAACCTTATTGAACCCACATTTAAATTTGGGTTAGGTTTGCTGGCTTGGCTTGTAGGCTAAATTAAGGTTTGTCTGGAGTTTTAAACTAGTTGAGTCCAAGATGGCTTGGTTGAATCAATTTGGACTTGACCATGACGTCAAGTCAATTTTCGAATCGGTTAGACCTATGCTCCTTTTACTGATTTTATGTGATTTTCAACTGAATCCCATCAGACGGGCCAATACTAGAACTCACCTCAAATTTGGTCCTTCCTGAGTTAGGAACTGAGTATGTTGTTTTCTACTTTGGTTAGGTAGTTTGGCTAGATTTAGATTTGGTCCTTCTTGAATCGACTACATTCTTTTGCAGCGTGGCTGGATAGCCTGGCTAGATTTCATGTGTGTGCACATGTTTTTACCTAAATTCTAACTTGTACTAATTTTGGGTTGGGATGGCTGTTTGTGTACATGCCTGTGTGTGCTTGTCTCCCTATGTTTTTTTCTTGAAACGGAGACAATAAATGATTTCATTACATCAGTAAAGTACAAATACAATAGCAGCCTTGCAGAAGAGAATTATACAAGGCTAAAACACAAATGTTATGAGCTAGACAACAAGTAAATGTGTAAGTACACAGCTCCAAGGATAACAAACACAACATGGTTAAAAAGAAAACACAACCCTGAACCCCATACACCTCGACCCACAAGCTCAATATCAGAAAAAATTCCAATGACGAGCGCCGCTTCTCTGCCCCAACCTTAGCTAGAAAGTTTGTGACACTATTGGCTACCGTGCAGTGTGTGTGAAGATGATACCTCCATTCCTGCTCAATCTCCTGATGTTCTTGACAATGCAACTTCCAAGGGGGACCCTTCCTGCCACTAGCCTATGTAATGGCATCCTCTGTCCAAATGAGAAACGCTCTCCTAATCGTTCACAACTCTGCTTCATTTGATTCCATAACCCTATGGGTTCTGAAAAGCTAGTAGCATCCTGCCACTATGTCGTGCATCCCTCCCCCTATCCCAGCCGGGCCAGGCTTACGTGCTTGTATCCCTTTGTCATTTTGGGTTGGGATGGCATGGCGACATTACATGACAAGTAAGTCAAGTTTGGTTAATCTGGACAAAGTTGCATGGGACCATTGCTGAGGTTGTAAAGTTGTTTCATTGGAAGGCTAAGTGGGAGTTGCTAAATTTATTGAGTGATAAAATTCTACTAATTTCATCTTTGAAAAGTGGTGAGTTTGTATTAAAGAAGGTCATGAATCAAATTAAAAAATGGTGGTTGGCACTAGGAAGTTGTTACATGGATAAGGAATAGGGGTGCAATCTAAGCAGGCAGGTTGGGTTGAGAGCCAAATAGTACCCCCCATATTTAATTCGGGTTACTATTTTTCAACTCAACCTTTATTGTTGCCTCCACCTACCCACCCAATTTTTAATTCAAGCTAACCAATTCGGGTCGATTTAAGTTGGGTCACAGTTCAACCCGTGTCTATATATATTGTATTAGTATGCTTCAAGTGAAGAGGCATCTATAAACACAAGTCTCCACTACTAAAATCTAATCACCGTAAAGAATTTATACGGTGATTTGTACACTATGATGATTTGTACGCTAATTTGGGAATGAAGGAAGGAGAGAAAAGAACTTATAAATACGCTAAGGTGTGGGAGTGGAGGAGTAGGGATCTTGACCACGTAAGATGCATTAAGGAAACGAAAGGATTTTAATAAAAGATAAATAAGTTAAAGGTGGGAAACCTATTTTAAAGATGTGTGAAACACATAATTCAAAAGTGAACGTATTATGAAAGGAGAGGCAAATGAGGGATTGGTGAACAAAATAATAGAAACAAAAGTGAACAAAGCCTTGAAAAAGATGAAGAAGAATAGAGGTTTGGGACCGAATGGCATCTCAATCGAAGTTTGGTCTATTTTACGTGATTGTGGAGTATGTTGGTTGATCCGATTATTCAACCAAATCTTAGACTAAAAAAGGATGCTTGATAAGTGGCGCAAGATCACAATAGTCCTTTTTTATGAAAAAAAAGGAGTTGTTCAATGTTGTGCCAATTATTGAATAATCAAACTTATGAGTCACACAATGAAACTTTGGAGAAGGTTAACAGTGGGCTGTATAAGATGAGAGTCGAATATATCAGAAAATCAATTTGGATTTATGCTGGATAGGTCAACAACACAAGCCATATTTATACTAAGACATCTTATGGAGAAATTTAGGGAGAAGAGGAAGAATCTTTACATGACTTTTGTTGACCTAGAGAAAGCCTATGATTGAGTACCAAGGAAACTAATATGGAGGAGGACCTAGCGAAATAAATATATCTCCAATGAATGTGCTAAGATTATTCAAAATATGTATGATGGTGTAACCACTCACGTAAGAACCGTTTGTGGTGAGTCGGAAGAGTTTCCTGTTAGAGTGGGAATCCATCAAGGATCTGCCTAGACCTAGATCCATTTTCTTGGAATGGATCCTAAGTCCCAAGAATGTGATTTGGACTCTTTACTAGGAGCAGGAAGTGCTTGGTCCTCATTTCGTTTCTTCTCTGTGGTCCTCCTGAGTACCAGATGAAGAAGCACTTACTGCCTAGACCTAGATCCTCAATCTTTTGATGTCATTGCTGTGTTTTACCTGTTTTTGATTTCTAGGGAGGATTTCTTCACATAATGTGTCTTTGTAGGTTTGATGAAGCTTATAAATCACTACTATGGACTGCCAATTGGTCGGCCACCAATTTCAGCTTTGCATGTGTGTTCTCAGTAGTTTTTTGTTGTTTGTTTGTCAAATGGGGTTGTTATCATGTAGCTCCAAATTTGAATATCATGTTCGGGTTGTAAGAGTGTGAAAATAGTACTCCTTTTAATACTAGATTTGGATACTAATGATGGCTTACCATAACAGCCATAATACTTTGTCGGGATCTTCTCAGCAATCTGAGCATCAAATTTATTTAGAGTTTGGTATTTGAGCTGCACCACTCACCAGTTGGGTGCCCAAGATGCTAAGTTACAATCTTTATTGAAGAATTTAATGGATGACTTCTTTTTCATGCCTACTACTTTTGCTATTGAGACTTTCAATATTACTAATTAATTGGCTGAAGCCTAACAATCAAAAGGGGTGCTGGTGTAGGATGCACTGCGTATGATTTCGTAGTGAAATTTTTTGGAAGAATTTATGAACACACTTCTAGGTAACTTCAAGAATTTCTCATTGTTTTTGTTCCTTGGTATAACTGTATGTTGAAAATGGGTATCCATGTTGAGAGATTTGATTGTTTCATATGCAACCTATTATATTTGAGAGGTTATTTTGCAGCCTCTAACTGATGCTTATTCTGCTTTTCAGGTTGGAAAAGATGTAGCAGAGTGTTTACAGATGGCACTGACGAAGAGAGGATTGGATGTATGGGTCGCAGCATTGGTAAGATCAGAGATTTAGAAATCATCTTTGAAATTGTTGTGTAATTATGCAGCTATGACAGCATTCTTTAATGTGTAAACTTATTTGTTGCTTATGTTTCATGGTAGTGCATGTTTTGTACATCCATGTTACTGCATGCTAATGATTGATTTCATATATTTCTCCTTTGATTAAGATATTTCATCAAGATAAAAAGAATGAGATGTATTAATCAGTTCCAAGATATTTGTAAAAATGATGGATGAGCCTTAGGTTTATCTTGATGTATTCAGTGCTAAGACATTTGTAAATTTTTAATACTACTGTTACCACTACTATGATTAGGGCTGCAACTCGGGTTGGGCGGGCCGGGTTTTAATAAACCCAACCCTAACCCGACTCACTCCATATTGAACCTGAATCGACCCGAATAAAAAACCTGAGATAGTGAACCCGACCCGACCCGAGATTGTAATACCCTTAACCCAACCCGACCCTTAACCCGACCTGACCCGAGTTGCAATAAGGAAATAGGAAAACTAGGGTTAGGTTTTAGATGTGGGGGCTAGTAGATGGGAAAGTGGGTGGTGGGCCAAAGCTAGGTTTTGGCTTATTGGTATGGGTTGTTAACACAAGAGAAGGAAAGGATGGAATTCGAGGCAGTTAGGGTAGAGTTTTGGAGGTAGGGAGGGGACGGCAACAAAGGCAAAGGGAAAGGGAAAAAAAAACTCGAGAATGCAAGGGTTTCAAAAAAAGAAAAAGGGAGGAAGAAAGAAATGAAGAAGAGAGAAGATAGAAGAATACCTGGATGTGGAGGAGGGCTTCTCACCCAGCTTGGCTTCTCACCAAGGAAGCACCATCGCATAGAGCAAAGGAAGAGCAGCTGAAAATTTCAATCATTCATTAATTCTTAATGAGCCCTAACTATGATGGTGGGCTGCAGCTTGTACTTATAATTATGTTGTCATGTTTGTGTTATTCTTGCAGTTGTTTTTATGTAATCAAGCATATGACTAATAAGGAGCTTTTACTGGATATAATTCAACTTTCACCCAACTTAGAATTTCATCTGGCTAGCTATAGTAAGACTAATCAGTTGTGCTTGGCACTTGTGCCAATTTCTTATACATTGTCAATGCCTAAACTAACATTGTAGGTTTTTCGTATTGAACCTATTGCATTTTTTTTTTCTTTTTAAATTTCAAATCGATGAATTCACGTCATGGGTTTTAACATGGAGATTTGATTTTGACAAGCCCATGTAGCACAGGTACTTGGTCCTTAGTGTGCAACTTTGAAGGCTGTAGTTCGTTTCACATTGCCATTTCATTGATCTTGCCAAAAATACCTTTATCTTAATTTATGCCCTTGCAAACTCTTAAGATAAACTTATGGCCTGGTCTTATCTTTGGTCCTCATGATCCTATACAAATGAGTCAGAACTCCTAAGACACTAAATTTACATGAGAAGATTTGCAACTAGATTGAGCAGTAAAATTTATGCAGAATTTTTCGGTCAAAAAAAAAAAAAAATTTATGCAGAATTCATGGAAATCAATTATTAAAAGGAAACGGCTGGAAGATTGATTATCTCTTATTTCATAGATTCTATTTCTACAACATTAACTCTTTCCACTCTCCACTTCTCCTGCCAATTCATAGGATTTATTTGTTGCTGGTAATAAAGCAGTCGATAGGCCACGCTTGACACAAAGTAACAAAGATGAAGAAATAGAAAACAATGCCTTACTCTATTCCAGCATACAATTGAAATCTTATTGGCAAGTAATTCCTTAAAGAAAGTAACACCCATTTTCAGGAATTAATTCTCTACCTAAAACTGCCCCATAGTGCAAAGTTCCATACAATAATCCCATAAACTGTTTTTTTAGAAACTTTTGTGTCCTTCATTAGCTATTAATAGAATCACCACCATCATCACCATGATGGTGTAGCTTTTTTACATTGATCTGGGATCAGCTTTTTATCTTTGCATGGAATACCAATTGAAAGAGCAGCCATTGCTCCTTAAATAAACTGAAATGACTTTAAGCAAGTCATGTGCCCCAAAGTGCAGCAGCATTATAAATGTTCTATATAATTTTCTTTTGCCAGTAGATGTTGATGGCTTAGCAGGAGCCCAGGCAGTACAGCCTGAAGGTGCTGTCCCAGCCAAAACGGCTGTTGGCTTGAGTCATACTACATTGTTTCCATTCATCCGAAAAAAAAAAGTACTAGAAGTAAAGAAAAGGAAAAACTGGGGTTCTTTGGCTGCTTCATTAAGTTCATGTTTCTTTGTTTGTTTTAAATATAAATGGATATGTTGAAAGGCTATGAAATGTCTTTATTTTCATTGATATATGAGGTGAAGCTAATGTCATAAATTCAGATAAAAGCATGTTTGTAACCTTTTTGAGCATCTTATCCCATCCTCTGCTCTAGTCTATTACATCTTATTTGTTAGTGTAATGAACTTGCTAACAACATACATTGAATAATCATTTGAGTTTCAGATAAAAGAGTTATATTTTAGTTTGCTCATTCAAGTGCATACATGCTTACATGCGCCTGATACCAATCGATCTGGCAATTCATCATAGATTTATTGCCCACAGAGCATGCAAATGTCAAATTGGAAATTCTATGGAAATGGTGGTTTGTATATGTTTTCATTATTCTGGGTGTCTCTAGCTTATGATAACAGTAAACATGACAAATTGGAAATTTTGAGGTCTACAACAATGGTGGTTGTGTTTGTATTGAGGTCTATGATAACTCATTACAGAGGTATTATCTGTAGAACATGCAGATGTCAAACTGGAAAATTTGAGGTCTATGGTAATGGTGGTTGTGTTTGTGTTGTAGTACTATGAGTGGGCCTCTTGGCAATTTGGAAGAATGACAAGTGCCATTCTAGGGCCCTTCAGCAAACATGAGCACTTAGCTTATGGGAATTATAACAACTTGAGACAAATTATGGCCATGGGTTATGTTCAAGATTTCCTATGACTGTATTTGCAGTACGGCGTGGTAAGTAGGCTTCTTAGTAATTTGGAAGGATGGGAGGTATACTGTGGGGACTCTTTTACAAGTTGTGGGGGATTGCAGCCTAAAGAATTAAATGGCTTAAGGAAATAGTGGTTGAAAGATGGTGTTGGGGAAAGGGCTTTTAGGGGTTCTCTTCTTGCTCTACCACATTCATGCGGTGGCCTTATTATGGAAAGGAACTTAATAATCTCAGTGACTTGTGTCAAACTTCAATTCAAATCTAATGTTGATTTCAATTTCTATGAGGTTTATTACACCAATTGTGTTCACCCAATGTGAAGAGGGGACCAGAAATCATGCCAGGTTCAGTAGCTATGAGTAAAAACTAAAAAGTGATTCTTTTCGCATAGTTCTTAATTCCCCTAACTTATAGGGGTTCTTGTAAATTTTAACATTTTCTTGTACATTACTTTTATTAGTGAAAAGAAAGGATTGGATGGGAAAAAAATCATAGGGGATTAAGGTTTCATAGATTTCCCATGACTGTGGATTGCTAGTTTCTTGCAGCTGAATGTTGGCAAAATTATAGTTCACCAGTTGGTCCATTTTGCATTGAAGTTCTTTCCTGTCAAATAAAGAATTAGTTTGTATGCCAACTTTTAAAATGATCAGATTATAATGGTCAGTACATTGCTTTCTGAAAATGGTGTTGATGAACTCCTCTGTAAACTCTCTCTATCTCACAACCCCACACACCGACACGAAAAAAAAGAACTATGGATCCAATAGACTGATTTTTTATTTTGTGAGACCTCTGAAGATGTTTGGACTTTGGAGGACAATATCATGGAATGATGTTAACATCAAAAATGCTATTCTATGTATCTTATAAGAGAGTTCTCCTTAGAGTCGTCGTCATCAAAGCCATTTGTCCATCTATTAGGTGTGTGTTACTTATGGACTTATTTAAGGAACAGAGATGATGACCTTAACTTTTGTGAGATAAATTGGAGTATATGGGTGAAAATTTTCAAGAGAGAATAGGTGAGTATCATAGGTGAGCACCATCTCTGTCATCAGGTTCATCTATAGTGAATTACTGCATGATTAGCTGATATACTTCTGATGAAAGTAGGAAAGGTGGTTTAGTAATTTCTACTGTGGATGTCCTTGTGAATGCTTGTAATGCCATTTCATCCTGATCAGCGGCAATCTGGCAGGAGATTGAGAGCACTTTACTGAATTAAGACCTTTTTTGCATAAAAATTGTTAAAATCGAGGAGATGGTGCAGGAAAGTTGTATATATGAATGTATCTTCAAGAAAAATTCCAGTTTTATTTTTCTATTTGTTATTGGTCAAAAACATAACCACATCTTGCGGCATTTTCTACTTTTCAGATGCTCAGTCGTTGTGATAGGGATCATAATGATAAAAGCTCACCTAAGTAGTTAGTCTCATGCTTAATTATCTGATCATTGCAACCAGGTCAGTGATACTGTTGGATCATTAGCTGTTGGACATTATCATGATGAGGATACTGTGGCTGCAGTTATCATTGGAACAGGTACAAATGCCTGTTATGTGGAGCGCACAGATGCAATTATCAAGTGTCAAGGCCTTATTACAAATTCTGGAGGCATGGTATCTTCTTTCTTGTCCTTTATTTTGTCTCTACTGCATATGCATGTTTTGGTCTTTAAATGTTCATTTATTTGTTGAAGAGCATAATATTGCATCTATTTTGTTAAACGCCACCTAAATCCTCTTCTATTGATTAGGTTGTTAACATGGAATGGGGAAATTTTTGGTCATCTCATCTCCCAAGGACTCCTTATGATGTTGATCTAGATGCTGAGAGCCCTAATCCTAATGACCAGGCAAGACATTTTAGTTTTTGCTGATTTTCCAAGATTCTTATTTATTGTCGAATGATCAAGTACAGGTGAAACTACAGGATATTGTGATACAAGCCAGCATATCTGTATTGTTCCCTCTCCTTGTAAGGATGTGTGATTACGATGTGAAATGATTGATTTCAGTGGTGGGTATCACTTTCAGTCAGTGAAATTCGGGCCAGCCACAATTCATGATGAGTTTTTTGATCCATAACTTGACTTGGTGGCCCTGCAGTGCAGATTTTGCCAACCTATATCTCAGCTGTTTATGGTAGCATTATCTGCTGTTCCATCATTTGTCATGTTTAATTACCTTATTTTCCAGGGGTAATGGATAACATATAGGAGAATGATAAGTTGCTCTTCTTGCTATAGGGTTTTGAGAAGATGATTGCAGGAATGTATCTAGGTGACATTGTTAGAAGGGTCATTTCTCAGATGGCACTGGAGTTGGATATTTTATCTGATGATACACCGGGTCTGGCAATGCCCTTCATATTGAGGTTAGTTCCAAAAATGTTTTTGCAGATGGTAAATGAGAGTTTATCAAAGAAAGAAATGATACAGAGCAGGATGATTAACTACACATTCAAAACCAATGTGAAAAAAATAAAAAAAAAGCCAACCAAATAGGGTCGAAAAAGCACATTACAATTAATCAAAAAGTAACCTCAGCCCTATTCACTACTTTAGTTAGTCGCCAGTCCCATAAACCAATCTGAGAACATGCTTAGGAGTGCCTAATGAGCCAATAACGGGAGACAATCCAGAAACCAGTATGGGGTATCTTTCCCTGGAACAGCCTAATGGATAGGTATGGGTATGTGTGACAGGAATTGACATCAGTATGAGGTATACAATTTTGCCAATCCAAAAGCATAGGATTCACAGATTCAGCATAAGATTTGAATAATTTAAATGTATTTATTTTTAAAGGAACAGGTGTAAATATAATGCAAAAAAGTAATAATATACTATTTTCCCTAAACATTTAAGCTCAAATGTTTCAATATTTTACTTGCTGTTCAACAGAAAGATGATGTAATATTTTTTGTCATCTTGGAAAATGATGTTAATAACTAGAAGAAGTTATGTACTCTTGATGTAGAGACCTGTCGAACACAGGTATAAACATTCCAAAGGATCTGCACAACATAGGCTAAAGCGAAGATTGTCACTCTAAGATTCAGACACTGGTTGCACCAAAAGAAAGAAGACCTCAAATATTTTGAATGAGTATTTCTTGTATGGGACAATGAACATTGTATGCAAACATCATATTGATTTTCAATACACACAAATAAATGATCCTCGAGCATGGGAGTCTGGGTATTATGCCGCAGCCCCACCTAGGCCTGCCTGCCCCCCAACCTCCCCTTACACAAAATGAATATTGTTTTGCAGTTTCTTTCTTCTTTATTTATTCTACACTTACGTCTCAGAAAAAATTGATGCACTTGTTTTGAATCCATTGTTGGTAATGATGAAGGATGCCTTGTAACAATTTACAGGACGCCCCCGATGGCTGATATGCATGAGGATGACACTCCTGATTTGAGACGAGTATCAAAAATCCTTGAAGAGACATTAGGGGTAAGAGTCATCAATGCCTTGTAGATCAGGATACATGTATTGACCCATTCTGTAGGGCTTATTGTTCTGTTATCTATCTGATAAGCGATGCTGGATGCGTGATGACCCTAATTGTCTTCCTTTGCACCATTTTTCTCTGTTCTGCTTGTACACCGATGATATATGTCTGGGATCTTCAAACCATAGGATTTTGAAGGCATATCATTGTCTAGAATGGAGCACTTAGATTTGTCATTTCATGGCTTTGGTTGTGAATAGACCTAACTTCCTTCGAGCATGGCTGGGTTCTTTCAGATATCTGATGTCCCACTCAAGGTACGCAGACTCATTGTAAGAGTATGTGATGCGGTGACTCGCCGGGCTGCAAGGTTAGCAGCTGCTGGTATTGTGGGGATCTTAAAGAAAATAGGAAGAGATGGGACTGGCGGCATTGCAAGCGGAAGAATGAAGAGTGAGTTCTCTAGCAAACCGAGGAGAACGGTTGTGGCCATTGAAGGGGAACTTTACACAAGCTATTTATCATTCAGGGAGTACTTAAATGCTGCAGTGGATGAAATCTTAGGTGAAGATATGGCAGGGCATGTTGTTCTCAGAGTCTCAGAAGACGGCTCAGGCATTGGAGCTGCTCTTCTCGCTGCTTCTCATTCATCTTATGCTGTTGATAGATCAAGGTTACTGTAATAAATATAAATTGTGTAAATGTAAAAAAAAGAAATTGTTTCATATTATTATTATATAAATCCAGTGTTGTGCAGTTCTCCATTATGCAGAAATAGATTATGTCGAAAAATTACGTCCAAACTGCCTTCTTTATAAGAAAATGAATTTAACGACGGCTAATGATTTTCACACCAGCAACTTTGATAGTTGCACACCATAACAAAAGGAAATCTCGTTATTACCTTTTTTTCTTCTCTTCTTTTGAAAGCAAGTTAAACCTTAAATAACAAAGGGTAATAATGACATTTGCTTTTGTTATGGTGTACAACTATCAAAGTTGCTGGTGTGAAAAATGGTGTACAACTATCAAAGTTGCTGGTGTGAAAATCATTATCCTTTTACGTATATTTTTTTTTTAAATTTTTTTCAACATTGTAATGGAATTAAGAATTTATGAAAAATTCATGAATTTTAATAGAAGATTTGGGTCATTATCAGGCAATATAGAACATGAATGGTTTTTTATACTTTTTTAAATTTTTAGACATTTTATTCATATTTAAATTTTTACTTTAAAGATCAAATTACTTTAACCAAAGTATGTTTGCAATTAATTTTCCATTTTCTCTATTTTTTGTGTTTTAAAAACGGTTTCCTCCATTGCTGACACAGAGATACAGCCAATAAAAGGCTAATATGCTCAAAATATAAGTGAACCAACTCATCTAGCACCTAGCAAATTGGAATTAATATATAAGTGTGATTTGCAATCTACGTTAAGATATTTCATTTATATTATGTATATTTTGACCAGATACATTTTATACTTTCTAACTTATAATTTACAAATTATTTAACTACTTTATTTGTTATTTATTCTGTTTTATATGTATATAAAATATATTGAAACATATTCTCTCTTTTTTTCTCAAGATAATTGATATAGTTCTAAATTTAAAAAATGAATAAAGAGAATTTGTAGATATTTCTAATATTTTTATTTTAGTTGTTTCTCATTTTTGACATCTACTTTTTTAACCAACTTTTTAATTATATTTTTCAATAAAAATAAAGTCTCCATTTCATACTTTTGCCGCCATATTCGGATGGCTAACTGTGACATTGCAAATTGTGAGCTATTCAATGATATCAATCAATATTTTAAAAATAGACTCATAGATCAAACCTTCTTTTAGTTGGGTTTGATAAGGTTCAACAACTATATCAAATATCAGATCTAAAAGACAAAATATAAAATTTAATAACTATATTTTTATAAAAATGTCTTGTCTATACTAATTATAATTATAAATAGAATAGTTCAACAATCCAACAATAAATTCAATGATATCAATCAATATTTTAAAAATAGACTCATAGATCAAACCTTCTTTTGGTTGGGTTTGATAAGGTTCAACAACTATATCAAATATCAGATCTAAAAGACAAAATATAAAATTTAATAATTATATTTTTATAAAAATGTCTTGTCTATTCTAATTATAATTATAAATAGAATAGTTCAACAATCCAACAATAAATTTATAACCTTTTAATAGTTATTGAAGATCAGTTTTTTTTTTTTTGAATTTACGTGTAGAAAACCACTCGATACCCAACGTAAAATCCCCACGGATGACCGAGCCCATTATCCCTAGAGTACACGAAGGTTACTAATGCTTTTGAATAATTAAGGGTTTTTTTAGTCTTTTTTATTTTTAAAATATTTTCAAAATAACCGAACCACATTTAAGTAGAAATCAAAGTTGAATTAAGTTCAATTGCTTGACTTTTAAAAGATAAATGGAATGGGGGAGGGGGTTTTTAATACACGAGGACACCATTTGACAAGTGATTTGTTTGTAAATTTAACAATTAAGAAAATCCACGAGTCTATTGCAACATTACGATATCAACACTTCCTAATGCTAGTAAAAATATAAAAAAATTGAATTTTCTATTTTTCTCTCTTTTTAACTTCTGTATTTTATATTTTTATCCCTTGTGTTGGTTTCTTTAAGGGTTTATGTTGCTTTAGTAATTGGTAATCAAAGCCTAAAGAAAAATAAAAAACAATTGGTTTGCAATTCTCATCAACTGTTGATCCATATGAGTGAGAGAGAGAGAGAGAGAGAGAGAGAGACTCAAAAACAAATCTTCTTTTATAACTGGGAAAAAAATAACAATGTAATTGTTTTTGATGAATCCTTTTTTGCTCACAATGTTACAGAAAAAAGCTACAGAAACAAAGCTACTTTGCCCACATTATATTTCTCCACAAAGCACATCACCAGAAGCATTCATGAAAATTAAGCAGCAGGCTTGTAGAACTTCTCCACCATCTTCCTGAACTCTGTAAAAAACACATAAAAAGAAGGTGGGGCACAGTTTAATACAAATATACATGATTTTTATTTTTTTTTAAATATGCAAATTTAAATAATCATACCTTCTTGATTGCTCCAGAGGGCTGCAGCTTGAGTGTTTAGTGGAGAGTCGTTGTTTGGTTCTGTAATCAACAACAGGGGGGACTGGCTATCAGACCAAAGGCATTATTCATCAGTCAAATTGGTTTTTCAATGAAAGGCAATGACAATAATACCTCCCAAGAGACTCTGAAGAGAAAGCAATACAGTTCTCACATCATATGCTGATGACCATTTATCCTGAAATTCACGAACAGGTTTCTTTTGAGATGAACCAGTTTAAAAGTAATGGAAACGAACTCTCTTAATAAAAATTTTAAATGACAGGGACACTAGTGTTTTTTATAACAATATCAATACCTTTTCACTATTTTTTTTTATAACCGAGAACTCTAAGACCCTCCTCAAGTACAAGAGCATTGGGTAAAATTCCGAATGCACGAAAACTTTCTCACAAGCCACGTGCATCAGGTTACTACGAGACTCACCTTTTCACTACTTAAATGATGATTATGTAGACAAAAGGACAAGCCAAATATCCCCTTGTTATAAAAAACACTGGTGTTCCTATCAAATCGTGCGGCTATTGAACAAGTGGATGCCCCTTACTATTTCTCGATGTTCCTAGAAAGAGAGAACAAAAAACCAGTCTACAAGGGGAGGGTCCTGATAACGATAGATGACCATTGGTTGAGTTTATGAATTGTGTTCCCCTCCCCTGTGTCTACATGCGTGTGTCACATGAGAGCTCCATATAAATTAGTAAGCTGGAGAGAACAAAAGATTAATTGAAAAGAATAGAATGAGATAAAGAAGAAAGGGACAAGTACCTGAAGTATGTCCAAGCAAATGTTGCCACAGACATCTACATTGGGATGGAAGCAAGGTGTCTCAAATTTCACCTTTGGTGGCTTGAATGGATAGTCAGTGGGGAAGGACAAGGAGAGCTTGTATACCATGCCCTCATACACAGTGTCCTTGCTTCCACAGATGGTCCCTTTCCAGCAGAAGATGTTATCTCCCTCAGGGAAAGCGGAGATTCCGGGATCTCCACACATCTGAAAAGAAATCCAAAAACCACAGTTAAAGAGAGAAAAGAAGGGACATCATTACTGCTGAAGAACAACTGTCTTCTGAGGAAGAATGAACCACGTTGTTATGCCTTACCATCAAAGACATTAGCTCTGTTTGCAGCCTGGTTCATTGATGAGAGAGCAAAACAGAAGAAAGAAAGAAAGATCAGAAATAGGAAAATAAGAATTAAAAAAGAAGAAGAATTGTTCTTGAGAAAAGAAAAAAAGATTCAGCAGCATGATAAGAAGAAATTTAGTATTGAATCTCATTCATTTCTAATTTCTAGTTCAAGAAACTTTGGGGCCAAAGAAACCAAAAAATTATATATATGAAAAAAAAAACAATTAAAATGATACAGGGAATATCACATATGAAAGATAGAGACTGCAATGCAACCCTCAACAGAAAAATTGATGACAATAGATTCCAAACAACCTACAAGCCATAACAATCATCTGATATGAATGGAGAGCTGAAATCAAACAATATAATTTGATAAAGGATCAATAAATTATGAAAAAGATGGAAGAAAATCCCCAAAATCAAATCCAAATCGATTTGATATGACCAAGCAGCAACTAGCCCCAATATGGGATCGTGGGAAGCAAAAGAAAAAAAACTAGGAAACTGAACAGGAAAACCAAACATAGGTTGAGCATTCAAGAACAGTACTAACAAAAAAGAAACCCAGAATCATTATGGATTCAAAGATCCCCAAGTCAAATAAGCCCCTTATCAGATCCCCAAAAAAATGATGAAATTAATTTGATAAATAAACCCAAATACAAAACCAATCAAGGAAGGAAAAACATAAGTCAATCAATTAAAGAACATCCCCCCAGATGGTAACCTAAAAACCCAATTCGACAGATGTTCTGACGATTAAAAAAAATCAAATAAACCCTTCAAAAGAGAAATTACCTAATTCAGATACCAGAATCCATACCGCCAAAATGAAAAACCTATTCCACCAGAACCTGAAAAACCCAATTCTTGAAACACCCTAATAAAAAACAATAAAATTCAAATTCTTTAAAAGTAAATCAACTGAAACGACCAAGGTCATGACAACCGATTCAGCCACAGCCCAAAAAACCCAATTCAGAAGATACCCTACCAAACAAGAAAATCAATACAAACAACAAACCCTTTAATTGGGAAAAAGTCCAATACATGAAACTCCAGAAAGAGGAATACCTAATAAAAGATCCAACAACAATGCAAACTAAAAAAACAAAACTGATTAAGAAAGCACAAACATGGATCTACCAATTCATAAAAGATCATAATTCCAAAAATGGAAATCATAACCAATTAAAAACACTTTACAAAAGAAGAAATAAATACCCATTTCACATGAACCCAGAGAGAACAAGAGAGAGATGTGAAAAGATACCTTTTGAGAACAGATTGGCTATCGACGCTCTTGGAAACGGGGAGTTGTTTTTTGGGTGTCGCAGCCGCTGTAGTATTAACAGTAGTATTGTCTTGGTATTCTTGGGTCTCCATATTAAGCGTCATCTTTCCTTTTCTTTCTCCTGATGCTTCAGACAGAGATCAAGATCTGAAGAAATACCAAGAGAAAGAGAGAGAGAGAGTTAGAGAGAGAGATAGTCATGTGGAGTGGGTGAGAGGGGATTTAAACAATAGTTGGGGGAACGGAAATCTGGGAATCAAGGGTTCACACGGTTGTTGTTTTTGAACGTTGGTAAATTTTGCGGTGGAGATTTAGTTTAGCGCCCCAACGGCTAGTTCTAGTTTTTGAACGAGCAGTGAGAGGAGAGGAGATTCGTTTTTTCTGGCTTTTTCTCAAATCCAACGTGGAATTTGGAACTCGAGGCAACGGATACAGCCCCCACTTATTAGTGCTTCTTTATGTCAATTTCATCATCGTCAATAATTATTTTAAAGAATGATTATTAAAAATGTAAATTATTTATTACTTTCTAAATGTAGATATTTGTGTGTATTTTTTAAATTTTAAAGATGAATAAATAATTTAAATTTTTAAGAGGTTGACCATGCATATCTTAAATAGCCTCCCATTTGTCTGTCATTTTTATCGTAGGAGTATAAGATATTTTCAATAACTTTTTTTTTTTTTTTCTATAATGATGTCAGAAAGAAAGACATTTTCTATAAATTTATCGTTACTTTAAGTGTACTAGACTGCCCATAGAGTTTATCATTTTACTTTGATTAAAACAGTTTAAATTTTGAAAATATGATAAATATAATTTATTAAGGTTGACCATTTAGACACCGTTCTTTTCTATCAAGAGATAAAGCTTTTCTAAAAATGGTGTGAAATTACCATTTTATAGTTAGGTCTTTCTCTGTGGGTTGTGGAGAATGATTTTCAAAAGAGGTCATTTCTCGACCGATTTCTACAAACAGGTATTAAAATTCATGTAGTCTGAATTTAATAAACTCCGAAACTGATTTTAAGTGAAAAGGGGTATAGTTTTGGACTTAAAAAATCGTACTCAAAGAATTAAGAGAAGACCAAAATCAGGGGTACAAATATCGACCGATACGCAGATATTTCAGTTATTTTTTTTTAAAGAGAGAGAATAATATCGGCCGATACCGTATTTTGCACCCTTGACCAAAACTATATCATTTTCACTTAAAATCAGTCCCAGAGTTTATTAAATTCAGACTAGATGAATTTTAATACATTGTTTGTAGAAATCGGTTGAGAAACGGCCTCTTTTGAAAATTCCTCTTCACAACCCACAAAGAATAGACCGTCAGAACAAACACATTTTACATTGTGGATGTTCGTTCGGACACTCTAAAATGAAAGGGCAAAATAACAATTTTACTAAGGAAAAAAAGCGGAGTCTCCTTACCGGTGTGTAAATCGCCAGCCTATTAATGATGTCAATGATGATATTCATTTCATGGTTATGAGGCAATAAGTGGCATCCCGACACGATATCAACCACAACATCCAATTTGCATGGTGACAAGGAAGATTTGAGGCGTTGCAAAGAGTTAAAGACTTATTGTGCAGTTCATGGATGGGTTTAATCAAATGGAGTGGCGTTGGTTGGTTAAAAGATTTTTTTATACAACTTATTAAAAATGATTGTAATTGGATAAATGAAAATTAAATTTTAAATTTTAATTGTGATGCCCCCGTCCCACAGAGCGGTCATGTGTGCTTGCGGCAACGAGAGAAGGGGACAAAGGTCCCAGAACTGATTGTGGTATATTTGAGGGAGCACCGGGGTATAAATCTCGTTTGATACTCTGGGTATCGGTATCAGCCGAGATATCTCGGGTTTTCGATGACTGAGATATCTCGGCTAATACGCATAATATCAGCCAGAGAAAATAGAAGTTAGCCGAGATAAAACAAAAAATATTGGTTGTGGGTCCGGTTGATAAATCGGTTGATATTTGGCCATATATATAAACAACCTTTTTTGAAATGATTTTTTTCCAAAAAAAAAGCCACCAAGATTTTTTTTTTAAAAAAATGGAAGAGAGAAAAAATATCTGCCGATATGAAAAATCAGCCAAAATCTCATCAGTCGGCAAGGCCGATTTTTCAAGCCCTGGGGAGCACCCCTCCCATCTAGTATAAGGCCTTTGGGCCCAAGCATCACCCATTAGCCCAATGCAAAGTCGTATGGATTTTCGAACTCAAACTAAACAATATTGTGCTAATAGGATAGGTCAGTACATTAATTATTTAAAATTTAAAATTTGTGACTTTTAAAAATATGACTTCATTGACTAAATTAAGGTGATTTTTGTGGACACTATATTTAAGCAAGACTTTTCATGTATATCCATTACAATCTTATTTGGTAGACTCCATAGTAGTTGTGTAGGGATATATATTGTCATACACTATTTTTTTTCATGACGAAGGTGTCTAGGCCTCTTAGAGCTCTTGACTAATTCTTGAGGCATGTACAAGCCTTCCTACCCACACATACAGAGCAACTCTACGGGGATGATTCTTTGGAGTGGAGTGAAAATCAAATTCAAGACTCGTGTTTCCTTAGACGGGTTCTTGGCCATCATTTCAACCCTTTTAGATTATATGCCACACACTACTTAACAAATCAAACTAATGTAATTAATGAAACTATATTTTTAAAGATCATAAAGTTTTAAATAAAAATATTTGATTAATTAGATTTTGAAGACCTTAAAAATATGATTTAATTGATTTAGTTAAGGTGATTTTTGATAGATTATACATAACGAAATCTTTTCCAATGGATCTATCACTATCTTATTTAATAAATTTTGTTATTAATTTCGAGATAACATATTGAATATCAATGCATAGGTGATCATCCTTTTTAATCAATTTCTTACCCTCATCAAATGACAACACCTCAAATCATCATCACCAATACTATTTTAGCATGTTGATTTAGATTTTCAGTCTCATATTCCGACACTGCTTTGCATTCTATCAAGACCATTTTTTTTAATGGATTTAGTCAACCACTTTAAAGGTCTTCATCGCCCCTTTTTTGCCCTTTCCTCATTCATTGCCACCTACAATTTATAAATTTTTGTATTTGAAACTATTTTTATTTTTATCTAAGACATGAAAATCTCTAAAATATTAATCTAAATTCTAATCCATATGCAACTGTGCAAGTTGAACTTCAGTCCTACTTAGTAAGATTTAACTATCTCACTTTTTCATTTAGTGAAAACTTTAATAAAAGTTGAACACTATTTATCTGAGAAAGTGCTTATTTTCTTCGAATGTTGTATAAATCTTTTCCTTGAAATTTAAAGGCTGTTTTTGGATATACAATATTAAAAAAATAAATTACATGCAAGCAAGATAATTGTAAAATTCAGAAACAAGTATCCATTAAACAACACAGAGGTCCATCATGATCACCTAACCCATATGCTTGAGTTTAGCATCAGTGAAACTAAACCTTGCTCATCATGCAAGGAGAAACCGCAGCAAAATAGCAGTGGCAAGTCCCAGAATCATCAGGTGTGCAGTCTAGTAATCTGAGACACCCTCTGAAAGAAAACAGCACACATTCTCAAACTGAACATCAGATCCTCCCTCATCCATTCAGGAGCCACTCTCTCAAATGTGCCCAACGACAAAACATGATACAGTAACTCTGTCTCTTCACCTGCCACACTCTTCACCCAAGTTAAGCTGAAAGAATAACCTGCAACATATGCATCTGAATAATTTTGTCACAGTTTCTACTGTATATAGTTCCTATCTACACTACCAATAAATAGTGTTTTTCAACCTTTAAAAAGAAAATAAGTAGTGTTTTTCACATCACAACTTAAATCACAAAATGACATTGAACATACTCTAAACTGCATCAAGTTAGAATGTAATGACACCCATTCAACAGCACATACTCCTATATTCCAATCACTCCACCCTCGAAAACCAAATCAACAATAAGCAATGTGGAGTGGAAAGGCAGAAGAAAAATATCCCACCCAGGGGTTGCAAAATTCGGTATCGACCGATATATCATTATCGGCCGATATATCGGCCAATATTTTTCTCTCCTCTTCTTTTTTTAAAAAAACAGCCGATAGCGGCCAATATTTACACCCCTGATCCCACCTAATGTGGTCTACAATAATACCAGACTTCCCAAATGATTGGAGACTGAATAACACATTCAATGCACCAAAATACTAAATACACAAAATTTGATGGGTGGAGAGAGAGAGGGAGAGAGAAAGACAATAGACCCACATGAATTTTGGCATTCCCAAATCCTTCTGGAACTTGCCCCAAGCAAGCTTGAAGAATTGAAGCCTGAGATGTCCTTTCCCAGGCCACACAATCCATCACCAGGTTTTCCCCCAAAACCCAAAAAACTTTTTTAAAAACTCATGTTGGTCTATTCTCTCTCTCCCTCTTGGACAACATGAGCATCCCTACCCCACATCCTCAAATTCACTTGTGGGCAGTGTTAAACACAGTTATCATGTGATGGAGGATCCCTAGCTGGCATGAGTAGTGGAGGAATGATTGGCAAGACATCGATGACCAAGGGAAAAAAAAAAAACAGTAGAATGGAAGCCCTGGAGAGTAAATCCATTAATTGGCATTGGTCATGCAGAAGCTGACTTAGTTTTTCTTATTTGAAAATGATTCTTCATCAAATTCAAGCTTGGAGAGCGATGCCAAACGGTTCCACTAGTGAAATAGGTACCACCATGATTGGCATGGCTGGTCGAATTCACAGAGATGAGGTCAAAGAGGAGGTTCCAGCAATCACAATAACACATTTGAACAGATAAACAAAGAAGATCCTAAAATTCTGTTTAAGGTAATATAACTGAAAGTGCCAAACAGATCGACAGTTACCGCTTGATTGGTGAATGACTGAGAGACAAAAGCCTCCTGTCTGATTAACTATAGAAAATTTCATGCCAACCAGACACTCAACCAGAGTTTGGAAGACGCAATTTACATGCAAAATGTTGCTTCTACCATCTCCTGAAAATTTTGACAAAATCAAGGCGGTTAGACAGGATAGTGACGTAAAAGCAGCAGCAATTTTATATGTCTCGAAAGATACCTGAACTTGTCATGTCCTTACTGCAGCTGCAGGGCTGAAAAAAATGTGTCACCAGTGTTAAAGTAGGAGAAAGAAAGTGTTAAAAAAAAAAAAACCACACACAAAATTCTGAGTAGAATACATTACCACAGAAGATGTACATGTTGGGCCTATGGAGCATCTCAGATTGTTGCTCTCATGGGCCAATGTGGGTGATGTTCAATTCTACCCCAAAATTGGAAGATCTTATCACTAATACTTAAGGCCATATTATTTCTAGACCGCAGCTGCATACTATTCTTACCGGTCACCTTTCACTTACAGGCAATGTAAACTGGACAAAGAGATGAGGCACTGGTATGAGATGGCACTTTTTGAAATTCAAACAACAAAAGTACACAATGAGTTGTAGTTTTGGATGTATAGAAGAATGTTTTTTATAACATGGATATCCCTGCATTGGAGGTGAGATACATGAAATGACCCACAAGTCTCATTTATCAGGTAAGCCCAAGAGGAATATAGAAGAAATTCTCAATTAATGAAGTCAATAAGTTATTACTTTTTTTTTCGAACTGCTGTTTATTCTTTACCATATACCTGTAGGCTATGTAACTTGAACACAAGAGACAGGCATCGGTACCAGATGCATATAGATGTCAGATTGATGGAACTCACAATTGATTCATGAATGGGCTGATGGTCAGCACACCTTGGAAAGTGGCAGCATGGTCACATATTTGGACATCCCATGATATTTGTTTTTACAAATTTCAGCGGAAGTCTTCATTTTTTAAACCCGAAGGGTTGAAGCGATGGCCAGGAACCTGCCTCAAGAAGTGGGAGTCCGAAGTTCTATTCCTACTCCACCCCAAAGGGCCACTCCCTGTATATTTACGCGATGTGTGTGAGTAGGGAGGCTTGCACATATCCCGAGGATTAGTCGGATGCTCTAAGAGGCCTGGACACCTTGGTCATAAAAAAAAAAAATTCATTTTTAATGTTTTAAAGTTGACCATTTAGTCACTTGGTATTTAGGCATTTTTCTTAATTAAGATTGTAAGGATAAGAAGAAACCATCTTAGACCATTGCAGAGAAATTAGATTATTTCTAGGACATCTATGTTTTGAAACATATATAAAACTGTAACATCGACTGGACACCCCATCCTGTTCTGGGGCCGGCACTATTCTTCAGAGAATCCTAATAGTTTGGATTAAGGGTGAGTGTGGATATGAAATTCCAGCTACATGGTCCAACATCTAAATTTGTCACTCCTACTAAATAAGGTATAGATCCAACTCCCACACCTGGACAAGTGAAGAATATCTAAAATATCTAAGTCTTATGTTTAATTATTTTTTAAATATAAAACCTATTATAAGGCCATTAGAATACACCAAGGTGCACTTTTCTTAAAAGTGCAACAATGTAGTAGGAACAACTTTCAAACACGCACATGCACACTCCTCCCCCCTAGGTAAGGATGGGTTCATTGGAAAGATCTATGCTCAGGTACATAACCTATCAAAACTCAAGTTGATTAGATAAACACAGCCATGTTTTTAAGGCCCCAAAGATTAAATGTGCCATAGGCATGAGTTAAATCCAGTAGTGAATGTTTACTCACAAAGGGCTCAAATTGGATAAGGATCCAAATCATGAGGGATAAGTGCATGTGAGGGTGCAAATAAGATGTAGTGGACCCAATTAATCTAATCAATATACAGGATAATATTTATCCACACACCATGAGCCCGATTAATCCAATCAAAGAATTTTCTAAAGGGTGTCAAAAACATGGGCGCACACATAACAAATCAGTTTGATTGGATCCTCATAAATTTGGTTTCTAAGACCCCAAAGATCAAAAGAGAAATAGGGTAGGAAAGAACTTTAACTTCAATCCAACAGTAGGTGTAAAAATCGGTCAAAATGAAATTAAAGTGGGTTAGAAAGTGGGATGCAATGCAGCAGTTTGCATATAAGTATATGGAAATGCAAGCCCTAAGCAGAACCCATCCAGACAGACATAAGACCCACAAGAAAAGTGTTGGCATGAGGCCCATCGAGACGTGTCTAATATGGTAAACAGAATCAGCAACTAGATAAAGTGTGTAACCAGGTATTCATCCATTTTTTTAAATTAGGTCATGATTGAGGTCCATAAATGTTTTCCCCATTTGGGATTTCCTGATTTGAGCTTATGTTGACAACCCTAGTTTTAGAATTAACTAAAAGAATGGGATTGAAATGTGCAGCAACTATGCATTTCCTGGGGCAAAGATCTGCTTTAGTACTGGATAACTTCATTCATCATCATCAAAATCAGTCATTTATCCTGTCAATTTTAAGTTGGAATTTACAATTGCATTTGGAAAAAAAAATCTATGGACTGAGTGCCCATCTGACACCCGTAGGACTAATAGACAATTCCATTGACCATGCCAAAAGTAAAGGAAAATACCAGTTGAATTTCCTTGACAGCACCATTCGATTGCATGCCACTATTTTCATCTTTTGCCGGTTCATGTTGTACCAGTTGCACCTCCTGAATGCTGGCATTCGGAATTACATTTGTATCTTCAGTAACATTGCCAGAATATGGCTTCACCGTCTTCCTTTGAGCTGAACCCTTGGATAGATCTCTTGAACTAACTTGATATTTAGGACTAAGCAGCCCCTCCACATTGTCATCATCATTATTGCCAGACTGAAATCTCTCAGAAAGCTGATTATGAAGTCTCTCAACTTCTTCAGAAAGATTTTTTGCTGTCAAATGATAAAAAGACATACAAAGAGAGGAATCTGTTCAATACATGGATGGCACTCTCAGGAATGAAGGTACATATGAATGCTAATGTGTCATGATATGGCTTCAATGGAGAAAGGAACCATCTAAAGCAGACTTTTTCAGATGAAAATGACACAATGTATGCAAGTACAACCAGACATTTAGCAAGACTACATAATCAACAAGTAGGTCAGTTAGACAAGTCTAAGCACTTATTTTTTAAAGAAGATAAAATTATTTCTTTCAGTTGATTAGTGTCACTGTTGCAATCATAAAGACTGGATTCAAATGAACAATTTTTTTTGGAAATGGTGAAACTAATTTTATCAGAGAGAAGAAATAAAGTAGCATAGTCAAGCACATACAACTTTGTCAAGGACAAAGAAGAATCATACTTAGTTTGATGAAACCTACACTGCCACAGAAGGGAAGGTAGAGCACAGTGAAAGATGAAAGAAGTCTTTCACGTGCAACACGACTAAGTGTGACGGAAGGCAAGCTCAATTTCAATCTTATTCAATTTTGACCTAGGGAGATTAATGCAGGAGTGTTCATGTGAAGCTCAAAACAGGTACCAATAATGGTAGATCTAGCTCAAATGCATGCAAAAGATGAGGAAAAGTGGGTTCGAAGTTACCATTTCGAAAGAAAAAAATTGGGTTCGAAGGTGAGACATGTCCCACCTATTGGCCCATCAAGTCATAGAAAGCTTATATTATTTCTAACATTGTTTGAAGATTTTATTATTATTTTGTATTCATAATGGCATCTCACTTAGTACCACATTGCAATAAAGTTAGGTACCTGGCTCCAACTGCTGAACCAAATGGATGATCGATCAAAATAAAGTGAGAAAGACGGGAGTGGGGTGAGCCAAGTGTAGTCAAACTAGTTAGTACTTTTAAGATAAAAGAGTACCATTTAAGTCATGGGGGATCTTATAAAATGTCTATTAGACTGGCAATGCTTTATACAACTGTATTGGACAATGAAGGAAAAACAAGTGAATAAAGATGTGACCTATGGTGCCATAATGTGTATTTTTAGATAGATGTGTGGAGAAACATTAACATATAAAACTAGAAATGATTGAATTAGAGAAACCTTTGAAGTGACACCAATTGATGAGAAGATGAATGAATGTCACTTAAGGCGGTCTGGGTACATATGAAAGAGAATGGAAACAACCTCAGTTCATAGGATTGAAGGGCTATAAGTAGAAGGTAAAAGGAGAAGAAGGCCCTTAAAAACTTGTATTTAAAGGATAAGGGACATGATAGACTAGAATAACAAATGCAATGATTTTTTATAGAGTGGACAAGTAGAACTTGCAAAGCTAACCTATATCTCAGTTACGAATGTCAGCCAAAATCCAAAATATTTGCCGAAGTTTTCAACCTAATCTTGGAACGAAGTCTGAATTTTTTAATTTTTTTGGAAATTTCAGTCAAAATTCCTCAGTCCAAGCAATAAGTGAAAGCTTTCTCTCGTCTGAAATGTGTAACTGAGCCCTAGATAGAGGGATTAGAGGCAATGATGATTATAAAGGGCATGAGCAATATTTGGGGATTGATTCAATGTTCAAAATGTGATAGAAAACACATGTTTTTTGAAACATTGAAGCACTAGCGTTTGGTTGGAATAAAACACTAGTCCAACCATTGGGCATTGAACTGAGGGTCATTAGTAGTGAGCAGCCTTATACATTGTGGAAAAAAACACACGACAACCATTGGATTGGACCTAATTTTAATGAATAAGTTTGGTACACCTAGAATTGATTAGTTTATTGGCCCTGCTGGTATAAAAGTTGTACCTTAATTTGCATCAAAGGCCGACTGGTTCTTTTTTGTTGTATTTTTTTATTTGGGGTAACTTCCAAATGTATTAGGTACATTATGCCCTTGGTACTCTTTCATCATGTATAGTTCAATTAGGAAAAGTTCTGGACACCCCTTGGTTTACAGCTCAGTATTTTTTAATGCATTTTTTGGTATTCATACGCTATTTATAAATATTAGCCACATAATAAAGATCAGAACATAGAAGGAAAACGAAATGATCATACTGTCACAACTCATGACAGCACTAAAAGTTTTAAAACCAATATCCTGAAAAAAAAATAAAGAGACAAAAACTGCTGTGTTTTAAAATGTTATCACTAACCCGGAGGAACTACTGATATAACTTACTGCCAAAATGACTCATTTAAAAAAGAAAAGTGTTAATCAAAAGGCACATGGATCTAAATTTCTAATACCATTTGAATGTTTTGTTTCAAGTAAACCACTCACTAGCAAAAAGAAGAACCTCCAATATAACTAAAAATTAGCTTAAAAACACATTGATTGTAGCCAGGATTTATACCCAATATCAATCAAATTGTTCATGAGTCTTTCTTCATCTCCCCACTCTCTTGGTTCTATGAACTTATAAGCTTCCAGCTCTTCATACTGTTACTTTTGATAAGGCATAGTGTTAAAAAAAAAGTGGAATGTAGGAAGGAAGCAAGAAAAAACTAAAGGTCAGAAAAGGCTTTGATATTTATGACAAAGATGATGATTTATATCATATGCGACAGAAACTTGATGTCAATCAATTCCACATTTCCACCAACACTGAAACATATAATAATTGCATAGCATGAACAAATGTAAAAGCACAAACATCATTTAGTACCATTAAAAGCATATGGTAATGAGAAACAACACTATGACATAGTAACCATTTCCAGCATAACCAAGTTAAGTTCAAAGCAAAATGCAGTAACATGAAGGAACTGTATATAGAACATAGTAATTCATTCCTCATAAAAGGGATGAATTCTCACTTTTTTCCTTTTCTTCAATCAAAAGATTTTGGTACTCAGAATATCGAGAATCCAAGGAAGACCTGCAATCAGATGATTATTGCTTTAGAAACCCAAGATTTCTGGCATTGTTGGCAACTGAATTAACGCCTACAATTTGAAGATGCATGCCTATCTGAAGTCATTTGATTTGTCAAATCATCTATCTTTGATAGCAGCCTTTCATTTACATTTTTCAAGTGTTCTATCATCTCCTCCGCAGCTGCAAGAGAAAATTAAAAGAAAACATTGAAGTGCCCATAAATCTAAATGCTGCTAACTACACAACAGAGATTTCTATTGGCTGAAGAAAATCTTATTAATGCAAAATAAAACACAAAGAACATGAGGATGCTAAGATTGATAAATGACATAAATATCACCAATTAAGTTACTATAATTTAAAATTGCAGAAGTGAATTTGGTCCATTTGACTGCTTGAATTTTAGTCCCAATAAACTGTCACATCAGGCTCAGACTTACACATATCCAAGCCCAAAAGGTCAAAGCACAACTAAATCTATGTGCCCATACCACCACCCATTTCATTTGCCCTCACTCGGAAGTCAAAAACCTTTCTCCAATCAGGCCACAGCTCAGACCTGGCAATGGATCGGGTCCAGTCGGGTTCGGTCGAGTCTTGTTAAATGGGTTGAGTTGGTTTGGTTCTGTTTTGGGTTCAAGTCGGATCGGATTTACCCATTTACCTGGAGACTTTTCTAGCGATACATACCAAGACTACACCTTAAATAGGTGGTAGACCTCATACAGTTGCTTCCACGTGGCAATGATTGGATCAGTCAGGTTTATCCATTTGTAAATAGGTTTGGCTCATCTATTAAATGGGTCGAGTCGGGTCAGATTTTGCCAGGTCTACCTGAGCCCCCTCCCCCCCTTCAAAAAAAAAAATCCTCTTCCTGTCAACTTAGTCATGTCTTCCATCACTCTTTTCCATCTCATATCAAACCCTATCTTCACTATCTCCCAGCTATCTATGGTGTTCGGTGTTCTCCTTCACTAAAGAAATTGCAACAATTTGTTGCCTCCATAAAAAGCCTCCTCTCTAGGCACTCTGCCACTTGGCCCCCGCATCAACCTATACAACTACATCCATTCTGTCATCAGCTCCAACAACCTTGACTCCTTCTGTCCATCACATGGTTTCCAAAGCCATAATGGCATCAATGATTCACTTGCACCATTTTTTATGACATTGTCTCCCACTCTCCCTATTTTGCCCCATCGGTTGATTCTGTTTAATGTGTACAAAGGGTTCACTATTGAAATTTTTAAAGCGACAAATGTGGGAATCAAGGCTAGGGCTGAAGATTGAAGCTTCCACTAGAGGGATATCAGGCTTCCTATAACTCATAAAGCTTGCCATCGAGCAAAGTTGGCTCCTCATTGGCCATGCACATAAAGTCTGATCAGGCTCAAGCTCAGGTCAGGCTTCCCATGCATTTATTGATTCCAGCTTGGCACAATGTAAGCCTGAGCTGAACCCCACAATAACCCCTATCCGAAAGACCTTCAGTACGTAATTTTGTTTTTTTTTTTTTTGTTGAAATTAAAGAGAATTTGATTAGAAAAAGAGCATAGCATGATAATGGTTCATCAAGCAAACAAAACATTCTGAAACAATGAACCATTAGGGTTCAAGTCTCTATAAGTGAAAAAGTAATGCCTATTTCAGAGAAGGCACTAACGATATTTCATCGTCATATGTAGGGTCCTACAGTAATGTGAATGCCATAAAAACACTCCAATTTGAAAATTCTCATCCTTTGGTTTTAGGCCTTTCAACGGATATTGCTGCATTCTCTTCTTGAACATCATAGATCTGTAGCCATTGATAAAGGTTAGGATGTTTCAATTTGTGAGAGAACAGATAATCGGGGCCCCCTTCATGGTAGAGCCAAACTCAACAAGTAGTAACATCCTATATATATGTAATATGCACCACTGTCACAAATATCATTAATGTATTAAAACTGTCATAACCGTAATGCAGATTTTTCCAAAAAAAAAATGTCAAAATTGCAAGAAATTGAAAAAGGGAGGCGATGAGAGTATTTAGATATTAACTCAAGATTTTCCTCTAAGCTCTATAATGTGCTTAAAATTGAACATTTGTTGGCATTTCTTATATATTTTAACTTATTGCCTACTTTAATTATTTTAGTTGGCAAGGTTTCCCCACAATATTTGCTATCCATAAGCACCAGATATCCTACTATCCATAATATCTGAGACAAGATTTATGACATCTATAAGCACCACAGTATTACTTTCATCAGCATGTAAACAAGCTAAATCTGTAAAAACAAAACTAGATTGTTTCCAAAGAAATAGTGCTACCCACATGTGTCAATCTGAATTCAAATAACAGAAGTATGCAATAATAAATGTACAGCATACTCCACTTGACTGATGTTGTGCATTATGATAGATTTATGTTAATAACTTTTGCTCACTGTCAGATCAACAATGCAAACAACCAAAGGAAGATAACATAGTATAGAGTAACTAAAGAAGAGTACCAGTCATGTAATTCAAAAATTTCTCTTCCTGTTCACGATTGAATTGCTCCATTTCTGAGTACTTTTTCATCTAATCACACACACAGTTCATTAGGGAAAGTAAGGCATTTCTATGTCAAGCAAAGATCAGGCAATCACTAGTTAAACCAAGAAAATCTATTGGCAGGAAGAAAAGTGTTATGCAAACCTTCAGTTCTGTATATTTATCATGAAGCTTGGTATAAAGCGCCTCCATCTGCATCAAAACTTACACAAATTTGCAAGTTAAAGTAAGAGAAAGTAGTCATAAAGGATAGCAGTATATACGTGAGTCTTAGAAGAAAATAATAATGATAGTAACTCATTCAAGAGGATCGTGGTCATACTTTCCAGGACAAGTCTTGCAATAACTCTTTCTGCTTCCAACTGCAGTTAACACGAAGGAGACACCTATGGAAACACAAAGTTAATTATTTCATGCAATGCATGAAGACATGAAGTTGCACCTCTCCTTTAATAGGAAGCTGTTTAGAAACAAATAAAGCCAGTCAATTACAAAAGGAAAGCTATAGACTTAAGGGTATCATCATCATCATCATCATTTGCCAAAATCACATCTATCTAGAGTCAGCTTTCGAATTCTACTTCACCATTTGACCCTATCATCAGGGTCGTCTTGACACAAGTTGAGGCGTAAGGCAAAAAATTTAAATGGGCCTTCTTGGTATTTAACATATTATTATAAATAATATTTAATTAAAATTTTAATTATATATAAAAAAATTATCTAAAATCTATTTTTCTTGTGAGAATTTAGAATTTAGAATTTGGCTTTTTTTTTTTTTTTGAATTTACGTGGGAGAAACCTAGCTTAAAACCCTCACAGGTGATACGCACTACCCTTAGAGTACACCAAGTTAGACCATGAGAGCTCGAACTTGACACCTACCGCTTCCTGAGGCTGGAGGTAAACTAGTTGAACTACACCTTGGTTTATTTATACTTCAAACAAGTGCTAATTACTAAACGATATCACCAAATCCTTCATTGCTCAATATGGCCATTTCATACTTTTTACAAAAAATTGGGGATCTAATGACAAAGCCTACACCAACGCTTGTGATATACATTGTTAGTGAGAAAAGATAGTTTCCCCATTTAATGGCATACATAAGCATTGATTCTTCTTCCATATCCAATACTTTGTCAATTTAAATTTAGTCTTAAGCAGTAAGTAGGACACTAAACTTTCTGGATTTAGGCTTAGATAATCTACAGCCAATTGTTGTTCCCTGGTGAAACAAGGTATAACTATTGGCTAGTTTGAGGCTGATAAAAATGAAGAAGGGGTAAATCTCTCTGTTCAAAGGAGAGGTAGAGATTTTTGTGAAAATTTCACATTCATGGAAGTATCAGACTAACCGTAATCAAAGGACTGAAAATAAATAAATAAATAGAATAGCAAAATTTTACAGACATGAGGTAAAAAGGGGAACTGCAGATTGGTAGTCAATTTAGTGCAAGATTTATCTTAGAATTCTAATGCATTGGGTTTCAGACAAGGGAAAAATAAAGGATTAACAGTTGCTACACAGAAAATGGGTGGGGCACTTACCGTGAACAACAAGTGACCAAGAGATGCTTGAAGCAAATGGGGACTATTTTCGGTCTTTTGGGGCAGTAGAGCAGCGTCGGAATGGCAATAGGGCAAAACGCCAGCAGATCTGATAAACAGAAAAAGAACCGAATTGCAGAAGGAAGAGATCACAACGGTAGTGGGAGAGCAACACTGACTTCTGCTTGCTGCTGCAGGCAGGGTGTTTCTCACTGGATTGAGAGAAAGGATCGGTTTATTTGAGAGAAAAGAGAGATGTGTTAGGGATTTGGCTACCGTTAGATAGGATTGGGCGAACATAGAGGGAATGCCCGAGACATTGAAAGGAGTGTGGGCGAGATTGAGGGGATGGGCTAAGGGAAAATTTTGAAAAGGGAGATTTCTGCCGTTGAGAGAGGGTTTAGCGAAGAAGATAAGAGCGGTTGAGGGATTTCAATTTCCATCGTGAGCAAGTGAGAAAGAGGGAACGAGAGATTCGGAGGAGACGTTTGCAAGAGGGAGAAGAAGAAAGTTACGTGAGGAGAGAGAAAACACGATTTGGGGCCCTTCCTCAACCGGGGCCTAATGCAATCAAACCAGGAGTTGACAGTAGACACATGCAATGAGGATGAAGATGATTATTATTATTTTTTTAATTATGCAAAAGGTCCACACGTAGTAATGACCCCAAATGGATTTACCACAGAGAACTTCTAGTTTGGTTGGGGAAAAGAGAGAAACCCCAATTCAATACACGCTGCCTGCATACATTTGCCCAATTCTCCGTTGTTTAAAGTACAAATGGATTGAAAGATTCAGAAGCCTCAACCAATCCTTCATGGGTCTTTCCTATAACAATAGGCTCACGAGTATGAATACAGTACTGATTTGGGAAAACCCAACACAAACAGAAGAGGGTTTTTTGAGGTTGGTGGTAGTAGAGAAGGAATTCAGTTGTGGGTTTACTTCCATAGACCTTGAGCTTCCTTGTTCTAAACCCATGTTCTATTTTATGGGTTTTCCCATACACATTGGAGCTTTATGCTTGGGGAAATCGAATGCGTTATTGCCAGAAGCATTCAGCTCTGAATTTGGGAAAAACCAATCGGCACCAAACAGAAAATATGAACACAGAGAGAGAGAGAGAGAGTACCTGGATGGAGGCTTCGAGGGCATGTGAAGCTAAGCTCCGATCACTATTGTTGCACATCCTAGCCATGAATCTGAATTCTAGGAAAGAAAAACGCGGGAAATCGTCTGAAACTGGGTTCGCATGTGGGACCCACGCGAGCATTGGGTGAGAAATTATCCATTGTGAAACGGTTCACAGCTATCTGGTTTGAATTTTAGGTGATAGTTTTTACATGAGAATATTAGTGGAATTGGAAGAGTGAAAGTTACTGGTTTTATTAGATTAAGGATTTTGATTGAAAATTGAAAATTTATACTAATTTTTGTGAATTAGTTAATGTAGCTTTGAATTGAAGTGTAAGCAACGTTCGAATTAATTATCTCAAACTTGCTAGTTATAATAGAATTATTTATTTTGATTTATTTTATAACAAAAAAATAATTCATTAGTTAAAATCTAATTATATGTTAATTAATTAAAATTTCAAAAGCAATATAAAACATACAAAATATTGTATCAACAATATCCAATCTTCCTAATGTAACTATATTAAAAGAGAGAATAGTTAGAAGAAAATTAATTTGGAAATAGGTTCTTTTATTACAATAGGCACAATTTGTGTTTTGTTCTTTATTTTATTATGGTAAATTATGTCAATTAATGGGTTTGTCTCTGTGATTAGGTCATCTCAAATTGTGAACATGATATGGGTGTATTAGATTAACTTGAATTCTAACCCTATGACAGAAATTCTAATAATATTATCATTTTATTTTATATGCTAATCTTATTAAATAAAGGTATAATTTTTAATATATAAGTTATAAATATGTTTTTATTTAAATATATTTATTCATTTTATTTAAGTAAATAAGCTTGATAGCTGATGGGAAGTTCCACTTTGATTTCTAATTTTACTTGGTTAAAGTCAAGTAACCATGTGTCTTTAGTGGGACTAATTTTTTTTTTTTTAATTTCATATCATTTTTTTTCTTTTACTTTGTAGGGTCATAAATTCATAATATCACAGACCATTGTCAATTTTTATTTAATTTAAACTTACTTAACTATGATCCACAATATAACGAGCTAAGCCCAGAGCCCAAATGGCAAGCCCTCTATATCAAAAACAGCCAATAGAAAGAGAACAAGAATCTCTTGTAGGCAACATAAATATTTCTCACCTTATTTGGCCCCATTTCGATGATAAATTTCTATTTTTATTTATATTCAAATTAAGGCGATTTGAAGAGTTTTTTCTTTTAGAGAATCAATTTCTACACAAAATTATTTTAGGTTTAATTCACATCATTTGATAAAGTGCTATAAAATTTAGTCCTACGATAGGTTATAAAAACCGAACATTTCTGTTGTTTGTGTAAAAAAAATATTTTTATTGAAAATGGGCATTTTCCCTTGTTAAAAGTTATGTTCCTCCTCCCCGAATAGAAAATTGAAGAGAAATAAGTTTCATTTTTTAATTTTTAATAAATAGCTCTTTTCTATGAAAAAAGAGAAAAAAATATTATTTTCTATGTTGTTCATGTTTTATCGAGTATCAACTCAAAAATGACAACAACACTTAAAAGACAAATTTTAATAATAAGTTAATTAAAAAAGGCTGGCCATTTAGACACCACCGTTTTAGGTCAAGAGACAGTAGAAGAGCAAAATTATAACTTCATACTATTTTTAGAAAATCGGTGTCCCCTAACAAAAAAAAAACGGTGGTGTCTAAATGAGTAGCCTTAAAAATAGAGCAATATGTTAATACGGTACCGATACCATAAACCTTGATACATGAAATCAGATATTTAAGGATGCTTAATTGGTGACAACAACACAGAAGGTGCATAAATTATTTTATTTTATTAAAAATGGAGGGCACTTAATATATACAAAATGTGTTTTTCATATATGAAATTTTTTATTCGAGTCTAATACAAAATGGGAGAGGTCAAGGGTTACTTAGGAACATGGGCATCTACGGTATTCGATGAGGAGTTTTAAGAGGGCTATGGCTAAGGTGTAAGTTAGAGTGAGTCCGGGATTTCTCTTGAATCTCAACAAAAATAGTAATATATACAAAATGTGTTTTCATATATGAGTTTTTTTTATAATTAATATATAACTATAAAAATTAAATATGAAATTTTATTATAATTACTCGTTTTTGCAATCTCAAGATTCTTTTAGTCGAGTCTTATGAGCATCAAATAAGTGGTTGTTTCATGAAAAAAAAAATCAAAATCCAATTACAAATAGAAATTTTGATAAAATAAATGAATTTGATGAAAATTATAATATCGAAATCTCTGAGCAAAGGAGAGTTACTAATGACCAAAAGAGGGATCAACCAACTAAGCACGTAATGTACCAGTTGTTGCATACATAGAAATGTTTTAATGGTATTATGAAGTAATCATATGATACGATTAAAAAATGATGTCCATTCTGAAAGGGACAAAATTTTTTAAGAGATATAAGATGGAGTGAAATTCTCATTTTACCTTTACTGATGTACCACTCATCAAGTACTGGTAAACTGATAACACACCGGTCTACACGTATATGTTCTACATATCAATTCATCGGTACTTCATGAGCGGTACACTGGTAAAGATAAAATGAAAATTTCACTCCATTCAGTGTTTCTTAAAAAATTTACATATGTTAAGATCACTGGCCCTAAAAAATGAGATAATGATAAATAAATAAAATAAAATATGATTGATGATTTGACGTCGCTAAAATTAGATAATCGTCATTCCCGTGTTATTTTAAATTCATTTTCTCTAAATTCTAGACTTTTATTCTGTACTATATATGAAATCATTTTTTTTTATAATGAAAAATTTCAAGGCATTCACCTCTCTATAAGTAGGAGGGCATTGGATAAAACTATGGATGCACACACTTCCCTATAAATCATGGACATCAGATCGCTACGGGACTAAAAGCTGAGACCTCTAGTTCTCAACTCATAAATCAAGTGTCTACTAATTGAATTACTCTGCAAGATATTAAATTATATTTTGTGTCACTAAACTTGATTTGGTTATTAGGTCTAATGGGCCCAACAATCTTGAGGACTCCAAGTTATCCTTTTATTTTGTGAGGCCATTAAAAGGCCTAAAATGATCATTTCCATATTGCTTTGTGACAATGATATCTATCTATGAAAGCCATATATCTTACTTATCATTGAAAGTATAGACTATAGAAATACATTTGCCAAAGTATTACTTATTATAACATAAGAAGCCTAGGTGTAATTATTAAGGGTTAGTTTGATGGTCAATTTCTATTATTTTTTTTGTGAAAAGTCTTGAGATCAAGCTTTTCTTAATACAAAAGGTCACTCCTCTTAATTTTGTATCCAGCATAAAAAAAAAGATAATGTAACTTTCGGCCACAATAAATGGGAAAATCCAAAGTAAAATTTCTTCAAATAAATATGAACTTTTTTTGTCTAAAAAAATCAAACTAGAGATTAAGAAAAATCAAAATTGATTACCCACAAAGCTAACCTAAATCTAGCCCAATTGTGCTATGGGAATTCAAATTTAGCTATAAAAACCAAAGAAATTTCACTCAGAAGGAAAAATCTAATGCCCAAACCTGATATAGGTCAATAATTAATTTAAATGCAAAATTAAATTAAAAAATTTCAATAAAACTAATTAAATGCAAAATTAAAAGAAAATTCAAACATATATAAATAAAGCTCACTACAATTGGAGAGATCAAACTTTGCTTTAATTAAAATCTCCAAAACCTCCAACACTATGGTCGACCAAAGGGTTGAAAAAATGGAGAAAAAAAAAATCCCTTTTGTGTTGCTGATTACAATTCAAATAATATCCTTTTGTAAGATGGAATTAATACATCATAAAATTGAAATTATGGAAAATCCCAATGTAAGTGGCTTCCAATAATTTAATTTAGATTCTATTAAATTTGGTGTTATGTTTTAAAAACTTGAAATTCAAATTCGACATGAGATGTTATCGAGTCAATTTTTTTTATTTAATTCGAAAAAGCTCATTGATTTACTTAACTCAAAATTCTATCGTATGCTTCATTAGACTCACTATTGTATATAACAAGCATCAAGAATAAATTGGATTTAGATAAAAATTTGATTTTGCCACCTTTTGTAGGAGAATGCAGCTCTTTCGACAGGTTCTCATATATTTGACTTATCTAGTTTAATTTCTTAAGTTGATTCACATTTTAAAACACCAATTTCACAAATTAAGACACTTTTGATTATTTTAAAGAGACTTATGTAGCAAAATTAATTTTACCTTCTCACTATTCAATGCATTTTTTATGCATCCTACTTAAGGGGCAAAATTCTATTAATAAGAGGGACTTAGACAAGTATTTTTATTTCCCTCGAGAAAAACTTAATAAAACTGAGTCAAATTGACTTAACATGGCCGAGTTTTTTTGAGTTTTAGAGCTATGACTCAAATTTTTTTTTTTTTTAAATTGTTATTTTCTATTTTAAACATAATCAATATTTTGTCTATTTGACAGAAAAATATTTATCTAATTTTAAAAAAATAATATTCATAAATAATTTTATAAAATCTATTTTGGATGGGTTGAAAGCTCTCATAATAGTCTAATCCAATTATTTTTTAAATTGTACAGTCAATTCAAATTCTATGACATAACCCATCAAAAGCTCTAGACTGTATTTGGAAGGAGGTTAATTTTTCAGAGGGTGCATCGGGGATGGTGCATTTAGAGGTAAGGATTTACATGGAAAGTAGGGATTAAATCGGGTTGGATTGGGTTTTAAGGACTTACTAATATGTAGAATCAAACCCGACCCAACTATACTCGATTCAACTTTTGATCCAACCTGAATTATAACCCGATTCAACTCGAAATTTGACCCGACCTGCATTTTGAACCTACTTTAGCTTACTTTTTATCGGGTTAAATTAAGTTAAAAACTTCTCAATCCAACATGATCCGAATTCAATGAAGATTTCTGACTTCTCAATCTGACTCGACCCACTAATCCAACTTTCATAACCCAACCCCCATGAGTTTCAAGTCAGGTCATACGGATTGGAGTCAAAACTCGACCTGAGTTTCACCCCTCAATCTAATGAAAAGGATATTAAAAAAAAAAAAAAGATAAAAGGAGGGTGTTATCTCATGCCCTTCCAATTACCAGACAGGGTAATGATCCCGATCACTCTCCTTTACCGCCGATCCAAAGGCAACCCTAGTGTCTACCAGCCTCCCCTACTCAAATTTCTCTAATCTATCTATTTAAAAAATAATAAAAAACTTCTCAAATTTTTGAAATTTGAACAAAAAGCCAAAGAAGCAAACTTTTGAAGTTTCTCAAAACCCAAGGTAGCATTTTTTTTTTTAACAGGGCAGGTCTAAAGGGGTTCACAACTCAAATCAATTTCATTAGCATTGATCCTTTTTAGAGAAAATGTGGGTCCATTTATTCAACCACCCTCGGTTTTGCTGAAAGGAGAGAGATCCATCCTTTTCGATTTCACTATTGATAAGATTTTGACTAGAATAGAAAGATTCCAGTTCAACAAGTGCATGAACACAATCCAACGGCCTAAAATCAAAGCAAAGGCCAGAAACCATGATGTACGTTTGGGACAAGCTAATTAGATAAGGTTCAGCTTTTATTCTCATCACTGAAAAGATCAACGGCTATTATTGAAGCCAATGGTACAGGCCCAACATTGAAGCTGATTGAAGATAATACACAGAAAACTCATTACAACTTTACAAGTTTACAACTGGCCACTGTTTTGATAGTTGTTAAAGGTATTTAAGTATTTCATCTGAATTTTTTAGATATCTTATAATCTTTGAGACTTATGTAAATATTTTAATTTGCACACGTCGAATACAGAACTAAAAGAAGTGGCCTATTTTGTGTTGAGGGGAGAATTGATCTCAAAACCTCTTACAAACAAAGGTTAGAATTGACCATCAAACAAATCCTTCATAATTACAGTTGATACTCAACTATAAATCACTAATATTTCAATTTGGACATGCCAAATACAGAACTAAGAGAAGTGGTCTATTTTGTGTTGAAGGGAGACTTGATCTCAAGACCTCTTATAAACAAAGGTGAGAATTGACCATCAAATAAACCCTTCATAATTATAATTGATACTCAACAATAAATCAATTTTGGTTTGGCTTCGGTGGTATCCACCTTTCTAAGGTTAGAATAAAATGTTTCATTCTCGGTAAGTGTATTTTAAATGAGTCTGATAAATTACATTATTTGAATTATATTTATTAGGTAATTTTTTAATTACATTTTATTTTTAATGATATAAAACTGTAAAAAAATAGGTGGTTGAACTTTACAAGATTTCAAACTCCTTTTAAATTAAAAAAAATGTTATCAAGTCATTTTTATGACTTTATATTCAAAAATATATTTCACATGAGATACAATACAATAAGTTTGGATTTAAAAGTAACTTTTTAAATATATTGTCATTTGTATGATAGAATATTGATTACACACAAGTTTATTTGAATCCACCGTCTTAACATATTTTAAATAGAACTCACTAACAAAAGTTAATCATTAAAAAAAAATGACTCAAGTGAGTTAGAATTATTAATTTATTAAATTAAACGATGCAGAACTCTCACCACTACATTCTCTCAAATACAACTTCCTCACTCTCCCATAATTTAGCAGCTGCACATTTAACTTATTTTAATACCATGTTAGAAAACCATAATTTAATAACCTCATTGAGAGAGAACTTACTCTCAAAAGATAACCACTGAGTAAATGATACCACAAATATGTGCAACTCTCTTGCCATTTCACACAAACTACCAACATAGACCTTAATCCTTTCTCAATCTCAAGAGGGATAAAAAAATTCAACTTAAATATCATCTTTATTTTATTTTCTATTTTATCACAATAACTTGCTAATATTTCAATTTTGTTGATAAATAAAATAGAGCCTGTGTGACCCCAATGCCCCAATCAATTCCCTTCAATCTAAGGAAGAGCTGTGTGACCCCAATGCCCAAATCAATTCCCTTCAATCTAAGGAAGAGCTTCACTTTTGCATCAAATAAAGTTTATAATATATGCTTACAATGCACATGATGAGACCATGTGGCAAAAATAGTAAAATAAAAAAATCAGGCCATCTTGGAATGAAAAACCAAAAGATTGTTCACACCAATAATCTAATTCTTCTGCGTTCTTTCCTTTTTACTTTTTTTTTTTTCTTCCCATGCAGAGAGCCATGCCTATTAAATATTAAAAGATTCAAAGTAGATGCAGCCAAATTCTCATTCAAATTAATAAAATTACTACACTGCATATACAAAAACAGAGGAAAAATAGAACTAAAGCATATTACTACCATTCCATCACCACCAAAGGGGAATCAAAACTCCATCAGAATGACAATCATCCATTGACTATTGGGAGAAGAGAAGGAAGAAAAGCCAAGTTCAGAGAGAGGAGAATATTTCTCCTTTTTAGATGATTCTCCAGAAACCCACTATAGAATCACATGGCCATTTCCAAATTTCAAGCCCTCAAGAGAAGCAGGAGGGTAAACATGATGGGTAGTAAGAGAGCACTCAAGTCTGCTTGTGTAAGATAGCCACCATTCAGATCAGTGCTTATCCCTGTTGGGCCCATACCAGAGTTGAGTCCACCTATTGTAGTTGGGGAGGTGGTGGTGGTGGTGCCGGTGGAGGTGGTGGGTGTGGTTGTTCCGATGGTGGTGGAGGGAGTGGTCGTGCTCGGCGTTGTGGTACTGGGTGTACCAGTTCCTGCAGCAGTACTGAGAAAAAACAGAATCGTCAACCCAAATACATCATATATACAGTAAACTGTTCAAATGATTCGTTTATTAAACTCAGCTGAGACTCGAAGGGTTTTTGGCAGTCCCATCTCGTCTAGCCATTCTCTCACCACCTAATTTCATTAGAAGATAGTCATCATTATGCCTACTGATTCTTAAAAAGAGAGCATCACTGTTTTCTTTTTATATTTTTCCAAGTTCAAACGGATTTTTACTCAGATCTGTCTCAGCCAAAACGGATCTGAATCAACCCCCATCATGAGTTTAAAATCTAAATATACAACTGAAAGATGATTCTAACCAGCATAACAGAATCATAACAGAGAAGATTATACTCAGCAATGTCTAATGAGCGCAGTCCTACATTGGATATGTCCTGAGAAGATTTTGGCTTTTTTAAGAGGGGTGGAGAACCGGAGGAAGACTAGCCCTTCTGAGTGTGAAACCGACTCTACCCGTGACAATTTGGTACCTGTGAATCCTACATAAAAGAGGTGTGGGTCACCCTAACAAAGGCACTAGGGATTTGGGCCAGGGATTTTACAAGTCCGAGGGGTTCCCGGCAAAGGCGCCGAAAATAGGACCATGGTGGCTTGTCCTTTTTTTTAGTGAGCCCTTCTGAGTGTGAAACCGACTCTACCCGTGACAATTTGGTACCTGTGAATCCTACATAAAAGAGGTGTGGGTCACCCTAACAAAGGCACTAGGGATTTGGGCCAGGGATTTTACAAGTCCGAGGGGTTCCCGGCAAAGGCGCCGAAAATAGGACCATGGTGGCTTGTCCTTTTTTTTAGTGTGAAACCGACCCGTGACAAATGACTATCCTATACACAATATTAAAGTGTAAAGTTTTTAACTCAATAACTTAAGATTTGTTTCTCCCGCTATGATCCAACAAGTAAGAAGCGAATTAAAGTAAACATACGAAAACACATAGGATGTACGGTTTGGCAGATAAAATGCTTATTTCTCTCAGGATAATGATCTGTGTATCATGAGTTTTAGTTTTCACCATGATGCACCACCCTCATAAGGAAAAGACTATTTTGCCCTCTCTTTTTTAAAGAGAGAAGAGAAGTAATAGCAAAATGATCTTTTCCTTTTAAAAGTGATGTACTAGAAAACTAAAACTCATGGTGGATATATTATTAACCCTTCGCCACACGTGTCAAAAAGACAACACGTGAGTAACAGCCTAGCCAATTCAAACGTGGACCCTCATCTTGCTTGTTTTTCTTTGACATCATTAGCTGTTCATTGATTTTGAGCATAGGTGTGGGGACCAACCTGTCACATGCATTGTGGGTCCCCACGTCAATGGTTCAAATTTCTACAAATGTAATTCATCTTTAAAATCCCAATAGGATGAAAGGGACCATGCACGTTTTTTTGGGGACACAAGGCAAATAAGCAAAATGATATTTATCTGCACTTAAGATTATGGACCTAGAAAAAGATTTTAGAAAAATAAATAAAAAAGAGATTAAATATTTTCTTATCTATTTTTTGCCCCCACGTAAAAATTTCCTCATTATTTAAAACACTGATATTATTATCAAATTTCAAAATATAAATCTATAATAATTATTTTACCCTTTAACAACAAGAGTGTGGGAGTTGCCCTCTTGCATCAGATAAACAAATAAATAATAGCGACAACTAGTAAAACTTAACATCATAATGAAAGAAGAATGTGGGAAAAAAAAAAAAAGGGAAAAAGAAATTTGCACCTGACTAAGGTCAGGGAAAGAGGTGTCAGACCCTTCATCATCCCCTCTTTATCGGGCAGATAAAGACAAATTTCACAGTGATAATGAGATGATGACCCACAAAAAATTAAAAAGAAAGACAAGGTAAAAGAAATATTCAAATTGTGAATCATATAACGGATAATTTTCAAATTTGAACCTGCCTCCTATCCCTCTCAATCTTTTCCTACGTGGGCAGCAAAAGATCCATTTCGTTCAATGGTAAAAGCTAATGGCTAAATTCAAATTCTAACTCATCAAATCATTCTAACTTTATAAAAAGACAAAAAAGTGTAAATATCTTTATAAAAAGATATAAAAAAAAGTGTAAATATTTTTATATGAGACTTTTTTTTTTAAAAAAATTCATTTTACCCTTCCATTTTTTGTGTTGTTTGGAAGGATAAAATGAGAATTTAAAAAAAAAAAAAAATTGAATTTTCATATGAGATTGAAAAAATTCTCCCGTGTAAGAATGTATCCCCGAAAACTGTCTTTCCAGTCAATCATCATACCCTTCTTTTTTCTAAGAAGATAGAAAGAGAAGCATTCTCACTCTATCCTTAAAACCTACTATTCATAGGAATTTATCCGGTGTGAGAGCCTTCCACGTACTTCAAAAATTAATTAGCCCAACTCACACCGGAGAAATGGCCTTCCAGTGAAGAATGGCCATCATCGACCTTCCACGAGTTTGCTGTTCCAAAATAGTGCAGAGAACCCTAGCTTTTTTCCCCAAATTGCAAAATCCACTCTAAAATTTTCAAAAGCTTCATTCATAATTGACATACTATTTCGGACAACGCAAACAATCCTCTCTACCAACTAATATGTGACGGCCATCTACCATCTCATACTATGCAACACCCCCAAACCAAAAGAATGAGGAGTCAAGTGATCTTTTGTTAGGATTGGGCTTCCCGTTTAAAAGACTAGTTTGATAGATGGAGTGACCAAATTCCTTACAAGTCTTTATACTTTCCCTTCAGAATTGATGTGAGACTCAGTTGCACCCCAACAATCCCTCACTCCTCTCTCCAAACAAGGCTCTCTAGCGAATAAAAAGTCGCCAACCATTCCGTTCGACTAGGAGATCCCTGAATCCACATGTTATAGTTTGGGAGCCTAACTTTGATACCACTCTTAAAACTGTGCTTTCAATCGAAAAGACTAGCGGATAAGTGGGGTGACTCAGTCACTTATGAGTCGGTGTGAACTCTCTTTTGCAGCCCCACATCTTTCACCTCCATCCAATTATGCTAACCCGAGAGCAATTAAAAGACACCGCTTACAAAGGTAATTTTTAAAGAGTGGAATCACAGTGCGAGAATGATTGATGGATACATAACTTTATAATGAACCCACCCATGCCCACTTCCGGTGGGGTTGTGCTGTTGAGAGTGACTCTGATAGGATGCTCATCACACATGTTAGTTGAGTGGGAATATTTAATTAATGCTATTTAACCAGTGTGAAAAGGATAGGGTACATATCTTTACGATTTGTTTATGTGATGTAGGGAAGAAATGGAGTAGTTTCTAAATAATCATACAACTTTAGAGGGTGAAATGAGGAAACATTTGATTAGATTTAAAGAGTGGAGAAGTTTTACAAAAGATTTTCAACCCTGAAAAAGAAAATTCAGTTTCTAAATAATCATACAACTTTAGAGGGTGAAATGAGGAAACATTTGATTAGATTTAAAGAGTGGAGAAGTTTTACAAAAGATTTTCAACCCTGAAAAAGAAAATTCAATTTCAGAATGGACTGTCGGAAGACAAAAATGATGAAGAATTCATTTTCTTAAAAAAAAAAAAAAAATTTTAAAAAAAAAGTTTTTTCTTACTCATCACAACACTTTATTCCTTTACAACAAAATACTTAAAATTTCCATGATCCAACAGAGCCAAATTTGACCGCTCATGTCAAATGTAAGATTATTTGGAATATAATTTTTCTACGGAACTTTAAGAGAGATTGAGAGAGAGAGAGGCCAAAAAGCCAAAAAAAAAAAGCCATGACAAAAGAAGAGACACTCCTTTTTAAAGCTGTATTAGAAAAAGAACGGTCGACAGAGAAAGAAATCGAGGGAGTAAAAGTAAAACTCGCTGCCCACTTTAACTTGCCAGAAACAGTGAAAAGAGTAAAAAATGATAAATTCACTGTTTCTTTCTTAGATCTGCGCATGCTTCCCTTTGGTTTTAGCAGAAATGTAGGCTGTGCAATGTGCAAGAACCTAATGCTACCGAAAGAATGGGAAAGGTGCAAATCATTTACTGTAATAAAGGCCAAAAGATATACGAAATAAAAGTAACAAAAAAAGGAAAACAGAGAGTTGAAAAACAACATACCTAGCGCTTGAAGGATAGACACAAGTGCTTGCAGTGCCTGAAATAACCGATTAAAAAAAATGGAAAGAAAAAACAGAGATCAGCCTACTCCTCCTTACCCTTTTGATGGAGAAGATAAAAGAGGGGGCAGCTTTCATTGGGGCTTACTTGGATCTGTTGTAGAAACAGTGGCAGTGCCTGCAAAGTCACAGGTACCTTGTCCTTGGCCTTTCTTTTGGAAATAGCTGTTGACTGCATAGGAGCAGTGGGCTTTCACAGTGTTGGGATTATAGCAAACTCCATTTTGGTGAATGGGGTTACAATCAGCCCCAGCTCCACAAGCATAGTCCAATGTCTTTTGAAGAGCTGCGTCGCTCAAATCCTGCCTACAGACGCACCAAGTTGCACCTTCCAACACCCAAAAAGGAAAACATAGAAGGCTTTAGAAATTATTTTTTTTAGTCAAGTGAAAAATGGTATAACAAGCAACAGAAGACACGAAAAATCGACAAGAAAAACCAATGTGAAGTGCAGAGAATAAATACCAAAACAATAAAGAAAAACCCATGTCAAGCAGGGGAAAGAAAAACCCAGAAACACATATCACAACATGTAAAAGGGGAAAAAAAAAACAGAGCTTTCAGCTGCTTTAGAACGGAAAAAAAAAAAACACAAGGAAAAAGGCAAAAGGACTGAGAGAGGCAACAAATTGGGAAAAGAGGAAAAACCGCAAGTCAAGGAGAGAAGGATACAGAAAAAAAAATACACACAAACAAACCAAATGAAGGGGAGGAAGAAAGAAAAGAAAACCAAGTCTCACTTGGAAAGTAGGAAATGACAATAAGAGGGGAAAAAAGGAAAAAGAAAAGGAAAACCCATGTCAATGATAAGCCAAAGAAAGGTTGAGAGCTTACTAGAGCCACCAGTCATGGCCAAGATGAGCACCGAGAGGACTAGAATGTCCATGAATGAACTTTGCAGAGAAAGTAAGATTGCAGGATGATGCAGGTTAGAAGAATGAAGAAGATCTCTCTCTTTCAAAAGCTAGCTAGGTAGAAGAAACGAGAGAGAGGAGTGGTAATGGCCTAGAACAGGGGAAATGTAGAGATCAATAAAAGGTAAAATAAGTGGTGGCTGTCAGCATCTGATGGTTTTTGGTTTTTCCTTCTCACTTTTCTTTATTTGTACAGAAGAGAGAGTAGCATGGGGAAGTGAGCTCTTGGCATCTCTGGTCATCCAAAACGGTCCTAAACTCAACTCATTTGACAGAGTTAACCCAGCTGGTTGGTGTTGATGTTGGTGTTTGGTGAAGTGGGCTCCTCACTCTCGTCTCTTTTCAAGCTTTTGCTTGATGGGTTGTCATTGGCGATAGCTATTGTCCTCAGCTTGATTTGATTTTTGGACTCATCACTCACACAATTGGAGGAAAGTTTTTTTTTTTTTTTTCCGATTAGATTCCACGTAAGCTGAAACTAACATATTTTGACAATTTTATAACGGGTAGTGATACTGTGAAACCCCTCATCACTCATGTGACGCATTTTGGGCCGGGCCAGTTGGGCCCGGGCCCAAATGCAAAATCGTGCGGGCTCGCTTGTTTACAAGGTCCAGAGCGAACAATATCACACTGAGTCAAGCCCTAAGCCCTTTATTCAGTTCGGGTCGTTACAAATGGTATCAGAGCCGAGGTTCTACACTCAAACTGTGTGGGCCTTCCTCCTTCCCTGGAGTTGTTAAACTGGACCGGAGTCGAGCCGGGGACGGCTCGAGGCTTTAGGAGGGTGATTGTGAAACCCCTACCCACCGATGTAGGAAGAATTTGGGGAAGTCCCACATCGGCAGTAGAGGAGGAAAAATTTGGGGAATTTAAGTGGGTGGCCTCCCTTGTACTCATGTGACACGTTTTGGGCCGGGCCAGGTGGGCCCGGGCCCAAATGCAAAACCGTGCGGGCTCGCTTGTGTGCGAGGCCCAGAGCGGACAATATTACATTGAGTCAAGCCCTAAGCCTTGTATTCGGGTCAAGTCGTTACAGATACTCACACATGCATTTTGTGTAATCTGACACGAGTTTTACTATATTGCCCATTTTGCCCTTCGAACCGGTTCGCCGAACCTTTTTAATCGGCTCATCGAATCACTGACCGATCGCCTGATCCAAGGGTCTGAATATCGGCCGATATGCCGATATCTCGGCCACATCATATCGGCCGACATCTCGGTAGTTTTTTATAATAAAAAAAATGAAAGAGAGAGAATTTTATCGGCTGATAATGAGATTTCGACTCCTAGCCGGATCACTGACCCTTCCACTGCGGTATAAATTGGCTCACTGACCGGCTCATTAAAATTTATCTAAGTGAGACTTTATTTTTTCATACAAAACAGCAAATCAAATCACTGACAGAATCATTAAATTTTTTTTAAAATGCTTTCGTACAACAGTGGAAAGGTAAAATGGACAATACCCTAAATTCCGTCTCTCGTTACATAACATGCTCATGGGAGGATCACTACCCTTTTGTAACATGTTAAGTCTTTATTTTTTAATTTGATTTTTAAAGTCATTGTAAATATAAATTTAACAGATAAAAATAATTAAACATGAGTAAAATTTTACATTTCTCTAATAAATATAGTCTTTATGCAATCCATGAGGGTTGGTTTGATGATAAAAAATCCAACTCTATAACTTTAACTTCCTCAATTTCTAAATTTAAATTTAACTTTTTTGAGGTCCGGCGGTATCCAAGGTCGCCCTCGACTAGTCCTTCGGGTGTGTGAAAACCCCCCTATCCGCACACACCGGGTAAATTGATGGGACCTTACTCTATACATATTCCCATAGGAAGTGACCCTTCATTAGATCTCCAATGGTTTGAACCCAAGACCTCCCTCTAGAGATCTTGCTCCGAAACCAATTGATATAACCCCTTGGGGTTTATTTATCTAATAATTTATTATATATCTCAAACATTAAGGATTGTCTATCTTATCAAATAATTATTTTTTTAATATAGATTGAGCCTCTCAACTTCTAAGGTTGACCATTTAGACACCCTACTTTTTGTTTAAGAGACATTCCATTTCAAAATTTTGTGTGAAAGTTACCACTTTGCCCTTCAATTTTTCAAAAAGACAATTCATCTACACAAAATTGAGGGGTAAAATGGTAATTTTGCATAAATTTTGAAATGAAGTATCTCTTTAAAGAAAAGTCAAGTATCTAAATGACTACCCACCTCTCATAATGTTCAGGCAATTCAACCTAAATATCATAGACTTGATAAATTTTGAGTTTTGAGTGATTCTAGAGCTGCACAATTTTAAAATTATATATTTAATATTTTAAATTTGAAAATTTCTCTCATACCTCATAGTTTAGTATTTTTTTAATTTTTTCATGTATCTTTTGAGTCATTTTCCAACTTTTTCAAATCCTTCTTCAGCTTAAACACATTTTAATTTTATGTATTTAAGAATATACAAGAAGTTTTCTTCAAACTTAAGAAATAATGAGTGTTCTAAATTCTAAAATATTGCGGGCAACTCATTTGTCAATCTTATCCTCAATAATTTCGTTTGGCAAAGTATAAATGTCATGATAAGATTATGTTATAATGCATGCAATCACCCACTTATAATAGTATGAATTAGAAGAGAAGCAAAAGTAGAACCCACATTAGTAATGAAACCCCCTCTCAATGGCATGGGGCTATGCTTTATAAAAGTTCGAACTCATTTATAAATATAAAACCTTAGAGCCATCCATTTAGAAAAATGTTAAAAGTCTGATTTGTCTATTTGAGACCACTAAAAATCTAATCGTTCATGTTAAAATTAGAGATGATTAGTTATAACCACTGCTTTCAGTGAAAGGTAGCAGGTTCAATCCCTGGTGGCGTTAACTGAGGACACTCTATGTGGGTGTTTTAGGAGGGCGAGACGTAAGCACATCTTGGCAACATAACTACACATCGTCGAGGTGGGCTCGAGGTTTCCGTGGGTCTCAAAAAAAAACAAATGATCAAATTTAAACTAAAACTCAATTTCATGTAGTATTATTGTTTTTGTGATTTTTAAGAATGTCAAATAATTTTAACTATTTTGATCAGGTGGTTAGAAATTGAGTTTTGAGTTTATTTCACCTGTAATCATCATACATACGTTCAATTTGAAAGGAAAAAAAAATTGACAAGCTTTTCCCGAGTTTCTTGAAAAAGTTTAAATTCGAAAGAAACTCAAGAATGTAGTTCAAGTTTGATCTGTTTAAACTCATTTGTTTATGATAAGTTCAAACGAGTTTAGAGCGAACCTAATTTATAAATGATGACCCCATGTATGGAGCCCAACCTTAGTTTGTTTAGACACTTTTTTATTTATTTTTACATTTATTATTCTTATGAATTTCATGTATCTCAAATTATAACGAGATTGAGTCCCTAATATGTCACGAGTTATTATATAAAACTATTGTACAATAAACATTCTGTTGCCAGATGGCCGACATGTTGGAATTTGATTTCAAAACTGGACCCGCTCTTGTAACCAAGGCCAAGCTGGCCTGTGAAATTTATGGGCCTTTTGGGTGGGCTGGATAACTTGGATTGGATCAAGACCATGTTTAATGATAACTAATGGTGGTGGAGAGGTAAACTCGCAAAATTTGACCTAACCTATTTTAATAAATGATTCAACCCAATTCAAACTTGTTTATAAATTGAACAGACTTGACTTAAACCAAAAAAATAAATGGACATACTCAAATGACCCAATTATTGCCATGTATGTATGCAACACATCATTTAAAGTCTACACTCATTTAAAGGTTACTATTAGTATGTATCTTGTTGGAAAGTTGCATTAGCCAGTTAAATGGATAAATTCGAGAGAGACCCAAACTAACTTAATCTATTTAATAAGACTCGAAATAGACTTAATTCAAATAAGATAAAATCTGTTCAGAACACCATCTGACCTGACTTGTTGTCAGATCTATTGAGAGGTGGTGTGTCATACGAGGCCATATAGAGTAACATATACAAGTTTAAGGTCTGCTATTGGATTCACCAAAGAATCAATCACTGATCATATTTAATTTCAATAATAATAAGATTACAATTGAATGAAACAAATGAATTTGAACTTGACTCAGGTCTAAATTCATCTAACTTTTTTATTTTGTCATTCTCAATTATTTTCAAAATAGAATAAGCCAAGAAAAAACATTGAATAAGTCGGAAAAAAAAATCTCTCTCGATCCTTATCTTCACTCGGGCAGATCATGAAACCAGTGAAGAACCTTTTGGGTCCTTTGAATTCCATATAAATCCAAGAAAATGCATAAAAGTAAATTGTCTCGACCAGGGGTCAAGATATCCAAGGATATATTTATGATTTTTCAGTATCGTATTATATCAGTCGATATGTATTGTATCGACCATACATGGTATATCTCGGCCGATATATCGGCGATATATATCGGTCCAATATTGGTCTTTAAAAAAAATCAAAACGGTGGTGGGCCCGAGTTGATGTCTCGGCCGATATCGGACGAATATTGGTCCAGATATCGGCCGATATTTTGTTTTTTATTTTTTATTTTTAAAAAAAACCAGCTTCCTTTTAGGTTTTTTATTTATTTTTTAATTCAGAAAAAATAAAATAATAAAAAAATATCGATATTAAAAAAAAAAACAAAACAAAACAAAGGAAGATAGAGAAATTTATCGGTCAATATCTTGGAGTGGCCGAATTTTGCACCCCCGACTAAGAAAAGTAGGATCTTATGTAGACCTTCATTTTCGCCTTATTTCTTTGTCCTTCTCAGCTTCTTTTCTTTTATGTTATATTTTTTTTTTGATAATAAGAGTATTTCATCTCATATTCTGAAGATCCTCCTTCACAAGGGACATCTTGACCGTCAAGCGACCTCTTGAAGTTAATTTGAACCTTATCAAATAAAATAAAACCTATAAATTTATTTAATCATCATATCTTAGTTCCATCTCAAGTTTGTAATCATTTGACGTAAGATTAAATAGAGATTGCCATATTTAGGATTGGGTAATTCCTGGAGGGTGTTTGAAGGGTAAGTTTAAGTATATTTTTGGCTTTTAAAGTTTGGTTGTTCTGATGGACCCTATTAGACAATGAACTTTTTTTTTAATACCGAGGTGTCGAAGCTTCTTAAATCATCTGGTTATTTCTCAAAGCATGTGCAAATCTCTAAATCCACACGCATTGGATAATGTTATGGAGAGTGACCCCTTTTCTATTGAGAGCGACTTGAACTCAAGATTTCTCACATCTCAGGTAGATTCTTAACTGCCAAACCAACCCTCATGGATTATTAGACATTGACTTTTATTTTATTATCAATTTTTTTTATAATAAAATGATTATCATGTGAGCTCTTATATTATAAGAAATGAGATTAATTGAATCATATTAACTCATGATTTTTTTAAGATTTAAAGTAAATTATTAAATAAATATTTTGATTTTTTATGATTATTCAATAGTGATATGCATTAAATGAAAAAATAATTTTAATAAATTAAATTTAATATAAAATAGGCCCACACAGAGGGAGTAATATGGGCCGGGCGTAACCCGTGGCACTGGCTACATGAAAATTGAAAAAAAGAGAGAGTAAGGCTCGTTCTTTTATCAAGATTCAGGTTTGGCCTACTGCATGAAATCTCGAGTTTGATTTAGAAGCCCAAATTTGAGCCATGCCTTATAACATTCAATTTTCTTTAATTGATATTATATATAAATATAAAATTTATATAATATGTATATATTATAAAATAATACAAAATGAATTTTGCTTTAGGCCCAAAGAAGTCCGAGTTGAATAAGCCCAAATATACATTTTAATTTGAAATCGGGCATAGGTCCTACAAAGTACAAACATAATGTGGTGTGAACTTGGGCTCGACTAATTTGGACTAACCTGGCTTTGGGTTGGCTTATAATTTGAAAAACTTAGCACGACCCTCTCGAGTTGCAATCCCAATTGAGTCCTTTTGAAATTGATGAGCATTTTGTCTAAGATTAATTTTATATATTTTTATAAGCATTGATGGGACACTTCTACTATTTTTTATGGTTTAAGTGACAAAAGTTGCATTGATTAAAATTTAATGTAAGAGATAATTATCATTTTTTTTTCTGTTTTTTTGAATTTACGTATGAAAAACTGCACGATACTCAGCATAAAACTTTCACGGATGAACCCATTACCTCCAAAGCAAACCACTTTGTAAAGGTATTTTTGTCATTTAAGAGATAAAATTGGGAGTGCTCCTATTGATTCTTTTATTACTTTTTTTGTTTATTTCATTAAAACTTTAATAGATCAATAAAATACTTTTTACATTTAAAAATAACTTAGATTGATTTATTCAAATTTACCTTTTATAGGTGTCCTTGGTAGGGATGGCAACACGGCGGGTCTATGCTTCGTCGAGCCTGAGCTTGATTTAGAGCATGTAAGCCCTAGCCCAAGCCCGAGCATGATGTAAAGCTTGAGAAAAATATTAAATTTGTTTAATACGAGGAACATGTATATTATAGCACCAAGTTCATTTTCTCTTTATTTTTTTAATTTTAATTTATTCTATTAAAAATTAACTATATAGGTTGAAAAGTGTATTTAATGAGTTAAAAGTGGACCATATTTCAACTAAAATTCAATCGAAGACCACTTGATCTTAGTGGTGAAAATCACCATACATCTTTAAATTTTTAAAAAATGTATGATCTTTTGTCGGCTAAAAATCAAGTGGCCAAGTGAAGCCCGATCTTGAAATGAGATTCAATTTTAGGCCTGAATGCAAGTGTGATTAACAATTGGACTATAAATTAATGTTCAAAGTTCAAACCTTTTTTTTCCTCTACCTTGAATTTCCATCCTTAATCTTTTGTAAGGATAAATATCTTCCTAACTAATTCATCTTTATGAATCAAAGTAGATTCTATGTGAACATGCTCATCAACCCACAACAAACCTATGTTTTATTTCATGAGAGAAAATCCTCCTTTACATTTGCACTACCAATTTTTTGAGATAATCAATTATTTTCTCTATAAAAAGAAATTCTGAGTACTTAGAAATATGATTAAATTGATCACCTTTTTCCCTTAGATATTTGAGTAGAAGCATGTTAAAATTATATGATGTATGATTTTAATTATCATAAAATGTCATTTTTGATGTATAATTTTAATTGTGATTTTCAATTTTTAAGGATATTGAGAATATATGGTTTTATGGATTTTTTTAATAGCTTTAAATTTTTTGCAAATGAACTAAGATTGAGTCTCACAAAAACCCATCTTTTATAATTATAGATTGAAATACTAATTACTAAGTAACTTCACCTTACAAAGGATAAAAAATTTAGACTCTTATGTGGGCCCATTTAGCTCCATTTGAACACTTGATTCTCTCTCTATCCTTTATATTTTGATAATAGGATGTATAAAAAAAATTAAATTCATTTTGAATTAATCTCAGTTGAATTGAAATATATATAAAATTCTATATTTTTATTATTAACTTTTTAGTACATAAAAATCATATTTTCAAAATTTAATAAACTTGATTTTTAAAAAATACCTTTTGAACGGACCTAATCATGTACCTTTAACCTATCGCCCATTCACAATATCAGATGCATGGGTGTAAAATCTCCGTTGATACGAAATGTATCGGACGATATGATACTGGTTTTCAATCCCTTATCATATCGGCCTATACGTATTGTATCAGCCGTAAAAGATATTTCTCAGCCGATATATCGGCGATATATATCGGTCCCATATCGGTCGATATCTATAATATCGGTCTTTTTTAAAAAAAAAAAAAAACAAATCGGTGGTAGACCTGAGTTGATATCTTAGCCGATATCTTTTCGTTTCAAATTTTTTTTTAAAAAAATTCCTTTTGGATTATTTATTTATTTTTTAATTTAGAAAAAATAAAATAATAATAAAATACCGTTATTTAAAAAAAAAATACAAAAGAGGAGCGAGAATTTTATCGGCCGATATACATATCAGCCAATATCTCGGTCTTGCCGAGATTTGCACCCCTGATCAGATGGTTGAATCATTTTTAACAAAAAGTAGAAAAAAAAAAACTATAAACTGCTAAAATGGAGTGAACCCTAAAACATGGCTACAGGTTTTTTACCACATTTATAACATATACATGTGATGTTAATAAAAACATGGAAAGAAATCTCGGATATTGGCCGAGATCTCTCTCTTTCTTCTATTTTTTTTTTTGAAAATTATTGTTTCTTTTTATATTTTAATTATTTTGAATTAAAATGGAAAGAAATCTCGGATATTGGCCGAATCTCTCTCTTTCTTCTATTTTTTTTTTGAAAATTATTGTTTCTTTTTATATTTTAATTATTTTGAATTAAAAAGAATAAAAACTGAAAGAAGGCTTGATTTTGAAAAAAAAAATAGAAATCGTAAATATTGCCCAATATTGGTCCGATGTGCCCAAGATATCAGTTTAGGCCATGACCAAATCGATTTTTTTTTTTAAAACAACGATATTAATAAAATCAAGATATTATTAAAGTATGGTCGATGCTCATCGTATTAGGCGAAATTAATATCTGAAGACGTGAGTGTGGTTAACATTGGAAAAAAGAGCTTAAATGAATTAGTTAGAGTCAAATTACGTAAGTAAACCACTAATTTTTTTATTTCTTTAAAAATTAACTGAATTTCTTGACACAATAAAATATTACCGAATTTCTTTAAATTACCCTTTCAACGAAGCCGGGACTTGTTTGATTTTGAATGTTAAGAAGCATGCGCTTTATGCGAATAATATTCATCAAAATTTTATAGAGAATAAATTTTTATGTCATAAATGGAAATATAAATATTTTAAATACTAATATAATATGAAAGAATTTTGGTATATCAAATTTATTTTCTATATTTTTGTCATTTTCTACAAATTTATATTTTAAAATAATAGTACAATTTTGTAATTTCTATATAGAGAGTCGGTTGAATGATATAAGGGCAAGTGGTGTGGGATGGCTATATATGGCTGGCTATGTCACTAAATATAGCCAGCCATATAATTAAATAGTATTTTTTTTGATGACATGGATGGTTATAATTTTTAGCCAGCCTCGTCACACGGTATAGTGTTAACTAGAATAGCTACTTTTTAATATTTTATTATTATTTTTTTATGTACATTTTTTTAACAAATTAAAAAAAAATAAAAATATAAAGAACTTACATATTTTTTCACAAGTAATTAAATAAATTAATTTATTTGGTAATGAAGAAGTTTAGAGAGAATATTTTTAGAAATGTAATTTTTCATATTGTTTGCGATGAATAAAATATTTTTAATATTTTTGTTTCTCAATAGCTATAATTTTAATTTTTTTTTACAGAATAATTTTAATTTTTTGTACAGAATAATTTTAATTTTTTGTTTCTCATATATTTTGTTTACAAATGTAAAGGAAAAAAAAATCAAAAGGTAAAGAGTTATTTTTTATTTTTTTTTATAAAAAATAAAATAATAAAGTAAAGAAAAAAATAATTATTTGCCCTAATATACAAATTATATCCAAAAACAAAACAAAAAAATCCAAAATAATCAAATAAATAAATAAAAAGAGAAAATAAAAAAAATCAAAAACTATATACAAGTTATATATATATATATAAAAAGAGGAGAGAGAGAATGGCTGGCTACATGGTTGATACTTGTAGTCATCCATTTAGCCATAAACAATATGAGCCCCACATTTAGCCATTCCCACACTACACATGCACGGTGGCCACTACACCACTTGCTCTAAAGTTATATGGGATCCATGTGCCGGTCTCGAGCAAGGCTTCTTTCGGAAAGAAGGAAAATTAACTCATCCGGAGACAGACAGAGCAAGCTTTCTTTCGGAAAGAAAGAAGCCCTGAGGAAGATCAATACACCCGGAGACAGAGCAGCTGGAAGCGGAAGATGAATCGTGATTGCAGTCGTCGAAGGTGGTTGATGAATCGGGATGTGGACATTCTTTCGAGCAAAATTAGCAGAATGGGTTTGAAAGGCATGAGGCGGTCAAAGTGGGGCGCTTTCTGCCGCCACAATCGCCTGGGATTGCTGCCCTATTTCCGTTCTAGCCCTTAGCACAATGCCCCCTTCGCCTTCCCATCTCTACGGTATTCATGTGAATGGAACTCTTTACTGGTTATTTGAAACAAGTGATCCCGAAATCATTGAATTGGACTTGGAAAGTGAAGAATTGAGGGAGATAGCTTTTCCTCTTGATTTAAGTAACATGGAACTGGAAGAGAGCATGTTATGCAATTTGATGGAGCGTTTGGCTTTGGTCCAATTTACTAAAGAGACCATATTTTTATGGTACAGGGTACCCGGACCGTCTAGAAACAAGTTGAGGTGTAAGATAAAAAATTTAAATGGAATCTTTTTGGTATTTAATATATTATTATAAGTAATATTTAATTAAAATTTTAATTATATATTATAAAATAAATTATTCTAGATAATAATTTTTTTTTAACTTAAAAAGATCAAGAGGCCAATAATAATTTTTTTAACTTAAAAAGATCAAGAGGCCAATAATACAGAGCATTGAAAAATTTACCCATTCGAGTGAAATTAGCATATTCATCCTAGTGAAATTAGCATATTCAGAAATTAAAATAGAATAAGAATACTTTAAAAGATCAGTATACTAAGTCGGCTGAAGTGCAAGCAGAGAATAAGAGATGTGTTCTCTCTACTACTCTTATCTTCTTCTTCTTTACTATATAATTTGAATAAAGGGTAATTATTTAGACATGGAAGTTTTCTTTAAGCATACGGGTTTTTAAATTTTTACTGAAAATTACCATTTTGCCCTTCCACTTCCGCACCGTCTGGACGTGAGTTAAGAACATTTTTCCTTCGTTCAGACCATTAGATCGCTTAGACCATTATTCATGCACAAATTCCATTTGTCCGGACGGTCTACAGATGCTATATAAGTTAAAAAAAAAACTATATAATTCCTATAGTTTTGAATAATAAAATCTCCTTTAAAACTTTAAAGTTATTTTTTAAATACTGTGCATTTCCAAAATTTCTCAAATTGAATATCCGGACTAATTACGATAAACTGATAAAAATACTTTAAGACTTCAAAATCTTTTGACATTTCTAAATATTTAAAACATAGTATTTTACAAATAAAGAGTATCCCTCGGCTGTGTCGAAAATACACTTCTGGAAGTCCAAACGAAAAACCGTAAAAACCATTGAACTCCAAATTCAAAACTAAACAAATATGTGAAATTTGAAAACTTAGATCTTTCAAATGATTGTTTAACTGGATTTTTTTTTTGTTTTGAAGAAGGGACTGGATTTGGGATGGAAAAATGTACCTATTTTTTGTAAACAATCATTTCAAAGATCTAAATTTTTAAATTTCACATATTTGTTCAGCTTTGAATTTGGAGTTCAACGGTTTTTATGGTTTGTCATTTGGACTTCCAGAAGTGTATTTTCAGCACAGCCGAGGAATACTCTTATTTATAAAACATTGTGTTTTAAGCATTTAGGAGTGTCAAAAGATATTAAAATCTTAACAGATTTTTATCAGATTATCCTGATTAGTCTGAATATTCAATTTGAGAAATTTTGAAAATACACAATACTTAAAAAATATTTTAAAAAGATTTTATTATTCAAAACTATAGTAACTAATGTCTCAGGCACGTCGAGAGGGGCTTCTTCATCCGGAGGCATAAGATGATCGCCTTTATTATCAAAGGGTCTCTCTGAATTGGTACCACACCAAGGGCAGCCAAGTTGGAATCAAACAATTACTCCTAACCAGAGTCCACAATACCATGATAATCTAATAATTCTTGATCCTATCGTCCAACAGCTACCACGTGTGCTCTTCTGCCTTCTTTCGGCCAAAATGTAAACCTGATGTATGGCGTCGTTTTCATGCGCTCAGCCACGTGGGGGTCCTAATTTCTCCAAAGTGAAGCCCTTGAAGGTGATGTTTCAGAATCCCTTTCTTCTCTTTCCAATTTCTATCCATAATTTTATCTTCTTTTTAAAAAAATCATCCATAATTTATTTTATTTCTCCAAACCTGTTGTGACTAATTGTTTTGTATTTTAATTTGTGTGACCAAATGAGTGTGATACTTATTTAACTTAACTGCTTGTGTTTTCCATATTTAGCAGATTATTTTATCTTTAAAGAATGGACGCTCATTTAACACGGATAAAATTTGTTAAAAAATATGAGTTAGGTAAAATTCCTATTTTACCTTACCATTCATTAAATACCGGTATACCGATATCCATAACATATACATGCAGCGTGTGTTATTGGTACACTGATACTCGATGATCGATATACCGATAAAGATAAAATAAGAATTTCACTCAATCCGATCTCTTCTAACCGATTTTACCCGTGTTAGCGTGGGTAGACTTTGAAGAATACATCTAATCCATATTTTTTGGCCACACATAGTAGAAGAATGGTGGGGATTTGTGTTCACCCAGGTTACATGTAGTATGTTATTAGTTGTTTGTTGCTCTCAAGCATTAATGAGTACGGTGTTCCTGTCATGTGCATTCCTATTCCATCATGTTTGTCTGTAGCTGGGATAAGAGATGGATCTGTACACATGATGGTATGGATGATGTAGCACAGCGGGAATCATGATTTTTTGGCAGTAAAGAAATATTCATTATCTTATGCTCTATTTTATATATATATATATATATTTTATCATTTTCTGAAATTTTACATGAACATATGTGGAGAACAATCGACAACTAGTGCCATGAGAAATGTAAAATCTTGGATTTTTTTATAGATGTTTTAATTTTCGGACATTTTGGTCTTATGTCTATTGTTATTGACTTATTGTTGCAGCTATTCAAGAGGGAGAGGCTTCTAACTTGGTAGCGTCATTAGATCTCGAAAATTTTCTTGGGTCAGCAAAGTTAAATCTGAGAAAGGCTGTTTCAGCTATAAGATTTGTGGACTTTTCGACAATTCTACGTAGTAATTATTGTTGAGGATTCGATAATTGTCGTATTAAGTTAGTTTCCATAGTTCTTTTGGACTATTTATCTTTATTTACAAATATGATTATATACGGAAGCATTTTTTTCTTATGACATTCTTTGCCAATTTTTGTACATTAGTTTTGATTTCTCTTTTTTTATTTTTTTTGGTTTTTTGTCTAATTTTTTTAAGCCCTATTCTTTGTTCTCATATCTTTTGTTGTACCTCTTTTTATTTTAATAAATTTTTATCTGTTACTGATAAAAAAATGATATGATCACTGTCTACATGATATGATAATGTGTCATTGTAGTTCAGAAGCTCTTATTAGATGCAGCCATTTATGAATTTAGTGGGTTGAATAATATATAATTTTTTGAATATAGAACAAATTCCTTTCTTTCTTGAACAGTACTATAGAGTGGAAGTACACCCTCTTTATAGACAACATCTGCTTTTGTCAATTGTGATTCTTCTTATTGGGAATTGTGTTTCTTTTTTGAAAAAAAATAGTCTTTGAGGTCGAAAGTCCAATCCTAATAGTAGTATCAAAATTATGTCTTATAGCCACAACACGTGGACTCAGGATACTCTAGCCCAATAGAATTGCTGGTGGTGTTCTATTTATGTGAGAGCTTTGTTGAAAAGAAGAATTATTGGAATGCGAACGAAAGAGTCCCACATCCATTATAAGAGAAGAAAACTAAAATCTTATAAAGAATTTGATCACTCCACTTATCAAATTAATTTATTTTTTAATTAAAAGCTGAGTCTTAACAACAACAACTCAAAACATAAACCTATTATTTATTTTTTGAAAATTATTTCTAGCCTGTCACTTTCTAGCTGTTCTTTCTTTCAAAAGATCCCCAAACACGACAAAAAAGAGCCGCAAGAGGAGAAACCGGCGAGAAGGGAGGCGTCACCTTGGCGCCCACTGTCTTTGTTCTTGCTTAACAAGTTGGGATAAGGTGCCAAGTCAGCGAAGGCTAAATCAAATGAAAAGACTCTACTCATGACTCTAATATGAATGTCTTAAGAGTATTTTTTTTAAGACATAAATGTCTATTGAGACTGCTTGAGATCGAATCAGCTAATGTAAAAAAGGAAATCACCAACTGAGCATTGATTTGATTAGAAATGCTGATGATCATAGGCCCACCATACAACCTGTTGTTCAAATAGAAACCACTCTAAAATGGTCAATTCTGAGTTTCACTTTGATTAACCAAAAAATCATTGGAAATTAAATATGATTTTATTTATAAAATATCAATGTCCTTACCCTAAATTTGTCCCCAATCATAGTGGCAATTGTACTATTGGTCAATTTTCATTAATTTGATTTTTCATGTTCCATCTATTCCCTGTCACCTTTACATGTTTGGCTTGGGTTTTCAAAAAAGGCAGTTTCTAGACCAATTTCTATAAATAAATTATCAAAATTATGTACTCTAAATTTTATGAACTCCGGAATTGATTTTAAGTGGAAAAAAATATAATTTTGAAGTTAAAAAATCGTATCTAAAGAGTTAAAAGGGAAGTCCATTTTTTCTTAATTTTTTTAGTACAATTTTTGAACTCCAAAACTATATTCTTTTCACTTAAAATTAGTCCCGGAGTTCATAAAATCCAGAGTAGATAAATTTTGATACCTTGTTTACAAAAATCAGTTGAGAAACAACGTTGTTTGAAAATCTCACTCTACAGCTCACATAGAGAAGATCGTTCAAATGATCCCAAGTGATCCTTAGAACGAACAGAAAGCTCGATCGTCCGAATGAACACATTTTGTACTGAAATATTCCTTTGGATGATCTTATCATCCGAATGAACTTAAAATGAACTGAGAGTTCGTTCGGATGATAAAAACTAGAAGGGTAAAATGATATTTTCACCCGATTTTTTGAAATCGGGTGTATAGAGTCAAAAAAGTCAGGTGTCTATTTTTGGCCACCAATTTTTATGTATAAATTAGTGTTTGAAAATTCAAAGTTTGAAATTTTTTTATGATTAATTCTCAGTAATGTGCAAGCCTCTCTACCTACTCACACAACGTATAGAATCTACAGGGAATCACTCTTTAAAGTGGAGTGTGAATAGAACTCAAGACTCCTATTAAGACTGATTCTTGGCCATCAGTTCATCTCCTTTGGGTTTAAATTCGGGTAGCAATCCTCCCACGGGTGTTTTGTATAACCCGACACAGATTTTACTGTATTGCATATTATACCATTCACCTGCCGATTTCAGTGATCCGATTTGCTGTTCTAGATGAAAAAAACAGCCTCACTTAGATAAATTTTAGTGATTCGGTCAGTAAACTGATATCTGGCATTTTTTTTTAAAAGTTTTCCAGTACGACATGGCAAGAGTAAAGTGGGAAATCTACAAAATCCCGTATCTGGTTACACAAAATACTCGTGGGAGGATTGCTACCCTTAAATTCAAGGTTGTGTTTGGATGAAAGGTAAATTTTGCATGAGTAGATAACCAATTATGAATACGCTTTGCTTCAAAAGGGCTTTCAACTATAAGAGTGGACAGGTACACAAGGGTAAAATTTAAATTTTTTACCATTACTTTTTAATTACCAAATAAGGATAATAAGAGATAAGACCTCATTCCCCTTACACCCCCTTATCCAAAAGCAGACCTGAATAGTTAAAAATAATTAAAAAAATTCAGACTAAAAATATGAATCAAGTCTATATAGATTAATTTATCCAATCAAATTTTTAAACAAAGATAAAAACTTATTCTCGTATAAAAGGTCATAAGGATATTTTTTCACGAGAGACATTAAAAAATAGTTGAAATATTTTAAAAGTCGAACATTAAATATTTTTTGTTTTATTATTGCTTCAAGTCTTCAAGAATCGACCATGGGTTTGACAATTCTCAGTCTCTCATGAAGTCATCGTTCATGATAAACGTTCGAAACGCGAAGAAGTTTATTTACGTGAACCAATCAACCAATTTATATAAATAATTAAATATTCCCTCCAGGACCAAAATACCCTGCGAAGCTTCCTCGAAGCTCACTATGCTCCCCAACCCTCTTTATCTGCTCGCTCCCTCCTCCTCTCTCTCATTCTAACTTCTTCTTCTTCTTCTTCTTCACGCCTTTGCCAGATCCATGAAATCCAAATTCAGCTTCACACCCATTTTCCGGCCGAAGAAAACTCGGCGACCCAGCTCTTCATCCGAAGAGCCCTACTCTTTCAGCATCTCCTCTTCTTACTCGTCGTCCTCCTCTTCCGACGACCAAGAAACACCCAAAAGCATAATCCCATCCTACAACCCTCCATCTCTCTCTTTCAAATCTCAGTTTTCCAACTCCGGCATCTCCGAAGATGACGTCATCGAGATCTTCAAGCTCTTGGACCGAGACGGCGACGGCAGGATCTCCCTCCACGAGCTCGAGCTCCTCTTCCGCCGCCTCGGCAATGAGCATCCACCGGGCCGGGACGAGATGGAGCTGATTTTGTCGGAGGCGGATCTGGACGGGGACGGGAGCATCAGCTTGGAGGAGTTCCGCGCGCTGAGCTCGGCTCTCGGCCCGGCTGAGCCGCCGGAGCTGTTCGATGCCTTTGGGTTTTTTGACGAGGACGGCGACGGGAGGATTTGTGCGGAGGAGTTGTTGGGTGTGTTTTTGGCGCTTGGGGACGAGCGGTGCACGTTAGACGACTGCCGGCGCATGATACAGGGGGTCGACGCCGAGGGGAAGGGCTTCGTTTGTTTTGAAGATTTTGCACGTATGATGACAATAAACGGCTGAGATCAGAGCTTCGTAAATGAGCAGAAATTCTGTATATATTTTATATGTTTTTCCCAGTTGGATTAAAAAATAATTATACTCTTAAATGTGTATAAAATATGTACTGTGAAAAATCTTCTGCACTTCTGCTTATCATTTCACTTGCTGTCATGGAACCATTGGATTATTTACTACCCCTTTTGGAGTTTTGGGTGTTGAGATCGAGTTAATTTTATAAGATTGTCAATGAATTAGAAACTATACAATTTTAAATAATAATTTATAAAAGTTAAGTAAACCCTAAATCAAGCTGTTCTGAAAATTTTAAATAATAATAATTGTAAATTATTGTTGATAATGTCTTATAAAGTGCCATGTATTTGAAAAATAGATATAAAAACTATTTTAGAGGGCCTCAAATACATTTTCAGAAAGTCCAAGTATAACATTTTTAATTATTAGTTAAAATCAATATTTTATTTATTTGATACGAAGAAAAAAAACAATTCCATTATCTTTAATAAGAATATTTTCCAACACCTATATCACTAGTTTCTAAAAAATAATAATGTTAAACTTACTCAAAATTATATCTTTTTATATTCTTATGATGATCGGATAAGTTCTTAAGCTTTTAACTAACTTAAAAAAAAAAAAAAAAAGCTAATTATAACTTATTATATAAGCATAAAGATATAAAAGTTGAAAAGATATAGTTTTATAATAAATTTAAAACTGTCTTTAAAAATATCAGCCCTTATTTTTGACTTATCAGTCAATATTTTAGTGTATACATCTAAGCAAATACAATTTAGTACCGTGTTTCTAATAGTTGAATAAGACAAACATTGAGTATTGACTAACATTTTCTACATTATTCGATATTTTAATTTATGAGAGGTGTTTTCTTTTTATCTTCCCTGCAAGTTTTGGACTATGGCCAAGAAAACCGTGAAAATGAGTTATAAAAATAAGTAAATTAGTTAAATATTAATTTTAATTAAATTTGGGTCGAGTTTTGCTCTGAAAACCCTCTATTCGTATCGGTTAAGATATCTCGGGTTTTTTTATGGCTGAGGTATCTTAGCTAATACACATTTATACATGCGAGTTTTGTTGGAAAAAAATTAGGAGCGAGAGAGATATCGGCTGATCAACCCCCGAGTTTCAACTTGAGTTGAATTTATTTTTGATCGAGTTGGATCATTAATTTTTTTTTTTTTAAATACCTGACTAAGACCTTGGTTTTTCTTGGATTGAGTCGAACTGGAAAAAATTGCCATCCCTACATTCAGATACCCGTTTAAAAAGAATTAGTATTATATCCCACTGATACTCACCAATACAATAGCAGTAGAGACATGGTATTTCTTTGTTTTCTGAACTGAAACCATCAGACTTAAGGTTGTAAATTTGGCTCCAAAGCCCGAAAAGTCCATCCATAAATATTAAATAGTAAGGCTCATTGCAAGTTAAACCGGGCCAGGACCTGACCTAATTTTACTTAAGGTAAATATTCGGCCTACAACAACTAGGGCTTCAAGTATGACAGTGCTTGGCCCATTTACTTCCACACTTAGAATAGAAGCCATGCGGCCCATACCACCAATGCATTACATGGAGACAAACATTGAATGACAGAAATATCATCATACACAAATAGAAAAGGAGCATAAGTAAAAGAAGGGAAACGATCAAAGCTTTTATTATTATGAGGAATATTAGTGCTTTTTATACGTGTTAATATTTAAGTAGTGAAAAAATACATTTGTTTTTATTAAAATTGATGTTTATATCGTATCCTAAATTAAAAGAAAAATAATAATACAGATAGAATTTTGAGATGTCAAGAAAAGATAAGGAGGTGAGGGTCTCTGGAAAAACCTACTCTGAAGAGAAGTACAGGTAGGAGCTCATGATAAAAATCTTCTTCCAGTTTATATTTTTAAAGAACCTAAAAAAAGTACTTCACCTAGAGAATACTAGAGCAGTAATAGGAATAAATGGACATGTTACATTTTTTTCCATGTTAACTTTCTAATTTAAGATGATGATCGTGAGACATTAAGTTTCGCATAATTTTACAAGGCTTAAAATAACTAGTGACTCTCTCTTTCCATCATTTTTTTTTTTTATTATTATAAAGGTGTCCAAGCTTCTTAGAGCATCCACTCCCTACCCATATATACTGGGTATCTCTACTGGGAGTGACCTTTTAGGGTGGAGTGAAAATCGAACTTAGGACTCTTGCTTCATGTGGGTTTCTAGAGGTCACTCCAATCCCTTTGGGTTCTCTCTCTTTCTTACTCTTGCTTTTGAGATATCCATAGCTCTTTTTTATGATTGGTGTGATGTTTGAGTGTCACAAAATCTCAAGAACAAGTTCATCAGAATTAGTGTAAGAATACCACAATAGAACTTCGAGTAGAAAATTGGAAGAAGATCCTCAAACCTTTCATATTCAGGTAGAAAGCAACACTTAAATTGTTTACAACCAGAAAGATACAAGAAAACTTAAAACAAAAATCACTCTTACCTCCTACACCTCCATGCTGAAACTGTGAAAAGGGCTTGATCTTGCCAACAGATTATGTATGATCCTTTATCCTCCTTAATATTGTAACCTTCACACCCATAATTCTGCAGCAATCTCCTTGCCTGCAATAGGCCAAAGTAGCTCAAAGGCAATCTCCAGAACCCTGCCATGTCGAATCGTTGGATCCATCTCTCATGCTTCTCATGCCGCTCCTTCCTCTCTACGCCCTCACAGGCAATGATGTTTTTGATCTGCTCTGCATATAACATCTTTTCGATCTTCATACGATCCATCGACGTTCTAGCAACTGTTGAGTCCATGCAATCAAACAATGCTGCATAGAAATATAATGAGCCCATGAGCCTCTCCATCAGTGTCGAACTGTTATTATTCAATTCTTGTTCAGTGATGACCATGATCTTTGGTGATAGACCGCAAAGTGAGGCAAGAAAACTGTCCATTCTAGTGGATAATGAAGATGAACAAGCCGAATCAGGACTAGGACTATGCCTATTTATCATCAGATCTTTTTCGAACAATTCACCCAATGTGCCATGGTTCATCTGCAGTATTCTAGGAATTGAATTTGGATTCTTTGCCAATGGGGGAGTCCTTTTGACAACATCATCATCCAGTGCAAGCAGCGAATGCAATTGCAAAACTGAGCTAATTGCCAGTGCTTCTCCTGTCTTGATCCGCAGGCTTTCGGGATCAAGATTCTCCAATTTACTGACAATGGGATTGAACTGAAATGGTATGTCAAGTTTCTCTGCTTCCTCTGTTAATCTAAGAGCAATTTGTTCTAGCACTTCCTTCTTTTCATGAATACCTGTAATTCTCAAATGGGGCGGGCCTTCTGGCCGAGCATTCAACATTTGAAGAAGTGCAATCCATTGGGCTGGTTCACATAAATTAAGATCGATAATGTGTACCATCTTTTCCCCCTCCATGGCTTCAACGATTGCTTGGTTTGAGATCACAAATGCAAGCTTTAAGAAGGGGCAGAGCTCAAAGAAGAGTTTGCGGACAAGAATTTCTTCAGAGACGGATGATATATAAGTTGAATTAAGGGCTTTGTAGAGGCCAGGCAAGGATTTGAGGATCCGTCCGGCAAGTGCCTCTGTGAAGTAGGCAGCTACGCGCTGAATTGGGTCACCGTCAGGAGAGGCAAGGAGAGAAATCTGCTCAAGGCAGATGTTGGCATTCTCGATGTTGCAGGTGGAAACATGGCTTGCACATGAAAGGAGGAGCTGGATCAAGAACAGTCCTCTGTCCTCTGATTTGAGTTCTTGGAGCCACTGGTACGGCGATCCAAGGCCTGGGGAAATTGACATGAGGGAGAACAACTGCAGAGGTGGTGAGGTCAGAGAGGAAGATCCATCATCTTGAACAATTCTTGCCATCTTTGGTGATAACAATTTTTCTGTTTTGGAATGAAATGATTGGAGAATTGCAGAGATGTGATTAAGAGAATGGGAAGAATGAGGCCAATGGTAGGTTGGGAAAGAAATAGCAGAGGAACAATCCAAATAGTTCAGTCGACAAGTCTCGTTGTTGCACTATAAAGGTTACTAGTTCGATTCATATAACATAAAATAGAAATCCAAATGATTGGAAAATTTTCCCAGAGATGATTTCCATCCAAGTTAAGTGGGTTTTTGATGATCTATAAATTCAAGTCGAAGCTACGGAGTAACGAGGGATATTCAGCAAACCATGTAACCATCTAAATCCAGAGAAATTTCAGAATAACCAAGCCTACAGGAAGAAGCAGATGGTCATCTTCTCATTTGAGAATTCAGCTAAACTCACATAAGAATTAACTGCATGGCATAGAACCATAAAATGAATGGGAAGAAATCCACTGAATCAATAGAGGCTGGTGAACCTAAAAACAACAGAAACAGACCTTTTCAGCTAAATTTCATCGGAGAATAAAGTACAGAACATAGAACCACCAATCAAATGGTAAGATTGCTACCAAAGAAAAAAAAAAAAGATTGACAATCTAAGAGCTAAATCAATAAGAACAGAACAAGAGAATAAATACCAATTTAAACTAGGATTTATAAGACATAAATGAAAACTGGTAAAGAAACGTAGATACCACAACACCTGAAAGGGGTCTATCAGTTCTTTCTGAAGACAGATAATAAAGCTAATTCCTCATGAAAATACAGAAACCCAGGTGGGTTTTCAATTCATAATGATCTTCTTTAAAACCCAGATAAAGTATGTAAGCTTAAAGCAGAAAGAAGTGAAGAGAGCAGATTAAATGAAGAGAGAAGAAAGAGGTACTGTCTGTACTTCAGAGTAAACGAAAGCAGGTGAAGAAAACTGAAAGCATTCAAGAAATAAGACTCTTATGGATTTTGTTTTTATCCAGTCTCGTTCTTTTCCTTATCTCTAATGGAACTCTGAAAATCATAAAGAATAAAGAGAAGTACACCACCAAATCATGGACTTCCTTTGTCACTGCCTTGTGGAAAAGGAAATAGAGGCTTATGGACTATGGTTGAGAAAAGCGCCCAAAGCTGCAGTTATTTATTATTTTAACTGTAAATATTAGCATTTTTAGTTATAATAGATACTTTGTATATATAAAAAAAAATTGTCAATTGTAAAAAAATAAGATAAATGACTTTCATAGTAATAAAGAAGGGAGACGATGAATTGTCTTCAGGTTAAATATTAATCTAATCTATTTTTATCCCATTAATTGGTAAGACTATTGATTTGGGTTCTCTCATTTTCTGTTAAAAAATATTTTCTGTGAAATTCTTTTTTATTTTCAATAAGTGGTGAGAGTAAACTATGAGAAGATATGATTTTTGAGATTTAATAATAAAAAAACAAAATTTAAGATTACTTTTAGCTATTCACTTCATGTTACACAAGTTAAATAAAATTAAATAATACAATGCACTAGTCACTTCTGTTTATTAGATTATATGATTTTTTTTATTGAAGTGTTTATTAGAAAAAAATGTCTAATAACTATTTTTATATTATTTTTTTATTTTTTATGATTAAGGTGTCTAAAATCTCTTGAGACCTCTTAGATCATTTGATTAGTTCAAATCTCTCTACCTATATATTAAATAAAACTACGAGAGTGACCCGTTCAGTTGGAGATAAAATTTGAACTTGAAAATCTCCCATCGAATGAATTCCTAGCGGACACACCAACCTATTAAATTACTTTTATATTCTTTTTATTATTAAATAATCAAACGAATTCCTAACGGACACCCCAACCTATTAAATTATTTTTATATTCCTTTTATTAAATAATCTATAACCTGATCACTTTTTAAAAGAAATAAATATATCTGTTGGGAACTTGGAATAATATCTAGTCTTCTAGCATTTGAAGTTTTTTCTTACCACTACAGTTTTATATTCTGCCTTGGAAACTTGTGCAAGGACAGCCTTTTGTCCTGATCCAGAGAATTTGGAATTTGTGCAAGAAAGAGCTCTCTCTCTCTCTCTTCTTATTGTCTTTGTTCAGAGGAGGGTAGAATTGAAGCTGGCCTTGTTCTTCTTCCCCTTTGAACTCACCTCTCTCTCTCTCTCTCTCTCTCTGAGCTGGCCTTGTTATTCCCCATTGAACTCACATCCAAGCATACCCAACAAAGCAAAACAATACAAATTTCTCTTTGCTTTGTCTGCTTTTGGGTGGCGTATGGACAGTCCAAAGGGCTTTAGAATGCCTCCAAAGGAGTCCTGCTTTGCTTCTTTGGTTTTATATAAGAGGCCATGACCTTACAAACCATACAGTTGGTGTTACCTTATCCAAGCAAAGAACTATAAGACAATTGAATAGTGAATAGTAATTAATTTGCAAGCTTGTTTAACATTTGCTTTGGAAGATGAGTGGGTTGTCCTTTGTATGATGAAACCTATTCAGTCAACCTTCCTTTTCTTTTTTATCTAATGAAAGGGTTATTTTTTTTAAGACCACCCATTTGAATTTTTCAGACGTCTCATTTGACTAATAATTTTGTTTTACATGGCATTCATCTTTTTATGGAAGCAAGCAAGAATGTTAAGCCCCAATTTTTGTCTTGTCTATTTTTCAAATAACCATCAACTTGTATGAAATCTATTTTTTAACATGGTATTCCCATTTCACATTAGAGGTAAGGCTAATTCTACTGCCATGTGTAAACTTTCAATTCACATACATCGGTCAAGTTTATAGAGAATGGCCCATTAGATTTGAACATGAATTAAATTCAAGACCTCATTTTATGAGATAAGCTTCTTAACCATGAGACTAAACCCTTGAGATTTCTATCATTGTTGTCCATACTCGGCACATAAAACTATACTCATGCAACATATATTTGAATAAAAGTTAGAGCAAATTAAATACATACATACCAATACCATAAGCTTATTAGAAGTCTACGCAGGCAATATCGCCACATAATTAATATGAAATCTTAATGAATTTTAAACCTACTCTTGCAAAATTATCCATTTTAAGTCGGATAATTAATATTTTGGTAGAGCTTCTATTTACACTTTTTTTTTCTCATACTCACTAGTGTTCTAAGAATTGTATTTTTATTCAATTTAAACCCATTTCATGATACATTCGCCATTGAATAGATAAGATAAAATGAAAAATTAAGTTACCATCATTGCATAAATTATTTTTGTGAGTAGCACCCAATAGATAAATTTGATTCAAGAATAGGTCATGTATCACTTCACGGGAGAATAGCCAGTGAAGAGTTTAAATGTTCACCAGTTAAACTCACATTCTCAAACTGCAGACTAAATCATAACAATGGTTAATTTTTATGTAATTAATTTTCAATAGCCAGCTTGTGTTAAAAATTTACAATAGATAAATTCTTAACAACTTTTGGTGACCTAAAATATGTTAAACTTTGTTTGTATCAATAATTAAAGTTGGATATGTTACTTGTAAATTATAAATTGGCTGTCGGATGTTATTTGTTAAGGTTCTTATGATGTTTACTGAAGATTTAACTGTTATTTAAATTTAAGATCATTAGGGCCGGATTTAGGCCTTAGTAGGGTTCAGTTTAGGGCCTTGTGTTTTCTTTAGGCCTGTGTAGTTTTGAGAATAATTGGGAATGGACTTAGATGTATTTGGACTTGGGTCAAGTCCAAGATTATGCATCTCATTCTATTTCATTTCCACTTATTTTTACAATCAAACATGACTTAAAGTTTATTAAGCTAGACTTGGGCCATTAAACTTAGTGAGGTACAGCCGGGCCATGCAAAGTTAAAATGAGAAAGAGAGTAGGTGAGATGACATGGGCTAGAAATTGGCCCAAGCATGCCTCCAGCCAATATTTTTTTTTGAGCTTCAACAAGTATAAATATATTAAGAGAGAAAGAAGAATAATATAGAGAAGGCATCCATGGATTTACGATAGTAAGACCCAAAAAAACCAAACAGGAAGAAGAGGGGAAAAGGAAACAAAAAACCCCACCAAAAGCAGATACACCACAGAAAACAAAAAATCATCCCTAGGAGGTATAAAAACCATCAACCCGTAATGCACGTGAAGGGTTATCACAAAGCAAACCAATTTCTTGGGACACTTTCCAAACACTACGAAACAGAGCAACTACCTCTCCTTTGACTCAGGCAATTGAAATTCCGAAAAATAAGGCACCAAATTTTCCAAAGAAGAGCCTTCATTTGGAAACTCTTCGAACTCCCAACCTCTTTCGCAGTCTAACCTGTTGGCTACATTGAACAGGGCTAACAAATCTTTTCCTTTTAGAAGACGAGGGAACCAAAGATCTGCCCTCTTTCTTCTGCCACTTGAATTTCAGAGATAGCTTGATCACTATTAACGAAATGAATCCCCCAACTTTTTGCCAATCTCTAAGTTTGATCTATCCTCTTCTTCCGAGTAGCCCTTAGCCTTCAAAGAATTTAAATCATCATTCTCTGAGTCAGGGGCTGAGCCTTTAATTGTAGAAAAATTGTCAACCACAGATTGAAGCTGTAAAATGTCAGACTCCAATTCAGATCTCGATTGAGGCATGTCAGCTAGATAAATTGGTTTAGCATTCTCAATCGCCATGCACTTTTGACTCACTTTCGACTGCAGAGGGGAAGGCCATCTCAAATTTGACTAGTTCCCAGTAAAGCTCGAGAAGAGAGAATAGGCCAATGTATTGAATGGAGATGAGAATGAGTGAAAGACTAATAAGAGTTAGAAAAGGGTGCCACATGGAACTGAAAACCTCCTGTCCAAAGAGAAATAAGAACGAGGCCTCTTGCCAATCTTGATAAATGGTATTATTTAAATGAACTTGTACAAAGTTGAGTTAAAGTTTATTTTATTCTATTTTGACTCACTCTTAAAATTAAAATGGCCCAAATTATAAAACGCAAGCCATACAGACACCCGAATTTTCTTTCTCTACACACCCGTTTTTAAAATTTTGGGTGAAATTACCCTTTTACCCTTCCACTTAATTCTTCCATATCCGCCAAACGAACCCCCGAACGAATTTTTCGTCGGATGTGGGATCGATCGAACACTTGCAGACGGGAGGGAAAAAAATCGGTCAGGGCCCTATCACTGTTGACCGAAACCCAAGATCTTCATTAGCCGTAGATAGGTAGTCTAGGGGCGACCATAGTGGTGTCGATCCTAGGGGCAGAACTGTAGGATCTACTTGGATCTAAGAAAAAAACCCACAAAATTGGATTTCGGGCACTCCAAGCAGCAATAGAAGAAATTGGCCAGAGGAGGGTCCCACGCGAGTCAGATCAGAGATTTGATGGTACAGATGGATATATCATCAAAAAACGGAATGGGTATGGTGGGTCCCGTCGGCAGAAACTTTCTTGATCAACTGATCTAAGGCCGAGAAGACGATCTGGCTGCAGTAGAAAAATACAGATCTACTATCGCCAGATCTTCTTCTTGGTCTTAGATCAGTTGATCGGGAAAGTTTTTATTGGCGGGACCCACCTTACCCATTCCGTTTTTGATGATCTATCCATCTGTACTATCAAATCTCTGATCTGACTCTTGTAGGACCCTCCTCTGGCCAGTTTCTTCTGCTGCTGCTTGGGACATCCGAAATCCAATTTTGTGGGTTTTTTTCTTAGATCCAAGTGGATCCTGCACTTCTGCCCCTAGGATTGACACCACCATGGTCTCCCTTGGCCCACTTATCTACGGCTAAGGAAGACCTTGGGTGGCCATGACCGATTTTTTTCCCTCCCATCTGCAAGTGTTCGGTCGATCCCACATCTGAACGAATTTTTCGTTCGGGAGTTCGTTCCGCAGATTCGTAAGAATTAATTGGAAGGGTAAAAAGGTAATTTCATCTAAAATTTTGAAAACGGGTGTGTAGAGAAAGAAAATCCAGGTGCCTGTATGGCTGGCCATTATAAAATTAGAAATGTAAACTCGAACATTTTTACGTGGAGGAGCTTAAAAAGAAAGGGTTTGGGCTTGGACCAAGGGGATCTGGGTGACTGGGTCCGAACTCGGCTCGACACCAGGATATTCTCTTTTTTGGCCCAGCTCGGCCCAAACGCAACACTAGTTCCCCCTCTGTCGCCGCTCAGAAGTAAAAGGAGAAAGGTAGAAGAAAAGAAGGAAAAAGGTGAGAAGAGGAAGAAGAAGAGAACCCAATCCAGGTATACATCATCTTTTCTGGCCATCTTCTCTCTCTGAATCTTGGCTTTGGAAGTCTTCTTTTGTAGTCTTCTCTTGGTTTCTAGCGATCCAAATCTCTCTTTCGTTCTGGGTTTTCTTTCTCAATCTCTCTTTCCAGTTTGCATTTTCTCTTTTTTGACGTACTTGTGTTATGATTTATGAATTTCATAATCTTCCCAAGATTTTGAGTGTCTTTTTTTCGGTTTACTCTCTTCATCCCCAATTGTGTGCTCACGGATGTGTTATGCACACAATTTCTGACAGCCAATGTCAGCTCTGGCACATCAGATGGATGGATAGTGAGAGGATCTCGGGATTTGAGACTTTGGTACTTCTAAACTAACTACTTTTTAATTCGTGATGTGACTTAACACACAACTTTTATGGTTGCATAAATGTCTATAAGTCTTGAGTCATCTGTTCAGCTCGACCTTCCATTTTAAGGCCCTAAACTTTCAAGAACATGACAAAAGTTTTAAATCCAGTGATGAACATCATATACACAGATGTGTCAAAGGGGCATTCCAAACAATTCATGGCGTAAAGCATTTGGAATGTTTAAATTTGTTAAACAAGGGCTCCACTGGAATGTATCACCTTGGTCGGGTTGAGAATTCCAGGAAAATGTTTATATATTTATTCTATATTATAATTTGGGTTTAGTCGTTTTTAATGGTTAGCGACACTACCTTCAAATAACAGCCCATTTAGATCATACAATGTAAATGTAACAAGGAATTTTGGTAGTTCCATTCCTTAAGAACTTGTTATCGATTTAGAAATCAGCTGAAAGACTCTAAGTGAATCACTGAATGTTGCTAAGACTTCAATTCACCATTCTCAACTTGTTCCAATGGCAAGAAGTATTGATGGATCAATATAACTAGGACAAGATGAGGTGAAATTTATGCATGACTAGGACTCATGGTTTCAGTGTTTGAGCTGCCATACCTATTCTCAAGTGAAGAAACCATTTTTTTCTGTTTCATGAATAATTATACTAATGTTATTCCTATAGTACTAAAATTTCTGTTGATTACACGAATTTTTAACTTTATCTCGTCCAATTATCTTGCATTAAATGTCCCAGTCTTGGCCATAATTTCATATTCACAAGGAGACTACTAATAGAAGTTTCTTACCTCATCCAAGTACAAAACTTTCCAAGGTTGCATTTGGATTAGGAGAATACTTGTAAGGGGATCCTTCTACTTTATATGTGATACTTCTAAGTGGAGGATTCTCCTTCCTTAAAAAAGTAGGGGAATTGGATTCTACCGTGGAAGTATTAGAATTCAAATGGAATTAGTAAAAGAAATAAATGATGTGGCATGATGTCATCTTTTAAAATTTCCCTTGCCAAAGAAATTACCAAACAAGATGCACAAGGAGAAAACCCAGATTCTTCTATATCATCCCTATCCAAACAAGCTCTAAGTTAAGCAACACATAACTTGGCAAGCACTTAACAATATGATTTTAAAAAAAGTTTAAGGATGTATCTGAATCTCTATTGATTGTGGACTCCATTTTATCGTTGCGCTCAAGTTACTCAGAATCTGGAGCTCCTTGCTCTACATTCATTCTGATTTATAAAAATTATTCCTGCATATTTGATCAAATTATATTTCCTAGTGAACATCTGGCAATTATTTCTTGAGCACTCTTTTCAGTTCCCATTAACTAGGGCTATCTAGATGCAATCTCTTTCTGTTCTTTTTACTGCAAGAGAATAAAACAAGGTTTTGTGCTTTGCAACCTAGTTTTATGAAAGGTGATGATTTTATTAATAACAGAGACAGAATACAGCCAAACAATACAGCCATGTCCTGCACAGAAAGGCCCAAAAAACAAGCTGGAAATGTATATAAGACAGCTCAGACCCTTTAGAAAGGGGGAAAAAGCCCTTGCAGAGTTACATATTGATGGTAATTCTAATACTTTGAAGTAAGAACCTTCCTTGGCTAATATGTCTGCTCTATCTGGCTGATGTGGGAATTTTCTGGACAATAAAATTGCATCTCTTTATGACTTCTCTAATGACGTACTCTTTCTCATAGTAAGACCAAGGACAAACACTCCCCACAACTTGGGGGAAGTTGGCATTAAACCCACTCATCCACCATTCATAACCACCTCAATCGGATCTGATACATTCCTTGCTTTATTTTTGGAACATCTTTTGTTTTTTTTCCCTGCCAGATTGACCATAAAATACACAGCAAAGATGTCCATAAAGTGTACAACCAACCCTCAACCAAAATAAAACCATGCATTTGTAAGTTGGTGATACTTTTTTGCTGCAATCTATTTTGTTTATAGGAACTTGGGCTTCTTTTTAGGCAATGGATGATTTTGGGTTGATTTTGTAGTTTTCACTTTGGTTAGAATTGTTAAAAGTTCTCAATTATGATGTTCTATGGGGTTGAGTGTTGTGTCCATGAAGAAAAGACTAGTGGACAAAGTAATGGTAATAAAGATGCATATTTTAAGAATGGTGAGTAATGTAACATTAAAAATTGAATTATATGACCTCATTAATTAGCATTGAAAATAGCCTAAATAAATGAGAAAATGAAATAAAACTGTTATTTTTATCATTAAAAAAAGAGATAAAACTGTTTAAGATAATCTGGGCATGTATGTAAAAGGCTGTAATAGCTAGTTTGGGCATGTATGTAAAAGACTAAAATAGCTCCAATATGAAAACTTGAAAGGTTTCGAGTAGAAGGAACAAAGAAGGTCAGAAGGACACTAAAATCCTTGATCAAAGGGATAAAGAAGGCTATGATGGATTGTGAATTTAGAATATAGTTTTTGATAGGGTTGAATAGAGGAGTAGAATTGAAAAGCCAATCCTATGTAATTGGGATTAGTGGCTATGCTGACTATGTGATTGCTTTTATTTTATTTTTTTCTGATTGTTATTTATTGTACTTTGACACTTGATCATAGTATCATATGTTTGATGTTTTGTTTTTAACTTTCTTGTGTTTAATCATATTATCCATAATCTAAAATTTTAGTAAAAATATTATTTTAGTATTTTTCAATTTTTATTTTTATTTTGAACAGTATTAATAAGGTATGATTTAGTAGAAATAATTGAGACACTGGGTCAATCCACTAAGTTTCCTAGTTGAGTTGACATGATACCTAGCGTAGTCGTGGTCATTAATTGAAAATATTTTAAATATTGGCTTACTTGCCCTAGTTGACCTGCTAAGTTTCCTAGTTGAGTTGACCCAATAACTAGGCACAAGTGATGATTCTAGCTAGCAAACTATGGATAGCACTAGAAACACACCAGAACCACTCACCAGACCCCAAAGGCTCACGATACTCTTGCTTACATCTAAATTGTGCACCAAAGGTTATACTTGCACATCTTTATGTATAGATTGAAATGTGGTTGGTTTTTGGATGGATGGTCATATACATACTATATTTAATTGTGTTTGCAAAAAACCAACATTCATATCCATTGAGGGGGAGGCTGATGAGGTTATGGAATGCACATGTATCCCAAGGACCAAACATGAATAAGACATGGTTCATGGATCTCCTTTATTACATATAGAGGGGCTATGTGGTATATGGAGATAATATAAAAAAAGTAATGAAAAAGAAAGTATCTTTGTGGATTGCCCAAGGGTATTCCATCAACTAGGGTCACAACTAAAGATGGAGCTTGTAGTTGAAGAAGTCGCATTGATTTCTAGCATTTTGCATTTTAATGAAAACCAACATTCCAGTGCATGAAGGGAGAAGAGGAGATTTGAATGCATGCAAACATGCCAGGGACTGAATATTAGTGATAAAAAAAGTGTGGTTTTTGGTTTGTCTTTACATCATTATACAGGAAGGGTGTAGAAGGAGTGAGTAACATAAAAAGAAAACACACCCAGAAATGCATAAGGCTTCTACTTCAGCTAAATTTGCAAATTTCTTGGGAGTTTGAAACCTGGGAGTTAACATTTTATAAATGATGCCTCCAACACAAGTGGGTAGCATAATGCGCTAGAGACCCCTTCAAATCCACATTACCATTATCCTGGGGATCTCACAAAGTTTTCAAAATACTGCCCATACAGCCATACAACATTGTACAGTGGATCATTATATTTGTATTTATATCAAGCACAAATCAACTTAAGACAAAAAATCAACTTGAAAATAACTTGGAGTCATGGAGAAAAGCTTTTTTGAGGCAAATGTTTTTAAAATTAATGGGGCAAAGACAAAAATATCTGCATTGAAACTTTAGTGGTTCTGAGAGTAGGGAGGATGAACTGATAAAAATTGAAGGTAATTTACTACCACATTGTGATAGAAGTTGTTACTTTGTTTTAAAACAAAATAAGAGGTCCAATGTGGATTTAGCTAGTAGGATAAGTTCAAAGTGAGTTAAGTTTAGGCAAGCTAAAGGAATGTTGTGTGGTAGAAGATTGCAATGTCGGTTAACGATTTGAGGGACATTTTTATAATACAGTAGTTAAACCTCATTGCTATATGGAGCTGAATGTAAGTTGACAAAGTCTGTCAAATTAAAATGTTAGGTGCCAAATAAAAGACAAGCAGATAAAGTAATAGATACCAAGATGCACATGTTAAGATGGATGGAATGATAGTTAAGGATAGAAGTGGAACTGTGCGAGTTAGAAGAAACTCAAAGGTTGCCCTAATAGAAGAAGATGAGGAGATGTTGCTTAAGATGGTTTAAGCACATAAGCAAAAGAAGGGAAACAATGCAAGTACGAAGAAGCAAGGGTTACAAGTAGAAAGTGCTAAGAGAGAGGGACGGGCATTAAAGATTTGGATTTTGTGGTAGAAAAAGACATGATAGATTTTGGAGTAATGGAGGATGTAATTTTTATATTTTTGAGTAGAAAGGTAGAACTTAGAAGCTGGCCACATATACATGTGATAAAAATGGATTTTTTGATGATGATGCAATTATTAATTTGGGACAAAAAGAGGAAGGCATGAGAGCTGATGGCATGGGTGTTCAATAGGATAATGTTCTGGCATGGAACATTGGTATCTTTGGTGTAAGCCTAGTGTGATGAATGCATGAGGCCCCATGTTGCTAAGGATGTACGTTGATATTTGGGTGGGTGTCCTGTAAAACCAGGGAATTGTGCCATGTGCCATGTGCCACCTGCCATATTGTGGTGGTCATGAGGACAATGGTGCCATGTCCAGGGCCTTGTCGGCGAGACAAGTCATTGAGGTTGGAAGAGAGAGAAAGAGAGCCAAAATTCTTGCCTCAGGGGGTTATTGTGAAATTCCCAAAATATCTTAAACTTGGTTAAACCTATGTGATATTTTTAAAGAAACAGATGTATTAGTGAAATGATGAAACTCAGATTTGGTACTATTTTAAGATCTTGCAATATTTTAATTGCAAGTTATGACTTTATTGTAAGAATGTTGTAGCTTTCAAGATAATGACCATATTTGATGTACTACTGCAGACTGGTTACTATTGAAGATTTCCACGAGTAGGCTAAAGCTTCAAGAAAGATGTCAGTACCAAATGATGATAACAGTTCTCCTCACTCTCAGGTGAGTTTTTCCTATACAGTCTGAAAAATGCATTCTTTCTGGTCATGACATGCAATAGTGGCTGCAGGGCCTCTTCACTGGTTTGAATTTTTTTCTTTAATTTATTTATTTTACTCTGCAAAATGTAGAGTAAAAGGAAACATTTTCATTATGATCTACTGCCAATATCCAGTGAAGTATATAAATTGTTATGTTGTTTTGATTCATGCTCCAGTCATTTGTAAAAATTTGAGCATGGTTGAACACACAGTCTTTTGGTTGTAACGATGAGAACTTACTGTTCTTTAGGCTCTTGTCTAATTTCAAGTTGTATTTTTATAGAGATTTTAGTTCAAAAATGCATTAGATGGGAAAAAAATGTAAGTTGAACTGTGTGGTAATGCTTTAGTTAAAAATGCATTAGATGTGTGCTATCTTTTCTTTTGGGAACATAATGGTTTTGTTGTGTATTTTCTTTTTGCTTGGGTTTAAGCGTTCTATACCTATTTTATGTATATGTATTATTTTTCCTCTATTAATTTTTTTTGAATGGTCCCTATTAATATATTTTCAATCTTGTTACTGCTGAAAAAAATTACATCTTCCATGATTAAAATATAAAGAAGCACGATGTGGCTGCCTTTATGTTTCTTCCAACATGAGAACTCTTGATTAAAGGAGGCTGCCTTCAATTGTTTGGTCCAGAAAATCTTTAGATTTAACTAGCAAGAACGTAGCTTGGCAAGTCTCCATGGTGTTTCCTGACTTAACCCTTTGCTGTTGTTATTGATATTTTTGGTTATTTTCTCATTATTATCCTATGGAATTCATTGCTTTTACCTTGTGCAGCTGTCATCTTATTTTTTTGGAGACCTTCTTGACTCCATAATTGTAGACATTGCATCAGAATGTCATCGAATAGCAAGGCTAGGCCTCGATCGTAATTTGGAAGATGAAGAAGAAGAATTGAGGCTTTCAGCTCAGGCTCGAGTAAGAGTTGCTGATCCTAGCAACAGTGGTGAAACAAACAGCAAATATGTGGTTGACATATTTGGACAAACACATCCTGCTATTGCGGGTGAGATCTTTGAGTGTATGAACTGTGGACGATCAATAATGGCTGGACGGTTTGCTCCTCACTTGGAGAAGTGCATGGGAAAGGTTGGTTGCATAAGCTGTGATTTGTTGATACTTGCAGGATTTGGATTTCCAATTAAACTGCATCTTTTTAAGAACATTAATAATTCTTTCGTGGAACCAGATGTGCTCATGTTTTGGTGATCTCATAGGTTCATAAGATGGTTCATAATGAATGCGTAATAGTCCAAAAAGCTTTCTAACCAGCATGTATCCACTTGTCAAAAATTTTCTCGTGTAGTATAGATGGTTTACAGCATCACCCATCCCACAATATGATCCACCACATGGATCCCTTATGTTACTATAAAATGGACAAGTTGCTGCTTTGTTGGTTGAACAAAGAAAATGTCACTTGCTTGGTTATCATATAGTGTTAATGTTTATATTCTTAGCTGTTAATATGGGTCTCACTTAGCTGGTACCTATTGTGTTGATTTGGTTTTCAGCTCTCGGTATTACATGCGCGTTGATTTGGTTTTTAGCAATCCATAATGTTGGGAGGCATGCCAAGTTGCATGATGCTATGATCAATGTGAATACAGTGACAGCATTTAAAAAAATTGAATGCAGTGACGGTCGAGTGGAGTGGGGGGTCAATTCCATCATATAAGACTGTTTTTTATCTGAATCTGGGTAACTATTTCTTATTAAACCTATTGCAGCCCATAATTTTAGTTTTTATGGGTTTCTTTTAGAGGTTGGTAAGCATTTATGTTCTCTGATCCAAAAGAATTCACTTGGTTTGCTGGTGCCAGCTGCCATCTGAATATAATCTCTGCTTTCTTGTACACTTGTGATGGCCTCAGGAGACTGCACATTCTTGGGCCTAGTATCATATGATATGTTCTATTTTTGGCTCCATTTTCAAGTAATTTGTGATTTATGTCTGTCATTTTCTCCTTTTGGGTAAGTGGTGACTTGAACCTGCAATCTTAAGGTTATATAGAGCACCTTTTACCGCATTACTGGTTCTTGTTATTTATCAATCAAGAGATACATGCTATTTACTTATTTATTTTTAGGCTTTAGTTTTCGATAATATAAATTTAAACGCCTTGTTGCCTCATATGTTTTAGGGTCGAAAGGCTCGATTGAAGTCAACAAGAAGTGGTGCAGCTATGCAGAGCCGGCATGCTCGTGGCAGCCCTGTATCGCTATATGCTTCCTATTCCAATTCAACCACCAACATAAACAGGATTGCAAATGGAACGCCTGGAACTGGAGCTGATGAATATGCTGAAGGTGCTTTTGAGGAGCAATGAATTTGAATAAGACATGATATAGAATTTCCACTGTTTGAACCTTATGAAGCATTTTCTGCCTTCAGAATGTTTTCATCAGTCGGAATCATCAAAATCTTCTCTCTCTGTCTTCTTTTGCAATAAAACTGAGTTAAACTGACCAAGCATGCAAATTTCTACAAAATGTTGCATGCATGAGGAAGTGCCAAACTGAGTAACCATGACAATATTCACAAGATGGGAGTACACAAGACCACTCCAGTGGTCCAGTTGCATGTAGAAATTTTTGCACAACTCATGTGAACACAGTACGGTAGTATGGGCCAAATTTTTACAGAGAAATTCACTTATAATTTAAAAGCTTGATAGAGAGAAAATCAGTGAGGAACTGAGTGATTTCTTAGATTGAGAGAGATTCAGGTTCCTTTACTTTGGATAAAATCAGTGAGAAACTCCTCGCTTTCCACTTGATGTTTTGCCCCTACCGTGGTTATAGTGAATTGCGTAACATTCGATATTAGCTAAAAGCGAAAGGTCTCGCCTATATTTGCTGGAGCTACTCATGCATCCTCTCTAATCTTCTACTTAATATAGGAAATTGCTGAGGCTGCAACTCAAGTTAGGTTCAATTTAAAACTTGTTCCTCTAATTCTCTCTTGCTGTCTTAAACCAACTTAGGTCGATTATGATTCATATGAATCCTCCAACAAATTTTTAAAATCAAGGGTGCTTTTTTCCTCTTTTAGTTGTGTTTGTCTTGGATTGGGTGGCGGTGATATAGGCTTCACTTGCTTAACCTATTTGTGCTTCCGATGGCCTTGTATTACTCTCTTATATTCGGCATTTTCTCATTTGTACTTTCTTACGTGAATTAATGAAATTATTTGTCATTATTTAAAAGAAAGAGTAATTTATAAAGTTTTTCAGTCGTCTTTTTATTGAATTTTTATCTTTTGTGATTTCATAAGATGATAATTCCCATGATTATGGTGGAAATGTTACTCTTGTTTTTCATTTCTGAGACTTGCTTCCACATGGAAACAGAACGGGCAAGTCACCCAGCACAATGCTGCATTTGGTGGCATGTTGGGTGATCCGATCCCTTCATGGAGGTTTTCTTTATTTGCTACTTACCTTTCTTTTACGCAGAAATACTCTCCCGAAATATGTGATTTTGTGTTATGGACGAAGAAATGGAGAATAGCTTAACCGCACAATACATATTATATCGGTCGATATATATCGAATTTTTTATCACCGATATATATTGGCTATATCAGTTGTACATTATATCGGCCGATATGTATAATATTGGCCGGTATCGACCGAAATATGCATTTTTTTTTTAATTTGGAAAAAAAATCTGACGATATTTAAAAAATCGTCTAACATTTTTTTAAAAAAAATAAGAAAAAGAAAAAAAAGCCTTCCGATATCAACCCCAAATTTCAGATGGAAATTCCAACAAAAGTTTTTAAAATTATCACTTTTGAATTCAAAATCATATGATAAACAAAAAAACAAGGTTAAATTAATGATCACTTAAAAAAAATTCTACAAATTTGTGTAATTTTTCATCATTTTTTAAAAATATTTGAAATTTTCAAGTTCGTAACTTAAAAACAATATTTAAACATGTAACGACCAACATTTAATGAAAAAATTACATATCCACGAAGTTGATAATTTTTTTCATTTTATGTCATTTTTCTATTTTTTTTTAAAAAGAAAATAAAAAATAAAAAATAAAAAATCGGGAGGAGAAAAAAATATCGCTCGAATGTCGCTGATATATGGGCCTAGGCGATATTTTCTCCCTTGATCACAAGTTAAAATTTCAGGTCAAAAATCAATTTTTAGCCACTTGATCTCTTTGAAAAATTCAAAGGACACTTGTTAGTTTTGATTGTTAAGAGTAGCAGCTAGAAATTGAGTTTTAGGTTAAAATTTTAATTAGCAGTAGCTCATTAAATCTACTTTTAATTTGTATGATTAGATTTACACGTGAAGAAATAAAAATTAAAAAAATAAAAACAGAGTTAAGTGCAAGTTTGTGAATATATACCGGATGAAATAAACATAGACATGGAGACAGGTAGTAGAAGATGGTTGAGAAGTTTATAAACATGTCTCTCCATTTAATTTAATAAGTATGTTTTTTATGTATAATTTTTTTTTTTTTACCTTAAAAACGAGAGTAAAAGGCCTTCCATTAGTCCATAATAATAGTAAATGTAATTGCCTTTATTTTGCTAATATAGTTAGAAAGATAATGTTTCTATAGCTCACTTTCTCTAATATTCTTTCAATTGTATCTCAAGTAATAAATACAACTATAAAAAATTAAGTCACAAATCATATTTTAGTTAAAAAATTCAAAATTTGAACTCAACTCAAAATATTATTAGAGAAATTTAACTAAAATTTTAGAAAAATTGAAATTTTTGAAAAAGCTTGTTGACTCAATAGATTCAAAATATTGTTAAGTTGAGTTGATTCAAACTCACTTAGGAGGTTGAACAATGGTACAAGTAGATACCTTATATCATTAAGCAAATTAGCATCGATAAATAGGAAATGTAAACTTATATTATATCTATATATTCATCAAAAAGAAATTATTATATATGGCCAGCGATCATTTGCCCTCCACCTGCCGTACCGAAGAAAAAAAAAATTCAAAATTCATGAATAGTACAATCGGCTCGCCGAAATTCATGAAAAGTGCAAATCAGCTCGTCAAAATTAATTAACAGTACAAATCCGTTACCCGGAATTAAAAGTCGGCTCGCCAAAATTCATGAACAGTGCAATTCAGCTCTCCGAAATTTCAAACCGGCTCGCCGAAATTCACATGAATAATAAAAATCAGCCCATTGAAATTTTACCGTTCATGCAAAAGGTAAAATCGAAAATACACTAAAATCCATCTCATAAAAACAAAATACCCGTGTGAAGATCGCTGACCGTAATAAATGGGTCGCTGATTTTCAGCTTTTCAACTACATTCAAGGACATCCAAGGACACATTACGGTATCATTTTTCTTTGAGATAAAATTTCATTAAAAGGTACGATACGAGAACAACAAGAAACATGCGGACAAAATCAATCATCTTTATGAAAAAAGATAAATAGTCCCTCACATGACAATTGTCGAATCTTGAACAATAATTATGTAGAATCTTCAGAAAGTTTACAGATTGCTGAAACTGCCGTTCTTAGATTTAACTTCGATCACCCAAGAAAATTTTCGAGATCTACCAGATTAGAATGCTCCCTCTCCATCTTGAATAGCTGCAACAATAACATTAGACATAAGACCAAGATGTCCCAAAATTAAAACATTTATATAAAAAAAAATCCAAGATTTTACATTTCTTATGGCACTAGTTGTAGATTGTGCTCTACATATGTCATGTCAAATTTCAAAAAATGACAATTTTTTTATTATAAAATAGAGCATAAGATAATGAATATTTCCTACTGTTAAAAAAATCACGATAATGAATAAACTTTTGATAGTCATTTATACACTTCACTTTTCTTTTAAAGACACCCATTTTAAAATTTATGTGAAATTATCATTTTGCCACTCAGTTCTGTGTGGATGAATATCTTTTTAAAAAAATGAAGGGCAACATGGTAATTTTCATACAAAATTTGAAATGTGATGTCTCTTAAAAGAAAAGTAGAGTATCTACAATCACGTCTGCTTTCCAACAACCGACTTCAAGTGGGCTACCCAAAAGGAGGATAATGAATAGATGATGTGGAATGCGAGAAGGTGGGACTCATTATTTTTTTAAATTTCAAAATTTAGATTTTATTTAAATATTTATTGTTGTAGCACCCTCCCTTTTCTCCCTAAATTTCAGAGTATTTTTTTTTTTTAACAACCTGAAGAAATGGGAGAGTGCCACGACGCGAGTCAAGTCCGAATCCGAAAATTCGATCCTTAACTGGTCCAACCAGTGTGTGCACATGGAAAGACTCCATGTAAAGAAAGCAACACACTAACTTACAACAATGCGGAAAATATAAGTACAATCATTTAAATCCATAATCCAATCTTTCTCAACTTAGCAAAACAGGAGGATAATCCTGATAACATTCATTCCCGAATAAAGGTTTAACATAATAACTCAAAATTCCTTAATAACATAACCCAAGTGTTTATTTCTCTAATAATATTAAAAGTAACTCTCCACGCAATCCTCTCTTGCGCCATCCTCGTCTATGGGTCCAGCCTCATCACCTTTCTCATTTCCTGTGTTAACTTCTAAAATAATAGAATATTGTGGGCTTAGTCAACGCCCAGTAGGATTTCCCATCAAAGGGATATCCATATGACATATATAAAATCAGGGAAAACATATATAGTTCTTCATATCATATAATTCAGTTGAAAACATTCTCACCCCATAGGTCAGAATCAATTCGTAGTCAATATATGTAAAGCATTTGAAATCAATTCATATTCATTTCATAAATCCATTCATAATCAACATACTTTTGATAACTCATTAAATCAACATGATGCAAATGACATGGTATATGAATAAATGCAAATCTCTATCATGCCCATGCATTTCCTCTATCACACTTTCCATTCAAACAGTTCTAATAATTGGCCATTATGTCCGTAGCTTTCCTGGGGCACCAGATGGGAGCTATTACCCAATTTTTAGTATTTAACCGGAGTTACCGGGGGTATACTATCACCCATACTCTCCTGCGCAAGTTTCGGGTCTCTCACCAGGAACTTTGAGCCCATCTTAATGGCCCAAATCCTTGTGTTCATGGACGCGGCTATACCGAATAGTTATGGTATTTCATATTTCTCATGTTAGAGTTTAACATCCTCTAACCATTATCTCAACTATTCTCATCCCACCAAATGCATGCTTTCATGCTCATGCATCAATAAATCATTCAAAATATGCATTGAAATTAAATATCAGCTCCACATACATAATAGTCATGTGATATATAAAAAAAGTAGGAAAACCTACCTGATCCTAGCCGATCAGCGAATGGAGTTAATCCACAACTAGCTCAGTGCTACCGGGTTTGCTTTCGGTCCTTCTTTCATTAGCCATATGTCAAGAACATAAATTCACATATCACTAATTTGTGATTTCTAATAACATATAAACATTAAGATTATTCATTATTTCCAATTTATCTAATTTATATGTTCAAATGGATTCTTAACATAACTTTGTTTACAGTTTCAGGTTGTTAAAAAAAAAAAAAAAAAAATACCTTGAAATTTAGGGAGAAAAGGGAGGGCGCTACAATTGTATCGAGAAATTCGATTATCTTTTAAAGTAATAATTTTTTTTATTGATTTACTAACCTAATTTGACTCCAACTGATTCATTTAAGTTTTTTTTTTTTTCCAATTTTAACGACACTCACGTCTTCAATGTTGACTTTCATTATCATCACATGTATATGTTGAAGTGGTTGGCCGATGTGATATTGTACATGTGCCATAGAGGGTTAGGTCCATTCAAAAGTATTTTTAAAAATTAAGTTTATTAAATTTTATGCTGAGTATCTTACATTTTTCCACAAGTAAATTCAAAAAAAAAGTTAATAATAAAAATATAAATTTTTATATATATTTCAATTCATCTGAAATTAGTTCAAAATGAATTTAATTTAATTTTTACATCCAATTATCAAAATGTAAAGGACAGAAAGATTTAAGAGTTCAAATGGAGCTAAATGGGCCCACATAAGAGTCTAAAGTTTTTATCCTTTGTAAGGTGAAGTCACTTAGTAATTAGTATTTCAATGTTATAGAGGAGTAATTTTTGTGAGACGAGAAAAGAGTGTGTGGTTAGGGTTGACAAAGTGATTATTATATGGTTCCTTGCTAATTTTTGCAAGTATCCAAACAACCATCCATTTAGTCCATCTCAGAGTTGACACTTCTATTTGTTAATTTAATTTAATTTTATGAATGCTCACCTAAACAATGGGTTAATCTTGTCTTTAATGGTGATTTGTTGACTAAAAAAGTCTATTTCCAAGATATGATCGGTGAAAATCATTTAAATTTGATTACATTTCCGTCTCAAGAAGCAAGAGATATTAGTTCGAGTTTCCATAGTCTAATTTGGTGTACTTTAAGATCAGTGGATATCGCCTATGGGTATTTTACGCTGAGTTTTCCATAGTTTCCCACACGTAAATTCAAAAAAAAAAAAATTGATTAATCAAATTATATTTTTGAAATCTTTAAAATTTGAATGCTTGAACTTTTTTTAATCTTTTAATTTTTTATACTTCCAAAAATATAATATTCCTCGTACAATCAGACGTTAGATCATATATTTAAAATAATTTCTTCCAATGATTCTTATTCATGGCTTTTAGTTCATAGTATCATCTCACACACTTGAATTTACCAAATACCAACATCTCTCTTTTTCAGTTTTTCCCATTTTGGTTGCAGAGTCCAAACATCAAAAAGAAAGTGATAAAAAGTGAGAAGACTTTCTAAAGAAGTTCAAAGCTATCTTGTTGAATCAATTTCTAAGAGAAAGTGAATCCCAATAATTTTAAAAGAATATAAGTCTCTTTCTTTCTCTTGGTGGAGAAGACGATTATACTTTTTTTTTCTACGTAATTCAATTGAAAGTTCACTTAATAAATTATTATTGGACCAAATGTTAATTTAAAGTTTAAATTTTAATTATTTGATCTCAGTAGTCGAAAATCACCATGTATTCTTAATTTTTTTAAAGACACTTGATGATTTCAAATATTAAAATCAAATAGTGAATGCTTACTTTTTTGGCTTAAATTTAGTTCACATGTACAATTTGATATGAACATTCAATCACATTAAATATTTATAACTATTAAAAAACAAAAAAAATTAAGCTCATGTGATCTTGTTGAGTTTTCCACTTAATACTACCCAAATCCAAATCAAAGTGGAAACACTTCGAGAGAGAAATCCTATTTAAATACAATCTCCAGAAGAAAGTGAAATCTAAAAGAATCTTAGTTTCCTCTAAAAAAAATGACTAAAAATTCTTCCTTTTAAAAAATCTCTTATTTTATATTCTTCTCATTCGACTTTTTCCTTCATTTCTCTTATTATGGAAAATATCTTTCTTTGAGTTTTTGTCAAACACCTCTAAAGGATTAAATAAGCTAAATATTTTTATCATTTATTTTAACAGGTTTTAATATTTAAAATTAAGATTTTTAAAATGAAGAATAGAATTTTATTATTATAATATTTTTTTATAATATAATTACTGTTTAAGATAATAAAGATAGAAAACATCAAGAAATTACCATGGGTCTGCTCATATCTCCACAATGACAAAGCAGGCCTCGAAAAATACTAACCACGTCGTTGGAACCGGTTGTCAACTGGTATTTTCTTCTCATTTTCGTTCGCCAACAAACGGACCTCTCTCTCTCTCTCTCGTGCCATAAATTCATCCAGTCCACGCCTCCTTCCGTATTTGCGACTTGCATTCCCCTTCCTTCTCATGCAAAACACCCTTCTCAGACCCCCCATCTGACGAAAATGGAGCTACTTGGCAGGTCTGTGAAGAAGACCTTCCAAGGACTGGGAACTTTCTCCGGAATCATAGATTCCTATGACCCTTCTTCCGGCTTCTTCAAAGTCCTCTTTGAAGATGGTGATTGGGAGGAGCTGGAATTCTCTGAAGTCATTTCGATCCTCGACGAATCTGAGGAGGAACCTTCCCTGCTGGATCAGATCCATGAGCAAACCCTGGGACGGAAGCCGAAGGAGCGGCATCTATCTGAGATCAAATCAGAAAGTGATTCAGGTAATTCTATTCATACCCAGCTGAAAGAGAGTGGTTTTGGGGAGGGTTTTGATGGGCAGGACTCAAAAACCCCAGAAAAAGGATGTGATCTTTTTGAAGGGAATTTGGTTGGAAATAGTTGTTCGGTGGTTGCTGGGGGGACCCACATGGAGGAAAGTCAATTTGGGGAAGACTCAATTAGAAATGCTTCATCTGAAGGGGATTTGAAAGAAAATAGGTCTCGTAAAGATGCTGCTTTAGACAAGTTTGGAGGAAATTTGAAGGAAAATGATTCTTTGGGGATATCTGAAGAAACTGAAACGAATAATTTTGATTTGGAGGGAGGTTTCGGGGCAAACACTTATTTCTGTGGAGTTTTGGAAGGAAATGGGTCCTGTAAGCATGCTGGAAAAAACCAAATCAACAATGTTAATTTTGGAGGGAATTTGAAGGGAAATTCTTCTTTAGGGATTTCTGAAGAAACCCAAGTGAAGGAATTTGGTTTGGAAGGAAATTTCAAGGGAAATGCTGCTTCTGGGGCCGTTGAGGAAATCCAAGTGGAAGAATCTGGCTTCGAGGTATATTGCGATGGAGGTGCTTCATTTAGTGGAAATTTAGGAACTCAAATGAAGTGCAGTGATCCTGATGGGATTTTGAATGAAAATACTTCTTTTGTTGCTACTGAGGTAACCCAAATGAACGGATTTAGTTGGGGTGGAGATTGCAAAGAAAGTGCCTCATTTAATGGAAATTTAAACGAAAATGTATTCTCTAGGGCTTTTGAAGGAACTCAAATGAAAGTTGATGGCTTTGATAGACATTTGAAGGGAAATGATTCTAGAGCGGTTGCAGAAAAAACAGAAAAGGATGACAATCGTGGTTTTGATGGATGTGTCAAGGTAAATGTTGCTTTTGGAGTTTTTGAAGGTTCTGAAATGACAGATTGTGGTTCTAATGAATTTCAAATGAAGATGAGTGGTTCCAATCTGGTTTTTAGAGGGACTCCATTAGAAGGTGGAACTGCTCAGGATATAGAAGAACGGTCGTCAAAAAAGAAGGAAACTGTCTGAAAAAATAAAATCAACATCAGTGAGGGAATTGAGAAGGAGTGCTCGTAGAGCAACTGCTACATTGTTGTCTTCTCAGGATCCTGTTTTGGATACAAATATACGTCTTTCAGATATTAATGTTGTTTCAGATTCCAGACAATCTGAGGAGCAGAATCATATTTCTTTGAAGCCAGAATTGCCCCCTTCTTCCAACAATTTGAATATAGATGATCTTCCTGTACTTGATCTTTTCTCTGTTTATGCTTGTTTAAGGTCATTCAGTACTGTATTGTTTCTAAGTCCCTTTAGTCTGGAGGCTTTTGTGGCAGCACTGAGATGCAACTTTGCAAATTCTCTCATAGATTCCGTACACCTTTCTATCTTACAAGCTCTGAAACTCCATTTGGAGTTCCTTGCTGATGAGGGATCTCAATCTGCTTCTGATTGCCTGAGGTATTCTGTCATCTTCTTCTGATGATCAATAGTAGAGTTTGTCACTTTGGATGCATTATAACATGTATGCTGTTCTGGTTTTCCTCTTTAATGACCCATTTCATTGAAGGGGCATGCATAATTCATTTATCATGTGGCCTTTTTTCTTAACCATTACTTTTGGCCTTCTTCTCTCTCTCTCTCTCTCTCTCTCACCATAACTTTTGGCCTTCTTCTCTCTCTCTCTCTAAAAAACCCAGCATCTCTTGGCCATCTATCAATTCAAATGTTGAGATCTTCTTATGTATATGATTTTGGAGAATTGCCTGACCTTAGAGGGGATCCATCAAATTTCCAGTTTGGATCACTGAATCCTGCTCATATCATGTTTATCTGTGCGTCTTGATGCATCAGGACCCATTCCTTTTCTTATTTTTTATTGTTATTGTTTTTTTTTGGGCACTTTGGTATTCATATTTATTGTGATTGTCTTTGTAGGAGCCTTAACTGGGATTTACTGGACTTAATTACATGGCCTATTTATCTGGCTGAGTACTTACTAATTCATGGGTCAGGATTCAAACTGGCTTACAGCCCTTTCCATTTGAAGCTTTTGGATGGTGAATACCATAAACAGTCAGGGATGGTAAAGCTTGAGATACTGCGGTATCTGTGTGATGATGTTATTGAAGGGGGAGCTATACGATTGGAGCTTAATAGAAGGACAAGGGTGTCTGAATTAGATATGGATACTGATCGGTCAATGAATATTGAGTTGTACTCTAAAAGAAAGGATTCAATGGAGGATTTGGGCAATTATTGCTTGACACAAGAGGACCCCAGTGAAGTTGCTGACAGAAATAGTGACGAATGCTGTCTTTGTAAGATGGATGGGAATTTATTATGTTGTGATGGTTGCCCTGCTGCTTATCATTCAAGGTGCATAGGTGTCACGAAGGATCTTTTACCGGAAGGCGATTGGTATTGTCCTGAGTGCATGATGGATAGACATGACGGTGGGATGAAATTGTCAAAGCCTCTCCAAGGAGCAATGTGTTTAGGAATTGATCCTCACGGACGAATATATTTTGGTAGCTTTGGGTATCTTCTGGTGTAAGTATTTTTGCCATGGGATATTTACATCTATTTTTTTACTTGTTTGCTTCTCTACATTTTATAGTCTTCAGTGACTTTTTGTTACTTACCTTCTAAAAGAAGTGCAGTTGCTCTTGTTTTTTGTTTTGTAGTTTAATATTCTTGAGTGTTAAAAGTAATATCTTTGAGTGGTGAAACTTAAATAGTGTTGTAAAGATTAAACCTACTACTGCTATGCTAAAAATATAACAATTTGTTTCAATTTTAAGACTTCATTATTTGTTTCTAATTTGGTGAGGGGGTTGATGCATTTGCAGGTTGGACATCTAATTCATGCTATCATCAACTTGCGTAATTAACACCATTTTTGTTTGTCTTTCCTCTTAGAATTTCTAACATACAAGACAAATTCCATAGAGGGATTCTTGAATCTTATTAATCTTCTAAAAATCAATGAAAGCAACAAAGTCCATTGCAATAGGGAGTTTAATTTGTTGAGCCCTTGGCACAGTTGTAAATGTTTACTTGTGCAATCACAGAGGTACCATAAAGGTTCTGGGTTTGGCTTACATCACTTGATTTTTCACAAGAATAAATAAATAGAAGAATGTTAACCAAGTAATTGTAATTAAATTACCCTCATGGAGCAGCTTAAGAGCTTAACCCAGTTTGTTGTTATTTCTTTTGGATTAAAGGATATAATCTTATTGGACAGGAGAGCAAGAAGGGAAGAGAAAAAAAATACAGCAGCTTTTACGTAGCTTATTTGTAGTCTCTGAACAAGTCAACTGATCTGGTTCCTCATTTGCTGATCTGGGAATGAGTGAGCTTAATCCTGTTTTTAGATCATGAAGTGCAGTTTGAGCAGTGTATTCCCTGCTGACATTCTCCATGACACTACAAAGCAACATGTCCTTGTCACTGGAGAAGACAGCCTAAAGCTTGTTTTTCCTGGCTTCTCTGTACATCTTCAAAATTGACTTTTATTTATCTTGCCATAATGTTTTTTTTTTTTTTAAAAGATTACCATCATTTATTAAAAGAAGAAAAGAATACAGCTCAGGAAAGAAGCAGAAGAGGCACAAAAACAGGCCTGAAAAACAAATTAAAACCCAAAACACCCCGACCCAGGCCTTGCCATGCAACCAGCTGTTGCTAGCAGAGACCAGAAAACATTACAAAGACAGCACCCTGCTGATAGCCAGCCTCACCCCTTCTTTAGCTAGAGAGTCCACTTTCTCAGTAGCTGAGCAGAGGATATGCTTGATCTCAAACCTCTTGGACGTGATAATATCACGAGTCTCTTCAATAAAATCCAACAGCTTCAAAGGACCCCTGCCTTCTGTAGCCCAGTTTACCACTAGCTGAGTCGCCTTCTATAAATCCCCTGCCTCCCCTATTCTTTTTAATTCCTTCACTCCAACCTGCAGAGCCTTAAGCTCTGCAAAGGTGGCATGAAAAAACAGGAAGAGGGCCTGTAAACTCCAGTAGAACCGCCCCATACTCGTCTCTGATTATTCCTCCATAACCAGCTTCCCTTGGGTCATCAATGCTACTTCCGTCAAAATTCTGCTTTTTCAAACCCACAGGAGGAAAAGTTGATATCCAGTTGAATACTTTCTAAAAGGAAAGATGCCCATTAAAATTCTTATGAACAGGAATTTTAGCAGTGAGTGTGCTGATAGAGGAGCTGAATGTGATGGAAAGGTTCGCAATTCATTGGAATGGTAGGAACAAAAGGGTGTTAGCCTAGAGACGTTGAGAAATTAATGGAGACTTTTCCACTTGATTCTTCCATTCTTGAAGCCTATTGTGCTGTGCGGCCTAAAATAAACTAATCCCTTAAACTCCTTTGATTTTGAACAAATTGATCTTGTGAAAAAGTTGTATTTAATGAACATTGATGTAGAGAAAACGAGAATGTATTACTAAATCTTGTTTATCGGGTATTTAATGGTTTGAAAGATCAGCAAGAGAGACCTAGACGAAGAAATAAAGGAAACCCAGAAGATTAATTTAACATTTGGGTTGATCTACCTGAATCTTATGACCAGTTGGCTAAAAGGATAGCTTGATGACATTGGGCTTGTTTGGAACTTTGAATGGGGGAATATAGGAGAAATAAGGGGTGTCTATCTCCACCATCATCATCATCTAAGCCCTTTTTTTTTTGAATGATGTCATCTGAGCCATTTGTCCTATTAATTTGAGGTTAAGCCTTAATATTTGTATTTGGCAAATTGTTTCTATAGACTGACTGCCTATCTCACCTATGGGACTTGAACCCACATCCTTTAGACTGTAACAATGAGCCATCACCAGTTGTGCTATAGGTTCTTGTTGAGGTATATCACTGGCATTAGAACAAGAAGGAATTCTCAGGTTCATGCTTGATTGATCCATTCAAGGTGATTATTTGGTGAGCCCCATGTTTAAGTTCGTAACTTTCTAGAGGATCTATTACTATCACCATCAATGTGCCCCACAATGGGTCTCATGAAGGGTTGTGGGGGTTCATCACTTTATATATATACAACTGTCATTACAACAGCAATAAGTTGAGTGCTGTTATTTCGAAGTGTTATAGTTATCAGATGCTTCTTAAATGCCTATGTATCTAAGTCTTTTCCTTCCTTTTTTCCCTCTTTTTTTGCATTTGCAGGTCAGAGTCATGCGACTCAAAGACTTCAAACTATTATTACAACAGGAATGACTTGAGCGCTGTAATCAAAGTGTTAAATTCATCAAATACTTCTTATGGTGCAATAATAAGTGCAGTCACTGCATATCAGGGCATCCTTGAGGCTCGTACTGTATATGCAGGTCTTGATTTTGAGGGTAAAACCTGTGATACTGATTTGTCCTGGCTTTGCCCTCCATATTCAGAGCAGGATAATGTGAAGCAAGTGGACAATGATGAGAAGAAACAAAAGGAAGACCCTGTTATGCATGAAGTTTCTGATATCCAGGGCTTTAAAGCTTCAGAGCCCATAAACAGGCTTGATTCCACATCTATAACACAGTCTATGGAGGCAGCAAGTCCATTTGCAAGGATCGATGTTTCTGTAATGTCTCAAACTACCACATGTATTCCAGTGTCTGAGAACAAGTCTTTTGAGCTTCAGATACCAGAAGGAGCTCATTCTATGAACGAAGAGTTGGCCAAAAAACCTAATGATGTAGATCAAGAAAAACATATGGAAACTGAAGTTTGTGCTTCAGTACCGGTTACAATTCCAAGCAAGCAGGACGCATCCCCATTGCTAGTTGAACCTGATTCTTATATTAACCATTATAGTCTTGGTCAGATAGCTTCATTTGTTGCCGAAGAGTTAACACACAGATCATCTGATAACACAAAGGAAGACTCAAAAAAAGCTCCTGAGGATGTGATTTCTGTGCAGCTAAAGGCCATTTCCAAGAAATCCACAATCTGTTCTTGGTCTGGTATTCATAAGCTGTATGTGGATGTGAAAAAAGAGAACTGTGGGTGGTGCTTCTCTTGCAAAAATCCTAGTGACATAGATTGTCTGTTTCAATCAATGGATGAGAAAGCTCCTGAAGGTTCTAAAATTGGGCATGTTGACCTATGTTCTAATAGGAATAAGGATACTCATCTGAGTTCCTTAATTTATCATATTCTCTCGATTGAAGAACGTCTTCGAGGACTTCTTTCTGGGCCATGGGAAAATCCACACTATAGTAGGCAGTGGCGCAAAAGCATTCTTAAGGCATCAGATTTTTCATCAGTAAAACCCCTGCTTCTTATTGTGAGTGGTTCTGTTGATTCATTATTGAACCTAGTGGGTGTAGTTACTACTATTATGATCCTAACCACGAGGATATGATTTATTTTGTTCTTGGGTACCGGCTTTCTGGTTCATGGTTCGTACATGTAGCCTTGTGAGGCACATCATTCAATGACCAAATCTGTCTGATATGCCCCAGTGTGGATAGACCGTGTCCAGAAATGCTTCAGATCAAAAGACCTACACATTATATTTTGATATTTTATATTTTTTTTGAAAAATATTTTGATAATTTATATCGATATGTGCTGTTGCTGTTTTTGGCATGCTATTGATTTGAAGATTATGATTGTCTGGCAGAGATCTTGGGCAAGGTTTTTCCATGTTGGGGTGAATCAGATCTATGGTTTGGAATTTTGGATCACCAAACAATGTGTCCACTTGTAGGCTGAACATCATCATATATGTCTTCTGTGTTTGAATACTTCTTTATTTCTCTTGGACCCTGCTGCTTCCTTTGTAGTTAATACATGAGATCTTGAACTTTACAGTTAGAGTCAAATTTGCGGCGCATAGCACTATCTACAGATTGGTTGAAACATGAGGATTCTTCTGTTGTGATGGGTTCTGGCTCTCTTGTTTTCAAAAGTTCAGTGAATGTGGCTTCAAAGAATGGTGTAAAAAAGAGGGCTCGGAAGAACAGTGCAGATGCTGAATCCAGTTTACCTTCCCGTGCTACTTCTATCTCTAGCATCTATTGGTGGAGGGGTGGAAGAGTTTCACGTCAAGTGTTTCACTGGAAGGTGTTGTCTAGATCATTGGCTTTCAAGTGTGCCCGACAAGGTCTGGAGTTTCTTTTTCTTTAATGTTGTATTGCATTGTTTGTACCTTGATCACCTGAATAATTGTTCTGAATTTGTTTCAAGTTTGAAATTTTGCAGCTGGATGTAGAAGGATACCTGGTATATTGTATCCTGATGGTTCAGAGTTTTCCAAGAGAAGCAAATATGTTGCTTGGCGAGCTGCTGTTGAGATGTCAGTAAGTGTAGCGCAGCTTGCCTTTCAGGTAATGACATATAGTGCCCAAGTTTTCTTTTCATTTTGATATTTGTGAAGACATGCCCAGTCTTTGGGCTGCCTTGAGTATGCACAAATTAGGTTTTTTTTTTTAAATGTGAAATTTTTATATAATGTCCCACCTTGGTAGATCATGGGACACTCCAGAGACAGCAATTCATGGCCTTAGAATTATTTGGTGAATACCAAGGGACAAAAGCATAGCAGTTAATAAAATGTCAATGGTTTAGATTCATGGGTTCCCCATGAGAGGTGGTTATTTGCTAGTTTAGGAGCTTCTATTCTGCTTAAGCACCCCTTCTAATTTGTTTCTTCCCTCTGTCTTCCCTCAAGACCGGTGTTCTCCTCTTCCTCATCTATAATATAATCCTCTTTGAATTAAAAGAAGGGTTTATTATTTAGGAGTTGTATATCTGCTACCATTATCAATGTCCTGGGTCACTACCCTATGAGCCCTTCATCACAAATACAAGACCTGAGTATGGTTTGTGCATGTTTAGGGATAGTTCCTTTCTGTTTCAGATGTTGGATGTTGGTTACTTAACTAGTTTTAATAGGGTCTTTTTCTGCTGTTTCAGGTTAGAGATCTTGAGCAGAATATTAGGTGGTTGGATCTTTGGAATACACAGTTTTCCCGTCAATTGTCTAGGGAATCAACAAAGCTTGCAAGACTATTCAAGAAGGTTATTATCCGCCGGAAATGCATAGAGGGGTCAAATATAAAGTACTTACTCGATTTTGGGAGAAGAAAGACAATCCCTGATGTTGTTATCAAACATGGAATCATTGAAGAACCCTCTAATGAAAGGAAGAAATTTTGGCTAAATGAGTCTTCTGTTCCACTATATCTCTTGAGGTCTTATGAAGAGAAAAGACAAGCTCGCAAAGCTAGTAAGACAGAATTCAGACCAATTTACGTGGATGAAGGCAAAATGAAGAAGCCTTCAAGGAAAAAGGGATTTTCATACCTATTTTCTAGGGCTGAAAAACATGAGGATTATAAGTGTGGTCAGTGCAACAAAGAGGTTGTAGTAAGGTATGGTTGACTTTTAGAAGTAGATGAAATCTCTCTCCCTCTCTCTCTCTCTCCCTCTCTCTCTTCACGCGCACACATGCACGAAGACACAAAGTCCTTGGTAGGTGAAGTGCCTAGAGAGTACTATTCATTGATTTCTGGCTTAGATTAAGGACGTTATATTAATATCTTCCCATATGTGGGCTTATGACCGTATTCACTCTGATTTGAGCACCACTAATCATTTTTTTTTCGGAGCAATCACAAAAGGAAAAATATATTACTAATAGAAAGAAGAATACAACCAATAAAGGTATAAGAGACGTACCCCAAAAAAAAAAAACTTCATCACCCTGACAGAGAATAATCACTACATCATCCCTACAAAGAAGAATACAACATCACTCAACGAAGTACAAATACAAAATACAACCCCCATAGATTCCTCCCAAAAAACAAGAGAACCCTAAATCCATCCCAACAAAGCACTCAAACAAAGATCACTCTTCCCCTGCTCCAACTCCACCTCCATCTTTGCTAAGAAATCCGCCACTACATTTGCTGAACAATGAACTAGTTTGAAGGAGGCATCCAAGGATGGACATAAACCCCTGATTTCCCTAACCATCGACAAGAGTTTTCAAGGAGGCCTCATATTCCCAATAGCCCATTTAATGGCATTCGCCTAATCCCCTTCAATGATTACCTTCCCCTGGACATTGTTAGCCCAAAGAGCCAAAGCCTTCTTGATTCCTAATCATTGGATTGACCATAAACAATTTGGTTAGCTGCCATGTTTTCTGGCAACTAATAAAATGTTTTGGTGTTTCATCATTGAATATTGGTCCAATAGAACAATGTGGTCACATGCTGATTTTTGGGAATGGATTTGATCTAATGTTTTGTATCATGAAAGCTGGGTTCTACTACGCTACGTTGATTTGAAACTAAAGGATGTACTACCTTTAAATAAAAGCATGTTGTTTATAATTTTCAATGTGGAATCTGCTTTAAGGAACAAAATTGCGGACTTCTTGTGGGCTTTGCTATCTTCATGAACAAGCAGTTGCCTTTTTGAGTTTTATGTCCCAATAGGCCACCATCCAATACAAGAAAATCTTATTTGCGTAATGTCTAATCAGTACCATCAACAACTGTTTCTCCACCTAATTGGGGTAAGCTCTTGAGTTTTATTTGATGTCTAGCAAAGTTTTAGAGCATTGATCCCTCTAAATTAATAGGCTGCTAAATTCATCTTTTTTTTTTTCTCTTTTGAAATGCTAACTTCATTGATAAATAGAAAGTTACAACATAAGTGACATCTATTGAAACCAAAAAACAGAAAAAAGAAGTACAAAAATTGCAAGAAACTAAAAAAGGCCTCAAATCTCTAAACCATTGGCTTTACCAAGAAATTAGCAACATAATTGGCTCAGTGTTTTACATGCCTAAATCAAATATCTTTACTGTCAGAGCATAGTCATCTCTCTTGTGATCAGTAGAATTTTCCAAGGAGGTCACTCCCCAAGCCCTAGGCAATTGCATTAACATGATCTCCTTCATTTACCAACTTGCCTTGACCATGTTCTCTCTACACCTTCACTACGCAATTAATGGTCATTAATGCTGCCTCATTTGAATGCTTGACACCAACTGAGGCCAAAAACACCAATTTCATCTCACCTCTATCATTAAGTTGTGCCCCCCCATTCTTGTTGGTCCTGGTTTCTCTCTTGTTACTCCATCCACATTAAACTAAAAGAAACTATAAGGTGGTTTATCTCATTTTTGGGGTATCTTCATTTAAACTTTCCCTCTCACAATCACCTTCCACTTTCTGATAAAATCAGTGAATTGGACACCTCTAATTTTCAACCATAATTCACTTGATTAACCTAGTCATAGCCAACTTGAACACCTTTTCCACCATACTTTCTTTTGGCTCAAAAGTTTGCAAATTTCTCTTTCCAAACAAGCCAATCATCCAACTATCCATTGTCCCCGAAATGGAATTGCCCAACACCCAAACATAGTCCATTAAATCTATGAAATGGTTCCATAGTTTTTATCACAAAAGGACATCCACAAAAGAGATAATCCATACTTCCCTTTACCTCCTTACACAATACACTTGACACATCTACATCCACAGTAATTTCCTTTTGCCACTTCCCATCAAAACATGTGGAGCCCAGCCCGTGATAGATGGCCAGCCTGTCTAAAGAAACTAACTTAGTCTTTGCAGGGTTGCTCACAATTCAACACTTGGAAACTTCTTATAATTTGTCTTCGATGATGGTTCAAAGTACGCAATACATTACAAATAGAAGGTGCTAGGAGAAGATGGAGTGCGTTAAGAATAATGATTGTGGTAAGGGAGGATATAATGGAACACGGGGTGACAACAAACATGGTTGTCAATAGGGTTAAGTGGAAAACTAGAACTTAGAAAGCTGATCCATATTGATGGGAGAAAACATGGTTGTCAATACGGTTAAGTGGAAAACTAGAACTTAGAAAGCTGATCCCATGTTGATGGGAGAACTTTTTTTTTTTTGACACATTTTATTTCAAAGGGCAAAGTGCACCAATACGAGGCAAGTAAACAGTAAAATAATACTGGATAAACACCTGGGGTACAGGGAAAGGAAATGCAAGATAGGGAAGGGTAGCACCTGCACCCAGGCAAATGACAAAGAAACACACTACCTGATGCTGATTCTTTCTTTCCAAGCTCAGAACAGGTCTGATTTTGCAATCCCTTGGAACTGTTGGCAAGAAGAAGCCAAAAAATGCATGTTGATGATATTTGATACTACTCTATAGACTTTCATTGTTGACACTGGATATGGACTATCTCCTATGGAGCGCTTTGTTCAGTGCAAACCATCCATTGACGTTTGTGCTTGGCTCCTAGTTCTTTTGTATGAAAAGAAGGATCTAATAGCATGTAATTGTTCACATTCTTAGAGTGGCTTTACATTATTGTTTGTGCATCAATGGTGGTTTTCACTTTTTCTTCTATAATTGCAGGGAAGCTGTGAACTGCCAAATTTGTAAGGTAAATTTCTTATTTTTCAATATAAGATGGTCCTTATTCAAAAGTGATGTTTTTTTTTTTTGTGATGTCATTAGTTTTGTTGTTATGAATTCATTACTATTGTTGTTCTTACTGCTTGTTTTAGTCAAATCTAGTTTGGAACAATATGGTTCAATTGTTCAAGAAGTATAATTTTTAGCATGAATAGTTTTGTATGTAATAGCTGAAAAGAATGTGGCTGATGCATAGTCTCTGCATAAATTTTTTTCTCAGAGATAATTTTATTGTCATTATATTGCATCTGTAGTAGCTTGTTATGTTGTCAATGTGTATCTGGTCTCAAATGATGATGCCCCTACTCCACCATGCTACGACACCATGCTATGACACGTGTAACAGTTAGCCATCCACATTCATCACGCTAATCTACTTACATAAACATGGTTTCACATGTTACATAAACACCCACATCCAAGCATGTTACCACAACATTCTTTAATCAACACATCTCATGGGTAATTATGTTCCATCACATCATATCAATTTACACAGTCAAGCACATTTGCACACATCACATAAATTCTCACATTTGAGCACGTTAGCACATAGGGTGCTTTATTCATCATGTCACATCAATTCACACACATAACTCATCCAAATGGGAAGGTGGTCCACCCTCGTCTTCGGGGCATCTCAATCCTGCTCGTCTTTTCCTCTCTAACTGTTTATCCCTTACAAATTTCATCAATTGTGCGAGCTATGCCCCCTCTTATCGACGAGGTCCACATCACCGTCCCATTCACAATTTCACATTCACCAGTCAACACATTTCCATTACATCACCACATTCATCAATTCATGAAATAAGATTCAACGCAAACATGTCATAACTAAATCAACTCGGTTCAAGTGTGAAGCTCTCCTCACCTAGTCGTCCTCTGGTGGGGTTGGATCCTCTACAATCCGGCGAAACGTCGGTGTTGGGTAGGCTAGGTGCTGTTCAACAACATATAGCACAGAGAGGACGGTTCATAATCTCTCTTAAGTGGAAATTCCCACATTTCCCCCCAGCTTTAGGTTTTTAGTTTACAAAGTCAACTCCATTAAAGGATTAAACCCCCAACTTTTAGAGGGAAGAGAAGTTCCAATTCATTCTAGACAAGGGACTCCCAATTTCCCCCCCAAGTCTTTTCAAGGACTAAAACCCTTACTGGGTCAATCCCTTCCTATAACACCAAACCCTACAGTAAAGTGCTAAATCCCTCTTCTTAAGCAAATCAAAGTTATTCCCAGAGCTAAATTTCGTTCTCGAGACCCAAACTTCCCCTTGGGGGTCAAATACCTCTTCTAAGACTCAATTTTCCTCTAATAGAGTCAAACCCCCCATTAAATCATCTCAGCTTCAAATAAAGTAGAAGGCAAGACAATTATTCAAAAGATTTGGGCTAAGGAAGGAGAGAAATTACCTCAAGGAGAGAATTTCTGGAAGAACGGAGGCACTCAGTGTGGAAGAACACAAGAAGAGGAGTTCGGTGAGGGGAGAAATTCAATTCACCCACATGCAAGGGTGAAAGGGGAGGGATAAGGGTCTGCTCGAAGAAGAGAGGTGCTGGGAATGAGGAAAGATCCCCCTTTCAATTGCACAGAGGTCATTTATATGAGTCAAATCTGTGCTCGATCGGTTGACCGATGGTTCATGTTGGTCCACCGACGTAAGTTATTGGTCGACCGGTCTTGCTCTCGGTCATCCGATCCCCTCCAGACAAAACCTTAAAAATACTATCATAAAAACTTCTCTCTGAAAAATGATCCGAAGCCCTCTTCGGTCGACCAATTGGTGCTCATCGGTCCACCTATGCCTCAGGTCAGTCGATCGATCACCTCCAACTAGAACCTCAATTTTCTGATTGTTACATTGGGATGTTAAAACTCATATCCATGACTCCACAAGATTGCCGACAAGCCCAATTTCATGTTCGAGTAACACCCACCATTGGTTTGAAAATCTTGGTTTTCTGACTTCTAATATTTGGGATGTTGAAACCCATATCCAAAAATATTGCAAAACAAGCTCAATTTTGGTCATTCTCCATCCTTGTACCTCAAATCCATACCCATGGACATTGATGGGTCGGACAGGCTTGTTACCCGTGTATCTTAACATCACTGCTAGGATAAAAATGACAAGAGTTTGGAGCACAATAGCTAAGTGCTTACTGTGCAACCATAAAGATTGTGGTTTCAAGCCATGTTACCACAAGAAGAGAGCAGCAGGATAAAAATGATATCTCTATGTAATTTTTTTATATTATGTGGTGATCCTTAAAATTTATTATTGAATAGGTAAGTGTGCTAGTAACTATCCCTGGAACAGTGTATCATATTCCACATCCCCCACCCCCACACACTTCACTCCCAGTTGAAAGACATGACTTACCATATCTGACATACAAATTAGTCTGATTTCTGCTTTGAATAAATTCCCCTTTCAGGTTTTTTCCACAAAAAGCATACTAGAGCTTCGAAAAGTTCTGTCACTGCCAAATACACATATACATGCTATAGATGTCAGGATGAGAAACATGTGGCAGTAAAAAAGAAAACAAAAAGACAGAAGGTGCATGTGATGCAAAAGCAAACAAAAAAGGCCAGAAGGTACGAGCACACGATATTAAAATTCCAGAACTTAGAAGGTCACAACGTGCAATAAAGAAAGTGAGTTATGTGCCTGGACAAACTAGGAAGCTCAAGCGGCGCATGAAAGGTGGCAAGTTCAAATCTGAAAGTGATGCTTCTAAGAAATCTAAATTTCATCTAAAAGTATGAAGTTGAAGAAACCTAGATCTCAGTCTAAATGTGAGACACCTAAGGAATCTAAATTTCGACCAGAAGGAGAGATGTCCAAAAAATCTAAGAATGGCATCAAACGGTGCAAGCAGCAGAGAACATGTGTTTATCATTCTTACTGGCTGAAAGGTCTTCTTTGGGCTAAAAAGCCATGTGATGGATGTGGAAATGATTTTCAAGAAAGGAAGATCCTTGTACCTTCACAGCCCTCAGGCACCAGCTCTATGCAACCTGTTTGCTGTCTTTGCCATGAAGAATATGACTCAAGTCTAATCTACGTCAGTTGTGAAAGCTGTGAAGGTATGCAAATCTCCTTTACCTCTGCATTTTACATGTGTGCTTTCTCTGAAGATTGGTTGTTGATATCGTTGTTTAGTTCTTTATTGATGATTGATGAATGTGATGCAGAGTCTTTAGGTTATCTTGTAGTTCTTGCTGTGAGGACTAAGGGTTCTGTGCATGGACAATTGTACATTTTTTTAGGTGCATATTCCTTGCATTAGGATCCATGGTTCATTCAATCAAGCAACTGACTCATAGACCTTACTGGGTGAATGATGATATATTAATACCACAAAAAGTTTCCCAGATTTGAAGGTTGTAACCATTCATTCTGTGCCTTCCCTGGATTATTATTGTTTTCCTTCACCATCTGTATCTTTGTAGGCCTCTGATCATATTTTAGGATATCACTGTCTGGTGTGGTGTTTGAGTAATTCCCCAACTGCATGAGGCCCATTAGATTAATGATCTGGGTTGTCAACCATTGGCTCAACATGCACAACTTTGTGTCTCAGACTAGAACATTTCTGAGCGTATAGCATAGTTTGGTAAGTGATAATTGGTGTTCGTAAGTGTTTCGGGTTTGTGTCCTATGGATGTTAGATAGGCAGTTGGCTCATTGAAAAGACTACCAAATTTAATTATGGTGCCAACCCCGGATAGATGAAATAAGCGGATTTGCTGATAATGGTCAGAGCATTGCTAAGGACGGGGTCCCTATAATTCTTCTTTCTTTTAAGATCTTTTGTGATGAATCTTTCTTGTGGAAGTCGTGTGGAGGATTTGTTTGGTCTATAGCACCAGGAACTACGAAGTTTGTTGATGCAGGATTGCATAAATGTGCTTCAACTTTTCATTTGGAAGGACCTATGGATGTAACATGACCCAAACATTTCTAGAAGGGAAAAGATAAATAAAAAACCAAACAAACTGTGCCAATAAAAAACCAAACGCACCTGGAAGGGTTGGCTTGACGGTCAAGATGCTCGCCTCATGAATTGATGTCTTGAGTTCGATTCACGCTCAACCACTCCAAGCCATTCTCCATGGGGTTACTTCCCATCGACTAAACCAATGTATGTGGATTAAGAGGTTTACACATGCTCGTGGAATTCACCTCCAATGTGGAGTGGGGATACCATGTCACAAAAAAAAATCCATTTAAAAGGAAAAAAAAAAACTGTGCTATAGTAGTGATGTTAAATTCTCCTAATTATCCTGTCAAAACTTTCAAAAGAAAAAAGAAAAGAAAAGAAAAGAAAAAATATCCCAGAAGGGAGTATTCTAATTCTCCTATGAATGACCTAAAAGGGATGGTTGAAATTCAGCAGTGTTCAATATTCATCAAAAGAATTGTTCGAATATCAAAGGTTTAGAATCTTCATTATTTGAGATGTTGGGCATCCTTCATCCATCTTGTTGTCAGTCATGTTGGCAGTCTGGCTTGGCAAGCTATTGCTCTCTTCTCTTGTATGGAATCCTGCAAATCCAGAAAAAAATAATTTTTGGGGATCAGGACCTAAAAGGGATGGTTGAAATTGAGCAGTGTTCAACATCATCAAAAGAATTGTTTGAATATCAAAGGTTTAGAATCTTCATTATTGGAGATGTCGGGCATCCTTCATCCATCTTGTTGTCAGTCATGTTGGCAGTCTGTTTGGCAAGCTATTGCCATCTTCTCTTGTATGGAATCCTGCAGCTCCAGAAAAAAAATATTTTTCTGGGGATCAGGACCCCATGTTATCTACCCCTCCCACCCCAACAAAGAGAGATTTAAATTCTGATGCATCTTTTACCCTGTCAAACATGCAGAGTGGTTCCATGGAGGTGCCTTTGGCCTTACTAAGGAGAACAGTGATAAACTTCTTGGGTTCAAGTGCCCTAATTGTCTTGAGAGGAGAACTCCTGTTTGCCCACACACAAAAGATTGTGTAGTTTCCAAGTTTCAAATGCATGAGGAAGAACATTATGAAAATGGAGTTGGATGTGTTCGGGATACATCTGAGGAGAACAAAATTCCAAGTGAGATACATGAAGGACAGGAATCAGCAACTGACAAAGATTGTCCTGTTACACATAGCAGTGATGAATGTGAACCTGTAAACAAAAGGCAACGTGTAGATGCCGTTCTAGATTCTAATGAGACTGTTCTTTTGAGGAAATATAATGCCGAGTCGGGAAATATCTGTATCTCTGTTGGACCACATGTGGAAGCAAACTTTTTGTCTTGCCAATCTGATGGGCAAGATGGAATGCAGATTGTAGTATCTACAGAAAACAAGTTGGAAGGAGGCTTGAAAGAAATGGCAGGAATCCCCGAGTTGCTGGCAGTTGCAACACTTGAGTTACATCCCCGGACAATTTTTTCCTCAACCCATTTATTAGATTCAGGAAGTGACAAACTGTAGATCTTCTGATGATCTGATCCCTATCCTATACCTTGTTTTGGGGTCTACTAAAATCATTGATGTGCATAGCTACAGGTGCAGCATGACAGGATGCTGATTTTTTCTTGATCTTAGAAAGACGATGATTTTGTTGATAATGAGGGTTATTCCTTCGCAATGAAACGTCTCTGTTTATACTAGATGTTCTTCGAGTGGGGAAAAGACCTATGCGTTTGAAGGCCTTTATTTTCTGCATGTGCAATATGGGGTCCTTTTCTGAAGGCTGCTGCTGCTTTGTTCTTTGATGTTGGTGCATGATGGCGATGTTGCTTGTATTGGAAACATAACGAGATTCAATTGATTTTAAAGCTGTAACCAGCCATTTAGTTGTAGAAGAGAGCAGAATTGTGCCTTTGTCATTTGCTTAGACACCACTGCTGTTCCTCATATTTCCACCTTTGACGTTCACTTCTTATGAAACTGACCATGCCTTTGATGTTTGTGTTGCAAAGAAATTCAAAACAGCTTTAACAACAGGAGCACTATGGAGATTTATTGTCTAATTCTGGGAATCGTTTGAAGAATAGGATCATTTGACCCAAGTAAAGCTTCTTTAATTATTGTTCCTTGTGATATTTGTGGGATATCATTTTGTTTATTTGAGGATAAGGACAGGGAAGCTTGCAACTTCATCTGCATACTGCTGGTAATATCCCATGGTAAAAATTGTGGTAAAAATTGTTGCTTTAGCTTGTAAACATCTCTTAGTTTGAATATAAAGAAAGACATGATTAAATGTGGTAGTCATTGTTGAATCTTGCAATATTCAAGAAAATCAAAATTTTCCTTTCTTCTTGGCTGAAAATATGTCATTGATCACTGCTGATAACTCTTCGATCACCAAATCTGTTTGTAATGCTGTTTCATGTTATAATTGTTATATATTTGTATGTATATGTTATATATTGAATTGGTTAATTGTTTAATTGTTTGCATGCTGATATTTATGACAGAAATTGTGTATTTGATTTCTATCATTCCAAATAATATTCTAAACTTGATTTACAATGTAATAAAAATTTACCAATATAGTGTTTTGACTCCAAATTGTTTGGAGAATCAATTTGCGTAAATCAGGTAGACCAACAACAGATGCCATTTTTTCGTGATTTAATCAACAATGAAGACCACATTAATGTAGAACTGTGAGATGAATTTGAGAAACTGAAAACGAGGAATGTAGGCATTTGAGAGGAGAAATAAACTATATGGTCTCTATGTGACCAACCCACTTTACATATAAATGGGGTTTAAACGGGGGACTTGGTTTGGAAAATTCTTTTTGAACGTTGGGACTTCTGTGTGACTTGGTTTGGAAAATTTTGACACTCATATTGGGCCGAAGCGGGCTGGCTCAGGCCCATGTCAGCCTAGGTATATTTGACTCAGCAAACAATTTTGTTATTTAAAGGGGATTTCTTTTGTATTCTCTTTAGCAATTGATGATATAAATAAATGACTGATCTGATGCAATTAAGGGGCTAAAACCATCTTTATTTGGCAAAGTATTGGCATCTCATATCAAACTAAGACGCATTAGCTGGTGCAATATTTGCTGGGTTTAAAACCTCTGAAAGCAAGCAGCTCATGAAAAAGGATTTGTACAAGCAAAGTCCGTAAATGGTAAAGAGGAGTAACTGGTACCTTATTAAGAGCAGTCGAGTCACAGTATTATGATTGAAGAGACTATAGGAACAAATTTGTATCTTTTTATCACTTAGATAAAAAAAAAAAAAAATTAACTTTCCACCCCTTCTGTTGCTGCCATAGATTTCATATGGAGAGTTTTATAGTACCAGACTTTTTTCTTTTAAGTGTTTGAATTTGACATGTGGGTTTGCTGTTGTCTATGATAACGGGCTCAATTTATAAGTATATTGGAATATAAGTTCATGAAGAATTATCTTGATTGGTTGAATTGAATTAACTTATGTTTTAAATGCTACAAAAGTTTAATTATAATATTAATATATAAGGGTGTAGGTCAACTGATTACCTCCCGCTTAAGAAGTGGAAGGTTGTGGGTTCGAGCCCCGTGGCCTAATTTTGGTGTGTTCTAGGAGTATTGGGCTCAGCCGTGGGGGTTTTACGATGGACACAATTTCCAACACGTAAATTAAAAAAAAAAATTAAATATTAGAAAAGTATTTCTATTAATAATATTTTAGAAAATATAAGAATAGCATAATTGATTCAATGAAGAGTAAACCACATATTCAAACATAGACTTTTTAATGGTTCCCTTTTCATCACCATTAATTTGTCTTATTCTCATGTGTGTTCACTGTAGAAGGATGTGTGTGAACATTTTTAATTTTCTTTTTAGGTATATAAGATACTGAGCTATAATTTAAAACTTAAAACCCATCTCTCTCCTCCTATTTCTAAACATGAATCCAAATAGTTCGAAAATTTAAATATGAATTCCAAATAAAGGAAAGAAACATAATTTTTTCACAACATGCAAGTCCTTAGAACAGAATCTGAAACATAATTTGTCATGGGATGCAGATGTTGATGATTACTTGTTGTAGTGTCTCTCTCATCCAAACTCACAGCAAACCCTAGGGATGTACAAGCTGCTTTGGTTGGACAAAACAGATATGCCAAAGCCAAAAAGACAAAGCTGCCAACCCACACCCCCACACGGCTAAACCTCATCCAGTTTCAACTACTAGACTTTATCCGGTTTGAACTTGTACACAAAAATTGATTGTTTTAAACTTTTAATCAAAATCTTTAAATTGAGTAAAAGCTGATTTCGATTCTCACTTTATTCCGAAGGGTCATTTTTCATAGAGTTATTCAATATATATGAATTAAAAAACTTACACATGTTCTAAAAATTAGTCAAGTACTCTAAAATGTCTGAATATCTTGATCATAAAAAGGAGTAAAAGCTGTAAAATTTATGTTTTAATTTAACCAATAATTCAATTAAAAAATTTACAAAAAATTTGTAAAACAATTTACAATAAATAATTTCTCATCTGATTATTTTTCTCAGACAACACCATCCTCTCTTCCTTTCTCTTCCCATGAGTAGAGTTGGAAATCTAAATAGCTTAGAAGAACCCTAATTTAATAGGTGCCCAACGTAGAATCTTTTGTAGAATGACAAATCATGTGTTCAGTTTAGTTGGAAACAAGAAGTTGGAGACTCATGTAATTAAAGTAGAAAGGAGAGTCGGTGAGATTGATATTCGGATCTTTGAAGTAGGCCCCACTCATTAGAGTAGAGGGAGGGCACTACTACAAGAGGGCACTGCTCAAGTCTAATCCTTTAATCTTGCAAATGTGATATTTGTGGGTCCCACACCCGCTTATCAATTACAAACTTAAGAAAGAGTAAATAAAAAATGAGGATTCATGGTCGTCACGACGAATTTGTGGTGTCTATCCTCCCACTTCAAATGACAGATTTCACCAAATAAAACAACAAGATTTATATCAATCAAATATTAAAACTTAATTTGGCATGAAATTTTAATTCAAAAGATTTCGAATGATGACAGTAATCTACTTAAAAAATGAGAGTCTTGAATTTGTGTCTCATTTCATTTGAAATGGTCACTCTCTTAGAATTACCCGGTGTATAAAAATAAGAAGACTTATACATACTCTAAAAATTAATCGAATACTCTAAGAGATCTCCACAACCTTCTATCGAAAAAAAAACTGATATAAAACTTTGACCAAATGTGATGGCTATTTTCTTTTTCTCCTGTACTATGGTAAAATTGAAAGCAATGACTGCACTTTATAAGGTTATCTTCGATGTGCTAACTCATGACATGATATATTATAATAATGATAAACAAATTGATATTATTTGCAAGTTATTTACATTTTTTTTAATTGAATCATGCCATTTTATCAAATAAGCCCTATAAAATTAACGGCTTATAGCACTACAAGTTTTAAATATCAACGTCACAAGACTAAAATAATCAAATAGGAATATAATTTCACTGACACTTTATTCACGTGATCGTTATAGTCTTGTTATCTTGAAATTTAAAAATTACAAAGTTGTAACCTATTGATTTTATATGACTCATTCAATGAAATGAGATAATTCAACAAGTATGAAATTATATCCCCATTCTATCCCTATATTTCTTTAAATATCTCATCTACGTAGGTAGTTCAGTTGCTTACTCCTGCATCAGGAAGCGGGAGGTCATGGGTTTGAGTCTCCATGACTTAATCTTGGTGTGCTTTAGGGTTGAGGTTCACGTGTGGAGATTTTAAGCTCGGTATCCCGCGATTTCTCACACATAAATTTAAAAAAATTCTATACTTTAATGATATTTTGTAAAGCTATTCTCTGTTAGACTTGCTAATACACCACGTCTTTATTTCCAGGGTGAAGAAGTAGTGGGCACGAAACAGTTAAGCAAAGAAGAACCGAAGAAGGAAGGAAGGAACACTTAAATAACACATTACTCATGTGGGAAGAAGCATGTGGAGATCTGAGGAGGATTTTATTCTTTGCTTTGCAAGATCATTTTAGTTGGATGAGGAGGAGCACAGGTGAGAGGAACTAAGTTGAGTGAGGATCTCTCTCTCTCTCTCTCTGGTGTGTGATGGGTTTTTTTTTTTAATAAATATTTTCAGAAATAAGATAATGTAGTGTATTTCTATAATTAGATCAATTAAGTATACAAAATGAAGTCATACAAAATTCTAATTATCTGATAAAATAACAAGGAATGAATAAATCCTTGATAAAGAAGTTTTACTTTTAATTTTTTTTTTTATTAAAACCCTACATCATGACTGTAATTTTTTTTACAAAACACATTTTTGGTATTTGTTTAACTTATAAATGTTATCTTTATTTAATAGTATCAAGTATGTCGTAAACATGTGAAATGATCACTTGAAAATTGGTGGGTACCATAATATTTTGTACTCTTATGCATAATCCATTAAGGCAATGTTTAGTTTTCAAGTTACGTGGTCATACCATCTCAAATGAGTTTCAAACTTTAATTCTGAATTATTTTCAAATTTAAATTGTGTCTAATATAATTATTTTAGCTTTTAAAAAGTGTAAGACTTGATTCAAAATGCTAGTGGTAGAAGAAGAATGGATTATTATTTAAACAAAGAAAGGAAATAATGCATTAATTGTTAATGAAGAGAAATAATAGTAAATGATGATGGGTGGTGGAAGGTTTAAGGCAAGTAGCCGCCCTCAAATGTCAATGATTCTTGGTGTCATCTCAATATCACACGCAAAGGCGACACGTGCCTTCTCTCTGTGCTATGTCATTCCCAATTTCCCACCAAAATACATAACTAACAGCAAACATCTCTGCAACAAAGTCTTCTTCTTAATCATATAACCCAACCCATTATTCTATCCTTGTCTGCCGGTTATCACCTTAGCTACCATTACATAAAATGAGAATAACAAAGTGATTTTGATATCCACCAATGTCTTAATACATTTGATTTTATTGGGTTCAGCCCATTTTTTTAATTTAACATGTGGAAAATTTAGAAACAGTCTCACTAAAATTCCTACGGATGAGCCCACTACTCTTAAGGCACACTAACATTAAGTGATGGGAGTTTGAACCTTCAACCTCCCGCTTCCTAAGGCGAAAGGCAAGTGAACTACTTCATCTTGGGGCCTTATTCTTTTTAATCATTAAATTTGATAATTAGGATTTAATGCAGTAGAAAATTCTGAATAATTAATTTAATTTGAATTTTACCTGACTCTACTCGATTTGACTCAATTTATCATCATGATGTTGTATTTAGTAATATCATTGATTTCTAATTACCATATTTAAATGGAAAATGAATAGTGTAAAGGAATTATTAGGCTCTAAATAAGACTTTTAATGTCAACCATCATAAAAGAGAATGAAAAATAGATGAGTGAAGTCCACCTATCACACCAAACTCAAGAGAAGGCCACCTATCAAAAGATCAAAACTAACCACTCAAAAAAAAAAAAAAAAAATTAATAACAATAAATCACATCACTTGAACAGTCTATGACTAATATTTTATTTTTGTTGAATATCTTATTTATAATTCAAATCAATTTCCATGTTTTGCATATTCGACAAATAATAATTATACACCAAAATAACTCTATTTGTTAGTTCTAATCATTTAATTTAATAATTAATTTTAAAATATTAGATTGAATTGATAGAAGTAATTATTGAATTTAATAATTTATTGTATAGAGTACTTTCTCAAGTCAGTGTTGCTCTTTATTTTATTGGTAGTTTTCTTTCATGACATGTTCTCTCTTAAAATAAGACAGTGCAGGTGTATCATTAGGAGATTGGCAGTTGCCTACTTGCTTCCTATCCTCCATTTTTGGGTATTCAATGAATGAATGGAGAGACTTGTCCTGCCATGGAAACCATTCAACCTAATCCACTGACTATTTAAAAATAAAAATAAATAAATAGAAAACTAAAGTAAAAGAAGATTTTCATGATAAAAGAGAGAGAATTGTTTTTATTATATAATTTAATTAACATTTAAGTAACAAAAAATTAACACTTATCACTAAATTAACACTTTTTTGTCAATGCTAGGGTTCTCTCTTATCAACCAAGTAATATCTGCAAGGCTCAACACAACCCACATATTCAAACAATAATTTCAGGTTGAGAAACAAAAGATGAATAACTTGGTAACAAAGGAAAGAATTCAAAGAATCATGTTGTTGATTGTAATAAGAAGAATAACAATAAGAATGATAGTGGTCAATAATTCACATGAGAAGAATTTGAAGGTGGCTTGGCTTCTAGTAGTGGCAATCCACCAAAGTTGAAGCTGCAAAGAGGAGAGGCTGTTTTCCGGCGAAGGCGAAGGCGACGGGGGAGGTTGGTTTTGGGAATTCACGGTCATGATCATCCTCAGGGGCTGGAAGGTTGAGATCCAATGAAAGAATGCTTCTTTGCTTCGTGTTGTTCTCTTGGGCTACAGAGGCAGCGGTCCGGTGCCGCCTCATGTGCCCGCCGAGGGCCTGGCCGGAGGAGAATTCGGACCCGCACACAGAACATTCATGAACACGTGATTTGTTGTATGGAATCAATGATTTTGTGGGGCTTCCTGAAATTTCATTCTCCTCTTGGGCTGCCTTCGGTTTCTTGTGGCTGGCCCGGTGCCCGCCGAGGGCTTGGAAGGAAGGAAACCAGCGGTTGCAGGTCTTGCACTCATAGCCATAGAGTCCAGCCTTGCCGGTTGTGGTAGCCACATCCTCCGCCATTCTTCTGCCGCCTTGCGCCAGGAGAATGAGACAATTGGCCATGTCTTCTTCTTCTTCAGTGTTTTCTGTCAATTCAGCAGAGGTGGTGGGCGAGATGGGCACATGATCATCTCCTCCTCCTTCACTCGATGAGCTTGTCATCGTTGTGGCAGTCGATGGCTGCCTCCGGCGTTTGGTTCTCTTTCCCTTGACTATCTGGGTGTTGCTCCCCATCACTTCCTCTGTTGCTTCCATGCTTTCCATTTCTGCTTCCAGTATGAAGAAACAGAGAGAGAGAGAGAGAGAGAGGTATGGAAAGAAGACAAAGTTGAAGAGAGGTTAAATAGAAGGAAGGGGTGATGGAAGAAGCAAGGTGGGATACTAACTTTGTTAATTAAAAAAGGAATATGTGTGTCTCTCTGTTTCTGTAGCAGTCAATGCCGCCCAGTTTAACAGTAACCATGAATTAGTCCGTCAATCTTCGATTGCCAGCCTTGGGTAAGCTATAATCATAAAATAATTATATGTTTATGTTGGGATTAATATTGGCAAAGATAGAATTAGAAATAGGAAGACGTGCGGATTTGGAGAGGTGTGGATTAAAGCAAGGGAAACGGAAGAGCGACTACAACTCACACAAATAAAACAGAAATTAGGCTATTTTTGAGTTTTGTACAGTTCACACTCTCTCAGGTGGTTAAGGTTAGCCAACCATAGGTCTTATCACAATAATCTCCATGATCGCGTTCGATTTTTTTTTAAATTTTACTTTTCCACTCATAATTATAACAATGATTATTGAATGACTCATTAACGAAATAAAGAGAATTTATTTATTACCTATTGTTTTATTTGTTCAAATAATTGGATATTCTTATCTTACGTGAGAGGCCTTGTCCTCAAATCTTTGAGGTGTCTAATATGGTCTATGGTGTTTGTAGGTGGTATAATGGATCTGAGATTTTACTCATGACCACCACAAATTGAGGTCAACGAATTTTTACGTATTAAAAAAAATAAAGAATTTGATTTTTTTTCTTAATGAAAATATTAGGTCCCATCATGTTAGGAAAGCAATGACACATATAGGGTTGCATTGCTTCCTAGGAGTCTTATTTTAAAATTCTCTCAAATGGGACAGTTGAGGGGATCTGATATCAACAAGAAAGTGAAAGCTAGAGGCAATAAGCAATAGTCCACAGATTAAATTTAATAATCAAAGATTAGCCTTTGCAAAATATGTTAATCTATGCCAACGAGGGCAAAATTCATTGGTGTGAATTCCTTAGCATTTTTGGAAGTTAGGTTATGTTGCAATTGACATTGATTCAAAAGTTTAAATTATTCAACAGTTTTTAAATCTAATTAGTTTGAAAACCACCCCAGATTGCTTTGGAGGAGCAGAGTTTTTTCTTATTTTTTTTTAAAAAAACCTTTGCACAATAGTGGTTGTATTGTGATATAATTCTATGAATTAGAAACAAGAGCAGTTAATACTTCAGTAGGTCTTTACTGTTGTATAACAAAGTTTTTAGATGGTTGGGTTTAGTTTAATGATGATTAAATAGACAACCAATTTATAAAAAAAACAATTCCAAATATAATTACAATAGCCTTTTAATAACTCTAGGTGATATTTGAAAGAGTACTTATAAAGATTATATATATACATATTAAATGTGAATGACTTGAATTTATTAAAAGTGGGGTCAACTTGGTGTAAGTGGAGCCCACTGTTGGATTGGAGTGTGCATTTACTGCAATGGATGGTGGTTTGACAAGGGGTGTAGTAAATATTAGGAGTGGACTTCCGGTCCAAAAGACTAGTTTATTAGGTCGAGTCATTTAATTCCATATAAGTCTTTTTCAAATGAGGCCCTCTTGTGGATAAAATGTCGCCGACTATCTCATTCGACTAAAGAATCTTTAGTTCACGTACCATTGATAGGACCGAGGTTCCAACCAAAAAGACTAGTCTGATAGATAACTTCTTAATTTTCTCCACTCTCAACCAATATGAAATTCTCGTTCACACCCAAGAGTAAATACTTAAGTGGCAATGGTAAAAAATGCTCCCTTTTTGGTCCTCAGATGTAAAATTACTAAGCAGAGAAGAAAGGAGGAAAGAGAAGAAAGATTCTGTTGGTGCTTTGAAGCAAAACCCATTCTTCATTACCTTTTCCCCCAACGATTCTTTCAATGCTACTCCACTGCAAGTCTGGAACCACCCAATTTGCGGTGCTTCCCCTCCTCTTTTTCTTTCTTTAGAATTTTCCCCTGTTTATTTATTGTATCCCTTGCTTCTTTCTTTCATTGTCTTAGAGAATAGTGGGTTACCTTCCTTCTTTGGTCAACTCAACTCTGCTCATACACTCTATCTACTCCTTATTAACAGGATACATCCTTTTAATACATTCCTTCGAGTTGTAATTTATTTTTTACTGCTGAATTGAATCTCTCTCTCCCTCTCTCTTCACTTATTAAAACTTAAAACTCAATCACAGATTTAAAATAATAGATGTAAATAGTTTTATATATTAAACGAGTCTATCCCCAACTGTTAGTTGGTAGATAGTTGATGAAGTAAGTAGTAATATAAAGTTGGGTGGGCGTGGCAGTGGAAGTGGAAGTGGCGGTGACTGGTGTGGGTGCAAACAAAAGTCACAGAACAGAGTATGTATGCTCACGAATCACGATCAAAGATAAAAAAAGAGAGGAAAAAGGAAGGTTTCCTTCAGATGTCGTGAGATAAATGATACTCAACGTGAAAAGTTGCTCCTTCTACGTCACGGCTGCTACCACCGTTTGGATTGAGTCTCAACCTTCATTTTCCCAACTTTACAAGAGAAATGAAAACATACACGGAATCTCCTTTGCATTTTCATCATCTATCCCTGTTTATATATATATATATATATATATAAGAAAGTCAATTAAAATATAAGAGAAATGAAAGGGTATGTTAGGATCTAGGTATCTATTTTAAAAGACTAATATGTAAAGTCTAAGTAAAATCTCTAGATCTCCCTATACACTTTAAATTTAAGACTCGTTTGCAACCCAACAAGATGCGCGTCTTGGTCAAAGAGAAATATATGTTTACTTATCATCAATTAAACAGTGAAAACGTACATTAATATTCTTTCATAGAAATAAAATCGGGTATTCTTAAATTTACTAATATTAGATGTTCAATTTAAAAACTCAAGTTTTTTGATGAATCATATCATAGGGTAAGACTCGTATATTGAAAAAAAGAAATTTTGATGATAAAATAGTTTTACTTCTTTGTGAGACTTGAACTATTTAAAAATAGGGCCTCTTGAACCATTTTATTCTTTCAAATTTAATACCAACATAAATTGTTAGATAAATATTTAGTAATTATATTCTATCTAATAATAAAAATACATCAAATATCAGGAAGCGGGAGGTCACGGGTTCGAACCCCTGTGATCTAACCTTGGTGTGCCTTAGGGTAGGGGTCCAACCGTAGGAGTTTTACGTTGGGTATCCCGGTTTCCCACATGTAAATTTTTTAAAAAAATTATATCTAAATCTAGATTAAAAACAATTACTTCAATAGTTTGGGTCCATCTTTAAATGTGTCCCATGTGGAGCCCTTACACAAAACTAGGCTTCCCTTAGACCTGGACAATATATTTTTATATTAGATGATGATGATTGTGATTTAATGATATTATTACAGTTTTTTATATAAATAAAGTGCATTAAATTAAAGGAAATTTTAGATCCATTCAAGCACTTAATTCATTCGAAATTAGATATTCTAAATACCTTTTATTAAGATCATGAAAATAGCATGTTAAAATTAAATCCCTCAAATTTCTTTAAAATTTAAGACCATCAAATTTCTCTCTAGAAACAATTTCTTTTTAATTTCACTTAGTTCATTTTCACAACCTTAAAATACATGTACACGAACTCAACTGAGTTTGAATTTTTCGTAATTTAATATATACAAAGACTGCTTTGACAGGAAAATGCTACGAGTTTTGGCCTGAGTAATCAACTCAGTCTAGTTTGATTTTAAATTTCAAATTTATCTTACATGATTCGCCTGCAGTCTAATCTGAAATTAGAAACCTAACATATGTCAAGTTCATGTTGGATTCCATCATTTTCTTTATATGCAGCATAATTTATCTATTTTATAGATAACCCATTATTGATTTACTATTTTAAAATAAATTTACAATTATTTAATCATTGTTTACACCACACACTCCATGAGCTCCAACTAAATAGGCCCATTTGATTCGTTCACTCCACCTCTATAAATCATATAATTAGATCTTTATTCAATTGAGAAACCCTACTTAGACATACTCTACCAAGAATCATTAATGAGACATGTCACCAAATGGATCTTGAGGTCCACATAGTTGGATATGATGTAAAGAGAATTATACGAGTAGTTTGTGTATGAAGTTTTTACTCCATCTGGTCATCCTACCTTTGATTTTAAACTATTAAAAATCAATGGCTTATACTCATCAAAAATTAAAGATTAAAATTATATAGCTGGGATTATCAATTGACGGTGAAACTTTATATACTTTATATCCATACAATCATTTATCAAATGAACTCAAATATATGCATGAGAACCACAATTCATTTATTAGCATGTCTTATTGAAGTATCTATCTAACTTAACTCTACTCAATTTGTCGCATTTCTAAACTCATCACAGTAATAATCTTTGTCTTCTTTAAAAATATTGAAATAAAATAATATCAAATCATCCAGTAAGTCACTTTATTTTTCTTAAAGACCTCTATAGATCTTTCAAACTCCCATTTTGCTCATGTGAATGTTGTAATGTGGAGAAAATGTAATTTGAAATATTATAATAGAAAAATAACATAATTTTTTTTTTGAATTTAGGTGTGGGAAACTGCAGGATACCCAACGTAAAATTTTCACACGTGCGCTCACTACTCCTATGACACACCAAGATTAGGCCATGGGAGCTCGAATCTGCAACCTCTCAGTTCTTGAGTTGAAAAACGACCAATTGAACTACACCCATTTAGATAATAACATAAATTTACATCACTGGAACATAGTGCAAGTTCAAGAAAGAGAAAAGAAGCAACAATATGTATAAAAATATACAACAAGAATTCTAACACAATCTCTCTCAAACACTTGAAGACCTAAAGAGAAAACTCCAATTTTCTATATCTTATAATTGAGGGTATGTGCCTCTTTTATGTAGACTTTGGATCCCTAATTTTGAGAGAAAATTTCTACAAGAATCCCTTGAAAAATAATTTTAATTTAATTAAGATAGAAAGAGGAAGCTTGGGGCACATTGTGATGAAGAGCTAAATCTCTTAACTAGAGATTTCAACCATTCTTGTCAACGTTTGATGTGGGTTGCCTTCTAATTACAACAATCTCCACCCACCTTGAACATGATCATCAACCCATAAACCAAACACCCACCAAGTGTTTAATGCTTTTGTTGAATATTTGACTAAATGCTTGAACTTGTCAATCAGAATTAATTTCGTCAAAAATGTATGTAGTATTATTCTTGGCATAAATCTTCTTCAAAGATACACTTTCTACTATGTAGCAATATCTTATAGAAATGTAATTGACTCTTAAATCTAACTCTTCACTAATTGCATTGCATTTTTACCATCACTGATTACACAAATTTTGTTTTATGTAAAACTAAACTCATCGACGAAATCATTCAACCAACTAACTTTTAAATAGCTTCATACTCTGTCTCTATAGTAGACAAGGCGATCATCTAATACTATTTTCAAACTACTAAGACTCCTCTGTAAGCGGAAAACTGTAGTTTGTTCTAGATCTTATTCTATCAAGATCACCTACAAAGTCACAACCAATATTCAAGAATGTTGTCTTTTTTACTTCTATTCATGTTAAACATCAACACAATATAACCTTTGAAGGTTGATTTGACAGTAAAAAATCCGTATAAAATGCAGGAAGTTTTGGGTTCAAGTCACTTTTAACATAAAAGGATCACTCTCCATGTTTGTTATCCGATGTGTGTTGATAAAAAGGTTTGCACAAAAATTAATCAGTTCTCTAAAAGGCCGAGATACTTTGATCTTAAAAAAAAAAAATGGACACAAGAATTATATTCGAATATGAATTTATGATAAATGAATATGCTATAGATAACTTAAAATAGGCTATTGATGGAGTAATGACAACTAACTGTTCTCTTTCAATTTCTATATTTACAATATTCTTTGTAAAATTTAAATTATTCATCTCAAACTCACTACTCGTTGACCTTTTAACTTATTGATTTGTGATATGTTCTTAGCAAAAATTAACATATCATTAACATAAATTACTGAATAATTTTCTTAAAGTAAAAACACTAATTGTATATTTTTTTAGTAAAACCTTACCCATTCACTTTCGAAACACTTATTCACCACTTGAGACATTGTACTTCAAACTATAAATAGATTTTTTTAACTTGCACACATAATTTTAATTGTCTTTTAGTTTTAAATCCTTTCAGCAGCTGATGCATCTAAATTTGTCATGCAAAATAGTTTTCTTCACACGAAGCTATTCTAACTCAAATTAAAAATAAAAGAGTCATTTGCAATTGGTGAAAAGACTCTATTGAAGTCAAATCCTCCTTTCAATCCATAGCTTTTCACGATTGATCTCTACACATCTGATTTAAAAGTTGAATAAAATTATCATTTTACCCTTCATTTTTAAAAGAAAAAATGCCTCTACCCATCGTTCGAACAACGTGTAGTTCGTTAGAATGAGTTCCTTCGAACGATAGCTGTGGAGTGGGATTTTCAAGCGAGCCTATTTCTCGACCGATTTCTACAAACAAGGTATCAAAATTCATCTACTCTAAATTTTATGAACTTCGGTACTGATTTTAAATGAAAAAGGTATAGTTTTGGACTTAAAAAATTGTACCCAAAGAATTAAGGAAAATGGTATTCCCTCCTAATTCTTTGGGTACGATATTTGAAGTCCAAAACTATACCCTTTTTACTTAAAATCAGTCCCAGAGTTCATAAAATTCAGAATAAATAAATTTTGATACATTGTTTGTAAAAATAGGTCAAGAAACCGCTTCCCTGCTAACTGTAACATTTGCGCGTGTGGTTTGGGTTTCTCAAACTATGTTTAGAAATAAGATATCAAAATTCATCTATTCTAAATTTTATGAACTCTGAGAATGATTTTAAGTGAAAAGGGTATAGTTTTGGGCTTCAAATATCGTACCTAAAGAATTAAGAGGAAATGCCATTTTTCGTTAATTCTTTTAGTACAATTTTTTAATCCCAAAACTATACCTTTTTCACTTATAATCAGTTCCGGAGTTCATAAAATTCAGATTAGATGAATTTTAATACCTTGTTTGTAAAAATCAATCTAGAAACAGGCTCACTTGAAAATCCCACTCCACAACCATCGTTCGAAGGAACCCATTTGAACGAACGTGTAATTCATTCGAACCAACTATACATTCATTCGAATGATGCGTAGAGTCGTTTTTTCCTTTAAAAATGAAGGGTGAAATGATAATTTCATCTAATTTTTTAAAATCAGGTGTGTAAGAAAGAAAACCGAGTGTCTGTATGAGTGGCCTTGATCTAATGTCACAGTAACCAAGATGTGCCTTTGTCTATTTGAATACCCATTTACAATCAATAATTTATTTTCCTTTAAAAAATTAATTATATTCAATTTTCAGTTCTTTTAATTCCTCGCAACTTGTCACTAACTAAAATTATTATCTTCCAATGCTTCTCTAATTAAAATCATTCTCCTTATTCGGTTCGGTCAACAATACACCAGCAGTCATATCTAGAAACTCTTTGAGCTTTCCAACCATTTGCCATATCTAATTTTTATTTGTTTGCAACTATTGCTCTTCGATATTATTATTGATTTTGCACATCTGACACATCTAAGAAAGTTTCTTAGGCAAAATATGTTGATTAACTATAATCACCATTATATTAGAGATAAGCCTCCAGCACCTCCTTCCTTATGAGGAACCCGTGATTGTCCTCACCGATAATCACGGGATAGGGAGCGTTTTGATTTGTGTATGATTGTATATAAGATTATCGGTGAAGATAATCACGGGTTCCTGATAAGGAAGGAGGTGCTGGAGGCTTATCTCTAGTACTTTAAACCCTAAGGGGTTAGTTTGATGGTCAATTTTCATTTTTATTTGTGGGAGGTTTTGAGAGTTGAGATTAAGCTTTCTTCAATACAAAAAAGGTCACTCTCTTTAATTGTGTACTCTGACATGTTCCAATTGGAAGGTTTGGATACCTTAGTTTTTTTTTTAAAAAAAAAAAACTATAATCACCTTTAAAGTCCATTTGAATGTTGGCTTCCTCCTTTGGTAGAGGTAGCAATGGATCAAGTAGGTCGGGTTGGAACTGTAGCCTTTTGTTTAATGTTAGTATACCTTTTAATTTAATGAAATATAAATTGTGGAGGACTTACTATAACAAGGTCAACACTTACATATCATTTTTTGATAAAATATAATTTTTGAAATAGATAGTTCAGACGTAAGACCTGAATATATTATACTTAGTCTCTGCATTTGATCATTTCACTTCAGAATTCTTTTCTTTTAAACATTTTCATAAAGAACTATGAACTTTCGTCTGTACCACTGCAGGTTTCTTTTTTAATTTTTTCTTTCGTATAATCTTACATCACATCCTCACGGGTTAGAACGTGTCAAAATCAATAAATTTTTTATAGAAATGCTGACATTTTTGAAAAAAAAAAACTAATGAATTGATTTTTTTTATCCATTCGATAAAAAATACATTAATGTCACTTTTTATAAAACATCCATTTCTCTATTTCCCTATCAATTATCAATTCGGTGATTAATATTCCCTCTGTACCAAATTAGTTGTCTTATATAGATTTTGAAATTGTTCCAAAATAGCTGTCTCATTTGTATTTGAATAGTAATAAAATGTATTGAAAATAGATGAGATGACATAAGTGCTAACCTTATACAGAAAGTTCCTTAAAAAATATAAATATTTTAAATGAGACAATTAAAATCGGATAGAGGGAGTCAACTGATCTTATAACCTAAAATTCTATTTTATTTATAAAATGTAAAAGGTAAAATTCGGTGGCACATGACTGGGGATGTTGACTATTTAGACAGTTGCAGCCCAAGTTGAGAACTGTGGAATCTCCATTCAGTATCCATAAAATACTTTTATTAGGATAAACGTTAGGAGTTTCAATGTGACGATTTTGTAAAAACTGAGGGGCTTGAGGGTTGACTTAGGCTTATCTCAGCTGAGATCACCCAGTTTTTTTTTTTAATAAAAAATAATTAAATTGTGCAATCTTGCTTTCTATCAAACATTAATAAGTCGAATAAACTTGTCAAATAGATAACCATGACTTAGTGAAATTTGACCGTCATAAAAAATTAAAAATAATAAGAATATTGTTTACCTGGCTGACTTTATGGAAATAGACATTTAGCATCTCTGTTTCCAAAAATCCAAGGAGCTGACTCATCTAATGCACTTACTCCCACTCAAGCATGTCACTTTTACTAATACGACAGTAACTCAAGAGACGGTTAACCTAACGGTCAAAAAGCTCCTTTCATAAAAGGAAGTCTTGAGTTCGATTCACGCTCAAAACTTCTCTGGACTACTTCCCATAATTGCTTACCCGGTGTCTGTGGGATTGAGAGGCTTGCAAATGACCCAATGACTAGTCGGGTTAAAATATCTCCTGTAAAAATACAGGTGAGACCCCTAGATACTGCAGTCAACAATTAGTAGCACAACTCAGCTTCATTCTCCCCTGCTATGTTAGTCAATTACAATATAAAGATTACAGATTCAAGTCCTTCGTGAGTCGAATAGCAGATCAACTCACATAAAGAAATTTGCCAAATCCACAGTACATAGAAACTAGTCTATGCGGTAATGGTATTACTCATTAGATGCTTCAACAATCAATTTATGGACATAAATCACAACAATACCAGTAATTTAACAAGGATGTTTCATTGTACATAATTTAAAGCACATCAACAAAATGAAGTTCATTTTACATTCACCCAGTGATACTGATTCTGAGGAATGAACTACATATCTAGTAATCCCTGGTCCGAGGAAGGTTGATCCACTGCAGTTGCAGCTCGATTTCACCGCATTCAACATTTCTCAGCCTAAGGAACATGTCTTGAACCACCTTCCCATTGGACCAGACAATCCGACTCACTTCAGCCAGGCAATTTTGCCTACTTGGTTCCAGTTTCCTGATTACAGTGCCATCTTGGGTTCCTCGAAATGCATCCTCGCCGCCTCCACAAAAGGCTGGATGTAAAATTCAGCGTCTCCCATACTGTCATCTTGGGTGAAGGTGTCATAGTCAAAGACTTCCTATGGAAACATGAGACAATGATAATTAAGTCAAATAAACAAAGCAGATGAGAGAGCAAGACACTAATCTCCTGAGTGGTTGAAAAAAAGAATCTAAGGTTTTAAAAATGGCAGATGCAATTTTTTGTTCTTTTGAAATGGTACCTTCATTAAAATAGCAGATACCATTATCAGTCTTTAAGTATTGGAGATACATATCGAGGTCCCAAGTACCCAACTTTATTGGCTGAGTTCGTAACAATCTAATACTAGTCTCAGATACATGACTTTCCATTTTCATTCTTTTTTTTTTTTTTAAACGTGACTAAATTTTATTGAGAAAGGGAAAGCAAAAGAGACATACAAAGAAGGAGGTCTCAATGAGAAAGTGAGGGCGAAAAACAAGTTAAATAACATATGACTGTAAGCCTAAGAAAAGTCAGACCAGGCTCCTGCAAAAGCATCCACTGAAAAGCCTATGGAAAATATTGCCAAAAACGCCCATTCAATAATGGAAGATCTGATGCGTAAAATAAGGTTTGAAGGTGATGAAGCCTTCCCGTCGAAACTTCTCCTGTTGCGCTCATTCCAAACAGCCCAAATAATTGCAAGGCATAACATCTTCCATAGGGCCTGTCCTTTCTTTCAGAAAGGGCCCGAACCCCAATTATGAAGGAGATCTAAGAGAGAGGAAGGTGCGCCCAGCAGAGAGTATTTCATTCTACTAAAGAGACACAAGTATGTTACACATATTCATTTTTTGAAATGGATACTTTTACCCCTTTATGATGATTATGATATGCATAACTAGCTTCTTTACATTCTAGAATTCATGAGATAAAACGTCCCAATACCGTGAAAGAAAAAAGTAGTACATGTCACATTAGTCACCCTGTACTGTAGAAGCTCTAGTTTTGGACAACTGCCTCCAAAGAGCCCTTTCCTTTTGCTGGGTAGCTGAGCTTAAAATTTTGATTATATCACTTACACGGACACCACTTTATTGTGGATGCTTGCATCCAATATCTTGAAGAAGCAGACGGTGTCAATCACTTGTTCGTCCATTGTTCCTGTTATAGATAGGTTTCGTAATCATCTTTAGACCTGTTTGGTGGAAAGTTGGAAAATTCAGGATTACAACCGAACTTGCCTATCCTAAATTTTTTTACTCAAGTGAGCTATAATTCAACATTGATTCGAGAGTCACATTTTATATTTCGTTAAATTATACAAAAATTAGAAGTAAAGTGAATAAAAAGAATATATAGTATCTATATTAATAAGTTGTTGTAAATCTAAATGAAATTTTGAAACACTGGGAATATTACTTTAACAATATTTGTATCTAAATATATTTCTAAATATGTTTTATATTTTGTAAAAGTAATTCTGTTTGGTTTTTAACCAATAAGTACCTTTAGTTGGATTTAAAACTACTATAAATGGTAAGACATCACAGAAATGTTTTAAGAATTTTTCCTACAATGATCTACATGCCACGTCATGGCTGAGTGACGGCCAAGTGAACCTGAGTCACAACCTAGTAATAGCTGAATCATGTCTCATTTAAATGGTTTAATGTCGTCTGGGCCTTTCCTTCCAAACCACCCAAAGTTAATGTGGTTTAAAGGGTTTCAATTGAAGGGACAGGTAGGAAAAGAAATGATAAAAGTTTCCACAATCCATTCAGAGATCTCATGTAGGTTTTTGGTCTTGCCAGGCATGAAGAGATATCTTTGGCATTAAGCCATCATCCTTTAGTGGGCCTTGGTCTCAAGGGTATCTCTAGATCCTGGGGGTGTCTAAATATACATGTGAAGTAGCCATATTGCAATTTCTTGGGTTTATTATCATTTTTCTCGTTGATGGTATTTATGTTGGGCTGGCAACAACCTGGGCAGGGTTGGAATTATTTGTATTACAAGAATTGGGTGGCAAACTGAACATGACTTTGTCCAAGCAGCATATCTTGCGCAGGAAAAGACCTTCCACTGCATATTATATGTGACACATTATGAACACTTGTGCCATAATAGACTGTATTTGACACCTGGCGGGTGCTAGAGTTAAAACTTTTACTTTTCTTTTTTTAATGATGAACATCAAACATCATTAACTGGCGTAAGAGAAGAAATGAGCCTAAATCAAATGATTTAGCAAGGTCCATTGCAAGTAACACTACAGATTTGCATATAATTTGCTTTTTCTTGAGAATATAATTTACACCTCCTTTTGATTTCAATGTCATTTTATGATTAAAAAAAAAAAAAAGGAAAAAAAATACTGAAGTCTAACATGCGTGTCAAAAATAATAAGACCAAATGCCAGTTCAACCTTTACTATACCTAGTATGAGCAAACTGATTATTCATTTTCAAGCCAATCAGGTATAAAAATGTAAAATAAAGAACTAGTGGGAATCATACTTACGAGCATGATTGGAAGATTAGAATCTTCAACGGAAAAGGTTAAATCTTCATTCCACTCAGGATTGAGATTTTTCTTCATAACACGAGTCTTCAGTTTCTGCAGTTTCACAATTGTATTTTAAAAAAAAAAAGTTCAGTAACCAAAGACCAATACAATTGACCATATGCAAGATCATAACATTAAATTTGAAATTTGAATTAGAAAATGATTCTATTGTATCTTAAACAATAGAACTGCATCTGTATATGAGAAGGAATTTGTATACAAGCAACCACAAGGAAATACTTACCACCACTAAAAGGAAACACTAAGAATAATTGCAGGGTCAAAAGATGCAGTTCTAAAGCTTAAGAATTTAGATGAAAAACCTATGAAGGGCCTGAGAGATTTGCCTCCATTTCTAAGGAAACCAGGCAGTTACATTCATCATTGAAGGCTTTTTTGTACATATCAGGAGTGCAAATGTAAAGGCAGATGAGTTAGTTCAGAGAGTAGATAAAATTAGAAATATGAATGTCCCATAGGACCATTTGTATAGGCATATGGTATAATTTTCTTATACTTCCTAGTTTTCATATTTTTGTAACTTCTATTCACATAACCTTGTGGTTTCTGCAGTGACCTTTTAAATCAAATAAATGGTAACTTGAGCGACCTATTTCAGTTCTATAAATTCAGGACTTTCCCTCATTTGTAACATACACAATTCCCTTGCTCTCATATTCCAAGGCACCTAATCATTCATTCCATTCTCAAAACTCTACAATTGTATAGAACTCTCCGGGCAAATATCGGAAGCATTCAATGCTGTGTTTTGACTACGACTACGAAGATCAGAATACAAATATTATTTTTTTCTCTGCCTCATTTGTCTTGGACACAGATTTGTTGGGAACCTGTTGGGAACACCAATTCAGACTGTGATGAAGCATCTACCTTCTTAAAGGCAGCCATGGCCCATCACACAAAACCTGTCCTTGCATTCATCTTTTCTATGCTTCAAACGCCTCTTCTGGTAAAACCAGAGTACCCTCCAACCCCATGCTTTTAATCAAATTTACCTTCAATCTAAAAATTACCCAAAAAGCATGTAGAGCTTTGATTTTCCACAAATCATTCCTAAGAACATGTAGAGATCAATGTATCATTTGCAAAGTTGATTAGGATTGCAACTCGGGTCGGGCGGGTCGGGTTCCTTAAAATCCAACCTGACCCGAGTTGATATATATGGAACTCGACCCGACCCGAGTTGATATATATGGAATCCGACCCGACCCGAATTATCAACCCGAACTTCACAATCCTACCCGACCCGAATTCTAACCCAAATCAACCTGAATTCTGACCCGACCTGCATCTTAAACCCATTTTAGCCGGGTCGGGTCGGGTCGAATTAACTTGTAAAATCCTCAACCCGACCCCGACCCGAATTGTGGGTTTTTATCTTCTCAACCCAACCCGACCCGACCCACATGATTTCTCGGGTCGGGTCATGCGGGTCGGGCCAAATTGCAACCCGAGTTGCAGCCCTAAAGTTGATGCAGCCCAACAATTTGTACTGGTCACCAGAATGACATGGAAGCTCTCTCCTGAGATATTGATAGCCCAAAATTCAATTGCAACAACTACATGTATATGTAATCCCACAGACTACTACAACAAGAAGAAGAAATTTGCACTCAAAAGAACCACATCATGGGCTTGTCTGGCCTACAACAAGAAAGAAATCCTATATGGCATGGATTTAATATACAAACTAGGGTTTTCTTTTATCAAAGACAATGAAACTCAGATCTCAACATATGATAGAACAGAAATCCCATATCATATAGATTTAGTATGCAAGATAGAAATCTCAAATAGAAATAACAACTAAACCTAATGACAAATCAAGTCATTACTTCACACGTGTTAACAACAAAACATCCCAATAGTATTCAGCGGTTTGTGATCAACCCAGAATGAACTTGTTCACATGATACACTTGTGTGGTTCTCACATCAGAGCTTATTTAAAATAAAAATAAAGTCTAGTCCCCCATGGTAGATATATCATATCTATGATATTTCCCATGATCAACTTGGAACCTTTTTATTGATCACATGTTGCAATTTAGTGGTAGGGTCCCTCCCTAAACTACAATAGAGAATAGAGAATCTCCCTTGGAAATTGCTCCCTCTAATCTTTATAAAGAATTGAAGAACTATTTTTGAAATTATGGAGACTACTAGGCATTGATGCTCAAAGTCTCTTTGGATCCCTCCGAATCAAAAAGGAAGAAGATCCCAGATGAAGGTGTCCTTGTCCATAAGGTCTTCCAGTCTTCCCAATACCAAAACCACCCAAAAACAATAAGCTTTCAATTACCATTTAAAAAAAAAAAATCAATTAAATCAAATGGCCCAAAAACAAACTCTTACTAGACATAAGGCCTTTTTCATTTGTACTTGTAATGCTCTATTACATCACATAGTTGAGATATATTCAATGTGGGCTAAACCAAAAGTAAAATTAACTAAAATAACCATAACTGATAGCCTTTGTCTATAACCTAGTAGAAAACAGGCAAATAGTTTATTAATACATGCCATGACCACGAACTTGGGCTTGATAGGAAGGTCATTGATTAACTGATTAAATACATTAAATTTCATGTAACTCAGAAACTGTTCTACATCAGAAAGATATATGAACTTATCTAATCCCAATATTATTAAGACCCATATAACAACCACCACCACCCAACTCACCAGTATCACATGAAAATTGCAAACCCATTAATTAAGTAAGGTAGAGTCCATCAAAATATCCTCATAAAGAAGAGAACCCAAATGGAGCAGATAAGAATTAGTTTTAGTTTCAATAGGATGATGTCGATAAAGATTCCAAAGCTCCAATCAACCGATATTAACAAATGAAGAAAAACGGACACAACACAAACACATAGAAAGCGAGGAAGGAAACTCTTTGCTGGTTTTGCTCACATAGTTGGAATTTTCAAGTAGAGTGGAAATCCTTTCTGGGTTTTGCTGATCTCTGTTTTCAGTTAAATTAAAATTGTTATTTTTCCAACAAAGCAATTTCCTTTCCACGCTTTTCGCTTAGACAATTTGAATTGAGAGAGAGAACTAAAATCCAAAATCCTCTCTGGGTTTCTTTCTATACAGTTTGAAATCTAGAGGACAGGATAGAGAGAGAGATTGATGGTGGGTTTGTTGTTGGAGTAGCCATTTATCCATCCATCTATTCTAGACTCAAGAGAGAGAGAGAGAGGTAGCAGTAGTAGTAGGAGGTTGGTGATTCAATTTGATTACCTGTTTTCCCATCTTGAGGACGACATAGGGGTCGCTGCTACGAACATCACGGACAGCGAGATTGATGCCTCGCACCACGCGGATTCTGAGAAGACCGAGCACGCTATCCATTGAAGAAGAAGCCATCTATCTTCTCTCAAAAATCTCCTCTTATATATATATATATATATATGACTGCTGCCTTCTACCGTCTTCTATTACAGAAGTCCATTTCTATTGCATTTCATGGCCCTTTCCTCTGTCTCCAGACCATCGATATCGCCGCCATTCGTTTCTCCTCTCGTCAACGTTTGTCATCCGAGTGTTCTAATTCCAACCCATGTAAAACGTGGAGTGAGTCAATCTGAACTCTTTCTAACTTCTTAAAATTCAATAATGTACACTGACTCACATGCCTCCATTTAACACCATTTTTTAAAATCTCGGTCAACATTTTATAAAATTTTAATTTAATTCTTCACATTCATTGCCCTTAGAGGTAAATTAACCTCTACTGTCATATTTTTTAAATAAAACTAGTATAAAGTTATATTCAAATCAATTCTAAAATACTGAAAAAAATTGAAAATTAGCATATGAAGTTTCAATGTCTTAACTTTATAATTTTGATATTTAAAATTTTAATTATTATAAACTATGGACTTATCATCATTTGCCTCATGAATTTAATGAAAATTTGCATATAAATGTATTTGTTTTAGTTCAAAACCTTCTTGTTATCAAATAAGCTGTCCACTTGTTTGAAGGTGATTGGAATTCATGGTTAGAATGTTTAGAAATTTAACAATAATGGATATGACATGTATGATATTAATATTGAATGATATCAACATCGTCTATTATATGATCTATAGTATGTATGTATCATTAATCTACTTTTTATCAGAGGTCAAAATTTCGTTCGATATTTTTCTCTCTTTATTTTTTTTGAAAAAAAAACCCACCAATATCGACCGATATTGTAAATATATTGTATCGGCCGAAATCTCGACACCTGCTTTCTATACTAAACTTCTCACACGTTATTCATACATGATATTTTCTGACTGTTCATAGGCTGTAACTAGCTCTTTTCCTTTTTCTTTTTTCTTTTTAAATTCTTTTGATCCTTTAGAGAAAATAACCATGTAGATTGAAGATAAACTTGATGAAGTAAAGTGGCTAAATTTCTGTTCTAAATAAATTTTTGTTACTTGATGTTAATGGCTAAAATCACAAAGTAAGTTGGAGTGTTAAAATTGATTTTGAACTGAAATTTGGTCCTTTTGTATCTCATTAAGCGCACTTTTAGCTCATATTATTGATCTACAGATAGTACTTGTCTATTATTATTATTAAGATATATTAAGATGTGATTTAGATTATGATTGATTTTAATAGATTAAGAGAGAGTTTATGTAATTTCTCAAATAAGAAAATAATATCTTAATGTACTCTATATATATAACTGTTATTTAGTAGAATAAATAGAGAAATATTACAGTAATATTATTGTCCGTGATGATAATGTTGACAGACAGTAATTAGATAATGATGGATTGAGTTAAATTCTAATAAGATCAAAGTGAATTAAAATCCATGTCTTATATCCAAACTTTTTACGTCCAAATTTGCATCCAAGTCTCAAATTCATGATTCAAAATTCTCTCTTGAAATTTCTATACAAAATTACTGCATAATTATATATGCTTGATGTATATAATTGCACTTGCTATTCAAATCTAGACCTGAAAGCCAATCACTTACAAAGTTTGGATGCGAAATCTTGAACAAATATGAAATTTACATCCAATTATGTTAATTTCAGATTGGATATTATGTGATTGAATTCTAACCACAGAATACAATCCTAGTCACAAACATACGTTTCTTTTTCTAATTCAAATTTTGGGTGACACACGACCGGTTCATATCTTAGACAGTTGCCATACCATACAGGTCATTCTATGTACTGAGTCAATAGGATTGAAAGCTCAGTATGTCTAGTCTATTCATAACAGATTAACGGCAGTTGAATCAATTTCTTCTTCCAATTCGTCCATCCAACCAATAAAGAGTAGTACCATCCATCAACATTTATTGCTATGGAGCATTTTTTCTTTTTTCTTTTTTTATGACTCCATTTTTTTTCCATCAAGTATTTAGGTTTCTCAAGACCTTGTTTTTTGAGGCAGACACCTTCACTGTCACGCCAATCCCTTGGGGTTGAGTGATTCCATTTTTGACTTGGTTATTTAAACATGATCAAGCTGGGCTTGTTTAGAGGTGCATAGTGGTCCAAGTTCTCATATTTGACTGAAAGTCCATCCTCCATCCGACCAGTATTGAATATGCCTTTGAAGTTGAACTAGACTGCGTTTGGATGAAGGCTAAATTTTGTAGGAGTTACCCTTGATTAGGAGTTATTCTGGGTATTATGAATATCTCTTTTCAAAAATAGGAGTGGAGGAACAAAAAATTGATTTTTTTACTCTTAACCTTCCATTACCAAGCAATGATACACCCATTATCCCATTGAAACGCAGCATATATCGACGAGTTTTGGCAAAACGAATATTTCTCTAGGGAAAATTGAGGCTCCTTCCTAATTAAAGCCCAAAATCATATTCAATTATTCTAGGTTCAACAAATGCTCCATGATCCATCCATATGAAGCTTTGGATTAGGTTTATGTCGGCATCTCACTCCTTAATGCAAGTGGACAAATATAAGGTTTAGCAATGCGACAATGGTTGGCCTACTTCTAATTTGGAATCAACAACTTAACATGTAGCACACACTAGTATATGTAGCTTGCTTTCTTTCCATCGTTTTTATGCATTAATGCCGATTCGATTGCAAAGTGTCAGATCCCTGCCTGTTAATATTTAATAATGGTCGGCTTGTATAATTGGATGCATGCAACTTAAAAAAAAAAAACTATGAACATATTCAGGATATATTTGGACCAAGGGAAGCTAGAGAAAACAGGAGATTTTTCTCTTTTAATCCTGTTTGATATTGACTAATTAAATACATTTTTTCCTCTTTTTTCCTCTTTTACACTTTATATCCCGTAATTTTTCACACGTAAATTAAAAAAAAAAAAAGTCAAAATTAATTTTCCTTGAAAAAAAAAGAGAAATCATGAAATTCTCTCCTATTTCCCTGCTCCATTCTCACATATTGTCGTCTCCTACAGTCCTTACCTTTCTTTTCTCTCCTTTCCAGCACTGAGGCTCCTCTCTCCCGTTGCTCCCACTTTCTTCCCCTCTCTGACTTCTCCTCAGTTGTCCCCAACCCAGAATTGGGGATTTCGGAATTTGGTTTTCTATGGATCTTTCATTTATTTTCAATTTCAATTTTTTTCTTAATGTTACTAAAGCATTTATATTTTTACAACTAATAGGTTGAATTATGGGAGATGAATTTGAATCTGAATTTGGTAATTTCTTCAATTTTATTTAGATCATTATGACTTAATTCAAATGACTGAGCTAATTTTTTCTCATGGTGGAGCTAAATTTGGAAGTACAATTGGTTCAATTTATATGTTTGTTCTCGAATGCTTCAATTTTTTTTTTTCAACGATGGTTAACATTAATACAAACAAATTAATTTCTACTTAACTATAATATTTAAAAGTTTTAATATATTTTGTATTAAATATTTTGAAGTAACACAGAACTCACAATTCGCTAAATATCAAAATGTTATTAAATGGAGGTAATTTTCATATTTGTTTAATTTAAATTTAAATGTTAATTTATACTTAGACGATGTCATTTGAATTTGAATATATTCTCTCATTTGAAATTTTCATCTTCTTGTCTACAATAATGATTGTGAAATATTTAATCAAAATTTATTGAAATTGTCAATATTTCAATAATATATTAAACAATAATATCTTAATCTGCCAAGTTTTCAACCAACAGCAATATTTCGATCCATCAGTTTCTCTAACAATTGCGAAACAGCATTACTTTATTCTAACAGTATTTTTATCTACAAGGTTTTAATTTAACAAAACTTGAATCTGACTGCTCCAAATTTCTCTCTTTTTTGTTCTTTGAAATGCACTGCGAAAGTAAAATGTCAATATAATTTATTAGTGGTCTTCACCAGTTACATGAAAGATGCAAAAAGTTTTAAAGAAAAGGATGGTATGAATGAACCCACAAATTTAAATTAATAAAAGAAGAGAGGAGGAAAGCTAAGGCAATCATGAAAAAAGTACAACAATAACATGCTAATAAAGGATAAAAATAAAATGTGAAATACAACAAACAGAAATGCACCAGATACATGAACCGTGAGGATGTACAAAGGCGAAGTTGAATATTCACAAGGTCATTCACTCATCTTGGGCTGGAAGTCCATGGTGGTGATGTTTTGAACAGCATTCCTTGAGAAGCTCCATAAGTGGAATCTAGATTGTGGAGTTGTTCCATGAGTTGGGAGCGCCGCTCCTTGAAGAAATCAAGTCGCGTCGTTAGTCCCAACAAACCAGCAGACGCGATGGATGGCTGCCTCTGGTGACACATAACCAAACTTTGTTACCACTAGGCATATGCAAATGTCAGCCGGATGCAGCACATTGAGACAATAGAGACAAAGATGGTCTTCTTTTACCTCTGTTACCTTGGATGTGCTGTTGGAAATGGATGAATTGACTGCAGAAAGCTCATCAGAAAAAATACGTGAAGATGATTCTGTAGTTTTGGAATCACTCAAACTGCTTGAATCCAAGCAATGCTTTCGTGAATGCAGCTGCCTGCTATTAGCAGACAATAATACCTGCGGCTTCAAATTCAAATTCTTCCAATCTGTTGTCGAGGAGCTTTCCTGTATAGTTTTCCAACAGTGTAAGAATTTGGGTGAAACAGAAATCTTGGATGCAAGTACACATAATACTGGTTATTCCTCCATAAATTTACAATAAGGAACTGTTGAACTGAGTTGATGATCATATGTATTACAAACATCTATTGAGAACATCAAGACTGCGGCATTTTAGCTGAAGAAATCTAATATGGAATATCCACTGAATGCACTCAATTTTTATCTTTTAAGGAAAAAAAGAAGTAAAATAAAATATATACTAGCCAACAGCACAATCACTGGACTAGTCAGGCAGCTCCAACTAGGGGAGATGCTGTTGGACCTTCTGTAATGTAGTCCTCGAGAACCACATTATTCTTTCAACATGAAGTAATATTCACCAAAAGAGGAATTTGTTTAAGATATAAACCATGTGGAAATAGGTCTCTGGGATTTACTAAGATTTTGCAACCTCACCACTCCAAACACGCCAGCCCCAGTAGTTCTTGGCATTTTTTACAAGTTGGCCAACATCTCACAGCAAGCAGGACTACATGTACAGGCACACAAAGGTTCACATGGACCAGTAGTACCTAATCTATGCACAAGAGACATACGAGGACCACGACTGTTTGAAGGAGAATGAGAGGAGAAGAAAATAGAACACTCAGTTCGAAACATAGAAAAAGAAGAAGAGGGGGAAGAATTCATTTTTTGCCCTATTGAATGAAATTGTTCATATTTTTTAAATATCGTGATAATGTCTGATGATAAGATCAATAAATAATGTATTTGATATGCATCATGTATCCAGTGCACAAAAATACGTTGGATTGAATGATTGGGGTCTTTGAGGGAAAGGTAGTTTGACCATTCCATCTATATCTGGCCCAGCTCTTTCAATAGTTAACATCACTGCACATGCCACCAACCACATAGGAGTGTCAATGCTTCATTTAAATAATGGTTTAAGTCCTTTTGACCAGCTTCCAACAATAGAAGCCTCAGTGTTACTACTGTTCTGAAAAAGTATTAGATTTTTTCAAGAAAATGTAAGTGCATCAATAACTCTTAACTAAAAATGTGCTTCAAATGCTTTTTCACTATCTAAACAAAAAAGGTAGGTCTTTTGCACCATGGTTGTCAAAATCTTATGATACATATCCTATGTTCATATGATAATCACAAGAATGATTTGTATCAATCTAGAATCTTATGATTCCCATGGATTGATAGAATTATGGGGCTATTGGAATTTGAAGCACAAAACTCTGTTTTTGACGATAAATGATGAAGGCTTGAGTTCTTGGGTATTGGGGGCCAGGGGCCTTTGGATTTTTTCAGATTTTTGGGACCTTTTTTTTCACTGCATTAGTTGGAGAGTATAATACTTTTGGAAGTTAGAACTTCAAAATTTGAACTCCAATCAAATAATAATATATTGCTTTTATCATTTTGCAATTGATATGAATTCACTTAATACTGAAAGAAAATTGAAGTACTCGTATATTAAGTAAATTCAACATTGCTTCTATGTTATATTTATACATTTATATTTTTGGAGAAAATTATGATAAATCTTACGTTCTATGATTTGTGATTCAAGACATAAAACGAAATATATCATCATATGGTTCGATTTTCACAACATTATTTGTAACTCAAACTTTCATAATAATATTAAAAAGATAAATTAGAATTGATATTAAAATGGACAATTATTTAAATCAATTTTTTAATAATTAAAACACAAATATAACATTCAAAATATAAAAAAAATTATGACATGAAAAAAATGAAATAAAACAAGAACGAAGTAGGACTGAAACAAGACTCAAATGATGCCAAAATAAACGAACAGACTAGAAAAGGGTTCCAAATGTATTACAGTATTAGTACGTGTTCTAGTTCTGGTTTTTGTATTGGAATGGAACTTTTCAGTCATTCTAGCTGAAACATATCAGAATTAACAAGTATGAATTCTATACCATTTACATTTTACATCACCCATCTTTAGTTCTTTATCCCTAATTCAAACACACAGCCTCTCTTCAGTTGTCCACCCCTCCTTGTGACACAATTAGCATCCATTGATTTCTAGTTTATTGGATTTGGACTCAGTCAATGTCAACTCCCAAACTTCTCATATGCATCAATTTATAATCTCCTTTCAAATAAAGTCACACAAGCACCAATGATTCTAAAGTATCTAGAACAAGAATTGTTCAAAATGTGTACCAAATTGAATCATGCAAATGCCATGCAACCACAAAAACCAAAACTACCAAGACCTAATCTCCTAAAATCAGACTTCTTCAAAGATGCAAGAAAGGAAAAGGCTGAAAAGGCTATATCTAAGCATTCATATCAAGAAAAATGCACTGTGGCATTTATGTTGCCACAGTGAGAGAATGCCTTTAGTTTGAGCATTCTCAAATGATGAAGTACGATAATTAAATTTAGAAAAGAAGAAATGAAACTGACCTCACTCCTTTGTTTTCTTTCATGATTACAATAAGCAAGAGTTGCATCAAAATCTTGTTGAAGAATCTTTCTGCACCCATCAAACATTGATGTTTATATTAAAAGAGAAAGGTGAAATAGCCTTGTATGTGCACTCATATTATATTTGTTGGTACAAGTCAAATATGATTATCTTGAAATTTTGATATAAGCTGCATTAAATAATTCTTGAGATATAGTTGATAATATATAGTCAAAGTATGAAGCACACTCAAGCCACAAACAGGTGCAAAAGACATCCTGAGAAAAGCCTAATTTTGCCATAGGCACATTTTAATAAAAAAAAAATGTCCGTCTCTGTGTGTGTTATGTATAAATATTGTTTATTGTGTCTCTCTGAGATCATTATTTAGAAAATATGATATTATTATCCAGATCCCAAAAAAAATCACATAAACAAATAAGGATCAATACTAAAATAAGAACTCAGCCAATTAGGGGCTTGGAGCCCAAGTGCAAGCCTGGCTGCACCTTCAAGACTTCAAGTATTATGGTTTATAGACAAGGTGGCTCTTGTATATGCATTAGATTAAAAATGTGAAGGGTAAAATATATTTGGCACTGCTTTTATCAAGCATCACTCGCTTGCTTCTCTTCACGGACAGAAAAGGTTCTCCTGAAACCCAAAAAAGAATCCCCTAAATCATCATGGCACTAAAGAATTCCATCCCCAAAATATGGACATGTTTGTCATTCTCCAATGATAGGAACCCTTGAAGGGTAGAACCAGAGCTCCATCATGATTAAGGGCTGAAACTTAGAGCGGCAAGTATAGCTCTAGGCTGCCAAGGCCCAGCCCTGATATCTCATTCAATGGACCAACTTAGGTCAAACCCAAGCATAGTCCAATGTGTATATAAGGTCTGGTCCAAATTATAAACCCAGATTGTACACTCAAAACTTTTCTTAGGGCTAGTTTAGATTATTATTGTAAATATTCATAAATATTTAAATAAAATTGGGCCTTTGTGCTTTCTTTAATTTGAGTTCGAATATGGATTTTTAGCTTTGCTTGGGCCTTCAATGTACCACACCAACCCAGAACAACTTCAAATTTGCAGGCATGTTGCTTTGGGCCCAAACATGAACCCAGCCCAAACCATGACAACCCAAGCCTGATTTTTATAGGACTTTTTCATGAGAGCTCAGGCTAGGCCTGGCCCACATTTCACCTCTAATGTTTACAACAATACTTTCCAATTGATGGGGGGTGACAATCAACAATACTTTCCAAACAAAAAAGGTGCTAAGCTTTTTCGTGCTAAAACACCAATTTTGGCCTTTTTTTTCTTTTGTAGAAAATCCTACATCCAGCAAACATCAGAGAATTTTGGTCAAAAGGGAAAATATCAATGAAGTCATCTGCCAAGCCTCTTGACAAGAGATGCACCAATCTTTGCTCAATTCCCCACTTTCAACAGAAAACTCATTCTCCAAGGGAAATGGCAAGCAAGGCCTCAGTGTCCATTTACTTTTTTAGTTGAGAGTTTCCTTTCCTGAACGTAGACTGAAAGTAAGAGTCCCTAATGCACTCATTTTCCATGGGAGCTTAATGTTAGGCAATGAAGAAATGACAGGTAGATAAAGTGATGATAGAGATGCAAAACATGTTATGATGGACCCATGAGTGGAGGAAACTACTAGTGAGTACTGCCAGTGAAAGCACAATTCGGTGAGCTATCTGATCTGAGAGAAAGAGAGGGAGAGAAGAAAACACCACCCTGGTATGATTTTCACATGCAACTAAAGTGACCTTAGCAAGAGCAAATCAGTACCACGCACAGAACCTAGGGGAGTTCATAAAAAATGAAACAGATGGCATGTGGAAATCTCACTGTTGTGAGTTAAGATTCTGCACATTCTGATGTCGATCACATGCATCTACTAAAGACCCATAGTGATGTTGGCGCTGTTGGTTAAGTTGAAGATGCAGTTCTGCTACCTTCTGTTTCAGCCTTGCCACATCTGCTTCAGCAAGGGCAATCTCCTCAAGCTCCGCCCTTGTCTTCAATCGTGACAAGGCATGAGATAACAATAGAGATATTCAAGTAATAAAACTATGTTGAGCAACAAACCTTAGAATCCATAGTACGTGAACTAGAAACCTGCCCTGAAGACATGCTCAGACCAGCCTCTAATGCTGCTCTTAGATCTCTCTCAGCTTGCAGCTGCTCCTGCAGTCTTGACACCTATAACACAAGTAAAATAAATTGTAATGAAGAAAACCATATTATTAACATAAATTATCATCTCAGTTCAGCCAAATGAAAATCATTTACATTTAGAAGAAAGTGATCACTACCATATAAAAACAACTGTCATATTATAAAGATGCAACAGTAACTATACTTAATCATATCAGTGCTTCCAAATGCCCTACATGCAAATGACATCCTTGCACCAGATTGAATGGGAGAATTAATATAACATGTAAAGGACTACTGAAGTGTTTTGAGATTATTTAGCACAGTTGTTAAGAACTGAATACTTGTGACAAAATGTGACACAGGTCTAACGTGCAAGATTAAGCAAAGCCCAAAAAATTAGGATTCATGGACTTCGTTATATTTTTAACAAAAAAGAATGTAAAATTCAACACTATTGAGAGTATATGTTCAAATTTCACCCAAAAAAATCAAGAAACAAACATTTCACTGTTTTAGTTATATTTTGATAGAAGAAAATGTGTGATTTTCTTTATCATCTTGAAAAACAATGTTAAGATGGTACTATACGATCCATGAAGAGCCTGTCAAGTATCATACATTGAAAGATGACTGGAATGGGATCTTGTGAAGTATCCAACATGGAGAAATGTCTGATGTGGGTAAATCACCCATTTGAAAGAACCCACGCAACATAGGTTTTTTTTTTTCTCTTATTATTTTTTAAGACAACAAGGATCCTTTTAGTCACAACTCTCTGTCCCCACCACTACAACCCATCAGCCCCCCAATTTGAAATTTGAAAGAACTCATGCAACAAGGTTTTTTAGATAACAAGGAGCCTTTAGTCACAATGCTACTCTACACTTTCTTTCACATCTCCAACTGGTCTTCTTTTCTTTAAATAGATAACATAAAGGTTGCTCATGTAGACAGCAACTCCTTCACCATCCTTTCCTCCTTCCCATACATAGATAAAGATAACAAAAGCTTTATCCTCCTCCTTAAACAATGGCCCCAGAAGAGATATCTTTAGAGAAACTACAGATGGAAAGAAGTGGAAAACGTGTGGGTTAAAGATCTGTAAGTGGTTTCTAAAATAATTGAACATAAAAGTGAATGAATGGTCAACACAGCAAATTAAACAAGATTGCAAATGAATACGAGATCACTTTTTTTTTGAAAGATAACAGATTTCATTTATCAAAAAGGAAGAGAACAGAAAACACGATTTGCCTAATGAGGCAATAAGTAAAAAAAAAAAAAAAAACAAAACAAAAGGCAATTTTGTTCAATAAGACAAATTCACATCACTGGAGAAGGAGGGAAACAAAAAACCTTATTTCCTCCAGCAGCTTCTGTCAAAGCTTGCCGTACACAATTGTCATAGATCCGCTGTTTCTAGTCTACATGCAAGATATTCCATACCAAAACTATATTTTTACATAAAACTAATGCAGCCACAATCATAAATATCAGATATAGCCTTATTATTTGTCAGTAACATAAAAATTGTATTAATAATAGAAAACAATTTATTAGTACAAGACTACATTGTGTGCATAAGTGAATGATCTTTAGGACAACCCACAAAAGCACAGGATAAAACTTCAACAAAAAAGTGAAATGGGCCGCAAGGCCCCAATTGGATCCACATTTACAGAATATTGAAGTGGCTGTGTCACTTATTAGGCACATAGCTTCCAAGGTTATCAAAAAAAAATTATTGCTCTTCATGAAAAAGTCAAATTTAGGACCTTTCTTTTTAGACAGTTTGTGAATTTGTGAGAGCTTGCAACCCAAACCATATATGCCAAGATAGTAGTTATAATGTTGTTAAGAGGCTGAGGAGGAAAAGTGGTTGAATTTCAAATGGACCCAATTCATTCAAGGTTCATCATGCAATAGCAATCTCAATAGAACAATAATAGGCAAGACACCCTACACAATGTTGGAATTTTTTTATCTTAAATCACTTTGTTAGTGAATATTGCAAGCATTAAAACCGTGAACCAAGCTTTTGATTGCACATGAAAATCAGTCCGGCAATGGACTCCATAATATACAATTCTTCTACTCTCCTCAATGCATATTTGTCTTTAAAAAAAATGTTCAATTAAAGTATAATGCAAAATATTAAACATATGGGTGTCATAGAACGGCCAGAGCAGCAGCAAACTGTTAAAATTCTGACTTCATCTGAAAATATTCAATCAAAACCCTATCCTTTAATTATAATTGACAGAAACAAAAGAGGTAAAAACACAGACAAATAACAATGATAATAGAAGGGACTTTTATGCCATAAGAATAAAAGATTATTTACATCTTGTTCAAGTGCGAAGCGCCGCTCATGCAAAGCTTGCTTTCTTCTCTCCAAACTTGCTTGCAAAATTGCATTCCCTTTTGCCTGACAAAAAAGGATGGTTTATTCATGTTAGTAAGAACCTATTGATCCATGATCTACAATGAACACACCAAAAGGTAAGATTGTTTGACCTCTTTTGCAATCCTGTTGCACAAATCATTTTTGGCAAGTTCGAGCCTTTGAATAGCAAGCCTGCATAGAATTCATTAAATTACTGTCTACAAAAGATTTGCTATCGATAAATATGTTATTAGAGTGCATAAATATATATAGATCAGAAAAATTAACTGTTATTTCAAAGGGGAGAAAAGTGAAAAGAATCAAATCCAGGGCACACAACAGAAGCAAGTTGTTTACAAAATATAGATAACCTAGTAATGCAACAGAATCACAGACTCAGTTCTTCAGACATATAATAAAAAATAATAGAAAAAGCTTTTTCTTCAAGATGCATCTTTTCAGGTTACTTTAGCAGAAGAAAATACTGCTATTAATGATTCACTCCAGAAGTTCAGTCTCACAGGTAGCCCTATATTGTTGTGGAAGAAGATATTGGAGGAGAAAAAAATATATTTGTGAAGCTGGGCTGAGTTTGTTAGCACTGGTGCTGAACATGATGTCAAGAATAGGGCTTAAGTTGAGCTTGAAGCTGTAGCAGGGAATGGTAGTAAAGAAACTTTCTTAGGTGGTTCTGCTAATGACATTGTGAGACATTCATTCAGGGCTCAAAATATGATCCTGAAGCGGGCTTCCTGGTATTAATTAAAGTGAAGCAATTTTCTTATATCAGACATCTGTTAATAGGAAGAAAAGGAGCTCTGTGGATTATCATATAGCAATAACAATGAGAGGAATAGATTTTTAATTTCAGCGACCTTTGTTGGGTGCTGCCTAGTGTTTCTGATCTGTCCTTGGTGTGGAGTAATATTTTAGCAATAACAATGAAGGGGGCTTGGGGTTTGAGGTGTTGTCTTTGGTATTGAGTTAAGGTGGCATTGTTTTAAGATACTTCAGACCTTGCATTCTTGGATTATGTTTGTTGGATTTTTTTCTGGGTGGTCTATACTGTCTGATTAGTGTCATATCTTCTCTTTCTTTTCATAACATTTTTTTACCATTTCAGGGTGGGGGTGGGGGGGGGGGGTGGAAGAGGGATGTTAAAAAATGTCAATGCCTTTAGGCTATATCATGAATAACCACAACAAATATGGAGAAATTAATTAAAAAGATAGAAATTCCAAAAATATAACCAACATGCACCATGGTCAAATGCCCCAGGAAAAAAAAAAAGGCAAAGAGCTCAACAAACAAACAAGAATAAATCATAGTCAGATATGCCAGGAACAAGAGAAAAAAACTAATATATTCATAGACAAGGGGGTGTAAATGACACCATTCACAACTTTGTAAATGATAAAATAGCTCAATAGTCAATGATACAATCATATAGGAGAACCCTCAATCTGTTCAGAGACAGGTTGACTTACTGCATAGCAATATAATAGCTTAAGGAAAATTTGAACAATATATTACACACAAAAAATAGAGAAAAACATTACATTAGGGTAGAATTCATGAACTTACTCTTCTTCACCAGAAGAATCTATCGATTCCATAGACAGATTCTTTCTTGCCTACAGAAACAAGAGGGAACATTAATGAACCAACAATAAATTTTCTCTAGAGTATAAAGAAATTACATGATTCTCTTCTTCTTCTTTTTAACTTTTTCTAAACAAATTGAAAAGTTATCACAAATGAAACCAGAATTCTTTTTTCTACACAAATGAGATGAAAAACAGGAAGAAATAAATTGTGATATGGAATTAAATTCTTGGCAGCCAAGCAAACAGTCTCATGTTCAGTGCATCACTTGAAGGAGTTCTTTGACAAAGGGTAAAGATGCAAAGGATGAAGTACAACTACAACTATCAATGTAGACAATTTTTTACATCATCTGCACAATTTTAAAAAACCACAGCTACATATGTGAATATATTTGATCAGTTCAGATGATAGTAGCAAAAAAACATATATTTGACCAATTCAGGTAATAGTAACATAGAACATGATGTGTGTTTTTATTGCTCATAGATGCTAAACTGACAAATAAATGAAAAAATAATGTTACAAGAAAATGCATAAAACACTACAGCTGCCACATTTTACTATAATATTTATGTAGAAGCATGGAATGAACAAGAACTCATGAAAAGACTCCAAATGCTCACACTGTTGCGTCCCCAAAATGTCGAGCGTTTGTTGTTGGAGTTGGAACCATTCAGTTTATTTATGGACCTCTCCACACATAAATCCAATCCAGGTCCAGACTCTGGTAGGACTCCTCGATCAATTGTAGACAAAATATCACCCATTGACTGGTGAGATTCACTGGCCAGTGGTACGGTAGGAGCAAAATTTTCCATGAATGAATCCCTGCTGTTTTTCTTCAATAAACCCTCCTCATTCAATGGAGAATTATTGTATCTAACTGATTTCAGATTGGTCGCTGAAATCTGATTTTCTCCAGGGGAATCAGGATCTGAATCATCCCCACCGAAAACCTGCATAATTAAATAAATAATGCATGTGACATGTGAAGCTGAAAATAAAGTAATAAATTAGAACTATAAAAGAAATTCAGAGTAAAATAATGCAAGATTTAGATTCATATCGTTCCCTTAAGAAAAAGATAGGGGTGAAACCGCATGACCCAACCCAAAAAATTAGTGGGTTAGGTTAGGTATTTGTAAATTTAAGTCGGGCTGGGCTAAAGATAAAAAAAAAAAACTGCATAACATTTGGGTCAGGATCGGCTCAACTATTTAAAATCGACCCAATCCGACCCGACTTGACCTGACCCAACCCACGTCAAAAAATTTATATACAAGTCAAATGAGTGTGCCCTAATCGACTACTCCCTTCCTTCTATCGAATCGCTCTCCCTCATCCTTTACACAAACTGCCGTTTCATGTCACCAACCTTAGCTTGCTTCACCGCCATTGGACTTGATCTCGTTCACATTCACCCTCTGCCCTTGGGATCCTATAAGTGAAGCAAATTCTCACGGCATCTGCCCTTTCACCTCTCCTTTTTCTCCTTCTTTCTCCTTTCTCCACCTTTTCACTTTAAAATCCCCAATGTCCTCCTGTCATTTCACCTCTCTCCCTCTTTTCACCTCCCTCCTTTCTGCCACAAAACTCCATACCCAATTCCTTCGTATCCATTCTTTAGAACCAGAAAAGTATTGAAGCTTGAGAAGAATTAGAGGGAAAGAGGGAAACCCAAGAATTCTTCAATGAAGGGCTCGAACCGCCTCTTCACGATCGGACTCGTCAAGGTACTTTTCCAACATTGGGGTTTTGCTCCTCATTCCCTGCAACTGGTAACCGCGATCCAGGTATTGTGTTTTTAATTTTTTTTCTTATTTTATTTTCAGTTGTTTTTTTTATTCGGCCTGGATTCTTGGGCTTTAGGTCAGGTCGGGTTGGGTTGTGCAATTTGGGTTACCAAGTCGGGCTGAGCAGGGCCAGACTCAACCATTTTTAATATGGGTTGGGTTTCAGCCCAACAAAAAGATCATGCCACAGAAGATCAAGAAATATATACCATACAGTTAGGTTAAAGAAGCAAGTACAACAAGTTTTCATACTCTTCCAGTTGGTCCAAGAACTGCAGCTTAGCCTTGATTGGAGAAATTATAACCATTATCACCAAGTATGCAGAACGATTTGATCCTTTCCAATGCATGTTCCTAATGTATCAGCTCACAAAAGCATGATATTATGACCATTGATACCAAAAGGAGAGCTCAAATATAAAGGAGTGAATTTACAATTACAAATAACCACTCATAATCTTGGTAAAAGTAAACTATAAACTCCTGGCACTACTGTGTCAATCAGGCAAGCTGATCCATGAAAACATTTCTACCAAATCCATTTAAGTCAACCTCAGATGGATGGAAACATGGAAACTATAAAAAACAGCTGGTCCTGCTGCCGCTGCCTGCTACCTGCTACTGCTACTGCAACTCCTACCTGCTACCACTACCACCATTGCTGCTGCTGCTCCTACTACAGCAACTACTACTGTGTCTACATCAGGTCGACAGGAAGCCAGCTATCCAGCAATGTTTTCTGCCAAATCCATTATAACGACAACCCTCAGACAAAAAAGTGACTTTGATGATAAGGATGATGATGAAACAGTAATATCCTACATATTGATTTATTTTCATCCATTATCATCATCAACATCCATTTCTTCTATAAGCAATGTTGGCTTTTTGAGTTCTTATTCCCATTCTATTCTATCAAAAACCACACTCCACCACACCGCACTAACATATCCCATGTTGTCTCATTAATCCAAGTCTTTAACAGCCTCCCCGTTCTCCTATTCCCTACCACCTTTAGCCTTTCTATTCTTCTTTGGGGTTGTTTCTAAATGTCTGCGGACATCCTCAAACCATCTTAGTTGGCCACCTCTCATCTTCTCATTTATCAAAGCACCTTAAAATTTTGTATGCAGTCATTTCTAAATGTATCCTTTAACTTCACTCATTGTCATTGTCATTGACATCGTCATCATCATCATCATCATCATCAATGCCACTAATATCATCTATCAGGGTCAGCTGTCTGATTCTTCTGTTCTACTCTTCATATTAAAATTATACCCTCCATTACTGTACAGTCCATTGTATCTTTCTTTACCCTTACAACCAAGTTCTTTACTATCCACCTAACTGCTGACTTGTTTTCATCCAAAAAATTGATTATCACTCACTAGATTCACTCTTAACAAGGAGGGCTGCAAATAAAACTTCCAAGAAGAAACTAAAAATAATTCTTTTCATGATTTCAAGGTGGAGACAAAAGAATGCTAGAATATTAGATCCAGATTTAATAAGGCCCACAAATGGCATGAGTACAAACAGGAATAGCGAAGGTAATGCTGTAGGTGCAGCCAAATTTGGGGAAAAAATGACAGCTGGTCAAACCAGTATGCAAGTTGATGAGCTTCTTGCCAAAGGAGTATTTATGAAAGCATGATCTCTTTTACCACCAAGCTTTATTGGAACCAAAGAACCCATCATGGACGCTGTGCAATTAAATCAACTCAACAATAAGATAAGGTATTGAATATATTCTTGTTTCACACCTAAACACAATCACCAATAGATATTTATTAGCATTCACAAAATCAAAACCAGCCAGAGGATACCAACTGATCAGAATCTGGGCAATAGAGAAGCAGCAGATGCCTCCAAAGTCATAAATGCCCTTTCACCATTGTGTATGTTGGCGACCAAATGGATGGTGACGCTGTTTGGACGGTCAAAAGCTCCCAGCACCACGCACATGAAAGTCCCCAGCACCCCCCGCCCCCCACCAAAAGCTCCACCATATGCAGATTACCATGACGATCGTTGAATTTACAATCATTGTGAGTTCAACAAATGGGTAGTCTGCCCATAGAAAAACTTTGCTAAATCCATTATGAGTGCCTAGATAGATGATCTTACCATTATCTCCCCTCTTAAAAACAGGAAACTGAATAGATGTCCTAAATAACTCTAATGATGATCGTGATGAAGATGAAGATCAAATCACTTACAAGTTACAAAATTAATGAAAGTTCTATAGAAAATAAACATATATATATATATATATATATATACATTAAATTGAAAAATGTTGTTATGCCTATAAAAACTGTCATTTCACACTAACAGGGTGATCACCATGTTCTCTTCTTTTTCATCATGCTTCTCCAATCACAAGTCACTCCCTTCTTCCTCATCTTCACCTCTTCCCTTCCTCCTAATTATGTCTTCTTCACTATTTCTCGCTTTCGACTTTTATTTCCTAGTTGGACTGAAATGAATGCCATCTTCTCTGTTTCTTCTTTATTTCCTTGCTGCACTGACATAATCAGGTTTTCTCTCCTTGATTTTTTTTTCTTCTTCATTATGATTTTTCTTTTTTCTTTGTCAACAAAATTGTGTTGTTTCTTCTTCTCAGTAAGAATGGTGCTGCTTCTTCTACACTAAATTTGTACTTGTATGTTGTTGGAGTGGCATGCTATTTTGTTAACATTGGCCTCATGTGATAAATTACATTAGATGTGGAGCGACAATTATTTAAATAGGATTGACTGAAAAAAGTAGATCTCACAAACCTAGATGAGAAAAAGCTTCATGATGATAATGATGAATCAACAAGTCAGCAATACATAATATCATCAATGCCAGCAACTTATCAATAAATGAAATTATTAGATATTAATCAGCTATTAAAAAGATGTCTTGAGATGAAAACTTTCATAAGGATCAAGTAGTAACCTTATAGTTGTAAAGATCACTGCCAGCATAACCACTACTTTCACTCAATTTTCCACTGAGCACACGTTCAGGGTCGTCATCTATCTCTGGATCAACATCATTTTCAGCATCATGGTATCCATTTTCTTTCACATCCAAATTTTCATCATCCGATGATTCTTCACTCCCACTTTTTTCCAACTGAGAATCATGTGAAAGAGAGCATCTACATAGATTTTCATCCTGAAAAAAGAGAAAAAAAAAGATATCAGAACATAAAATGCTAAACACAGATTGAAGAGTGAGTATTATCTCCCAGAAAAAATAGAGAATTGGATAAGATAATGCAACATCCACTCAGGCCCATCTGAGAAGTATACAACATTAAGATGATAAGCCATCTTCCAGAACAATAAGAAGCAAAATGGAATACAAGAGTCCTTCAGATATAACTGATGAGAAAAGAAAGGTAAGAAATACTGGTCAATTGTCTCATTGTAGGTGTGTAACACATGACAGTGCATTCCAAAAAGCTAATATGCATGCACAAAGGATACTTATCACAGGCAAAAGTACCAAGATAATTTTCAAAAACATCCTACTTGTATAATGAATACACATTTCTAACAATGTAAGCCACTTTCTGTCTTATCCAACCCCTTCCCCCCAAGTTGAAATAAGGTGGAAAGTTATGCAATCAGACTGTAAATTGGCTAAGCACACGCATTGGATACATGATTATTGTACCCTGCACCAGCAGGCAAAGATAAGAAAGGTGGGTTTGGGAGTAACTGCGTGTATCTATATATGTAGTAAACTCAAATAACAAGGCCTTGAATTGATATAGATTAACTTAGAAACTAATTAAATTGCATCAAACAAATTAGCTAGTTAAAGCATCAACTAAGACAGTATAGTAATCAGAAAATAAACTAGCTCAGCAATTGACCTGAAAGTTAAAAGTCATGCAACATGTATAGCAACACCACTTCCTACATTTCTATAATATATAAAATACGGTAAGTATCACATAACGTGTGAAAGAGTCATACATCAAATATATTCTCATACTCCTCAACAAGAGTTGCTATGATGGCTTGGGCATTGTTTGCAGCATTTGCCGCAGCAAGTAGCTGAGCAGAATCATCACCATTTGCGTCAAAGTCATCCTCTAGCTCACATTCACCAGCCAAAAGAGGGCGCAATAACAACGGTGCCATGCAGGCAGCAACAGCTGAAGGAGTCATTCGATTTTCAGATGTATGAGAAGCAATGTCATGCATCATTTTCAAAACCCTGTTGCCAAAGGGGAAAAAACAATTTAAGGAGATCCCTCACTAAAAGAGTATTTAAAAAACAAAAGAACATTGAATATAAGTCTACATGTACCTAATGTAAAGTTATGAAGGAATTGTAATGGTCAAATAGATTAACCAATTATTAGGTGGGTAACCCATGGTCGAAACTACTTAGGTGGGTGACCCATTAACCAACTCTAAATAAGACGTACTCATCAAACATGCTCTTATCCATCTCTTCATTTGCCCCCCAAAACCCATCCTTTTAAAAAGATAATCCAAAAAAGCCCAATTAACATGATCGTATGGCTTTTCCATATCAATTTTCATTAAAAGCTCATCTTTCTTACCTTTTTTTGGAAATGAATGATCTCATCAGCAATCAATGTCTCATCTAACATCTACCTATCCTCCACAAAAGTCCCTTCCATGTCCCCTCTATCCTCTTTCAGCATCTCTCTTAATCTATCTACCAGCACTTCTACCAACAATTTATATACATCCATAAGGCTAGTGGGTCTATATTGTGGCTTTAGTGGGTACTCTTTGGTGAATTGATGATGGTGCTTTTAATTCTGTACAACTGATTCTCCTTTCGTGAAACCCTTTTAAGACCGTCCCCACCATTCCCCAACATGATTTAGTGAACCCAAAGTTAAAACCATTTGGGCCTAGAGCCTTGTCGCGATCCATACTACCTGATACCATTTCACTTCCTCCTCATCAAACTCTCTTTCCAACCACCAAACCTCCTCCTTCATTATATAGTAAAAATAAACACTATTCAAGGTAGGTCTCCCATTCACCCCTCCAGGCATGGCATTATACACTAGCCCATCGAGTGTTGAAAGTACTAGATAGGCCCCAAGATTCCTCCTCCCCTAAATAGTTGAAGGATTATTACCTTGAACTAGTAATGAGGAAGATGTGATAAAAGGCATTACATGGGTAAAAGAAGAATTAGCACTTGGATCACATTAAGGTCGTGTATCTTGGTAGTTATCTTCATTTCAGAAGTACTATTCCCATTTTATAAGGCAGCCATTTACCTAGGAAGAGGTTTTTCTACTTAAAACACAGTTCCCAAGATCCTTGACCACAAAGTGAGACATAATTGTTTTTAGGAAAACTTTACAATTGCAGGATCCTCTTACTGGCATGGAATATCAACTTTCTTACCCGTGAGGGTTGGCTTGGCGGTCAAGAACCCACCTGTGATGCAGGAGGTCTTGGGTTCAAGTCACTATCAACACAAAAGGGCCACCATAGTGTTACCCAGTGTGTGTGGATAGGGAGGTTTGCACATGCCCCAAGGATTAGTCAGGCGCTCTAAGAGGACTGGACACCTTGGTCTTCAAAAAAAAAAAAAAGGTGCCCCCACCCCAAAATACACACAAACAAACAAAACCCACTGATCTGAAAAGAGCTTCAATAAAAAGTTAGGCAGCCCGCCTATGTTTCCATATACATGGATGGAAACACAGAAATAAGGCATAAAGGTTTGAGGAAAGTCTCTTAAATCTGTAGTATTGCTCAAAGTTTCAAGGTAATTGAATGAGGCTAGCACAATTACCACTCAATACTTAGTTAAATTTGTAGTACTGCTCCAGAGTTTCAAGGTAACTGATGAGGCTAGCACACAATTACCACTCAATGTTCAGTTATATCACTGAATCGTTGAAGACACCATCTTCACATGGTGCCCACATAATCTTGAGGCACAAGGATCTCTTGAATCAAATGGTGAATAAAAATACATATACGACACTAATCTGAGTGATATTTAGGGCAGTCAACCTTAAAGAAGTCACCTGCATATGATAGGATATAAGGATGGGAAAATTACTCACAACAATGATGATGACGATGATGATGAGGACAATTATAGTATGATATGACATGATATGATAGAAATGAGGGCAATGTAGCAATTACGATTTTCAGGAAAGGCTCCATAAGAACTTCAACCAACCATAAGAAAAAAGTAAATAGAATTTTGTGAAGTGACAAAAATAAACAGAGGCATCAAATATAACCATCATATCCAACTCCAATTTTGTACGTATCAAATTATGTAGGAATGCATGAATATGTGAGGGAGAAAAAGGAGTGACCTCTGGAATAGACGCCGATTTGGTTCAGGAAATGTCTCACATATTGCAGAACGCATAGCAGTAATCCGAGCTTCCTTCTGTTCAATCCCTTATCAAACGCAACACCAACTTACTATAATTGCACTCTACACTACACATAAAAGAATAAGAAAAACAGTGCAGGCCAAAGAACAAAAAAATGTACAATATGTTGACAGATTTGTCGAAAGGTTTAGAAAATTAAGCAAAGTTAAGGAGATATAATGATTTTTTATACAATCCCTGACTTTAGAGTCAATGATTTCAAAAGAAAAAAGAGGGGGGAAAATCCCTTAAGTTTCTTGAATTCTAGACAAATCTCTGCATTTTAAATAAGCACTTTCTCTACCAAAGAGAAAAAAAATACTCACTGCTATTAATGGAATGATAAAAAATGTCAACACCAATAGAAGTAACATTATGGCATGAATGATCATTTTGCCCTTTCTAGATGACACCATTTTGCTCTTTTCCCATCTCTAAAAACATCTCTCCATAGAATCAAACTAATCAAAGTCCAAAAAATTTCGCCTTTTATACTGGTTCAGTAACATGCATGGATTCAAATCAGACAGAAATTGACAAAACTGGAGAGGTTAGAGCAAATCAGTTAAATCCCTTTGTCATTAGATGACCCCAGTAAGAAGAAAGACGACTATGGGAGGACAATGGAAAAAGAGTTGAAGTCGCTGTTGAAGCTTCTAGATCTTCTATACATGAATCCTCCCCATGTGGGCCTCCTTTGGTGGCACAGTATTCAGCTCCTATAAACATGGCCTTGTGTTAAGCCCAGAATAGAAAGTTAAATTTAAAGGAAGCCATGCACGTGAGCTCCATGGGCAACAGCGGTGAAAGGAAGCTGGGTATGACCACAAAAAGTACAATGAATAAGGAGCAACATAATATTAAGGTACACCACACTTTCATACATGCAAGACCTCCTAAAATACACAAACTATTACATGCTAATCAAAATCCATTAATCATATCTCCTTGTAGTCCTACAGTGCTTTTCGCATCTACTTTAGTATGTGGAACTCTTCGTATTATGGTGTACTTTACGCCTAACATTTTTTGTGGTCCAGCCCAAATTTCTACAACCACCTCCCTCCATGAGTAATGAGGAAATGGACTTCTACGTCCCCTATTGTGATAAAGGATTCACTTAAAACGGAACTTGAATGCATTCTCTTCTATGTAGTAAAGTAAACCAATGCTACTATCCTTCTTCTTGGTTCTGAGTATATATTTCCTATACTCGGATCCTTTTCTTGTACTCCCTTTTTAATTTTAATGGAATTAAATCGTTAATGTTTCAAAAAAAAAACCCAATGATACTATCAACCAGATGACACGTGAGCAGATATCTGGTTCAAAGTCATAGTGTGAAATAAAAAGGAAAATATGAATTCTTGAATGCTTTTTTTTTTGGAACATTGACGACTTAATACCATTAAAATAAGAAGTACAAGAGAAGGGATCCGAGTATAGGAGATATATACTCAGAGCCGATGATAAGGAAAAGAAATATAAGAAAGAACAAGAAAAATAAGAAATAAATAAAAAAATACAACAAAAATCCCCCAACACAAGATTCAAACAAGAATTCTTGAATGCTTTGAAGTGGACTCAAGGAAAGATAATGGATCCTCACGGATTGTGATATGACATTAAAGAGATGGATTCGCATAGACCTTTGGACGTAGCTCTGAACCAAGTTAGTCAAAGTGCAAATTTAGCTGATCTTTTGGCAAGACGGAGTGGAGAAAGAGGGCATTTTTGAGGGTTTGCTTTGCCATAGCTTGTTGCAGACTATCTTAAATATGATCCCTTTTCTAACCATGCATAACTCTTACGCTGTCTACGACTTCAAATCATACGCGTGCGCACATGCATGTACATGCTCAGACGCTTTTTTAGTAGCTTATTCACATTAGAATGAGAATGGTTTACATAAAAATGAAAACAATACCACCTTTTTAAGGAGACTACAAGGGGGCACAAAAAAACAAGAATCGAAGTCATTCTGAATTAACTTTTTCAGAACTATTCTTTTCACCAAACACGCTAACTTTCTCAAAACCATACATGTTCTCAATGATTCTTTATCATCTAGATACCAAGCAAGACCTAAAATTCTCATCAACATCATGAGGGTAGAGTGTGAAAAAAATCAAACAATCACAGAGCTCATTAATGTAATACATGTTATACTATAAGACACAATTAAATAATCATCAGGAAGGATACTTATGAAATACAGTTAAAACTTACTATAAGCCTCTAGTAGTGAAGTGCAACAAGCAGAAGGAACTGGAGATGATGGTAACTCCCGGAGAACATGCTACAAACCCAAATGAAAAGTTTTAACAAATGATGGAATGAGATAAAAGCATTGCAGATCCAATCAAAACAAAATGAAGCAACCAATCATCAACATAACAGTACCTTGACACAGTCACCGACAACATGGGCATCCTCCTCAGGACCAAAATCAGTCTTCCCTAGAAAAAAGTTAAAAGAATCATCAGCAGTTCAGAAACAGAACATGTAAGAATATGCAAAATTGAGTAATCAACAAATCTACAAAACTAACACTTCTCAAATTTTTTTGGAGTTTATGACCAAACATGAAGATAAAGGGTCATGAGGATGAACATCATGAATTAAAATAAACCTTGTTCATATTCCCAAAGTCTACGGTCAACTTCTTCAACATCTGCAGATTGTCGTAAGATACCCTCTACATTTGCTCCTATTGCAATAACATAAACAGAGTAAGATGCTCACATCATCACAAGTCTACAAGGAAGTTGTTATTTTACAGTTGATGCTAAGAGAAGCCAATAGCATGATTCAGGGAAAAAAAGTATGATGCAGAAGAAAAAGGGAAAGAGTCAGAATTAAGTAAAACTCTGTCCTTACCATAGACGCCTAAATCATCTTACATCTTCTAGATTTTTTTTTATTTTAGAGTTTGCTAACTAAAGAGAAGCCAATTGTAAGATGTAGAAGGAAGGTCAAATTTCATCATCATCATCAAAGCGTTATCCCTTCTTTCTAGGCAAAAAGGAGAACTCTATTAGAACGAAATATAAATCACCAAGTCCAAACCAAATATTTTGGTAAGTCTGCAGGTCTGTTTCAGTTAAATTTGATACAAGAAAGATGGATGCATTTGGGCTTTGACTAGTTTTATTATCTGTATGATATAGATAAGGAAAAGCTTTTCAGGAGAGTTGCAAGGTGTAATTAATCATTGAGGCCATTGGTGCATCAGGAGTGATTTCAACTAATGAAATGAGAAAGCACTATAATTTTATTTTTTTGAAAGGTAATTCAGAAAGCACTATAATTACTTCTAGTGTTCTCTCTTTTCATTAGTTGAAACCACTCCTGATGCACCAAGAACCTCACTGATTAATTACACCTTGTAACTCTCCCAAAAAAAGTACTCCAAAAGTCAATTAGTCAAATTTATCTCAGTTCTTCTACAAAAGGGGGGGAGAGAGAGAGAGGAGTTGGCTAGGTTTTATTTTTCTTAAGCATTGAAACAGAGTTTTTGGTGTGTTGAGTCTTCTTAACAAATTTTTTATTTGCAGGAACAAATTGCAAAAGAAATTGGTTGTGAACCCCTTAGGCTCAAATCCTTTCATCAGGCTCTAGAACAAGGGTCTTCTCATATAGGGGTTCAGGCATATACAAGGGAAGGCCTTTGGCTTCCCAAAAGTCAGGGCCTTCCATTGATCAACAGTGGCAAGAAAGATACTTAAGGGAATAATTTACCAAAAAGAGGTATCCTACTCATTAATACCAATTACAGATGTTTTTTTATGTGGCGAATAATTGGAGTCAATGCATTGTGTTTTAATATAAAGCATCTTTCTTGCCTTTCCATGTAAAATTTTTTTAGCTCATTACTCACCAAACTTCTCAAGAAAGCAAAGAGCTTTCTCTAGGAATGACGGGCTTCCATCAATATCTTCTAGGGCAAGTAAAATTGGCCTGCCAACAACCGACGACTTAACAGCATGCTTGTCTCTCCCTGTGTAAAAGTTATTAAAATATTTAATAATTTAAACATACAATTATGATCAACCCTACTGCAGTAAGAGCTCATATTATTAGTACTACAATGAAATACCACACACATTGCTGGAATGATCCTTCAACTGTGTCAGTGGTGTCATTCCGAAATATTCCATTGTTCCCCATCACAAGGTCAGCACTTGGTGCTTGTGCCAGAGCCTGTTCAAGGGCTGATTTCCACTCATACAGATCCTCTGATGACTCAGCCTGTTCTCACAGAGACAAGCAATTAAACATCAAATTTTATATGGGAAAATGGAAAGAACACAATAAAAAAACAATTACAATGAGAAAGTGGCTCGTGAACAAAGAAAGGAATAGATATAACAGTTAGTGAAGCACCTTAAGAGTAAATGCCCGTCCATCACGCCCATCAGGAAATAATACAGTTAACAGTTTTTTATCTTCCCTAACAACCACACTGCAGATAATGTGTTAAGACATAATCACGATGATGGACTAGCTTTCCAACAAGACATACATCTTGCTTACCTCCCCGAATTATTCAAATCAATACCTCCCAAAGTCAAATTTACTTCACCTCCTCTCTGAGGAAGGGCACTCTACATGTCAACCGAACAAAACTCAGTCCCATCACCAGCAAAAATATAACACATGGTTTACAAACATCAAAGGCAAATGCATAGACACAAGAACAGAACACATGCACCCATAAATGCTCAAAAATGTACACACATTGAGCACTCTATGTGTCTGCATGTGAATACACCCACACAAGCTTACCAGAGCATACACGTTTGCGTATAACGATACACACATATGCAGATAGACCACACAAAAAATAAATAAAAATAAAGAAACAAGTATCCACAATAAAAAATGAAAAAAAAAGAACAGAGAATCCACTCATAGGTTCATTAGAATATCACAGAAACAAAAACAAAAACCTTTCATGTAGAAAACAGACACAATTAAGTTCCTAAGTAAGCATCATAAGACATATTTGATTCAGCTAATTAAGCAAACTGACAAACAAAAGCATTCAATTTTAACTTTTTTTTTTTGGAGAGATTCAATTTGAAGTACAGACGATAGTATAGTATATCACTCCTTTGCATCCATGAAGAAACGATCAGATGATGCAGAACTGGACTCGTGGAAAGATTGTATAATAGACAACATATGAAAAGAAATGCAAGAGATAAATTTGTAACAAGGAAATGTTATTTCAAAAGTTGTCCTAAATTCAACAAGAGGGGAAAACCTGATATCTCAAATTGTGTTGCCTTGTTTCATTTTAAACATATCCCAGTCTAGAGAAATGCATGAAACCCAGTTTAGCAGTCTTCCTAAACTCAACCCCTTCAGGAGAAACTTGAAGATATTTATAACTTTATATGTACGAAAAATTGGTACACTTGAAGTAATTAGATAAAAAAATACAAGAATAACATTCTACTTGTCCACAAGTACTTTCTTGTTTCTTCTTCTTAAAAAAAATCACTTTAAATTGCTAGTCCTTTACAGAATAATAACACAACAAACATAGTGTGTAGAAAATATAGCAATTAAAAATAGAACTGTCAATTTTATTGCTACTAAAGCAACTAAAATACTAGCAGTTTCTGAAAAGAACCTGTAGTTAATATTGCAACCACAAAGCAGTAAAAAAAATGTTAAAGAGAAGGATGGCAGTTCCTGAAACCCATACAAGAACTTGTAGCATAGTTGGCAAGTGCTCAATGTTGCAACCATGAAGGTTGCAGGTTCAACTCATGTAACCATTTAAAAAAGGGGAAAAAAAACGAGAACAGTTCTTGAAAACCAGAAAAAAATTAACAAAAAGTCCTTTTTAAATAGTAAATATTTTTAAAAAAAAAGTGAAAAACAGCTAAATACTAACGTATGGAACAAAAATTGAGTATTTACATTTCAATACTTACAGGATCATTTTTGAAGAAAACCAAAGATGTACGAGTGAGAATAAACCAACGCTTCTTCCATGATTTCCACCCTATCCCTGCAAAATTTTCAACATTAGATGACTTGAGGACATTATGAGAAAGAAAGCAATAAAATGGGGAGTACAGATAACATTATTGATTCACAACAAAAGGGTCCTGGACAACTAAATCGGCCGACTGATAAGAGATTAAGCTGTTTCAAACATTGTGTGGAAAAACTGGAAGAGGTTTTTGACAACAGCATGTTGTGGATAAGGTGAAACAGCTTATGAGACAATTTACCTTATACCATCAATGTAAATGCTGAAAATAGTGCAAACATTCTGCCTTAACCAATTTTTTGCACTGAACTGATAACTAATATCTAACTTGTAAAACTTTACCAAAAATTATAAGGTTCTTAAGATTTGAGATTTATGCATAGATCCAAATCATTTTCTGTAAAGATTGTATTTCATCATAAGATTCAATACATAAATTGTTGGATTTTAAAAACAATGTACATAGATAAAAAGAGCATCAGCATTATCCTAGCACCGAACAATCTCTTTGAAATAGTCATGACATATTTCACGAATTACTAACCACTATTAAGGATTTTTTTTTCCCTGAAAAACAATAAGATAAAACAGTTTTAACCAATCAAATTCCTAAAAAAGTGTGATGACCAAAAACGTTAACAGCCTTTAATCATTCAAGTTATTCCAGAAATTGGATTAAAAAAACCCTAATTTCTTTTTTTCTTTAAACAATAACAAGAAAATCTTATTAAAATCAATCCGACCATTACAAAAGCACAATACATGAGAACTATACAGTGAAAACACCAAATAGAAATGGCTAAAAGCTCAAAATTGCATTACATCATAGATTTAACAATAAAATCAGACCTTACCATGGCCTTCGCCAAGAAATCAGTCATTCCCTTACCCAAGCATCTCATATGTCTAAAGACAACCTCCTAATGCCCAATGGAATTCTTAATTTTCCTTATTAACGAGATCAACTTCCAAGGAGGAAAACAATTACCACCAGCCCACCCAAGGCATTCTTAGAGTTTTTTAAGACCAGGGTATCCAAGCATTTCACCTGACTAATCCTCAGGGTGTAAACCTCTCAATCCACACACGCCGGGTACAAACCTAAGGGGAGTGGCCCTTTTTGTGTTGAGGGGAGCTTGATCCCAAGACATCCCACAAACAAGGGTGGGAATTGACCATCAAGCTAACCCCTCAAGGTTTCCACACCTCGACTACTTAACGGTCATAATTCTGCCTCATTTGAATCCCTAATACCGAAAGGCCCCAAGAAGAAAACTTAAGACTCTCCTCGTGATCCTGCAATCCTGCTGGCCACAGTTTAGCTCTAGCCACCCCATCTACATTAAATTTCCACCACTCATCCTCAAGGGGTGCCCATCTCTCTTTGATCCTTCTTTCCCTTCCCACTCTTCATACAACCCTCCCAAATTCTAATAAAATCAATCAAAAGACATCTTGCGAACTCAGCCACTCAATTAAGCCTAACCTCACTGATTCAAAAACCTCCGCCATAACATGCTTTTTCCTTCAAATGTCCTAATTTTTTATCTCTCCAAACGACCATAAAACTATCAATGGAATACACATCCAAGCTATTTTCCCATTCCCTCTAGACAATGCAAATTCCCTTCCGTAAATGATATCCTTCATTGATTCTAATGTTATGTCCAACACAACTGCACAAAGATCTCAGTAATTCTAGTTAACAACTTCTATGCATTGTATAGAAGCAACCATTCCACTCAACCAATAAGATAGATACGTAAACCTCGACGCCATATGATTATCCTTCATGAAATACCATATATTCTTCCGTCTTGTAAAGGATAATCAGTTAAATCATTCCACATGATAAAGTTAAAAAGATCCACAGAAACAGCTCCCAATTTCACACCTCCTTTCTTCTCAACCAAGAACCCAATCAAACTGAATCACTTCCCAATGGAAAAGATATGAAAATAAAGTATGCAAACAATTCACTAATTATTGGTGGGAAACAATTAACTTAAAATATCAACAAAGAACTCAGTTTTTGTTTTCATACAGAAGATGGTCCTCTTGCACAAATAGGAAAACTTCATCAAATAAAAGATGAGTCTATGGAATGCATGCAAGGAAAAATATGGGGAAACAAGGTATTCCATGAATGTATGTTGAAAATGAAAGAAATGAAACATCCTTGTCTCTCAATACTCATCCATGAATGAAGACCAAAGATGCAATTCCAAATTCAGTAATAAATTTTGAACAGTTCCAAGGTCCAAAAAACTAAAGAAAGACAGTACTTCCTTACCTTTTGATGATATGAAAAGTGGGCCACTCTTGAATACCTGAGGAGAAATAAAATACCTGAATTAGTCAAGAATCTGCAAATAAAACAATCAGAGTAACATTAAATTGCACAAAACTAGCACACCCTTCAGGGAGAAGCATGCACACACAAAAATAGCTGACAAACTTTTGCCCCCTGAAAGGAGACAAGCATGTGCACCAACACAGCAAACAACAGGCATAGTGGATACTACGCAAGCTGAAAAGAAAAGCAAAGGAGCGCAAATGAAACAACAAATCCAATAATAGGCATAGTGCATGCTAGGCAAGCTGAAAGATAAAATAAGTACAGAAACCACATACACACAGGCAACACGGATGCAAACATATGGAAAGCTGAAATGAATGGCTAAATGAGGATCGTTGCATAGTAAGAGATGAAATTAGCATCAATGAAAGGATGGAATGGAATAAATTACTGCCCCATCTATAAAAGGCAACCTCCATTGATATCTGGTTAGAGAAAACTTGCTTACCCAAGTGAACTTTTTGAGTCATTTTCACAATACTTGATAGTCTCGGAGGTAGAGCTCCCTAAATTCTAGGCCGAATGACTCGCATTCACCAATCGCAGCTGATAATAAGCTAACTGGCTTCAGTCTACCCATGTCTCACAGCACTTGTGCTGGGCAATGCAACATTTGCCCTCTTTCTACAGTTCATCAATAACAAAATGTGCATTGCCTACAAAAACATGCAAATGAAACTAGCTACTTTTCATCAATTTTTTTCTTCTTCTTGAGAGGCAAGCAAGCATCAGCAACGTGCCACAGACTCAGCCACAGTGGATTCATATCTTACTCCATTTGTGCTGGGCAATGGAACCCTCTTTTTTATATACTTCCGTACAAACAGTAACTTGAACAATTAAGCATTCCCTACTAAAAATGAAAAGGAAACAATACGCTTCATGTTAAAAGAAATCCCTTCAGAAGTATATCCTAAAAGAGGGGGAAAAAGACACCTGGCCTTGAACAAGTGGTCCTGTTGAGGCGTTATCGAAATTTCCACGAACATCCAGAAATTGACTCACTTTGAGAAACAGTATATCTAAAAATAGCACGTAGCAAGCAAGCCCCAAACACAGCATCCAATTGGGGTATTTCGAAAGCGGTGGACGGGCCGTGCCAGCTCCAACCACCACCCAGTTTTTGAAAACTCCTACCATAAAGGGATTTATGTATGCAACCCCTAAGGAATACTAAAAATTTGCATACTATCCACCAGAAATTGCAGTCTGTATAGTGCCCCCTAAACCAAAGAGAATTTCTGGCTACAACCCACAAAATTGAACAAGAAATGCAATGCAAGGAAAAGAAAGAGACATAGAGTTCAATAGAAGAGAAGAAGAACCAAGACAGTGAGACTCCATACCGTGTTCGTAACTCCTGCTCTTAGACGGTCGAACGGTGCGACCGTGGCCGACATCTTTAGAAACTAAAGCATGGAAATGTCACCGGAATTGGTCTCAGATGCAAGCAGTTCAGCTTCCCGGCATCATATTCCATCCGACGGTGGAGAAGTACGGGAATGCAGATGAGGTTCGAGGGGATCAACAGCTGGGATCTGAAGAAGTGAAGAGTGGATGGAAGACAGAAGGATGGAAGACTTGTGATTGTAGGGTTGGAGTGTGAAGGAAAGGTACAAGAAGACGACAACTGAAGCAAAGGCTCTTGTTCCTCTCTTTCTTTCCTTTTTTTCTTTTTTTTTACAGTGGAGATGGATAAGGGAAGAGAGAGAGTGTTGGCTTGTTGAGAAAGTTAGTAGATTAGGTAGATAAGCAGACGTGGATGTAAATGAAAATATTTTTTGGTATTGAGGCAGTTGGGTCTGGTTTGGTAGGCCTTGATCAATGCCATATTGAAGGCTGCTTCAATGGCAGCTAATGCATTCTTAATAATTCTCATTCACTCTCACTTTTCAGTAAGGACTTCAATTCGAATGGGTCTAATCGAGTTTTGAATCTTCTCAAATTTGAACCTAAATTATAATTAATTAACTCAAATCAACTTAAATAATTTGAGTTCAAGTCAAAATATATTTGTAGGATCTAAGCTATGAAGACTTATTCAAGCTGGTACTTACTCGAGTGGAAAATGAATTTTTTGTCTTACTCTATTAATATAAAATTTATATTATAAAATAACACAAAAATTAAATTTTGTAAACTATGGCTTTCAGATCAAGCTCCATCTTTTATGTGCTAGTCCTTGCCTGACCCAGATGCTAATTTGGTCCAACTAGTTAGCCCCAAAAACGAGTCCACTCCAAGCCCAACTCATTCTGAACCTGAATTTTTGAGGTTTTCATGCAAATTCCTTGCCGACCCGAATGCTAATTTGGTTCAACTAGCTAGGCCCAAAAATGATTCCACCCAAGCCCAAGTCAATCTGAACCCGAATATGCAAAACATATTAAACTTGGGCCAAGATGCACCTCTAACTTCAACTCTCTAAGATTAATGTTGCATATGGGTCGGCTCAAATTCAAACCCGATTAATTTTAACAAAATTTGTAAGAATTTGATGGACTTGGGTTTGGGCTAGAAGTAAGTTGTAATCCTAATATCCTATAACAGTATCTAGGATTAAGAAAGTTCATATCAAGGTTAAATAGACCTCAATGTCATAAATCATAGTTCACAATTCACAGTATGCCGATTACCTTGCTTGATGAAGATGAGATCAAATACTCTCTTTTCTGAATCATTTAGTTTATACAAGTCACGATCAAATTCACCCGAGCACTTAATTTTGATACGATTAGAATGAATTATGTTTTAAAATATCTATTTTCATGTAAATGCCACGTTAACAATCTCATTCATACCAAATATATACCCTTAATTTGCCCCAATCACCAATCATTATTTGATTTAAAATTATTTATTCACTCACCAACTGGTTGCCTCCCGTCTCAAAATGAGAGAGGTTGAGAGTTCAATCTCCCATGGCCTTAGTAAATTAGATTTACTTAGTTTTGCTGCACTGAAACTACTTTTTACGATTTACTCAAGCTACTAATTACGATTAGGGTTGCTCTTAATCTGGTCCATGACTATTAGTTGACTTATAGTTATTTAAAAGTGATTCACATTGTTAGCTTAATTCCTCAAAAGCCCATATTCCATAGTCATGGACCAGATTAAGAGCAACCCTAATCGTAATTAGTAGTGAGAGATGAGACTAACAAGAAGTCCCCATAGTATTCGGCAAATGATTGTCACAGTGACTTGGATGGAGACCTCGAGTTGACTGGATCAAACCAACAACCCAACCAACGAATGGTAAGGCTTTTTCTAATTAAAAAATAATAATGTCCCTACATGTTTGCTTCAAGGACATTTATTTTGACATCTTTCATATTAAAAAAAAAAAAATTCCTAAATATTCGTTCAAATTGGACATGTGAGGCTAGTTTTGATCATGACCTGACCTATTTGCCCTTTCATGTAACCTTGATTTTAGTTTATCACATAGTATTTTTTTATTATAGAAATAGTCATATATATTCAATTTTTTTTTAATTTATGTGTGAAAAATAGCAGGATGCCCAACGTAAAACTCCCATGGGAGTTCCTACACTATTGTGATCAATTTATTTTATAGGTTAATAGATCCTTTTCATTCCTCACCAGCCACATTACTGTTGCCACGTGGTTTCCAATCAATATAAGAAACTTTTAGTTGTGAATAGATTGCATCATGTGAACTCATGGTTGCTCCAAAATATGATCATTAGTGTATATATAATTAAAAGAAATGTATAAATGACTATATGAATAGAGTGCGAATGTAATTTAATCTTTATTCAATTATCCCATCTCATCAAATGAACAATTAAAAAAACAATGGTTTATAGCACTGCAATTTTTAATGATCAAAATTAAAATGTTCAAATAATCAAACAAGGATTTAATTTCACATAGAACCTATTCATATAGGCTGCACATTTCATCTGATCATGTGACCCTCTAATCACTTCTTATGATTATTCTTTTTATTCCATTTTAGTTTACCCATTCTCCATGGAGTTTTTCATTAGAAATAGGTAAGAAAAAACTGAAAGCCATAGTTCGTTTAATTCCTCAAAAGCCCATATTCGACTTGAAATAAGTTTCAATTTTATAAGTTTAATTCAATATCTGGATAGTCTCTAGATCATCAAAAGCCCATATTTTTTATTTCAAATATCGGCCGCTAATCTTTTTAAGTTTTTTTATATAAAAACAAAAAATAAGGCTGATATCGGTCTTTATTAGAAAAAAAAAATACAATATCGGCCGATATCATGGCCTATAAGTCACCGATATACTATGAACCCCCACTGATATATCATCAATATTAGATGGGGGATGGGGCTGAAGACCGTTATTTTTTTTATTTCTTTTAACAACCAATATGATCCATATCGGCCATTTCTGTACAGCCAATATGTATCATATCACTCAATACATATTGACCTTCAAAAATCCAATGTGTCAACCAATACAATACGTATCAGCCGATATTAATACCTCTGTTCCTTAGTAAAATATATCAAAAGATCTACAAAACATCTAAGAAACTAGTATGAGCTAAGCTCGATTGGAACTGGACCAATGGACCGGAGCAATCACCAATGTCAAGATTGAGTTGCGTCCCACGCTCAGTCGGCCAAAATAGATGTGGAGCATGATCTCGCTTTTCTGCCATTTCTTGGCTCACATTTAAGAAAACTGGACCATATAAATTACTTTCTCTTGATATTTGGAAAGACTCGCATGCATGAATAGAGACTTCTATGCTCAAACTAGTCATTACCTAGCCACAGGGCTATTTGGTGATCAAACTAGCCTTATTTTGCTGTTGGAGCTTCTATAGTAATCATGGCACAGATCTATAAGGTTGGAAGTTCTGAGAATAGTCTAATTATGAAAATGTCCAAATTCCAAACTGAAAAGCCTTATGAATGTACATCCATAATAAATGCTTTTGCATATAACATTTTCTCTATCCTCTAGTGGAGCGAATGCCAATTTATGAGGACATCAGAATGAAGCCCATGCAAAGGTGAGCCATCAAGGTCCACGATCTGTAGATGAGAGGTATGGTCCCATGGGCAGTGAGCCAGCTGAGTTAGCAATCCTTAGCATCTTTTTTGCTCTGGGTTTGAAAATGGGGGCAAAACCTATCTTCCATATAATTTTTAACAGTGATGTGACTCAGTTTTCCAATAGTCACATTATAGAGGTGTGGAGGGCGGTGACAAGCTTCAGTTCAGAGCACGCCATTCTTCCATCCTCGCAGTTTTCGGGAGTTTAGTTCATGGTTATAGTGAGTTTAGTTCAAAAAACCATGATATTACACCCCCCCAGCTAAGTGGGATTTTTGCTATTATGATGACGAGTCACATTATGTACACCCATTTAGTGACATCTTGACCCTAGGTAAATGAATTCAGCAGTTGAAGAAGTACCTTGCATAGATTTTTTGTAACCCTGCTTAAGCAAACTAGGGATGGTCTTCGACAAGAAAACATGGACTTCGTCTGTGTTGGATTGCTGACCCTCTTCAGAGGCAGGGAGCTTCAGAACATGTCAGTCAAGAATCTGTCAAATAGCATGAAGTTTTGCAAGAGAAGGCCAAAGTTATCTGCAAATTGTAGGATCTGTATGGCCAAGTTGCCGTGACTAAGCATAACCCCATCAATTCGGCAGACCTGGTTTTCATGGAGAACAAACCTGGTAAATGCCTCAACACATTGTACAAAGGGTTCCCCCTAACAAAGTTCCCTGCGAACACCAAATGCAGATGGAACCATTGAGAAGAACCTCAAAATTGGAGAGGTGACAATACTGTTATGTGAGGAATGATAATAGGGGATCTCATGGCTATTGCTCAAACCTATAGCATATACTCACATAGCAAACCAAGGTAATTATTAGAATTACTGTTGACAACTCAAGTGAAAAGTTTCTTTAAATGAAAATAGGTACAATCACGCTATAGCACTGACATGATCTTGAAAATGAAAGTAAAATTATTTGGTTTACGGGCCTAACCCTGTCCTCTTCTGTCATAAATGGCTCATTTGTTGTTTCATAAAGTGGTACCACCCATAAGACCCATACTTTGCTGTGATTAGGTAGGTTTGGAATTTCAGATGAGCCAACCAGGCCTTTGACAAGACGTGTATTACCATTTCTGGCCACTACCCAAAAGTGCAATCAATTTCATTGAAATGCCTGTACTTCACTTGGATTTGGCTTAATCAAGGTGCAACCCAATGAAACATCGATTATTTGTAATTGCAGATCAACCAACTCAGTTGTTTCCAGATATAAATAAAACATATCGATCTTTAAATGCTAATAGCGTGTCTCATTTATTCTACCACAGACATGACTGCCAACCATAAGCAATCCCATTCATTAACTTCAAAAATGATGCCAAGGTCGTAGTAGATTCATAGAGCCACATAGACCTGACTGCCAACCATAAGCAATCCCGTTAATTAACTTCAAAAATGATGCCAAGGTCGTAGTAGATTCATAGAGCCACATATCAAATATTCATACAAACTTGAGCCTGAATACCCGTCGCACTTTGCTTCCATGGACCAGTGCTTCCCTTGGAGAAAAGCTTGGACTTCCATATACACCCACTAAAGATCCAGTTTGCTGACAGTGAGAAACAAAACCAGCTCATTAACAGCAGATCTGTTCGAGAATGTATGACTAGGAAGTTGAAAAGAAGGGGTGCACTACTATGGTCCATGAGAACCACTGATCCAATTTCCAATCCAGATAATTCAGCCATGTGTATTGGTTTCCTAAGTGTAATGTGTGTGTGTGTTTTTTTATTTTTATTTTTTGGGAAAGATTGATTCATACTTGATCAATGAACAGTTGATCCATGAAGATGTATAAGTTCATATTCAATTATTTTTTTAGATGTTATGCTTATTTATTTTAGTATTAGAGAAAATAGCACCATAATGACTCTACTCATATGGGTCTACTTCCTGAGCAGTTCAAGAGATCAATGCCCGGCAGCTGATGGAATGCAAATTGAATTTCTTGTCCTGGACTAAAAACAAAAAAGAAAAAGAAATCGACTGTGAGGTCCGAAAAATCACACCTCCCTCAAGGATTGTTTAGGAGATCAATTTCATGCTGGGGATCTGCTGAGGTGCATGATGGTTGAGGTTGACAATCTTGGCAAGGGTTTCCTTGTTCGCCAATTGAAGTCTTGGATAAGCATCTGGTAGGTGGATTCAAGCAGCCCACTATCTTGGATATAACTGGAAACTTTTCAGGGTTGCTATAATTGGTTGATTCGGAGATTCCATCTCTAGCAGGTCTAGAACATGTTTCTGTTGGCCTGTGAAACAGTAAATGAGCCACACTCCTGTCTATGGGATTGGTATCTGTTTCTGTATCAGACAAACAGGTAGACCTGCAGACAAGAAAAAAAGGGAAAAGATTAAAGAACAATTTTGTAAAGTTGCCACTGAACTCCACAAGAAGGGTTAAAAAATTTCTTTTACAAAAAAATGGCCAAGTGGTCACATCATTACAGTCAATACAAGTGTAATGATGACAATGATGATTGGTAACAACAAAGAAATATGCGGATGGAATTAGGTTTTAAAGATAAAAAAATTGAATGAGGTTTAGAGTAAGCCCGAGCACACAATGCCAGGTTTTCTGACAGCCTCAGAAGGGTGCTCCACCCTGACACATCAAATAGATTGGATGTGGGTGCAAGTGTCAGAATGTGACACAGATGTGAGGTCTTGGCTGGGCAAACTAAAAAGTATTAGAACCTTGAGACTCGGCACTATATTTAAATAAATTTAAATTTCTTTTTGATGAAAATAAGGTGTCAAAATAACAATGTTAGAAAATAATGTACTAGTTTTTTTTTTTAACATTAAGAAATAGTTTCTCCAAACACTCAAGTGACAAGCATATCAATATTTTAATTAGTTTCAAAAAGAGAAATATGTGGTAATATTTTAATTAGAATTTCTTCCATATTCTCAAGCACCAATTACTCACAATAACCACTGCAATTTGAGAAACTCAGGCTAGTCTAGAACAATTTTTTTTTTCAATACATGCTGAACTGTGTCCATTTAGGATAATAATGCACGGCACAGATGCTCCTACCTTTCCTTACTGTTAAGTTCATCAACACCACCATCTTTATCCTTGCTGTTTTTGTTGGTACTGCTTGTATCACAAACACTTTGTCTTTGCATAGCACTTCTCGCCAAACGAAACAAACTATCTCGAATACAAAGTCTTGTTTTGATTTCCAACTGCAAAAAAAGAGAACAAAATATGAAGTTACTCAGGACATACGTTCCATGCAAAATAACTTATTTTGAGTGCTCCCCACTACCTTTCCCACGACATCTTTAAGCTGGTTAAATATGGTTTCCACTAGTGAACATTCATCATTCAGCATAGACATCCTAGTTAAGTCATCTTGTTCTCCCAGCAAATTCAACTCCTGAGATGGAAGCTTTACTGGATTTTCTTCAACTTCGGCTTTACTTGGAAGCAAATCCCCTTGATTCTCTTGTGAGTAATTATGATTGAAAGAGTTATCAGTACAAGTGCCCAGATGTACCAGTTCTTCTTGTTGCTTTAGAATGGCAAGCATTGCCTGGACTTGCTGGCGCCGCCGTAACTTTTCTATCTTTTCCTGTGGTGTCATTGTCAAAGACCTTGAAGGAGACTCTGGTAGCTTCTTTGGGGCACTTGCAAGCCTCGATGAATCAGGGGAGTAGTCATAACCAGCCATAACCAGTTGGCTTTGGTCCTTCTCTGCATGAATGAGTGGTAGCACAGGTACTGCAGGAAAGTGTTGTGCAGGATATCCATATGCAGAATGCATGAATGGGTTGGAGGTATGCAGGTATCGCAAAGATTCAGGCCCTCCAAGTGGCCTCTGTGGACTAAGAACTGATGATGGAAAGGTTTCTGGACCAGAGCTTGCAGAGACATGCATTTTCAAGTTCCCCAATTGTTGGATTTGGTCTGTGGAAGGGGACTGAGCACCAAACACATTCTGAAGCAATTTTGATTTTCTCTTTTCATCTGATTTCTTTCGACTCTTCAATGGTTTTCTTTCTCTATTCACCTGTGCAAATATCAACAATAAGTAAGACTATAGTTGTCAGATCTGTTCCGAATCCCATTCTGGTATTGTCACAGTAGCAGAACATTATGGCCTTCCATCCATTTCTGTGTTCCGTTTGGAAAAGAAAATATAAAAAATTAAAAACAAAAAAACATAAAATATGAAAAAATAGTACACTAATAATAAAAAATGTTGCAATTAATTATTTTTTTATCATTTCACACTAATATGAACAAATAAAAACATAAATGATCATTAAATACATATCCATGCTTATACTCTCAAGAAATAATAGCATGATCAAGTACTAATTTCAGGGGGCTTGAATTTTATTCTCATAGGAATAAAACAAAAATCCAATTAGGCAAAAAAGACCAAGAAATAAACTCGAATTCTCATTCCATTCAAAATCAAAAGTCCAAGTTCAAAACACATGGTCGCATATGTCTATTTCACTTTTTTTTTCTTCAATTTTTGTCACATCCATAAAAGGCCAACCCTATGGATTTTAAAAAGACTTGACGAAAAACAAGTGCACAAAATTCCAACCCAAATTTCAATTTCTAGCCACTTGATTTTAGTAGTCAAAATGACTAGGCATCCTTAAACAATTCAAGGATGTTTGTAATTTCAATAATTAAGAACAAGAGTCCAAAAGACAGATTTTAGGCTAAAATTTGGTCTACTTGTAGCCCATCAAGTCTACTTTTAATCCATATGGTTGGGACTTAAATGGATTTGATTTTTTTTGAAGGATAAGATGAAAACATTAGAGTAGAACAGCCAAGGCCAAAGCAGGCCAATTTTGCCCAAATTAAACTTGTTCTGGCTAGAATAGATTGGAATGGCCTAGAATAGAATAAGGTACAAAACTTTAAGCGCCACAATAGTTGTTCATCATTTATTAAGGTACATCTGGTAGCCTAGGAAGAAGTAATTAAGTCAAAATTGAAGGGAGGGCTAGGAATTGCTCCAGTTAGAGTTAGAAATCAAGCTCTTCTGTGCAAGTGGGGCTGGCAGTTTGGTGAAGAGAGAGAAGCCCTGTGGACTCGGGTCTTGACTGCGATTTATGGGTTGGAAGATGGTAGTGGATGGGTATTAAGCGACAACATTGAGAAATTTGGAACACCAATTTTCGAGGCCTGGTGGAGACAATGTCAAGATAGATCAGTGTTGGGAAGGTTGTATAAGGGCAACATTAGGAGGTTGGTGGGGAGAGGAGACACAACATTGTTTTGGACTGATCTATGGTTCGGCGACAAGCCTCTAAAGGAGATGTTCCCTAGATTATATCAAATATCTATGAACAAAAATGCCCTAGTACAGGATTGCAATCAGGTTGAGGGCAATGACATGAATCTGGACTTAAGATGAGAGCTTAGATCCTTCGAGATAAGGAGTTGGGAGGACCTTCTTACCCAACTGGGGGAATTCCCGGTGTCCCTGGGTGAAGAGGATGAACCTTGGTTTGGACCAGTAACTCCTAGGGTTCATATTCAGTGAAGTCAATGGTAGAGTTATTTCTAGATCAAAAACACAGTGCGAACTTCACCCCTAGGTTAGCTTAGAATGGGCTGGCTCCCCCTAGGGTCCAAGCCTTTGTGTGGTGTGACCTAAAGGGGAAGATCCTAACTAGAATGGACCTTAAGAGAAGAGGCTTGTTGAGGGATGGGGATGATCTTAGTTGCCCCCTGTGCGATCATCCTAAGGAGGAGGTTGATCATCTCTTCATTAGATGTCCTATCGCTAGGAATCTCTGGTTAAATTTTGTGAGTCTATTCAAGGTTTCTTGGGTTTTTGGGGTAACTTGTGCAGGTGTGGTGGAGTTGTGGCCGTTAACGCGATTTAGTCCTAGGTTGTAGGCAGCTTGGAATACGGTACCGTTTGCAGTCCTTTGGATCCTGTTAAACACGAATTTTTTTTTAAGGAAAATCAATTGAGGTTAACGACCTCCTCCAGAGGGCTAGGTGGAGGCTATGTCTATGGCTTCTTTCAGGGAAAGACTTCAAGGTGCTCAAACCAATAGACTTCTTGGCGTCATGGGAGGGTTGTATGAGTGGAGTCAATAGGAAAGTGATGATAATCACTACCTAGGATCCTCCTCCACGTGATGTTATGAAATTTAATGTCGATGGAGCCTCTCGGGGAAAGCCAGGACCAACAGGAATACAAGGTGTACTCAGGGATCATAGGGGGTCTTCACAGAAAAGGTGGGGATTAGGGACTTAAATGAGGCAGAACTACTTAGTATTAGGAGGGCGCTGACCATCTGGAAAGTCTATAGGAAAGGCTCACTTGTCATAGAGGGAGACTCGGCAAACGCAATTAAATGGGCCAAGGGACTCAAGCGTCCCCTGTTGAAACTGATTACCATAGCTAGGGAAATAAGGGACCTGTCCTCAGGGATGGATGTCTCTTTTGCTAAAGTGAGTCATACAACAAATATGGTTGCAGATTTCTTTGCTAAATTTGGGATCAACAACTCAGATTCAGGGATCTTCTTTCTTTGAGCAGGGTTTTTGTATTTTTGTGGTGGAGACTATATAACAGTTTGTTTTATCCTTAGTTTCGGTCTAACTCTTCTAGACCGCTTTCTTTCGACGTTTTGCTTCTTTTGTACTTGTTTTTCCTATTTAATGAAATCTTTTTTGAGAGGACAAAGTACATAGTTAGGATTGGGAAATAGTAATGAGAGTTATAAATGACTGAGATTGAGTTTACGATGAATTGATAGAATTTAATAATGTGCATTGATCAAGATTTTTAATTAATCATAAGATATTATTAATAACAACAATAAAATATATAATATATATTAGATATCAAAAGTTCTACACTTTAACTTGGGCTTTCAGGTCGGCCAAGCCCTAAGAATACAAGGCCCAGGCTCGACTTGAATTTAAATTGGGCCATATTTTTTGAACCTTAATTCGGGCCTGAGTCTAGGATAAGTAGAGTCGGGCTCTAAATATTTCAGGTTGGGCCTACGTCGACACAGGTTAGGCTCGACCCAAGTTGCACCCCTAGACATAGATAATGCAAAAATACATAAAGAGAAGATGATGACATGGCCAAGGTTCAAGGGGTATCACGTAAGGAACAAATCATTGATTGGATGACTGGATCCAAATATACAATATGGGCCCCATCCATGATGGTCATACGATCATGATTTGGGAACCACTTTGAAGATCCCCCATTTACCTTCCAAACACAATTTACGGATTGCTAGTTGGATACATGGATCAAAAAATAAAAGGCACAGCCCACTTATGATGATCATACTATCATATCTTGGGAAGCACTTGGGAGAACCTCCATTTACTTTCGAAACACAACTTACAGATCGTCAATTAGATACATGGGTCAAAAGATACAAAGTGCGGCACACCTACGATGATTCCATGATTATAAGTCAAAATTCAACTTAAAGGTCCTTAAATAAGTTAGCTTCCTAATGCAACTTACAGATCTGAAACTTGAGTTAGGGTAAGAAAGTAATGGTTTAATTACAATGCTCAATTCTAGGTGCATCCACTTTACGATCATGTGGGGCCCACTAACAGATCTTAACATGCCTCGAAATCATATAGTAATAGAAAGATCATTGAAGCAACTATCCTCTTGAACCATAGATCCTGCAAGGTCTTTTAAACAATGTTTGTCTTAAAGAGAAGTATCCCCACTTCTCCCCCTCCAAGCACAACCCTAAATTTCTCCCCATCCAAGACACTTCTGGGGATAATTAGGCAGACATTTTTGGGGTAAATAGAGTGGCACAATCGACAATAGGGCCTAGGTGTAAATTTTGACCCATTTTCTACATGAATTTCCTTCATGGTTTGGGTCTTGTTTATTAGTTAGAATAACTATAGAGCATAGTTTAATATTTTCGCTTGCTTGTTTAATTGGAACAAGATGTAGAAAGTACTACACTGTTTCCTGTTGATCCAACATATAGGACCCACTTTTTATTGGCTTTATTGTAGATATTCCTATGTAAGTAGTAAAAACGGTGCATGACCCCATCTTTGGCTTGAAACATTAAAATGAGAGAGAGAGAGAGAGAGAGAGAGAGAGAGAGAGAGAGAGAGAGAGAGAGAGAGAATGCTTTTGGAAAGGCTTCCAAATAAAAACCCACCTCGGGTTTGTCACCATGCATATGGACATCCATGTAGCACTTGGGAGGCTCCCCTTGCCCCATTCACATTGAAAACCTTGGGCATCAAGTTTCTACACTAGTAAGTGTGTTTCATAGTGTTTTGATCTCCTCTTGAGTCCCTTTATCCTTTAGTAGAGTTTTTGGTGGATTGGCCATTGTAGAAGTTCTAGTTAAGCTAACACTCATATGGGACTACATCAAAAGACTGTTAATGCAACACTGAAGTTGGAAATGTAAAAGTACAGTGGCCCAACGTGAGATTACAGTGCCTTCAGATTGGAAGCATGTTCAGGTAGGACACATGGCCTAGGTGAACAAAAATATAGATCAGAGGGAACACGCCACAAAGATAATCCACGGCTCCAAAAGTAATCCAAATTTGAACGTCAAGGGTGGAGAATGGACTGCAATATATCTTATTTAAGAAGTGTCAACTTTCAGGAAGCTGATGATTAGGATCTCAATAAGGTGAATTTTTGGTGTATTCCTCATCCATTTTGGGGATGGTCAGATCAGTGGCTTAGATCACTGAAACCAATACCCCACTTAGACAAACTGTAGGCCTGTGTATACCTTGCATTCAGTCAAAGATCAATAATTCCACTTCATATAAACAATCCAATCAAGACGCAGAAAGATTAACTGATTGAAGCCACCAGTACTTTGATGTTCAGAAAACAACTAAACCAGTCACACACGAATGCACATCACAGGATTCTAAGTTTAAGAAGAAAATAACACAAGGAGCATTTATCTCTTTTGTCAATAGAAACTACCTTGCACCCTAGGTGCCTGTGCATCTTACTATCATTAGCAAGTAGTGAATGAGGTGCCTTCGTCTCTGCAGTTGTCTCCGTACTATCTTCTGTCTGTCAAAGCTAATAAAGTAAGTGTGAAGCATTCTTTCTTTGATCATTTTAAGTGAAAGACAAAAAAGGAAGCTACTTTTAATCAAGTATGTGTTGATAGCCACATACCTTCTCCTCCAAGCATCTATTTTTCAGTCCAGAAGCTTCATTCATTCTGTCATAGTCAGGGACAAGAGGCTGGGTTTCCAATGGTGCAAAATCTGTTTTAACTTCAAAACGATCTATTTTGGATGTAAATCCTTTTATGTCAGTGCTAGGAGAGCTTGCAACCACTGCATAAGATTGGGTCGGGCTAGCAATCACATCTGCAGAAGATGACCACAACTCATCTGCATGTCCAAGCATTTCATTTCCCAGGATGGAGTCACCATTTCTGCAAAATCATCTCTTGTGAGGATGACCAGTCAGATAATAGCATTATATCATTTAAAAAAAAAAAACAGGAATTCAAGCTTCTAAAATTTGCCATTCTTTTATGCCTTCAGAAACCAGATTAGATTCAAAGTGAATGCAAATGACAAGGTGGCTGTGTTTGATGCCTGAGACAAAATATCCCACGGTGGATGCCTTGAACCATAATTTCTATCTGGACTGCTCACCAGGCAGGCCACATTGTTTCAATCATATGCAGGTTCCAGAAGGCATCACCAAAATCCAAATTCAGTATATGTTGGGACCGTACAGGTGGTGACTTGACCAGCATTTTTGGCCAGGTTATTGGCAGTGTTCCAACCTGCTAAATGGTGTATGCAGCAAACTAGCCAAATGTGAAAGTGCAGATATGCAGCAATAGATATTAGACAAGCACAAGTTGTATTCACGACTGTCCGAACTTCGATGAATATTCTTTCATGATACCAACTTAGGAAAATGCATAATCAACAATTTAGAGAAAAAATATCAGGGCATACCATTTAAAAGCAAGAGAAAATATTAGGTCATAAAGCACTACCTGAAGATTCTATCAAGATCATCAAAGTTTCCAATGTTGTCCCAGCTGTACTCAAGAAATCTGTCACTCTCCCTATCTTCATAGTCATTTCCAAATAATGCAGGATCAGAATGTAGTTGACCTGCATAAGCAGTTGCAGATTGATAAATTTCCTTCAGATATGTAAGATCTTTGTTGACAGGCATATCTTCAATTTAGAAGTTTATAAATTATTGTAGCATTACCTTTAGCTATATCTAAATTGGCAACTTCAGTAAATTCATTAGACACTTTGTTACCAACAGAATCCTGACAACTACCATCAGCAGGCCATGAATCCACGTCAAGTCTTGGAGTTGAAATTTCTTTGTTTGTATTGAGGCAGGAATTGTTTTCCAGCTTAGCATCAAGAATATCATTTTTGGTCACTGATGTTTTTTGCTCGTCAGACTTAACAACGGTGCTTACTTCTTGACAGGTTTGCTTTCTGCTCAAATCCGCATATGTATACAGTGTTTTGTCCTCACATCCCTTGGGGTAAGGTACAATATGGTCATCATTCTGATTGGTTTCATCCCATACTATATCTGCAAGCTGTGAATTAGACAATAAAAAACAATATATCAGATATCTCTGTCATCAGCCAAACTCGGAACGGAACCTGTTGATGTAGAACAGTGCATACTTTCTAGCTTTTGAAATATAATATAATCATCCTTGTATAGTGATAACCTGTTTTGAGATGGTTAACTTAATATGCCGGGTGAGTAATTAACCCAGAAGTATAACCTCTTGATCTTCTACCATGAGTCACATAACATAATAGATCCATGACCATCAACCATTAGTATAAATATGGCAAACATCAGAGTAAGATAATATGTAGCTGGGAGCAACCAATCCCTTTTGGAGTATCCTGATGTTTTGGGTCCCTCCCAAGACTACAATTCAAAGACACAAAGGTTTCCAATGGAAAAACCCGTAACCAAAACTAATCTAAGAATGAAGAATCAAAATGGAAACAGGAGACATAGATGTTAAAGTCACTACCAACTATAAACCACATGCTTGAGAAAGAAGGAGCCCTAAACTGGCTATTTGGTCCTCTACATAAAAAGTGCAATCAAATCCCTCAAAACTTCTACACAAAAAGTTTGAATAAAGAAGTGTCCTCCATACTCCAAATGGCTAATCCTTGCACTATAAAGAGTCCAATTGCAATCCTTCAATGATTGAAAGTGATCCCAAAATTGGACCAATAGGAAAATAACAAAGAGATCTCCTATTTCCTTCACAACTAGACTTACTAAATCTCTCTACTTTATCTATATGAAAGAGATAAGGCAACTTGAAATGAATCTTGACTATTTGTTTATTAAATAATTGTGACTTGCTTCGATGTTAGCCAATAAAAAGAAAAAAAAAAGGATTTTTTTTCCAAAATGGCTAAAAAATGGAGAAAGGATTTTAAGACTTGATTTGGTAAGTTTGAAAGATTTGACTTGTCTTATCATATTAATATTAAAACAGAGAAATTTGTTAAAAAAGGACCAAAAATAAGGGAATTTATGAATGGATTTAATGAGTTTGAAGGATTTGTCCACCCTCTTCATGTTATTATCTAAAAATATGAGAAAATCATCCAAAAAATTAGTAAAAATAGAAAAAAAGGATTTTGCCATTACGTTTGGTGAGTTTGAAGGAATTGGCCCACCTTTTTCATGTTAGTATTTATAAAAAAAAATTGAGCAAAAAATTGTGAATTGGAGAAAGAGTGACTTACTACTAATTTTTTGACCAATGCTGCTCCCAAAAAGTGGATGCTTTTCATAAATCATTTCACACATTACCAATATAAAAAAACCCAAAAATGATGGAGACAAAGATCAATTTGGTGAATTTAAAGGTTTGTGAGATAGTCATAGAAATGGCAAAGTTTCTTTGTTCAATGTCCTTTACAAGACTATGTCATGTGCAAATTCTGCATGCCCTTGAGAAAGAATAGAAGATTAAAATTAGTTGTGCATTATCTAAGGTTTGTTGAGGTTTCTCCTATCAAACTTAGATCTTTTGTTTTCAAGTACACATGCCACTTCTTTTCAATTCTATAAATTGGTTATTATTTCCTTAATTTTGTTTTTTACAAATAGATTGTTGATTCAATATATTATGTATTTCACATTGATGTTAAAAGTTTTAATTGTTAGTATATGATTAGACTTCTAAATAGATATTTTTTCGTGGATTAATTAGTTTAGTTACAAAATAAATTAACAGACGACCCAAATGTACATGCGGAGCACGTAGAATGACTACTCTATACCAAAAGAGATGGTTTTAAGAGACTGTCAAATGAATCAAGCTATTAACAATGAGTAAATCCAAAGGTTAAGATAGGCAGCCTTCTAGGAAAGAGGAACAATAGGATTTTCGTTAGAGGGCTTTTTATTGCTAAGAAAAAATAGAATATCTCCAGGGAAATTCTAACCCTTTTGCTACAAATGTTTTCTTTCTTTCAGATCACCTCCTCTCTCTCAAATACTTTTCATCTCCTTCAAATCTCTACTTTCTATATGATCTCCTTCTTCTTCATCATCATCATCAAATGTCAAAATCCCATCTATTTGAAGTTGACTTTTTGAGTTCTACTTCTCCATTTGACCCTATCATAAACCACGACGTCAATCACTCTACTATGAATAATATCTTTCTTTATTCTTTCCTTCCACATTATCAGTGGTCTACCTCTCCTTTTTGTAAAGTCTTAGGGCCGTCTCTAGTCTTCTACTAACATGCCCAACCCAAACCACCTCAAATGAGTTTCTCTCAATTTTCCATCTATTGAGGCTACTTTTAAGCTATCCTTAATGCAGGTCACAACGCTATCCTTTAGAGTTAATCCACTCATCCAACGTATCAAGATCATCTTCATTACCTTTGTTGTAAATTATTGTGTAGAGTTGGACATTACGTATATATTGAATGCACCATACCTAAATGTATAGTAACGTGGATCACTATAGGCACTATAGTTAGCTTTCCATCTTAGATTGTACTTTGTCTATATATCTCTTACATTTGTATTATTTTAGACGCAAAAGTGAAATACAATCTTTTCACTAAAAATTATTATCGATCTTTTGTCTCTATTTTCTTTTTCATTTTTCTAATACAACATGGCATAAGTTAGAAATCACAATCTTTGAATTCTTGTCACTATTGTGAGAGAAGTTTTCGTATTTCTCTCTTTAAGGCTGCATTTTCCTCTCGGCAGAGAGCGTTTATAATCTGGTATTCTAGTTTTGTCTCACGATCTTCTTCCAGGAACACTAGGTCAACCATTTCTCTCTTTTCTGCCCTGATAACTGGGTTTTCCCAAACAGTGCCCTAGATTTAGTGAATTAATGAATATTTGAGATGAGAACTCTGTGTTACCCCTATCACATCTTACCCTAGTTTCCATCCATCTAGATGTTCAAAGGGTTCAATCAATGGTGGGGCACATTTTGCCTGGTCTCCTGATTTGCACCAAGGACATCCTCAACAATTATTTTTTAGCTTTTTCCTTATTGATTTAACACGGCATACTATTGTCTTGTTTTCCTCTTTTGCCTTACCCTTGTTGTTGTTAGTACCATTAACCTAGGGTTTTGGTCAACGGTGGCGGCCCATTTTTGCCTTTTATACGTGCATCTAGAACGTCTTTACAGGGAAGTGATTTGTGTGCCGGTACTTTTTCTAACACGGGGAACCAAATGATGTCACTATGGTCCTTTTTCCAATGTATCCCTTCACTCTCCTTCACTCTATGGATAAAATCAGGGGTAAAATGAAAAAAAAGGACCATGGTGACATCATCCGGTTCCCCTTGTTAGAAAAAGTACCAAAGCACAAATCATTTCCCATCTTTCGAACCCTTTTTCTGGTTTTTTATTGGGATTTCGAGCAGCCTTGTTCTTGGACCTCTCAGCCATAGTGCCACCCCGACCTACTGTTGATATCCTATTGATTGATCCAATATTTGTTGGGTGTAGGACCCACTTTTTGAAGCATTTGTGGATTGATTTGCTGCACACCCATAGTTGGCTGCTTCTTTTTTGTGTGCAGATTTCTACTGATTGCTGTATATTTATTATTATTATGGCTTCATCTATGGTTCATTGACTTCATCCACCCTTTTTGGCAAAAATGGGATTCTTGGTCAATCCCCGAACGATGTGACACACATAGGAAAGATTACCATGGCTATTCTCAATGAATCCAATTGTTTACAATGGTCTCATTCAGCAAAAATGTTTATTGGTGCCAAATATAAAGCTCGATTTTATTGATCGCATAGCTATTGAACACCCTACATTGGACCCCAGCCATAAGAACTAGAAAGCTAATGATTTTTTTTGTTCGATCTTACTCATTCAATATATGGAAGAACATATTAAGCAAATGGTTTGTATGTTGCCCACAACAAAGGAGATTTAGGACACTGTATGGGACCTCTATTCAGATGATGATAACTCAGCCTGTATATATCAGATTTGTCAGGATATTGTCCACCTCCGTCAGGGAAAGTCTTCAATAATTCATTATTCCTCAAAAATAGCCATTTTTTATAAGAAAATGTTTTCCTTTGTGGTTCCACTTCAGCTCCGTTTGGATGCACAGAAAAGACCATGCTTTTTCAGAAAATAACGATTTGAAAAGAAAAAAAGTTTTTAAACCCAAGTCTACTTTTAGATTTTTTTTTTTAATGTTATTTTGGAAGAAGTTACTTTTCCTTTCCAAAAAAAGAAGGTTATTCTGGAAAGTATTTTCTCTTAAAAACAGAGATGTATTTAATTTTTTTTGGACAGAAATGGTTATTTTATATACAAGAAATTTCCATTTCCAGAGCCTAACATGGACATTAAAATTCAAGAAGCAAGAACCATCACAACAAAACCGAATCATTCAAATCAAGATGACTAGTGGAATGCTCTAAGAGGCCCTTGACACCTCGGTCATAAAAAAAAGAAGTCAAGATATCAATCTAATTGACAGAAACGAAAGTCCGACACATCTACCTCGTCGTCGTTCCAATCAAACATATCTGAAGCAGATGGAGATCTCTACACCAAAACCCACACCACCAGATGACCAGTCCCTGACCGATTTGTACATAGTAAAATCCGAACGGAAAAAAATGTAGGGTGAAAATCAGCCGCTGTAGAGATCAGAAGAGTCTAAAATCGCCAGGCGAAAACAGGAGAAATTCCGAAAGGTGAAAAGGGTCTCTCTCACAATATTTTTGGACTGCAGCTTTGTGGAGGCCTCTCGATTCGAGAGGTGCATATTGCAGGAGGAAGGGGAAGAGAGAGAAGTGAAAGCACGTGGCGAAGCCTGGTAGAGCGTGGTAGGGCGACGTGGAAGGGGGCGTATCCGAACTTGTGGCGTGGAGCTATGGATCTAATGCTGCGACGTGATTGGTTAGAATGGAATTTGCATTTCATTTATGATGTGAATTTGGATTTCATTTGATTTGAGTGGGCCGGGCTCGGGCTCGGGATTTTTTTTTTTTAAATAACAATGATCGTTTTCTAATAGAATAATAAGACTGATTTTTAACTCATGATTTTTCATGGAATAAATTTAGTAATATGCACTATGCAGGGGTCGAAAAAATGACTGATGTATATTGATTTTATATACACTTATCTGTATTGTATCGATTGTATATATATAATATTGGTTGGTATAGTTGATAATTCAATTTTGAAAAGTCTTGTGGAAAATTTAATAAAATAATATACAAATATTTATAGAATTAAAAATAAAGTAGAGCCCTTAATATGATTGACATAGTTTTTACCATATTTATTTGATTTTTCTAATATTTCTAACATTTTTATGAAATTCAAATTTTTACAACAAAAAATTAAGAACTATAATAGAAGAGATACAATCATTATGGTACATTAAATAACACAATTTTCATATTAGGTATTTCTTTATACTAATTTTCTATTTTTAAATATACTTTATTCATATCAAAATTAGACTTCAAAGATCTAATACTCTATAAAAATGACTTCTTTTAACAACAATATCCTCACCCTAAGTTTTTCATTTTCTATATTTTTTGTATTTTTTCAAACAAAATTCAAGAAAAGTTGAGAGAGAATGCATATTGCCGCATTATTGCAGCGACAATACTATCGCCAGTACACCTGAATCGGCCCATACGCATTGCGGAGCTTTTTAAACCCTGCTTGCATGTCATTTGGACATGTTTGGCTGCTTCAAATTAAGTGACAGTTTTCCATACTCGGTGGAGCAATGGACCATGAGAATTTATATTTCTTAGAAAAAATCTATGCAACCAAACGTGAAAAAATCTCATTTTTTTTTAAAAAAAAAAATCCTTAAAAAGACTGTAAAAACAAATGTACCCTTAGGGCAAAAATGGACTTGGGCAAGCAAGATGCTGTGTTCACATTCCATAATTCACTGAGAGAGAGAGAGAGAGAGAGAGAGAGAGAGCATGAACCAAAATTGAGAAACAATCTGCTGCCACCTTCATTGATGTAAAAACAAATCGAATAAAATACTAAATAATTTTTGTTTGTTAAATCAAGTAAAGTTACAACAATATACAAGTTGATGACAAGTTTACTGATGCTCAACATCGAACCAAAAAAAGAGAGCAGTCCGAGTGTATATGACTCGTACTCGCTGCAATGAGAGAGTCCCCCTGGTCAAAACAGCCTTGGCACCTCCTTCAATCCGTGTCCGTGAAACAGATACACTGTTTTCATTTCCCTTCAATGTTGCAGAAAATGCATCCGGTCCATTGGCCGTGCTCACAATGGGACATGAGAGATAGTCTAATGGGTCTTCCTCACACTGTAGAATGCATCCTTCTATGGTCAGCCTGCCCCTCCTGTGAAGCAAGCAGCATCCAAGTTCTGCTTTGACAGTCAAGTTTGCCACCTTGCAGGTCGAGAGGAACTCAAATGCACTGCATAGACAAGATTAAATGTGTCATTTTTTGCAAGGTGCAAGAGTATCATCCCCAATCCCCAAAAAGTACCCCATATGTAATATAGCACCAAAGACTCCTCCAAATGATACTGTGTAAACCAATGTCTTGGTCAACACGTAAGCCAGGAATTTAAGCACCTAGGAGGTTAGGTTGGGGGTGGGGAAGGAGGCGAAGCTGGCACAACTCAAACAGATAATGTGGCCAATTAGTTAAATTACTTCGGCTACCAAAAGTTGGAAGTCACATGAACCAAACTGAGAGCACAAGTTGCAATAGATGTCATATGAAAGTCCACGTACCTTTCAAAACCTCGAGAACAGACGAGTATGGTGTCATCAGGATGCTCACCTCCGCCAATCTGAACAAAATAAGCAATCAAAGAGAAGTTGTAAGTAGAAATTTTAGTTGATTGTTGGATGTTTTATATCTTCCAAGTACTGATTGATCCAAATAAAAAGTAGGCCAATTTTTTTTTTAATGTTCAAATCAATTTTTCCATGGCTTTCTTAGAAGTCACCTATTATTAATTCATACGTCCCTTTGGCCACCAGTACTGGGTTTCATCCAACTTGACTAAGAGCATCAAAAGTTATAGCTCAGCTATAAAAGAAATCACCATTAATTAACAGTGAATATCGGGAGAAGCATCATAAAAGGCCAAAAACAAAATGGTGGTTGTGTATCTTTTATACACATTTTGGCAATACAAGTACAAGTCAAACGAAACACGACCAACCAGAGTACCTAAGAGGCCAGTACGCCTCACAGCGAACAAAGTAAGGGTAAAAATGATATTTAAATCCACAAGGACATATGTGGATTTCTATATCATTTCAATAGGCAATTAAGAAGTTCATTGAAGTGAAATTGAACATACCAGGCAAAGTGGCTTTTTTATCTGAATATTGCAAGCAACATGAGTCCCTCCAGCAGCAATGAGAATGGTGTCACCAGATCTTCGTCAATGAGATCATTGATTAGATTTTTGATCCCCCACTGTTAACAAATTTTCTCTCATGTCCAAACAATGAGAAAATATACACTAACCTTGCAGCAGAGATTGCACTTTCAAGGTTAGAGAAAACCCCAGGTTCAGATGAATTATTAATGGATGGCTCCACACGCAACCACAAACGAGGATGGCATGCCAAGTAATGCCACCGTTGGCAAACAAGGGCAGTGTTATACCGATCTGTAAACCCAAGAGATGTATGATCGTTTAAATATCATATCCCTTATTTCGACTAATTTTATAACACTTTCAATTCTCTCAAACGTAGTAGAAATGACTAAAGTCTTAATTCGAAATTGGAGGGTCCTGATGCAACAAAAACTCACTACTCTGATGTCAAGATAGGTCAATTGGCACAAGTATATGAAAGTTCAAAATAATAACATAAGCACACCAAACAATACAGGAAAGTGATATGCATCAACAATGTGTTCGTTCTCAGCCACAGAAGATAGCAAGGATGTGGGTTTTAAGCCCCAAAAAATATAAAAATATTCAAATAGGATGCATCAAAAACTTAGTACTATGATGTAAAGAGAGGTCAATTGGCACAAGTATATGAAAATTCAAAATAATAATATAAGAAGGCACACCAAACAACACAAAAAATTGATATGCATCAACAATATGTGTTGGTTCTCAGCCACAGAAGATACCATGGATGTGGGTTTTGTGCCCCAAAAAATATGAAAAATATTCAAATAGGTTTCTTCTTCTTCTTCTTGAGTTTGGGGAGGGGGAAGGAATTCTTGGCTAATATATAAACAGGTACAAGACCACTAAATGTCAGTTATGGTTTCGAATTTACTCACTTTGTCCAACATATTGGCCAAAAGTGATAAAATACACCTTTTTTCTTGAGGAGGACAAATAGACCATAATCCCTAGGGGTGTTCTTCGGTCAGGTTCGGGCCCGACTTCACTAAAAAAGCCTGAGCCCGACCGAAGCCTCTGCCAAAAGGAGAATAAGAAGAATTATTTTGTTATTTTTAACTGGAAAATATTTACTAGGAGAAACAACACAACACCCAATTTCCACTTTAAATTTATGCCGAGAGAGAGAGAGAGAGAGAGAGATCTGTGGTTGTAGTGAGGATACCGATAGGAATTAGAAGGAATCCATCTTAACAATCCTACTTTAAAAACGAAGGGCTCAATTTGGATGCGTGGAATGGAAAATATTTGCTAGGAGAAATGACCATTTTTAACTAAAACAAGAAAGAAAATGTTTCGTCATTTATGATTAAAAAATTATCACTTTCCAGGAAAGAACTTTCGTTTTTCATATATTCAACAAAAACCCTTTTTCTGCATTTTGATAAAACAATTAATTACTTAGAAAATACTTTTCCTTCTCTGTGCACCCTAACATAAGGAGGAAAAAGGAAAGAAAAAGGAAAAGAGAAGTTATGATTTAGAGTAATGAAAAGGTAGGATACCTGGAATAGGTGGGAGGAAGCTAAAGATATGCATAAGACATCCGTCGTCAAGAGCGTTGATTGTGGAAGTCGTGGAAGGACTGCTGCGCTTCCCCCTTTGCCTCTCCTTCTCCATCGTCAATACACCTGCCTGCTCTGCTCTGTTACAGATTTAAACCGTAAATAAGTATCCGCCAATCAGGGAAATGGGAGACGTGTTGCAGGCGCACCAATTCAGCCATGCACCTCAGCAACTACTCAAGTCCTCACGTTCCAGCTCGGGCGGGCCGAGGCCATTTTAGGCCTACCCAAGCCCAGGCCCAAATTAAAACTAAAGAGTCAGAGCCCAATCTCAGATTAGGGTCAAACCTGAATTAATAGAATTTGAGCTCAGCTCAAATTATATTTGTAGGGCACAAGTCCAATTTGAAGTTTAGAATGTAGCCTTAGGCCTTTCGGAGCCCAGGTTTGAACTACAATTAAAGGGTTTAACTTGAGCTCGAATAAAGGCGAACCTGAACTATAAGCACAACTCGAAATCTATTTGTAAGACTGAGCCCCATTTTCAAGTCCATGACTCATATGCAGACTTATTCAAGCTCTAACTTATTTGGAGTTAAAAGTGAAAGTTTTTATATTATTCTAATAAAATATAAATATATTAAATAAATTTCATGTTTGTGTACAATATTTATTGAAGAAAATTAGAATTTATACATTACATCTCAAATTCAAGCTTTTGGATCAAACTCAGACTTATATATATTGGGCCTCACTCAACTCAACTCTAATTTAAACCCGATACTTTAGAAGAACTAATCTAAATCTAGATTCAGTTAGAATCATCACATATTACACCCTTAACCCATACACTTTTTCCTTGAGTTTCTTTTTTCATGATCGAACTCAATGCAAAGCAATCTCAAAACAAGGTACAAGACAAAGCAATCCACATGAGAAATGAACAATAACATAATTAAGCCATGTACAGAGACTTAAAATGAAATAAAACGAACCTCTCCCACACTTCCAAACCATAGTTCAAGTTATCAAAGATGGCAACTAGAATTACTTGCAACTGTTTCTTCATTTGAAAATTGTATTTCAAAATTTTGTTTTGAATTTTGTTACTGTTTGAATTCAAATTTTATTGTAATCCATTGTCAAATAAGCTTTAATTATATTAAAGTCTCATCTACGAAAGACTCCTTGTAGAATGTGATAGTATAAATTTTAACGCACGACTCACAGTTAGGATATGTTGTGAATGACTCTTGTCACAATTAACTCTCTTTATGGTACAAAGCTTATTTTAGAAACCTTATCTTGTGACCATGTCTTCTTCACCACCACCACCTCCTCATCAACTGCTGTCAACTCTAACCTCACCATTGGTTCTTTCATGTCTGCTTTTCAATCCTCTGGCCTCCCCCTTTCCCATCTTAATCTGACCCTTTCAATCAAGCTAGATTGTTCCAATTATCTGGTTTGGCTTCATTGATGGGACTCATTCTTGTCACCCAGAATTTATTCATGGTGATAACAGTTTTCATGAAGTTCTTAATCCTCAATATTTTATTTGGCAATGGCAGGATCAATGCCTGTGGGTTGGCTAATCCCGCTAATTTCTAAGCCAGTTCCTCCTCAAGTTGTTAGGTTAGACACCTCAAGATCTGTTTGTTTCACTCTTGAAAAATTGTTCTCTTCTCAGTCTCGTGCACAGAAACTGCAAATTCGCTCTCAACTGCAAATTGTTACCAAAGGCTCAATGTCCATGGCTGAGTATTTATAAAAAATCAAGTCAATTGTTAGTAGTCTTTCTCTGATTGGCCAAGTTGTCATGATCTGTTCTTGTATTTTCTTGGTGGGCCCAGACCGGATTATGACTCCCTTGTCGCATCCATTTCAACTAGGCGTGACCAAATTTATCTAGATGGTCTCTCTGGGTTGTTTCTTACTCATGAATTTCGTTTTGAGCATTCACGCTCCTTACCTCTCATTGATACAACACATAGCTAGTTCTGTCAATATGTCTGCTCGTCAAACTACACCTATGTCTGCTTCTAAGGGCCATGTCTCTAATCGCATGTCTCATGTAAACTCTTCATCACTCTCGTTTTAGAGCAATCATGGCTGCGGACAAAGTCATAGTAGTGGGACCAATTCAGCAACATCATCTAATTATAATAGGGTCATCTGCCAGATTTGCAACAAGGCACATAAAGCTCTCCAGTGCTTTATCGCTTCAATCAAGCTTTCCAAGCTGAATCATTACATCTTCTCCTCAAACTATTGCTACATATGCAGGGACTGATCTTTTCGACTACAACAGGTATCTAGGTTCAAGGGTCACACATCATGTTACGAATGATTTATGTAATCTCAATATTCGTACAGAATACCACGGAAATGATAAGGTCATCAATGGTAATGGGACAAGTTTGAATATTTATCACATTAGGTCTTCTATGTTTCAAACTCCTTTGTGTTCTTTTCACTTAAAAATGTTTTTCATGCTCCTTCCATTCATAAATCACTGTTTCAATTTTCTAAAGATAACAATGTCTTTTTCGAATTTCACCCTTCTTGTTTTTTTTTGTCAAGGATCAATACACGGAGAAAATTCAGCTCCAAGGACCAAATAAGAGAGGGTCTATTCTCACTTGATCGTGGTAGTTCACCCGAGAGTGCTCTAGTCTCCACTTTTGTCTCTTTTGGAATAGATCGTGAGATTTGGCATCGTGGGTTGGGATATGCGTCTTACAACACTGTCTCTCATCTTGTTGCAAATAAAGCCATTTCTATCTTAAATCACTTAGTACTTCTTTATATGAACCTTGTCAACTTGGAAAAAGTCACCGTCTTTTATTTTGGTATTCTGATTCTATTTCTCCTCGTCCTCTTGAACTTATTCACTGTGATCTTTGGGACCAGTTCATGTAACTAGTAGCAATGGACATCAGTTTTATATTCATATTTGCAATGATTTCAGTCGTTTTACTTGTTTTTTCTTTTAGCTAAAAAAAAATTGATGTTTTCTCTGTTTTTGTCAAATTTAGACTCCTTGTTGAGAATATGTTAGACTTATCGAATCAAATCTGTCCAATTTGACGGTGGTGGTAAATTTGTTAGTATACAATTCAAACATTTCCTTGCATCCGATGGTATTCGGCATCGTACGCCGTGCCCTTATACTCTAACAAAATTGAGCAACTAAATGCAAAAATTGCCATATTGTGGAAACAGACCTTTCAATGATGGCTCATTCCAAAATACCTGCTCAAATACTGAACTTGGCGTTTCAAACCGCAATCTATGTTATTAATCTCTTACCTAGTGCTTGGGCAACAATCTTCATGGAGAGTTCTTTTTCATAAGGATCCTAACTATTCTATATTACGTAGTTTTGGTTGTGAACGTTATCCATGACTTCGTCCATATACATCTAACGAGTTGGTTTTTGTTCCACCCAATGTGCATTTATTGGCAACCCAACTGAAAACAGTGGTTACATATGCTCGAAACCTTTTGTTGAAAGACTATACCACGACATGTTTTTTATGAAGAAACTTTTCCTTTTGATATCACATCTAGCAGTGTTCAACTATCATCAATTGGAAGGCCACCTATTGTTCATCTATTTGACCTTCCACGTTAGTGTTAGAAAATAAGAGAGACAATCTATTCATTGTAATATCTCTCTATATAATCTTGATATTATTCCACTAAGTGAGCAATTATATAAACTAGATCAATGAAACTCTCGCGATATCTGAGGATCCTATTTCCTAATTGAGAGATAAATAATCTCTCACAATCTATCATAATGATAAATAATATCATCATAATCTAAATAACATATCTTAACATGTTAGAAAATAAGAGAGCCAATAAATTCACTATAATATTTTTGTGTGTGATCTTGATATTATTCCACTAAGTGAGAGCCAATTATATAGACTACATCAATGAATTTCTCACAATATCTAAGGATACTAATTTCCTAATTGATAGATAAACGTAATCTCTCACAATCTATCATAATCATAAATAATATAATTATAATCAGTCATAATCTAAATTACATATCTTAACAGTAAGCACACATGCCTCCACTCAAATGATATCCAACAGTCCTACAGTCATCCTATGAGTGATGATTGAACACAGTCTATTCAAGAGCTTATGTAATACTCAAGCAAACAAAAATGCTAGATGACGTTCAGCTATGGTCGATGAATATAATGCTCTTATAGATAATGACACATGGATATTAGTTGAACCCAAGCCCAATATGAATGTTGTGGGTTGCAAATGCATACTTTAAAGTTAAAAAAAGTTGTGGGTTTCAATTGAATGATTTAAAGCCAGATTAGTCCACTACAATTCTAGTTGTGTTATCTTTTACTTTTTTTCTCATCGATGGTGCATGAAACAACTTGATGTTAAAAATGTCTTCTTACATGGCATTTTTCAAAAAGAAGTTTATATAAAGTAAACTCCTGGGTTCATTGATCCAAGGTTTCTCAATCGAGCCTGTAAATTATACAACTCATTATATGGCCTAAAACAAACATCATGAGCTTCATATAATAGCTTACTTCCTATCTTTTGGAACTTGCCTGCCTTGGATCAAAGGCAAATAAATCACTTTTTATTCGGCAACATTGTGGCTCTAACATTATTCTCTTAATTTATGCTGATGACATAAATCATTAATGAGCATGAATTAGGCTCTTTAGTCAAGTCCCTTAGCTTGGCTTTTGCTATGAATCTCGGCCCACTAATTTTTTCCTTGATATAGAGGTCACCTCTTACTCTTAACCAAGTATATTCGAGATTTATTAGCCCGAACAAAAATTGATGGTGCCAAATCGGTCAGCATACCAGTCGTTATTGGGACCAAACTTTCAAGATATCAAGGTACGCCATTGCCTGATGCTACTTAGTATGTGGTTGCCATTTTGCAATATTTGACCATAACAAGACTTGATATATCTTATTTAGTCAACCAAGTTTGTCAGTTTATGCATGACTGTACATCAGTTCATTGGACTACTGTAGAAAGAATTCTTCACTGTTTGAAAGAAACTGCGGATTATGGTCTACGAATTAAATAATCTACCTGAACCCGGTTAATTACTTACTTCTATACTGATTTGATTGGTAATCCAGATGATCGAAGATCTACAAGTGGGCATTCTATTTACCTTAATGACAATCTTATCTCTTGGAGTTTTAGGAAGTAAAAGATAGTAGTTCAGTCGAGCACTGAGTCAGAATACCGAGGATTGGCCAATACATCTGTTGAGCTATGTTGGTTTAAATCAGTTTTACAAGACTTGGGCGTCTATCTCAAAGATCCTCCATTAATTTGGTGTGACAACCTAAGTGTCATTTATCTCACTACCAATTTCATGCACATATTGAGATCAATTTTCATTTCATGTGTGAACAAGTTGCAAGAAAAGAGCTTGTTATCAAATTTCTGATGTATCTACAAAAGGTCTGTCACCACTGAAATTTTGCTTTTTGTGAGACACGTTGACAGTCACTGATCGGACTATTATCCTGCAGGGTTGTATCAAAGATAACAAGTAGGATTACTTCCAACTGTTTTCTTTGTGTGAATTCAAATTTTGTTGTAATCCACTACCAGATAAGCTTTAGCTATATTGGAGTCTCATTTATAGAGGACTAATTGGAAAATATGATGGTATAAATTTCAAATCAGTACACACAGTTATGACATGTTGTAACGTTCCTGCCCCAACAAGCATGATATTATTCACTTTGGGCCCACACACGCCCTCACAGTTTTGCATTGGAATGTGAGCCCTTACACATCCCAAAAGGTCTCATATTGATTGAAGAAAGAGCGTCACTTATATATCCCAACAGCCTACCTGGGACTTTTGCAAAACTCGAAATTCAACCGGAAGAAACAAGAAAACTGAGAATAATAATATATATACTTATTTTATCCTCTCCCTTTCATTTTTAAAATCGATCTTCTGTTTTTTTTTTTTCCTTTTTTTAGACGGAAACGGTTAATAACTGAGAAATAAAATAAAAGGTTAAGCACACCGCTTACCGTCCGAGGGAGAGGGAAACCGTCAGCAAGGAAGAGGCGGTCCGACCGTGGGACCGTCGGCACTGGCTGCTGCAGCTGGTCTTCTTCCACCGTTAGAGGAGAGGAAGAGAGAGAACGGTGATTGGAGAGAGAGGCAAGAGATCTAGATCTAGAGAAGAGAGACCGTGAGAGAAAAAGAAATCAAGACTGAAAGGGAGGAGAAGAAGAACTGAGAGAAGAAAAGGAGAGAGGCGCGAGAGATAAAAGGGGAAAGAGGGAGAAAAACGGGGAGAAGAGAGGGAAGGGTTTGAGATTTCCGGCGGACGAAAGTGGAAGAGAAAGAGGGGACGTAGACGGGATGGGTTTTGTTTTCATTTATGACAAATGTTAGCTCCACATGAAAAATAAAAGATTCCAGTGTGTCTATCACTCTATCATGTAATCTGGGTTCCATTTTCAATTGAGATGAATCATTTTAGGTGGGATTAAATTAGATCATAAATATAAACTTCTATAACTACCTAGATAATTTAGTCTGTAAATAATTAAAAACAAGTTCTTATAACTAAAATATAATCATTATAAATAATTAATACTGAAAATTATCACATAACGATATAACGCTTGAAGAATTATTCAAAAACATATATAAAAATGAGTCCTTTTTAATAATTTAGACATCAAATTATACAAAACTTTGACCCTAACACAACCCCATCTGAATCAATCCATATTTTAAATGCAATGGATTAACCCACCCATATTTTTGAGTTGGGTCAGCAAGATTTGGATTGACCATAATGATGTTGCACCCCTAATATACATCAAAGTTTGAAATAATTGAAGGAACGAAGCATGATTTGCCATGATTAAAGAGTAGAGACTCAATTGAGTTAAGAAACTTTGGTTTTTTTAAATTAGTACTCCTTCCGTTCCAAAATACTTGTTCTATTTCAGAGTTTTTATTTTTTAAGGTTTGTTTTTACTCGGAACGTGCCAAAAGCATATTAATAGATCGTCTAAGTCAAAACAAACCTGATAAAGAAAAAATGAGGTTTGTGCAGTGTCTCGTTGTATAGTTACTCAATAATGTTTTTCTAACTATGTAACAATGTATGATTGAGACCAGGGGTCAAAAAATCGGCTCGGCCGATATATCGGCCGATAATTTTATCTCTCATACCGATATCGGCATTTTCTCTCTCCTCCGATATCGGAACCGTGAAAAAACCGCAAAAAACCGTGATGAATAGTGGTGAACCGTGACAAAACTGCAAAAAACTGCAAAAAACCGTACAAAACCGCAAAAAACCGTGAACACCCTGAGAACCGTAAACCCTGAACCGCGGAAAACCGTCGAAAACCGCGGAAAACTGCGAAAAACCGTGAATATCCCTGAGAACCGTAAACCGTATAAAACCGCGAAAAACTGCGAAAAACCATGTAAAAACCACGAAAAACCGTATCGGTGTTTTAAATTTTTTTTTTTTTTTTAAATACCGATATTTATGAATATCGGCCGATATTATGACCGATATTTCGGACCGAATATCGGCCATATCGGCCGATACGATATGTATCGGCCGATATTTAAACCTTAGATTGAGACGATGAGAGTCGGATGTGGAAATAATTATAGAATGCCGCATATGGACAAGTCAAAATTTATAAAAGAAGATTGTCTTTTTATTACATCAAAACTTGTTGCACTAAGACTAGTTGTTAGAGCTTCGATATTGTAGGTTCAAGTCCTATGAGCATTAGATAGAACAGTTGGTCCGTGATTTTTTTTTGTCAAAATCTAAATATAAAACTCAAGTCCAAATTAATGGGATAAATGACTTATATGATAATGGTGATGATGATGTTAAATGATAATGATGATTTTTATGTTTGAATTAATTGTGGGGTTGTAAGCAAACCAACTAACTAACAGACTAGCTTGACTTGGCATGATAGGGCCCAAATTTGAACTTGGCTTCAGAGCCCAAAGCTAAGATCAAGTTAGGATGTGGTTTGTCAGCCTCGGCCCAAGTTTTGCTTGCCAACAGGCTCATTGAGCTTTGGCTAAGCCCAAGCTTAGCTTTTTAGAGTCTACTTTGAGCTCAGCTTGCCTGATTGCATGTTATTTTGTATAAATGTTGTATATATTGTATGTTGCTTGTGTCGAACTTGAGTCAACCAAACCCAGCTCAAACTCTTGTTGTTGACATCCTTAATGTCTAATTAGCATCACATCACCTACAAACAACATACAAAAGGAACTTAGTCTAGGGGTAGTTTGGTTGTTGATGTTAATAGCCATACAATGGCTTGAATGCAACCCAACTGGAACGTATTTCATAATCTCTATACTTGAACCCTACCCAACTTAGATGTGAAACCTAAACCCAACCCTACCCTTTGTTTTGTGAAATTATTTGTTCTGTACAAAAATGACCCTATTTCATGTATCTTGGACTCAAATTTTACTCTGAACACCAGAAAATATTCAATGTTATAATGATCTAGTAGGGGTTGAACACTATAATCAATAATGTTTTAGATGCTATGAATAGTGATGTGTGCCTTTTTGGTCTAAATTGTCCATATTATGATGTTTCATTCATACATGGAGTACGTAAAATCTCACATAGACCAAAATGATGCTCATCAGTGAATTAGATTTGTATTGCATTTGCATCACAAAATGTACGTCACTTTATTTATTCAAGTAGTTGGATATTCTCATTTTGTGTGGAAAATTTTGTCCTCAAATTCTTGGGGCGCCTAACCTGATCTATAATATTTATAGGTGATTGAGTGGTATTTTGAATCTAGAGTTTTATCTATGATCATCACAAAATAGGGTCAACGGGTTTCTACATATTTTTAAAAAAAAAAAAGTTTGAAATAATTGAAGACACGTAGGGTGGCTTTCTGAATGACTGGATCGTAGAGACCCAGTAGCGTTGAAAAACTTGGTTTTCTTAAAATTAATATATTTTAAGTTTTGGCCCAAAAAACTCAAATATATCTAATTAACGACTAAGCTAAATACAGCTGCCTGTCTTGATACTCTATACTCGTTACCCGTTCTTAACACCCAATGTATTTACTGCATGAATTTTCCCTTTTAGCTGGGTAATAAAATAACTTTTTACAAAAAAATTGAATTGCTGACATGATTCGGATCCACAAAAAATTTGGTTCCAACGATCAGTACCTACTTGTGCCTGGCATAAAATTGCCTCCAATGTAGAAAAAATTCAAAAAAAAAAAAAAAAAAAACAGATCTTGTTAAATAAACATCAATTTGAGCACAAGTTGAAATAGGAACACAGTAGGACGGCTTGCACATGCTCTAAAAGGTCTGGCCATCTTGGTCATAAAAAATAAAATAAAAAAAGAAAGAAAGAAATAGCAACATATCAACTTTTCATTGAACTTTATATATCTAAGATTAATACGCTTAAATAGCAGTTGGAGATCAAGAGGTCCAATATAGTAAGTAATATACAGTCAGAAACCCCATAAAAAAATTGGGAAGAATAACATATGTTGTATCGCAACTGAAGAAGATTATCACTTCAGCCTGCTGTACCTATTCTATGAACAACATTTGACATTGAATCTAGCAGATCAGGTGGGTGTCACCAATTTCACGTTGCAACTAATCTTCAGAGAACTCATATCAAAATCTTGAATCAATTGGTATCTGCAGAGGTGGTGTTTGACCTTCACTTGATCCCCAGATTCTATTCACAATGGTAAGTTCGTAACCTAAGACCTTCATTTCACAGCATGGTCGTTATCATGCAGATTGCAATGTCACCTGTTCAGCTGCTGTACTCTCGAACTCTGCACAGGCCTCTGGGGTATCTTCTTCACTTGGTGGAACCAATTGCCAAAACAAAGGGAGATATTTATCCCACTCTTGCAAAATGGTAGAGCCTTTGGTGCTGCCAGTTTTTTCCTTAAAAAAGGACAAATTGGTTACTTACAGTATCGGCTAAAGGTAAACGAGGAAATTTGCAGCAGTCTTGGTTCTTACCACATGAGCTTCTATGAGGCTCTTCAGTTGCATCTGGCCTACAGGTGCAACCACTCTCTGGGTCTTCACTATTTCCTTATTAATCTACACCGTGATCAATATGCAGAAATGAGGATAAGTACAGCTCAAAACAGAAGGCAAATAACAAAGCATGGACCGAAATAGAAGTAATAAACATAGAAAATTGTTTTCGAAATACCTGCAATGCACTAGCAAAATAGATAGTACAGTTAGTCATATTTAGAAAACAAAGATGATTGCCACAAGAAAGTATGGACTTGGATCATTGAAAAAGATTAGAGGTTGGGGATGAGGACAACTGATGCATGGAGGTTAAGCATCTGCTCATATATAGCAGAACAGCCTTTGCAAAATGAATCCCTAAATCACGGATTTGGTGGTTTTACACATCACATAAAATCCTATTTACTAGAAGAGGACAACACATGGTAAGTCGATTGCAACAAGAAAAAAAATGCTGTCGAACATTGTTTACACTGTGAGGTCAAAAGCTAAATTTGCTGACTTGTCTATGGAGGCGCTTGGGTGGACCAACCTACATGGTCTACTAGTCCAGACAAAAATGAGAAATATCCACACTTACTTGTGAAGAGTTACTGTCACTTATAAACACAAGGATAGTTAGTTGTAATGTAACTATCTCATTGATAAGCAATACAAATTTTCTTTTTAAAGGTAACTTCATTAATTCCAAAAAGAATTAAAAGAAAGCAAAGGAAGGCCAATGGAAGCCCCCAACACGAAATTACAAGTAATTAGTTACAACTTCAAAATCTAAAGATAACGCCTAATAGGCCATCTCGTTGGCAGCCGAATTAGTTGACCGAAGAACCTAAGCAATTTTAAAATCTAAGGATTCAATGATAAACAATACAATTAACAAACTAAAATGTGATTATGCTTCCCTAAAATTTCTTCCCTCTCTCCAAATTCTATTCCTCTTAACCAATCCATTGTAAATTTAGAACTCTACTCCAAGTACAATGACAATCAGATTTTGCCCATTCCAAATGTGGATAATTGATGCATGGTGAATGTATGACAATCAATAACTCAAAATAGCTTGCTCAGAATAATAGAGCAGGTTGCACAAAGATAACCTATTTGCTTATATATATGGGCAGGTCTACCAGACACCTGGACTGAAAAACCTGGGAGCTCCAATGGGTCATCTTAGAGGGTGGACCCACCCAATGATAACAAAAACTTGGACGGATGGATAGACTTAGCAAAGGGACTATCAAACTGTAAAAAAAAATAAGGGTATAATTAAATCATCCCAGACCTTGATTATTTTTAAGGAAAAAAAATAAACAATTGGATAAATATTTGTTGCTATCATTGTCAATCAGACAGCAAAGATGCATCAAATAGACATCAACTAAGGTTGAATCTAAATCTAATAAAGAAATAAATAGAACGGTTTAGATTTATCATTCAATTGGCCCCATATGGGGTCCATAGGTCCCATACACCGGGAAACTATTTCCCTAGGCTCAATAGTTCTTCTTGTGTGTTAGAAAGTAATATTATTCATAGAAATCGACCTTTGGTATAAGGGTGTCATCCTCATCGAGAATATATGCCAAACCACCAGTCATGCCAGCAGCAACATTCCTGCCCACCCTGTCAAAATCCACAAACGCAGATCATCAAGTTACATTCTTCAATTAAAATAATGAACAGATCAGCCAAAGGGATACTCACTTTCCAAGCACGATGACACAACCACCTGTCATGTATTCACAACAATGATCTCCTGTCCCCTCAACTACTGCTTCAGCCAGAGAGTTTCTGACAGCAAAACGCTCTCCAGCTTTTCCTCTAACAAAAACTTGACCACCAGTTGCCCCATACAGACAGGTATTTCCTACAATGGCTGCGTCCTCTGGACAAAATCCAGTACTTTCAACTGGAGTTACTACCAGCTCACCACCAGCCATACCCTAAAACAGGAGACATTTGGTAGTGTTGGTTCACAGTGCTGGGTATTAAATCCAATGTGGAGGATTAGTCATACCTTCCCCACATAGTCATTAGCTTCTCCCACCAGTCGGATGTTCATTCCAGGAGTTAGAAAACAGCCAAATGATTGTCCAGCACTTCCTGTAAATCTGCAAAGGATCATCTCTCAAAACTATGTCATTTGGTTTAAAATTTAACCATGCAAATGTACTTCTAATGCATTGTAACATGCTGCTCATTCGTTCTTATGCTTGTTAAAAGAAAAAGAAGGAAAAAAAAACAAAGAGAATCCATTCTTACGTTATGTTCAGCTGTCCTGCAAATCCTGTGTCTCCATATTTCTTTGCAACCACTCCAGCTATACGGCCACAGGCAGCCCGATCAATATTATATATCTTTATCATTTTATTTACCACCTTTTCATTCTCAATCGCACGAGCAATCTGTAAATAAATTAAAAAAAAAAAAAGATTCAGTGTGTCTAGATAACATGTTAAAGAATGAAATCAATGATTGTTGTTACACATGTAGGTGACCTAGTCTAACAGCAGAAACTCAAGGGAATAGAAAAATTCTTTCTAGACCTCTCCTTCAGTTTTTGAGTTGTATTTTCTTAAGTTAACATCATAAACATCACTGCATAAATGAGAAGCTACTGCATTCCAGGAACTCCAAAAACAACATCAGTAAAATCAGAGAAGGAATTGACATGTTGCCATTTAAAGTGAGAATAGCAGAGTTTCAATATATGGAGAGAGTTTTCTGATTTTCTTATGATCTAGAGTTTTCTTCTGAATGGATTTTCTACAGTGGTGATAGGACTCTCTCTCACACGCACACACTGAAAAAAAAATAGAAGTTTTTTTTTTTTTGTCCTGCTTCGACAATGATGACTTGGACCACTCACACCCGCACCCATGCAAGTTAGAGGAAATATGATGTGCCTAATTTTTTTTTTCACCAGTAAGTCACACAGTTGTAACCTCAGGATCAGAGAGTAGAACATCATCTAGAACAGCTCCATTAGAGTGAGCATCCTGATTGCGAATGGCAGTGCTGCTCCACTTTGGTAACCCGACACTCTGGACCATAATCAGAAAAGACATTCCTTTAAAAATCTATAGAAATAAAGCTGAAAGATGGACAAAAGTTAGAAAAGATATGCAGATCAAAGTGTTGTGACATATATTACCGATAGAATGTAACTGAAATCAAGTTGTTGAGTCTTCATTAAGGAGATATTCCTTGGTCTTAGTATCTCTGTTCGTCCAATTATATCATCCATCTTCTCATAACCCAGTTGTGCTAATATGCCTCGTACCTAGCCAGAACATAATTTTTTATTAAGTCATTTATGTAAAGGAACTCAAAGTAGCTGAGTTTGGAGCATTCAAAGGTCCGATCATTCAATATCCATCACGATGAAGATTTCAGTGGACAGGTGGAGACCTCTTGGGGCATGTTTGTGTATTTCCACATATTAGAAAGTGGAAAGGAAAATCAACTTCCCAAATGGTTTCCTTGAAAATGACCCTTACATAGGAAAATCTACTTTTTGCATATGCATCAATGCACATTTTCATTGAAAATCCCATATTTTAGCAAGCATGAGAAAATAAAAGTTCAGTTTGAAAACCACTTCTCTTTTTTGTGAAAAATACCTTGAGTTTTGTGCAAAAGCTATTTTTCATTGAAAATCTTGTTTTCAATGAAAAACACAAACATACCCTTAAGGGCAGGTAATACAACCTCCCACTTAATTATTGAACACCTGAATGGATTTCTATTAAACTGCAATTCAAACATTAGATTTTGAATTTCAAAATGCATAAAAAAGTCATTCCTAGATGATCACCTCTTCAGCCACATATAAAAAGTAGTTGACAAGATCACCAGGCACACCAGGAAATCGTGCACGGAGCTCTTCTCTCTGCATCAGAATGTGAAAACATCACGATTTTCTGTTTATCTCATCCCTACTTTTATTATTATTATTATTATTGGTTCGGGTAAGGTTTGGGGGTGGGGCTGGTTTGGGGGAGCTGTTATCAGTTGACATTGCAAAAATGACTTCCAAATACCTGACTAGCAACACCAACCGGACAGTTGTTTGTATGGCAAATGCGTGCCATAACACATCCTGTAGCAATCATAGCAACAGAACCAAATCCGTATTCGTCAGCACCCATTACAGCAGCCATGAGAACATCAACTCCACTCTTAAAGCCACCATCAACCCTTAGAATGACTCTCTCTCTTAGTCCATTTTCAATGAGTGTCTGCAAGAGGTTGAATAATTAAATGGAATAATAGTTCAGAAAAATTCCAAAACTAAGCCATTAATTGTTTAAGAGAAATGTAAGGGCAAAAAAAAAACCTGATGTGTCTCTGCGAGTCCAAGTTCCCAAGGACCACCAGCATGCTTAATGGAACTTATAGGGCTTGCTCCAGTCCCCCCATCATGCCCTGATATCTGTACCAGCCCAAATAAGTTAAACAACTACTTTAGCACACTCCTCATAGAGAGACATTTATGGAATTTAGGCTTCTCATGCCTGTATCCTGTTGTGTGCCTGAGAAAATTTTGACTTCCATATTGTACCCTTAAATACGTGTATATGTCAGGTTACTCAAGCCACTTGGTCTCCAAAGTCATTGCAACGATTGCATCTTTAATAAATACATGCATCTTCTAGATTCTTGTTAATTGGGCAGTGCTATTTGCACCAGCTCAAATAAGTAAAAGAGCTACTTTAGTATACTACTCATATAAAGACACTAATGGTACTTAGGCTTCTTGCTAAATTTTGGTATAGAATCATATGGCCTGTATCTTGTTGTGTGCTTAAGGAAATTTTCAATTCTTTGTTCTATCCTTAAGCACATTATATAGATATGTTTACTCAAGTCCCTTGGTCTTCAAAATAGTGCTGTTACAACTATTTTGTCTTTGATATATAAATGCATCTTCTAGATTCTAGTTTCTGGGGCAATCATTCCAAGCATCTCCTTTTTTCTTAGTAACCCTTGCTTATGTAGCAATATAGAAATATAGAAAACAGTCAGAAATAGAAAATATGAAGTCGAACAGCTGATTATAATTTATCATTTAAAAAAACTGATTATAAATTGCAAGTTAATGAATAGCTAATACCTGTATTACATCAGCATTAGCCTTTGCAACACCGGAAGCAACAGTGCCAATGCCAGCTTCTGCAACAAGCTTTACAGATACCTTAGCCTTAGGGTTGACCTGTTCAAATGGCAAATAACAGATACGCTGGCTTAAGTTTGACTGTTCACAGTTCATATCAGTACTTTCTTTTTATGTATACTTCTAACAAATGAAACTGGATGTGTAAGAACAATGGTTAAAGCTAGGAGTCTTTACTTCAAATTGGTTTCTCAAAATAAAGATACAGCTAGTGTTAGGAACACAATCATCCTCAAGGCCCACAGAAACACACCTGATGAAGATCAAAGATTAATTGTGCAAGGTCCTCAATAGAATAAATGTCATGATGTGGAGGTGGAGATATAAGTGGAACCCCTGGTTTAGAATTTCTCAGCCTTGCAATGTAGGCACTAACTTTTTTCCCAGGTAGTTGTCCACCTTCCCCAGGTTTTGCGCCTTGTGCAATTTTGATCTCCAACTGATCAGCATTTACCAAGAATGTTGGGGTGACACCAAAACGTCCTGAGGCGACCTGTAAAGAATTTAAAAGGTGCATATTAGATTACATGAAATGCAGATATAAAATCATGAATCAACTTCAGTCATACATGAGTTTTTATTGAAATAAATGCACTGATAATTTAATTCAGCGACGGAAGTCCAGTGACAAGAAAAAGAAGATAGATCTATAATAGGTAAACTGATAGATCTTTTTATGTTAGGAAAACAAATTATATAAACTCCCTCCTGATTTGCAAGTTCATTTTGTTTTCGAGTTATCCATGCAGCTAACAGCTAAAATGCACTGTCACATGATGCTTCACTTTGTATAAGCGTGCATATAGGGCAACCATATGAATTCAACTGTACTTTTTGCATGGGAAGGTTTCTGGACCTGTTTGATGGCACTTGTAGCAGTATCTCCATTTTGGAGACCTTTGAGATGTGGAAGTGTTGGTGAGTACCCATCAACAACATCTGTAAGTGGCTTCCAACGAATAGGATCCTGGACAAGGAGGTTCAGAGTTATATTATGCATCATTACATAGGAAAGGAAACTAAAGACAAGAACTGAAATGATGTGTGAACATTATCTGTGGAGTGTGAATGCACACACACACTTGGTGAACTGGACTGCACAGAAGCTACCTGATAACTCTTGTGGGGCCTAAGTGGGCCCATGTTGATAAAAATAATTTGTCTTTCAAAAAAAAAAAAAAGTGTATAGCAAAAAACACCTTAACTCTGGATCAATAAAGCAATGCTTTTAAAGGAAACAAACTTCAGATCACTTAAAGATAAAAAATAATCCAACTTTGGTGTGTGGGAAAAAAAAAACCAAGGGGAAAGAAGGGGAGAGGAAAAGGGAGGGGTGGGGGGTGGGGGGGAGAGGCAAGGGGTGGGGCCTTTTGGATTGGGTGCAAAGAAATTTCATCTTTGATCTTGTTCATAGGTGACAATTATCACAGACGTGATCATTTCAACACTACATATCTGAGGCAAATAAAATTACCTCACCACCTTCTCCTGAATTAGACTTTCCACCCAATCGGTTCATTGCAATTGCAATTGCTTCATGTGTTTCTCTTGAAATTGCTCCCAGTGACATCCCTCCAGTGCAAAAGCGTTGTACAATAGAAGCTGCAGATTCAACCTTCCCCACAGGAATTGGGGTCCTATCACTTTTGAACTCAAGAAGATCTCGAAGAACCTAAAAGCATAAGAAATACCAATTACAGCATCCATTATATATTAACCAGTATCCATTATACAATTTCAAAATTCCTAGACAAGGAAAGACAACCCACATTTACAGGGCGGTTCGCAAGGTGCTGCTGATAAACAGAATAGGCACTTTCACTCTTTTGGCGAACTGCTTTATGTAGAAGTTTGGACATCTCAGGATTATTTCCATGGTATTCTCCTTTATATGTGAACCAAAGACAACATGGCGTGATTCAGCATATTGTTTTGATATTCTCCTAAGGATAATATTCAACAAGAATACAGGAAAATGTAATAATGAGAAAAAAATGCATGACTATATTAACACACAGGTTCGATAAGGCTTAAACTTATCAAGCTCCAAATGGTAAAAATGACAGAAGAAGAAAAAGCCAAAATGTATGTATTGCAGAATTTGAAAGCTGTGTATCAGAATGAGGGGGGATTAACATGCTACAACAACATAACTCATGGAAATGTGATTGCTAAGGACCCAGGGAAACAGGAAAAGCTTCATATGAGTAACAGAGCCAAATATGCATTAAAGTTCTCCTGCTTAGCTATCATTCATCCACTGATGACTCCAACATTCTCCTAAAGCAGTAACGTTGCTAGTACAAGTGCAGAGCAAATTACAATTTACAAAATCAAATATCTCATTTTGAACAAATCTAATAACAGAATGTTACCTCCTTGTCTGAACTGTATAAATCCAAAATTTTCCAGTCTCTTTGCTGTATCTTCTGAGAAAGCCTTTACCCAGAAGGACAATGTTTCCCGGGCCAACTGCAAGAAAGAAAGCTCTTTCATAAGCAAATATGAACACTAGAAATATCAGAGGTAAGAAATACGTGAATTACACTTGGAAGGGGATAAAAATGGTTAAAAAAATACTCTTTGTAGAACACTGTGCTTATTATATAACACGTATAAAAAAAAAAAGCGACAACAATGTGAAGGACATCATTCCGAAAAGATATTAAGAACAGTTTTCATAAAGTTAATTGCATCTGTAACAAGTAATGCATCCTTTCAACTATTCTAGCTGTTGTTTATTGAATTAATGCCAGAACTCTGTCAGCATTGTTGTTGAGCTAATACTAGAAGTCTGTAAACATTCAAGGGAGATGCCATCAGAGACCATATCTTCCAGGGGCTGCATAAGCATGTTCATATATAGCAAAAAGATGACTCAATGAAGGCAGTATCATAATTACTTGCAGAAGTGCCGGTGCATTACACGTGAGGGATGAAGCTAACTCACAAAACAGAATACATGGTCAACTGTTGGATAACCAGGATCAACAGTTGAGACCAAATTTCTAGAGCAAGTGGATTAATGTACTCCCTATAACCTCACAATTCTCTCTCCCTAACAAGGGAGGGAAGGGACAATGGAAGAGAGAGAGAGAGAGAGAGAGAGAGAGAGAATTCTCTCTCCCTAAGGGAGTGAAGGGACAATGGAAGAGAGAGAGCGCTTATAAAAGGGGAGAAAAATCCACTCCTTTCTTCTCTGCTGACCTTCAACCCTCTTGTAGATAAGTGGTTTAGAGTAGGAAAGGACCACATTTTTAGGAGACCTTGTGTAATGACCCGTCTCAAATTTTCTAATTTTCGAAGAGATTTTCGGATCTCTGAGTTGTTTTAGGGACCTTGGTAACAATGAAAGAGAGTGTGGGCGCCATGGTGGGCCCAGTTTACCTGTTTTCAAGTTCGGGAACTCGAAGGGCATTTTGGTAATTTTATAATTATCGCGCATTTGTCATGAAAACTTGTTCAAAAGTCTCACGTTTTCTCACCTGAGATCTTTCGGATTCTTTCTTTGAGTTTTTCTTTCTCTTCTGAAAAGATTTTTTTTATTTTAAAAAAGGCTAAAACCTTAAACCGTAACCCCCCTTATAACTCACCCTTTCCACGACACTGTAGCCGTTTCCTAGCTATGGTCTCCTTCTTCTTCCTCCCGATTCTCGGTAAGTCTCTTCTCCTTTCTCCCCCTCTCTCTCGGTTTTCTTCTTCTTCTCTTCTCTACCTCCGACCGGCCCACCTCCGTTTTTCCCCAAATTTTCTCTTCTCCTTCTCTTCTATTTTTCGGGATTTCTACCGATTTTCCCCTATTCTTCCCTTCCCTTTCTTGGATTTGTCTGTTGCTCGGTTTTCCAGTTTTCCCTTTTTCTTTCTTTCTTCCTTTCCTTCATTTCTCTGTTTTCCATGTTTTTTTTCTTTCTTTTCCCTCTTTCCCCTTTCTGGATTTTCTTTCCGTGGATTTCTCTCCTTTCCCTCCGACTCAGCAGAGTGACTGAGTCGCTCGGCTCAATGCCGAGTCGACTCAGTCGAGTTTGTTCTAAGTCAACCCGGCCCTTGGGCTGGAGTAGCAACCCAGCCACTCGGCCCACTAGCCCAGACCTGACCCGACCCAGACTTGGTCTGGCCCGACCTAGCCCAGACCCAACCCGACCCAGACTTGGTTTGGCCTGACCAGGCCCAGACCCGGTCCGGCCCAATCCACCTTGGCCCAGTTTCTAGACCCGCCCTTTTTCAAAGCCCGTTTTCAAGCCCTGCCCGTTTTTAGACCCAACCCAGTTCGGTCTGTTTTGGGCCCTGCCCAGTTTTAGGCTCGTTTTCTTCTCGGCCTCTTTTTGACCCGTTTTGTCTTAATTACTTATCCGTTCTTCCTTGTTTCTATAGATTGAACTCCCTTCAACCCAACAAGTCGCTTACTCGCTTTGGACTTTCGACTCCACACACACGGTGAGGAGACTTATTACTGTTTTAGCATGCATTTGCATTCTTAACCTATAACCTTGGACATCGAGTGACCTGGATGAGACCCTTTCGTCTATTAAGCCACTCGGTAAGGGAACCATTGAAATGAATATGTGGCAAGGGATCCGTTCGGGTTCACCCATGTCAATTATATGCGACTAATGGAAAATTTGATTGAATGAATGATTATTGATGCTTGAAAGTTGTTGAAAATATGTTTGTGATTAATCATAACACATATTTGATATTATGATGGATGTGAACACGATAGTTGGAAGATGTTGTGATTCTTTACGTGTTTACGCATAAGATGCAAATGTAATCGCATGTTGGATATAGAAGTATGAGTCTAAGCACTGTTATGTGTCGTTGACCGCATGATGAGGCATGTTGTTGATATTGATGTCATGTCAGAACATATTTGTGTTGTCATACATGATCATGATACCATGTGCATGCATGGGAGGTTTTGTTTATGTATATACATTCATGATGATGAGATGAGCTTGGTGGTTGGGAGGACTTCCCCGTTACACTCCGGCAGTCGAGACCCCCATAGGGGATGTGGGTTTCCCCGTTGTGTTCAGGCGGTCGAGGTGCCTGCCCTAGAGTTTGGTTCCCTCGGGCGTGGTCGAGGTGGTTTCCGACACGACTCGTGTGGGTGAGGCAGTTGTGTATTCTTTAGTCTCCCGATGATACTGGTAGGGAGACCGGGGTTCGTTGGAGGACCTGATGTGGACTATGGAGATGATTTCTTGGATTTGGTTAATAGAATATCGGTTAATAGAGTAGTTGAGTATTGTAGGCATGAATGTTTTATTCACTTGTGATATTTATTGCCCCTTTCATATGTGGTCTATAACTACCTTGTTAATATGTGATGTGTTCTTTCGTTGGGCTGTTTTGCTCACCCCTTACCTTTTAGGTGCCCCGGTTGCGGAGGGACTAGGCTGGGCCCTTGAGCAAGTACCTGGAGAGGAGTAGTACAAAATAGAAGCCTATGTTTATGCTATGTTTGATATTTGAGAACTTTAGTCACATGGACTCAATCATATGTTTATTTGGATGACTGTATAACCACTTGATTAATTTACATTTGTGGTTCGTTGTGTTTATTCTACTTTTGAACTTGTGGGCTATTGGACGGGAAGTAGTTACCCCGTTTTGAAAAAAAAAAAAAAATGCTATCACTCTTGTACCCGATATCTGTATTTTGTGACTTTCTGAGTTTTTTTTTCGGAGATAACGCTCCCTCAACGGGATGGGGCGTTACACCTTGCCCATTTTTTATTATTTAAGTGGCAACAAATTTTATTGATAAAGGGCACAAGAAGTAAAGAAAATGTTCACAGCAACTCGAAGACCACCATAAAGGAACACATCACAAAGAATGGAAAATAGGCAAAAGAACTACTTAGACATGAAAGGAACCCAGCAGAAAAGGGAATAATAAAACACCACAATAACCAGCTAGCCAAAGCCAATGACTCTTTCCAGGTAGGAAACAAATCTGACTTTGGACTCCTCTAAAATTCCTTGACAACAGAAGACCAAAATTCCTGGCCAACAACACATCAACAAAGATCTCTTGATTAAGGTGCCCTATTTTTGCATAGTTTAGAATGGACTTTGAATTTTATTGAGATGGTAGTGCTCATAGGCAGGTTTTGATTGGGGGAAAAAACACATTGAAACTACGCTTCTACGTTTGAAAAAAAAAATTACATACCTTACCAATTCATGTTTGATGAGTCCTACATAGAGCATTCCAAACATGACCAAGGTTTCAGTTGGCCATGTGAAACATTATAAAAGATATAACCTGTAAGGGTTGTCTTGGTGGTCAAGAACCCGCCTGAGATGCAGGAGGTCCTGGGTTGAAATCATTCTCAACACAGAAGGACTACTCCCCATAGTCTCACCTAGTGTGTGTGGATAGGGAGGTTTGCATATGCCCCAAGGATTAGTCAGGTTCTCTAAGAGAGGCATGGACACCTTGGTCTTCAAAAAAAAAAGTAGAAAAGATTTTAGTGGTTATCTTTAAGTATCATATAGGGGTGTTATTGTGTGGAAGGGGCTTTGACAAGATTATACAAAGTGGATGATAAGAGGTGGATTCTACATAACAAATCACTTTAGGTCAATTAAAGAGTTCACAAGATACAAAAAATCGTCCAAAAACCTCAAAAAAATTATCACAAGGATCATTCAACCAGGATAATGAACTGTCCATGTTGCACGGACACTTCAACACAGGCAGAATGACTGTGATGGACACTTCATGTTTTGTATAAAATCTGTCCCCGCCGTGTTGATGGTGTATCCCCACCGTGTCTGGGCATCATACAGAACTGTATTATGTCTGAAAGAGGATATGGAGGACTAGGTTTTAATCAATACTATTAACAACATCTACCTAATCTTGCCAATTCAATAATTCATTAAAGGGATGTGGTCAGACTTGGACATGTTTGGAGTAGTAACACTAGAATAGAGGATGAGGGATAAAGTAAAAACATGGTTTAGATCTTGGCTCTACTTTTTCCAATTTGCGAAGATGCAAAAAAGAGTCACCATTTCTTTTTATTTCTGAGCAGTAACAAATAGAATAAATTATATTGAAAAAGGAGAACAGTACATGAGGCAGCATCAACGGTCTAAAAGGTATAGACCCACGGAATGCCAAAAAAAACAGAAAAGTACATATCACAAAATGCCTATTGTTGTGGAACCCACTTCAAAACAGTGTTCACCCAAATCATCTATTATTCATCACGAGCACTAAATAGGCGGTACCTTCAAAGCAAGCTCTCATCCACAGCTTCCACCAGGGCCCAAAACCCATCCTATCAAAGAGGTAACTCACAAAAGCCTAGTCTACAAAGTCGTAGGCTTTCTCCATGTCAATCTTGAAGAGAATCCCCGGTCTCTTTTCCTTTAACTGCATATGAACCAATTCATTTGCAATTAAGACCTCATCGAGGATTTGACGATCCTCCACAAATGCCCCTTGAGATTCACCGATGATCTCAGGAAGAACCTCCAACCTCTCTGCTGGGACCTTTGCTAGTAGCTTATATACGCAACCTATAAGGCTAATAGGTCTGTAATGTGTAAGCATAGACGGTCACTCCCTCTTTGGAATGAGAGTGTGAAGGGAATTCTTCAACCCCTTGGGTGTGCTATAAAATTCACAAAAGGCTTGAAGGAAGTCCTGGCCAAACGTGTCCCAGCAAGTTTTGATAAACCTGAAATTGAATCCATTTGGGCCCGGAGCTTTGTCCCCCTCTATGCTATCAAGTGCCCTCCTAATTTCATCTATAGCAAATATCTACTTACAGCTGAGTTCAAGTCATGTTACCACTCCTTACTCCCTGACAAAAATCATGACCTCTTAATAAGTAGGAGTCCTCATACATAATTCTCCTTAGTTAAGAGAGAACATATCCTTAAGTTTATATTTTTTCTTTTTAATTTCAATTTCTCATTTTAACCACATAACTCTAAAAGATAGATGTTGAAAATAGGTGATATGTCCAAATCAGACAGTAATTCCACATAATATGCATTGTAATTTTTCTGCAACACCTTGCACAGGTAATTTTCTTAGGCTTCAACTTGTAGTATGAGCTGGTCAGCAACCATTTGCACAATTATACAATCAAATATAATGTCCATGGATCTGCCTCCACATGTATCTGAACCTTTATTTAATGGAAATATGACTCAAAACCCAGCTGCATAATGAGCATTCAACAAATGCACAACGGGCACTTGTTAGCTTTCACAAGTATTCATCCCCATTGCTTCATCTTCATAAATCTTTGTTCCACTTCGAGCAAAAGTGCTAAATCTGGTAGGGCATTCCCATATACAATGGATACAGTATCAGAAGGACAGTTACAAATAGATCAGTTTTTTGAGCCATTAGAAGCAAACTTGGCTTCTACTAAACCAAGTCTCATTATTTTGACTGTCTCCTACAATGCCCCCTACAAAATTTCCTAGGCTTCCATCACGACCTTTGTTTAATCAACCGCATGTGTGCATAAACCACTACTCTATCTTGAATCCCAAAACATAGAATATTAAATGAACAAAGATAATTCTCTTTTCAAATAATGCCATATGTAAACTAATACTGGTACAAATGTAGAAAGCTTACTCTTAACAATTATTACTAAGCATTTCGATAATTTCTTTTAAACTTCTTAAAGAACTCTTAAATGCTAGCAGCAGATACTACGTTTCTCATAAAAATATAAGATTAATGATACATGCTCTCACTTGAAGCTTGGTGAACTCAAAAGATAAAGAATCATCTATTACTTCTAAAAGAAACTATATTCCTAAGACTATTTCTCAAATGACATATATAATGGTAAATTCAAGGTGGCATAACACCTAAGATTCATCATCAATGAAAACAAATGCCAACAGGCTAAGTGCTTCAGTTCATCTGAGCTTACCTCATCAAGTGTCAGCCCACCGATCTTTGATACACTTCCACAAAATGCTAGATCAACAATCTCATTTCCAAGGCCATAGATTTCAAATATCTGAGCCCCACAATAACTGATACAAGAAACTATGTTAGCAGCACGAAAAAGTGACAAACCAAAAACGGGATATGTACATATATCAGCACTAATCCAATGAAAGATGATGAGAAATACAATAAAACATATGGACCTGGAAAGCAATGAGATGCCCATCTTGGAAAGTATTTTGAGAAGACCAGATTTTACAGCCTGAAACATCATCAGTGGATCAGCCTAATATAGTGAAAAGATGAGACAGAAAATTGAATGTTTAGGTCATAAAACGACTTCCAGGGTTGAGCCCTCATGGCCTAACTTGGAGTACCCTAAGGGCAGTAGGTATCACCCGTGGGGGTTTTGCGTTGAGTTTCCCATGGTTTCCCACACGTAAATTCAAAAAAAAAAAAAATCCTTAAAAGCAGAACAATTAGCGGTATTCAGTAAATTCTACATTGTTGGGTGATAAAGAATATATCCCTGAATGGGTATGACTAGAAAAGTACATCGCAGAATGACCCAGATATCTAGATGGGATAAGGTTTTGAATGTAGAAAAGGATTAATGGGGAAACAAATAGATGTGTTGCTTGAGAGTGAAAGGACAGACCCGTCCAATTATTCATTCAAGAAGTTGGATCCTGATATCATTAAGAAACTCAAACAAAATGAACAGAAAGTGAGTAAATGTGTGTATTTAGGAGGGAAAAGTGCAAGAAAAATGGAGTGAAAATATTCATTAGCATTTACAAAAACAGCTTATCCTATAGAAATGGGAATGGACACATGCAATGAACAAAAGGATAAATATATGAAGATGCTTAATGATGAACACAGAAAAAAAAAAGAGCAGATGAGATAGGAAACATTCCAGTCTGCTGTCTGAAAGAACAAGAATTACAATAGAGAACTTCTCATAGAAATGTTATGATAATGAATAAATTGTTCATCAATGAATGCAGTTGAGACATCTAATGAATAAGGTCAATAATAACAATGTACAGACCTTGCAGAAGTTCCTCTGAGCCTGCTCCATTGTAACAGTAGGCATTTTTCCACTTCTCATCAAGTTGACAGTTTTGTTGCTCAGACGCCACTGACGGCATGTTTCTAGTGCCAGATATGGACATACCGCACTATGAAAGCAATTAAAAAAGAGAGAAACCTTAAACATGGTTGTATTGATCGGGGTATCAAATCTTTCCTAAATCAAGCATTTTAGTTTTTTTCCACTAAAGAAAATGCAAACACTAGAAAAATGGGAGGAAATAGCAGAGAAAAAAAATAAAAGAAAGATATGGTAGATCAAAAACCATTATAAGAAAAAGAACATGGAAAATCTTGTACAGGCTGGAAAGAAAATAGAATTGAAATCAGGCCAGAGTTTAATATCAATGGTTACCCGTTATTGAAATACAGTAACAGAAGCCTCATAGAGAATGTAACCAAAAGAACAAATTAAGCAGATATAAAAAGCCTGCCACTTTTCACTAAAGAAAAGAAAGATAAAGGTTGGTCACAGAATGAAAAATTATATTCATGCTCTAGCACAGTACCATATGCATTGTTGGGTGGTCTGGAGCCCTCCTTTTTTCAATGTGAAATTTGGGTGATCTTGTTAGACCTACAGGCCCCTATCATTTTATTTGGCTTTAACGTAGTAGAGAGGCTTTTGTAGAAATTTTCAAGATTCCCAAACTCTTGAATCTCTCCCATTGTGGCTTGGTTTCTAATGTTGTAAAAGAATCCTAATTGGACTATCCATTCCTTTAGGAAAGTCAAATTCAGTTAGATAGCACTCTAATTAACAAAACAAAATCCTATTGACAATCATTTATTACAGTAAGTAGAAAATAAAACTAAATTAGATACAGTCTCAGCATAAAGACCAATACAAATGGAACTATATTCATATAAGAGCGAGTCACAACCTGGCACCATATCCAATCAAACATGCAAACTGATGGGTACTGAAGCACTGAGCAGTGTCAGCTACGATAGATGCTGACATCCGCAGACCATTTTGAATAAGATGCTGATGGACGGCACCAACAGCAAGAAGTATTGGGATAGTGGGACGAGTTGGCACCTGGAGGAGACAAGGAAGCAATTATCTTCAATAATGATTGTCAAATCACAAGAGCAGGTAAATAAACTGTCGAGTCTGATACTTTTAAAATGGCAAGACAAAGGTCGAAGCCTGACATCATCCAGTACCATAAGGAGCATCTATTAACTAGCTTCTATGACAAAATAAGGAAGACAAAAACTATCACTTATGCAACAAATAAATGAATATTAATTAGTTCTGTAACTAAAAATAAAATGAATGTTACAGGAAATTAAATAGTTCTTCTGTAACTAAAAATAAAATGAATGTAAGGCTAAATAATTGAAGTACACTATAAGAAAGTAATCAACATGTAAGACATGAATTTTTGAGAAAAAAAAATAACAAATCTCAAGATTCCTTTTCTAAGGTAATAAATGATTTTATTAAAAAATAAAAAACATGTTGGAGATCCATAAGGCATGCCTAATAAATGCTTCAATATAAAGGGACTCAACCATGTGAACCAAATAAGAACATTTTGGTATTATTCAAAAAAAAAAAAAGATACTACATTTTGATGAGGAAAAAAAGAAAAAAAGAAGCAACATACGCATGATAAACATTAGAAATGTATTTATAAGTAGAATGCTAAAAATAGAAAAGTAGCTAATACACACCAGTTCCTCAGAACGGTCAGAGAGAACAAGCAGTTGTGAACCACTACGAACTGCTTCATCGGCTGCCTCACAAAGTCTTTTTAACCTCGTTTCCAATGAACCATCAAGCCCTTTCCGGATATCAAAAAAAGTAGGCAGCACTTGGGGCTTTAAATTGGAGTCATTCATTAAAGACTTGAGCTCCCCTTCATTCAGCACAGGACTTGACAGGATAACCTTTTCCGACGCAACAAAAGTAAATATGCAGGACAATGATATACTAAAGTAAAACAACATAGAGAGGAAATAATCTAGTACAAGTATATGCCAGTAAAACAACCTGAGAAGCATTTTCAGGTCCAGTCTCTAGAATGTTTCCTCGCTTCCCAATAGTGACTTCAAGTGACATAACCAAGCCTTCTCTAAGGGGGTCAATTGCTGGATTAGTGACCTGAACAGATAATTGGAAATATAAGGAGAGGAGAGAACAATACTGATACAGAATTTTCTTAAATTTATTTTAACGTACCTCTCTCTGTCTCTCTCTCTCTCTCTCTCTGCAAGAACATACTTTGTTCAAAACAACCACCACTGACTTGATTTTTTTTCTTCCTTTTTTTTTGGCCATTTAAAAGAGTTTTAAATGATTTTCCAACGTTGTCTAAGTCAATGGAAATGAAAAAGCAACCACATGCTAGAACCACATAATTGATATCTCTTCTTTCTGTTGCTGTGATTTCAGTTTTCCTGTTGGGGTTTCTCTTCAAAATGAATTTCTCACTTTAGATGACTTGAAGAGGGAGAGAAAGTGGTGGATGGGTCCTCCTTAACTCTTGAACAAGGTGGGTTGGTGTTTCATCCTTCTTTATTTGCCACACTGCTAGATAACATTGTAGGTTGGTCTAACATCGTTTAATGCTTCTTGGGCACTTATGGGCATATTTCCAATATTGCGGGCCATTTAAATTCTTGATTTTATCTCTCTAATCCTACCTTTGTTTCCAGTTTTCTTGGAGGGGTTCCCTCTTCTTCTCTTTTTTTTTTTTCTTTTTTTTGAATAACTTGGGTATCCCCACCCCACAAGGAGGTGAGACTAATCTCACAGAAACACCTCTTTCTTGTTGTTGTATCAGTAATGCAGCTAGTAATCTACAAATTTAAGGATGAGAAACAAGCTATGAGAGTACAGTTAGTCAATCAGAAGAGAGTGCAGTTACTAGCAGAAAAAACAAGTCATTGGCCTTTTAACTCATTGCACATATACTGTTCTATGCTAGTCAAATTTTTTCATTCAGTGGAGCAATGGTCTTCATGGTATGGGAAACAGATGAGTCGTCCCAAGGGCTCAATAGAAGAAAATTGTCCTACAACTCTGAAGACCCAATAATCTACATTCATCATGATATCCTTGGTAAAACTAACCAGTGTCATAGTCTGTAGCCATGTAGGGATAGTCATTTCAAAAATTAAATCAAATGTTGCATAAAATAAATGAAACAGGCAAACCTGCGCGAAACGCTGTTTGAAATAGTCATAAATCATATGTGGCCTCTGAGACAATACAGCCAAGGGAATATCATCCCCCATGCAAAATGTTGGTTCCTTCCCCTGTGAAGCCATAGTTTCGATGACCATCTGAACATCTTCACTTGAGTAGCCAGATGCTCTGATGCAAGTAAAAGCAAGTAAATCAAAGAAAGTCCAAAAGCTGAGTCAAAAATCATTTCTGTATAAATTCTTGTCCATAAAAGAAGACAGACAGCAGAAAATGTTATGGAGCAAAATGTGGCTACATGCTTGAGAATGTGTTAAACAAAGAGAAGTAAATAAATGAAATTATATTTACTATAGAGAAAGAGGAAAGAAATTGGCTAAAAAATTTAAGATGAAATATAACAAGAATCCTTTTACAATTTCCTCAAATAAATTAGCCTGCTTTCTCAAACAGCGACGTACTGAACTGCCCATACCAAATCGATGATTTATAACCATAGAAAGGTAAAATGCCTCTTTAGTTATCACTTGAAACTTTGGAAGTCTAATTTTCATATTTTCCTGCATCGCTATCATGATTGCATGGCATGAAATTTTAAGTAAAGGCCACTGGTTTGTGATGTACTGATGTTGACAATATTTCAAGGAAATCACAGTAAGACGTTTGAATTGGTTAATTGCACATTATACTAGTGATTTATTATACTAGAGAATCCAACAGCTGAAACAATCAAGAGAAGTTGGATTTGGATTGTCTAAGACCTAGATCCATAGACAGCTGAAGTGGGGATCAAATTATCTTCTATTTTGTGGATCCATTGCCTTTTTTCAGGTAACTCGATCTCTTGACAACTGGTTAATGACAACATGATCTAGTCTCCACAATGGGATAAGATGCTCATATCTCCACACAAGAAACGGTCTATGGAGGTTGGGTGACTCTTTTGAAGGTTTATGGAAGGACATTATCTGCCGAAGTATAGGTTGCAGGGACATGGGTGGATGATTGAAACGGCTAATAAGAGAGATTCTGGGTTTTGGAAGGGTGTTTGTTCTGTGGCATCAGCTTTTGGTCATCACATTCGGTACTGAGCGTATTCAGGTGATGATATTTTCTTCTGATTGGACAAATGGCCGGGTGATGCTCCTTTGGCACAAATGTTTCCTGTGCTCTTTTCTCTAGTAGATAATAAAGAAGCTACGGTTAGGGAGTGCTATGAATTAATTCATAATAAGGTGGTTTGGGCCCCTCAGTTTTGGAGAGAGTTGGAGGATTGGATGGTGGAAGGGTGGGTGTCTCTAATGAACCTTTTGGGGAATGTATTTCTAGTGGGCATTGGAAAGGATAGGTGAATCTGGGAGGTTGATCCTCATGGCATCTATTCTATGAAATCTTTTTGTAAGAAACTACTGATGACTGGTGAGGTTCCTTCTGTTCACCCTAAAATTTGGGTGAGTGTGTCTCCAAAAAATTTTGAATATTGATAATTTGCGACTACGGAAGATGCTTATTTCGAACGCATGCCCTTTGTGTTTATTGGATGCTGAATCGGTGAACCATCTTCTGCTTCAATGTCAGTTCTCTTATAAGATTTGGGTGCACTTTTTTAAGTTGTTGGGTATTGCTTTTTGTCTTCCTCGAGCATGGTGTGAGTTGTTTAGTGAAGAGGTGGTGGTGATAGGTAGCTCTTTCCGACGAAGTCTTTGGACTGCGACTATGCTAAGTATTGTTTAGTCTATTTAGCCAGAAAGAAATAAGAGGATTTTTCAAGGTAAAGATTGCTCAGTATCGACTCACCTGGATGTTGTTAAACTTCTGGCTGCTTAGTGGATGGTCGGGTCGTTGAAGTTCCGGAGGGTATCTGTTACGGAATTGTGTAGGGATTGGGCATCAGTGGATTCAGTTATGCATCATCTAGATACCACGCATCAAGTTCCTTGGTCTTCTCCGGTTGTTGGGCTTGTCAAACTCAATTTCGACGGCAATGGTATACGTTGAGATTGGTCTCGAAGGTAATGAAGGGGTTATTTGTAATGATGTGGGGCCTACAATGCTCTCCTTTGCTAGGCCAATTCCTAATGGATCAATAATTGAGGTGGAACTATTTTCTTTGTGGAGAGGCATTTTGGAGCTGGAGGAGTTAGGGTTTGTGGGAGTATAGTTGAAGGTGATTCTAAGGTAGTAGTTGTGGGGTGGGCATTGGGATCTCAGTGTCTGGATCTTCTTAGATAAAATAGAAAGGATTCGGCATACTATTTCTCTCTATGATTTCAAGATTGCTTGGGCTCCTCGGTCAGCAAATTTGGTTGCCAACAAGATGGCTCGTCAAGGGTTGGCTTTATCTACAGAAATTGTAAACAAATTTTAGTAATTTTGGGAGGGGTTTTGCTTGCTTTTTCGTTTGGTGGGCGCATACTGGCCTACCACTTTTTGTATTTCTTGTTTCTTCTTAATGATTAATGAAGTTACCTTTCAAAAAAAAAAGAATGTGTCACAAATCACATTGAATGGATTGAATCAAATCTCTAATTGTGACCCATCGTCATTATCGAAGTACTTCTACATGCACCAACTTGGGCTTATCATAGACTACAGGATATTTTTTTGAGAAGTATAAACAAAGGACGTAAAAGAACTGATTAGATCCAACATCATGATTTATGTAAACTTTATGAGCCACATTACAGTAAAAACTGGTTATTATTAGTTCATGGTACTGGGCCTTATTGGTTGCAAACAACCCAACTTGCAACCCACTTATCTATGGGAACACATAACGGATTCAGACCCATATCAAGAATTGATCATACATCTAAAATCGAGCTAGTGGTCATTATGAGGTTCGAATTTGTTTTCAATTATCTGGTCATCATTATGTTTAAGAATAGTTTGAGACCTTTGTGATTTTTTACGGATTTTCAATGGTCAGATCTTGTAACCAGCATCATACGGTAACATGGGACTTTTCAGAATTGTGGATGGATTGGGCCCATTAGGATGTATGAAAAGGCTTTTAATCATTGTGAAACGACAAGAAATGAGATGGAAAAGGTCATGCTTTAGTTCTCAGGGCATACATGCTAAGTTGCATTTGAATAGGGGAAATGAACTCACAGTGACCTCCTAAGGAGGAGATACTCCTGAGTGGGGGATTCTCCATGGACTGACAATATGAGCTCTCCCAAAGAAGTAGTATAACTCCAGGTGCTTAGAGAATATGCTAATGTGGAATCATATCATCTTGTACACTTTCTCCTCAAAATTACCAATAAGGTACTTGCGGAGAAATTGTACCATTTCTCCTCATTCCCTCACTGCTCTTCGAATCCAAATGCAATCTGAGTCTTAGTTTATGTAAGACTAGAGCCCCTCCCAAGGATTTAAAGGGATCAGCTGTACACTTCTTAGGGAGGGAGTGGGGATTTACCCCTTTATTGTTCCTTTTCTGTGTGATCTTTAGTCCTCTAAGCCCCAATAGAGAGAGTGAAAAGGTCTAGTACCCTCCCTAAAGTGAGAGATACCAGAGTCACAAGGGAAACATGTTCCTAAAGATCACTGTCATCCCTACCAAGAGCACCAACCTCCACATTTGCCTCCTTAGGAGTGCTGAAATAGCTACATCAGTAAGTACTTTATTTAATAGACCAGATATTGCAGATACAATTCAACTAAGACAGTAAAAAATGTTAGATGGATGTTGAATTGCTCGTTTTGACAGACTGCAAAGTGGGGCAAGTATCACAAATACACCTTGCATAGAATAATGATGCCAAATGACATTGAATGCCCTAGATACTTTAATGGCCAAATGTTGAATTTGGGCATTCCAAATCACCCAATAAAACCACGAAACATACTGTTGGTGTCTTAAGATTGTTTCGTTGTCCATTGTAGCAGTCGATAAGAAGTTGACAGGCTTCAAAGTTCGCATATTCTCATTTAACCACTTGCCATAGGGGTTTGACAAGGCCACTTGCTTTTTAACATCTGTATTTTCATAAACCTGCAAAAAAGAAGTTTCAGATGTAGAATCGGAAATTGTAAATTTGTAATTGAATAGAAGCATCTTTATTTTAAAATGTGGGAGTCAAAACAAAAAATGAATGTAAGATAGCATGAAGGAAATCAATAATTGATGTCTAAAAACTAGTTCGGTAACAAAACCGAAGAAAGATATCAATAGTAACAACCCATTATTGTCGTCAGTTTTTCTAACATTTAATAGCATCAATATGCTTATTAAGACAATCCAAATGCCATGCCAGCAGTATATTATCATAGTACAGAACTGCAACAGGACAATTAAATGACAAACCTGACCACTCTGTAGGTCAGCAGTTATCATCATTCCTGGACCTAGACGACCTTTCATTATGACTTTTGATTCATCCATTGGTAAAACACCAACCTACAAAGGAAGACAAAATACCACTAAGATAGCGAAAAGCAAGTCTAAGTAAACCTGCAGACAAAAGTATCGATAGAAGAATCTACAGGATATTGAGTAAATGATACTTAGAACTTGATCAACAACTGACAAAGAAATTGATTGCAGAAAAATGTAAAATCCACAAAAGAAGAAAGGTACTTCATAACTTTTACCTCGTCAAACAAATATGGAATAGCTTACAAGCATCTTGCTTCCATTATCGCTCAATCTCCATTGTTTTTAAAGATAAAAACAGATTTGAGGTATGAAGAATCAAATTTCCTAAAAGGCTAATCAAACATAAAAGCCCATTGGCATCTCTCACTTCATGTACAAGAATTAGTTCATGAAAGCACAATTCCATATTTTTCAGCTTATTTCACCTTTATCTCTTAATCAAGAAAGAGCCAAATCTCATCAAGAGTAGTGTTTTTAAAGAGAACATACACCTAAGGTATACAGACTCTGATTGCCTAACCCTAGTTCCATGAAATGAAATAAACCTGCAATCATATTGCACTCTTCTACTGCACTACATGGTGGCAATCCAAACTTCGTTAAATTGGAAGAGAAAAACAACAGGAATGATGACCAGTGCAAACAGAAAGTAAAATTACATGAACCACCATGTAATCAGAGATAAGAATGGCCAAAGAAACCATACTATATCTAAAAAAGATTATTACCTCAAAAAGGCCAAAAAGACTACTATGAAACATAGAAACAGATTGAGCAATTGAAATGAACATGAGCACATAAAAGAAATTAATTTGCTATTCATTTTCTAAGGATGTATCCACTAACAAGAGAATAATGTTCTCTCCACTAAAGACCTCAGCATTTCCAATAGGAAAAAATGAATTGCATCTACTATAATCAATTGTATCAACTAATTTAGTTTTTCTTCCATATGTCGGTATTTCATTAGTGCTGATCTCAAGCTCATAAGAGTGGAAGTGGACATTGAACTAGCAATCAGTCTTGAGAAATTCTCCACCCCAAAAATAGGAGTTCCATTTTTAAGATTAAAACATAATTCTAGGCCAACCCAAGAAGGCAAACACTGTGACAGATCCTAGTTGTAGTGGGAAGTAAACAAGGGTTTACCAACGCATCCCCCAGAAGAGAGGCGTTGTGACAAAACCAAGTTGCAAGGGCAAGTGAGAAAAGACAGGCTATGACATCCCACAAAAGAAACACATGGCATAGACACTCATATGCAACAAAAATAGGTAAAATAGATGCAGGTTAAAAAAAAATAAAAATAAAAAACTAGTCCAAAATTTACAAATGGTATCTTGGAATGTGAGCACTAGGCAGTTTAATAGGGACAAGTGCTAAGTTGGTATATAATATAAATGTTCTTTAATTTGTGATAATGGGAGAATAAATATGATTAGTAAAAGGAAAAGGGTGATAAGTCATGGCAAAGAGTACCAAGATTCTTTATTCACAAAATACTAATTCAAGAAAGGGGTAGGTATCTTTCTAAAATTTTGCAAAATAGCCACACAAGGCATGATCAAGTCTCTGCAAGATCCATCCAACAAAATATAGAATATTTAAAAAGCCATGCAAGATCATGATAATCGAGATTCTACATGGTCAATCTTGTCAATTCAAACTTAACACAATCCGATCATGATGATCAAATGAAGATCTAATAAGATCCATGTCAATCTGAACTTTACAGGGTTCGAGCAATCAAAAGAAAGACATGGATAATGCAAAAAATCCTAAAGAGATTATCGCTAACATAGGCAAGGTTTTGAGGGTGCTAAACAGATCGTTGATCAAGTGGATGTAAAGATATAATGTAAGGCTCGCTCATGATGATCATGTGATCATAACTTGGGAAGCACTTGAAAGATCCTTTGATTACTTTTCTAATGTAATTTACAGATTCTCAGTCAGATACATAGATCAAAAGATAAAAGGTGCAGCCCACTTTCGTTGATCACATGATCATCACTGGAAAACAATCTTAAAGACCTTATGTTAATTATCCAACACCAGTTACAGATCACCAAACTGATACGCGGATCAAAACATACATGGGAATAAGGCTCGATGCACATGTATCATTCAAAATGGTGTACAGGAAACTTACAATGATCAAATAATTGCAAGTTGGGCACCATCATGGAGGTCCTTATATTATCTTCTCACTTGCAGTTTTAAAATCCCAACAAGGACAATTATATTCAAAATTATGGACTATCTAATTACACATAAACTAATTGCATAATCATGTGGGGCCCTCTAATTGATCTGAATATGTTCCAAGAATGGTGCGTGATATGGCCCTTCAGTTAGATCTCTATCACAAAATGGAGCCTCAATTGAAGCATAGATGAATGAAAATTCCAAAGAAGAAGAAGAAGAAAGGTGGTGGGGGGACAGAAGGAATTAAAAAGGAACCAAATCAAAATAAGAAATATAAAAAATCTTGCTACTCTATCTTAATATAAAGAAACAATTCAAGGTGACAGTAAAATGAATATTGACCATTCATTCATTAAATGATTGTGATTTGTGTTCGAAGATTTGCTTTAACCCCATTTCATTGATTGAATTTTTTTATTTTTTAGCACTAGGAAGATTGTGCAATATGTAGCATAGGGATACTAGCTGTCCTAGGACCATCAAAAGAATCTTGACCACTAAAATAATCTACAGATGAGATAATGCTATGGAGACTTGAAAAGAAGGAAAATTCATCCACAAATGACTAAAAACGTCAAAGGTACCCAAGGATGGGGACTTGGAAGTGTTCGCAAATTATCCAAGGATTCCCAAGTAGAAATTTGCAGTAAATGCAAATGAACTACATAGGTTTCCCTAAGGAAATATTCAAATTTGCAGTAAATGCGATGGGGACTTGAACTATCCTCAGCAAAAAAAAAGGCCTCCCAAATGCCCTTATTTGGGCCCCTTTCATATGGGAAGAGGGATAGGACCACATCCTAATTGGGTGTAGGACAGTAGGACTGCAACCAAATTGAGCCTAGGACTGAAAACCCAAACTGGTCCTAGAACTAGAAGCAAACTGGCCTAGGACCAACTCAAAATTTAAAGACCTTAGGTTAATGGATTTCTATACTTCTTGGGAAGGGTGCTTATTTGGAATACAGGAAAAAGGTTAGAATCAAAGCTTGGTCTCCCCCGCAACAGGGAGTGTTTTAAGTTTAATGTATATGGGGCCCGTAGGGGCAAACCAGGGCCTGCGAGGATAGGAGGGATTTTGAGGGATTCTGGTAGTTCGTCTATGCTAGTTTTTTCAGAGCCCATATGATGCGGAGCATTGGACTGATTAGAGCATTGGATTGATTTATTTATTATTTATCTCTTGATGTATGTTTTATATATATTTGAGGGTATTTTAGGCATTTTCATATAACAGGGGTATTTTGTTCTTTTCTTAATGTAAGTTATTATAAATACTCTCTGTAGCCCTCTAGGGCAATTTGATCAATAGAAGAAATGAATTTTTGCTTTGCAAAAAACTGCTCCTGCGCATATGGAGTATGGTGAGAAGCCACGGAACCCTCGGTGAGAAGCTAGGGACAGCGAGAAGCCACAGAGGTGAGAAATCTCCAAGAACAAGAAGGTGAGAAGCCTTCCTCTATCCGGGTACTCTTCTATATCTCTTCTATCTCTCTTATCTCTCTCTTTGTTTTTTTTTTTTCTTGTCTTCCTCTTCCCTATACCTGCCGCCACTTCTCAACAACCCTCAAGCCATTGCCATCACCTTACACAACCAGATTCCCTTTGCTGCTACCCATTTACCCACATACAGTATGTCGACCCTTCCCTTCATCCCATCTGGTTGCCGCCAGCCTCTAGATCTCATCCTTGTTGCCCCTTGCCGCCCCCATCTAGACTTAATCCTGGCTGCCATCTGTTGTTCCAGAGCCGTCCCGACCAATCCCAGATCATCCAAAACTCATCCCAGATCATCCAAAGCACGTCCCAGATCCATCCGTTTCACTTCCTGCTACCACTACCCTTCCTTAATTTGGTTTGGTAAATTTATATAATTATTTACATTAGGTTGAAAGGACTTACGTGATTATTTATGTTAAATTTATGTTATTAAATTGCCATAGTTAATTGATTGATTAATTTCAGCCCATTTTAGATTTAGGGTACATTATTTTCATCATTTTTCATCTTTTCATAACCACATTAGGCATTTAGGGTTACCCTATTCCTTGTCTTGCATCACAATAGGGGTGAAAGACTCTGACGAAGCTGACTTGTTAGCAATTAGCAGAGCCCCGACTTTATGGGTGGATTGTGGTCATGGTAAGTTAGTAATTGAGGGAGATTCAGTGAATGCTATCAAGTGGGCAAGGGGATTGAAACAACCACTTGCGAAACTTGTGATAGTAGATAGGGAGATTAGTGCTTTGTATGCTGGGAGAGAGGTCTGCTTCTCACTAGTTAGGAGATCGGCAAACAAAGTTGCAAACTTTTTGGCCAAATGGGCGTAAGAAAGAGATCATGACAAGACTTTTTCTTGGAATCTTAGGAGTTGAGACATCTTTGAGAGGATTCTATATTGTATTTATAGAGCATGGTATGTTTCTAGTTGTATTTTTATCTATTTTGTTTTCTTTATTTTGTTTTGACACTTGTATCTTCTTTTAGGATTTAAGTCTCTTAGACCCTTTTTCTTGCACTTTTTCTTTCTTTTAATATAATTCACCTCTGTTATCGCTCAAAAAAAAACTGGCCTGGGACCAAACCCAAATTGAGCCACGACCATACTATCCCACTATCTCCTTCACATCCTAGTTCATTGAACTTGTAACACGCAGACTGTCCCAGAAACACACACAAAGAGTAGAAGGAAAACTAAACACCACTCACGCTGGAGTTTGGGGCTACAAAAACGGTATAAGAGATCTCTAATCCAAATTAGACCCTACATGTAGTGGACTGAGGGGACAATAGAATCTAGAACACCAAACAAAAATAGACAGGATAAGGCATTCATGGTGACAACAGCTAGAGTAACGCAATTTATGTATCTATGCTGTAATTCCAACTTTAATTGTTATCTTTATATTTAAAAGAGATACTTAGTGCCAGTGCAAAGTCAAATAGATCATCACATACAGAAAATTTTCGCTAAAGCAAGAGAATCCTCCTGACCCATGCTCAAAATAACCATTGAGAGAAATAGAGGATGAACCCCACTCTATGTTGAAACCACAAAGGTAATGGGTTTGAGTCAACTTACCTTTCCAACAAACAGATAAGACATACACAATATAATGCAACAATGATTTAAAAAGAGCAAGAAGGTGAACAAAATCAATAACAAAAAGAACTACTGTTACGAAGCACATATTCCATAATTGATATACCTATGAACAAAAGTGACAAACCAACCTCAGATGCAACATATACAACATTGTCAATTGTCCGCCAATACCGAGCTGGACGAAGACCATTCCGATCAAGACAAGCTCCAACTGTTTTCCCATCACTAGGTCAAATGAATCATAATCAACAGAAAATAAATCATGTAGGAACCAGAAATTATGTTGCACAATTCTACCTTCATTAAGAAGCATAGTTAAAATAGGAGATATCCACTGGCTAATTTCAATATCAAGGCCTGATTGAAACAGGTTTAGGTTGTACAATGTTGTACAGGATACCAACCAAAATCTTCAGTTTCTCTACTGTTTGGTTTATGAATTGGAACCAGAACGCATGCTTTGTGCATTTGAGTTTCAAACGAATAAGCATCCACATCTTCTTCTTTTTTTTAAGACAATAGAATACTACTATATTGATAAAAGGAGAGAGAATGAACATTAGAGAAACTATTACCTAAATAAGAGCAAGGCTGGCCCATCCCAAGCTTCCATTTGTCCCTTGTAATATTCATAAAAATCAACAACCTACAAAAAGAAATAACAAAGCAATTAGTACCTCATATGATATAGTCCAAACACTTTTCTTAAGAAATAACAACAAAAACAAATTATCAATTGAAAAGTCATCCCACCACTAAGCTTAGAAAAACACAAAATCGAGTGACAATAGTGTTTAGTCCTGGGTGGTGTCTTAGTGAGTCCAAATTCAAAAAGGCATCAAGATGGTCAAGGTTGTCTTCAAAATGGGGAGTGCACCTTCAGCGCTTTAAGATGGGTTTTTCAAAAGGGTTTGATTTCTTGTTGGGATAGGAGATAGAGTATCCTTTTGGAAGAACTTGTGGCTGAGCCAGCTTGAAAGAATCTTTTCCACGAGTCTTTCATGTTTGTCTCAAAAAAAAAAAAAATTTGCTAAAGGTTGGGGAGTGTTTCAATGTTTTGGGTGGGATGTTATTTGGAGTCTAGTGCTTAGCATCCTCTTTAGGAGAAAGAGTTGTTGGAATATGTCAATTTGTTGCTCTTCTTAATGAATGTTTTATTTGCAAAGATGAAGAAAATGTGAGGGTCTGGACAGGTGGATCCTACGAGTGACTTCAATATCAAGTCCTCGGTGGGCAGCCTTTATCCACCTCCCTCATCCATTCCTCCTTGTGCTTCTATTTGGTGGGCTTTGCTCCTCTAAAGTCGGAAACATTTTGTTGGGCAATTGTGGCAAGCAAAGTTCCTACTAAGTCCAATTTTCGTATGCGTGACATTCTTTGTCCCAATATCGATGTCGCTTGTCCCTTGTGCGGTAATGGGTATGACTTCGAATCATCTTTTCCTCTTTTTCCCCTTCTCATCTTCTTTGTGGTTATCTTCTCTCTTTGTGACTTCTCTTGGTTTTTTTTTTTGAAATGGTTATCTTATTAATAAAAGAAAGCACCAGAGGTGCAAGTTCAGGAAAAAAATGAAAACAGGAAAAAAGAAAAAGAAAAAAAAAAACAGGAAAATCCTACGATCTAGCAGATATGATCTAGTAGACAGGATGGTTCATATCAGAAAATAAAGCAACTGGTTGGTCAAAGCCAACATAAGTTGGGAGAGTACAAGGCCCAACAAATGCAGGTCAAAGGCAGAGACCAGGAGATGGAGCAGGAAGGAAGTTTCCCATGTCGAGGTGTCACACGAATAGGAAGAGATGGAGAGTAGCAGGAACCGGAGGGACACCAGGGCCAAAACAGGAGAACTCACAGTCAGGCCAATGTTAAAAGCCCAGGCACTCGCAGATGGATCAGAGTCCCACGAGTCCAGGAGGTGAACCCGAGAGCCAAGCGAATCCACGTATTGCGAACTAATTATTTTGAACGTGTTGTATGTGCAGAAGAAACCCCCTTTTTCAATTCAAAATTTGAAGAAGGCATTTTCGCACGTGTTGTATGTGACTTCTCTTGGTTTCTCCCTAGTAACCTGGGAGATCTCATTATGAGTTGGATGAGGAAGCCTTTTAGGGGTAAAAGAAGGTCCTCGTGGTCATCAACCCCGGTTGTGGTGCTTTGGTTGATGTGGTTGGAATGCAACAACAAGATTTTCAACAAAAGGTTGCTCCACTCTCAAAGGTATTTGATCTTGCTAAGGTGTGTCTAATTAGTTGGGTGAAGTCCAAAAGAGATTTCTTAGGTACTTCATTATCTGATATTAGCAAAGACTTCATACCAATTTTAGAAGACAATAGGAGAAAGGAAAAGATTGTGGAAATATAGAAGCTTCGGGAGAGAGGTGCTATCAAGCTGAGCCCTGTTGGTATTGATGTTATCCTTATGTCTCGGGAGGCTCACTTTCTTGCTTACTTTTCGAGCCTGGTTGCACATAGAGACTCCTGTGAGGTTGAACTCTTAATGATTAAGGAAGCTTAGTCTATCTTCAACCTCCATTTTCAATGGAAGCTTATTATTGAGGATGATTTGGTAAATGCAATAAAGTGGGTGAATAGAAGGAAAAAAAAACCCTCCATGGAAACCAATTACCATTCACAAGGAGATTAGGGAGCATTCGAAAAACGCCTCCTTCGTACATGTTAGAAGATCAAAAAATGAGGTGGCAGATCTCTTAAACAAGTTTGACGTCTCTAGGGATGGTCTTTTTCTGGATTTTCTTTAGACTAATTTGTGCCTTCAGCTATATTTCTTTGTTTTTGTTTCTTTGAGGTATTTTGCACCTCAATTTCTACCCTATGGTGCTTGTTACTTTATTCTTTAATGAAATATATAGTTAAATCTTCTTTAAACCATATATAGTCAAACCTTCAAAAAAAAAAAAAAAAAGTCCCATTAACCAAAGCTAATTTTTTTTAATCCAAACCATGATAGAGATACCAATTATATAATGAAGAAAATGTCAAAGAAGAAATCATTTACAGGTATACCTCTGGGTATTTTATCATCAAAGTAGGATGGTTCTTATATGCCTCTGGGACAAGAATCATAAGAGCTTCAGCAGGGCTACGGCCACTTCTTAGTAACAACTGTTCACAATAAAGATAGGAGAAAAAATCAATCACAGTAAGAAGAATCAGAGAACAGCACAAGAATCCAGATGGACCACAATTAACAAAGCACTAAAAGGAAGCTCCAAATAACTTGGCTAAATATAAGAATAGGGATGGCTTATACTTCTGCCGCACTATCAAGATTTGCTGAATCCGATGCCTTTGGGTTGCCATATGGGCGAATTTCATTTTCACGTCCACGCCAGACAGGCGACTTGAGTGATGCCTCTCGGGATTGCATCCAATTCAAATTTCCCTAAGCATAGACCATCACATGATATATAATGAATATCCAAAGATACAAAGGTCATTGAAATAGTCCAACAAATAGCATAGAAGAAATCAAACCTGAATTGTATTAATCTCTCCATTATGACCAAGTAACCTCATCGGCTGTGCAAGAGGCCATCTAGGACTAGTATTCGTGCTGAATCTTCGATGATAAATGGCAAATGGAGATTGGTAAAGATCACTCTGGAGATCCAAGTAAAATTGCCCCAGAACTTCTGAGCGGAGCATACCCTTGTAAACGATCGTCTGATTTGACAATGAACAGAAATATAGCTCATCGCCCCATTTTTCTGGCTTTGTTGCTCTTTCGATTAACTTACGGCAGATATATAACTCTCTTTCAGTATCATCAATGTTGTTTTCTTTTGATACTTTAACAAACACTTGCTGAATGTTGGGCATGGTTTCTTTTGCATAGTAACCAACTACAGATGTATTTACAGGAACAGGTCTCCATCCAAGAACCTCCAAACCTTCTTGTGTAAAAGTATTTATAATGACTGCAAATAATCAATTGTTATTTTCAAAACAAACAAGTAAAAGCAAAGAGATTGTTAATCTCACTCTGGTGATGAAAACAAGGACAAGCAGATGGACTCACTGCAGCACTTGTGAACTAGACAGTAAATGGACAGTTGCATAAAGCACAGAACAAAGAAGGTTGTGCAATTGATATGACAATTGTTAAACACATTGTTTTGCATGTTGATTGTGGGGTAGCAGCCAATATGGTCGTTGATAGAGTTAAATGGAAAAGTTCGAGTAGGATTGATGTTCAGCTGATCGCAGTTGTTACACAGATGCTTTGTTTTTCTGCTCTTCTTATGTGTGTTTTTTAGGGTCTAGACCTTATAGACCCTCTTTTGCTTTGATGTAATTATACTATTTATTTCTCTATTAATACAATTTGTCTTTGTTACTGCTAAAAAATTATATGGTTTTACTATAATTTAATAGAAAGTAATATATACATATTTCACTATGCTAGAACTGTTATGATGAAGTGGTCTTGACAATTGTACAAACAAGAAGGTTTCTAAAATGAAAGCATAATGCTTAGGTGAATCCATTTCAATCTATGTCCAAGAGGGGTTGTGATTGCAAGGCAGTACAAGTTCATGGCAATTCATTTCTTACGAAATTATATACATCTAGATTTAGTACATTAAGCAAACATGGGCATCACCATCATCACACTTTGATCATCATGACTTTATCCTATCCCAAATTGACCTCCTGATTTATACTTGTCCACTCAAAAGAAATGTGTTAAAATTAGATACCATGATAAAATTATTCAATTCATTAAATTAATTTATATCATACACCAATATATAAACAATCGACCAAAGAGTCTCCACCAACTCTCACACCACAGTTTTACAGGACTTCTATACTTAATTCTACATAGACTCTCAAACAAACGCAAACTTGATGTAGCTAACTTCAAAGCAAACACAAAGAAGGTTCAGCCACAAGTATGGGTTCGGCCAAAGGCTCCAATTTGAATGATTGGAGGTTAAGTCCAATGACCCAAATCCAAAAATAAAAATGCCATTTTGCCTCTCTAAGAAATCAAAGTTAGAGAGCGAAAGAAATCGAAACCGAGAGGCTTTGAACCCTTAGCTTTTAGCCTTATTGGAGATTCCACACTGTCCAGAGAGGAAGAAGATGAACTGATCTGGATTGGCGATTCATCTAGATCTTTTTCAATCAAATTAGTTGTTGATAGAGTCAGTCACGAAAAAATTGGGACTTCCCTTTCTTGCTTGACTTGGAAGAGTCTAGCTCCCCCAAGAGTACAAGCCTTTGTGTGGAGTGTCTTAAAAGGTAAGACACTTACCAAAATGGAATTAAGTATAAGAGGTTTACTCAATCCAGAGGAAGACCTCCAATGCACTTTATGCGGTCTTGCGGAGAAGGATGCAGATCATCCTTTTTTATGTTGCCCTGTCGCGGGTCAATTTTGGGCATATTTTATTAACCTAATGGCAATCCCGTGGGTCTTAGACAAGACTTGTGTGGGAGTGATGGGATCTTGGTCCCTTCCTTGCCTCAATCCCAAGACAAAGGCAGTCTGGAGCACAATTCATGCAACGATCCTATGGACCATCTGGAACGAGAGGAATGCAAGGATATTTCAACCGAAGGCACCAGAGGTTATTAAGATTCTCCATGAGGCTAAATGGAGGCTATGTGTATGGCTCTTATCCAGGAAGGAGTCCAAGGGACACAAATTATCGGATTTCTATCAATCATGGGAGGGTTCTTTAGCTAGAGGACCTAGAAGGGCTAAAACCTTAGTCACATGGTCCCCTCCACTACAAGGCACTTTTAAATTTAAGTAGACAAAGCTCTTGGGGGAAAACTGGGGCCGGCAAGAATTGATGGGGTTTTACGCAATCATACTGGAAAATCTTTCGTTGTTCTCTTCGAATCGGATGGTCAAAAAGAATCAATGAGGCGGAAATTCTTAGTATCAGAAGAGCTTTGACTATCTGGTTTTCTCTGGGGCTAGGAAAATTGGTTCTTGAAAGTGGTTCGACAATGCAATTAAGTAGATAATGGGAACGAAACGACCTCCTCGGAGAGTAACAACAGTGGTGAGGGAGAGATTAGGGCATTGCTCACTAGCCAAGAGATATCCTTCTCACAAGTCAGTAGATCGGTTAACGGAGTAGCATATTTCTTCACGAAACATGGAGTAAACTCATCATCCCATGGTGTTTTCTATCTGTGACTTACGGAGTGGGAGGAGTTATACATGTTGTCTTGATTGTATTAGATGTGTCTCATGGACTGGTTGTGTTTTTTTGGGGGTTTGATTATTTGGTTTGGGTTGTTTTGTATTTTCTTTTTCTCCTTCTCAAGGTTTACATCTCCTAAGCCGTTCTTGTTTCTTCATACTCTTGAACTTACATTTTCTTATTAATGCATTATCATCTTATTACCGCTAAAAAAAAAAAAAATGAAACCGATCACCCAATCACTAATCTCAAATCAGCCCAATTTTATATCGGTCTCCGAAAATCGATTAGAAGAACTAGTACTCATGTGGGTAGCAATTAGAGGTAAAATCTTGGTCAAGTGTAACCTAAGGAATAGAGGCCTCTTACGGGAGGAGTCCTCAAAGGTGTATGTTCTTTGTAAGGATGAAATCGGGCTGGGTCGGGTCGGGTTTTTAAAAACCCAACCCGACCACGACCCACATTTTGAACCTACTTTAGCCTACTTTTTACTGGGTCAGGTCGGGTTTACTTAAAAATCTCTCAACCCAACCCGACCTGAATTCAATACGGGTTTCTGACTTCTCAACCCGACCCACATGATTTTGGGGTCGGGTCACACGGATTCGGGGCAAAACCTGACCCGAGTTTTCACCCCTAGTTCTCTGTGGCGGGGACGAGGAATCGGTGGACCACTTGATATGCAAATGAGCACTCCCTGTAGGGGTTTGGCAATTATTCCTTAACTGGTGGAGTGTCCATGGGTCCCAAACAACACGATAGGGAAGGTCACGATAGAATGGACAAGGGGTATTTTGTAGGAAGGAAATGGGTAGCTTGGAGGTTGATCCATGAGGCAATTATTTGGGCAATTTGGAAGGATGGGAATAATAGATTTTTTAAGACAAGTCGGGGTTGGCAAGGGAGGTTTTTGAAAAGGCAAAGTGGAACCTTGTCAGTTGGCTAGCTCTCTGCAAGGAATTCATTGGCTGCACTCCTGAGGATTTTTACCTGCCATGGGGAGGATGCATGAAAGGGGGTAAAAGAAGTAGGAAGACTAGCGAGGAATGAATGAAACCTGAAGAAGGCTTCTATAAATTTAATGTCGATGCCGCAGCCAGGGGCAAATCTAGCCCAACAGGGATAAGAGCGGCCCTTCATGATGACAAGGGTAGGATGCTACTAATCTTCTCAAAACTTGTAAGGGTTATGGAGTCCAATGAGGTAGAACTAAGGGCGATTAGGCATGCAGTCCATCTTTGGACTAGGTTTGGGAATGACAACCTCATTATCAAAGGCGATTCTGCTAATGCAATGGCTTGGGCTAGTGAAAAGAAGAAGCCTCCTTGAAAATTGGTCAACACTATTAGGAACATATAAGGAATTGTGTAGGAATGGAGTCATCTGTTCCGTGCATGCTACTTGCTCAATGAACCATGTTGTTGACTTCCAAGCCAAGGTTGGAGTACAAAAATCACAACAAGCAGTGGAAGTGTTCTCCCTTCAGTCTTCGCAGGAAGTAGGGGTTTGAGGGTCTCCTCATTCTAGAGCACTTACCCTCTAACCACATCCTATAGATTCACTTGTGTTGTATGGGACTGAGGTTTCATTTTGTTATCTATCTTCTATTTCTATTCACACTACTATTGTATTCTCTCTTAGTGAGGGGCATGTATAATTCTCTTATACACGGCCCTTCATGCTTTTGTATCTCACTATTTAATCTCACCTAGGTCGACAATTCTCTACAGAATAAAATTTGACGTAGACTTCGTTTCAATTTAAATTCACACAAAATTAATTACAAATGCAAACACAATTTCCATTAAAATAACATAATCGAAAATTGAAATCAAGAATTTAAAAGACAATTAATATGTTGAAATTAAGTCAAAATAAAATTCAACAAAATTGGAGAGAAACCAAGCTCAAACTTTGATTTTATTGCATTTGTACAAATTGGAGGTCCAAGTCCTCAATTTATAGTTGAGCTTGGCTATCAAAAAAAATTGAAAATTCAATCTATCCTAGCCACACACACCCATACATTCCTTTCTCTAGTTTTCCATCTTAAACTCAACCACTGTATGCATGCCAATCACATTATTACATCCATAAAATTAAATTAAATAAATGGTGTGTCCCCACTAACAAGCCATGGACAAATTTGGAGAGATTTCTTGTGACATGTGGATGGACAAGATTGCTTTGACTTCTTTTGGAGATTACCCTTGCTTAATGTAGGTGCCCATGCATTCTAAAGAAAAGGTATCTTCTTCCATTTTGGTTCCATGGAGATAGGATCCATATGATATAAATGTAGAGCTCTATCCTCTCTTACTCCTCTTTCGCATCACTCCTCCTTAAGCCTAGCTAATGGGCCATGAAATGTGGGCTTCGGAGGCCCAAAACATGTTAAACAGGGCCCTAACCCATATATCCATCAAATGAGCTTTTCAGTTTGCACAATTAGACCCATATAGACTCTTAAAGGGGCTTCTTTTTCCACCATAAAATTTATCATGAGAATTCAAGAGTCAATTCCACAATTTTATCTTCATTTACTTTGATGAGGCCGACGTCCAAGAGCTTCTATTCGAATTAATTTATGGGCTATCTTGATGATCTTGGCTTCATTTTCCTCGATCATAACCCTTGTAGAATTGCCAAGCCCATTCGTCAATCAAATCTTCCACTTGATCTTCAAAGCCTTTAAATTTTCCAATCAGGCCAGAGATGCCCACATCAAAACCTCTTGAGAATAGGACTCCAGAGGCATACAGGACTTGGAATCTTTATTGCTAACAATATGTGCACATATGTGATATTGCTACCTTGGGCAACATCAGGATTTTGACTCATTTTGTATTATAAATAGAGGCCTAATGGCCCATTGTAAACCAACAAACTTAGATGTGAAAAAGGAAGCAAAGGAAATAAAAGAAAGTTCAATTTTTGCCAAGTTCTCCAATCGAATTCTTGTTTTTCTTTTGTTTGAATTAAGTTAATATATGCATTTTCCATTTTTATTTCAGTATTTTAAGTGTGTAACTCTGATTGGACAATTTGGATTTGCATTGGTTTTAATTTAATACAAGCAAGCCAAAACTAGGTTCATTGGACTAGTTGAGACCTAGACTCGCAAGTAGCAACATCTAGGAGAGGGGCTGATTTGAATCTTCAAGGTATGAAATTCAAATTAATGCATTGAAGACTAAGAAAGGTGCGGAGTACCTATCTTGGCCTTCATCACCTTTGCATTCCCAGATCTCAGCACATGACACACCTGACAACTTTTCCTCTTCACCACCTATCCAATTCTTTCAACTTTATCAAGAAGACACCAGGATACCTGCTCTAGTTGAACCCAATTCAATCTACCCATTTGTTTTGGAGGCTTGTCTTGTTATGTATATGATCTTCAAATCATAGTGATTTTTTGGTGGTATGCATCTATAAAAAACTCTACGTATCTAACCATTCACCACATACATAAGTTTGCCAAAAAGTTCCATGAAAGCAAAAGTTGAACTACTACATCAAAAACCAGCTGAACTTGATCCTCTTTAAGAGCTAAGATCATTATAGTTAAAAAGTTCTAACAAAAAACACCACTCAAGAAAAATAAAATCCTTAAAGAACTACCTGTTTTGGCTTCTTTCATATAATTCTCATCTTTGGGAAGAAAAACCATTCCTACACCAGTGTGTAATTTATCTAAAGAAGCAAGGCCCTGCTCATTAGCCCAGTTGTTATATAGATCCCATGGAATTGAAGTCATCACTCCAGCACCATCACCAGAATCATTATCAGCTCCACAGCCTCCACGATGTTCCATACAACCTAGAGCTGTGAGAGCATCTTTAACTATCCCATGCGATGCCTCATTCTGTAAATTTGCAATGAAACCAACTCCACAAGCTCCTCTTTCAGATATAATGTCATCCAATTTTGCAACCTAACAGGCATATCATGTCAAACTAGTTAAACTAGATTCATGTGCAAGGAGAAAAGGAGTAGAAATAACAAATACTAGGATATCTCTCAAATCAATGTAAATGCAAGACAAAAAAGGGCAGATAACCAAAAAAAGCTTTCTCACAAAAAACCCATCTAGGTAAGTAAATAGCTCTCTCCAAAAATCCATCTACATTTAAAAGCATTACTCGCACTGTTTTCTTGAGAGATGTTTTTATACATTTTTTTTTTTCCTGAGGAATCTACAGTTAAGCATTAAGCACTACTTAATTTAGTACAGGCACTCTTTCTCCCCAAGGAATATTAATTTTAAGCTATAAGGAGAAAATCTTCTCTTTGTGGAATTTTAATGATGTATCGATCACCGAAGAGTAGTTCAGTCATCTAACTCTTGTTTGTGTTTAAACATGGAATCCCCCCTCTTTTGTATTCTTTATGATATAATCCCTTTCAGAAAGAGAGATCAACATTTCTTGGCACCCTTTGGTTTAAGTCTTTAAGAACCATCGATGCCGTCTCATGTGCATAATTCTTTTATTAATATAATTTGTTTCTATTCATTACCACTCAGAAAAAAAAAAAAACAGAGATCAACATTCTCTTAATGATCTCTTAACATTTCTCCTTGTCCTATACACTTACATTTAACCCCACAAGAAATGCATGAAGAAAGCTCCTTCCCCTTTATTGCAGCTAAAAAAACCTACCAATCCGCTTCCACTTTGTTGCAGCTAAAAAAACTAACAATCCAATCCACATGCATGCACACTATGCACAACTGCGCATACACATAGAAAGGAACAAAAATCCAATCCACATGCATGCACACACCATGAACAACTGCACATACACATGGAAATGCATACATCCACACATGCACATAAACACAAGCTCAGACATTCAGAAGCTCACATGTGAAAACACAAGGACAAAGCTATGGGGTTTATAGTTGTAAGCATCTGATGATGAAAGTATAGAGAATGGATGCTCTCTCTCTCTCACACACACACACAGCATGCACATATATGCACAAGCACACATGAACACACACTGCTATGGGGTTGACAGTCATCCAAGATCTGACAAGGAATTTGTACAGCGTGGATGGTGGGTTGTTCAAAATACAGGATTCACATTCCTTGCACTAGATTCTCTCTCTCTCTCCCAAACATAATTATTCTTTTTCCTAGATTGCATGATGCTTGTAATACCCTACACCAAGAGGGCCTTCTGTGTGAAGGGGGCAATGGGAGAAGGGGAAAAAGTCCCATACCACCTATGGGAGGGGAAAAGTTGTGGATTATATGAGGGAGCACCTCTCCCTTCTAGTACAAGGTCTTTTGGGCCTAAGGGTGGCACTTGGACCCAATGTAAAGCCGTAAGGGTTTTCAAGCCCAAAGCGGACAATATTGTGTTAGATGGACCGGTCGTTAGAAATGGTATCAGAAAAAGGTTCAACTCTCTGCATGTGTGGGCTCACTACCTGTGTCGTGTGACAGACCCGGGGACGGCTCTGGTTTTAAAGGGAGTAGATTATAATACTCTGCCCCAAGAGGGGCCTTCTGTGTGAAGGCGGCAATGGGAAAAGGGGGAAAAAGTCCCATACCGCCTATGGGAGGGGAAAAGTTGTGGATTATATGAGGAAGCACCCCTCCCTTCTAGTACAAGGCCTTTTGGGCCTAAGGGTGACATTTGGGGCCACTGCAAAGCAGTGAGAGTTTTTAAAGCACAAAGCGGGCAATATTGTGCTAGAGGGACGGATCGTTATAATGCTGGAGAAAGGTTTATTTTGAAATCTAAAGGGGCTTGACAATGGATAAGTTTCTAAATTTGGACGCCAACCTAAACCTGGATAGGTAATAAAAACTCACATCCTTGAGAAAGCATGAAACAAAGCACAAAAACATTAAATCATTGAAAGTTCTTTCACCTTCTTTTTCATCTTTCGTTTATGAAGCATGTTCAAAATTTTCTTTTTGGTACCATGCTATTTAATAAGTGTTCTAGGAGCCTTCAAATAATTCAGAACAATTTTTTAAAAATGCAAAAAGAAAATGTTGTAAGCATCTCAAACCAATAAAATCTACCTTTTTTTCTAAATAGACTTCGCTGGATATGAAGAAAATGATATAATAAAATGCATTTCACAAAATCACCTTGTTTGCATTATTCAAATACATGTATACATATTACATACATCCATACATACATAACTGCTTTGCATCCTAAGCATTATCAATCTTCCATCCCAAGGCACTCCCATATGCAATGAAGGTCAAGGTCAATAGTTTGGGTAGGTGGGCCAATGTGTGTTGGGAGAAAGAAAGGTGGGGGGTTAAGGAGCGAGGGGAAATAGCTAAAAATTAGGCGAAGCCACAGAAAGCCCACAAAAGGCTAATTTCTCTCTACTCCTGCTTAATAAGAAGTCAATTTTTTTTTTGGAACATTGACGACTTAATACTATTAAAATAAGAAATAAGTACAAGAGAAGGGATCCGAGTATAGGAGATATAAACTCAGTGATGACAAGGAAAAGAAACAAAAAAGAACAAGAAAAATGAAGAAATAAATAAAAAAAATACAACAAAAACCACCCAACACAAGATTCAAAAGAAGCCCCCAATCCCCAAGTTATCAAAGCTGGTGACATGAGAAAAATTCCAAAGAACTTTTTAATTGAACACTAGCTTTCGCCACGAAGTCTATAACACAGTTTACTGATCGAAGTGTATGAGTGAAAGAGACACCACCTAGCCTACACAACCTCCAAATGTCCCTAGCAATACAAATCAGCCTCCACGGGAGAATTTTCTATTACTAGCCAAAGAGATAGCATTAGCTGAGTCACCTTCAATAATGAGGTAACCACACATAAACCCGGACCAAACCTGAAGTGTTCTCTTAATTGCCCTCAGTTCAACTTCATTAGACTCCATCAACCCAACTGATTCGAAGAAAACTGCCAACATTCTACCCCTATTGTCATGTCACCTCTGGTTTACCCCTTACTGCCTCATCAACATTGAATTTACATGAGTCTAGGGGAGGCACAACCCACTTGGCCAATCTCTTTTTAGCTCTACCAACTCCTTTCATACACCCATCTCAAGACAAGTAAAAAACCTCAAGTGCAAGACCCAGAAACTCCTTACACACAGACAACCATCCAATCACTTGTCATTTTGCTCTCTCAAACACATCTCTAGGGTCTCCCCTCTTTCCTTCAAAGATCCTCCTATTGCGCTCTTTCCAAATAGCCCACGAGACAGTGAACGGAACCATTTTCCAAGCCACTCTATGTCTCCCTCTAAAGGGGACCCCCCATCCAAGACTCAATTAAATCCTCCACCCACTACTTAGAACCCAAGAACACTCAAACAACCTCAAGAATGAATACCAAACCACCCATGTGAAACGACAATTGCATAACAAGTGGTCAATTGTTTCCTCCTCGACTTCGCATAAAGGACACACTAATGGAGCCTTATCCGGAATAGCACACCTTCTCTTGAGATTGTGTTTGACAAGGATCATCTTTTTCAATGCCATCCACATAAAGAATTGGATTATAGGGGGGATCAAGTTGTTCCAAGCCAGATTGCAAATAGGAGATGAGTACAAATTTGTTGCATATGCCGAACGAAGGATTGATTTAACCGAGAAAGACCCTGACGACTCCACTTCTCCTCATCCTCAATCCACAATCTGGTATCGCTTAGGATTCAGATCAAAACTTGGTGGATATCATCTTCAAAATCCCACGAAATCCTCCTGAAAGAGATTGACCATTGTGGTGTATCATTGACCTCGCTATAGTAATCATTGATCAAAGCATCCCGATTTTAAACCACTCTAAAAAGTCAGGGAAAAACTTCCAATAAAGGCCTCTTCCCCACCCAAGTGTCTCTCTAAAACAACACCCTTCTACCATTACCAACCATCATCCTAATCCCTTTTTGAAACGCTTCCCCAACTTTTCCTTCCCCGTTCCAATCTTCATTATAGCTTTCACTACCGACGATCTATCCCTAGCAGCTCTACTACCTAACCTCCAACCCCCATGGTCACCCACGCCATACCTCACTATTAAAACCTTCCTCCACAAGGCCTCCCTTTCCGAGGTGAATCTCCACAATCACTTACTCAGTAGGGCATGATTTCTATCTCTTATAATGTAGATCCCCAATCCACCCTTCTCCCTCATGTCTCTGGCTTCTTCCCATTTCACTAGGTGGATTTTTCTCGTATTCTCTTTCCCTTCCACAGGAAATCTCTTTGAATCTTCTTTAACCTTTTTGCCACCCCCTTAGGAGTTTCATACAAGGAAAGGTAGTAGATGGGGAGATTCACCAGACACGATTTAATAAGAATCAATCTACCACCCAAAGAGACATAAGATTTGCTCCATGCATTCAACTTTTTTTATATCCTTTCTAGTACATGTTCCCAAAACACTTTAGATCTCGGATTCACACCTACTGGCAAACCAAGGTATGTGAATGGGATTTTGCCGACACCACAACCGATCTCCCTAGCCAACTCTTCAAGCTCCTCCACCTCAACCCCCAAGCAAATGATATTACTTTTCCCTAGATTTATTCTCAGTCCCGATACCAATTCCAAGCACCTAAGAACCGCTCTTACCCCAAAAAGCTCCTCACTAGATGCTTCATAGAACAGTAACGTATCATCCGTAAATTGTAGGTGATTGATTGACCTATACTACCTGGAGAGATCTCCAATCCTTTGATGAGGTTTGACTGCTTGGCTCTATTCATGAGACCATTGAGTGCTTCAGCTACCAATGTGAAAAGGAATGGGGATAGTGGGTCCCCTGACGTAAATCCCTAATAACTCTAATTGGTTCTATAGGTGAGCCATTCACCAAAATTGAATATGAAGACTCTTGTACACATGCCCTCAACCAACTCCGCCATTTGGTGCCAAAGCCCATTCTCCAAAATAGATAATAAACAAACTCCCATCTGACACGATCATAGGCCTTCTCCATATCAAGCTTTAAGAGCACGCCCCTTAGACCATCCTTACGTCTTACGTGGCTTAGCTCGTTTGCTATCAATACTCCATCCAAGATCTATCTTCCCCCAATAAAAGCCCATGTGTCTCTCCGATTAACTCCCCAAGGATTGAACTAAGTCTCGCAGCTAAGACCTTGGCCAACAACTTATACACACACCCTACAAGACTTATAGGTCTATAGTGAGACAATTCTGAAGCCCCCTTTTTTTTTGGGATTAAGGCAACCAAGCCATGTTTAAGACTTTTGTTCAAAACCCCCCTCCTATGAAACTCCCTAAAGAATTTTAGGAAATCATCCCTAATGATATCCCAACATCTCCTAAGGAATTTAAAATTGAATCCATCGGGGCCCGGGCCTTATCTACCACCCCATTCACAAAATGTTTGACATGCCTAAAGGTGACGTCCAAGCCACAACTAAGCTTCCTAATGCCCCTAACAATCAAGATTAACCTCTAGGGAGGATTTCTACAACCTTTTGCCCATGCCAAAGCACTAGGCAAATCACCCTTAATGATTGGCCTTCCTAGCCCATATTCCTCCATAACTGGATTGCTCTCTTGACTCCCAATAGTTTTGCCTCATTTGAATTCTTAAACTCCCAAGGACTCTGAAAAAAATAATTTCATCTCCCCCATTTCATAACCCAAGACACCCCTATTCCAACCAACCCAAGTTTACCTCTCACAACACCATCCACGTTGAATGTAAGAGTATCACCAGGGGGTAACACCATCACTCAACAATCCTCTCCTTCTTTTTCCCCCTTTTGAACATCAATCTCAAGCCTTGGTAAATGCTCACAAGAGTATCCTTCAAACCTTGACACAGTAACAGCCATCTACACAACCTCAACCTTGCTAACTCAAAAACCCCGTTGACTACAGATTTTTTTCTTTCCAAATATCCTAAAATTCCTTTCTTGCCACACCAACCACAAGACAGCCATAGGAATTGTTAACCAAGTTACCCTACTTGTTCCCTAAAAAAGTTTGAAGGAAAAAAAAAAAAAGACCACCCAAACCTTCCACCACTTCCTTTAAGGAGGGACCAAACACCCAAGAACAATCCATTATAAAAAGAATCATGTACACAAGCCATGCACAAAGGCGCATTTACAGCACAAATGATCCACCTCCTCCCCCTCACCACAGAGAAAACACATCAATTCCACACTCTCTACACCAATATTCCTATGTCTCAACTCACTACACGTCACTACTTTCCCCCCAATTGCACACCAACTAAAAACCTAGACCCTTGGCAGAGTTTTATCTTTCCACAAAATACCCCAAGGAGGACTACTCTCTCCTAAAAATAGAACTACGCTAATACATGACCTAACTGTGAAATCCCCTTACAACTCCCCACCCAAATGCTAATATCCTCTTCCTCACTATATGATCTTTATCATTATTGAACCTGGAACCTTACATTCACTCCAGCATACATTATTCACAAACGAGGATCTATGAATTTATGTGGATATTTAGATGTCGCATGATTTGACTAAGGCCGCTAAATGGTTTTTACCACTCATTATAATCTCATGGCCGCATATTGCAACAAGACATCATTCTATTTACTTTCCCCATCCACAACAAGCGCTTCTTCCTCTTTTTCAACTCTACCCCTACATTTCTTTGGCTCCCTATAACAATGGCTATCAGCCAATCATAGAAGATGCATAAACAACCTCCTCCTGGGCCTAAAGCTTGTATTCCATATAAAGATCCAGCAATAAATAATACGGATGCATGGACCAAGATTTCTATCGTAACATTTGCAGTTGTCAAGTCTGACACTGAAAAACTATTTTCTAATTCCAAACCATCAAAAATAGCACCTAAAAGAACCTCACATTACAACCTCTGCTTCAAACAACAAAATGTCATCCTCATTCAATGAAAGATATCCTTCGAGATGTACATATAGCACAACCTTCTTTGATTCCGAAGAGAATTTATAGGAATAGAACCATGTAAATTCTAAGCAGCAAATTCAATGACAAGTTGCCAGCATGCTACACTACGTTGGTTGGTTATCAATTATTCAATTGTCTGATAAGATCCAAAGTTCACTTTCATATATCTCTATAAATATTTTTTTTTCTAAATCCGAGAGAGGTGAAAGCTGAAAGCATTAAGAGACTTTTGGCTTCTTTGAACTAATATTCAGTCGTGTGTCACCCAAACAAGGAATCAAGAAAAGAAGAAGCGCAAAAAGCACTGCGAAGATTTTGAAATCCCAGAACTAATTTCAGTCACACCCAAGAAAGAAATATCACGTAATGAATTATTTCCAAAAAAGAAATGAAAAGTAACCAAAATGAGCTAATAGTTAAGAGAATGGGAATCTGGCCGTTACTTGAACATCGCCAGGCTCTGGTTCCTTGGAAGCTAGACCAATCTTTTCAACTTCAAGAGCCCCTCCAGCAACAGCCCAGCTCTTGTGTAATCCACGGCATCTACGTAGTGGTCCGACGCCAGTTCTCTGCCTCGTTCTTCTTGATTTGAAGCCTAGAGAGGATAAATCAGAGAAGAACAACGACCGATTGGGGAAGATGGGAGAAGGGGCGTCGGAGAAGGAGGCATGAGAGAGAATGTGAAAGTGGGGAGAAGGTAGGAAGGATTTAACAGAAGCCATAGTGGTGATGGTGGTTGTTGGCGATGGCGCTGGTGCTGGTGGAGAAGAGGAGGGGATGAGTGATGTGTGGAGAAGAAGAGAGGCAATCGAGAGAGAATCACTCGCCTCAGTTCGTCTCCACCTCAACTCTAATACCTTCCAAATCGAATGGTCGGACACTCGAATGGAACCACACAGTGGGCAATGGCACGTAGGACTTTTTACCGCACTTTATTATTTATATAAATAGAGACAGATGGGATATTTAAATTTTTTTTTTTTTTTCTGTTCAATGAATAATCTTCACTTCGGATTGGTTCTGAATTAAATTTTAGGTCGTCAAAATAATTTAATCATATGATATCAAAGAATAAAAAATAACGGTAAATATTAATTAAAATTTATATTTATTTTATAATATTAAGTTAAATGGGTGATAAAACTAAAAACATATATTTGGACAGTTAATATTTTATAAATATTTTTTTAAACTCAAGAATATCGATATACTTAAAAACGAGGGAAGAAAAAAGACACATTCTGGTCTTTTCCTTTTAAAATAGTGCTACTAATGAAAACTCAATCATTGATGATTATCCCACTGTCACATGTATAATACGGTATTTCACCGGCTACTGCCGGTAACATAACGGCTACTTCTGAGAAATGCAGAAGGTATTCACGGTGATGACGTGTTAAGCCGGGATTCATGAACCACAGATGAGTGATAGACCCATTAATATTTTTCTTTCTTTCTTTATTTATTTATAAATTTTAAAAGCAGAGTTAAGGAAACGCCTGACCTCTGAGAAATGCAAAAGGTATTCAAGGTGATGACGTGTCGAAGCCCGGATTCATGAACCGTAGATGAGGTGATAGACCCATTAATATTTTTCTGTTTTCTTAATTATAAATTTTAAAAGCAAGAGGAGTTAAGCCTGTGAATTCTCTTGAATTGAATATAATACACACAAAATAATCACTTATATAATATTCATAGTTTTATTAAGTAAACTTTATTTTAAAATGTATTTAAATTAAATTATAAATTTATTATCATCTTCAAATTCATTTATACTTTTAGTAGAATTTATTTTTTTATATTTTATACTTTGTCAAAACACGTGTTTGTTCAACTCTAAAATTTATAACTCAGCTACCATTTTTTTACCATATCATTCAATTGTTGCTTTAAGTATCTCGTCATGTAACTAAATTATCTTATTTAACATTTTTTTCTCATAAAACTTTTAATATTTTACAACATCTTTATTTTTAATTTTTTCACACATTTAACAATAATAAGAGATGATGGGGTAAAAGTTTTAAAATTTTAGAAAAATAGAGTTGAAACTCACCATGCATCTCTATCTACTTTTATAGATAAAATATTAAATTGTGATGATTTCCAGTAAAAAAAATTAAAATTTATTTTAAATTGTGAGGATTATCTAGAAAGTATGTCAAAAAATAACAAAAGATTTTTTTCAGAATAATTTTAAAAATAATAAATTTTTAACCATTTATATTAATTGAACTTGATTTAACGAATCATTATCATTACTTGGAATGATTTTTTACAAGAATGCAAGATAATTAATTTGGATTTTGTTGGCATAGGTTAATCAGGGAATTTTGGATGCGATAAAGCATGTGTGGCTGCCTTGTTTGGCAAAATTTCATGGAAAAGAAAAAGGAGGATTTTAGGTGAAGGGTGGAGGTAAAGCCACCTTTCCCTGTCACTGAGATGAGATGACATCAGCGAAAGGAGCATGCAATGATCCATGACTTTCCAAGTTTTGTACTTCTCTCGGGAATGTGGAATCTATGATTTTATCAAATCTTTCATAAAATTCAGACCATTTTTCTTATTTAAAAATACATGCTCTCCATTAAAAAAAATATAGAAACACCAATATTTTTATACCTTTTTACCTCTTAAATAATGATAGTTGATATAAAAAAATTAATATCTTTTATTATAAAAAATACTGGTGTGTTTATTACTTCTCCTTTCCTTTTTAGTAAATTTGAAGATCTATTTTTTTTTTATCTTTTCAATTTTGAATTGTATGATATCGGTATTTAAAAAAAATTAGCTTGATCATAAGCCTCACTGATTTCTCAGTTGATATTTGTCCATATCGAGGAAATATCGGTTATGAAATCGGTTGGTATTTTCTTTTTAATTTTTAGAAATTAAAAAAAAAGGTAGGTAAGTTTTTAGTTTTTTATTTTTTTAATTTAGAAAAATAAAAAAACAACCGAGATTTGAAAAAAAAAATAGAGAGAATGATATGGTCCGAGCCGATTTTTGAACCTCCACTTTTCTCTATAGATTTCATATTTTTTTATTTCAATCTTAATTTAGATTTTAGTTTCATCTAGTATAAAAGTTTTTTTTTCCTTCTATATTCATTGCAATGGAATTTTTTTGACATAAAAATATATTTATATTTATTTTATGAACTCAGTGAATATTTGAATTTGCATTTTTAATATTTAATATTAAAAAGATAAAATATGCTAAAAAGGAAACTTTTCACTGCTACTCACATACACTGCCATCTAACTTCTTCCTGAAGTCGCTGTGTGACTTTTTCCTCTGTTAGCTTAGAATACAACGCTAGCCTTGTTAAGAAGACACTTAATTCGCACGTCACTGTTTTAGTAAACATATTTATTTAATTTAATGACAAAAATATTTTATAAATTTAATTTTCATTGCTTAAAGAATATAAAAATTATAAACTAACCTTTTCTTCATTTAATAGAATGCAAAATCTCTCTATAAAAAGAATCCAGTCGCAACTTGTAGATAAATCATGTGGGCCCGATCCTGATAAACAATGAAACAATAAAAGAGTAATGCTAGAGGAACGAATAGGAGCCCAATTCTATTCTATCTATACGGTTGGTTTTTTAATAAGATTTAAAATTAAATTTAAAAGAATTAGTTAATCGATATATGGTCAACTAAAGGATTTATTTTGTTCTATATTGTCGGGAGGAAACGTCCTTCTTATCTCAGAGAAATAACAATATCGAAGATAAAAAAGAGAAAGCAACAAAGAGAAGATAACTAAAATACAAAGATTTTACATGGTTTTTTTTCAGTACGTCCACGGAATTCAAACCGATCCATTATATTTGAAAGTAAAAAAACGAAGAAGAAGCGGCGCTCGTTATAGATATTTTATTCTCTTTCTTATAAAACAAAAATATATACTATCCTAATTAGTGTTTACATAATACCTGAACGGATCTGCAAGTACATCTCTGATGATCAGGATCTACAGAACTTAACACTATTTTCTTCATGCATCCTTAGATTCCTTTTTTCTTTCTTTTTCTTCTTTTTTTAACCCAATCCCAATCTTAGATATTTTTGTATTTAGGTGGAGAGATCAACATTGGATTAAAAGTGGTGCTTCGATTCCATGTTTCAAATTTATTATTTCTTATAGCTTCCATTTTTAAGAAGAGGAGATCTATGTGAGATGTTTGTTGTTTTTATTTATAAAAAAAGAAAAAAGAAATTGCATAGTGTTTAGACTTTATTTTGAAAGAATGAAATGCTAACAAGTAGCTTTACAATAAGGTAAGTGAAACTCTTACAATCAAGGGTATAAAATTCGAATTCGGCCTAATGTATTCTGTCTCCTTTTTTAAAAAAAAGGACCGATATCAGTTGATATTGTGATATCGGCCGATATGATACGACCGTGATATCGCCGTATCGACCGAATATCAGCCGATATGATGCAGTTTCAAATCCGTATCACATCAGCCAATACGATACGTATCGGCTGATACTTGTACCCCTTCTTTTCAATGACTCTTTTAACAATCTTTTCTTAATACTACTTATCACAAAATCTTTATGCAATTGTTTATTTGTGAAGTCTAAAGTACTTATATTTTTTCATCTGAAGGTATAAAATAGCATTGTAAATATGTCCATCTTGATCAATCCAAATTTTATATATAGACACTACATTTAGAGCATGTGTACTACTATAGTGGTGGCATAAAATGTGTAAGATTTTCACAAAATTCACTATTTCAGAATTGATTTTGAGATTTGTTATGATCTAAGTTGTAGTTCAAATGATTTTTATTAGTTCATAATATATTTTATATGTCTCTCCCATCCTTTTGCATTTCTAATTCTCTAAATCAGTCTCAAATCAAATAATGCAGTATGGCGGTAAAGGTAAGTATGCATTATATATTTCCTAGAATTATTAGTCCAGTAAATACTTGAGAGCTAAATGGGTGTAGTTTAACCGTCTCCTGTATCAGAAAGTGAGAGTGTCAGATTTAAGCCCCCCATGGCCTCACCTTGTATGTCTTAAGGGTAATGGGTATCATCCGTGGAAGTTTTTGACTGGATTTTCCATACGTAAATTAAAAAAAAAATCCAAAAAATCTGAGACTCAAAAGAAACAACAAAGTAGGGATCGAAATGTCGGTCGATACAAAAAGATTATCAGCCGATATTACCGATAAATGGTCTAAAATATCAGTCACCATATTGGCCGATATGTACAAAATTCAGTTTTTTAAATTTATTTCCTTTTTTTAAAAAAACAAAAAACAAAAACCAATATCGCCCGATACGACCGATATATCGGACCGTTTATCGGCTCACATATCGACCGATATTGTATTTATCGGTATGGAAAGTGTGCTTTTTTTATAAAAAAAACCGATATCGGTTGTAGGCCTCACACGATATCGGCGATATTATGTCCGAATAACAGCCGATATATCTACCGTTTATCGGTAAACAATATCGGCCGATATGTCTATATTATCGGCTCTTAAGAGGTTTTTTAGCGTTTTTTAGAGGTTTTAAGCGGCTTTTAGAGGTTTTTCACGGTTTTTATAGATTTTTAACGATTTTCACGGTTTTGATGTATTTGGTGAAACTCATGTGAATTCAAGTTTTCAACTTTAAAGGATTAGCACCAACCATTATTATTATATCTTTAAATCCATTAAAAATTTTGCCTCTAAGATTAAGAATTTAGAAAATTAGATAGATTAAAATACAACAAACATTTTAAAAAATCATAATACTAATCACTAAATTTATCATAAATTTCTTACATACTTTTTCATAATTTTTAATAGGATTTTATTAAAATTGGGATCTTACTTTCTAGAATTTGTATTTTGATTTTTATTTTGTACTTTTATTTCTTAAGAGACTTATGTTATTGATGGTAAAATATTTCTTTAATTAGATGTCGATCATGAATGTGAGGATCAAATTAAATTTAAGAAGTACAATTTAAGATGAATTTGTCAATGACATTTGCAATTGGAATTTGAGATGGATGTAACATGCATAGATGTTAGGTTAACAAATGATAGAAATTTTTTCTTTTATCATTTCTCTTCATTTTATTGTTAATTTTAATATTTTTTTGAAACATTATTGTTAATTTTAATATTAATCGTATTTAAAACTTAAATAAATAATTTGAATATGTATATGACCGATATTTAATGAAAAAATTATATTTTTAAGAAGCCCCAATTTTCTGAAATTACCATAAAATTTTCGGACCAAAAAATAAATAAATAAAAATATTAGAAAAAAGAAAAACTTATCAGAATTCATATTTTGATTACTTGGTAGCATTAAAACTTGAATTTTAATGGAGCAATTAATGGATTTACTAGAGCTATTTAGTAGGTCCATATACATTTGGCTGGATTACTTGGTAGCATTTGGACTTATGCAGGACTGTTCCTAAATAACTAAATTTTCAATAAGAATTCATATTTTGATAACAGAAGTGAAATTCGTAAACTGCAAAAGTAGAATTAGTAGTGCGGGAGCTAAAAAAAATCATAATTACCATAAATGGATAATTCCAAGTATTAGAAAATTGTATTAAAATTTCTACTAAATAAAGCCTAAAATTGAGACTGTATTACACTGGGCATTCTATTTGACTTGGGCCTGAGTTTCTTTCTGGCCCATATTTGAAACTAATGGACAAAAACTCAAATATTTTTATTTTATTTTATATTTGATTTTTATTTTTATTATCAAAATATTAGATATTGTTTTGCCTCTTGGGCAACGTATTTACAGTACATTACATAATTAATTAATAATTTGAATTTTGCTACTAATCATTTATAAATACTAAAGGGTGTTAGTATTTAAAGAGTTATATCCGTCCTAATACAGGATGAGCTTAATTCATCCATATTAACTCAGTGAAATCCAAACCTATTCAGACAAAACTTATCCATTTCAGTGAGGATTGAAATCTTGAGATGCTTAGTTTTGTCTTCTTTTCCATGTTTAAAAAAATTCATTAAAATGTTTAAAAATAAAAAATAATATATTTTTTATTCTTCTTAAATTGTGCTTGAGTATGCAAACTACCCATATGCATGGATACTTGGACTGAAATGAATTAATAGTGATTATGATGATATAAGATTCGGCATTATTTGAATTTTGAGTTTGATTATGAAGATTTGGTCTTTTAAATTCAGTGTGTTATAAATTATTGGATTTTACTAGTCATTTCACTAAAATAAAATGATCGAATCAGGTGAAACTTAATTCTTAATTCATTCATGTGGACCCCACAATACATGCTTCTCAATTACATAGGCCTGGTACTGGTTAGATGGCCAGGCTTACTAAAGAATTTTGGGAGACCTCACACTATATGAACTTGTATACTCTCTCTGTCCCAAATTAGTTGTCGTATGTAGATTTTAGAATTATCCAAAAATAGTTGTCTCATTTATATTGGAGTACTATAAAGTATATTGAAAATAGATGAGATTACGTAGAGTGTTAGCCTTATATAGAGAATTCCTTAAAAAATACAAATATTTCAAATGAGACAACTAAAATGGGATGAAGGGAGTATTATATTGTAGATGAAATTGGCCTTTCTGGATTTTCTCAGGTATGGGCTTGAAATTTCCCCTCTAGAATATTGCCCAAATATTTAATCTGGGCTCAAAATCAGGCTCAGACTCTGCTGATGCAAACTGGGCTGGGCTCAAGATGGGCCAAAAGAGGGACAATTTCTGACTGGGCTCTCGCTAAAAGCCCCAGCCTCACCGTCCTCAGCCGAGTTGCACCATTTCTTGTAATTATTTTGTCAATTTTAACTCTTATTGCATGGCTAGAACTAGAATTTTTCTCGTCAGACAATATAAAAGTTTAGCTACTTTTTCGAACAAATGTTAAATTTATCTTTATTTTTAATAAAATAAGAGATGATCTGAACTAACAACTTTAAAAATTGGAAAGTGACAGTCTTGAGTTCGATTTTCACTCTATATCAAAGAGCCACTCTCTTTAAGGATTGTGGGTATATAAATAAAAAAAAAAAACAACTTAAAAAATTGCAATATGAAGCGCATACATTGGAAGCTATATAAAGTTTTGTTCATTAAGGCCATTTAATTTTTTTTAGCAGAATTGGCCTCGCTAATCTCCCTGTTTGTTTGATTATCATTATCTTAGAGGGTGTAAATGGGTTGAGTCCAGAGTCCAAACTAATCCATACTCAAATTTTCAACTCAGGTCAGAGAAATTGGGTAACTAAGGACCCATTTACTTTCTATATTGGTACAGTGTGAAGTGTGAACTGGGTTCTTTAATAATCGATACTTGTCTATATAGGGTCGGGTCCATTGGGTAAGTAGGTAATGAGAGACCCATCTGTGAACAGTCAAATTCAGACATTTGCTTCATTAGAACGTTTTCTACGTGGTCCATGTCTACCCGTATATTTCTTCAAGTTTGTGAAATGGGCAAGTGGGCCTTGTGAACTGTGCAATCATGTGCTTCTGAAACCAAGAACAAAAAAATGTGGGCCCATATTCCATGACAGAGTGGTGGGTCACATGGCGTGAAAAATTCCATCTCATGACTTGAACCATTCCAATAAACATCATTTGGGATGTGACACTCCAAATTCCAAGAGTCCATGCCTTCCCACCAAAGCAAAATAAAAAAAAAAGGATTTTTCTCCCGCCTCTTATTTTCTACTTAAAGTTTAGATATTTACGTCCTATTATATCGAAGGTAAAACTAATTCAACGAATATACAAAAATCACCTACAAACCTCGTGTTTTAGATGAGTTCGGAAGGAGTCGGAGTCGTCGGAGTCGAAGTCAAAATCTCTAGTTTAATTCTAAAAATTTAAACCAACTGAATTATCTGTACAAATTAAAATTATTGAAGAAGTCTTTAAAAATTTTAAAATTTGAAAAGGTCTTCAAAGTTTGGAATTTTTTTTAAAGAACTCATTTTTTCTTTCTCTCTGAAATTGACTAAAATCATCCACATTCTTAAAAAAATTCTGTGTGTTGGTCTCCAAGCACGCTCCAAAATCTACGTGTGAAAAAAATTCAGTGCAAATGTTGACTCACTGACCATTAGTGAATCAGGGCCATAGGATCCTTTAAGAATTTTTGCTGAAAGTTAAGAGTATTTTTAAAAAGTAAAGAGAGCTTAAGAATTTTAATAGATAAATTTAGAAGGCATTCCAAAGTTAGGGCAGAATGGACCGACCTTAATTTAGATCCAAGTCTAAGTCTGATTATCAAATGCAAAGACCGAGCTTCATAAGCTTGATAAGCCTAATTGAAAGTCCAAGCCCGAATATTAATTCAAAATAAATATTTATGTATGGAGTATTTGGCAAAAAAATACTAATTAAATTTTATTTTCTATAAAATATGAGTTTTAATTATTATCTAATTATTTGATATGCGATTCCATCTCAACATTATAAACTCACACGTGGTCATTAAGCTCTACAAGTAGATATCAATCTAACAACATAGCAAAAGTAGAAAGGTTTTATTACATCATTAAAGCAAAGATTCAAATATACGTAAAATTATTACAATCTTTAAAATTATTATAAACTCACACTTGACCATTTAAGTCAACCTACATGAGCTCAATGAAATACAGAATTTTATAAAATTAAATTGCCCAAAATTTATTGAGTTCAAAAATTTTGCTTATACTTGTACTCCCTGTGTGCTGGACATACTCTTTTAGTAGACAAGGGTTTTTCAGATTTCTCACTTTGTCTCTATCCGTAGAAATCGGCTTACTTTTTCAGTGAATCGGTTCACTCATTGGTGCACTGTCGGGTGCAACGATGAGTGAACCGATTTATTGTAAAATGATCCGGTCGGTGCACCGATTTGGACTTTCAAGAAATTGATACACCAATTTTCAAGTGATCTGGTCAGTGCACCGATAAGTAAACTGATTTCTGCTATGGATGAGGGACAAAATGAAAAGTTCACTAAAAGTCGTGCCTCCTAAAAGATAACGCTTGTGTTAAGATGAGCACCCTTTAACTTAAGTCCATGTATAAAAATCAATCACCACCTTCACTTTCTTAAATATCTTTTTGTCAGAAAATAAGAGTTATGAGTTCGAATTTTATTTCACTCCAATGGGTCACTTTTCATAATTTTATCGGATGTGTGAATAGAGAGACATGCACAGACCCCGAAGATTAATCAGGTACTCTAAAAAATCATAAATACTTTGATGATAAAAAAAATCTTTTAAAAGGCACTAGAGATACGGAGATACATTTACTTTGTAGTTTGTACATTCACAAAAGGCCATTTCGGCTGACTTTCCATCACAAAATGAGCCTATTTTATTTTAAAATTTTCAAATCATTCTCAATCAAAGATTATTCTCTTGATAAAACAATAACAGTTGATTTTAAGAGAAGATAGATTCCATTCCTGAGAAACAACAAATTGAGAAGTACCCAACATAGAAAGCAATGGAAAGTGGCACTGGTTTGGTTTTAGGGTTTAGAGCAGGTAGAAGACAAGTAGACAACTAAGAAAGGCAATAGGACCAAACAAGCACCACCACCGAAATATTTGACGTTTGTACTCGTGGGCTTTCTTAGTTCTTGCTGGTTACTACTGCTTCAAAAATCAAAATTCAAACTTTGCTACAGTAAATGAGTAGATTCTATCTGACGAACAACTTACTACAATTCAAATTTCAAATCCAACAAGGCGCATGTGTTGAGAGGAAAATTTAAGAAGTTGGTCTGCAACCTCAGTCCCAGCCATAATATGAAAGACAAGTTTCCAAACGGCCAAACTATGAAACTAAAGATTTATAAAGAAGTGTATCACTTCACCTATAAAATTAGTCTTTTGGACTAAAAAACCAGTTCCAATGACGTGTAAGATTCTTAGAGCTGGTATCCAGTATTATAAAAACTAGGAACAGAGAACAAGACTAGCTATCTCTTGCTGATTTTACTTATTATGATCTTACTGCATCGAACCAGCCAAGTAAAATTAGTTCTTTCGACAGGATTTCTCACTGTAAATCGAAATCCAAATGCAACAAAGTTACAACTCATAGTGTCTTCCATTACAGTAAAAGACTAAAGACATTCACTAATTTTTTTTTCAGAAAAAAAAACCAACAAAATCGAAGAGAGAGATTCAAATTTTAAATGATCCTTCTAGAAATACCTCCCCCACATTTCAAATCCAATTTTTCAGTCCAACAAAAATAGTTCGCAACTGGGCACAATAAGGGAAGATTTTTAGAGCAGCGTAGACACAGACAGAATTAGATAAAAAAAGAGGCACCACCACACTAGAAAGCTCCAGACCCAAATTAAAAAAAAAATCACGTGCAGGTCTGACGTGAGATCCCAAGGCGGGAATTTGGAAGGTCGAAGAGAACCCTATGGTTCTGCTGTTGCATGCTGGCAATCACGTTTAATACCGAGTTCACGTTTGTCGGAGCCGCGGCCATCGCAAGGCACGTGATGCTTCCGGCCGTGCTGTGTATGAGCACGTTGTCCGGCGGCAACGTCACGTTCATACCGTTGAACAGCAGTGTTATCGCCGGTGCAACTATCGGTCCGTTGTAACACGTGTCGAAACCGCCAAGCGTCGTTACAGTGCCGTTAACACGGCGCCGGAACTCGTCCCTCACGGGGTTGTACGCGGCCTCCACCAGACGGGTGATGGCGGTGCCGGTGTCGAAGATGGTGCCGGCGCCGGTGGCAGGGTCGAATGCAAGTGCACTCGGTGGGATAGGGACGAGGCGGCGGCCGACACGAATTCCGATCATGTTGACGTAGTAGAGGGATGAGCGGCGGGGGTTGCGGAGGAGAGGGGTGTACTTGATGCGGATAGGCTGGCCGGTGGTGCCGAGGCGGAGGGTGCCAGAGAAGTTGAGGGACTTGAAGCTGGGGAGGCAGTAGGAGAATGTGGATTGATAGAGTGATTGGGTCTGAGATAGAAGGGAGATGGGGCCGCGGCCGAGGCCGATGAGACCCTGTGGCGGGATGGAGCTGCCGGTCACTGCCTGCAGGCAGCCGAAGGAGTACGCCGGCACGGAGTCGGCGGCGAATGTGAACGTGTCTTGCGAAAGGCGGGCCTTGAAGCTGGAACCCCCGTAGGTGAGGTTGAAGGAGCAGGCGGCGCCGTCGCACGTCGGATTCGGTACCTGCCAATCGCATGTTCAGCGCACGTTAGCACGCTTTCTCTAATATACGCATAATGCGTAGAATTACAAAACGGGTTCAAGGGTAGACGTGGAATTGAACTTTGCACGTGAATATGTCAGTGGATTCTGCTTAGATTTTTTTTTTTAATCAAAAGTGTGTGTAGAATTTGGACAAATTTTTCAAATAGAAAATTATATATTCTTTTATCTCAATTTACATTATTCGAAAATAGTACTAACAAAATCTTACTACAAATTATGGGTTAAGGTACCTTTTTCACAAATCACAATAAATCTCATATAATTTAACTAAAACAAGTGATCACAAGTGCCTCATTTTATTAAATGAGTTACAATGATAATTTTTTTGAATTATTTATCCATTAAAATCAATTATTTTTCTGTCTATTCTAATATAAAATTAAAAAACATTTTGAATGATTAATAACTGATTTTTCATTGACTTATACTCTTGTTTGAGACAACGAAGACCACTAAACTTCATCAATCACGCTGAGATTGATAGGCACAAGTCGTAGAGCTGTAGAATGGCAAGTGTACAAGATTGTCATAATCTTTTTCAAATATAGACAGTCAAAGATCACGGGTGGGTTCTTCTTCTAACTTTACTTCAGAATAGTCCAAATAATGAAATGATACATTCATCAAGCATTAGAAACAAAAACAGTAATTTGGTGGAATTTGATTCACATAAAACAGTGGGGCCTTTCGTTTAGTCTTGTAGATTTTTCCTTGTCATCTGACTCATGTTCACATGGAAACTGGATCTGTTGCCAATACCCTTTGAAGATGTAAATAGAGAAAAAAAACAATGAAAGAAAAAATATTTAAAAAATTGCAATGGTGCTTTTTACAGACCTCAGCAGTGATTAAAAACAGAGGTTGGGTGGTGATTTTGGTTATAAATAGGTTCCTTAAACATGGGTTTAGCCCAAAAGTAAAAAATAATAACAATAAAGTACATTTTCAAGAAAACATGAGAAGGAAGGAGATTTATAGCCAAAAAAATCTATAAGGAAGCATATTTTGTCAAAGAGAAGTTCCTTTCTTTTTTCAAAAAAAAAAAATGTTATTATAAAAGTTTAGGATTGTTATACATTCTCATTGCAATGTAGATGATTTGCATGTGAAGTGAAGTAATTAGCAGATGATTTTCTTTCTTCCTAAAAAAAGAAGAAAAGAGGGTTTAACCTGCGAGGGTTAGATCGGTAGTCCAGAACTTGTCTAAAATGCAAGGGCTTGAGTTCAAATACTCTCCGTATAAAAAGATCATTCTTCGTACAATTATTTAAGTGTGCGGTCAGATAGATTTACACGTAATCTAAGAATTAGTCACGTTAGAAGGCGGGAACACTTTGGTAAAACAAAAAACAGAGGTTACCTGCTTGCATTGAGGGGCTTGGCAGTCGAGGCTCTTGTAGGAGGTTGATTTCTCAGAGGCAAAGACGGTGGAAGAGCAGCCCATGCAACCGGAACATGGTATCCAAGCAGCATCGTTGCTGATATCCATGGCCATGAGCATGAGTTGCGGTGGAGTTCCAACACTAGCCCGAATTATGTAGTTGGTGCTCTGAAGTATCTGCCGTCCTGAAGCAATGGGCACGAAAGTCCTCTTACTTCCCTTAGTGGCCAAGCTAGAGAGGTAGAGGAGCCTTGCCTCGTCTCTAGCTGCCAGCTCCAGCAGCGCCTCCTCCCACGACGGCGTCTTGGCAGGCTTCAAGGGCGAGCATGGGCCATAAAGGTGCATGATAGGGAGGTCGGAGCCCCGTTGCTTCGCCGCCCCACAGTGGAGCTCTGATTCATGCCCGCCTTGAGCCCATGCCAGCGTGGACAGGAGGAGGAGGGTGGAAAAGAGAATCTGCGTTCCCATTGTCTCTGCCTTTGCCGGAAGAGCAACAGAGCCTCTCATATATATACACAGTTACAAGTACAGGGGTGTCTTGGGGATAAAAATCTTCCACTGTAATCCACATGAGAACCTATAAATTACAGACATGAAAAAGAGATGTAAATCTCTTTTCTTTACGAAATTTTATTAAAATAAATATAAAAAATATAAAATACAGAAAAATTCATATTTCTTTTAAGACGAAGGTGTATAGAACCTCTTATAGTATCTGATTAATCTTTAAAACATGTATAAACCTCCGTGTCTATATTTACTGAGTAAAACTACTGAAGAGACTCTTTTGAGGGAGTAAAATGGGTTCTTATTCATCACTCTAACTCTATTGAATTTATAATATAAAATTAAATTAAAAAGAGAAAATTATATAAAATTCAAATTAATCATAAATACAGAAGAGCACTCATGATTCATCAAGGGCGTGTTTTAGAATTTTTCAAACAGATACACACCCTGACAAGAAAGGTACGGAGAGTCAGTGGAAACTGGAAGAGAGAGAGAGAGAGAATGTGAGTCTAGTCTACTGCAATTTTTGAGATTGTATACATGTGAAACAGTGGGCACACCTTTTATTGGGTTTGAAAATTAAATTTAGATTTTATTTAAATTTTTATTAAAGTTGGATCACAAGGATTCCTTTCTTTAAAAATCATCAATAACATAAATGAGAGAAAAATAAATAGTCAGAAATTACCAAACCTACTCTGTTAAATATGATTGTGGCGACTTTAACCAAGGCTGGTTTTTTCATTGTTTACACTGTCCAATGAAGTAGAGTGTGCAATTTGGACAACCATTCTTCATTGGCATTAAAGGTTAAACACCTTTCTGTGCTCTGCTACAATATCCACCCAAAAGATGGTTCACTGTACGCAGAAATGGCCCTTCTCCTCAGTCACACATCCCCTGAAAGATGGTTATCCTTCTGTCTCTCTCTCTCTCTCTCTCACACACGTGATTTCTAATATATAAAACTAAAGTGGTACAAGCTCTTGAGTAATTAGAGCTTTTTTTAATCCCATTAGCTTGAAAGCTAGTTTCTGTATTTCATTTGCTTGTCCTCCTTTTTTCCAATTAAAAATTTCTCTTGCACTGTCAAGAGATTTCACAAAATTCTGCCCGAAGTGCTCCAAGATCTTAGCATCTCAGAAGCATGTGAACTTCTGAATTCAAGGTTAGGTTGACAGTCGGCAGAAGTCCACAACCCATTTTGTTTTAGGGTCAGTTGGCTCCAATCAAGTTGCTTAGGCTTTTATCTCAACTACGATTTCACAGTGAAACAAGTAAATATTCCATTTCACTTTATCAGAAAATTTTAAATAATCATAATACGGAGAGAGACATCTCCATACACTAAATCAAGTGAAGATGTTCACAATATCTCAACTCGCGTATGAGTTCCCTCTCTTTAATAAGTCAGTTTTTAAGGAGTTTTACTTATATGTTTTAACATGGTATCAGAGCAGGGGGCACCACTGAGATGGGTTGGGTTCATGTCTCTAGCCATGCATGGAGAGAGAGGGCCGGTTGTCTCGGCGTTGAGGGGGAGTGTTAACAATATTCCACATCACGAGGTTATGGGATTTATAAACACATAGGTTCCCTCTCCTTAATAAGACGGGTTTTAATGATGAGTTCTACTCCTGTATTTTAAATGATGCAACTAGATATTTTGAAAAAAGAAAGTAAAAGGAAACGAGACAAGTCCATTCCAATTGAGTAGAGGATATGATCAGTTGAACTTTGAGAATGGAGAACAATACCTTGTTCTTTCTACATGAATATTTCTACACATTTCTCTTTCTACATGAATTTTGTTTGACAATTTTTAAAGAAAAAATATTATCAAATGACATCATATAACATAAATGAGTTTCTCTACTTTTTTACGTTTAAAATTTTATATTCCCTTAATACAATCCAAATGGTTCCCAATTATCATCCAAGGGAATCATAATTCGTAACTCTTAGATTAAGAAGGGTTTCTAACCATCTGAGTTGAACCAAAAAGCCGAGTTAAGCATAATTTCACCGAGTGACTGATTCAGGTTTTACTTGTGGGTCTCTATTTGACTGTACTTGAGGATCAGTTTAAGATGTAAAACTCAAAATACTTACTTTAAATAGATAATTTTTTTATATTTAATAATAATGGTAACTTTAATCTTTCCATATTAATTATTTTAAAATTAAAGACAATTGAAGAGAATCTGAGTTGAACCTCAGAAGTACTTCTTCAACAATGCATTGCAAGAGAGAATCTCTTTATGGTTTTGTGAATAATGGGAACTGTTTCCCCTTTTTCCTACACCTGTTATACAACTATCAGTCCACTATGAAAGTGGTGCACTATCTGGATTCCACAAAGCAGCTGCCAAAATCCCAAAACCATTCCAGTCTAGATCAGTTGACCATGTGGGTCTTTTCTGTTCATTGCTACTAGACCATTCCTTCGGTTTATTTTAACCATTAAATCCTTCAACTTTAGACCATCTCATGTGCACCACTTAGCCTTATTTTTGAGCTAGGCACATACCATACCCTGTCACTTGTGAGGCACTTTTATTCATGGGTCACTTTTATTTTGATCATTTTTTTATGACGAGATGTTTTTGAGCTTTTTAGAGTATCTGACTAGTTTCCTATACACACTAGATAAAACTATATGTAGCTGCCATTTAGAGTGGATGAGATTCGAACTCAAAATTCTCGATTCAGTGCACAGTGAGTCAAGTTGATTTTTAAAACTATGAGCACTTGTTCCATTATAATATGCAGTAAAGACTCCACGAGTTTGTCCATTTATTAAGGTGAAAATTGAGTCCACGACCCGGATCCACATTCAATGACAACTGCCATTCAAGTTCTGAACTTTGAGCTAATTGACCAGTCTTTGGTAGGCTAAATGACAGATCAAAGGTTGTAAACTTAGTCTATACATATGCATTTTTTTAAAAGAAAATGAGATATAATATATGTATTTCAGCTGAGCTGCTTTACATAAGCTTTTTGAATTTCTAATTGAATTTGTTTAAAAAAATATAGAATAATATTTATTTTTTAGAACAAACTCATACATCAACTCAAGCTTATCTAAAGATCTAAACCAAGAGAGACCCAAAATCAACCCGTATAAAATTAAAACAACACGAATAATAATAATGATTGATAAAGTTTATGTTTGAATCCGTGGCTTTTACCCAATGTCTTCATACTCAAGAAGAGCCAGAGGTAGTCTGATACAGTGACAAGACATAGCAAGCGGGAGTTGTTAAATGAGGTTCTTTTTTGTTGTTAAGTAGGTTTGTCTTAATATAATCTTAGAGGCAGAGGCCAATATGCTCCACTAGACCTAAGCATGGACTATGTAGATTTTATAGTAGATATAGTATCCTTTTTTTAGAAGCATAATTAGATATGGTATCTCCACAATATGATATATAATCTCTTATCTAATAAAACAGTTGCATCCCACTTGTCTTTCCAAATAATAATAATAATGCTAAACTTTTGATGTTGATGAACTTATCATGCTAACAATTCTCTACAATAATATTGAGGCCTTATATCCTAATCCTAGAGGTTGCAATCAAGCTCCCTTAGTTGGGACTTGGGCTACTACAGTGTTTTGTGTTCCCCCACCTTTTTCGTTGTCTTTAGTCAAATTTAATTTTGATTGCTTTTGTTAGTGCACGATGATGGGACTCACTTATAATTGATCTAATCATTGATGGTAAGTGCTATCTATTGTCATGTATCTAGTTGTATGAATCCAGATCCTTCGAGGACAGGTTCATGGATTCCATGGGAAAACCAAATCACCCACTAAGGTGAAAAAAAGAAGAATACATACAAATTATATCTATTCAGGGTCAACTTTTCGAGTTCGACTTCTCCATTTGACTCTATCATATAACAAAATATGTGATCATCTCACCATCTATCATGTCTATTTATATCCTTTTTTTCTCCAAATTATCAACGCTCTACCTCTCATAATACCTGAAATTTATGATCTCTTTAACCACACATGGCTGTGTCAAATGTCTAACACATAATGATATGTCAGTGAATACAACTGAGGAGCTCTTAACTGCATAGTTTTGAGCAGAATGAGTTGAAAATCAGATACATGGCATTGAGAAGGAATGTGGTCTCCATTCTCTTATTCCATGGTGCCATATATATCTCTTATTTTCCCCTACTCTACTCTACATTAAATGATGATTGTTGAGAATGGTCAGCATCATACAGAAGGAAGGTGGACTCCATTCTCTTATTCCATGGTGCCATATATATCTCTTATTTTCACCTACTCTACATTAAATGATGATTGTTGAGAATGGTCAGCATCATACAGACTAGGCGCACTAAGGTTTGCAGGGTGCAGAAAAGGACTTCAATGAACCACATTTGACTGGTGCAATTGTAGCAGCGTGAGCAACAAGGTGGGTTATCCATCAAATAAAGTAGATAAATAATTCTCTGCCACATACCCACGAGTATGGAGACACTGTCCCCTCTCTTATTTGTATGTATACAACAATTTCGGGCTCACTATTTCTACTGACATTCACTTCTACATGACTTTTCATTTTTATGATTAAGTGTTCAAGCCTCTTAGATCATCCAACTAATCCTTAGGGTATGTACAAGTCTTCCTACCCACACACACTGGATAACTCTAGAAGGAGTGGCATTTTGAGGTGGAGTGAGAATCAACCTCAAAACTCTCACTTTTTGAGGCAGGTTCTTGACCATCACTTTGACCCCTTTGGCGTCTACATGGCTTTAATTATCGAATTGAATGACTAAAGTAAGATAGCTATAATAGATATTCATAATTGAATTTGATAATATTATTTTAAACTAACAACCTAATGACAACCACAAGAGAGACACCTCTCAAAAGACATAATTAGTGAGTGAGATTCAAACCAAGAGGCAATTTGCTCTTGCAAAGGCACGTATGTAGAGATCAGGCCTATGAGATTAATCACCTTGTTGATAGCAGCAATTAAGCAAACCACATGTACAGTTTGTCAAGGAATTGATCGTGGTGAAATATATTTATAATTGTTATTATTTGTAGCATTTGTAGTATGGATGGATATATCATAACAAAACTTTGTGGATTCACCATTTATCTGAAAGGGTGCAAGTCTTTTCGGGTGGGAGAATGAAGCAATCGCCATAGGTGCACCCAACCACTTTTTTCACTTCCACTGCCACCCCCACCATCATATCAGAGTCCAAGCCCAAATTCAAGTCCAAGCTCAAGCCAATTATCATCTTACTGAAATTTTTAGTATCATCCATCCATTTATCCTTTTAATGCTTGTAATTCAACAACTGTTGATGATCACGCACTGGAACAATCAGCGTTGGACATCTAACTTAATTTTTTTTTTAAGTCTAAGGTATTCAGGCCTCTTAGAGAACTTGACCAATCTTCAAGCATGTGCAAAACTCCCTGTCCAAATACATCAGGTAAAACTACAGGGAGTGTCCCTTATATGTTGAAGGTGGCTTGAACTCAAGACCTCCCACATCTTGAACAGGTTTTTGACCGTCAAACCAACCCTCATGGGTTCAGACATCTAGCTGGTTTGGCCTATCTATCACTCCTCATCCCTCCTTTTTACCTTTATGTTGTTGCACAAGGTGCCTCGGAATATGTAAGACACCTCAAGGTTCTAAAATTTGAGTCTTACCCAATCCATTTATCATCATCATCAAAGTTGAAAACTGTTTTCCATATAAGTCAACTGCCTATCTAATGCCCATATCATTCAAGTCTTATCCAATAAATTGGACCACCTAAATCATGGCTAGGCACAGCAAGTAGATACCCATCCTTCATAGGTACATGAATCCAATTGCGCCTGAATAGTGCTTTTGATTGTTACAATCAAGTGTGCCAGACATCATCATCATCATCGAATCTTTATTAAGATGATAACAAGGCTCGCCAAGGTAAGTTCACTTATAGGTGTTCCACGCTCATAAATTGCGCTCAAAGAAGTGCCTGAACTGACAGCAATACGAAAAACAAGAACAATCATAAACCCCACAAATTTTCAACTGATGAATTGTTTTAACATGCAAAAGCAACTGTCAAATTTGATGAATGTTGTGCACAACAAAAACCTAAGAAGAAAACAAAACACAGAAGAGGAAAAAATCAGTATAGATGTTGTGTGATCTAGATGCTGGTTGATTTCACGGGTCAAATGGGCACACTTCTTTTATTTGAAAGCACTCCTAGAAGGCAATGATCATTTCCTTCCATTTCCATCATCTCCATAGGAAGCACTTACCTTGCTCCGGTTTGTGTATATACGATCTCTCTTGGGGCCTGTATGCTTGCTTGGGATCTCCAAAAATTATATTTTAGTCTATTTTCTTCTTTGATCATCTTCCATCATCCCATCCAGGAATATTAGCAGTAGCCTCATTCACCATCTTTACTAGTGTAACCTGAGAAAGCAAAATCAGTATAAACAGTTACAAAATGGAGTGTATTAACCCTTCATACACAACCATAATAGATGTTTTCTTCATATAAAAATTACATGCTGTACCTAATAAATATAGTGGTTTTTTTTTTTTGAATGATGACATAATGAATATAGTTGAGACCTGACTGGCATTGTCTCTTCTTTTTTTCCCTTCTTTCTATTTAACCATTCAACATGGATGAAATCTAACAAGAATTGCATCAATTGGCTCTAAATCAAATCAACTATAATACACCTTGGTCATAAAAAAACAAAATAATAATAATAATAAAAATAATAAATGCAGTTGATTAAAAAGAACGTGTTTTATGGGTAGGGGTGTGTGTGTGTGTGTGTGTGTGTGTGTGTGTGATAGAGATACAACTTTAAGCCAGTGGATTTGTTAATCAATACAAAGACAAGATTTAGAACCATCTCTTTGAGAAGAAAAGTAACTGACTCGCATCTTCTTGGAGGATATGGAAAATGGCATCATGCAGACAGTCTGAAATTCAATAAGCAGCAGTAGATATTACATCATTTGAGAAGATATCCTTCATGCAGAAGAAATTGAAGTGAACTCTTATAAGGAAAATTAATTTCCCTGCAGGAAATTGCTCGATAGCTGCATTTCAAAAGTTTTTATTCAAATCCATGTGAATGGAAGGGAATTTTATTATTGTTCAGTGAGCAAATTGATGACTGGTGTTTGGCCAACAAAACTACACAATTTTTTATTTGAAATATCAGCAAAAGTACACTGGATGTGAAGGGGGCAACTTCCGGAAAAGGTACAGATTGTTGTATTTTTTTTTAAAGAATCATTATGCCTTTTTTAAGAGAGAACATCAAAATTTTATTAAAGAAATTGTACAGTCAATTGGTATCTAACAGATCAATGGATATCCAATTAACCAACAAAGGTACAACAAAGCTAGCTGTAAAGCAGCAGAGAGAACAGCATATAAGAAAACAACAGCTGAAGTTTGCTGAAACAATCCATTAGTTTTTCATCAAGGAGGTGTTAGGATCATTTAATCAAATTGACTCTCTGAGAGTTAGGATCATTTAATCAAATTGACCCTTTGAGAGAAGCAAGTCTCTTAAAAGACATCCAAAAAGATTGGATCGAAGTAGAGAAGATTCGCAAAGTCCCTGCTAATGAGACAAGGGCATCCAAATTAGTGAATAGACTAACTAAATCAAAATTATCTAGACTACCTATTTGGCTAACCATTGGTTAGATTGTTAAGATGTTGAATGGTCAATTAAGGGGGTCCCACATGATTGACAACATAGATCAGAGATTGCTTATCAATGTGAATCTGGACCATAAATTTCTGCTAATCAATAATTGGATGAATAGGATCACCCAATCTAAGTGAAATCTGAGGAGCATGGGCAATCTAATGCAATGTGCATATTATTTTGTCCACCAACCCTTTCAGTCCTGAACTGTTCATTTTGCAAATAATTAAGAGAATTTTAGGATTATCCAATGAAAAAGATTTTAACAAGGTATAATATGTGTACCATCTCTCTCTCTCTCTCTCTCTCTCTCTCTCTTGTGACATGGTTTTTTATTATTTTTGTTTTTCGGCCTTTTATAAAATTTACCTTTTCTTAAGATTATATGAATATTTAAATATCCTTTTACTGATGGGTTAAATGTGAATATTTACTCACCAAAATTTCAAAGATTTACTTAAAATGTGATTTTTGTTTTTTCAGATTTTATAAATTCTGCTTTTTTCTTAAGCTTACGTAAATATTTAAATACTTTGGATATTTACTAACTAAATTTTCAGAATTTTATTTTAAATGACTGTGAATTAAATTTGGATGCTTGCTTATTTATTTAATTTTTCTTTGGTTATCATTATGGAATTTTAATGACTATGGAATAAATAATTGAATGTTTGCCATGAAATTTGGAAAATTTCGTTTAAGTTGGTGGCGCTAAGTCTAGCTGTGAACTGTTCATATGTTTGCTCTCAAACAGTCTAGATTTTGATTGGGTGAATGAGGGTTAATCAATGCTGAATTTGCATATTTGTTTTCCATTTCTTAATTTCCATTCAAATAATTGTATGTTACATACAAATGTTTACTTACCACTCTTCTATTTAAGTAATAGACAGTTGAATTTGGATTTTTGTTCTCAAGTTCTCAATTTTATTGGTGTGACTTGGGGGCTAAATATGAATGTTCTATTTTCCTTTCTATAATTTAATTATTGTAAAAGATTAAATTAAAACTTATTAAAACTAATGATGGCTTAAATTTAATTTGATAAGATTTTCAACCAAATAGTAATATTTTTATCTGTCAGATTTCGTTAGTTGCCAAATAGCATTATTTCATTTTGACAGTATTTTTATCAACAAGATTTTATCATTCTCAGCATCTGATGGTTGCCAAACAAACCCTCATATTTAAGTTACCCTGCTTGATATAATTATGACATCCTTTTTAGGCTTTTAATAGCCTCACTCCCCTCCTTGTACCTTTTACATGTAGCCTCTCAAATTTTTGAACAGGGGCTAATTCCACTTAAATGACTCCCTTACTTTCAATTGTATCGGGCTATTTTCAAGGTCTCCTAATGTAGTTGTTTCTTCTAAAGTTACTCAACGAAAATAACTGGGAGAATTGACTAAATCCAATAATCAGATATCCTGCACAAAAAAAAACAAAACTAAGAAGAGAACTATGAGCAAGTTAACTAGAAGAAAGAAGAGGGGGTGGGGGGGTGGGGGGGAAGACAATAATAGTACCTAGGGTTCCTTAGAATGCAAAATGCACTTAGAAATGAAATCTGGAATAAAAATGGGAGGTGCTCGTTGTTGCAACTAATAAGGTTGCAAAATGAAGTCCTATGGGTGCCAGATAGGCAATCGATCCATAGAAGAAAAAAATTCAAATAAAATTAAAAATTTCAACCTGAGATTAGATGGGATAGGTGACGGATGATGCCAAATAACTCAATCTCAATTTTTTGGCCTCGTGTTTAGCACAATGCTAACTCCAGAGCAGTTGTCTTCGTATAAATACAACCTTTTCATGTAAACCACGGTTATAAAATACACCTTTTTAATGTTACATATGGTTATACAGACACTTCAATCTTCTTGAAATCACTGTGTCCATACCATATAGTTAGTTAATCATGTCCATGTTCAAGATACTCATACCAAATAATAGCTAAACATGGACTACTTGAAGACGGCATGTATGGTTCAAACAATATACAGATATGCACCACTTCATCTAAATGGCTGATTATACCTCTTTCAAAAATAAAAAAATAAAAATTGAAAGACTGATTGTACATATGACCTCAAGAATTACAACATTTAATCATATCAAACTTAAGAATAAGGTGACCTTCAACATACCACACTTTCAGGAACTCCTGGAGGCGGCAAAGGATGGTTTCTTGGCGGAGGATCACGAAGATATGATCTTTTGTCAAAGCGCCATTCACCAATTTTCCCATATTTAAGCTCACCCTGATAACACCAACTTCAATACATAAATACAGAACCAATAAAAACCAAGAAATTTGAGTAGTTTGCATCAGGGAAATTTTAATGATTTAAATAAACAAGAACGATGTTCATACTCTAAGATGGAAAGTGCAGAACCTTCCAATAGATGTACTCAACAATATACTCACTTGAGGATGAAATAATGTGATGATTACCTTTAAATTATAGTCACACCCGTAAGTATAGTGGATGATAAATGTCTTCCCAATCTTAAGATCCCAAGGGGGCTGAAAAATTAAACATTTAAAGGATGCTTAAGCCCACGGTCTAGAAAAAGTATCAGCAAATATCTCAAAGAAGAATGAATGTAAAACTGGAAAGAAAATAGGGCACCACCTGTATCATAAAATCTTTGCGAAGAATATGCTGCACACCGTGCAATGCTGATGCAACTGCATATGCATACCTATTCAACAGAGAAACAACAAAGAGACACCCAGAATGAATCAGTAACACAAACACCCACAAGAAGCAGCCAGAGTGAAAGGAAAAAAAATCTAATACTCACATTTCTAACACCCATCCAAATGCTTTATCAGTTTCTGGGTCATCTTTCATTCTAAGTGAAACATTCATCCATGTAGGGGGCAATTTTCTCCAGCTGCGACTGAAAGAAGAGCCTTAGTTAAAACTTAAGACCATATATGAGAAAGAAACACCATTCTCAGGAAAAGGAGGACTAGACCCAGTTGCACACACTCTTTCTTTATACAAAACAGCACATTAGGCACTCAAGTTACTGAACCAAAAACCATCTCATAAACAAAAAAATTTATGCAGAGCCATTCCACCACTTCTACCTTCTTGATGATGACTGGTGAGTTGCCTATGGGGTCAATATCAGTAACAGGACCCTTCTCTTCTGGGTAGAACTTCCGTATTATTTTCTCATTCTCTACAGGCTTAATGTAAAAGAAAGGAAACCCTGCCGGATAATCTCCACGTGCTAGGTTGGGAAGAGGATTCACAAAAACATGATCTGGTTCTGCCATTAGAATATACCTGTATAGTCCAGTAAAAGAAAAGGAACTTGCAGATTTACTTATCCCTTTTTTTTGGAGTCAAAAACTTTCAGATTTAACTGAGGAGAAAATGAAAATAACATGTAGGATATTATAAGTTAACTCACTCTTCTTTGATGGTGGCTTTTTCCAACCATTGCACGAAGGCCCATGGTCTATTCAGGACAATGTAACCCTGTAAAACCATCAAGAGAAAAGAAAATAAACTTAATGGTAATAATAATTGAAATAACAGCTACCACTACATTTATTATTTTAGAGGCAATAAAAGGCATCTTTCACTTGCATTAGAGGAACCAAAGGATGATGCAGAAGGTACAATAACAGGTGTGCGTTAGAGCATCTCCCAGCAATTGTACAAAGACATAACAATAAAACAGTTATAATATACTGCTTAGCAATAAAAGAAAATATTCCAAATATTACCAGATCCAGAATTTGAATATGATTCACAAAGAAAACCACTTAAATTCTATGATATCTAACACAATTTGTACAGCCAACAATCTTCTTATCTATTATATTTCTATTTTTTGGTGATCCTTTTACTTTGCTCATGCTGGCAAATCCAGAGACAAGGATATCTCATTTTCTAGCCAATCTCTTCCACTTTTCTTCATTTGTCCAAGCCATCAGAACAGATATATTCTTTCGGCAAATGAGTACAACTGAAACTGAAATGAAATGGTAATCATTACTTTACCACCAAATTGATGGTTAAAATGAAAATAAACAGTGGCAAATTTAAACAGAAAGGAAAAAGGAGAAATAAAAACAAATGACCATTAGATTGAGTTGGGTTTGTCCAATAAACAAGTTTTAGGATAATGGACAGTGTATTCTGCACCCAATGCACGTTGAAGTGCTGCTCCGAGAATAGAGTTGAGACAAACAGAGGGGAAAAATAAATGGAAAGCCAGTGAAAATCCTTCTAACTTTAAAGTTCAAATGTCCACACTCAACGAACATGTCTGAAGCCATCTGAGGAGTACAGCATTCATTTGTTTCAAGGCTTGAATGTGGCAACCATGCCGATAAGCATGATGCTTTGCATATGGAGCTGCCTGTGAAGTGAAGAGCTCAGAGCAGATGTAGCAAAATCTAGTTCTTGATTTGTATTTGTCAGTGAAGTTGTACATGAAGAGAAGATCTCAGTAGAGTTGGAAAATTATAATTCTAACCAGCTTGAAAGCATGGCAGTGAAACTACAAGCAGGAAAAAACTGTTTAACAGTTTCAGAGAGAGACATCCAAATCAGAACATTTTTATAATATTTTAGAGCATGCCATTTAGCTGAAGGACATTATAAACTTGATTAAAAAGTAGCATGTAGAACATTGAAAAAGAAAAGAAAGAAAATGCTGCATTTAACAAATTCCAACAAAATAATTGCAATACAACAAATTAAGTTGCACCTCAGATTTTGTTAAGAAATCTATATGAATGATTCACTAATTGCAATAAAACCATATATCCAACTTTGTTTGTGTTCATAACACCAAGATGCAGCATAAATCTCCAATATAAATGTTTTATATCACATAGAAGTGTAATGTGACTTTGTCCATCACTCCATCACATATAATTACAGTTTGTAATTTGTGTGGAAGAATATTATCCAAAGCACACATTCACAAAGGCCTGCAAGTGTAAGTAAGCAGTTTTTTGGAAAGTGCCTTCACAAATGTTTATCACATAAAAAAAAAAAAGAAACAATGCTTACCCGATCCATGCCTGCTGGGAGAGGATCAACCACAAAAGTCGGAATCTCATCCATTAGATTGTCAGGTGCTCCTGAATGAAGAACCCTTGTAAATCCACCCATCTCAGATCCAGGCATATCCTTCATCTTCTTATACCAGTAGTACATTATGCGGCACTGCCATTTGCTATAGGGAGCATCAGTTGCCGTGAGTGCAACATGAAAAAGCAATCTGGAATTCTCCAATCTCTTCTTTTGTTCAGGCATCTGAATGACAGGATCAAAAGATGATGACGACAACAATCCATCCAAACCATCGACCATCCCTCTCCCTGAAGCACTAGACCTATTGTGTATTATCATAGTCAACAAATTATAGGTTGCAAAGAAAAACCCAAGTGCCAGCAGGGCCAGAAAGAGAGGCGAAGCTCTTCCCATACTCTTTCTTCCAATCATGAGCAATTCAATGCACGAGCAGAACAAATTCTTTACAGACAACCAAACCTATTTTCCTTATGGACAATGGTTACTGGTGGAAATACCCATTACCCATGACAATCCTTACACTGAAAACAGAACTTCATGCATGAAGCACATCTGCAAAAAAGAAAAAAGTGATAATAATAAAAAAAACAAGCTTTAAACAAATATTGAGCACTTAAGGCCATATTTGGGTGGAAAAGAACATTAAAATATTTGGTTAAAACCAATTTATGCAATATCTCCACATTTCATTGATAAGCATTCAAATGATTGGCAAGTTCAAAATCCATTTTATTAATTATTTCCCTTTTTATAGTGAGGCCTTATGGAGAACTTTCCATCCTACACTACGAAATGCAAATGAAGAGATGAATGACAAAATATCCAAAATACAAGTAAAGGCAATTTAGCAATGAAGAAAAAGAGAGCATTAGATGGCATTACCTGTATTAGTATGAATTTTGAAGAATGAAACTAGTCTTGGTTTGTTAACTATTGTTTAATAAAATTTGGGTTGCAAAATATTGCCTAAAGAATGGCAAAAGAGCATTCTGATTCCATTGTTATAAAGGAGAGATTCAAAAGTCATATAATGAAACATTTGAAGAAAGTAAATGAGCCACCCCAAAATACAAATCTAGTTTCACAAAAATTAATTTGGCTTTACGACAGGTAAACTTACAATATAAGGTGTTTTTCCCATTGAAACAACTCATGGAGAAGTTTAGAAAGAAAAAAAGAGATAATTTTTTTTTAAGGTGAAAAGGAAAATTTTATACAGTTTTCTTTTTTGAAGACCAAGGTGTCCAGGTCTCTTAGAGCACCTGACTAATCCTTGGAGCATGTGCAAACCTCCCTATCTACACACACCGGATAAAACTAACAGGAGTGACCCTTTAGGGGAGTGGGAATTGAACTCAAGACCTCTTTTATTGGCCAAGAGAAGCCCTACAATAGGGTGGCATAACAGCTAATTTGGCAGCATTGAAGAGAGCATGCATCCCGAGCAAATATACTGAGATATATAGAATACATATGAAGTGGTGATAAAAAAGTGTAAGAATTGTATGCGGTGAGATAAAAAGGTTTTTAATTTGAATTTGGCTCCATCAAAGATGTGCCTTGGGCCCTTTATTTACATTACAGCAACTTTACAGAAAAATCCAAGAGGAAGTTTCCTAGTGTATATTGTTTGCAGGTGATAAAATACTAATAAGTGAGATAAGAAACCAGCTAAATAATAAGTTGGAATTTTGGAGAAAAAAGTTGTGAGGCAAAAAGGACAACTGTTTAGAAGATTAATAGGAGAAAACTAGAAGAAGAATGAGCCCCTGTGCACCGGTGTGTCCGTGTGTGGGTTATTGCTGTAAGCACCCCCTATGTCAAACCTACTTTGAATGATAGTGATGGGTCCTTTGGAACAATCCATGCTTGAGTTTGGGGCATATCAAACATGACGTTGGTTGGGTCAATTATGCTTTTTTTAAGCTCACAAAATTTTAATCAATTTTAATTATTTTTTTAATCCATAAACCTGTAGCCTTCAAAATCATGGCTTGATTGATACAGTGAACGTGATTTTTGGTATACACCACATATTTAAGCATAAACTTTTCCAGCAAATCCATCACAATCATCCAAAGTGGGCCCAATATAGGGGTATGCACAATAATGTGGGTAATGTGTGCAAGGGATCAATTTATATAAAGGAATACATGGACTGTGTTAAGTAGAAAGAATTAACTGCTTAAAATTGAAAATAACTTAGTTCCACATTGATTTAGATTTGGAACAAAATGGAGAGTGTGCTTTGGAAATAGCTAGTAGGATCGGCCCAGGGTCAGCTGCAAAGTGTAGGCAAGATTAATGCATTTCAATTAGATGGCAGCTAAACCGAGAACACTACATGGAATTGAATGCTAGGTGATGAAGAAATTTCCAGATTCTGCAATTGTATCTAATCCAACATGATCAAAGCCACTCGTTCCACCTATCAGAGGTAGGCCTTTTGAGTTCTACCTTTGTGCTTAAAACTATAAAAAAAATCATATTTACAGTTAACCCACAATCCAAAATATCTTGCCTAACCTAAAATATTATAATGTTCAAACACCAGAAAATGTCATAATATTCAGAGTTTCAAATCACACTTCAGTGGAAATTATTTCAATAATCGGATTAACAAGAAACTTACTCCAAATTACAATCTTTCCAGATAAGGAGAAAACAGAAAAAAAAATGGATGCAGTCATATGAATGCAGAAACACAAAAATTACAATTTGACGAAACAGAAGACATGAACGATTGTAGGCACCAAAATTATCACTTTAAGAAATAAAAGACTGAAAATTTAGCTTTCTAGAAAAATTCAAGGGGGTTATTCTTTGGGAAAAAATTAACAAAACAAAAAGCCCTCAAAATTGAGAAAATTCTTGGGTTAGCGTTGACCATTTGAATCTGCCATTTTGTGGTGACTGTGATCAGATCTGGACATCTGAGTAGAGAAATTGGTGGCAGAAGCATTTAAGAAAAAATGAGAAACAGAAAAACCTGGAATTGGTGGGGAAAATGAAAAGCTGGGAATGGGGAAGTCCAGGAAAACAATGCTGACTCTAATAATATTTTTTTTTTTTTACTGAAAACAGAAACGAGTTAAACCAGTTCTCTCTTCTTCTTCTTCTTTTGAAACTTGTAATTTTCCAAAAAAGATTCTCTTTCCAAGCATCCAAAATGAAGAAGAAAGAGAAGAATGAGAAGTACCTGAGAATGGAGAGAAGGAGAGAGAGTTCGAAGCTTCAACGCTCGCTTGGTGGATCCGAGACGTAGAGATTTTGAAAGGTAGAAACAGTAAAAAGAGGGCTTCCTTTTTTCTGGAATTCAGATTCTGTGGAAAGATCGTTTCCACGTAGTCAATATAAATTGGTTCTAATAGGAAAAATCATTATAAATGTAGAATTTTATTTTATTAAATTAATTAATAATCTGTGGATTGATTTTTAATTAAAAATTACTTCCTTCATGCATGTTTAGTCGTTTGATTTTAATCCATCTATTATTTTTATTTTAACGATGAATGATTGTTATCTTAGATGCAAGTGCTTTCAATGTTATTTAAATTATTTTTAACATTTTTAGTCAATCTGAATATTATTTTTTAATTTAATGGAGGATAAATCTTAATATACCAAATTTCCAAAGAAATGAAACTATTTCTTTAAATTCTGTAAAAAAGGCCTCTATTGGACTCCAAATTCGTCGAATACAGACTCCAGGTAATTGTAATGGAGGATGCTGTCACAGGATACGCGTGATTTATCTACGGTTAATTTAAATTAATTGGAGTTAAGAGAGTAAATATTATAAGTAAATAGAAATTTTTGGGGTAAATGCAATAGCATTTATCACTAATATATTTGACTAATAAATGAGAACGATATAAATATTGTTTTAAAAAACTTTTTAAGTGAAACATTATTCATGGGTCTTTTTATTAATAAATTGGAACATCGTAGAGATAAGTGTAATAAATAGATGACTAAATAAATATAAAATGTGTAAAAATTCAGCATCAATTAATCATTTTAATTGTATAATTTCAAACTTTTATGAGTTTACAAGTTTCATTATCAAAGATAAGTACTCAGTAAACTTTTACAAGTCTTATAGACAAAATTTATTATACTTTTAATCACGTAGTTATACTCAATCATTTAAAGTGTGAGATTCTTTTAAAAAGAAAGCATAGTCTTAGTAAAGAAAGATTAGACTTTCATTTAGATTATATATTCACTTAAAATTTTGATTAATTTAATTAAATATATTTAGATGGTTATTTTTAAGGCTGCAACTCGGGTTGGGTTTAGGCCCGACCCGCATGACCCTATCCTAGAAATCATGCGGGTCGGGTTAGGTTGAGAAGATAAGAATCCGCATGATTTCTCGGGTTGAGAAGATAAAAATCCAACCCGGCCCAACCTGACCTGACCCGGCTAAAATTAGGTTAAAATGGGTTCAGAATGTGGGTCGGGTCATAATTCGGGTTGATTATAGTTAGAATTCGGGTCGGGTCGGATCGTGTTCTAGAATTAGGGTCGGGTCGGGTTCCATATATATCAAATCGTGTTGGGTTGGGTTTTAAGAAACCTGACCTGCCCGACCCGAGTTGCAACCCCTAATTATTTTACACCATCAAATAAAAAAATGGCTCAACCCATCATTTTTTTTTTAATATTAATGTATACATCAATTCTTTAGCATATGGAATGATGGAAAAACATTTTTTTTTCCACTTTTATACTAGTAAAAATATGTCTAATCATCTAATAAATACTAGAATTTATATGAATGCATGTACAACATATACAACCAGTTAATGGAAAAACCTTTTTAAGATAGAAAAACTCTTATTTGAAATGAGCATTTATTATCAGTATCACAATAATAAGAAAGAGGGATGCATATACACCTGCGTGCATTAAAAAAATTCCTCATTTATAGGTAATTAGGTATAATTATATGGATATTAAATCATCAGATCCCATACATAAAAAAATGAAGATACCTCAATTCTTAAAAGCAGATAATGTCCTCTAAAAATATAGACGATACTGATATATCGGTCGATCTTTTTCTCTTCCTCCAATTTCTTTTTTAATTTTTTATTTCAACTTTTTTTTAGAAAAATTATAGAAAATGAAGAAAATTATAGATGTCATGAATATGTACTTTTTTATTTAAATATCAGTCATTTACATATTCAAATCTTGTTTTTAAATTACGAACTCGAGAATTTCAAGTATTTGTAAAAAATAATGAAGAATAACAAAAATGAATAGAGAATTCTACACACTCCACTGTCCCAACCACAACAAAAGATCTCTCACTCAAATGACCATCATCACACTTGCGTGCGAAAATCCAAAAGAGAAAATATTGGAACCTACATCGAAAAATTTATATGAAATTTAATATTTTTTTAATATTTTATTTAATACGACTAATAGATGTCGAAAATGTTACATACCTTTTGTTTATAAAATGTACACATTGTATTCTTCCCAACCAATGGAGGGCTTCTTCTTCTTTTTTTAACTTAGTAGTCAATGAATATTTTCATCCTTTAATGGTTTCGTTGCGTTGTTGGTAGAAATTCTCAGAATGTTATACTGAGGAGCTGTTGTGTTGCTAAGAGGGATGGAATTGTTTGTGATTTGAATAACAATATCAGGTCGATATCATTTTTTTTTAAATATGGAATTTAAAAAATAGAAAAATCAAGCCGATACCAACCTTTTTTTAAAATTTAAAAAATTCTAGAATTTACAAAACAGAAAATCATTTTTTAAAAAATTATTTTTTCACCAATATCAACCTTTATTTTAAAAAAAACAATTTTCACCGATATTATATAATATCGGTGATATCTTGACCGATATATCGACTGATATATGGTCGTCTTTATAAATCTTGAAGTGGGCATTATAGATTTATATAATTTGATTAAAAAAAACCCACAAGTCTAAGTGCTTGATTGATTAAAAAAAAGTCCAAAATTTTAGTAATCCATGTTGCTTAAAGAGAAGAAAAGCATAGAGCAATCAAAGCCGAGAAACCGCATCTTCCTTTCGTCCTTTTTCCCTTTTCTTTATTCTCTCTTTATATTATACTTCGTTATTTTAATAGTCTTATTCTCTTTATATTTTTATTACAAATTCTCATAACTCAAGTTAAAATAAATAAAAATTTATAACGCTTTAAAATTTATTAAACTTTACAAAATCAATTAAGTAACTTTTTATATGAAAATTAAAATAATATTCCACTAAATATACAAAAGCCATCTAATTTAAACTAAATAAAAATTTAAAATACATAGTTAAAGTAGACTCTTTTAGCATCTAATATAATTTACTGTTAGGTTAATTCTAGCTCATATATTTTGATAATATGAGAATAATATGGATCTGCCCACATTACATTTGAAACTGAGACTAATTCCACAAATACAGAAAATTAATCACAAATTTCATATTATCAATTAAGGCAATCTTCTTAAAAGTTTAAATTAATCTCATCGTATTTTCCTTTAAACAAAAGATACAAATGTAAAATTGTATCTTTATTATTTAAATACATTATCCTTATTATTAAACAATAATGAAGAGGAATTGTCTATTTAATGTTCAAATTGTTTAAATACATTATATTTATTAGTAAACAAAAGACACTTATTTTTTTAATTAAAGAAAAAAAGACAGAAGCTGTCAACCTACCTAAATACTAATATTAATACAATGGCACATGAATATTGGTGGAAAGTGTGGACACTTCAAGAAAAAAAATAATTGAATGCAAACTCTCTTGTATAGTTGTATGTATGCAGCAACTTGGGTTGCATTGACTCGAACCTGATTGAACCGAATTGAAATATGGTCAGCCCGGTTCGACTTAAACCTGATACAGATTACAGTCATGCAAAAGTATCTTAACCCAAATTAGATGTGGGAGATTTAGTTACTGTAACTTGACCCTAAACAAGTGTGATGTAACATGACTTGAATCCAATAGAAAATTCTGAAAAAAATAAATAAGCAAATCAACCCAACTTAAAGTTAATTAATTAGAATCAGGTAAAGAAAATCTAATTCAGATTCAGTATTTTTTCCATTGCACTTCAACATGAACTACCTATCCAAAGTGTACAGGGTAAAATTATATTCTTGAGAATTGTAAAACCACTCCTATATTTGAAAATAGATAATATATGTCTAAATAGATAAACCCAAAGGGGTTGGAGTGATGGTCAGGAACCCTTAGGAAGCGTGAGTCGTGAATTTGATTTCCACTCTACCCAAAAGGGCCACTCTCTGCAGTGTTATCCAGTGTGTATGAGTAGGGGGCTTGCACATGTCTCAAAGATTAATCGGGTGCTCTAAGAGACTTGTACACCGTCATAAAAAAATCTAAATAGATAATTTAGAATGCACCCCATGTGAAACCTGAGTCAGTGTGTTTGTATGAGCTGATCCGTAAAGATATTGTACTAAAATGTTGAGGTGAAATTCCACCTTTCCTGTGGAGCTCAAAATAAGGATCTTTCGATGGCACATTTTCGGCAGCAAACACACATAAACAAGGCCATATATTCCCCTACAGACTGAAGAAGAACATAGAAAAATATCATCTCAATCCAAACATTGTCAACAACAAATAAAATAACTACAGGTCACAAAGACATAGCTTTCAACTCTCCTAGTGCACAATGCAACAGCTACAAGAATGACCAGATTACCACAAATCAACATTTACCCTGAAATCGGAGAGTAAATGCCTGCAATGACAGAAGTAGTTCTTTCAGCCTTTCCTTGGACTCAGGATCAATCAAGTTGCCATCATTGTCAAACTTCTTTGGAGGACGGAATTCAAATATATAAAGTTCTGGCTTATTGATAAAATGAAGATCAAGATAGACACCAATCTGTCGAAGATGGTACTGTGCTCGTCCACCGCCAAAACTTCCTCCTGTGCTTACAATAGCAGCAGGCTTGTCTGCCCATACATTTGGAGCTCTAGATGCCCAGTCAATTGCATTCTTTAGAGGTCCTGGCACCAGGAAAAAAGAATTGAAGTGATGACATAATTAGCTGTAAGGAATTCAGAGTATCTTCCTTCCAGGAGACTCAATATTGGGCAATGACAGAACATCATCTAAAATCACTGTCGTCATACAAGAGGTATTTAATGGAGTTTCAGTAATAAAGAAGCTATAACATCCTAAATCAAAAGAGTATATGTTAATATGGATTGAGACTGTACTGGTAAAGCACATGGACTGGCAATTGATACCTTCTGATTTACCCCATAGAGGACAGTGTCTCAAAATCTCTTAAACTGAAAGCATAATCATCAAATTTTACAGCATTTTCTTTCATTGACTCTGGTAACTGTATTTTTATCAGCTTTTAGTAAGACCACAGATCAAAAGTTTACAATTCACTCATGAGGAAGAAATTTGAGAAATGTTTATCCAAAATAGGTTCATCAAATGATAGCTCATGATCACTAAATAATGAGTCTTTGAGGGTACAGACTTAAATTACAAGATAGCTGATAGCAAAGTGAGCAATTTAAAATATAACCATCTAGCAATTTGAAACCCTAAACTTAAGATCCAAATCATAAACTCTGCAATCAGTTGCAATATCAACTCATACTAAAAATACTAGGTCACAGAAGTCCGAGGGACACGAAAAGTAAGTCGTATATGGACTTCAACACATGGCAATAGGGAGTAGGCAATCATAAATCAATCTCTTTCTCCAAGTTGTATTTTGAACAAAAGGTAGAGTGTATTTTTGTACTCTCTTGAGTCCAGGCCCACCACAATCTCATCCATGGTAGCAATAAGAACATACAGCCCCCAGTCGAATGTTAGCCATTAATCTACTCTCTCAGGAATATTATATTCTCAGCCCTTCAAACATGATAAAATAAGTTATGTCCAACACCCTTAAGAGTAAAAGCAAAAGGCACCAATTAATGAAACTAAATAAACTACTAAGGAACCTTTCAAAAAATAATAAATTACTAAAGCAGACAATACAAAGACACCTATCTGGTCTAGATATCTAACTAATGGCAACAGAAACATTCCAAAGATGGCATACAAAAATAGGCCACTGATTTGCGTCTATGGGTGGGTTGATGTAACATATGTGATCTGGGCCTCCTCTAGCCATCTTGGATCACCCATACATCTCATGACTGAGGTTACATCATTCCCCTCGGATTGACAGCTCCAGAGTTATGAAATGCATAAAATCAAGATGAAACAACATCTGGCCACAAAAATATAGTACATACCCATCAACATTCTGAATGCAGTCTTCCTTTTATTTAAGTTTGCTGTCTACCTTCCCACTCAATCACAACTTGTATTTTGTCAATGGCATTGCAAATGTCCAGAACCTTTAAATGTTTCTTTTGGAGTTTGGTTCTCCAGAATGGGCACAGACATAAGATCAGCTTCAGCACTTCAGAATTTCCATGATAACCAAATAATTTGGCAATATTAAACATTGGAGATATATCTAAAGCAGGCAGAAGCGAGACCTCATATGCATTATACACAAGTTACTTCAGAATCTGTAAGTCCAGATGGTCTCAGACTTTAATTTACGTGAAAGAAACAGGGATGTCTTCGATGATAAAGCTTCATATGGAACAGCACAAGCAGCAAAATAAAGATCAGCATTATGCATGGGGCTTTGGCTGCAAAGGTTTTCATGGATGCATCAGACATTCAGTTTTGAGAGAATTGGCCCTCATTATCATGGTTGTAACTTCTATTTTCTGCATCATGTTTCTAATAGTGTAATCATCTAGACCATTTGCTCTTTGGGCCAATATCTCAAAAGTGTAGATTCTTCTTTAATCCGTCTTAATAATATTCAATTAATATTTCTCGCCAAAACAAAATTCAAAAAAATGATTACTGACTTCCACTGGTATCATTTTCAACTCTCCTGCACTTCAGTTTTATTTCCTCATTTCTCTGTTTCACCTGTCTGAACATTCTGGATGTTTTGCAAAGCATCAACATCATTGCTAAGTCTCAACATTTTGAAAATTAGATCAAACCAGCATTCGAAATGGTCTGCATAGTGTAAATTGCAATTTTACAGGAAAAAAACATCCTTAAACATGCAGTTGAGACAGTTTAACTATGAAAACCACTAAATCGTGAACAATCAAGTTAGAATAGAAGTAAAAGAAAGGTGAAGAAAAATGAAAGCATTATTGACCCCTTTTAATCTACAGTAAGAGAAACCAAATCACAAGCATAGAAGAAACCTTCAAATGAGAATCACCAAAGAGTTTTTCCCCCTTTTATTCTCCAGGAATCATTACATCAGGTTCTCCAAATTGAGATGGACCTTTTGTTAACCACTCTATCATTGTTTTGATCGTTACAACCAACAGCCTTTCCCATATATCTAGGACTGGCTTTTCAAGCTCTACCTTTCCACACAACACAATAAAAAGGGGTTGTTTGCCATGACACATTCTATCAGTTCCTATCTTACCACTTCAATCCATGTATATAATGGCCTCCCTTTCTCCTAGTATCTTCTACTTATAATCTTTCAATTTTTCATAGTGGATTTGATCTGATTTTCTAAGATATATAGATGTGCCAAGCCATCTTAAAGAACACTTCTTCTTTTTTCTATCTAAGCAACATTTAGATTTTCTCCAAAGCAGTTGTTTTATTATTCTAATAAGCACATCTCCAACACCATTACTCCTTTTTTTTTTTAATGTAGGGTAAGCAATCATTCAAAAGGGGGGAGAACTCCCCAAGCAATTACAGAAGCAGCAGCAGGGCAAAAAAAAGGCCCAAAAATATACAAACAGCCCAAATCCAGGCCAAGCACAACAGAGATAAAAGAAACAATCAGATCAAAGGTGCTATAAAAAAAAAAAAAGGTCCCAAAACCCCGAGTCAGCTAGTGTTCAAGAAAGATTCAAACAGTCCACAGCTGCTAGTGGCATGGCAAGATTTGATAAGAATGGAAAAAGAAAGAGACATCTTCACCTTATATCCCTAGAAGATGGGCATAATAGAAATGCAAAGACCAGCATTCATAGTCTTTATTATACTAACAAAATACATGTGCTAAGATAATGTCAATATCAAAGAATTGGTTCCAGATTTGGCTGTGAATTACCCACCAAAAGAAAATTTTAATAAGAAACATGCAAGAAGCACCTTACAGATAAAATAAGTGTGATTACTCCCAAAGAAATACTATATTTATAGGACCTATATATCAGAAGTCTGCCATAGCAGCCCATTTATTATAGGTAAGAGAGGGCAAGGAGAGGTAAGATCTTAACATTAAGGCTGATCTCTGAACTTTGAAGATCTTGATTCATTCATCAAGTCAAGCATTATGGACAACTAAAACAAAGCTATTGGATCATCATAGCAACCATTGAAGATGGCTATAGGCTCATATTCTTATGTCTACTATTATGTTTCAGGATCTCGTACATAAACAATGAAGGATCTTAAAAAAATTGTCAAATGGTGATGAACTAACATAATATTTTTGAAAAGAAGCAAAAATCATCAAGATCTACATCAAAACAAAGAGCAGAACCTCCAAGTCCAATAACCCAAGTTGACATTCATTTTAAGAAAGGATCTTAATCTACAGATTAAGATTAGGGAGATGATAATGTGTACATGAAAGTTTACCCTTTTCTACCTCGGTGTTGATGTCGAAAGCAACAATTGATTATTCTTTCAAAAGCTAGAAAAGATATTCAATTAATGAAGTCACTACATCGGCTGGTAAAAATAAGGGTACAATTCTAGGATATTTTTAGCATTTCCTTAAGTTGGGCTTTTTAGGAACAACAACAGCAACAATAATATTTCACCAAGTACAACATCAATGCAAAGAGCAGATATTTCAAATTGAATAACCCAAGTTGGCATTCACATAAAAAAGGATTTTAATAAGGTGGTTAACGACTAATACACATGGGTTTATTGGAAAAAAAAAGGGTAAAAATCATCGAGACCCTGAGAGCAGTGAAGAAGTTACCAGTGACGGAGTAGTTGTACTCGGGAGAGGCAAAGAGAATGCTGTCAGCTTCAAGTATCTTCTTTCGAAATGCTTCTACAGGTGCTGGAAAGGAGCTTCCAGACTCGAGATCGGTGTTCAGGAAAGGAAGAGGCTCAATGTCTACATACTCGATCTGCATTTCTTTGATCGATTCATTGCAGAGCTGAATCGCTGCAACAGTAACAAGAAAAAAAAACATATAAGAGAAGCAGAAGATAAAAAAAACTTATTCTCAGTTTGGATTTAATAAACAAAAAGGCATTTTCTTGAAGAGATGGTCATTTTTAACTAGAAATGGAAATGGGTTGAACTGAAAGTACTTGCCTTCGCCTTTTCATGCATCAACAGACAGAGAAAGAGAGAGAGAACCTGATCTGATGATCCCACGATGGCAGGAAGCTTTGCGAAGTGAACCGCAGAGAGCAGCGATTTTGATGACGGGTTTCGCGCAGCAGCAGTAGCAGCCATGCCTCCTGAATCGGAGACAATTCCTTCCTTCACCTTCCTTGGATGACTTGTTAAATCATTTGACATTTCATGATTGTGCTCCAAATTTTTTGTGGTCAACTTCCATGACCCATCATCAATTTGTCTCCCTTTCACTTCAAATGGACAATTCACAAGGCGAGATGATATTTTCCTTTTCCGTTCATCATCTTTCATATTACGCCACTTGCGATACGTGCCTCCTCTATCACAACCAAGAAGTACCTGCTTTTTCTTGTTACATGATCTTTTGATGCTTGCTGCAAACCCATGTGCAAAAGCAAACTTCTTGACATGTTTTACAAGATCCTCCCGAGTTGGAAAACACTTCTCAACAAGCTCATTTTCAAATATCTCATCACAATTATATGTTTTCTCTTTATCATTCTCAACTAACTCCATTCCACTTAATCCTTCATAAAATGTGGATGGACCTGGCTCGCTCAAAACCATATGCCTGATTTCATAAAAATAGAGAGATTATTTAAAGAGAATTAGAGTTTCGATTTAGCACTCAATTTTTATCCAAGAGCGCAATTTCTTTATTCTTTTTAAAAATGCATTGTTAAATTTGAGATTGCAAAATGAAAATAAAAAAATTATGAAAATAAATAAATTTTCAGTGCATAAGATAAAATTTTCGACTTATTGACAGAACCTGAAATCAACACAAGTGTTTTTTGGCCTATTGTCCATGGCCTGGACAAAAAGACAGAAAAAATATGCTCCTAACCAATTTTTTTAACAAAGTCTGATACCTGAAATTATTTTCTAAATTCGTATACACAAATTATTAACTATTTCTATAAAAATTAAAACCTGTAAAAGCAGAGAAATTTGTCCTTTCATAGAGTAAAATCAAATAATAAAAAAAAACTAAGGTTTTACATGAGAGAAGAAGTATACCTTTGAGTTTAAGAGAGTGGAGAGTTTGAGAGTCGGCCGAGATTCGAGAGCAGAGAGAGTTGGAGAGAGTCGACCGTGATGAAAACGTCGGCTGAAAAGAGGGAGAAGCGTCGTACGATATGGAGAGAGTCAATTGAGAAGAGAATGACTGTGGGAAAGGAGAGGGTGGAAAATGAGAGAAGGGAAGAGAGAAAATACAGAGAAAGAAAGGGCTTGGCGGTCGAGCATGGGAAGAGATGAAAAAAATAAAATTGGAAGACAACGAAAAACTCAAAAAAGGAGAATTGAAAAGGTCGGGGGCAAAATAGGAATTTAACTAGATTTGTTGCACCGTCGACAATGGTGGTGCACGGATCATGCCCCATAATTAGTCATTTGGTCATGAAATTTTTTTGCTCCATGCGATTTTCATTTTTTTTGTGATTTTAGACTTAAAAGTTTAGAGTGCTATAAATTAATAATTTTCATGACTTATTTTATAAAGTTAAAATATCATCTTGAAAAGTTTTTTAGACACTTATATCATCTATAAAACTCTCTATTTATATCAAACATATCAACTACAATCTATACTAACTCTCTACTCTTTTATTAAAATTGAACACTCTACAATACATATTGAGATCTATATTAGATTCGCACCATATGGACTTTTATCTAAGCTAGATGGTAGAAGTGGTGTTTTTAATTGAGTTCATCTATTTAGATTAAGTAAATAATTTTTTTTATCAAGTAAAATTTCACTAGTTTATCTACATTTAGTCTACCTTAGTTGCTCTTTTTGTATTGATTATATCTAAGTCCAATTCTCCAAGAGATTGTACAATAAATTCAAGTTCCTAAATATATCGCAGTGTGTGACTAAATCGTCACTGACATTCGGGATGATGTTGAGTTATCCATTATTAATGTATAAAAGTAAGGTTTGAGTCATATATATCTTGAAAAATTTTTATATGGATTTCAATCCAATCTAAAATAAACCTAAATAAATTCAAGTCAATTTGGATAGAGGTGTCGCCTAAATTGAAAAATACCATATAAGCGCTATATGTTTTTTACAAAAGAGTTTTAATCCAGAGGTGTAAATATCAGCTGATACATATCGTATCGGCCAATATGTATCGGTTTTGAAGTAGTGAATATTGGTCGACATATATCGTTATCGGCCGATATTCACAATATCAGCTGAAATATCGGTCGTATTATATCGGCTGGAGAGAGAAAAATATTGGCCGACCGATATATCATTATCGGCCATCGGCCGAAAACGATTTTTAAACCCCTGCTTTAGTCTATGTATCCCAACCCAAGTTAAAAAACTAAGAACTCCAATGTGACTCAAAATCAGAAATTGACGAAAAGAGATGAAAGTGGAGAAAAATGTGAATTCTCTTTTAACTACAGAGGAAACTAAAAAAGAGGTTTTTACAGAGGAAATAAGGAAAAAGGGTCCTCCACCTTTCCACCCAATAAGCAACTACCAAATAGGAAAAGAAAGAACTTTTCTCTAGTCCAATAAGAACAGCTTAAAAGATTATTAATAGTTTTGGGAGGCTAAAATAGTATTTATAAAAAATGAAATAAAGTAAATAGGCCCAAAAGGTGATTAGAGGATTACATAATTAAATAAAACATATAGAAGACCATAATACGTGTGAAATTAAATCACCTATTTGATTATTTTATCTTTATAATCTTGATTTTTAAAAAAAATATAATATTAATAATCACTAATTTTTTATAGCTCATTTGATTAGATAGAATGACAAAGATAAATACGAAATTATGCCCACACACAATCTACGTATTTCTTTACGCATGTCATCTAATTACATGTTTCAACATTTATTTTTACTTTCTTAACTATTCTCTTCAAACCCATTAAATTCAGTGTTATAAAAAAAAAATAGCCGTTGGTCTGTTCGCATGTGAGCGAGAAGAAAGAAGAGATGGTGAAGGAGAAGAGAAGGTGTGTGATAACGGAAGCATGGGCCCCTGTGGGTCCTCTGATTTACCTCAGTGAAGCAGACTCTTGCCTCTCCCTTCTTCAGTAGGAAAATAGAATACCATAAATCTTGACTGCAATCCTACCTTACTAGTTTCTAAGTACTTTTCTTTCTCTCTAGTTTTTAGTCTTGAAGAACTCACAAGAGGAAAATCAAAGGATTTTAAAAAATGCAGAATTTATTGACATTACAAAATCAATTAATTAATTGTTTATATGAAAATTAAAATATTATTCCACTAAATATACAAAAGCCATCTAATTTAAACTAAATAAAAAATTAAAATGCATAGTTAAAGTAGATTCTTTTAGCATCTATTATAGTTTACTGTTAGGTTAATTCTAGCTCATATAATATGAGAAGAATATGGGTTTGTCTACACCATATTTAAAAGTAAGATTAATTCCACAAATACATAAATTAATCACAAATTTCATATATCAATCAAGCTGGTGTTCTTAAAGTTTAAATTAATCTTATCATATTTTCCTATAAACAAAAGACACAAATGTCGACCCGGGCGGCAGTAAAAGCCATGCTCCTAAATAGCGCTCAAAAGAGGCATTGTCCATCTAATGTTCAAATTGTTTAAATACATTATCTTTATTATTAAACCATAGACACTTATTTTTTATTAAAAAAATGGACAGAAGCTGTCGACCTACCTAAATAGTAAGTAATATTAATACAATGGCACATGAATATTGGTGGAAAGTGCGGACACTACAAGGAAAAAAAAAAAAAAGTTGAATGCAACCACCCCTGTATTCGAAAATAGAAAATATATATCGAAATAGATACATTCAAAGGAGTTGGAGTGATGGCCAAGAACTCATCTTAGGAAGCGAGAGTCCTGAATTTGATTTCCAGTCCACCCCAAAGGGCCACTGTCCATAGTGTTATCCGGACTCTGGTGTGTGTGGGTATGTAAGCTTGCAGATGCCCCAAGGATTAGTCGAGTGCTCTGAGAGTCCTGGACACTGTCATAAAAAAATCTAAATTGATAATGTACAATTCACCCCATGAGAAACCTGAGTCAGTGTGTTTGTATGAGCTGATCCTTAAAAGATATTGTACTAAAATGTTGAGGTGAAATTCCACCTCTCCTGTGCAGCTCATAACAAGGGTCTATCGATGGCACATTTTCGGCTGCAAACACACATAAACAAGGCCATATATTCTCCTACAGACTGAAGAAGAACATAGAAAAATATCATCTCAATCCAAACATTGTCAACAACAAATAAAATAACTACAGGTTACAAAGATGCAGCTTTCAACTCTCCTAGTGCACAATGCAACAGCTACAAGAATGTTCAGATTACCACAAATCAACATTTACCCTGAAGTCGGAGAGTAAATGCCTGCAATGACAGAAGTAGTTCTTTCAGCCTTTCCTTGGACTCAGGATCAATCAAGTTGCCATCATTGTCAAACTTCTTTGGAGGACGGAATTCAAATATATGAAGTTCTGGCTTATTGATAAAATGAAGATTAAGATAGACACCAATCTGTCGAAGATGGTACTGCGCTCGTCCACCTCCAAAATCTCCTCCTGTGCTTACAATAGCAGCAGGCTTGTCTGCCCATACATTTGGAGCTCTAGATGCCCAGTCAATTGCATTCTTTAGAGGTCCTGGCACCAGGAAAAAAGAATTGAAGTGATGACATAATTAGCTGTAAGGAATTCAGAGTATCTTACTTCCGGGAGACTCAATATTGGGCAATGACAGAACATCATCTAAAATCACTGTCGTCATACAAGAGGTATTTAATGGAGTTTCAGTAATAAAGAAGCTATAACATCCTAAATCAAACGAGTATATGTTAATATGGATTGAGACCGTACTGGTAGAGTAAATGGACTGGAAATTGATACCTTCTGATTGACCCCATAGTGGACAGTGTCTCAAAACATCTCCTAAACTGAAAGCATAATCATCAAATCTTACAGCATTTTCTTTCATCGACTCTGGTCACTGTATTTTTATCAGCTTTTGGTATAAGACCACGGATCAAAAGTTTACAATTCACACACGAGGAAGACATTTGAGAAATGTTTATCCAAAATGGGTTCATCAAATGATAGTTCATGATCACCAAACAATGAGTCTTGAGGGTACGGACTTAAACTACATGATAGCTGATAGCAAAGTGAGCAACTTAAAATATAACCATCTAGCAATTTGAAACCCTAAACTTAAGATCCAAACCACAAACTCTGCAATCAGTTGCAATATCAACTCATAGTACCAGGTCACAGAAGAGAAGGGGTTGAAGGGACATGAAGAATAAGCCATAGATGGACTTCAACACATGGCAATAGGAAGTAGGCAATCAGAAGTCAATATCTTTTCTCCAAGTTGTATTTTGAACAAAAGACTGTATTTTTATACTCTCGTGAGTCCAGGCCCACCACAGCTCATCCATGGTAGCAATAAGAACATACAGCCCTAAGTAGAATGTCAGCCATTAATCTACTCTCTCAGGAATATTATATTCTCAGCCTTCAAACATAATAAAACAAGTGATGTCCAACACACGCTTAAGAGTAAAAGCAGAAGGCATCAATTAATGAAACATTCCAAAGATGGCATACAAAAATAGGCCACCGATTTGGGTCTATGGGTGGGTTGATGTAACATATGTGATCTGGGCCTCCTCTAGCCATCTTGGATCACCTATACATCTCATGACTCAGGCTGTTACATCATTCCCCTTGGGTTGACATAAACACAGCTCCAGAGTTATGAATTGCATAAAATCAAGATGAAACATCTGGCCACAAAAATATATTACATATCCATCAACACTCTGAATGCAGTCTTCCTTTTATTTAAGTTTGCTGTCTACCTTCCCACTCAATCACAACTTGACTTTTGTCACTGGTATTGCAAATGTCCAGAACCTTTAAATGTTTCTTTTGGAGTTTTAGTTCTCCAGAAGGGCACAAACGTAAGATCAGCTTCAGCACTTCAGAATTTCCATGATAACCAAATAATTTGGCAATATTAAACATTGGAGATATATCTAAAGCAGGCAGAAGCGAGACCTCATATGCATTATACACAAGTTACTTCAGAATCTGTAAGTCTAGATAATCTCAGACTTTAATTTACGTGAAAGAAACAGGGACGTCTTCGATGATAAAGCTTCATATAAAAGAGCACAAGCAGCAAAATCAAGATCAGCATTATGCATCGGGCTTTGGCTGCAAAGGTTTTCATGGATGCCTCAGACATTCAGTTTTGAGAGAATTGGCCCTCATTATCATGGTTGTAACTTCTATTTTCTGCGTCATGTTTCTAATAGTGTAATGATCAAGCCCATTTGCTCTTTGGGCCAATATCTCAAAAATCCATCTTTGATGTAGAACATGTTGCAGACAGATTTTTGAAGACGTATTCACGCCAGGTCGACAAGAAGCATGACCCACAAGCTTGATCACGAGCTGGCCCCCATCCTTTAGTTTATTTAGTTGTTAATTTTTATTTTCTTATTTTGGTTCGATCCTAAGTTTAGGATCAGTAGAAGAGTCATTGTTATAGTTGGACAACTCCAAATTCGGTGGAGTCTTTGATAAGAATTAGAAGTTGTATGTAAGTTGGAAACTTCCAAAAGAGGGTCTAGGATAGTCGGCTGAACTACAGTAGTCATCGAGTCCTTGTAGTAGTCGGTCATTTATTTGCTTATAAATAATATGCGTATGGTGGAGAATAGACACACCTTATTTTCGAAATCAGAATAATACTCGATATTTTCTTGGTACTTCTCTTTCTCTGCCTTGTTGCAGGATTGTTTCGTGGCTGGCCAGATCCAGTGTCTTCTTCAACAATCTTGGGCTTAATCCCAAGAAGATACCATCGCTGCAGTTTAAGCTTTATCCCAAACCTTCGCTGCTACAAGTCCTCCATCCTACTGTTATAATTTTCACCTCTACTGCTACAGCTTTGCTCCAATCTGCACAACCAAATTTCTGCCTCTTACTGCTGTTCTTCGTCTGAATCCAGGCACCACTTATCAGTCCTTCTCTTCTATCAGGTACTGCTGCAACTAGCCTTCTTCTTCCTTTCTCTTCGATTCCTTCTTTCTCTTCCTCCACTTCAGGCGCCACCCTTCTCTTCTTCCGCTGCTTTTTTCCTTTTCCATTGAAACCCATTCATATTTAACTTTACCTAAGTCTAAACAGTACCCATTCAGTCCTCTCTTAGCCTTCTCACATGCCTAACTTAAAACCCCCATACAGGTTTACCCTTTTCACGTGTGACCAGTTACTGTTCATCCCGAGCTTCATCGAAACTAACTAGTTTTTCGCCTTTCTTCCCTGCTGTGCTACATTAATCTTAATAATATTCAATTATTATTTCTCGCCAAAACAAAATTCAAAAAATGATTTACTAACTTCCACTGGTATCATTTTCAACTCTCCACTTCAGTTTTATTTCCTCATTTCTCTGTTTCACCTGTTTGAATATTCTGGATGTTTTGCAAAACATCAACATCATTGCTAAGTCTCAACATTTTGATAATTAGATCAAACCAGCATTCAAAATGGTTTGCATAGTGTAATTGAAATTTTACAGGGAAAAAACATCCTTAAACATGCAGTTGAGACAGTTTAACTTGAAAACCACTAAATCGTGAACAATCAAGTTAGAATAGAAGTAAAAGAAAGGTGAAGAAAAATGAAAGCCATATTGAACCCTTTTAATCTACAGTAAGAGAAATCCAAATCACTATCAAGCATAGAAAAAACCTTCAAATGAGAATCACCAAAGGGTTTTTCCCCCTTTTATTCTCCAGGAATCGTTACATCAGGTTCTCCAAATTGAGATGGACCTTTTGTTAACCACTCCATCATTGTTTTGATCATTACAACCAAGAGCCTATCCCATATATCTAGGACTGGCTTTTCAAGTTCTACCTTTCCACACAACACTATAAAAAGGGGTTGTTTGCCAGGACACATTCTATCATTTCCTATCTTACCACTTCAATCCATGTATATAATGGCCTCCCTTTCTCCTAGTATCTCCTACTTATAATCTTTCAATTTTTCATCGCATGCTTGATCTGGTTTTCTAAGATATATAGATGTGCCAAGCCATCTTAAAGAACATTTTTTCTTCTATCTAAGCAACATTTAGATTTTCTCCAAAGCAGTGGTTTTGTAATTCTAATAAGCACATCTCCAACACCATTACTCATTTTTTGTTTTAATGTAGGGTAAGTAATCATTCAAAAGGGTGGAGAACTCCCCGAGCAATTACAGAAAGAAGTAGCAGGGCAAAAAAGAGGCCCAAAAATACACAAGAAGCCCAATCCAGGCCAAGCACAACAGAGATAAAAGAAACAATCAGATCAAAGGTGCTATAAAAAAAGGTCCCAAAGCCCCGAGTCAGCTAGTGTTCAAGAAAGATTCAAACAGTCCGCAGCTGCTAGTGACATGCAAGATTTGATAAGAGTGGAAAAAGAAAGAGATGTCTTCACCTTATGTCCCTAGAAGATGGGCATAATAGAAATGCAAAGAACAGCATTCATAGTCTTTATTATACTAACAAAATACATGTGATAAGATAGTGGTCAATATCAAAGAATTGGTTGCAGATTTGGCCATGAATTACCCACCAAAAGAAAATTTTAATAAGAAACATGCAAGAAGCACCTTACAGATAAAATAAGTGTGAATACTCCCAAAGCAATACTATATTTATAGGAACTATATATCAGAGGTCCACCCTAGCAGCCCATTTATTATAGGTAAGAGAAGGCAAGGAGAGGTAAGATCAAGCACCTTACAGATAAAATAAGTGTGAATACTCCCAAAGCAATACTATATTTATAGGAACTATATATCAGAGGTCCACCCTAGCAGCCCATTTATTATAGGTAAGAGAAGGCAAGGAGAGGTAAGATCTTTACATTAAGGCTGATCTTTGAACTTTGAAGATCTCAATTCATTCATCAAGTCAAGCATTATGGACAACTAAAACCAAGGTATTGGATCATCATAGCAACCATTGAAGATGGCTATAGGCTCATGTTCTTATGTCTACTATTATGTTTCAGGTTCTCATATATAAACAATGAAGGATCTTAAAAAAATTGTCAAACGGTGATGAAATAACACAATATTTTTTATAAGAAGCAAAAACCATCAAGACCTACATACACTCGTTGTCCATGTGGCCATGATGGGTGGTCTCATGGGGTTGGACCGGGCTCGAGTCTTGGTGAAGTGAAAACGTACGAAAAAACAAAGAGCAGAACCTCCAAGTCCAATAACCCAAGTTGACATTCATATTAAGAAAGGATCTTAATCAAGAGATTAAGATTAGGGAGATGAGAATGGGTACATGAAAATTTTACCTTTTTCTACCTCGCCGTTAATGTGGAAAGCGACAATTGATTATTCTTTCAAAAGCTAGAAAAGATATTCAACTAATGAAGTTGCTACATCGGCTGGTAAAAATAAGGGTACAATTCTAGGATATTTTTAGCATTTCCTTAAGTTGGGCTTATCAGGAATAACAACAGCATCAATAATAATTCACCAAGTACAACATCAATGCAAAGAGCAGATATTTCAAATTGAATAACCGAAGTTGGCATTCACATAAAAAAAGGATTTTAATAAGGTGGTTAACGACTAATACAAATGGGTTTATTGAAAGAAAAAAAAAGGGTAAAAATCATGAAGACCCTGAGAGCAGTGAAGAAGTTACCAGTGACAGAGTAGTTGTACTCGGGAGAAGCAAAGAGAATGCTGTCAGCTTCAAGTATCTTCTTTCGAAATGCTTCTACAGGCGCAGGAAAGGAACCTCCACACTCGAGATCGGTGTTGAGGAAAGGAAGAGGCTCAATGTCTACGTACTCGATCTGCATTTCTTTGATCGATTCATTACAGAGCTGAATTGCTGCAACAGTAACAAGAAAGAAGCATATAAGAGAGGCAGAAGAAAAAAAAGAACTTAGGCTCAGTTCGGATTTAATAAAAAAAAGGCATTTTCTTGAAGTGATGGTCACTTTTAACTAGAAATGGAAATGGGTTGAACTGAAAGTACTTGCCTTCGCCTTTTCATGCATCAACCAGAGAGAGAGAGAGAGAGAGAGAGAGAACCTGATCTGATGATCCCACGATGGCAGGAAGCTTTGCGAAGTGAACCGCAGAGGGCAGCGACTTTGATGACGGGTTTCGCGGCAGCAGCAGTAGCGGCCATGCCTCCGGAATCGGAGACAATTCCTTCCTTCACCTTCGGCCTTGAAAGGCCACACCCCCACACACACATTTGCAGAAAGCGTCCAAGGCAATGATGAGGTGATCGATCACACTTCACCAGATAATACGTTTGGACTCGGCCACTAAATACTCTTTATCACCATAAATGAATCGGATCCATCGAATCGGATCGGGTCGAGTCGTATCTAGTATCTACCCATGTTTCAATAAAAACTCTAGAGAGACTTCTTACCGCAGGCTACTCTTTATATATTAATGTTATAATTTTTCTGACGGTACATCTAAAATACATTGGTTATGTAAAATTTGAGCTCAGGCGATTTTCATATTTTTGTGATTTTAGACTTAAAAGTAAAGAGTGCTATAAATTAATAATTTTTATAACTTATTTTATAAAGTTACAATGATCATCTTGAAAAAAAAATTCTTAAATTATATCATCAGTAAAATTCTCTATCTATATCAAACATTTCAAGTACTCCACCATTAAAGTTGAACACACTACAATTCCTCTAACATGGTTTCAAATTAAAAACAAATCATAGATACATATTAAGGTCTATAATGGATTTGCACAATATGGGCCTCTATCTAAAATAGATGGTAGAAGTAGTGTTTTTTTTTGAGCTCACCTATTTAGATTAAGTAAATAAATTAAAAGAGGTTTTTAGGGAGGAAATAAGGAAAAAGGGACCTCCACCTTTCCACCTAATAAGCAACTATCAAATAGGAAAAGAAAATTCCCTAATCCAATAATAGCAGCCTAAAGGATTATTAATAGTTTGGACGGCTAAAATAGTATTTAAAAAAAAAAATGTTTTACAAAAAATGAACTAAGAAAAATGACATAATGTAAATAGGCCCAAAAGGTGATTAGAGGATTACATAATTAAATAAAACATATAGAAGACCATAATACTTGTGAAATTATATCACCTATTTGATTATTTTATCTTTATAATCTTGATTTTAAAAAAAAATTATAATATTACTCATCACTAATTTTTTATAGCTCATTTGATTAGATGGAATGACAAGATGAATACCATGATGCCCACACACAATCTATTCTCTTCAAACCTATTAAATTCTGTGTTATTGAAAAATAAAATAGCCGTTGGTCTGTTCGCATGTGAACGAGAAGAAAGAAGAGATGGTGAAGGAGAAGCGAAGGAGGGGTCGAAGGTGTGTGATAATGGAAGCATGGGGCCCTGTGGGTCCTCTGATGACCTCAGTGAAGCAGACTCTTGCCTCACTGGAAGCAAAGCAACACCCAAAAGGTCAAAGTACTCCTACCTCTCAAAAAGAAAAGAATGTAGAACAAACACCACAACAAGAAAACTATCATCATCAAATTCTTCCTCTTCAATCTCAGCTTCTTGCAGCTTCAAACATCCCCAAGTTGCAGAAAATAAAATTCCAAACTTTTTTACTGCATTCCTACCATTACTAGTTTCCAAGTACTTTTCTTTCTCTCTAGTCTTTAGCCATCCCTCTTTCTTTAAAATGCATTCCTGCAAAGCCAGTCTCCAAGAATCCTTCATCAGTATGTAGTTTTTTTGTCTGCGTCTCTCCTTGATTTAAATGCAGTGCTTCCAACTTAGTCTCTAAGAAGCCCTCCTTTCTTTGTACTCTTTCTCTACAATTATATTGGAATCTTACTTTGGTTGAATGGATTCCCTCAATGAAAGATCTGGGTTCTGTTATAATCTCAATTCAGAAGCCATGACAGATTCGGATGGTGATGGGTTTTCAGCCATGCTGGATATTTTTGTCCACCATGCCAGAAACATCCGTAACATCTGCATCTATCAGAACCAAGATGTATACGCCAAGTTCTCCCTCACCTGCAACCCAGATGAGACACTGTCCACAAGAATTATAAATGGTGGTGGCAAAGACCCGGAATTCAACGAAAATCTCCAAATGAAGATAACCCAAATAGAAGTTGTCCTCAAATGTGAGATCTGGATGTTTAGCAGGGCTAGAAACTTCCTAGAAGACCAGCTGTTGGGATTCACTTTAGTCCCTATATCAATGGTGGCAGAGAAGGGCAAGATAACCCAAGACTTCAGCCTCTCATCGACCGATCTTTTCCATTCACCTGCTGGAACCGTCCAGCTGACACTTACCCTCAATTCATCCTCTGCAATTAGACCCTCTACAAAGCCATTCTCCATCCATTCCCCCATAACATCAGAGGTAATGTTTCTGGATTGCAAGGCATCAGAAAGCTCAGATGCGGTTGAATATGGACAGATTGAGTTCCCTGACATCAATGTCGTGACAGAGAACCAGAAAATGGTTTCCCAGTATTTTGATATGGCAGAACGTGGCCCTGATTTTAGGCAGAGTCCGTTAGGAGTAGGACCAGGAAAATTTCTTCATCTCGGAACTTCTCCACAATCCATCGATGATTACGACATGATTGCAAATTCAAGTGAGAATTGTGGTGGAACCAATTCTCCAAATGCAAGTATTCAAAACTCTGGGTTCTTCAGTCCTACGATAAATAGCCGGAGTGATGACCAGAACTCAATTGAGTCAGTGGCAAAAAAGAATTGTGCAGTGAGGGAGTCGTCAAACTCCCAGACAGCATCAATCTCTGTTGAGGTTCATCAGAGCTCTTGGAGCTCACCAGACACCCCGACTTTGAAGAATGAGAGCAGTGCAAGAGACAACAAGGAGTCTGATTTCTCAAGCGGGGAAGAAGAGGGTGCAAAAGACCACAATCTCAGTTCTGTTAAATTGGGGCCAGTATTCACAACTCCTCTTGGCAACATCAACACCGACGCTGAGCAAAGTGCAATGCAACAACAGATAGTAGATATGTACATGAGAAGCATGCAACAGTTTACAGAATCATCGGCAAAAATGAAGCTCCCAATGGATCTTGACAAACCAGAATTTAACGATGGCAGTGTTATTCAGAGCAGTGATAAGAAGTTGAATGCAGAAAAGAAGTATGGCGCAAGGGTATTTTATGGTAGCCGTGCCTTTTTCTGAGGAATCCATGTACAAGCAGTGCTGATCAGGGGCTGCAGGTGGGAATGTAAGTAGTTTGCTAGCAAATTTTCTTGCATTTAACTCAATCTTCTGTGGAAAATGGAGTAGATGGTATATATATCTTGGCTTCATTGTTAATGTTGTACCTTTGTAACTGTGTGTGATTGTGTTCTGTTAGTGTTTGGTTTTGGAATCTTAGGTTTGGGCTCTAGTTACTTTCTTAAACATGGATCAACTTCACCAAAACCAAGTAGAGTTGTGGACTCAAATTAAAAAAAAGAATGAATTTCCATGTCATGCGTTCAGGGTTATCTTTCGTTTCTCCATTGGGTTTTGAGAAACTAGAGAGAACTCTACCCTGTTTTTTACTTTTTTATGTGAGATTCATTGTAGAGAGTGGAGGAACTCATTTGGGGCAATGCGAATTGTACTTTCACAATGAGAAAACAATTAGCTCATGGTTGTTCAACATGATTTTGTGTGTGTTAGTTCATAAGTGTTGAATTAGGAAAGAGAGTTTGAGTGGGTCTTAGAACCCCAACTCAATTAGGCCCTCTCCTTTGTGGTTTCCTAAAAATATGTCACTATGTAATTAGAATATACAATGTTAATAAGAATCTCTCTTTCTTCCATGGTTTTTTCCCTTATAGATTTTCCACATAAATCCTGTGTTATGGTGTTCCATGGTTTGTCATATGCTTTTCTAAAATAAGAGATGATAGTTGTTTTCTCTACCTTTTCTCAAAGTCTCTCTCTCTCGTTTTAGTTATATTTTCAGATTTTTCTTTATTTCCATGAGATGGGCTTCAGATTATGTACATTTTTATCTGTAATCACTGTAACATTGAGTGATAACTGAACTAACACTATAGAGAACATTGAGTGATAACTGAACTAACACTATAGAGAAAATTGATAGTATTGTAACATAAATGAAATAAGTATGTAATTGAGTGAGGCATGGACCAAGTAAGAGTAATGGTAGTGAAAAGCATCGACACTAGGGTAGTAAGTACTCTACCTAAACGGCATACACATGTTTTAGTTGCCCTAACCTCTGTATGTTTTGGATAATAGAGATGGATACTATTACATAGACAAGCAATCTATAATAGATAATAGAGATGGATACTATTACATAGACAAGCAATCTATAATCAAGAGACACCCTAAAAACCAGCTTCAAAGTGTTGCACATACAGTTTTTTTTTTTTTTTTAATTTTCACTTGCGTCCAAACACATCATTGTCCCCTTTACTCCCATTGTTTGGAATTTGGATGGCAGGTACTGTCATCACTGTTTCCTGATACTTTATCATTTAATGTTGAAGAATCTTAGTTACATATATTACCCAAAGATAAGACAACACATTCTTCTTGCTACCAAGTTGTCCTTCATCACAGCATTTCTTCAAGCAATTATGATCTTACATCAAGCCTCTTTGCATTTTAAAATCTTCTACTTGCTGCCATCCTTCACTGTCACACTTGTCAGAGTCTTTTTTTACAGATACCACTTTTACCCATTTAGTGTATAGTAAAAGTTTTGAGATCCATAGTATCTTCTTCAAGTGACCAGCCTGCCAACCTAAAGAAAAATTTATGTGTCTCTGTTAATGGATGCAATTGCTGATCTATATTTCTTATTGACCAATATTACTCTGCTAAAGACATTGAGCAAACTTCTTTCACAGTTAAGTGATGTGATGTCTTTCTCCGAAACAAACATTTACATTTGATTTAAAAAAGGAATGTCCAGGATCTTTTTGAACTCAAAAGCAAGCAAAATCTGTATGCTGAACATAAGAATATTCACCCATCTCAGTACTGATTAACTGTTCATTTGGCAGCAGTGATTAACTGTGGGTTGTCTAATCAATCTAAAAGACTGATAGCACCTTAGAAATAAATAAATATTGGTAGCTTTCTTCTGCCAGCCCATAATGGCTAATAGAAGACAGAATATCTACTCGAAGAGTGATATGGTTGGTCTCATATCCAATAATTCTTGAAATATTTCCGTAGCCAGTTCAGCATATCATCCTTGAACAAGCACAATTAAATAATGGTTAAATATCGATCTAGCTAGTGTCGGTCCTGAGATACCTGAAATCTAAGGAGTCGTAGGCATACTCTTAAGATGAACCCTATTGCAATTAGTATCCCTCTTCTGTTCACTTGTGATTTTACTCAGTATGATTTTACTTGGTTGAGTAATATAATTAATTAAGTTATCCAACATTTCCCTAAAGAAATTGAATGTTCCAGAAATTGAAATCAGAGATGTAGAGAGACTTACCAATTTGGCTTTTTAACAATCAGAAATCGAGAGAAGAGGAATGAGAGCCTTGGCCTACACTGTAGTGACGATGGCCACGGTTGCCAAGACGGGCAATTGTGGCGAGAGGCGAGTAAGAGGCTGAGATCGAGAATGGGAGTGACAGACAGAGAAAACGAGAGAAATAAGTAATGCATTAACAGAGAAGAGAGTCACGAGAAGAAGACGTTTTGTATGAAGAAGTAATGAGAAGAAGACGTTTTGCATTAACGGGCGTTTCATGCAGAAAGAGTGAAGAAAAACGAATGGAAGTGAAAAGAGGGCATGAGTTGCACGGGTAATTGGATCTTGTTTGGATTGGGTTGGATCGACCATGGGTTTGGATTGGATTTGGATATGAAGTAGTTTATCACTTTATCTTCTTTCGTTTTGTTTGATTTGTTTAATTATTTTCTTATCACTTAATCTATTTACTTATTTTATTTTATTCATTTTATCTATTGTTATTATTTTTATTATTACCCATTACAGAATTTTAAATTAAAAAGTACCAGTCTAAGTTAATTATTTAATTATTTTCAGGCGTTGAGTGGAAATTCGGGATTCTAATTAAAATTACTAAACTAATTGTTTGATTTATCGATGAATTAAATTGGGGACCTAAATTTGAGTCTAATTAATCTCATAATTCGATTATGATTAAAATTTTATTTTTGGCTAAATTAATATTTTAATTATTTGACTTAAAATAAATCACGAAATCCTCTTATTTTTCAATGGCCCTCTAGTCAGAAAACCTCACCTAATCGGACCATAACCATAGAGGGCCCATAAATGACTTGATCGTGATAAACTTAAATACTAGAAATTCAGACTCCACTTGAGATGGACTGAATCATGGAATCAAAGTTCTTGTTTAGCCCATTTTAGCTGAATCTCTACATTTGAGTTTTCTCTTTCGAGTTTTGAGTTGAGTTTGACATAATCCATCTAAATGCGATGGCCCGCCTACCCAAAAGAATCCAATGGTCCTGACAACAAATTTTTTTTTTTCATTTTCATGCAATTATTGCATTGGTAAATACTACACATTTTTTACTTTTGAATTTTTAACCAAATTAAGAGAATTCAATAAAAAATCTTTTACTATTTTTTAACTAAAAATATCAAGTGTCAGGGCCTTCTACAAAACTGAGAAAATAACCCACTGACTGGTTCTAAGTTCACTATTTAGCTGCTGATTAAAATAAGAGAGTCGATGAGTAATCTGATTTGGATCCATGTTCTGCCCGAGACAATGACTGTTGTGCCTAGCTGAGAGATTAAAGAAGGAGATCCGATCAAGGCGACAGAAATATAAACCTCGTCCCGTCCCCCCCAAAGTTCAGTTTGAAAGATGAGCATGGAGAAATACAGCTTGCTGCACGACGACGGAAGAGGAGGTGCTGCCTGAGAAAAGGGATAACAGAGTGCCGCCGTTTGTACCTAGTCCTTGAAGTGGTACAGCCTGGAAACTTGGCAGACGGAACTGAAAACGGAGAGAGATAGCTGCCTGAGCAGTCGTTGGTGCTATCTGAGTGATGAAGGGAAACCGTCGAGGAAGATGAGAAAGACTGACGAGGAAGATGATAGGGAGAAAGGTGGCCGAGGAGACTGATTTTTGCATGAGAATTTGGCGTTTCTGCCTGAGGAAAACCCGAATGCTTGCCGGAGAGATGATGTTTCCGCCTGAACTGTCCCCAAGCGAAGTCCCTGTCTCCTTTTATAGCGGCAGTCCTCCAACAACCGCTCAACCCCGTTGGTAACTTATGACTGTTTCTGAGTTGAAACAGTTGGCATTTTCTGAGTTGAAATAATAAAACTGATTATGCTCCCAGTTGATAACTCGACAGATCGAGTTATTACAGAATATTTTAATACTTATTATTAATTTATATTATTATTTACTTTATTTCAATCAAATTTTTAATTATATTAATTAAATTAACTCAAATAAAGTATTTATTTAATTAAAAATTTTCAATTGCTTCATACTGCTATTTTTATAAATTAATTAGTCTAATTTCACAATTTAAAGTGTATACTTAGATTAATTAAAAAAATTCTACTCATGTAACTACTTAACTAAATATTTCTAATTGCTTAATTAAATTATCTTCTTTGAATTCATCAGTTTAATTACGCGATTAAACATTACTAATTACTTAATTTTGCAATCTTCTATACTTTCTTTAGTTCAACTAAACAACTAGTGATAAAATTTATTAATTAACTCTAATTAACATTTCATATGGATAATTAAACTATTTTATTTATTAATTAACTCTAATTATATAATTAAAATTTTATATATTAAATATATCTGTGAATGTATAAAGATCTAGTGTGAATATATAATTTACTTTATGTTAATAAGTGCTTAGATTTTTAATGGATTAGAAATATATGATGTACCCTATCTCTTCTTTTGCTGATCTTGTGACGCCCAAAGCCCAAAAGAAATCTGGGCCCAATTGCATTGTGTATAGGAGGAGAAAAGTCCCACATTGTTCAAGAGCTGGAAAATATGGAAGAATATAAGAGGGAGCACCCTCCATCTAACACAATATGTTTTGGGCCTGAGAATGAGACTTGAGTCCAATGTAAAGTCGTATGGTTTTTTTTATATTAAATTCTCATTTTATATGAGTTCTACTATGTATTTTTCCCATTACGTAGGTATGCCAATGATTACTTGAGTTAAAAATAGACTCAGCAATGGATCAAGTCAGATTGGTTTTAAGTTGGGTCTTATTTCGGATTTGGGTTCACAATCTTCCACTAATTACTTACTTCTTTATTAAATCAATTAGTCAATTCAGGTCTAACATGGGGCCAGTTCACAAAATTTTAATCCCATATTTAAATTACTCAAGTTCAGTTTAGGTAATCGGGTCGAGTCAAATTTTACCAAGTTTGGCAACATGTCAGTCGGGTTAGGTGAAGACTATTTTCGGTTCAAATCAACAACTCTCAATCAACTACTTGTTTATTAAATGTTTAGTTGATTCAAAGCCTATTTTAGAGAATCACAAAACTTTAAACCCATATCCTATTTAAAATGCTCGAGTTCAATTTAGATAATCAGGTGAGATCAAAATTTGCCATGTCTAAGTAAAAAGATCCACAATATGTTATAAGTGGAAAATTTTCTTTAATAAGCAAATAATTAAAAAAAAATCACTATTCTCCACTTAAAACATCTAAATAATATTTTAAGTTCTCTAGGAAAAGTCAAATTCTCTACACTCTAAATTTCCCAAACAGTGTCAAATTGTAGAGAAAGTGACAATAGGAGATTCTCTACCTACTCAGAAAACGTCCTATTTTTCAATTTCCTTATGGGAATTCCCTTCAATAATTCACCTAATCAAACATAACCATTGAAGGCCCAGAAATGACTTGATCTTGATAAACTTAAACACTCTAAATTCAGACTACACTTGAGATGGTTTGAATCATGGAATCAAAGTTCTTATTTAACCCATTTTAGCTGAATCTCTGGATTTTAGTTTTCTCTTAGAGTTTTGAGTTAAGTTTGACACTTTGACATAATTCATCTAAAATGCAGTGGCCCTCCTACCCAAAACAATCCAATGGGCCTCAAAACAGATTTTTTTTTCATTTTCATGCAATTACTGAAATGGTAAATACTACATAACCTACCGGGCTAGCTTCATTTACTCTAAATTCTGAAAATAAACCAACAGGTTTAGGCTTCCAAGCTCCAGCCATTGTTAATGGGCCTGAAATCCTCCAATTCTGTCATCTGGGCCAAGAGCTGGCCGCAAAATTTTAAAGCACCACTTAGTCCAATCAACAGGCCTTGAGCTCAATAACTAATATCTGTTGGGTTTGGAGTTGGGAGGAGGGCAACATGAAAAAACTGAAGCCTTTGGGCTTTGTTGGGAAAACCCAGAAAAGGATAGGGCCACTGTTTTGATTTTTTTTTTTTCCTTTCTTTTTAAAATGACATTTCAACAATATTGGCCAAAATAGACTGATAAGATAGAGTTCGCCAAAAAAATTAGTCTCTCTAAAAGTTGAGATATAAATTTTGACATAATTTTTAAGCTTTGTTGAAATGTAAATGAGGGTGCAAAAAAGTTTTCAGAGTCCACCCCTCAGGCCTCAGTTACAAATTTTGCGTAGAAGAAATTTTTAATTATATGAAAGTATAAGAACTTCAAAACGAACAATATTATGCCACTGAGAAAGGTCGTTATAAATTATTTTTAATTTTTATTATATACATTATAATTTTATAAAATGATTAATTTAGAAAGTCAGCGACATGAACATTAAAAAAATTAATAATAAAAGACAGAATTTGTCTTAATAAATTAATATATCTTATTATTAAACTTCAATATTTAAATAATTTAATCATTTAAAAGTTTTTCTTATCTACATTCATGGTCAATGTATACCACAGAAGTTGTGATCGTAGTTGCAGAGCTCGTCATTCAATCCAACTGGAAATGTACCACAAATTTATCCTAATTTTTTTATTATTTTGAGAATATTGTGTCTGTAGCATCTGCCACGTGGATTCTATCTAACTTGAAGTTAGCGCTGCGAGTATTGAAGGGTCGATCCGAATTTACAATTTTCAACCCTACCTAACCAGCCAACCTTACCCTTTACCCGCGTGTACGGAATGGAAGTGTGAGGCAGCTTCACTTTTCTCCAGTAGCTCGGGGCTCGATGCTACGTCCTTTCTCTTTTAACAATGCTAATAATACATACAGTAAACTGACCACCTGCAACCCGCCCTCTCATGCCATTAGATGCTCTCAATATTTTATTCATTAATTTTATAATATTATATACGTTTTCATTATTATTAAAAAAATAAGTATTAGAGTAGCGATCTTCACTCAGAATATTTTAATTGACCTGATAAAGGATTTAGAGTATTATTCATTCTTATCTTTCTGTTATAGTATAAATTGAATAACTGATTGGCTCAAAGAATCACTGACACTTCCACTAAAATATAAATTGACTCTGATCCGATCACTGACATCGAATCACTAAAATTTGTCTTAAGTAAATTTATATCTTTTTATACAAAGCAGCAAATCAAATTAATGATCAAATCACTGATTTTTTTTTTAAATACTTTCGTACGACAATAAAAGTGTAAAATGGACAATACCATAAAACCCATGTTTTGTTATACAAAATATCGGTAGGAAGATCGCTATCCCAATCTTATTATCAAGACAATTATGATTCTATCATGCTACATCCGGGTGTAGCGCTGGTGATAAGAGTGAGAGTTTTTAAGTTTGAGTTCCCTTAGTCTTAGCATGTGTGTTTTGAGGGCAATGGGCATCACCCGTAGTGTTTTACAGTGAGTTTTTTGTAGTTTTTCACAAATATATTCAAAATATATATATTAAAGCAGGGGTACAGATATCAGCCAATATCATTCTATTTTTAACCGCTGTATAATATTGGCCGATACGTATTGTATCAGTCGTACAACCTTCATATCGGTCCGATATCGGCCGATAAGATTGATATCGGTATTTTTTTTTTAAAAAAAAAAATCAAAATGGTGATGGACCCGAGTCAAAATATCGACAGCTATCAGCCCAATATCGGCTCAGCTATCGGGCGATATTCAAAATATCGGCCGATATCAGTTGATATTTATATTTTCAAAATTTTATTTATTTTAAAAATTGTTTTTTTTCAGTTTTTTTATGTTTTTTAATTTAGAAAATATAAAATATTAAAATAATACCGATATTAAAAAAAAAAAAGGAGAGAAAATCATATGGTCGAATTATCGGCCACGGTGTTTTTTCACCCTTGAATCAGAGTCATTTTTAATCTATAATATTTAATTATAATTAATACTTTAATTATGACTTCGAATACTTGATATTGATACCGATTTTTTTTTATTCTTAAACTTTTAATTATTGTTTATTCAGCCCTGGTTTACAAATCGTGATTGATTTCTAATGGGGCACATGTTGAGGAGGGTCCACAATATTGTATCTAATGATGACACGTGTGAGCTTCTTCAGAGCGCGTTAGAATAAAAGCAGCTTTTGAAAGGAACCCATCGTACACAGAGAGAGAGATGAATGCAGTGCACTTGGGCGAGTTTTGGACGTGGGAAAGATTCCGGCGAACTTTTCTTTTACACGTGGCTTGCACCCGTCATTTCGCCGCGCTCTAAAAGTTGTTCCCATATATCGGCGATTTATTGCTTACTGTCGATATCTCGCATCACTTCACCCCCGACGTATCGTCGAGAATCTCACGGATCCCAACATAGAAACGTTTCGGAGAGAAATTGTCAGGCCGTAATGCGGGTAGCCGGCTATAGATTCTTTTTTTTTTTTTTTTTTCTGGGTTACACAAAAGATAATTAATGAGAATAAATCTTAAAATCGAAAATCTCTTTTTACAGAACCTTAGACTTTTGCTCTTTAATTTATCATAATAAATATAAGAAGAAAAAGTAAAATGAAAATACTATTAGTTTATTTTAACAATTTTAAAAAAAAAGTTAGTTCTGACTCTCAATTATAATTTTCACTCACGGTTTTTCTAAAAAATAACATTATATAGTGCATAATTAGGATTTACACAAGTAATATAAAATTATAAAATTATCCTCCAATAAAAAAATTGATGTGAAGACTCTGCCCTCATATTCCCTTTTGATCCTTCATGAGCTCATCACAAAGCTTGATCCACAACCTGATTATCAATACATCTCTGATGATCAAGTTTCATAGAGCTTAACATCTAACAATAATAGCTTTTTTGAAAAATCAATCGATGTTGAATTTAATATGTGGTACATAGATAAGTAAATATTTTTCAAAATTCAAATTAACAAGGTTGGTAGCAGCATTGTGACAAATACCGTTCTTGGGATATTAACGGAAATTGGTAATAACGGAATATTTTTAAATTCTCGGATTTTTACTAGAAATTTAACGGGAAAATCTCTCAGAAATTATAATATTTAAAAAATAAATAAAAATAGAATAAATAAAAATGATATAGGGAATTTACAGGCAATTTACCGGGATATTATCACGTTATTAATGTTTATCGCATTTTTAACGCGATTTTATCGGGAATTTACCGAAAATGTATCGTCGTGGCGATAAAAATGTGTTTTTAATGCGGTAATGATATTTTGCCGATAAAAACACGGCAAATTTTAAAAAACCATTGATATTTGTGACAAGGGATAGCAGAGGTCTAAACATCGGTCAATACGAAAAAAAATATCGATCAATATTGAATTTTAAACCCTTCTAGCATCCTTCGTGTGAAAGTTAAGCAATGTAAGTCTCTATTTTGATAAGAGAAAGTTAAGCCATGTAAGTATCTATTTTGATAAGTGAAAAATGGATTCCCAATTTGTGCGGTCATCCATGGACAGCAAAAGCCTCGAGTTTAAGTGGGGCCCACCTGGGCTCCACTTACAACCCTTGCCCCTATCACAAACGTCACGATTTAAATTCATGTCGTTAATTTTTGAACACTTAAAAAGATTATGTCCTTTGAAATCTAATAAATTTGATTTTTTATATAAAGCATGATCTGAAAAATACTTTTCAAATAAACTATACCTCATCCCATGACTCTATCCATATGATCTCAAGAGGCCCACCTAAGCAATCTTGTGCATGCATGATGTTGCCCGAGTAAATTTGAGTATAGATTTCTTTCTTTTTCCCTTTTATTTTATATGAATAAATAGGTTTACAAGTCTACAACTAAGTCAATAAAAAACTCTAAAATCTCAAAGGCCTTAAGCGCAGTCTCTAGTGGGGGTCTTAGATCGTGAGAGCAGTGTAAGTGAGAGCTTTACAGCCTATTGGTCACATTGGAGACCTAAACGGTGGCGTAGTTGATCTAAAAGTAAAGCCGACACTGAACCAAGCTACACTCATATATTGAGATACTACATTTAAATCTATGATGTGTAAATTGGTTGAGATAAATAGAAAAAAAATTCAAGTCTTTTTCAGCATTTTTGGATTTTAGAATATACAATAACATTGAAAAACTCTTCAAACAAAAGATTATATCCTTTCAAAGTGGTCATGAAAAAATATAAATATTCCAAAATCAAGGTCACACAGCTTGGGAAATTGTAGACACATTAAGTTTTATGTACTTTTTATTTTTCTTAATTTTAATTAACTCACATGTCCCTTTATCCTAAACACCAATAAAAAATAAAAAGGAAGAACAATAATATAATCTGCTGAAAAGAGTGAAGTAGAGGTGTAATTTGGATTATGGTCAATCTAAACTCAATTGATCCTATCTGAAATTATAGGCGAGCTAACCCAACACGTTTAAGATAGAAGTTGGTCCAAGTAAAATTTTTAACCATTTTAATTTAGATTGGGCTAGAGTTATGTTTTGTATAATACGACCCTCCACGAATTACTCAAATATAAACTAAATTATCTATTTAATTATTTGATGATTTTTTAAAATTAATTCTCTATAAGAATTATATTTAAGTATTAAAGACTTATTTTTGTGAATGTCTCTTCAGACAGACCATATCAATAATATATAACTAAGTATCTATTTAATTACGTGACTTGATTTATGACCCAATTTAACCTCACTCGATTTAGTTGACCTGAATTATAAGTTGGTTGGAGTTTTAAAATAGGTTGGATTATAGATGAGTTGAGATGAGAAACGGTGACTCAAATTTAATATAAATAAATAAAAATTTGATTCTCAACTCAACTCGCTCACTCAAATTGTACCTTTTGCTCAGGTGGTCAGCCAAAAAGACTAATATTTTACAGAAAGATCCTTATGGCCCTCCCTTTTACTTTTGGTCATACATATAATTGGTTCTCCAAGAGTTTTGAAATGAGATTCTCTAATAAAACTTTTAATTATATGAATTATGAAGTATATATAATTAGTTCTATTTGATACGTGATTACATAGATTTAAAGTATACAATATTTACTATAAATGAATATAAATATAATTTGTTGATCTTTAAAAAATTTAAATCAAATATTAAATTAATCAGATGAGAGTGAAACTTTACGTATATCTAACTTATATTGTCAGTGTATACGATTATGGGAGGAGAGAGGTCGTCTGTGTAAGATATGATAATAAAATATATTTTTAATATATAGTATTTATCTATTTTATAGAGAAGTGAGTAATATTTATCTTTTAAAGCGCTTAACTAATTTTCAAGTATTTACAAACTTTTCTATTTATATACATCAAATAAATTTGTAGAGTAGTCGTTTAGAATAGAGTAAGAATCGAACTAACATTGGAAAAAAAAATTAAATAAAATTGACGAGCATAGACTCAAATGATAATAAAATCACTAATGATCTAAAATATCATTATAAAATAAAATCATCTTTGCCATGAATAGACACTGCAAGAAATTAATGAGCCCACCCAAATCACGTGTGCCATTCAAGCCAATAAAACAAACCCTGAAATAGATCCAATTAGGTAAACCTAACTTGTATGCTTAGACTAAGACTCAATTTTTATTTCAGTTTAGACAACCCGTTTATTTTTAATGATAAAACTCTTGGTCAAAAAGTGATAGATGGGTTTTAAAAGTGGTGTATCTAGAGAATTTTTTATCTTCATCATTATCAAAATCAAAATTTTATCCATTTAAAATTAACTAAATCATATTTTTTTTTCATTTTTTATCACATATTCATATTTTCTTCAAACAATTTGTCCAATCTAAAACTTTTACTAAGTTCCAATTAGACATTTTATTGGTTAATTTGGTTAAGTGAACCATTTAATATGATCAAGTATGATTTGACTTGAGAGTGTAATCGAGTCATGAAATTATAGAGAAAAGTAATAAAGAAAGAGTGAGCAGTCCTCTCACAGGTTTTTTAGTGTATTTTATAGGTAGTGAGTACATCTGTGAAGATTTTTACGTGGAATATTCTATAATTTTTTACACATATATTTTAAAAAAAGAAAGAAAAAGTTTACTAATGAAAGAGACGTGGACTTAGATTGAAAATGCAAAGGATAACTTAATAAAAAAAAATCAAGTGAAGTTTGAAAATAGCAAGTTTTAGTGCTAAGTTTCAATCCATGCGTGTCCTCAGTCCTCACCAATTGGATTGATGCGACCAACAGAGATGGGAATGTGGCAAATTGCTTGTACGATTCTATCTTTTATTTCATAATAATTCATATGGAATCTGAACCACTGCGGCTTTCTTTGTTTTTCACTTTTTCTTCTATATTCGCGGCACGTTTTAAGGGCCACTGATCTGCTTCTAAGCAGCGGTGATAAACAGATTAATTTTTTTATATATCAAAGGTGTGTCCCACCAGATATGGACAGTTAGGATTTTCTGTCCGTACAGTAAGTACGATCAATTCTTCCTCAGGATTTTAAATCTCAGTGCTGAATTAAAATACGTTTTGGGATATTTGTTAGTATTCACTAATTAAAAATTAATAGTTAAAATAATTAAATCCATGTGAGATGTGTTGAAGTTATGTAATTTTAGTCCTTTTAAACTTTGATAGAATATAAATTATTGGTTTTAAAAGTATAAATTTAAAGAATATGATAGGAGAGATAAGGGTAACTTATTCTACACGGGGTAGTTATTATCAGGGGTTGAGATATCGGCCGGTACGAAACGTATTGGGCGATATGATACTGGTTTTAAGCCACGCCTAATATCGGCCGATACGTATTGTATCGGCCATACATCCTTCATATCGGCCGATATATCGTCGAATCATATCGGTCCGATATAATTAATATCGGTATTTACAAACAAAAATCAAAATGGTGATGGACCTAAGTCAAAATAACAGTCGATATTGGCATTTTCAAGTATTTTTTTTTTAAAGCAATTTTTTTTTTCAGTTTTTTTATATTTTTTAATTCAGAAAAATATAAAATAATACCGATATTTAAAAAAAATAAAAATAAGAGAGAGAATTATATCTGCCGGGCCATTTTTTTACCCCTGATTATAATATTCTGTCTTAGAAAGTGGGATGGTGTGAATTTAAGTTTCCGTGGCATAACCCTGTCACTATACTGTGAAAGTGTGGGATCTCATACGAAAAGGGAGTTAGTAAAATTGTGCTCGAAGTTTCTCCCTCCGTCATTAAAAAAAAATTTACATAATACAAAACTACGTGGAATTCAAGACTTATTTTAAGAACCACCTCAAATCCTCAATATCATGATCAAAGAAGCCTCATTAAAGTGTTTTCATATAATTCAAGGGAACTCTTTTCATATAAAGTCATGAAAAACATTGCTTTTAGGAATTAAATGTTTAAAGTCCAAATTCATAATGATAAGATAAGAGAAGAAACAAATTTTACTTATTATCCTTACCATAATCTCATATCCCAACCGTAGATCCATTGTCTGCTTAAAATTTTAATAGAAAACTTCTATAAGAGGACCTTCAAAGTTGAAGATTTCCAATAGGATATATAAATATTTATCTTCGCTAGAACAAGGTTAAAAATTTTAATATTAAAAAACACCATATATTTTTGTCGCCATCTAAAATAAAAGGCAAACCTCATATTTGATTATTTATAAAAAAAAATTGTTTTCATCATTTATTATTATTATGAAAATAGTAAAGAAAGATATAATAAATCATGGAGCTTTGAATGGTATATTTTTTATAAGATAGAATGGAAGAGAATAATTGAAAAAAGCTTGACGATAATGATGATTTATTATTCTAGTTAAAGAGTGTCTAGAGAATAAAAAAATGTATATATAAGATGCCTCTATCAATGACCTAATGGAAAATATTTTATTTTTTAGTCTCGTATTACAAATTAAATCATTATTGAGTTCATTTTATAAATACATAAGTTTATATATTTTCTTCGTATGGCAGAGTGAGTGTTCTCATGTAGAAGACACCTACTTTTAGTAGGGGTAGAAGAAATCTCAGTATCAGTCGATAAATTTCTCTCTCTTATTTTTTTTTTTACAAAAATCATTAATATCGGCGGAGATTATTACCGCTAACCTCTAATATGCATAAGGTTTAAAAAGGCTTGCCATATCTAAAATGCCATGCATTGGGATGTTTTAAAATAGTAATTATATCTGTAGTAATTTTTTTTGGATTAACTTGTGGAAAACTACACGGTAGGATTAAAACTCCACAGATGAGCCCATTACTCCTAAGACACATCAAGATTAAGCCATGGGGGCTCGAACCCGCAACCTCCTATTTCAGACAACTAGTTGAACTACATCCAGGTAATTTGTAATTTTTAATAAAAATATCTTGTCATTTAACAAAATAATACAGTAAGAGATGCCTATTTATATAAAAAAGGAGTTTCTAATTATACTTTACTATTTTATTTTTATACTTTTCTAAAATTGCATTAGTGTGAGATTGTCGAGGTTTAATATTTCCACCCATTGAATGAATGAGTAGGTTGAAGTTATAAAATGAGTGAATTGATTCTCAATAATAGAATCTGATATATTTTTGATAATTTAGACCCTAACTCAATAATTTTATCAAAAAATAATATGAAATGCCATCTGATGGGACCCACAGCCACCACTTTTTCAAAGTGGGCCAGAGAAGGTCTTTTTAAGATCTGAACGTCTAATTTTACAAATGGTAAATGGTAATGGTAATTGGTAATGGTAATACAGTCGGCAACAACAAGAAGAAAGACAGTAAATAGCCTCGTTATTACATGACCCATCAACCTTTCCTTTCCTTTTTCCTTTCCTCTCAGCGGCTTTTCTGTGACAACTGCTGCTGCTGCATTCACAGGCACAAGTGAGTGATACAAAGGGAGATTGAGAAGATCTCTCTCAGAAGGAATTTCAGTGTCCCCACTCTACAGAAAAGATCTAAAGAGAAGATCCTTCTTCCACACTCATTCCTTACCAGTCACCACTTCCATCTCTCTCTCTGAATTCTTCTCTGTCATTGTTTTCTGTCTCTTGTGCCACCATTACTTCATTTTGGTGGCATTTGCAGACTGGGTGGCGTCTTCAAACAGCCAAGGCGACGACCTCAGCCTTGGCTTCAATGCCAGAGGCGGAGGAGGAGGACCCGGATCCGGATCCGGGTCGGGGGGCTGGTCTTCAAATCGCACAATCAATTACGGCCTTCCGCCGGATGTGGGTGTGGTCGGCCTCCGAGATGTCTTCATGGTCGCTCCCGCATCGTCTTTTCACCACCTGCACCCACACGTGCACCACCAGCAGCATGATCAAATTCTTGCTGATCATGCTGCCTGTGCCGGAGCTGTGCATAACAGCAGCAGCAGCGCCAATGCCAACACCAACGCCGCCGCAACGATGTTGGGTGTTGGCATGGGTGTTTTCCCGCTTCTGTCTTCGACACCGTGTCACGGGGTCGAAGACAGCGAAGCAAACAACAGTCGCTCTCGTCTCCATCTATGGCAGAATCAGCTCCAGGGCCATGGAAATTTCTTTCAGAAGGTGACTCTCGATGAGAATTCGGATGCGGGTGGGGAAGGGGAGCCCCGGATGGGTCTCGCACACGGCAGCGCCGGTAGCAGCAGAAGCGGCGGGTTGGGAGGGGGGACCACCTGCCAGGACTGCGGGAATCAAGCGAAGAAGGACTGCAGCCATCGGCGGTGCAGGACCTGCTGTAAGAGCCGCGGCTTCGAATGCTCCACTCACGTGAGGAGCACCTGGGTTCCCGCTGCACGGCGGCGGGAACGGGCTGCTGGTTCGTCCTCCTCCACCAAGAAGCCGAGGCTCATCTCTTCCCAGACCACGACTGCTTCTCACACCTCCACTTCCAACACCACTCCTCCCAGAAGCTACGACACCAGCTCCAGTCATCAAGGTCTGTTAGTAAATAAATATTAATTACCATTGCAAGTCTGAAAATTGCCATCGGTTTTTATTTTCTTCGGTTTCTTTGTATGGGTCTCAATCACAAGAAGAAGAAAGGAACTTCTCTACGATTCTTGTTTTCTTTCATATGGGGCATTAATGGAAGAAGAGAGACAATTGCCTACGGCTCTCCTTTCTTCTTGTGCTGCTTTTGTCATGTTTTCAACGTGCAATCAATCGTCTTCCTTTGTAGTTCTAGTTCTTGTTTAAGCGAAACTACGAGAGTACTGTTTCCATCTCTATCTCTACCAAAGTAAAACCAAGAAAGCATCTCCATTCTCCAATTTTATGTTAGAAAAACCCTATCATCTTACAATTCTGTGTGTGCCAAATACGATTGAGATCATCAACATGGCTCTTGACGGTGAAATCTAGAACCAAGTAAAATCATACAATTGAAGTTTCTAGTTTAGATAGGAGCAAGTAAAATCATAGAATTGAATTGGTTTTGGCTTTTTGGGTGATGACTCAGATGCGAGTTTTAAAGAGAGCTTGCCGGGGCAGGTCCGGGCTAATGCAGTTTTCAAGTGTGTGCGCGTGACCTCCATGGACGACGCAGAAGATGAATATGCCTATCACGCCGTCGTCAACATCGGCGGACATGTTTTCAAGGGATTTCTCTATGATCAGGGTGTCGATGGGGGAGAAGGAATCCCCAACATTTCAGACCTTCATTTGGGCGGCGGCTCCAGCAGGAGGAATGCTCCTGCTTCTTCCACACTTCCTACACTCGATCCTTCCGATGTCTACACGGCGTCCGGAGGGGCATTTCTCGGAGGTACGACCTATGGAAATCAAATAGATTGAAATTCTCATTTACCTCTCTTGGGTCAATATAGAATCTTAAAAAAAAATTGGATTGGAGGTGTAAGTATTACTGTCTACTTCATCTGTTTCATCTTGATAATATAAATTCTGTTTAACTTTGATAATTCTCCTAAACATAATAGTTCAGCTTCTACTCTCTTAATTCTCCTAAATGCTTTCTTTCCCATTTATTGCCATTTCGTAGGCAATATCCTTTTTTAAAGAGGTACCTTCTCAATAGAACTGAGCAGTGAAAGGAAACTCATTAAGTAGAAACTATATATGGACCAGCAGCCATTTGTAATTTGCTGCCTTTATCTTTTCCATGCCAAGACTGGAAGTGCTTTTCTTATCATCCGTCATGGAGAAAATCATGTGCCATGATCTTATTTTTGCTGTTCGACAGTGACCCACTGTTGGTTGGATATGATTTTTCCTCTTTTCACTGAACTTTTTGCATTCATCTACAATCTCTTTAGCTTTTATTCATTGCTGTTTGAGACTCTTCTTTCTCTCTCTTTTGATTGAGTAGAGTATGAAAAGCATTCATGACTGGCTTTTTGGGTTTTTTAATCATGCAATTTCCATTAATGGTATTACTAATTGAGGTTATCAGGAAATATTGGATTTCGCTCCGTGGACGTAGGCATTCTAGCCGAAACATGTAAATCTTGTGTTGTGTGTGATTGATTGTGTATTTGCATTTAATTAATCCTTAATCTCCAACATTTAAGACTTCTTTCTCTCTCTTTTGATTGAGTAGAGTATGAAGTCATGACTGGCTTTTTGGGATTTTTAGTCATGCAAGTTCCATTAATGGTATTACTAATTGAGGTTATCGGGAAATTTCTCAATTTTCATGTCACTGAGATCGGCTTTTTCAATGACCTGTCCAATATTATTTACTACTTGAGGGAGACCTTCCCTTCTTTATCTTGTCCTTTCCTGCCGACCCTACTATTTGTAGTGTCTATCCTTATTATTCTACACTGTTTATTAGCATGTGTGAATGATGTGATGATATAAATGTTTTCATCTAAGTTCATTGAACTTCACTATGAAATAGATAAGCTTAGGTTTTACTGCACCTGTAATTTACAGTTTGGCAAACAAATCTTCAAAATAACTAAAATTCTGATCAAGTTTATATCATCAGCTAAAGTCCCTTCGGGTGAGACGTCCGACTTCTGGACACTTTGGTCATAAAAATAAAAAAGTTTATATCGTCAGTTGGAACAATGTCTCAATGTACTACTCTATGTATCTAATATGTTTCTTCTAACTACTTAACTACTTTGCATAGTTGTCGCTTTTGCAAGTGTTTAGAGTTATGACTGGTCACTTCACCTATTCGCATTTGGTAGTTGGGGAAGCCTAAACTGGGTTTAGTGTGATCATGACCCTTTCTATATTGATACAGAAAGAGGTGGAACACTTCAGGGCCTTGTATTCGGCTCTTCCAAGAAGCTCCATTAGAGTTGGTGCTTAATACAAGCTTTTAGGGGCTAAGAAATGCATTGAAATATCGAATGCATGAGGAGACGGGAGCCTTTTACAAAAGGGAACCCATGGAGGTGCAAGAGAAACGGCAAAGGGCCATACCGAGTGTTGAATTGCTATGAGAACTAGTGTGGGTTGCTTATACCCAAGTGTGTCTTATATTTTGGATTGTTTGCCGAAGTGTGGGAGTGTTAATAGTGTGAGGTTTTTTTTTTAATATGGGTAGAATAATCCCACGAGCATTTGTAAACCTCCCAATCCACACACACCGGTTAAGTCGATGGGGAGTAATTGCATGCGGCGTGATCCAGAGGGGTTGAGCGTGAATTAAACTCATGAAGTGAGGTCTTGAATAGTTTGAAGTTAAATGGTGTGTTATGTGTGCCAAGTCCTTTTACCCAGCTTAACCAAGAAGTGGCATATCCATATGGTCTAGGTGTGTCCAAGGATCAAAACAGTTGTTGAACCTATATGTTCAAATATTTGATTACTAAAAGAAGGATTTAATAATGCACTGTGATCCATGATTGGCTTCCACAGGTAATAGTATCAAACTATTTCCCCCACGGCAAGTATAACTAAGATTACTAGGTTAGGCATCACACTTGTAAAGGATTATCTCTAAGCCCCTCACCTATGATTAAACTCTGTGACTCTTCGTACCATTGACAGTTTCTAGAAGTGTCTTCCAAAGAAAATTTATATGTTTAATTTGCCAGTTAAGGCTAATGAAATATGTTGAAATGTCTGTCAATTTACAAACTCTTAAGGTGTTTATGATGTCTTGAAAGAAAAATTACATTGCTCAATCCGTATTGTCAGTTGTACAGTCAAGAAATCACTTCTTATTGGCCAAATCCTAATCATAATAAGAACAATTAACAAATTAAAGTCGATAACCGAATTCTATAATTTGATGCTATGCAGACCTATGAAATCTATTATTACTGAATCTTTTACGTAAGAAGTTCCAACCATATGGAAAGAAGAAAAGAAGAAGAAGAAAGAAATCCTTTTTTTTTGCTTCTTAACAAATGCTAAAATACTTGGTTTGGAAAAAAAATTGTTGGACACCGATAGGAGCAAGTTTTAGGAACTTCTTTGTTTGAACACACCCGATTTTCCATGTATTGATTGACCATGACTCCTGCAAGTAGGGCTGGAGTTCTGTCTGTGTGGAAAGGCTTCTCAAGAAGGAGCATTAAAAACTTTAAAAGGCTTTGGCTTATTTTTCTTTGGTCTTATGTCATTGTAACACATAATTTCCATGACTCTTTTGTAGGATTGATGAACCCATTATTGGGTTGGCAGTCAGCATGGAATGGAAACAGAAAAAGCATCGTCATTAGACATTTTCAGTATTGAAAACATTCAAAATTTTAACTCAAATGCATTAGGCAAAATTAATCTAACCCATTATTTAACAATTGTTTTCCAGGTTTTATATAAATTTCGAATGTGTAAGTAGTCAAATATCAAATCCTATTTCTTAGAGAACTCATTTCTCAGCACCAGTTGTATGACTAGCTTGCATCTCTCTTTCAAAGAGGGATCAATTGTGGTATTCTGTGAAAACATATTTGCTTCCTTTGAAAAAAATTAGCTTCTGTGAGTAAGGTCACCCCAAACTATTGTATTTACAGTGTATTTCTGTTACCTGTTAAGTGTATATCATGCAATTTGTCATCATGTAAATGTATTGGCATCCATAGTTCTGACATTACCTCTTTCTGTCACTTATGCTCCTCCCACTCCTGCCCATTTTAAAAAAAAAAAATTATTGGTTACTAAGTTCTATTCGTGACTAGTAGATTCATATTAAGCTCATTTGTGTGTTGGTACTAAATCCACTAAAGTTACATTTCATGTATTTGTTCACGATATGCACGACAAATTCAAAGTTCTGAATACTAAGCACATCTTGCACAATGAAAACCACAAGTCAACAATAGGAGGAAAATCATTTGTTAAAAACGAACATCTTGCACAATGAAAACCACAAGTCAACAATAGGAGGAAAATCATTTGTAAAAAATGAACAAGAAATGTGGTTGAATTAAGACTTATGTTACATGATGATCTGCCACATGCATTGCATCATATGAAATGATTGAACTTATTGGCCTTCTAGTTTCTCAATATGACTTTGTGTGTCATTATGATAATCATGCAGTTCAAAACATGTTACATGCTCATATTCTATTGATATTAGACACTTTACTATAAAATGGAAATGTGGATGCAATGAGTGATGAATTCGATTGATGTTTGAGTGATTCAAAATGAAGTTTTGGATGATAATTCATGAACAAAACTTGAATTATCGTCATCATTATCATAAGTTTATTATTATCTTATTTATTTAGAGTTGATTTTTTGAGTTTTACTATTCCATTTGATCTTATCATTAAATCATGAAATTTGTCACTTCACAATCTTTCATGTAATGACGCAACTTACATGTGATGTGTCGAATCCGCGAAGAAGCCTAAATGAAAGTTTCTAGTGAAAAGTTTATTCAGTAGGCTGTCTTGAAATGAATAAATCTTATGTTGTAATAGATGAAATCTTCTATTCAAAACTTTAATATTGATTGAACTGTTGATGTTTATACATGTGATTAAATCATGATCAAAAACCAATTAGGTTTATAAATTAAGTAATAGCAATTTAACCCTCTACACCAGTTTCATTCATTGTTTAGTAAAGGTGCCATAATCATTACATTTCCGTTCTGCATTTTATACGAGTTGCAAATGTATAACATGCTGCATTGAATTTCATTCATGTGGAGTTAAGCAATTTCTTTCTGATAATATGTTTAATGAATTACGAATCAAAAGTTGTGATGGGATTAGAGTTGATTCTATTATCCGGATCTATCAAAATACTAATAAGAACATTTATCACAACTGATAAAGGCTTGTTGGTAGGGTTTAAAGTTATAGGTTTGAGTCTTATCGGTATCATTTGAACAGCCGGCCTATGGAAATAGTTTGTCAAATTTTAATTGATAGGATAAATGATTTAAACGATGAAGATGATATCTACAAGTTGTCTCGGCCTGATTCTGGTCAAATACAATTGATTCTTGAGAAGTGATTGCTGGCAGATTGAGCATGGCGGGACGATTGGTCCGATAAAAAAGCTCTTTCATTCAACACGTGGCCCATAAACATTATTGTGCTTTAATTAATTAAGTTATTTTTTTAATTCTTCCAAATTTGATGAGTTTAAATGATTTTTTAATCTACAAATATGCAGTACGTTCAAAGTAAATTTGGTTAAGGCAAATATTAAAATCACAAAGTTGTGCTTATGTGTGGGTTCTTTTCCCCAACAATCATCATTTAAATTGTTTATTATATTTATTTGAATTTGAAGCTCTCAAAGTCTGTTGATTTTCTCTTTCCAATGATAATATTTGACAATTATCTCATACCATCACGTGAATAAGTTGGCATAGCCTAAAGTGTTTACTAATTGTTCATATCTATTGACATTTTGTTCACCATCTCTCCCTTTTATCTTTAGCAGCATTGAATTTCTTGTGAGGGCTCATACACCATGGTTTACTGTATTTGTAGCTTTTGTATGACTTTGTTGTCAAGATGGAATCAATTAAATAACTTTTTTTTTTTTAACTCTTTAACAATAAAAATGCTTATTGATGTTAAATTTTCAGATGTACATAAAAATTATTGATTTTCCATTCTTTTGTTAATGTCATTATTAAAAATACTTCTCTTTCATATGGTCTTACTTTTAATTCAAAGTGAGAGCCTTGCGTTCAGTTTTCGTTTCATTTCAAAGGGCCATTTCCTTTAGTATTACAGATGGTGTATGTAAGTAGAAATATTTACATGCGCTTCGAAGATTAATTGGGTGTTCTTAGATGTCTTTAGTGATATATATATATAAACATCTTGGGTTTTATATTAATGGAATTTCTTTTTGTTATTAATGTGAGATGGATGTTTTTTGTTCTATTTTTTAATGCTGTATTTTAATGTTGATGTCAAACAAAAAAAAATATTTTATTTTTCTAGAATGTACTATATTGTATGTACAAGAGTCTCAAGAAATGCTATTGACAACAGTTTTATGAGTCAAACCATTAAGTGAAAAATTGTATTTTATATGTGAAGGTCAATTCTAATCAAAGTCCATATGGGATCAAAATGTTTTTTAATTTAAATTCAACCTAGTATTGTAAGTATGTAACTATATATCTATTGATTTATTTGAATGTAAAAATCATTAAGAATTAGAATAATTTGATAGTGTTTATTTTAAATCATTTGTTAGTTTTCAAACTTATCTTATTTTTGTTTTAAAGTGAGTTTCACTTGGTGTTTCTCTTTCGATCATAAACAAAATGAAAAATCGTAATTGTTTCTTCAATGATATTGAATTGGATTCTAATCTTTCTTTTTTATCTATCCATTTTCTTAGAATTAACCCATTGAGGAATGTTCAATGGTAAGAAATGGATTTATTTGAATGGAATTTTGTTTTTTGTATCGATTTTTAACTCCCCTCGTAAGTGCTGAGATGAAGTTAATTGAATGGGTAAGATCAAAGATGATTATGACTTTAGTTTTCGAGTTTTGAAGAGGTGTAAAAAAAAAAGATTGAATAATAATAAAAAAATGGAAAGGGTGGAAGACCTGAAGCAAGACAGAAGAAGGAAGAAGCATTGAAGAGAGGAAGGAGACAGACGAGATCCCCTCAGAGTCTAGATAGAGAGAGGGACGGCGCTCGAAATTCTTGAGCCATGTGCATGTCAACAACTTCTCACCTTCTTATTTTCTCTTTTTTTACCTATTTATTTACGTGGTTTTAGGACATTCGCAACATGCACTCGGTGTGGTGCCCACTTTGAAATTAAAAACCGGGTACGGACGTATATAGTTGAGTCGGTGCAAACTTTTAAAATTATATTAGGTTAGAGATTTTTATTTTGATTTTTTTAGAAATTTATTTGAGGGACGAGGTTTGTCTATAGTTTTTATACATTTGTAGAATTCTTTCACTTTGGGGTCAAGGTATCTATTTTATTAAAAAAATTAGGATAAAAGAAATTTAAAATTTTCACATTTGTTCGACTCAATTCAAACTTGGAAATGTTTGATTCCTATCTAATTATCTAATTTTACCCTACTTAACCTGTTAGATGAGTCAATTCTAGCTCAAATCTTTTTTATAAATGGATGGGTTGACCCGATTTTCATTATAAATGAATAGATTCGATGAAATTATTGTCATATTCATATGTAATTTTTTTTTTTTTTGAATAATGATAAGTATTCCATTCAAAAGGAGAAACCCATAAGGTATATGTACAAATATACTCACAGCCCGAGTGAGGCAAAAGAAGACCCAACAAAGGAGCTCGAAAAATATATGTAATATATTCAACAATATGAAGTTTGTATTCATGTAAAAGATTTTTTTGTTATTTATCTGGTTAGAAAAGTCAAGATTAAATAAATAAATTACTCAATTCATTGACTTAGCCATTTTACAAGATTTAAATTAGATCTAAACCTATATAGATCCGAATTGAATAAGATTGACCTGACCGAATTTTAGCTTGCCATTTCATTGGGTGCACTGAGTATGTATGCAATATGATGAATGAGAGGGTAGTTATTGCGTAGTAATCTTTTTAACAAGATTAAACAGTGAAGTAAAATTTGAAACGTCAAATACTAAATAAATGAAATCTTGACATTTAACAATTTTCATTATAAAGTTGGAAATAAGTCAGACCAATGATTATAAGCAATACCATTTTTTGGTATTTATTTTAATTTTATTTTTCTTATTTAATCTAATTTAAATTGATATGAAATTTTAAAAATAAAAATCGTAAAATCTCAATTTTGGCCTTACTTTGACAAATGTGTTGGCCTAAGTAGACACGACAATGATTCGGCTTGAGTTGAATTCAGGTGGGGTCTTATTCAAGTTCGAGCCTATAACTTTCAAATCAATATGTTCTTATATTAAGTGACTTAGTTAGTTCAGATCTATTTTTGATTCAAACCACAAAAATTTAAACTCATACCCATTTAAAATGCTTGAATTCAAATTGGAAAATTAAATCAGGTCAAATTTTGCCGGATCCTAATTCAAAATAGACCTCACAACAGATTGATTGGATCTCAGTTTTGGATTTAGGTCAATAACTCTTAACCCATTAATTATGTATAAGATGGGTTAGTCACTTTGAGTCCATTTCAGATTCCGGTCACAATTTTAAATCAAGATTCATTTAAAATATTTGGGTTTGATTTCAGTAATTTGATCAGATTAAATTTTAATACAGGTCTAGTCTTTAGATAATCATTTCATTGTAAAATAAATTTTATACATCTATGAGAGTACGATCTTTTAGTACTATACTAAATTATAGTATTAATATTTTATTATCCCATTCAGCCACCTTATGCTGTTATTAATGAGTAATGGGTTTTTAGCAACTCGACTGAGTAATAGTTGGTAACAAAGTGGGTTTAGAAACCTTTTTTATGACCAAGATGTATCAACATGAAAATAAAATAAAATAATAATTATTAAATATGTATATTCACTTAATTTAAATTAAGGAAAATAGATTATTGAAATAGAGTTTTCTTTTAATTATCTATTTTATTTATTTAAGTTAAATGAATACAAATATAAATAATTTATTAAAAAATTGTGTCTTAATAACTTTTATTATAATTAACACAATTAAATTGTTAGAGTTTCCCTATTACATTTAATGTAGGTGGATGATATCAATTGGGGTGATTCAACGTGTACCATGTACAGTGTTATTTAAAGAACACGATTTATTCTCTTTTATTGTATCTTTATTATTCAATTAGATGGTGGGTCCCACCTGCATGGACCTAAAGTCTAAAGTCTATACCTACCCCTCGACCTAAACATGTCATTTCGGTCGGAATATATTTATGCCATCGTCAATTAAAAAATATTAATAAATGAAGTGATTTACTAAAATTTAATTAATGAATAATTAGATTAATTTGAGAATTTAGAAAAGGTGAGTCAATTCATTCTGTATTTCATGAACAAATTTATCGATTCAACTCAACAAAAGTCCATTATATAGACCACAATTATAGAATGTGAATTCATCCTATTTCTCATCATATCTGGAATGTGATATGGTATGGAAGGATGAACCGAATATGAACAGTTCCAAAAAAAATTTCATTCATGAATAAAAATTCATTTTCTGGATTTATTTCATCTATTTCATGACTGGGAATACATGTTACACCAGAATATAGATATCAGTTTTTAACTGTCGAATAAAAATGACCGATACGTATTGTATCGGCCGTACAACAATCATATTGGTCGATATGGTCGATATCTCGCAGAATCATATCGGCCGATATGATTAATATCGGTATTTAAAAAAAAAAATCAAAATGGTGATGGGCCTGAGATGTAAATATCAGCCCTGATATCGGCCGATATTTACATTTTCAATTTTTTTTTTAAAAAGTATCTTTTTCAATTTCTTTATATTTTTTAATTCAAAAAAATAAAATAATAAAATAATATCGATATTTAAAAAAAAAAAAAAAGAAGAAGAAGAAAAGAGTAGAGAGAATCATATCGGCCGATAATTCGGCAGGGGCATTTTTTGCACCCCTGTGTTACACCATGATTTTGAATTAGAAGAGAGATTTCAAGAAATGACAGATCTATTCACTCTATCAATAATCAGAGTCCATTTCTAAATCTAACCCAATCATTTGGATGAACACCATTAGAACCTGATTCATATTAGAGAATTAGCACAAAAGAAGAGATTAAAAAATAGTATTAATAAAGAATATTGTGATGATTTTAAAAGTTAAATTCCAATTAATCTTGACTATGATATTATGGTCGTTAAATTTCATGATCTATAATTACAGAGTTTTAATCTAATCGAGCTATGGATACGGAATGATCTGTGTAAATTGAGACTCTTGTCATTTAAATAGAAATAGAAATATATAAAGTTTAAATTAATTACAATTAAGGAAGGAAATTATCAAAACTAGCACACTAGTGATGGGTCTTTTTTAGAACTCAAAATTAGTCTTCCATAATTACACTTTTATTGGGTAGATGGTCATGTGGCTCGAGCAAGATAAACTGAATTTATCCTGATATTATCTTTTTAATTTCATTTAAGCGAGAGAAGAGATTATATTTTGCCGATATAATCGTAGATAAATGAGAATCCCAAATAACACGTTTAGGTGCTAAGTAATTCACTTTTAGGTTAAATTCCTTTCCGAAAAAGTCATGTTAGGCAATCTAGCACTGTTGAGTGACTCTGATTATAGATCGACTCAGGCTGACTAACTCTGAACTAAACGTTCCATTTGAATTTTCCAACTTGGGTTGGATTGCCAACTCGGACTAGAGGTCAGGTCAGGTTGGTTTCGGTAATTCGAGTTGCTAACTCAAGTTGGATCTGGTTCATCCATTTCCAACATGGGCTTGTGTTGGGTTTATCAAAATCCAGCTTCACCCATCTAAGTTTCAGCTATAGTTTTAACACTCGAAACAACAAGTGTCCTTTGATTTTTTAAAAGGGATTCAAGTGGTTAAAAATCGAGTTTTGATATGAAATTTTAACTTGTGATCAAAGTAGAAAATATTATATATATGGAAATAGATCTATTCTATATATCCATATTAAGTAAATTCCACGTTTTCCATCTGTGTAAATGAGATGAACGAAAATTTAGAAAAGTGAATTATAACAATTCCACGTCTTTTTAAATGCCTTTTAGAAATAGTTGATACCCGAAATTTATATATTGGCACAAGGATTCTTTGTCATTGGCAAGTTTCCATCATAAGAGCATTTTAGAAAATCGAGGGCCTACAGGTCACATTTAGGCCTCACATCCTGATAGGGTTGATCAAAGATGGAGGTAGGAGCACGGCCCTCTACATATAAATTGAGGCCCAAGGCAAAATATATAATGGGACCTTCTTGATATTTAATATATTATTATAAGTAGTATTTAACTAAAATTTTAATTATATATAATAAATTAAATTATTCTAGATAATAATTTTTTTAACTTAAAAAAATCAATATACTGAGTGAGCTGAAGTGCAAACAGAAAGTGAGAGATGCGTTCTGCTCTTATCTTCTTCTTCTTTTTATATAATCTGAATAATTTACAAACAATTAACTGAAAATGACAGTGGAAAAACAAACCCAAATCAATTTTTTTTTTCAATCTTATTTAAAATATCAAATTTTTAACAAAACATTTAAGGAAAACCTACCTGAGAAACGAAATGGGGATGGAGGAATAACAGAGAGAAGGGTTTTCTGGAGCTACTTTCATATTTTAAACCTCTTTTGAAAATAATCTTAACAAGTTTTGAGATTAAAACTGATTATAATTAAAACTAATATTAGCATTAAATCAAGAAGTAAAAGAAATAAAAGGCTTAATATGAGAATCATTTACAAAAATCTGAAAGAGGAAGAAGAGGGATTTCGACCGATGTAGGTTTCAGAACAAATTTTCATTTCGATTTTCACAGGAATTTTCCAAAAGTACCTTATGTCATAAATTCATTAATCCAAACTGTTTATCAATTATAACCAAAATTTTAAACTAAGAAGTAATAAAGAAATGAAATGGGAAAGAAAATGGCCTTACCAAAAACTTGCAGAAGTCAGAGAAAGTAAGTGAAGATGTAATTGTTGGGTTCCAATAATCAGCAAAGAGAGAGGGGTTGAAGAGAGATTGAGAGTCTTGAAGAGAGAAACAAGAACCCCTTTTTATAGCTGCATCGAGTTTTACCCCTATGGCGAGAGACTTGGTGGGAGTCCAGCCACGGCGAAAGGGGCCTTCTTAGCACGGGGGCTTAAGGCGATCGCTTTTCTTGCCAAAGGGTTAAAACGGCCCTGGGTAGGAGCACAACGTTTGGGCATGATCCGCCCCGCTCGATGAGATTACCACTGTCCCCAACCTGGCCTAATAATACAAGGTTCGATTGGCATCTGGCCCGCCCCAATAAACTTATCAGACCATGTGTGGCCCAATTAAGATCCATTTGTTTTTTTTTCGACCCATCATGCTATATGGCCCAAAGTTAATTTGTTTTAACTTTAATTTTTATCACACTGAGCTCACCAAATTAAATATTTTGTTCTAATCTAAATCAGAGTTTAAAAATTTGAAATTCAGACTTTGATTTGATAGTTCTATTATGTTGAGAAATTTAATTTAATCTTAAAAAAATTGAAATAACTCTTGAATTTTTGTTGCGACAAATTAACTCTAATTAAATCAGCTAAGTTTTTTGAGTTTTTAAACAAAAGATTGGATGAAAGGCACCTCGGGTGCCTCTCTAAGATAATTTTAGTGAAAAAATGATGATAATTTGAACTTTTCAATTGATTTAAATTTTTTTTTTTCAATTGATTCTTTTTCAATAAATCTGAATATCCAAATTCAATAAATAAATTTTTAGTTCGCATCTTTTCCTTCCAATGAGGTCTAGATTGTTTTTAAACTGCTCTTCAACTTTCACGAGGGAGACATAAATACATGATAATAATGTTATAATATAAAAAAATTAACATAATTTGGTAAGAACAATGAGCCGAAGCAATATAAAAGATGATTGTAAATAGAGGAGAATGGATTAAAGAAGAAAAATCTTCTTTCACAATATAATTTGATCCAAATATGTTAGTGTTTTTTTCATAGAGTGCAAGATAAAAAGGAAAAGAGAGATGGGAACACATGAATGTATAAAAAAAAACTGAATAAAAACAGAGACAGATATTAAAGAGAATAGAGTTAACCTACACTCCTCTCCTGCTTGATGCTAAAAACAACAAACATGATCCTATTACTTCCATAAGGTACAAGAATATTCCAGAACATTTTATAAGATTTCATACATTTCTATATAATTCTAGAAATTTTTAGAGAACTCTATAATTCTTTAGAGTCTTTTTGAACCATCCAAAATCTTTCAGATTGTTCCGGACTCTTCTAACGAGTTCTGGGTTATTCTCTAACATTTCAAAAACTCTACAATATTCTTCTTTTACTTCTTGTTTCTACTATTTTTCTTTAGCTTTCTCATAGCCATTGACGCATAGTTGTGTTTGGATAAATCCATAATTCTCTAAAGTTTTCTTAAATCATCCATGATCTTCTGGATTGTTCCAGACTCTTCTAGTGCGTTCTGGGTCATTCTCGAACATTCTGAAAAACTCTACAATGTTCCTCATTTACTTCTTGTTTCTTATATTCTTTTTCTTTAACTGACTTTCTCATAGCCATTTGATGAGCTGCAGGCTGCAGACACGTAATTGTGTTTGAGGATAAATGAGTTTTGGTTAATGATCCTTCAAGAATCTACTCAGTTAAGTCAATTCTAAAGACAGTCTACTCGAATGAGCAAAACTCTTCAGGAATCTAATTTAAGTCGATGAAAAAACAAAACAAACTGCCAGAAATTGATCTCGGTTCCATCTAAACTCGGAAACCCTACATTTATTTTGTGATTTCGTCAAAATCCCAACGAGAGAGGAGAGAAATGATGGATGGAGAGATATGGGGCGAAGTAGGGACTGGGACTTGCTCTCCGTTTCTAATTAGGGATAGGGTTAGAGTTTTTATACGGATTATATATATTATATTATATATATGTAATCTTATCAAGAAGAGTGTATGTCAATGTTCCACTACTCAATCTAATATTATGTTCATCTTCAGTATCATCAACTACTTCATGATAAACCTCCAAAAGGCAAGTCTAACCATTCCAATTCTTCGATCCAACTGCTAAAAGATTGCATAGCTGTAGAAATTCTTGAACAGTTTTTCCTTTCTTACATTCAGTGGACAACGTTAAAATCTCCCCCAATACACCACGGAAGATTGAAAGACTCTCTGCCAAGAACGTACCTCTTTCAACATCGAGATTCGACCCATACACATTGGTGAAAAGAAGAGATCTCCCAGATCACAATTCTTCCAATAGAGTACTGTTTAATGATCACCTCTACTAAACACAGCTCAGTAGCTTTCCAAATTGTCCACAACCCACCGGATGCCCCGTCGGACAGCTACCCAACCCACTCGAAACTCCCTGAGCCCCAAACTAATTTGATTAATCCCTCTTCAGATGTTGTACACTTGGTTTCCTGTAAAAAAACATATCATCTGGCCTCTGTGCAAACACCACTCTCTTTACCATGACTCTTCAAAACTGCCCCCAAGCCTCGACCTAACTAATAAACAATCAGTCCATTTTTAAATCTAAGCCAACGATTTGATAATGAACACCACTAGAACCTGATGCATTTTAGAGCATTAGAACAAAATAAGAGATTAAAAAATAGTATTAATAAAGAATATTATAATGATTTTAAAAGTTAAATTTCATTTAATCTTGACTATGATCGTTACATTTCATGATTTATAATTATAGAGTTTTAATCTAATCGAGCTATGGATATGATTTGTGTAAATTGACCTCTTATCATTTAAATAAAAATATAAATATCTAAAGTTTAAAGTTAATTACAAGAAAAAAAAAAGGCACACTAGTGATGGGGCTTTTTTAGAACTCAAAATTTATCTTCCGGAATTCCACTTTTATTGGGTACATGGTCATGGGCTCGAGCAAGATAAACTGAATTTATCGTGATATTTTCTTTTTAATTTCATTTAAGAGAGAGAAGATTATGTTTTACCGATATTAGAATTCCAAATTACAGGTTTAGGTGCTAGGTAATTCTCTGTTAGGTTAACTTAATTTCCTTTTAGAAAAAGCCATGTTAGGCAATCTAGCACTGTCGAGTGACTCCGCTTATAAAGTCGGACTGGATAACTCAGCAAATTATTTACGTGAGTTTGTAGAATTTGAGTTGCAGTGATTATTAAATCTACATATGGTTAGAGGGGAATCACGAGGCAAAAACCCCCCATAAACCTCGGAAATGACTAGTGGATGTGGACAAAAGAATAAGGCTTATGTCTTTTTGTTGTAAAAATATGGGTGTCTTATCAATTTCCAATTTTCATAAGGCGAAAAAGAAACAGAATTTTAAAAACAAAATAATGCTGATCATGATAAAATTAAGTTGTTGTGGACCATGTTTATAAGCTAAAGTGATCAAGTGAAGGTAAAAGCTACACCCTTATTCATGTAGTTCCTTGCATGTCATACACTCACACCCAATTTTAATGTAACTTGTACCGAGTCAATTCAAATTTGAAAATCAAATTTCAGCTTTTCAGCTCATATAAATCAGTCCTAAGATGGGGTTTTGCAATCTATAATTGTTTTTGTATTGAGCTTTTATAAAAAAATAAAAAAATTGAGGGTTTTTAAAATAATAGAAAAAGATTTAGAGGTTGGAGTTGAAGCACAGGATTTGAATACACACGATGTCAAATTGGGGTATCTTCTGAAGGAGGAGAACCAATGTTTGAAATATGGGCAGAGTTTCATTAGGTGATGAGAGTTCCATGAATATATCTTCTAATATACGTATCTGATGAAGAACAGGCATCATGCCACTGGTGTGAAGATTGAAATAATACTAAAAATGTGGTGAACTGATGGGATGATTCCATTGCACTAGTTAAATGATTTCGATCATGAGTGTTGAGCTAGTGTGATAACAGAGTGGTTCAACAGATCAATATGCTTTTAGGAAATGGCATCCCAATCTTTTCCTAAATCAAAGGGAAAGGAACCCATCAAGGAAAATTCAGGAGCTTCACATTGGACAAAATGACAAATTGAGAGAAGCACAAGGACTTCTAGATTAGTAAGTATAACACTTTTGTACTGTTAAGAGGGTAAAATGTTTTGCCTGTTGTGCACAATAGAGCAGATCTCAGACATTTTGCCTCCTTGGCAGAGGCCAGAATGCAACCAAAGACTTGATCTATAATGAAGTTTTTGAAGAATGTTCAGAGTTCTTCTAGAGATACAGGGTTCACAGCAGCAGTCTAAAAATTGTTGGGTCCATACACCCATTGCCTGAATAAAAATATTAAACTAGACCCCGTTTATTAATCATGTCTAAATAGATTCATCTACATGCTAGAATATCAAATCCAAATATAGTCGATCAGCCAAAGGCACACTAGTGTTTATGTCTTGATGAGGCCGGTTGCAGTCTATCAGAAAGTGATAAGAGGCAGATGCCCTCAGCATCATAATCAGGAAGACAAAAACTACCTGCCAGCAATCAACACATCCCAGTCCCAACATCGTAGGATTGGCGTCATATGGTCCGGTCAATTGCAAACCTTATCTGCATCGCATGACAACAATTTTTCTCAAATCTCCAAGGGTAAGATAAACTACCCTTATGGACAGAATATGGAAAAATCATATCACAATAACAAAGGCCTTTTGTAATTGAGCTTCGTATGCTCTTGCCTGAAGCAGAAAGTACCTTAACAATGAAGCAGATCAAATCTGAATGCTGCCTCTTTAGCCTGAAAGTGGAAGCTCTTATACTGGAAGCTGGGATTTGTAGATGTCATAGCAAGAGGTAGATGCACGTAAGGGGCAAAGTCTGAGAGAGAAAGAGTAGGGCACTGGAGGAACAAGGTACTCATTGTGGACGCATGGGGACCAGCTATCATCCCCACCCACACCCATGTGCTTGTGGTCGAGATGAACCTGAAATCGCAACACCATTAACAATAAGAGCAAGAAAACTAGTTGTGAAATGAAAAAGTAGGACAAATACATGCCTGCAGGACATGTAATGGTCAGTTCACATGCATGTATTCACAAGGCACTCAACAAGCATAAAATTTAAGAAGGGTAACCTTGCTGATCTTAAAAAATACCTGAAAGCAGAACTAAGCATAATTACACAGAATCCATACAGATCTAGGAACAAGCCTAATTTTCTCAACTCTTTTACATATTTTAAAATATATAAACATTCTTCATTTTATGCTCATAAAACGAAGAAAAGACAATGTTATCATCCAAACAACAAAATATACATAATAGCTCACATGATCAAGATAAAAATAAGGCTCTAGCATAAGTGTGTGTGCCCTTTACTAGGGCTAGGAGCTAAGAAAAAGTATAAACGTTCTATTTTTTGTGCCCCTAACACTAAATAAATACAATGTTATAATCCAAATAACATAAGTATACATAATAGCTCATGAGATCAAGATAAAAGTTTTTGGCCTTAGGGAAACTTTTCACCTGGATCCAAATTGACACCCTCTCTCTCATACCCATCTACTCCTGTGAATTGTATCGTATCCAATTTGAACCCATTTTGCATTGATCTCCCAGCTGGATTAAAAATCCATCCAAAATTGACCCCCATTTTGACCATTGATTTTTGGGCCCATGAAATTCATGGCTTTTCTAATTCAATGTGACTCATTTTTTTTATGAGAAGCATCATTTTGAAAATACCTTTCAAACCCACCTATTCCCATGAATTGGACCTTACCCCTATGGGCTACACAAGACCCAGTGGCGACTGTTTCTTATGGCTGACAATGCCCAAGGAAGAGCGGCTCTTGGCCTAAGTGTGGTCTTTTACTAGGGCTTAGGAGCCCAAGTGCAAAGGAGCTTGAAGCCCAGGTGCTCCTTAGACTGCTATACACAAGTTGAACAAGGTTGCAACAAGTATATATCCTGTCCAACTGAATGAGTGCGGAGGCCTTTTTTTTTTTTTTTTTTTTTTGTTCCTTCTTTTTCTTCTTCATATAGATGTACAATACAACCTACCTTACACACGATTTGATTCACCCACGTGCCATGCTGGTAGATGGCCATGCATAGATGGACAAGGACTAATGCATTAGCCCTAATAGTATTCAAATTCGTATGAGGTTGGACTGCTAAGCATTAGGAGAGCTTTGAGTATAGGGATGGGTTTGGGGGGTGGAAAACTAGTCATTGAGAGAGACTCAACAAATGTCATTAAATCCAAGAGGCTTGAAAAGTCTCCCATAGAAGATGATTACTACAGTTATGGAGATTAGGGCTCTAGTCTCGGGGCTTGAGGTGGTCCTTTGTTCAGATTAGTCATTCAGCAAATGGAGTGGCAGGCTATTTTGCTAAAAATAGTATAGAAGGCTCTGTCACTGACGTATTTTAGCTCTAAAGAGGATAGTTCTTATTTTTTTGCTTTGATTATGTGTACAAGCATTTATTTCGTTTGTTGCTTTTGTTGTTTTTTCTTTCCTTGTTTTCAGGGCCTAATCCTTTTAGTCCCTCGATCTTTTCTTTCTATTGTACTTGTTCTTCTCTTTTAATAAAATTCTTTTCATTACCATTCAAAAAGACCAATGCTTAGGCTCTAGACCTATTTTGTGCCTCCCTGGCTTGAAGGTACCTAGTTTTTTCATAAAATTTTCATTTAACAAGTCCCCTTCTAATAAATATATTCTAGTTAATATGGGTTATTGGTTAGTAATGATTAATTATAATAATTGATTAGAAACTCCAATTCATGTTCAGTATACTTGTCTACATATAACATGTATTTACACAACACATTTAGAATTTAGAAACTCCATACACTTGTACATTGTATACACACACACACCCCACCCACCAGATTAGGTGCAACCAATCTCATGGGTCGCACCTGGTCGATTTGCCTTAAAAGAATTTATAAACAACACAAAAAATCTAACCGTATATATTGAAAGTAAATTTGATGAGATACACGTAAACCAAATTACAGTCATTTCTATCCATTTGATCTTAATGGTTAAAATCACCAAGCATCCTTCAAAAATTCATGGACACCTGATCATTTTGACTGTTAAGATCAATTTACACAAACATACATCCATATATAAAAAACAAGGTTGGTTTGTCAAATGCTTAGGCTTAAAGCTTGGGTGCTTAGATAAACCATGTCAATGGGTGTGCCCTACCCAATGATAAAAAAACTTGGATAGATGAATAGACTATGATGGGGGGCGATCAAATTATCCAAAATGGGACTAATTGGATCATCCTAGCCCTTGATTTTTTGAGATAAAAAACAAATCACTGAATAAATGCTTTACCTATAATGATCAATCCAATGGTGAGGATGCATCAAATTGACATAAAAAAGTTATATATATCCATACATTTATAATTATATTTGTATTTATCAGTGGTTTGGATTTACCATGAAGTAGGACCCATATAGGACCATTGTGCCTGAGCATAAAAAAATGACCATGCTTTTCTAGTTTTCCCCTCTAAGTATCTAAATGAATGCATCTAGCAAAATGTACATTGTACCATAGGTTGACACCATGTTTACGGGCTTAAAAGATTGATATCGCTAAACAAAGGCCTTATACTCCATTTAGATGCATGGAGGGAATTACTACCTTGGAAAATAATCATCTCCAACTATGGTTAAAAATTATTATTTTCCTAGAAAGTACCTTTCATGCCATGCATCTAAAAAGAGTCACAAAGGAGATTATTGTCAACCAAGAATAGAATTGATGGAGAAAAGGCAAAATATTTCTTCCACACTTGACATTGAATACATTCAGGAAATGAATTCACCTCAATGTCATTTCCTTTAACAAGGTCTTCATGGTGTGTTGCCCTGTCAAGTTCTGCGGTGCTATAGTAACTAGCATTCATTTGCATGGGCGAGGACCCATCATAGGTGGAACCAAAAAGGCCAAATCCATCATTGTTTTGAAAGGACACCCATCTAACATCAGCTCGGCCTGAACATTCTCCTGGAACAATATAAGGCACATGCATATCTGCTACACTTGCTTCATATACACCTACATGGGCAGCCTCCTTTCGATCAGGATAGCATTCGAATGGCCCTTTTCCATACCATTTAACCCTATCCAACTTATTGTTGACATGGAATTCAACCCCAACGCGTGGCAAAGGCGGAAGATCGCTCCTTGGGGATACATTGCATTTGATAATCACATCTCCAGATTCATAGATCCAGTAATTCACCTCAAACTTGCAAATAATAGAACTATCAAATTTCAGAAGGGAGTTTTCTGGATCCTTGGGTAAACCAACAAAGATGGAAGCGACATGGACAACTTGATGCGTCAGTTTCTGGATGGAGCAACTTTCTGTATGAAAGAAAATGTTATCAAGGGAAGCAGCCTTCCACCTGGAGGCGTAGCTATCTGGGCCTCCCCCTTTGTCATTATCAGTAGGGGCCCGCCAAAGGCATGGAAGAACTCCCTTATGCATCAATGGAAACCCTTCAACCTGCAAGACAGAAGATTTTTAGAAACTGAAGATTTTTTTCTTTTGAGCAATCAGGAATGCAAAGAAATGAGAGAATGTATATGCTCAGGAGCACAGCACTGACAAAAATTGAATAAAGGTCCCAAGTCTCCTGATGTATCAGGACATATGGGCTTCATTTGATGTGCTGAAAGCAATGATTCCTTACTAGGAAGATAAATAGGACAAACATTTTTGGGAGTTGACGGCAGGTGATTCACCACCTTCACCATCACGCATGTTGAGAAGAAAACCCTTAAGAAAATGCAAGTGGTAAATTGGCAATTTTATCAAGGTAAAAACATCGAGAGAGAGAAATTGCCCCAATCCCATAAAAATCTTCTCAAAACCAAAATCCCTAAAAATTCAACAAAAATCTTCAGCCTACTTGACCAAAGGAAATTAGATTAATGAAATAGTGAAATCCCCACTGGAAAAAAAAAAAAGGCAAGTCCCATAAACCATATATAGTTGTATAAAAAAACAGAAAATAATCCGAAAAAGCTACTTATATATTCTAAGAAAGAATAAAATGCAAAAGCACCAAAATTCCCAAAATAAAGAAAAAGACTAAAGCCTCTAATTTGACAATTGAATCCAACTAAATGCTCTTGCAAGTGAAGCTATGTCCCATTCCATATAAGGTGGGTAGCTTTGTAAGGAAAGAACTAGTCGTTGAAAATGTTGGAAGGGCATACACCATTGAATACATGGAAATGCAACGTTTCAATGTGAAGATGCTCATGATTGCCGAAGATGGAGCATTTGGAGGGTGAATGTCAGAGGAGAAAGGATGTGATAGTAAATGTTGGGGTTTTCCTTACATGACTTGGCACATAACATATCTGCTAACTATAGATATATTAGTTGTATTACCAGCCACGCAGGTTAGTGGATTATTGGATTTTGGGTCTGGACCTGATCCAAATCCGCATTTGAAAAGAAATTGATGTTAGAATTGGATGCAAATTCTGATTAAAAAAAAAAAAACAAAAACAAAAAAAAAATTCAAAACTAGACCCATTTATTTTGGACCAAACGATTTGGATTTTCAAAAAAAAATTAATATCAAGTTACATCCATACCATTGTGTTGTCGTAACTTAGCTAGCTAGATAGGTCCACTATCGATGATCCTCTAGAATGCATATAAGACAAGACTCCCGTTCGGCAGGAATGTATGCAAAATTAGAAAAGATCATCATCAACTTAGCCACAATCCCATCTATTTGGAATAGGCCTTTTGAGTTCTACTTCTTCATTTGACCCTATCATAAATCATGCGGTTAAAAGATCTAAGAGCCATTAAGGGTTCTTTCTTTTGGGATGTGCCAAAAATGAGAAAAATAGGGAACAAGTATCATATCATCTGCATTTTGAGTACAACTGCAGAATGCAGATGATGGAATGCACCAACCAGTGCCATTACATACACACAGGCCAAAAAACTGTTGAGATAAAATTTCATGTTGCAAAACAGTCAGGAGATCTCAAGAGAGCACCAAACTGGCCTTTGGCATTTTGTTGAGAATAATAAAAAAATAAGTATGAAATGGAAAATGAATTTTAATTTGGCCCTTTTAAGGACCTTATCCTTCCACTTACTTTGTCATGGGTGTTATAACAAACCAAAAACAAAGGATACCTACTGACAGACAATAAAGCCATCATACAAATACCAAAGCAATAATTCCAAAACTAAATTCTTTTTATCATAGGATGGCAGCTGCATTAAAACTCAACCAGATACACCCTAGTTGATACACTCCTATTATAAGTTCAACCACTGTTGTTACTGAAGCCTTATCATCTTAATTCAGACTTCCTTTACAAGACTTTTGTTGTCAATAGAATACATAAGGCTCAGAAAAACAATCATATGAATTAGAATTTTCAAAGAAAAAAGGACTGGGCAAATGTCAACTGAAAAACAGGAAAAGCCCACATTAAAAAACAAATAAGTAAAAGACATGTATGAAAATAACTACCTCCCAACTCTCAATTGCTCCAGTTTTTGTGCTGAACTTTATCTCCCAACTATGCTGCTTGCTGACTGTAATGGTCTCTCCAATACATTCCCCAAACAAAGCAGTATTTTCGTTCATTCTAATGACCTAAGAACATGTTATGTCACAACTCATAAGGACTACTTAAAAGCCTTAATTAGCAATGGAAATGCAACGTTTTGCTCACAAAGTAGGGGAACATGTACAAATAAAATAACTGTCCAGAGGTGGGATCAACATCGATAGGCCACGACCAAAATACCTCCATTAGCCATTCAATGGATCTCTAAAACCAAATAAAGAAAATTCAGTGCCATATATTCAACTCCATTTCTTGAATGGATAAGGTAATTTGTCAGCAAGATAATTTTGTTAATGGCATATGTCATAGGACCAACCTCTTGAACAGCATGTCATTTAGTGGGGAAAAGAATACATACATGGGAAGTACATTCATGTTTTGCAGGCAAAGAGATCTGAGAAGAAGCAAGGATATGACCCGCTTCTGCCCATCTGGTTGAATGCATAAGTTTGGCAGTTATAGTTAAAAATACTTCTGTTGCTGAGGACGATTCCCAGAGAGAAGACCATGGAGATGTTTCCCATTCTACGTCATGACTATTGCAGGGTTCTATAACTGGGAGAGCAAGTATCCCAGATCCCAGACAACATCCATCACCATGAAGAAGCCAAGAAAAATCTATTCCTTGTGTTGATTCATAGAATTGAGTGTTGGCAATCTGCAAAACAAGCACAGAACTTTTGATGGTATATCCATATTCAGACTAAAGATCAAGATTTGAGTGAATAAGTACGTACCTTAATTACATTTTCAACGAATGAAACCTTTATTGGCTGATACAAATATCTGACTTCTGAAAAGAATATTATGCATGGTATATGAAGTGAGTTAACTGGTATTTCTAGTACAAGAGATATAAACTATCTAGACCCACCAATTAGTGCAGGATGAGGAGTTCGATCTGGCCAGGTAAGGCCATTTAAACAGAAGTTCAAATCATTGGGCTCGTCCCCAAAGTCACCTCCATAGGCCCAATATTTAACACCATTAGCACCTTCTTTCAGCAGGCCCTATACACAATGGCACAGTGCAACAATTCTATCACAGAAGTAATACCAGCCTCCTCCATTAAGGAAGACAAAACAAGTTCAAGGAAGTTAAACATTCATGAGATTAAGGCTTGAAACATGAAAATGTCGCATACAAACAAGCAAAAGAGAGAGAGAAGGGAAAGAAAGAGAAAACAAGGAGAATATAGCAGTATATGACTGCTTGAAAACCATTTATTTATGCAATGGAATATGGTAAACATATCTAGATCAAGTTTTGGGGTATTAATCTCTAAAAAAACAAAACTATCCATTATGATTTTTTTTCTTGAAGCATTTCACCTACCCACTGTTTCTCTTACCTTTATTCATCTTTCAAGTATGTTAAATGTTACATGAACATATCCATATTATAGGATTTTTGAATAAAATTTCACACTTTATTCGCAGTTAGATCTTTTTATAGGCTTCCTTTTGTCCATTCCGTATCACAAACTACACAAACTGTCACTAGTTCAAATTTAACCAACCTAGGATAAAATCATTAGTTAAGAATAGTTAATAAAGTATCATATAATCATAAAGGTTTCTGACATGACTAGATGCGGAGCACAGGCAGGTGTAAGGACATCTTAGATCATGGCTTAGATATATCTTGGCCCATGCACACACAATACATAAGACAAACACAGCAGACGTGCATGCACCCCTGCATGCCCACCAAAACACACAAAACAAGTTTAGGGTTGGAGACATTGCCCTTGATATTTCATGATTAACAGTGGGATATATTCCTTTTTAATGGTGGCCAAATTAACTTGACACCCTATTCCAGGCTCTCTACATCAATAAAATCATGTGTAGACTATTTCAATGTTTTTTTTTTCCTAAAATTCTCTAGGGGTTGTCTCAATCAGAAAATCAGAAAATGACTTTTGTTATCGTCTAACTAGCATAAAGTGAAACTTGATCGTGGAAAATAACTCAAAAAGGGTTATCAGTCAGCCTGGGAACAATTGGTCAAGTCCAACTTCGAATACCAACCATGATAGATAGGAATAATGACTTTGATGATGATGATCTGGCGCATCTGTCTAATACAATATATTGAGAGAGAGAGAGAGAGAGAGAGAGAGAGAGAGAGAGAGAATCATGTACTTTCTGGCTAAATTAATCTTATAGAGTGACACCCACTATAAGGCACAAACTTTCATGATAATAAATTGCACAGTAGAAAATTCCATCTGGCTAAATTAATCTTATAGAGTGACACCCACTATAAGGCACAAACTTTCATGATAATAAATTGCACAGTAGAAAATTCCATCATACTCTTTTGCAAACAAAGGAGTTGTTGGTTATAGTTTCACATTCAAAATTGAGTCTCATTCTCTTGTAAAATGTACTTCCATTTGAACAAGAACTCGTGGTTAGTTTCATATCTAATAGTTCATTCGTACTCTAGATGATGTGAAAGGCTTTATCCACCTGATCAACCCAATCCCATATAAAACCTCCTTGGAGACCTACTGTACTTTCAATTGCTTTCCAATATTTATGTATATTTCCATTACTATTTCCCATTGCATGAGAATACCTGAAAAAAAAAAAAAAAGTCATACGGTAAATGGGTCAGCACGTGTATCACCTCCTCAACTATGATAGTCTTCGTATTGAAACACAATTTATATAGAACACAAGGATAAGTAAGAGACGCACTCGCACAAAATCAGTGGCCTAGTTTCATTTGGATCCTTTGCGATCTTCATCATATCCCAAACACGCATATACATGGGGCATACTATATCAGTTGATGGAGTTCTAGATCCACCTCCTTCATAATGTAATACACGTGAAGAATCCCTCCCTCGAATCCAACCTGCATTTCATCAATTGAATAGACATACACAAAGCATGGTACTAAAATGAATCTATAATTAAAATGAAGAAAGTACAACAAACAACAGTAATATACCTTCCAAGGCTACCTTTCAAAAAAAAATGTATATATATATATATATACCTGCCATGGCAGAATGGTTTGGTCCATATGCAGCTTCATTCCCTAAAGACCATGAAATAATGCATGCATGATTTTTGTCCCTCTCAACCATGCCTATGACACGATCCAACATAGAATAGGCCCAGATAGGTTCCAACGTAGGGTGCTTTACGCTGCTAGAAAGATCAAAGCCATGTGTTTCGATATTGGCTTCATCTATCATGTAGAAGCCAAACAAATCACACAATTCATACCATCGCGGATGTTGGGGGTAGTGGCTGTTTCTCACAGCATTAACATTGTTTTGCTTCATCAAAACCAGATCCTACAAGCATAAAAGCACGTGTAGAATTCAATAATATAATCAACTGCAACATAATAGCATAGGGTCATAAGAGACCATATAAATTAGCTAGGAAGTATGAATCCTTTACCAAATAATATGCAGCACGCACTATTGAGCCTCAAATTTTACATGTTAGGCCCAACTTCAATGATGTAGACCAGGGGTCGAAAATTCGGCCGAACCGAGATTTTGGCCGAATTTTCGTATCGGCCGAGATTTTTTCTCTCCAAATTTTTTTTTTTGGGAAAAAAATCATTTAAAAAAAATTAAAAAAGGCGTTTTTTTTTTTAAAATAGAAAAATATAAATATCGGCTGATATTCGTCCGATATGGGCAAATATCGGCCGAGATATTGGCCGGGCCCACAACCGATATTCTTATTTATTTATTTAAAAAAAAAAAAATCGGCTGAGATCTCGGCCGAATTCTTTTTTCTCTGGCCGATACACACCGTATAGGCTAGATTTATACCCCTGATGTAGACCCAATGGCATTAAACATACTGTAAAAGAAACTCAGATTGGAGGATCCTAGATGTCCAACATCTCTAGTTATTTAACAGCCTACTACTTGGCCTTCAGTTGAAGGGTAAGGATGGGCAGATATAAGCAACATGGTCTAACACAATAACACAGGAACATTCCATCTGAAATGTCTCCCAAATAGTTCAGATAACTGAGCCATTGTACCACTAAACACAAATTAAAATCACCTTGACCATGCAAGATTCCAAATTTGTCTTCCCCAAACGCGGATGATGTTCATGCCTATTGACACCTCGTACCACTATTGGATGCCCATTAACAAGTAGCTGTTTTGGAGCTTGAGATATTTGCCGTATACCAACTTGGCAGGATTCACAGTCAACAATTTTATTGGAAGGATCTTTAAGAATGACAACGAGGGTGTACAAGTTTGGCTGTTTATAAAAACAAACAAGCGTCAGTAGAAGACATGAATTCCCCATTTCCATGTAGACTTAAATCAAACCTCAATAAGCAGAAGAAAATATTCTGTTGAAGCCAAAGACAAAATTTATATTACAATACAAGTTATAGGAAATAACCTTTCAATATTACACAACTTTCTTTTAAATGGTGACTAAATCTTATTGGAGTCAAAGCTACAAAGAAAGGTCTAGCACCCAAAAAAACCAAGAGGATAAAGTGCATAATGATTACCTAGGGGTGGAAGTTGGATGGGTTGGGCGAGGTTTCTATCCAACCCACCATCAAGCTTGATTTTCAAAAGCTTAGCTCAAACATTAACCAAGAGCCCAACCAAGACCAAGCCCAATGAAAAGTTGAAGCCTGGTCTTAATGCAGAATTTTTAAGGCCCAGTAACTAACATCCAAGGTAAAAAAAAGAGTATTGACCTCCTTTGTGAGTGAGAGAGAGAGAGAGAGAGAGAGAGTCCACATAATACCCACACAGATTAGATCTCAAAACAATGACATAAGTGGATATTTGACACCTCGATGAGGTTATTAGAATTGCACAGGACTGAAGTCACTAAAGCGAATTAACCTTCTACATATATCCATGTCCTAGATTGAGATTGAGAGAGAGAGAGAGATGTATCCCCACTCTGAGTGTCCACATAATACGCACACAGATTAGATCTCAAAACAATGACATAAGTGGATATTTGACACCTAGATGAGGTTATTAGAATTGCACAAGACTGAAGTTGCTAGAGCGAATTAGGAGAACCAAGTTGAGGAAATTAGATGCTAACTCAACATCAAAATCAGGAGAAATCCGAGATTTACCATGTCCTTGAACTTGATCGGTATATTATAGACATGATTCAAATGAATGGAAACCGTTGATCAATATCATCATCTACTACTGGCAACTGGCTGCCTCTCTATCTTTCCAACTTCAAATTTATAATTAGCATATTGGTTTACATTCAAGCTTCTTCTTTTGGCTACCAGAGAAAAAAAACACTCCAGGAGAAAGAGCTCAAGGAGAATTGCCAAAAAGCATGAACAGAGAACAACACGATTTGATGGGTAGGGGATCATGAGAATATGATGCTAGTGTTGTAGAATATGGTGAAGAATAATTTCACACATTTAACATGTGTAGTTGACTTTCTTGTAAATTGATTGTAACGGATCTTGCTTTCCTTTTTCATTCCCTTGATTGGCTCCATGCATTCTATCTATCTATCTATCTATATATTCCCTTCTCTTGTAATGTACAAGCAATGCAATACTTAGAGAATTCTCTCTCCATTTTATTCGATTAATTTCTTTCTTTTTCTCTGTTATCATTCTAACATGGTATCAATTGGGAAATCAATCTTCTGCGTTGCACTGCTACCTGCTGAGAATCTCATCCTCCCCAAACAGGTCAGGATTTTCCTGTGTTTTCTGCATTTGCTGGTTCATAGGACAGACCATTCTTTCCGTCCTTAGATCTGCATTTTGTTTGTGGATTTGAACCCATAACCCATCAACACCCTAGTCGTTTCTTCCCCTACCTTCAATCTATAAGGATCTTGTAGGGGTACGGTCATCGGAAAACCTCCTTTTTGGAACTTTTCTGCCACAGCGATAAGGACGACCTCAAACCCATATTTTTAATTTCAACCCTTGGATCGCCCAGACCTTCTTTGACCTTGGGACTCATATCTCTGGTTATCCCTTGGCCCAACTCTCTATCCATCCCGTTGACCTGGGTCTTCTGTCACAGGTGGGGCCCACATTGCAGTTTTTTCAGATCTGACTGAAGGACACCAAAAAACCCCAATTTCTGCATTTTTTGCTTCGATCTCCTCTTCAAACCACCACCACTGTAGTCGCCCCTAACAGTATTTGTGAATCCATCAGATTCTTGGTCCTTTATTGATCGGTGGGACCCATTTTTAATCCATTTTCTCAGATCTGGCCTGCACTGGTGCTGTGCGGTCCTTTGTTTCTTAGATCTGGGCTCTTGGATCTTCTCCTACAGCTGCTAATTTGTGATACTTGTGTTGGTGGTGAGTGTTCTTTCGCATTTCTTGAATAATTACTTCACTATGTCATCCATGGACAAGCATGATGCTCTTAGTAGGACTTCTTCTGATTCAACCTATATTGGGAAGATCACTATTGCCCTTTTTAATGAGACCAATTACTTTCCTGTAAATTGATTGTAAATTATTGTAACGGATCTTAATTTCCCTTTTTTATCACCTTGATTGGCTCCTTGTATTCTATATACGTATATTCTCTTCTCTTGTAAAGTACAAGCAATACAATACTCAGAGAATTATCTCTCCATTTTCTTCTAGTACTTCCTTTCTTTTTCTCTATTATCATTCTAACAGGTAGGGTGATCAGATGGGGGTGAAGCTTCACTTCACCTACCCCTGTCCTTCTTAAGGGTGCCTTTCACCCATTCCCCTCACCACAGCTCTCCTTACATTTGGGGTCTAATCTACTTTTGACCAATAGGTGTAACCTTTCTATCGCCACGAGACAATACTCAATAAACTCAATTGCTTGCTCACTTTAATAGCACCAGTTATCACAAAACAAAACTACAGATGATAGTTTCAGCACATAAAACAGATTGCACTGCTTTCCTTCGCAAGCAAGAGAAAGCATAATGATGATGATTAGATAAAGAAGAGGAAGAAAAAGAAGAACGAAATAAATGTTAGACCCTCAATGTTATTCTTACTTGCTAAGTAAAAACGGTAGGAGCAATTGTTGGAAATGGCGAAGAAAGTAAACATCTCATCACAATTTCAACAGATCATATGAAAAGCTCACCAAAGAAACATGAAAAAGGTCAGTTGACACATCAGTCAAGCATGTACACTAATCAAATAATTTTCAGTCAAACTATGATGATATTAAAATGGAAAGGAAAAGGAGAATTTGAATAAGGTGATATTCCTTACATGCTCTGCAGACCAGAGTTTAGGCTTTTCCAGTCTCCCTACAAGAATACATCCATGAAACCCAAGTCTCACACTAGGGGTTGGATTGAGCTCCAGTTGAGCCACATGAGAAGAACAAGGATCCACACCATCAGAGTCATGCCACATTGCAGTGTCATATAGTGAAGCTTCTACGGAGAAGCTGGAAAGCACATTATCTTCAGAGAGTTTTACTTCAACCTGGGCAATTAGAGAAGCAAAAGAATTGTAACAGTATTTTATGTACCTTAAGCAAAAAAAATGCAAAATGCTCCAACTAAAACTATTGCAACAAACTTCATTCCCTTTCAACAGTGTCACAGATTGTAATACACCTTACACAATCACCATTAGTAGTCCGAAAGATATTTCAGAACACCAATATATTCCCTTTCTAACAAGTAGCAATGTTAGCTAGGATCCAAGTGTCAACTTAACACTTAGTCATGATAAACATATCAAGGAATAAAGCCCACAACTCTTATGCTTTGGCATTTGCCCAATCTAACAACCAGTACAACTGCCAGATTTTGATTCATACCATACTCATGCAACATAGTTATGATACTTCGACCAACTGCATAAAATGAAGAGGTATATAATAATAGATTAACCAGATGGTTTGTAGATTTTATGGAAAAAAATTGGGAATTTCTAATTTTACTCCATGTGACAAAGTCCCGAACTTCCAATAGATTCTATCATGGAGCTCCATGCAAATGGTTAATATGAAATGGAAGATAAAAAGATACTTGGCAATTGTTCAAATTCAATGAGTAAATTAGCTGATTAAGATCATTCAATCAGAATTACTTTTGGGTTCTAAACCATCCACAGAAAGGCCAAAAATCTGGAGAGTGGCTTCACATGCTCATATGCCAGATGTACATCTGATCAGTCACCATACATTTTTGTATGAAAAACTAACATCAGAGTCCACATCTCTTCTGATTCTTTGTATGCATAAACTTGTAAAGCAAACAGAATAATGACTTTCAAGTTTCGACCAAACAGAATATATTAGAAATGACATTATGCCAATAGATGACACAAGGCTATATTCTGCCAAATTTACTGAACAGCACATGTAGAACAACGATCTCTAATATCATTCCTGAAAAAGACATCAAAATGCATGGGAAATCGAAAAAAGGTGGCATTTACCATCACAAAAGAAACTTATTGCTACTACTGACAATAAAGATAATTGAATACATTGACTTCCAAAAAGGGGAGAAAGAGAGAGAGAGAGAGAGAGAGAGAGAGAGTACAAATAAATGCAAGCAAAAGTAGTTATGATATGAAGGAACCTTCTTAAATGAGACGTGAATATTTCTTTTTGGACTGATTATCGTACTACCTGAATATCTGCATGAAGAAAATTTTCCCCCAAGTTTGCTTTGAAAAAGTAATCAGCAATGAACACCTGCATATTCAACAATTCTCTAGTTATGATCATCCAAACTTCAACCAAGAATCACCAAAGCAAATACAAACACATCATATTATATTAGAGTAGATTGAAAGAAATTCTAAAATTTCATGGGTCAACTATGTAGTCAAACCAAATAAAGGGAAACTTTATTACTTCTAAGTTGCTTTAACATTTTAATAGAATTGTAAATGTACCTTACTATCATCTTATGCCACATCATATTTAAGATTGGAAACTATCTAGTATAAATTCAAAGACCTAATTCATCAGATAGTGTTCTCATTCAACAGCAAGTGTCAAAGGGGCAAATATCATGTGCCCTTCTTAGTATATGTTTAATAACTCTTAACACTAAAGACAGTCATGTCTATTCTGTTTTTCATAGGTTTTAATAGAATAAATATAGTGACAAATTAAGCTACTTACTAACTCCCATTTCTTTTATCCCTTCCTATTTGCTATCCTTCCTTCTTCCCTTGCTCATTTGACCGAATCAAAGATTCAGAGACCCTTGATTGCTTGAATGTTATCCACAATTCATTACTCAGAAAATGGCTAAAGAAATAATAATTGAGAAACAGTTCCTCAAAAAATACTATTAACCCACTTGGTGGATTACAAACCAAAATCCAGTAATTAATACCCAACAGCAGTCAATAAATCAGTCCAGATAATTTTCCAGCCCAGATTTCAACCAATCACTTAGCCAGCCAACAGTTTCAATTCTGTGTAAATCAGCCACAAAATTAGGACAGGTTTGAAAACAGTTAACATTCACCCATCTCAACAAGTCAATCAAGTAATTGCTTCAACAAAAAATTCTACAAACTAAATTACAGAGATTCTATAATAAAGCAAAACTTTGTTAGATCATTCATAACAAAGGAAGAAATCCAAGCAACCAAAATCTCTCTGAGGTTTCTGTCAATCCATTAACACATGAATGGACCAAGTAATGGGAAGGATTTCACGTGAATGGACCAAGCAGAGCCAGTCAATCAATGACAAGGTTCACACACAACTGATACCTTCACACTCCTACCATTCTAAGAGGGTCTTCTTCCTATTACCAGAAGAAGGCTCTTCTTCCCTGGGATTTTATGACCTCAAGACATCTTTTCATAATCAATTCTTCTCAATTGAGAATCATCAAACAAGCCACCAATGGTGGAAACATTTTACATATATATATGACAGCCACTGGTTTCCAGAATTGCTTCAGGTTAGTTTGGCTCAAAACAGTTGACCACTTAAAGACAAAACTTGTTAGTTTACATGTGTTAAGCTTTCCACAAGTGTAATAACTAACAGATAAACATTGAGATGGTACATTTCACATTTAAGTTACTCTTTCAAGGCTAATTACTTATTCCAAACCCAAGAGGGGGTTGGCCTGACGGTCAAGAAGCTCCCTCATGAAGGGAGGTCTTGAGTTCAATTCACGCTCAACACCCCTCTGGGCCACTCTCCATAGTTGCTTACTCGGTGTGTGTGGGATTGGGAGGCTTGCACATGCCCCAAGGACTAGTCGGGTTAAAATGTCCCCTGTCCAAATACAAGTGAGACCCCTGTACACCTTGGTCATAAAAAAAAAATTACTTCTTTTATCTCAACTTTTTGTCATTGTCTATTAAAACAATATTTTTTTAACAATCAATTGCCTAATTCCATTGCTGAACTAGTATGGAACGGAAATTCAAGATTATTAAAGAATTTATTTTAGATCAGATTCATGTCCAACAACCAAAGGGACCTGTAGATAGTCAATCCAAAAAAGAAAAGAAAAGAAAACCCTTGAATCCTAAGTAGCTGCATCCCCTTCTCTTTTTCACTTTTTCTCCTTTCCCCTTGAAGAATCAGCATCACCCATAGGGATGGGTATAGAATCTAGGCTGAGAAAGAAACATGTTATTCATAGGAGTGGATTTTCCAATTCCCAAATTTTTTTGTGATGTCGGGAACCCCAAAACCCCCACCTTTCCCCCCAGTACGAGTGTGTTGGCTAAAACACCGGATGCGCATAGCCTCCTGCAAGTCATGGACATTGGGTGACTACAGGACTCGAACCTGAGACCTCTAGTTCCTAAGCCCAATTCCCACATATTTTAAGGACAAAGACATCAAATAAACATTCACGAACAAGCTCCAATGTCAACTATATTCACTTTATCGATACTGAAAATGTTCCTACATGTTACACATAATTATATCAAGTGCACCAAAAATTGTGACTCCTAGTAAATTAAATATAGCTAAAAGATTGGAAAAATGGATGGGTGTCCATAAATAATGGACAATCCACACATTTTCTAGGGTGCGATGGAACCCAAAGCTCACCATCCAGATTTGACCACATGGGAGCCCGTAGTTAGCCAACTTAACAAGTCAACCAAGGATCAAATGAGTCAACTTGGTCCAATAACTTGTTTGATGACTGTGCCAGTTGAGCTTGTTTTGGATAGCGTGGGCAAGTTATAATTGATCTACCTGGTCAACTATCTAAGACACCTTAATTCACTGTCACCTAGACAACTGATAGAATAGGTCTGTTAAAACATTTTTACATATTTTGTTATGTTATAAAAATACATACTTCTAAACGTTAAAAATTAATTAATTGACCCACTTGGTTGTTCCACTGAGTCACCAGATCAACTTCTTTTTTGAGAAGTCACCCGATCAACTTGATGCACTCAATGACTGAGTTCTGGTCTTGCTCTGGGTCTTTCTCCAGGTTTCAAGCATCCCCGACATCAAATTGCACCAAAATGGTACAATTGATACTATTAACTCTTGAATTACCCAGTGAGCCCAAGATCACATGATTTCTTAAGATTAGGAATATTATGATAGCATCTTAGCAACCAAGACCAAGAGGACTCATCCAATTACCAGGTTGAGTTGTAAAGGAAACCTAGGAGGTTGATTAGCCAGGTCCATTAATTAGTATTAAATATTTCTACTATGGATATTTACATTGATAATAATTTCAATTTAGAAAATTTTGAAAAAAAAAATCCAAAATACATATTTTCCTTGAAAGGATCAAATAAATTCCATGAGTTGAATAAAAGGAAATAAAAATTAACTCTCAAAGTTTAAGAGAAATACCAAATACATGAACCAAGGACACCTTTAAAAAAAATATTAAAAGTTCCAAATTCCAACCAAAAGTTCAAATAAAAGGCAAAGTTACTTATTACAATCTACAATTGAGAATCACTTGTTAAGTCCAAAGTTCTGACACCAATTATCCATAGGTAACACTCATAAAGTAATAAATAAAAACTTAAAATTCAGATGCGTCTCAGACGTATATCAAACTAGACATAAGGTTCCAAGCATATGAGTACCTTACTTACAATTATTTTCTTCAAAAGAAAATTTGTTCAACAAAATACTCTGATCTAGAGGTATCGTTTTTTTTTTGAAAGATGATCTAGAGGTATCGTTTTAAGTTCCGAGTTACATGCTAGTCAAAAGAAATGCACATGTCAAAATGAAAAACTATTGACCAACTAAAAGGGCATGACAACCTGTGGCTTTGCAAGAAGCAGCACATCTCGGTGGATACCAGATAACCACCAATGATCTTGATCTTCAAGGTAAGAACCATCACTCCATCTAAAGACTTGAACAGCCAATACATTTTCCTTGCCAGAACCACAAGGATGGCAATGATCAGTGATCTCAAACTCAGCAGGAAGCCTGCTATCCTGACTGACATAGTATAGAAATGAAGGGGTCTGTTAGGTAATGCAATGTAGACATGTATCCATGAAGCAAACTGCAATCAATATGTATATAAACATCCATATTCAACAAAAACTACTGAAAACCCAACAAAAATAAATAGTTCATAAACTAGATTCATGTAAAAAACAACTAGATTCAAGAAAATGCACTTGAAAAGCATAAAAATTAAACATTTCTAAAACTAGATTCATGTCAAAATAAGTACCAAAATCACCTCACCCCAACAAAAAAGACATACACGAGAGTACTCTGTCATGAACAGCAGCCCGAATGGCTCAATTTCCATTTAAGATAAACGGTACTAGAAATGGAGGAATATGATGGATTCTTGGTGGGGTTTTAATGGTTCCATTATGAATATGATGGAGGAATGGAGTTTCAGCCCTTCCAAGGGTAAGAAGTCAGCTAGGGAATTGATTCCAACAACAATGATATGATGTGGTCCATATGGAAGAAAAGGAATGCCACGATCTTTGAAGGCAAAGCAAAAGGGGCCGAGGAGGTCTTTGAGTGTGCTAGGTTAAGGTTGTGAAGGTGACTTTCATATGAGTTTAAAGGATTGTCTTTGAATACTTTTACCTATCACGGGAGGGTCGTTTGAAGGGCGGGATAGGTAATAGGAAACATGTATAGGAATGGATGCACCTTCCAACAGTCAATTTAAGTTCAATGTTGAGGGCACAGTTATAAAAATTCGCTGAGTCCGAAGTGTATCGATCGAGTCGAGTCAAACTCGGTCTCTCCCTATTCAACCAATTCCTACACAACTCGAACCAATTCCTATCATTTTCACCCGATTCCAAGTAAGACTCGACCTATTCCAAATCTGACTTGGCTGGTATAACTCAAACCCGCCCCCTACCAAGTCCAACACTAAGTCGGATATTTAAAGCCTTGTTGATGGGCGGCGAGGGGTAAATCAGAACCGGCTATAATTAGGGGAGTGGTTCATAACAAGTCAGCATTATTGGCTATTAGAAAGCTTTGAACCTATGGGCTACACTTGGTCACAGGAGGATAGTGATTGAGGGAGACTCGGTCAATGCCATTAAATGAGCAAGTGAAAGGAAGTGGCGACCTTGGAAAATGGTTCCAATGGCCAAAAAGATTTGAGGTCTCCGTATCGGAAGCAAGGTGGAATTCAATAATTGGCTAATGGAGTTGCAGACTTTTTGGCTAACATAAGGGCAGAGAAAAGAAGTGCTTGTGTTCATTCTTGTAATTTTTGTTGGTTATTGTAATTTTTTGGGGAAGTATCTATAATATGAGGTGATTAGGACTGTTGTTTTTGGCTTAACAGTGTGTATAGCTCTCTTATACCACCTACTTTCTTTGTACTTTTCCTATCCTAATAATATTATTTGTTATTTTTAAAAAAGAATGATATATAAACTAAACTTCTACAAATAAAAGAACAGTTGTGAAAACAAACTCATATTCTGTCATGTGATAAAAGATTGTAAGAAAGTATAAAATTGAACAATGACCATAGAAAATTAGCAACACAATCTAGAAGAGTAAAACACAAACCTATATCCGACTGGTACCCCATTGACCCAAGCAAGAAAGGCAGAATCGACGGCTTCAAAGTGCAACAAGATACGACGGCCTATAAAGTTGTAATTGAGATATCACATGCCTAGTGTTAAGATGAATGTAGAACAAGAATGAAAGGAAGAATAAGAGAAGAGTTTAAACCAGCTTGAGGTTAAATTCACATTATTCAAGATACAGCTCATTGTCTACATCAATTAATTGTTAGCGTACTTCTTTTAACATGCAATGAACATCCCATAAGAAAGTTAAAGAGAAAATCAATACAGCAGCAATAAATACCATCATGAACAACAAAGACTTTTGTTAGTTCACAACACTAAGAATGATTGATAAGGACTTGGCTTCTCAGACAAACTTTGGGCAGCGCCATTAAATCTAAGAAGGAAAAAAAAAAACATAATATAAATATTAGAGAGCTTTCTTTTATTGGTAACATGGCTTAAACCCTGCAATCTTCATGGTTGGGAGTAAGCACCTGCTATGTTATGGGCTCTTGCTGTGTTCTTGGTAAATATAAATTTCAAGAGTTTAGATATACTAATCTATCATTTGAAGTGGAATTAAATATGTGTATTTGGTCGGTGAGAGATTAGATGCAAATCTTTGAAAAAAAATTAGATATTCAAAGTTTCAGGGATCCCTTGAAAGGAGATCTACTGTTTTTTAGAGATTGCACTACTGTTTTCCATCTTCCTCACTCAAGATGTTTCAGGTCGATGAACCTTCTTCAATTCTCAAGTCTCAGCTGCTCATAAAACGGCTTTCCCATGTCTCCACCATTTTTTTAGAAAGGTCCATCTCTCCACCATTTCTCTCTTTTGTCACCAACCACAAATCTCTCATTTCATCTCTCACTCTCACCATCTCTCCCTACTTTCCTGAAAAGCCCCATTTCTCCAGTGCGCTCTCTCTCTCTCTCAATCTGCATTTATTAAAGACAACTATACCTCTGTTTCTCACAGCTCTCACAACTTTATCTTCCTCTTACTCATTATTTAAAAAAAAAAACATTCTATACCTTTCTCTCTGACAATTCTCTTTTCCCATTATCTTTTAAAACCCGTGCCTCCCTCTCTCTCAAAGAATTCTTAAATGTCTATCCATATTTAAACATTGCTCCATTTGATGTCATTGGCATATAGCTTTTCTAATGAAATATAAATGATTTCATTCCAATAAGTGGATATTATAGCAACAAATGAAAGGAAACACACGCATACAAGACATATACAGATCAGACAAACAAGACCAATTTTTTCAAAGAAGAAAAATTTACAACCCAATCATCAAGTGCTAATCTGCCCTGTTTTCAATTTACAACTTAATTTGCCCTCTTTTTAGTCATAGCAAATCCATGTTATCTCTGACTTTCAGAAAAAAAATTAAGTTTCTTGGATCTCTATCTTACATTAATCAAAGAAAACATGTCTCGATCTGGTGCACCCCCCACCCCCAGAGCCCTGTTGCATTTAACCAATCAACCCTAGAAGTCATCCATCATCTTGAACTAGAGTTTTGGTCAACATTGGGGCCCATTTTCTGCGGCCTAAGTACACCTGGGCAATTTTTTGGCACAGTTTTTTTTCTTTTTTCTTTTTTCTTTTTTCTTTCTTGACAGTTTTTCCTAGCAGATCTGGTTCTTGTGACTGCTGCAGGGTCTAATTGTAATTAGTTAAAATGGACTCCTATATGTCTTCTATGCATTTGAACATGAGTGATGTTCTTGGAAATGTCCCATATGATGCCACCTACATCAGCAAAATCACTGCAGCTTTGTTGCATGAATCCAGCTATCTTCAATTGTTCCATTCTGAGAAAATGTTTCTCGGTGCAGAACATAATTTGGATTACATTGATGGCACTGTTGTGGAACCCAACCCCCTATCACGAGAAGGTTAATAACAATTTGGTTCAACCTATGAGGATTGGCTTGACGGTTAAGAACCCCAATAAAGCTTTGGGAGGTTCTGGGTTCAAGTCTCACTCTCAACATATAAGGATCACTCCCCCTAGTTTTACCCGGTGTGTGTGGATAGGGAGGTTTGCACATGCCCCAAGGACTTAGTCAGGTGCTCTAAGAGGCCTAGATACCTTGGACTTCAAAAAAAACCAATTTGGTTCAGTCTTGGCTTATCCATTCCATGGAAGAACACATCTGCGAAATAGTGTACATATTACCCACTGCTAAAGAGATATGGGACACAATCTGTCACCTTCAGTCAGATAATGATAACTCTGCTCCCAAGATATTGCACACTTACGTACACAGTTTTGTATAGTCATGAGGATCATTGTAGTATTTAGAGTTGACTTTCCTCATTTTCCTTGTAATCTAGTCAATATATTTCTCTCCTTGTAACCACAATGGATCAAGAACATACAATTTCTTTCTCAGAAGTCCCTTCATCTTTCTCCAAATTACTTTTCCCTCCTCTTTTTTTTCCTCTTCTCAAATAAAATAGGATTCAACCACAACATTTTGCAATGATGATACAAACATCAGCTTTTACAAAGTGGACATCAAAGAACACATAAAACTTGAAACTTGTTTGGAAGCTGAACAAAAGAGCACCCAGTAAAATCTGACAAGAATCCAGTGCCACAAACATCAATCTCTTGCCGGTGTTTTCTTCCATGGGTAATCCCTTTTCCTTAGACAGAATTGATAATCATTTCATAAACAAAGATGTTTTATCTTGAATATTGGAATGCAAATGAATTCAAAATCAAAGGGGAAAAAAAAGAAGAAGACCAAAAGCAATATCATTGTAGACATGTGTCTATCATGACATTCTACAAAGCAATTTCTCTGTACTTTTTCCTGTAGAACTAAATATTTATTTTATAATAAACATTGCTTTATTTTGATATTAAAACTATAGTGCAGCTGATATTAATGAACAATGAATCAAGACACACACCGACAGCAATGTAATAATCATGACAGATATTCCATGTCCATCGTGGAACTCTTTATAGAGCAATTTTTCATGCTTAAAAACAAAAATATGCTTAACCCGTGAGGGTTGACTTGGCAGTCAAGAACCGCCTGAGATACAGGAGGTCTTGGATTCAAGTCACTCTCAACACAAAAGGGTCACTCCCCATAGTGTTACCCAGTGTGTGTGGATAGGGAGGTTTGCACATGCTCTAAGGATTAGTCATGTGCTCTAAGAGGCCTGGACACCTTGGTCTTCAAAAAAAAGAAATTGTTTCTAGAAGGTAAAGTTCAATGCTTCAGTAATGTAAAATAAGAGCAGTGGTGTTGGACTTGGATGAACTTTCAGTAACTGCTTATTTTATAGGGAATTAGTGAAGAGAATAGAGAATTTTTGTGATGAGTAGAGATCCATGCAGTTTTTCCTTTTCTATTCTGAGAGCTCATCTAGTGATAATCTAGAAATCATGTGTGTGCATGTGTGTTTGAGATGGTAACATTTTCAAAACACAGTTACAATCACTAAAAAATAATCTAAGCATTTTAAATTGGTACATCTTGACCAAATGTAAGAATACCAAAGAGAAAAGAAAATTCTACTGTATAAAAATGACAGTAATAGCATGTCCTTCTAGTGATCATACCCTCCCACTCTTTTGGGATGCTGAAAAACTTTCGGTAACAGCCAGTGGGATTATCTTCAGGAACATGAGGTGGATTAAGTGGAAAAGGATACACAACATTTGTATAAATAGGGCAATCAAATCCATGCATCTGCCAATTTGAAGGAACTGCATCAATAAAGAAAATGAAAATCAAGTAAAGAGTAGTTCAAGAAAGCACATCTCCAGAATACTAAAAGTTCCAACAAAAAACTCCAGAAATACCTAAAGATAAAGAGAAACCAAAACAAATGGGCATTAGGTATTCTTCAAAGGTCAAAATGAGGAGCTTCTTTCTTCTTTTTTCCCCTTCAATTCTGTGGGGAAAAGGTATCAAATGAGATTGACAAATTAGCTATTTGGGAAGTTCTACGAATGTTACTTAGGGGTTTTCCTTGATTTACTTGTAGGCTTGTCAACAAGGGTGACTCCTCAAATGTGATTAAGTAGCAGCAAAAAAAGAAAAAAATGAAGACACATCATGGAGGTCGCATGCAGTTCTTGAAGAGAGTTTTCTACATCGTCAATTTAATTTCCTTTTTCATGGCAGAAATTCAAATGGAGCCAAGCTATTAAAGTAATGTGTGAGCAATGAGTACCACTGCAAATAAAGAACTTTTAAAAAAATAGAAATTATAACTACAATGATGTATGGAGCTGAAGTAACAGAAAGATATCAAATTAGGAAACAGTGCCATGGAAACCAAAAAAAAATCCTAATACATGAGAAGAACCATTATTGCTGTTTAAGATGCCTTGGGTACCTCCTACAAAAAACAAAAAATAGCCACAGTATGAAAATCAGAATATCACAAGTAGAATGAACAGGGAGAAAGGTAAAACCAACAACTGTATGTAGTAAGAAAGGGCGTGCTAGGTTGATAGTGATAAGAGGGCATGATTTGGATGAGAGAGGGGCTTCAATGATGATGTTGATGTTTCAACTTTTTATTTGAGAAGAAGCTTATCATGTTCCCGTTTATATGTTGTCACTAAAACAGATTACAGAAATCAGAATGAGCTGAAAATACAAGGTACAGCATACATCATCAATCATGTAAAAGAATCAAATTGTTGATGAGCATACAGAGCATGCTCGTCAAGGCATTCAAAAGATAATTAAACTTGCCTGGCAAAGTATCCCAACTAGTATCCTCAAAAGCATTATCAAAGAAGTTGACAGGAACACTTGTAGGACATGGTGCCAAAAAAAATTTCCAAAAGCCACTCAATGACTTAACAAAAGGCAAGTGTTTCACCCAACAAGCAGCACAATCAAGAGCACTAGAAACTGCATCATCATCCCATACAGCAGAGCTAGAAACCAGAAAATCTACTTTATTACGCTCACACCAGTACCTCAAAGATCCTGTCACAAAACAAATTGTTAAAATGCATTCAAATAACCATGTAACTTTCTGAAGGTTAACCACATGAGATTTTTCCAGATAAAAACCCCAACAAGAAAAAAAAATCAGCATCCAGCATTATATATGACATTATCAATTGGAAAGAATTACATGAATCTTAATCGAAGAAAATAAAATACACAATAGATAAATGCAAATATCAATGTATTCATTAGTGGGATAATAAACGATCTCCATAATGTTGTATGTAAATCCATGTTATGAGTAGAGGCCCTCCTAAATCCTAATAGCTGCCAATCTCAATGAAATTTTTCATGGCAGCAATGTTTGTTCACTTCAACATTAGGTTCTTGTCAGAGCTTGAACTATAAAACATTCATAAAAAGCTAAGTCAGGTACACAGAGATGGAAAACATTCTGGAAAATTGCTCAATGGCTTGTAGCAAAGTCCAAGATCGATTAGACAGAGATTTGTGAGCCAGTGAATTTTTTATCCAATTTATACAGCATAGAGAAGAAGTTTAAGACATAAGCAATTGGAATCAAGATAAAGCACAATCTATTAGCCATCCACCAATTCTGTTGGCTAACTTTGGTAAGTGTTCAAAATCAGTTGAGGTGAACATGCTTTCCACCTTTGACACCAGTTGAAGGTAAAAAAAAGCAACTGCACCATCTTATCTAATAGAGGCTGTCATAAGTTGAGTTTTGACATTAATTTTACAAGTAGCAAAGTATTTGACGTTAATTTTACTAATGTGTTAGAGTTATACACTGTTCATTACAAAAACAAGAAGGATCTAACAGTATTAGATGATGCACTTGAACATGTAATTATCACAGAAACAAAATGACCAAGGAAGATAAAGTTCATATGACTTATTTAACACAGCATTCAACAGCATCATCTATGTTTAGAAAAGGAAAGTTCTCATGTTATTTGTGTATGTCATTTAATTTTGACCCCTACACAAAGATGAGTATGAAGCATTTTAACTTTTTGCCAGAGTTCTAAAGTTGCTGCATTTATTCATGGCTTTTAAGACCACTAGGAAAGGTCAATTCTCCCAATTTCATAGCTCTTCCTTTTGAATATCATGGTTCATGGATATCCCCATCCCACATTAGAAGTGAGACTAATCCCATGGATACATGAAACCACCTGCAAGCTCTTCTTACAAAAGTTACAAGCTTTCGTGCAAAAGATGGGTTGGGATGTACCTTATGAGTGACTAGTAGATTATTCATAAGTAGTATTAGAGAGAAAGAGAACTAGTAACATTTTTTTGCACAAAGGGGTTGTGCTCAATTTACGTATGTAAGTGATTAAGCTCATCCACCCAGAAAAAATGAAAAAATGATGCCACTAAAAAGAAAGATCAATGGACAAATATGTGATGCCACTTGGTTAACAGAAGTAGCAAAAAAATCACATCATTGAACATCTCCATCTCATCCAAGCACCTTTTTTTCTTTTGAATCATGAAGACAATAGATAATTACTTTTTTTTTAACAGAGATAGATAATTACTTAGAGGAAATAAATTTAAGGAATGACAAGGCATACAAGAACAATGAACTATTCAACGAGCACGTTCAGGGACAGGATATAAATGGAATCAGCTTGTTCATAAAAAAAACCGAGAAAAATGCAAGAGGATAATGGTGAAAATTGTAGGGTTTTTCTTTTTTGTTCCATCCTCATGTTAGCCCACTTACTTTAGTTATATGGGTGGTTTTTCTTTCGCTTTAACAACCCCAACTCTATCACATCCTCTATCCACTGATACCACAAGTCAATTTGTTTAGTCCTGGAGTGATATACTCTATTCTTAACTATCACAATTAACTGCAAGTTCCCTTTGTTCTGAGCTCAAATCAAACAAGATATTCTTCATTGGCAACATCTCCTTGCATGCCTTGATTGCCACAATATAATTGGTCTCGAATACAACACACTTTTGCAACTTCTATTGTCATGAAAAACAATTTATTGAAAACGATATTTAGGATCACCTTAAACAATTGACTCCATCTACTTTGTTTGCACAGACTTACTTACATGGGTGGAAGAAGAATGGTATTACCTTCAATGGTATCATGGCAGCGCAATGTAACATGAGCATCTCGCTTTCTCCACTTAATGAAAGAAGGGTCTTCCCATATTTTGTGCTGAAGGTCCAAAGGCAAATGGAGTTGCCCAACAACAGAAGCCATTTTCAAATTTTAAGATGAAAATTGCAGAATCCTTTTATCTTCCTTGAGAAAGAAAATTTGAAATAGTGTCAGTCACATTTGTGAGTGAAAATAATATGATACAATAAATTGGAAGATCCAAAAAACGGCGTAACGTAGAAACGGCACAAGATTTTGCCATGAAAATAATCGAGTGTTACCCTTTACGAGTGGATCAGTGAGCAGAAATGGGCGTGGCTTGGCGATTCTCTCTCTCACACTGTCTCTATGGAATCTTGATTGGATCGAATGGTGCTTGACCTTTTTGGTTTGGTTTTACAGCCGCCCTGATCCAACATCCTACGTCAGAAATTATTTGTTGCTTTCGAAGGATTTTTTAAGAATCGTATCATTTTTTCCATTATTATCACCAAAATCTGCCATTATTACCATAATAAAAAGGCATTTTAAAAAATCTCAAAGCTATGACATCAGTATTTTTATTTTTTTAGGATGGGAGGTGTTCACCCATAGCAAGGTAATTCAATTGAATCTTACTCTAAAAATATTTTCATGCGAAGTAGTCTGTAATTGAGGTTTAGATGATTTAAACCCAAGACATTCCTTTAGATCTTGTTTCCAGACAATAATTTAGCTTGATTCTTTTGCAACTTTAAGAATAATGTTCAGAATTATATTCATGTAACATTGGATGGTAGTTAATTTATCTAGCAACTTGGTTAATAACCAAGGACAATGGCACACATTGGGCCTCACTCACAAAATTAGTTTGTATTAAAGTTTAGTTCAAACAGTTTAATGGTCTCATTTTAGCAGGTTTGAAAAGTCTTAATTTGTATATAATGTATATTTTTCATTTTAATTAGATAAGTGGAGTCATATATTTTAAGTCCTTTAAAGTTTTAACTTTTTTTACAATGAGAATTTATTCGATTAAATAAATGGACTTTAAAAGTCAAATTAATGTAAAATTAAATAGGAGTGCTTGGAGGTAAGTGAGTGTGAGATTTTATACATTTTGTACATTATTTCTCGCATCATTTCCATTAGTTAGCAATAATTCGAGTTGATATATATAAGGATAAGGATTTCTTATGCACTAGTGATTAAGTTTTAATTTAAATACTTTCCAGTGAAATTTACCTAAATCCATATGAATGAGTAGATTTGAAAGTTTGTGACTTATACACTGTACTTTCAAAAAATAATCTTAATTGATTGAATGAAACTACATTATTATAGACTAAAGAATTCAACTTTAACAGTATATTTTATAGTGAAAATTGATTATAGTAGATAAATAAATTATAAATTTTAAATTGGTGTCAAACTAGATATAAATTGTTAGATAAATATTTGTATCCGAATAAATTGAATGGACAATGGTCTAAAAGAAATTTGAATTTAAAAAGCATAGAGATGTATCTAGATACATTTAAATTGATATTATACTACTTTCTTGTAAATGTTCTGCACTCAAACAAGATTTCTCCATGAGCTTTTTCAGATTTACCATTTTGAAGACAATGCTAATATATTCATATTATGGGGAGATATATAGGCACTGGAAAAATCTATCTCTGCACACCCATTTTCGAATTTTTGGATGAAGTAAGTTTGTTTAAATGAATTTAGACGCAGGAGTAGAATGGTAACTTCACCCTAAACAAAAATGGATGTTTAGAGTTAGATTTTTCAAGTAACTATATAGCTGGCCCATATTCTTTGTAAAGTCAGATTTTTGAAGTGTCTATATGGCTGGCTCATATTATTTGTTTATGTCTATTGACTTGTTTCTAAAGCTTATACACACCAACAAAAGGCATGACCACTGATCCAATCCACAAGCTACTATTTCTCTCCTCTATCTCACTTATGTATTTCAATATCCTCCCTCCTTTATCCTCCAACATTTCCAGAACTTCTCCTTCCTCACTTAACCTAAAACCCAAGGCATCATTCCTTCTCCATATGGCAATAAAAGAGTACAGCTTGTCAACATTGAGATTTTGTTTGAGAATGAGGGATGCTTTTCCCAGCCATGCACAAGAGAGAAGCCATTCCAAGATCTTCCCCCTCTTGGAATGCAATGCCACCCAAAAATCTCCATTTGGGTTCCTCCTTATATTGTCTGGGAATCCTGGGAGATGAGCAAACACTTCAGTGGTTCCAGATTTTGAAGTACGAAGCCAATGCCTTAGAATTCTGCAATTAGTTGTCTCTGCTATTAAGATGAAGGAACCATCTTTGCTCAGTGCAACCCCATTTGGAAATGACAAGCCATCCAGAAGAATTGTTGTTTCCATGCTTTCTCTATCGTATTTCATTATCCTCCCTGTGTTGTCCCCACTGATGATTGCTTCCAAGAATTCCCTATAAAAATTGTTAGCAGCAGATGTCATTACAATTATCAATCTCTGATGGTGTGTATTTGGCTAATCTAAATCTCTACAAATGAGAATATCCAATCTAGTAAATCAAACTATTTTAAGCTATATATTTGTGAAAGTGGCAAAACTCTCAAATTAGTTAATTTGAAAAACCAACGACTCTATATAAAACTTGAAGCACTCTCCTCTCAACGGCTAGTTTTTAAGAGTGAGATCTTCTTCAAGAATGTTATTAAGTCATGGTTTTCTAATATGGTATCAGGACAGGTTCCACGTGCAACAATAGGATCAAGCTGCACGTGAGGGCAGAGTGTGAAGTGACAAAAGTCCAACATCGGTTAATTTGAGAAACCAATGACTTCATATAGCACTCGAGGTACCCTCCTTTCAACAAATCTGTCATATTTTGAAATTTTTTGTTGGATTTTAGAGATTTCGATAATTTCATTTGTCTATAAATTATGATCGAGATAGTCAATATGATTAAAAATTTAATCTTGACTGGAATTTTTTTTTTTAATTTATATGTGGAAATTATTTAATCCTTATAATATAATGGGCGAGAGTGTAATCATACTCATACCTCCTTTGGAATTGAGTACTGCTGTCGCTAAAGTAAATGGCTCCAGTCTCATGGTCCATGTCCAAGTCGTTGGTGAACCCAAGAGGCACACCTTGGGCCTGGGATACGAGTGGTAGGGCCCTCCCCCCATTTGGGCCCACCATGAGGAGTCCAAAATAGGCATCTGCCACGTACAAATCTCCAGTCTTCTCATCGAACCTAAGCCCCAAGGGTCGTCCACATATGTGCTCCATTTTAGAATCCACCTGCCACACTTTACATTCCTCCCTCCTGTATGTTAAAAAAATGGAAATTGGAAATCATTTTTTTTTTAACGAAGGGTAAATATCCCCAATAAATACAGAGGCAGCAAATAAGAAAGGCGCAAAGAATCAAAACAAAACCCACAGTCTCCTCTAAACAAAGCCAAAAAAAAAAGCAAATGAGAACAACCCATAAAAAGATCAAAATCTATAAATTAGTATTAAACACTCAAGAACAAAAAAGAGACTCTATACAAAAACTGGAAATCATTAGCCCACCACATGACCCATAAAAATGTACAATTTGCTCAACATGCACAACTCTATACAAAAGATTTGGTACTTTTCAAAAGGTTGATGGGAAAGGTAACACTTAAAACTATTTACTTCATAATTTTAAATTGGGTGTCCATCTTAACATGGACATTATCTTTTAGGAGACACGGATTTTAATCAACTTTCTATTTTGCCCTCCATCTATCCTCAAAAATCGATTCACTTTCCAGTGAATCAGTTCACTCATCGATGCACCGAACTAGACTCTTTCCATTTTCAAGTGAATCAGTTCACTCATCGGTGCACTGGACAGGTGAACTAATTTACTAGAAAGTGAATGGAATTCTGTGGGGGCAAAGTGAAAAATCTGAAAAATCCGTGCTTCCTAAAAAATAATGCCTATGTTAAGATGGACACTCTTTTAAATTGTGCAGAACATTATTAAAATGTTTGTTATTTATCAATTTATCTTTGCATTGTTCTTATGACAATAGTTGTTGATAATACTATAAATTCTTTACCATCTGAATAATAGACAATCCAAATTCATAAAATAAATCATTCAAAAACAAAATCATAAAGTTAAGACGACAAGCTAGATATTTCTATCAATTATTTATCTAATATGTACAATGCCCACGTAGCCTATGCATTTGTCTCACCTTGTGTGCAACATGTGGGTGCCTCACAAAACTTATCATTTCGTCGTCTCACCTCCCAATAATGTTGCTCTTGACTTTACAATATAATTTGCAGTGGTGTGGAATGAGAGAAATAAGAATACTTTTATTCAGCTCATTTAAATATTGTCAGGGTAGGCCCTTAAAGATCTCTTAAAATCTCACTTAATTGTGTAGGCGTCATTTTGTCGGGGCTCTAGGCGGCAACATATGCTGTTTATGTCTAGGGTCGGCCCTGAATATTGTGTAATATATTTCTCTTAATAAAATATATATAGCAATTGTTCGCAAATAGTGAGTATCAAATGACTGAAAAATTCGAACATGAAATCTCTATTTTCTGAACTAACCATGGGCTCTCACCAAGTCACGGTATAAATTTGACTTTTGTAGTTTTGTGATACTTGGCTTTGCTCAACCTCACAGTTTTAAGATAATTAAATGAAGTAATAGTGTCTACAGGCACGCATCTACGCTATGCCAAACATGGAAAAGTTGATGATGTGGCCACCATGTGTGCCATGCAAAGACTTAAAAGAAGTACAGTTGGTTTTATTTGAGTGGGGGAGTTGGGTGATTCAAGCTCTTCATTGATGATCATCAAACTCCTGATGCATCTGTGATTAAAAATCCTCCAATACGGTAGAGTCTTTAGGGATTTTAGAAAAGGAATTTAAAAAAAAATAAAGGAGAGTCATATAAATACTCGAAAAATCTTTTTCAACACACTCATTTTCCAAAAGTAAGATTTTAAATGAAGTCGTTTCTCTTTCTAAAATCACCTAAAATCATGGAGTTTATAAAATTTAGAGTAGATGAATTTTAATACCTTATTTATAGAAATTGATTGAGAAATGGCTTCGAAGGAATTCCTATTTCATTCGAACAAATGAATTCGTTTGGAGGAAATATGTTGTATAGTGAGATTTTCAAACGAGACCGTTTTTTTACTGATTTCTACAAACAATGTATCAAAATTCATCTACTATGAATTTTATGAACTCCGAGATTGATTTTAAATGAAAAGGGTATAGTTTTAGACTTTAAAAATCGTACCCAAATAATTAAGGAACTTCCCTCTTAATTCTTTAGGTACTATTTTTGAAACAAAAAACTATACAATTTTTATTTAAAATAAGTCCCGGATTTCATAAAATTCAGAGTAGATTAGAATTTTGATACCTTATTTATAAAAATTGATCGAGAAATGACTTGAAAATCCCACTTTATAGTCCACTTAGTTCGAACGAATATTTGAATTTGTGGGAACTAATTTTTTCATTCGGTCAAGAGTATCTGGCATTTTTAAGTGAAAGGCCAAAAGAATAATTTTTATCAATTTTTTGAAAACACGTGTCTAGAGAAAGATTTCCCTGGTGTCTATATGGGCTCCCAAAATAAATTACATTTGAGTTTCTTCACGTAATTCAATAGATATTATAAAATCAATTGCATATAATATAGATTCCCAGTCGAAACCAGGTATCAGAGCACATGAGAGGGGGGAAGCAGGGCTGATTTTTTTAATGTTTTTTTACTATTTTTCATTGAAAATGATTTCCATTCTAAATAGAGAGCTTACTATTTTCTATCCTACCTGCTTTCAGTATATTGAAAATGAAAAAAAGGAAACCCTATCAGAACATTTAATTTTTTTAATTGGCTGATGAAAGCCAAAGATTGGACGGCTAGAAGCCATTTTACCCATAATTTGGATCATCAGCCGTGGGGCCTATTTGCTCAAATTGTTAGCTCTTCAGTCCACAATTCACAATACTGACCATTATGAACGTACTGATACACAACTTTGGAGTTCAGAATCAGATGGAACAGTAAGTTTCGAACCGTTACATCGATTTCCTGTTCCTCCCAGTTCTTTGGTTTTTTTTTTTTTTTTAAGTAAAAGTGGGAACAGATATGCAGATAACAGAGTTGCATTCACAAGAGAGAAATCTACTAAATACTGACAGCAGTATAAATATAAATTTATTTTAAAAAGAAAGAAATTTGTTCAACCTACAGGAGAAAGAGGAACCAAAATTCCTTTCCCGAAACACCCTTCCATGACTAAACCTTTGAAACAAAATGGGGTTTCGGGGATTTCACACGATTTGCGAAAGACAAACATGTTGGATAAAGTAAATCAAATTCTTTATAAATCTCTAAATCTATCAATTAATATTTAAATAATCACTTGATACCTTTTGTATTTTTTATTGGTGGATATGACATTTTTGATATATTAATTAGATATTGTCTAATAGAAAATATGATAGAAACATTTTATAGACCAATGTTTCAGTTGATATATTCAACATATTAGCCAATATATCATATATCTCAAGTTCAGAAGAAAAAAAATATTGATAAATAAATTAAAAGAAAAAGGAAGGAAACATTTAAAATGTAACAGGAGACTGACTGGGGAGAAGTGACTGCAAATTCATTCCACACACGTTCCTTGCCATTCCACCGTAAGATCCGACCATCTGATACACCAGTGTAGGGGCCTCCACCGTAGGGATCGAAGGCGAGGCTCTCGGGCCCAACGGCTCCGATGATCGGAAGTATCTCTGAGTCATGGAGGCTTCCACGGCCGGGCCCCCTTGGCAGGTGAGAGGGCCTGAAGGGATGGAGAAGAACAAAGGATAAGATAACAGAGAGGAATGCCACTGCCATGGCAGTCGGGAGTAGCTTCAACGTCATGGCCTGTTACTTGCAAGAGCAGAGATGGCAAATGGCAAGAGTCTCCATTCAAGTTTGTATTAAATATTAACAAGGTTTGAAAAAATAGTGTGGTGGATCAACGGTACACCAGAGCAGACGAAGACAAATGACATGTACCGACTAGTATTTTCAAAGAAAATTAAAGTGATTGAATAGGATGGGAAAATGATTTTATTAATGATATAAGTCAAACAGAATTATTATATCTTTCTAAGATAGATCTAATTTTGATATGATTTATATAATTAGATCAATGTTCTTATTATTTTCTACACCTTTCATAAAAAAATATATTGTCCCTCTCAATGTTCAAAGAACTATTTATCTGAGATTTAAGGAGTATTTTTAGATTTTTTTTAAAAAATTATCTAATGGACCATCGTGACATGAAGATGTTTGTATGAAGTAGTTTAGTGAAAAACTTTTTAAAAAAGGGTGGAAGATGATAACTATGAATTTAAAATATTTAATAATATGTGCATGGTGATTAGTGATTACTAATCTAAGTTTAATAATCTGGTGTTCAGTCCCTGTAATTGGGTGCCAGTCATACACTTTAACATGAAGTCATGAAAGGAAAGTTTTGTCATTGGAAATTTACATGTTACAATTTGCAGTGTTATCACCTTATCGGGAAAGAACATTATTCTACCTTTAGGATATTCCTTCGGAGGAGAAAAGAATGAGATAAACTTAAGTGACAAAACTTGTGGCATCATTAAAAAAATGTCTTAGCTACTTTTATGAGATTACTTTCATTTATGTTGTGTATGAATTAAGAGGTTTATACGAATTTGTAAAATTAGTCACACTTTCAATGTAGGATGAAGATATGCCGTTCTAAAAAGAAAAAGTTGTAGTCACACCATGTGTGTGTCTACTTAGACGTCGTAGCTAAAACATAATTGTGTGTTAGAGGATAACTTTAGTGACTTGACAACTAGAGTTTTGGATTCGAGTTTCATAATACTTTGATACTCGTGGCTTGTAGGGGGACTATATGTTTTGAGAGTTTTATCTAATACTCTTGTACTCACATAAAAGTGAGGTCTTATAATTATTTGTCATAAAAAAATAAAAGCAAATATATGAATAGAAAATTATTTGTCATCAGTCGTGATTTTTACGCTATAATAATATTAATTACATATCATATATTATTATTATTTAGAGACCAAACACAATTTCGGTATGTATAGTTGAAAGGTTACGGTTCAAAGGTATTAAAAAGAGAGATTAGACATTTTAAAATATGAAGGTAAGAGATAATTGATATATTAGAGACTGCCTGTATAATCTACGATAGAGTTAATTAAAGAAAATTGTAAAAATGTTGACTTATGATAATGATGATAATAATAATAATGAATAGTAATTATTTAATTACACGACATTATCTGAGCACAAATGCTTTTGTTAATTGCAAGAGACTCATATGATATTCTTTTCCTATTTTTAAGAAAATAGGGTTAAATTATTGCAATTAATGAAAAAAATTGTTATCTGCAGCGGTCTTTATGCTGAAGCCATCACATCACAATCACAAGAATGTTATCTTCAGCCTAGAAGTCAGAAATCAATGGCTCACCTTGCCCTTTATTTCTTATCCTATCCATCCAAACATAATTTAATATATTTTTTTTTAAAAAAAAAAATTGTTGGATGCCGCATGATATCTAACGTAAAATCTTCATGGTTGAGCCTACCATCCCTAAAACAGACTAAAGTTATGAACTCAAATCCGTAAAATCTTGAGTTCACTACCCTTAAGGCGTACCAAAGTTAAGCCATATAGGCTCAAATTCAAAACCTCCAGAGACAACCGATTAAACTACCCGGTTTGATATTCAGACCAAATGCTTATTTGTTTGTTTTTAAAAAAAAAACTTTTGTACAAATATCCAGTGCAATAATTGTTGTAATGGGTATAGGGACGTCGAAATTGAGACTTGCCCCACAATGTAAAAGTGTTATACAGGACAAAACTATAAAATATTTGGATTTTTTTTATGCCATGCATAAGAGCTTCATATAGGATTTAAATTTGAATAATTTTACATTGTTAAAATTATATATATTTTTGAATTTGAATTCAACCTTATATAATATTCATTTGATGTATTCTCACCATTTAATTAATCAAAATAGCTAAAAGTTTTAATTAATAATTTGTTTTCAATCTTAAAAAATTAAAGAGTACGATAATTTAACTGATCTTATTTTTTACAATAGGATAACCGTCACATTAATCTATCTAACTATATGAGGGCAGACCCAACCCTTTAATGTGTGGGTTTAGATCATTCAAATGTTTTAACTAAGACGTCTATCACACCTACCCATTAAATATTAAACTTGGTGTTTATGATCAATGTAAAGTCTTTAATTTAATTCGAGAGGTTATTTCCCCACTTATTTGAAGAAAATAATTTTGTAAATATATATATATATATATTCATGTCATCCAACAAATATAAAAGTCAAATATTATAATCAACATTTTTTAAAGTTATTTTTAGCCATCAGATTTAAATCCTTTAAAGTCAAGATGAAACCCATTCATCTATTATACACTGCATGTTAAAAATGTGATGTTGTCTCGAGCCAGGGTCAAGCTCATTTTCAATGCCAAATTTTTTTTACTTGAATTAGAAATTGGGTCGGGCTTACCTTTAGTGCATGAAAGTCTGAATTTTTGCCAAATATAATTTTCTTTAATTGATATAGTGTAAAATATATAATTTATTTAACAAAATTTTTATTTTATAGAAGTATTGAACTCGACGAGTGTTCCATTGAAGACTAATGAGTCCAATCAAGGAAAATTGATGAGCTTGCTTTCTGAATCTATGCTCGGATTTATAGAGGGAAGAAAGGACCTCAAACCCAATTCCAGACCCATTTACACCTAAATTAAAGCCTATTTGCATCAATTTAGGATCTCGGCCCGTTTAATCTTTATTATTTGTGACAGCTTTGCTGCTTCGCCAGCACTTCATCGCCACAGGTCCACAACCACCTCTTCCAACTTCCGAAGTTTCAAGGGGGATGTTAGGTGCAGCACGTGCCATACACCCTTCAGTACAGCATTTTAAGAGTCTCATATTGTATGATTTTGAGATATATTGATTATATATATGATAAAAAAAATAGTTTAAATTTTATAGTCTGTTTAAAATGCTAAACTGCATCTTGACTAAAATCATAAAATAATGACGATACATATAGTTCACAGTTTTTTTTTTTTTAAAAAAATCAATCATCAATTTTTTATAATTTATATCAAATAAAAATAATTTTAATTTAAATAAAATTTATTATTACAAATAGATTTTTAAAAGTCAATTTTTAATTACTATGATCAATGAAAAGTTCTAAAGAAAATTTTTTAAAGTTGATTTGAGAGCCATGTGTTTGTTTGTAAGCCATCGTATTGATAGATTATAAGTCTGCAAATGAAGTTTATTATATATTTTCAAGATTAGTCTTTTAAGTAGGATAATAAAATAAAATTAAATATAAGTATTCTTTTATACATTCAATAATATAATTTATTCAATCTTTTTTTTTTAAACTATTCCTTCTATAAATTTTCTTTTATAGTTATTTTCTCATGACCTATTTTATCAAAGAGATTTTTTTTAAAAAAAATATATCTTATCTTTTGAATTTATTTAAAAAAGTCTCAATTTTTAAAACTCTAAAAATGTCCTGACTTTTGATAAATTCTTCAAATACTCTTTTATTATATTTATGAAAGGTTTCAAAAATCATCTATAAAAAGTTTACACTATAAATTATTTTATAGAATTTATAAGAGACTATTTTTTTTTTAATATATGTTGTATACTTAGTTTTTTAATTCAATTCTGATTTGATATTCAAATATACTGTTGTTGTAGATTCAACCTGAGCTTGTTTGTTTTGTTGATTTTAATATATTTTAATTTAAATATTTTAAAAGATATTATTAATTTATAAAAATTATTTTTTAATAACCCTATTGACCACTAAGTGCCTATCGCATGCATCTCAAAGTTTATGTAACACGTGCCACACCGAACTCGGACTCAATCGCTTCTCCCACAGTTTCCATCCCCAAGGACAGAAGCGCTCCCCTCGATCCCATGTTCTAACTCGGATATTCAGAAACCCTAAAATTGGCATTCCGGACCCTAGAACTGACAAATCCTGCAATGCCAGGCCCCCCTCCGGACGACCATATGCACCAGCACAAGCTCTGCGGCTACTTCTGCACCCTTCTTTCTGTAAATCCCCCAAAATCCCACCCCTCCAAAATCCCAACTGTTCCCACTCCCTGCAATCTCTTCTCCGATGAATCTGACATCGGTTTCCGAACCGAAGAAGGCTTCCTCCTCCTCCTCCCCCTTAAGGCAATTCCAACAGAAATCAGCAGCGGTGACGCTGGTGGCAGTTCTTTGTCGTCACCGCGGAAGTGGAAGCGGGGGATTGGGATTGGAAGCGGGAACAAGAACGTGGTGGAACAGATTCATTCGTTGGCGATGAACAAATGTTTGAAGATAGCTGCAAGTGTAGTGAATGTTACGGTGCGCGGGGACGGTGGTGGGGATACAAGGGCGGTGGTGCTTGTCGATGTGTATTTGCCTCTGGCAGTTTGGTCTGGTTGGCAATTTCCCAGGAATCGGACAATGGCTGCGTCTCTTTTTCGACATTTGAGGTTTGATTGTTCTTGCTCTATTTTGTGGATGACTTAGCGACTGTGACAATATGATTTTTATAAAATGAGATACCATTGTTATCTTTTTTCGTAGTTCAGATTGAAAAAAATACCACTATCACAAACACGACTTGTGGACTTGTGGGAGTTGTCCTGTTGCATGTAATTTTTTCCTGTACTGGTAGAGTAAAAAGGATAGTAACTGTGGCAATAATGTTTTTCATAAAATGGTGGAAGAACTTGCTTTTTTGCACTATATGATGACCAAAAGAAAAATTGTGTCTTTGTTTGTTAAAAATAATGTGGGATTTAGACTCCACTCCTTAAAGGGGAACTTATATTTTTTTATTTAGAAAAATGCCCTTTATTTAACCATGCAAACTGTAACTTTCAATTGAGGGCATTTTGTTAATTAATAAAATATTTATATACCCTTTTATTACAACATGTGGATAGGCCTTCACTTCTTCCCCCCACCACACACACACAAAAAAAAAAGAGGTGGAAAAAAGAAAAAAGGATAAGATAAAAAGGAGATGAAAGTCCACCTGCCAAAGAGAAAACATCAACGAGATCCTTCTGTCTTCCCAAGTTCCCAAGAAAGGAGTTCTAAACTAACTTACGATAAGGCCAACCATATTTAAAGAAGTTATAAACTATAATGAACTCTATTTGACTTTCTGACTTGAAGGAATTGTATGCCTCAATTTAAGGGTTTACTCCAGGAATCAAATGCTCCACCTAACATTAGTTTGCCCAGCCTTATTTCCAATCTTGTTCCAACTTATTTGAGTGGTTCCTTATCCACATACTGGATGAATTGGAGGCCCACCAAGCAGTTTTATCTATAGGACCACTAAAAGCACCTGGGCTTGATGGGTTCTCAGCTTGTTTCTATTAACACTCATGGGGCTTCCTTTTTTTTTTTGAAAGGTTAAAATTTCATTAAAAGAACAAGAATACAAAAGATAAAAAGAGAAGAGTACAAATGGGGCCCAAGAGGTATAGACCAACAAAAACTTTCAAATTACAAACACCCACAGAAACCAAAGCAAAAATAAAAGCACAAAGACTATCCACCCGATATGTGAAAAGTACCCCTTATAGTTCCATCTACACCATTCTTCGCAAAAAAGTCCGCCACCCCATAAGCTGAACGGCTAACGAGCGAGAACGAAACCTCCATTGACGCCACCAACCCCTTTATCTCCCGTATCAAAGTAGCAAGCCTCCACGGAGGACGCTTCTCCCCTTTAGCCCATCTAATGGCATTGGTGGAATCGCTCTCAACTACTAATTTCACCCCCTCTAAAACAGACCCTAAGGATAAGGCTCTCCGTATACCAAGAAGTTTTGCCTCATTAGATTCTTTAGACCCCACAGATTCTGAAAAGACAAGAATAATGGAACCCAAATGGTCTCGAAGAACGCCCCCAATACCAGCCGGACCCGGTTTACCTTTCGAGGCCCCATCCACATTAAACTTAAAAACACCACAAGCCGGAGGAGACCACTCAACTTTCGTCCTTACTTTCCTCGGTCTATTCTTTAAGCAACCCTCCCAAGCTTGGAATAAATCATTGGCTTTAATGTCCTTGAATTCCTTATTAGCACAGAGCCTACATAATCTCCACTTCGCCTTATGAGAGATACCATTAAAATCCGCCTTCAACCCTTCGAAGACCCTTAAATTCCTTTCCTTCCAAATTGACCATACTACCACGGAGGGAATCAAGTTCCAAGCAAGCTTCTTCCTATCTCTCAATCCAGATATGAGCCAGTATTCCATAATCCCTTCCAACGTTCCAGGACAAATCCAAGATACTCCCATAAGTTCCAAGAAAAAACTCCAAAGTCTCCACGTCACTGGGCATGTGACTAGGAGGTGATCGATAGACTCGTCCTCTAGCTCGCAGAGTGGGCACTTAGCATCACCCTCCTCCAATAATAGACCTCTTCTCATAAGTTCCACTCTAGTCAAAATCTTCTTCTTCGTACAACACCAAGTAAACATTTGGACTCTAGGGGGAGCCAAGGATTTCCAGATAAGAGTCTTCGAGATCACATGACCAATCATGCTGTGGGAAACTGCCTCAACTAAGGATTTGACTGAAAAAAGACCAGACGAGTCTCCCGTCCAAACAAGCTCATCATCGCAATCTAAGTCCATCGGAAAATCTTTCAACATCACTTTTAGATCATTTAAGCTTTCAACCTCCTCATATTAATAACACTTTTAAGCTTTCAACCACCTCATATTAATAACACTTTTCTTGTCCTCTCCAAAATTACGAATCCAACAAAGGTGGATTACTTTTATCACATTAGTCTTTACAAGATCATTTATAAAGTTATGTCAGACATCTAGCGTGCATGGAAAGAATGCGTTGATCTTGCCTAAACTCATATGGTTTCTTATGCCATATTACTTGCACCTCCGTCGGTGGCTATTTTACCATTTCTTATTACTTGCACCTCCGTCGGTGGCTATTTTACCATTTCTTTTTCCTGTAGCTCTTTCATTTCTGCTTTGTATTTTGTTTTGCGTCTCTGGTGCTCTCTATCTTTTATTATATATATATATGTGTTTTGCGTCTCTGGTGCTCTCTATCTTTTATTATATATATATGCACACGCACGCACGCACGCACGCACGCACGCCATTTCGAAAAAAAGAGAAGATCATTTAATGGCAAGGATCAACGAATTTGGGAGATTGACCTTCATGGTATCTTTTCTGTGAGGTCATTATGTCAAAAACTTTTGATGACAGGTGAGGTCTCTTCAATGTATCCGAAACTTTGGAAGGGTTTGGCTCCATTAAAGGTTAAGATATTTAGTTGGGTTGCTGGTCTAAATAAATTTTTTGGCTCCATTAAAGGTTAAGATATTTAGTTGGGTTGCTGGTCTAAATAAATTTTTGACAATGGATAAACTGTGATTACGGAAGATGATAATTGTGAATGCTTGCCCTTTATGTTTATCAGATGCTGAATTGGTGGATCATCTGCTCCTACATTGTAATTTCTTATTGCAGATATGGAGGCATTTTTTTCCAACTCTTGGGTATGGATTATTGTCTACCTTGCTCATGGTGTCAGTTGTTCAATGAAGTGATAGTCGTTTCAGGTACCTCTTTCCGTCGTAGTTTGTGGTCAATGATTGTTTTGTGTATTATTTGGTCAATTTGGTTGGAACACAACAGAAGGATTTTTCAAGGATGTTATAGATCAATTATGAATCTCTTGGAAGTTATGATCAGTTATGAATCGCATGGTGGATGGTTGGCTTGGGAAAGTACAAAGAGATATTGGTCTCAGACTTGAGTAGGGACTAGGCATCAAAAAATAGTATTATTCATCGGCAAATTACTAGACCTCAAGTATCTTGGTCTCTTCCAGAAGTTGGTTTTCTCAAGTTAAATTTTGATGGGAGTTGTAGACGTGAATGTGGTACAACATGATATGGTGGGGCCATTTGATGTTGGATCTATTGTTGTGTCTTTTGGTGGGTCAATTCCAAATGGATCAGTGAACGAGACAGAACTATTCGCTTTATAGAGAGGCATTATGGAGCTGGAGGAATTAGGAGTTCAATGCAAGTCCTAGCCCATTTTATTGTAAAGTCTACTTTGATCTATAAAAATCATGCTATTACCTTTTCAAAGACATATAATTCTTCATAAGTGGGGCCAAATGGCATGACAAAGGGTTTTGTGTTGGGAACTGGGGAAAAAGAAGAGAGAGGGGGTGGGGTGGTTGGGGGGTTGTACTTTTCTTTTTTTATCTTGTAGTTCTTGCTTCTTGTTTTTTCACCTTTGGATGGTCCAAGCTGTTCGCTCCTGTAACGCCCCGTCCCTCCAGCACAATATTGTCCGCTTTGGGCCCTCACGACTTTGTTTCTGGCTAGCAGATCCAAGGAATGCTCCCAAAAGGCGTTGTGGTTGAAGGAGGAAGCCAACATCTTATATATCAGTGAGATCCACTGGCCATAGGCGATGTAGATACAGACGAACACACCCAGCGCCTCTCATAAGAGCCTGGCGAATTTCTATCCAAATGTTGGATGTCCTAGCCTTATGGTTGGGCCCCCTCTGGGGTGGGATATTACAATCCATCCCCCTTAAGACCCCCCCATCTCTATCTGCAGGACCATACACTGCATCCTTAATTTGAGTGTTGAACCGTACTCTGATACCATTTGTAAGGCCTTGTCCCTCAAGCATAATATTATCCGCTTAGGGCCTGCACCCAGGCCCGCACAACTTTGTTTCTGGCGCGTAGACCCAAGGAATGCTCCCAGAATGCCTTGTGGTTGAAGGAGGAACTCAACATCTTATATACCAGTGAGATCCACTGGCCATAGGCGATGTGGGATACAGACAAACATGCCCAGCGCCTCCCACAAGAGCCTGGTGAATTTCTCTCCAAATGTTGGAGTCCTGGCCTTATGGATGGGCCCCCTCTAGGGCGGGGTATTACAGCTCCTACTTGTGAATTGGTGTATGGCCCAATTTTACACCCATACCCATCCTCTTGCCATATTGTTTTTTGAAAACCCTAGAAATTTTGACCTAGGAAAGTTCCTTAAATCTTTGGACTCCTCAAATCAAGGGCTAGGATTGGGAGTTTGGGCTGATATTTGGTCCACAGCTGATCCTGCCAAATCTTCCATCTCATCTCTCCACTTCATAGAAAAGAGGTCGCACTGTGCAACCAGTTGCCCCTAATCACTCTTTATATGTCATGCTAGGAAGAGCATCAGTAGAAATATCATGTAAAGTATACTAGAAAACAAAGATATATGGCACCCTTCATAACATGAATTGACACATTGTTGAATTGGATTATTTTATTCTTATGTGTAAATGATATGCTTAAATTTGTAAACTTTTTTGTCATTTATCTAAGTACTCTATTATTTTTTGTGCCGCTAACACAGTTTATGTATTATTTTTACAGTTGTAACTGGGAAGAGAGAAATTCATTGCTTTCTTGTGATGGAATTTGCAAATACATTGTTGGAGAGGAAGATCTCATTTGGAACAATTCTGGCTGTCATGTTCTAGGGTGTAAAATGCATCAAAATGAGTCCGGATCAGCTAGGAAAGGGTTGTTTGAGCTTCATGAAATCTTTAAGAGTTTACCTGCAGTTGGGAAGGAGGGAAAGCTATATTCTACCAGGGTAAAGCCAGCAAATGCTTCTCTTGATTCTGGCATCTGGGATGTCTCCGATGATGTGCTGACTAATATACTGGCTGCACTTGGCCCAAAAGACCTTGTTAGGGTTGCTGCCACCTGTCGCCATCTAAAGTCTTTAGCTGTCTCGATCATGCCATGTATGAAGCTTAACCTTTTTCCTCATCAGCAAGCAGCTGTTGAGTGGTTGCTTCATCGTGAACGCAATGCTGAGGTCCTTGCACATCCCTTATATATGGATTTTTCAACCGAGGATGGATTCCATTTCTATATAAATGCCATCTCTGGTGAGATATCCACTGGCATGGCCCCTACAGTCATGGATTTCCGTGGAGGAATGTTTTGTGATGAGCCAGGCTTAGGAAAGACCATAACTGCCCTCTCCCTTATATTGAAGACACAAGGAACGTTGGCAGATCCACCACCTGGAGCTGAAGTGATATGGTGTACGCATAGTGCCGACCAAAGATGTGGATACTATGAAGTCGGTGCTGAAAACCTTACCACTGGTAACTTCATGTCCTCATGGAAAAGATTCGTGGGTCAAAATGGAAGGAGGGGACAGGTCCATCCTGACAAATCCTCACCAGATTCTGGTTCTATGGGAAGCTCTCCATCTCTTTCATTAAAGCAAGCCAGATTGATGTGTTCTGAAGTATTTGCAGGGCCTGCAAATTACTCATCTTTCACAGGCCCACAAACTTTGCCTGCAACGCGTTTACCCCGATGTACCAGGAGCTTGAGTCATGTGAAGAGAAACTTGCTGGATTCATTTGAAGAAAGTTCTTCCCCTGCTGACAAGATTGCAAAGAAGAATGTGGTTGGCAGGGCGTGCGTTTCGTATGGTCCAGCAGGAAAGTCATTGTCAAATTGGGTCAATACATCTGCCAGTCTATCCAAGAGTTGCAAGACTAAGAAGGCGAACACTGGTTCTGAAAATAATGAAACTTGGGTTCAGTGTGATGCATGTAGAAAGTGGCGGAAGCTTTCTGAGAGAGCTATACCAGATGCTACAGTAGCCTGGTTTTGCAGTATGAACAGTGATCCCTTGCATCAGAGTTGTTCCACTCCAGAGGAGTCTTGGGACTACAACCGTTCCATTACACACTTGCCTGGGTTTTATACTAAAGGAACACCCCAAGGGAAGGAACAGAATGTATCATTCTTCACAAGTGTGCTTCAAGAGCATTGCATGCTGATAGATTCTGAAACAAAGAAAGCACTTAATTGGCTGGCTAATCTTTCACATGACAAATTGGTGGAGATGGAGACAATTGGGTTAAGGCGTCCTGTTGTTCATACACAATATGCTTCAGGCATAGATACCCATGGTTACCATAAAATATTCCAAGCATTTGGTCTGCAAAGAAGGGTTAAAAAGGGTACAAGTAGGTGGCATTATCCACACAATCTTGACAACTTGGCATTTGACATAGCTGCTCTTAGAATTGCTCTTACTAAGCCACTAGACTTACTTAGGTTATATTTATCAAGGGCAACCCTTATTGTTGTCCCTGCAAATTTAGTTGATCATTGGAAAACCCAAATCCGAAAGCATGTCAGACCTGGGCAGCTACGTGTTTTTGTCTGGACTGATCAAAAGAAGCCCTCTGCTCACAGTCTTGCATGGGACTACGACATTGTCATTACCACCTTTAACCGGTTGAGTGCAGAGTGGGGTCCACGCAAAAGGAGTATACTGATGCAAGTTCATTGGCTTAGAGTGATGTTGGATGAAGGTCACACACTTGGGTCCAGCCTCAGTTTGACAAACAAATTGCAAATGGCCATCTCCTTGGCAGCTACAAATCGATGGTTATTAACTGGGACACCAACTCCGAACACACCCGCCAGTCAAGTAGCTCATCTTCATCCAATACTGAAGTTTCTTCATGAGGAAGCCTATGGACAGAATCAGAAATCATGGGAAGCCGGCATCCTTAGGCCATTTGAGGCAGAGATGGAGGAGGGGCGGTCACGCCTTTTTCACCTACTTCAGAGGTGCATGATCAGTGCGAGGAAAACAGATTTGCGAGCAATACCTCCTTGTATAAAGAAAGCAACATTTCTTGATTTTACGGAAGAACATGCTAGGAGCTACAATGAATTGGTTGTTACCGTTCGGCGCAATATTTTAATGGCTGATTGGAATGATCCATCTCATGTTGAATCTCTCCTCAACCCCAAACAATGGAAGTTCCGGAGTAACACAATTAGGAATGTCAGACTATCTTGTTGTGTAGCTGGTCATATTAAAGTAACTGAAGCTGGCCATGATATTCAGGAAACAATGGATATACTAGTAGAACAAGGTCTGGATCGTGTTTCAGACGAGTATGTTTTTATAAAATATTCTCTTCTAAATGGAGGTAACTGTTTCAGGTGAGGGTGTCATCAGTATAATGCTTTTCTATTTGATGGTCTGCTTGAGTATATATCTAAGTTGCTCATGCTATTTTTAGGTGTCAAGAGTGGTGCCGTTTACCTGTAATAACACCTTGTCGGCATCTTTTATGCCATGACTGTGTTGCTCTGGACAGTGAGAAATGTACTTTTCCTGGATGTGGATATTCCTATGAGATGCAAAGTCCTGAAATATTAACCCGTCCAGAAAATCCTAATCCAAAGTGGCCTGTCCCTAAAGATCTGATTGAGTTGCAACCTTCATATAAGCAGGCATGCAATATTTTTTATTTAGTTCAATTTTCTTTCTATCTCTGTATCCTAACTTAATTCAGTATATGCTTATCTGAAAAAAAAAAAGGGAAGAAAAGAGGATCACACATGACTCTTTCTGTATTAATACAGGATGATTGGGATCCTGATTGGCATGCAACATCAAGCAGCAAAGTTGCTTACCTTGTAGAAAGGTTGAAGGCTTTGCAGGAGTCTAATAGAAAGATGGGTTACTGTGCAGATGAATTTGATGCTACAAAGCCTTTTGACACATTGCTTTTGTCCTCTCAGAGAAGACAATGGAATATGCACCTGAATACTGAAATTGGGTCAAATGATGTGCCTCATAAAACACTGCCGGAGAAAGTGATTATATTTTCTCAGTTTCTTGAGCATATACATGTCATTGAACAGCAGGTATATATAACTACTGTTGCAGTTGGTGTTGTGACAATTTTGCTCACTTTATATTAGATTACACTCAATGTGTAAGGAGTCAGTTCTTTTTACTTTCTTACAGTTAACAATTGCTGGAATCAAGTATGCTGGAATGTATAGTCCAATGCATTCAAGCAACAAGGTATGCTGCTATTTGTTTGTCTTCCTACTCAAATCTTCTTTGGGACTCATTCTATTTAGGTAGTCAAATGCATTAAAAAAATAAGGCTTTTATTTGTTTATCTCTTGACTTGTAATTTCTTCTCTGGGACTAATTCTGTTTAGCTCTGCTCAGATGAAATCACTGATGACCTTTCAATACAATGCTAATTGTATGGCCCTTTTGATGGATGGAAGTGCTGCCTTAGGTCTTGATTTGAGCTTTGTTACACATGTATTTTTGATGGAACCCATCTGGGATAGAAGGTAAGACTTCTATGTACAATACATTGATAACAATGGGGCAATTTGGCATCTGCTGGCAAAGTCGTGCATTGGCATCTGGCCTAGTCTTTCTTTTTTATTAAATAAAAAACTCATGGAGATGGGTGCCTGTGAATTTTGTAGTCTCGCCTCCTTGCCAAGGATAAGAAGTCCTCTCAAGACTGGATTTACCACATTTTGATGATTATGGTTGTCTTTAGATGAGGGTTAAGGGAGGGAAACGAGAGGTTTCCTTTCTTTTCTCCTATTTGGTATTTGCCTTGTAGGAGAAAAGCCGTGCCTCCTTTTCCCCTACTTGCATCTCCCCTTCACTTTTTTGGATTTCCTTGCCTCAAGAAGGGAAACTCAGTTTCCCCTCCATTCATTCCTTCTCTTTCTTCGATTTCAAGTGAATGTCTTTGTTGCATATAGGTTGATTAGGTATTTTAAAAAAAAAAAGTGTTACGATTATGGCATTATGAACCATATGAAATGACATATTTCTTACATATCTATGTACTTCAAAAATTCAACTCTATCCAAATTTTTTACCATTTGATATATACCCATAAATTATACGATTTTTATTGAATAAATATTCTAGTTTAAAAATAATCTCAATTTTAATCATTTACTATATAACCTAATATCAGATGATAAGAGTACTTTGATTAAGAACGTTCTATTTATTATAAAAATATAGACTTCTTCCTTTACTTAGTTTGGTAAATAAGTTTTAAAATATAGCATATTTTGTAAAATGACAAAGTTTTAATTTTTATTGAACTAATATCAATAAAACTGGTGCAATATTTAAAAACTAACCTATCTATCAAAATATTCTCAGAGAAAGTTTTAATTTTTTTCTTCATATCAATGAAAAGATATAATAAATAGCTTATGTAGTAAATAATATATCATGAGTTATCTAAAAAAATATTGGTCAAAATCTTAGAAAAAAAAATATCAGAATTTAAAAATGTTGAAATTTTTAGGTGAATTTTCAAAAATTTCACAACTAAAATTAAATAAAAATAAAAATAAACCATGGACCAATAATATGTCAAGTTTCTCATATTTTCATTTATCAAACAAAAACAACTTTTTCTCATGGGAAATATTATTTTCTCCTCACATCTTTTCTTCTATAGTTGCCAAATAAGATCAAGAGAACCCCTCAGGAGAAACCCCTACTTAAGAGAATCCCCTGTATAGGGGAAACCCCTACAAAACTTTCCTCTCATCCAAACGAAGCCTACGTTCATTGCAAAATTTTGCTGCAGATGAAAATACACAAAACCATGGAAATGCACTTTATAAACCATTATAGTAAAACTTGTTTTTACCTGTCTAACTCGACCGAGTCAACTTAAAAAGAATAAGAATAAGAAGAAGGAGGAGAAGGAGGAGAAGAAGAAGAGAAACCAAAACTTGAATGTCCCTCAAGTTTCTGCTAGACTCGGGTGACTTGCCAAGTAACTTGGGATTGTTGAGTTATTTCGAGTTAGGTTGGATTATTTCAAAGATTAACCTGTGTTTCTGTTTTTGCTTCCTTCTACAATAGTTGTGAAGCTTTATTCTTGCATCCGCTCTACTTCAAATCTCGTGTCTTTATCAAGTCTTGGATGGCAACCGCTGTTCTATCTTTTGAAGTTGCACTCTTTTTTGGATGATTCATAATAGCCTCCTTTTCAACATATTGTAGTACCTTTTGCACTGGGCTCACTATAAATACCTTCCCAAAATGTATCTATATGACTGATATTCATAACACTTTCATTTGAGATGTTTATTGGTAGCTAACCTTGTTAAGCATCATTTGTATCTTTTTGAACAATATGAACTTGTTACTGATAGAAAGCAAATTGTGACGTCCTTAGTTGACAGGATTTCAATCATACGTTCTCTTATATCATTTTTTTATGTGGATGTTCTTCTATCCATTAAAGGATTAAGAAAAAACTATTTTTATTCTTTTAGTTAGTTAGCACCATTGCACCATGCATGCAGTCCTAGCATTCTCGAGAAGTTTTTTTTTTTTTCAAAAAGTAAACTACATCTTATGTTTACAGAACTTGTGTGGAATTGCAAAAATAATCTATTAACAGATAATTTTATTTGATGTATCATCAGCATGGAAGAACAAGTGATTAGCCGTGCTCATCGCATGGGTGCTACTCGTCCTATTCATGTAGAGACTCTAGCAATGCGTGGCACTATTGAAGAGCAAATGTTGAAATTTTTACAGGTTTGGACTTGGAATTATCATACCTTTTCTGCTCTTGAGTGCAATTGCTTCTGTTCATTTAGATTATTCAAAGTTAGATACTGTTACGGACTTGATAGGTTGCTATACTCATTCTTCTTGCAAAAGAGAGTGAAACCTAGAGGCGTAACTTAGTTTGGGCCTACCCCTAACCCCCATGAAAAAGCTGAAAAGTTTGTATTTGGCTTGACCCAATTTCGGGTCAGGCTCATTTTTGGGACCATAATATCAGGCCTGAATTAGAATTGTGTCAGGCCAGGGTTAGTACATGAAAACCTGAGTTTGGTCCATATGCCTAGAATTGACTACATTTTTCTTTAATTGATATCATGTCTAATTATAAAATTTATATATCTTATTATTTATATTTTATAGAATAATATAAAAGAAAATCTATTTTAGGTCCAAAGAAGCCCAAGCCTGGATAGGATTGCATATACATTATAGGCTTGAAATTGGGCTCGGTCCCTTTAATTGCATTTTGGGCCCAGATTCCTATAGGCCCAATACCTGGCCAAGACTGGCCTGCTCAAGTCGCAGTCCTAGTTAAATTGACAACCTTGTGGTTGCATGTTTCATTTAAAAAAAAGGACCTTGTGGTTGCATGTTTCATTTAAAAAAGGATCTTGTGGTTTCATGCTATGTCTCGTTATATGATGTGTGTTTGGATTAATCTTCCAATTTGTTTTTTCCATTCCTAGGTTTGGATTACACTCTCCACGTTTGAGTGTCCTTGAAGATTCTCTACAATAGTTTATCTATCCTACCAAACATGACCTGCAGAAAATTCATAACACTCATGCTTGCCCACTCTACAAGACGTGTGACCTCGATCTTCTATTTTTAACTCAGTTCCTGCCCACTCCTCAAGGCTGGTGTTGGGGAACTCTAGCATGGAATGGGTTATTTAAACTCTCATTTTATCCATTCATACTCTTCTCAAGTCAATCGTTCTTTGGGGCAATTTCAGAATTTTTTAGGATATGGTTTAGGGCTACTGTTCGTACATTGTAAACCTTGTCTCATGTGTATTTGCTTTTTCTTGTCATTTTTCCATTGTGGACTTCTTAACCACATGGTGGGGGAATGCCTTTTTTTATATATTTTTTTTTGAAAGATTCGTAAATGTATTCTTTAAAAACAAGAGTTAATAGTATAGGAGAACTATATTGATCATCTACAAAAAGGAGAGAATCAATATCCAAAAAACCAACCAAAATAGAAATGTACAAGACTACCCAAACTTACAAATGACCCACAAAACCCCTACTTCGATTCACCCTCACTTTGGAGTTTGGAGAGGAGATCCGCCAACCCATCAGTTGATCTTCTAACTTGTTTGAAGGATATGATCCTCCCCCTATAAAGAGAGGAGATATCCCTAACAACAACGATACATTGCAAAGGAGGTTTCCTTGTACCAGTAGCCCAAGGCAATGGCATTTGCTGAATCTCCGTCCACAATGAGGACACTCAAAGCAAGACTCTGCAAAGCCCACAAGGACAGAGCTTTCCTAGTAGCAAGAAGTTGAGCCTCACTAGAGCCCTTAATGCCTATGGGCTTAGTGAAAAAGGTTATCACTTTATCTAGATGATTTTGAAGCACTTGCCCTAACCTTGTTGGTCTCAGTTTCCCTGTGGCTGCACCATCCACATTAAATTTAAAACAACTTAAATCTTCCGATCAACCTCTCAAAAAATCATAACCTAAATCTTTGAACTCCTTACATTCTGTGGGCCAAAAGATCTGGAGGTATTTTGCCTCTTGAAATACCCTAAAAGCAGATTTTTCCTTAGACTAAAAAATTCTCATATTCCGCTCTCTCCAAACAGACTTCAATAATCGGAATCATTTGATTCCCTCTACCCTTGAAAGCGTTGCACCACTACAAGGATAGTATATCAACAATGGAATCCAACAAAACCCAATTACAACCCAAAAAGCATTCCACTTTGACCTTACATAAGCACATCTACAAAATGAACGATCCATTATTTCTACTTCCTCACCACATAGCACAAATAAGTATCCTCGATATAATCCTTATCCTAAAGAGATTGAATCTAGTTAGCAACCTTCCCTTAGAAACACAGTAGCAAAAAGACTATTCTTTTGGTTGGGCTTTACTTTTCCAAATAATGTCCATATGGTCAGCGACACTGTTTCATTTTGATTTTAAATAGAACTCTGTGGGCAAGAGAATTTATTTTTGCTACCAAATTGATGTAGCTCGTGATGCATATTTGAACCCACATTTCAACCTCAGGACCGACCATTAGGACCTGGCCTTTGGATGATTATTGTATTGCAATAGAAGTTCGAATCTAAAGTTCAGTAGTGGTGTAGTTGTGGTCTTAAAGAGTCATCATCATCAACACCAGTATACCATCTATTTGGGGTTGGCTTTATGAGTTTTTCTTCTCTAATTCACCCTATAAAAAGGTTGTGGTCTTAAATAGTCTCCTTTTTGAATTAAAGTTTCAATTGGGGTGCGATTAGTCTTGGGTTTTAATTAGTTAAGGTTTGACTTCATGTTTGAATTGAGTGCAATTAGTCTCTTGGCCTTTTTGTATGGGTAGGAAGACTTTAATGTATTGAGTCAAAGCTCCTTTTTAGGAGACTTGTTCAAGGCCTTTAAACTAGAAGAAACTTGGAGCTGAATTTTTTGAGTTACAATTTAGTTGAACACCTTGTAGGTGTCTTCAAGTTCCTCCAAGTTATCTCAGGCCAGGTCTAAATGACTTGGTCCAGTTATAGAGGTGGATTTCCTTCAAGCAACAAAGGTATGGTTGATCTTTGAAGATAAATCCCAAGAGTTCTTAGCTGAGGAACCATCGAAGCTTTTAGAGAAAGCTTGAAAGATTTCAAAGGTTGGAAATCCTTCAAGTGCCTCAACTCCAAAGACTTCAAGTAAAGAAGCTGCCCAAGTGTTGGATTGTCCCTTGGAATTTTCAAGTGAATTTCTAGCAAAATGTGTTGGAAGACTCCTAAGAATTTATATTAAGTCAAAATTTTTTGGACGCTTAAGCGATCTTGAAGCTTGGTATTTACTCTTAAAAATTCTTCTTTTTCTCTCCCCTAAACATACGCCCTAAAGTTCCTCAAGAGTATTTATAACCATGGAGAAGGCTGAAAACATGGCTACAAAAGGGTTCATGGAATCATACATGCAGTTTTTGTGGAACTGTACGTGTGATTCCAAAGAATTTCATATGTAATGTTCTGGAACCTTTTGCAGGTACAAGGAGGAGAGGTAGACCATAGACAAGGTGGAGGGAAAGGATAAAAAAAAGACATGTTAGATAGTGGACTGATTGAAAGTATGGTTTACAATAGAGTTAAATGGAGAAGTAGAACTCAAAAAGCTGATGAAAGATAAATGGGATTCTGGCATTTGATGACGATGATGTTGTGGAACCTCATATGTGGTTCCACCTACTTTTCTCTCTCTTCTGCACCCCTTTACTCTCTCTCTCTCTGTGTGTGTGTGTGTGCGTGTTTCTTCTTTCTCTAGAGTTCGATTCAAAACTTGTTTTCTTGCATTAGAGAGTTGACTTGACGAACTTTCAATGGTATATAATTTGAGGCACTTTCAGATCCTCAAGTATGCCAAACATGATTGTGAAATGGACACAAATGTATTGGAACAGGTTATGGTATTAAAACCATTACTTTTTCATCTCGGGTTCAAGGTCCATAACTTGCATCAGGAAACTAACACAGAGATCTTTAAGGTGTTATTTGAGTGATCATAGTTGGTGGGCCACAACCTTTATCTTTTGATCCATGTATCGAATTAACAATCCATAATCTGCGTTAGGAAGTTAATTGGAGAATCTTAAAATGGTTCCCAATTTATGATCTTATAATCATCATGGATGGGCCCCATATTTTATCTTAGATCTACTTATTTGATCAACGACCCATCTCTTTCGTAGCATCTCCTTAGGCATCTTTGCATGATACATTTTTTTGATTGATTGTCTTCTGTGAAGTCCATATAATCATGGATCTTGTTAGATCTTCATTCGATTAGTTTGTATGAGGTCAAGATCACCTTGATCATATTGTGTAAAGTCCAGATTGATACGAGAAGATTATTTAGAGCCTAGATCTTCAGGATTGTGCATGTATCCTTTTAGATATTTAAATTTTGTTGGATGGAACTTGCGTAGACTCGGATCATGTCTTTTTGAGGCTATTTTGCAAAGAAAAAAAAGGTGCCAATAATGACGAGCCATGCAAAATGGTGCTTTCTTGTCTTGTATGTATGGCTGCAAATGTGCCTTTCCCATATGCATGTGCACGCTTCGTTTGTTGTTTTCCCTTATTTTTAAATGCAACTAGTGCTAAAATTAAATTTCTGGTTTTGTTTTCTTATGCTTTTAGTTACTTTTGCTAGACATGTTTATCTTATATGAGATATGATGCTTCATTTGATTTACATTTTCCCTGTGGGTTTTAAGGATTAATTTCACAAAGAAGAAATTCTCACCATTCATTGTGATTCTTTTCACAGGGTGCTGATGAGTTTAGAAGAACAGTGAAGCCAGAGATTTGTAGGATGGATCGTGAAGGTGTACGAGCTCATCGTACATTGCATGATTTTGCTGAAAGCAATTATTTGGCTCAGCTGAGCTTCGTAAAGACTAATGTTAATGGATGAAAGGTATTTTCTGCATCATTTCCTATTGTGCATGTGATCTAGAGAGAGTGGTCCCTATTTCGTGAAATAGAGATTTCTCCTCTTTTAGTCTTGGGATGTACCTGAATTGAACTGGGGAGTGGGCAAATAAGGTCATTAGGTGGATTAGGAGTGGACAAAATTTTAGCTCCATTCCCCTTGTCACAGCTATAAATATAAGAGCTCAACATTTGCTGACTTTATAGGGCAGTGATAATATTCATTGAATGTTCAGCTACGGGGTGGTTTGGTTTTAAACTGGAATCTAGGGAAATAGTCTCTTATTTTTAAGAGAGAAAAGTGAAACTGTTTGTATGATGTTTATTGCATTATGTGTCCTACTTATATATATATATTCCCACACTGCAACTTAGAGCACAGGCTACATCCTCCATTTGGGGAGCTGCGTGATGAGATTGGTCAAGTTTAAGAGGAACCCCATGTGGGCACAGTATGCCTGAACTGATAATGTGATCTTTGTCTACTTTGTGTTTTTTTCCCTTGTATAGCTATTTGGGGGAGTTTAATAAGATGGCTGACAACCTCACTAGCATGAGCTGGTGTAAGAGCATTGTGGATTGTTTATGCACTGTTTTCCATTTACAATGAGCATGCTCTTAAGTGAAGAGACATACTCTTAACTGATTATTATTCAATAAATTCATTTAGTGATAACTATTCAATAAACTAATTTAGTGAGTAATTTGATTTAGGTTAAATGGTTTACATTTTGGGTATATTTGCTGTACTGTTTTAAACTGCCAGACTTCTAATATGAGCATCAGTTGCAGATGATCAATTCTCCATGTAAATATTATTTTTGTTGGCCAATTGCACAACTAAATGCTTCTCCATTTGATGATGCGTTCGGGCATATCTCTGATTCAACAACGGTATCCCATTTACCAGAGCTACTGATGGTTTACAGAATACGCCTAATGATTACGTGGTAAATGCAGCTGGGATGTCTCATTGCTATCCAGATCACTGGACGATTAAAATGGATTTCAACTTGATCTATTTTTTTGTATCCATCTTTAACGTTGATGGACCGACCCCACGGGCAGTCGTGTTTCTGCACACATTCTAATTGTGAGACTGGGTCACTTTCCCCTTTCCTTACCTGTATGTATCATTAATGAATGCTTCTAGTGCTGGTGGTGGGGTTTCCTATACAAATAATTTTTACCATTGTAATTACTGCTGGCTGCAGTTGCTGGGTTTCCTTTGTAAGATTGTTATAACTAGTTCACCCCTTCTAAAGGTGTATCATTTTTTCTCAAGGATCACTGCAAGGTGATGTTTGGCTTTGTAATGCCTTTTAATTATTTCATTAGTGGTACTTACCTTAAAAAATGTGAGGTATTCGTGGAGGACAATAGAGTGGAAAATGGTTTCTGGAAATAGAGATGACAAAGTTTGTACACAATCTGCTTGCTTTTCTATAGAAAATTGGATGGTTCTACAAACACCGGAAAATTGAAATCAGAAAACTTCTAGCAATTTGTGTTCATATTGGGTGGTGGGCTAAATGAGAAAACTCTTATCTTCACCTTGTGTAAGGTCCAAACCCAGCCTTTTTAGTTATTGGGCCTTATATTGGGCTTGGAATATGCATATGAAATTATGAACCTCAAGAGTTGAAAATTTGGCTTGACTGAATTTTTGGCTGATATTTAACCAAATTTTTCTCTCTTCAAAATATTTTTTTTTTTTTAGATATCTCGGTGACTTTTTTTTTGAAAAAATTCATTTAAAAAAATTAAAAGGCTGTTCTTTTAAAAAAAATTAAAAATATAAATATCGGTCGAGATATTGATCGGGCTCACAAATGATATTTTTTTTTTTTTAAAGAAGAAGAAATCAGTCTATGTTCGGCCAATTTTTTTTATTTAGCCGATACTTATTATATCAGTCGAGAATCTCGACGCCTAAAATCCAAGATATGCCTCTGCATGAACCTCATACGTTGTCTCATATCCATACTATTTTAAATGTTTTCAAATGTTAGAATCTCCATCAGGAGGATGTATACATTCCACCAGCCACCCACAGCAAATGGAAAACCAAACAGAACGTAGAACTTTTAAACCAGAGATAGAACAGAAATTTTAATTTTCTGTTATCAATGAATTTATTGTGAATCAGATGATTAATTTGTGATTGAGGTTATATTTACTCTCAATGTTGATCTAGACATACTCTGAACCACGTAAATGTTGTATGTTACTTTTTGATTGCTTTTCTATTTGTGACATGATGGATTCTTTATATTCAACAACTAGATCCTATCCATCTAACTAGGGCCGGCTGAAATCGGGTCGGGTTCCTTAAAATGCAATACGACCCAAGTCAATAAAATATGGAACCCAACCCGATCCGACTTGAATTCTAACCCGACTCAACCCGAATTCTGACCCGGTCTGCATTCTGAACCCATTTTAGTTGGGTCGGATTAATTTGAAAATTCCTCAACCTGACCCTATCCAAATTCCATGCGGGTTTTTCTCTTCTCAACCTGACCTGACCGGCTGACCCGACTCGCATGATTTTTCGGGTCGGGTCGGGTCATGCCCCGACGAGAGTGTCACTCCTACCATCCATTGAAGAATGCGGGTCACGCTATCAGATGGATAAGATAGAGGATGCCCCTTCCTATTTAAATTCATCAACAATGAGACTCATTATTGTAAGGGAGTATGTCTCAATTCATTTAATATTAAGTTTTATGAAAATTTTAATTGAGTGTTGAGATTCATAAATGACTTGTCACATGTCTAATTCGGTATAACTTGAGATATAAGTATTGAGTTGAGCCAATCTAATATCGAATAGGATAAAAGGGTTAGATTTTCTACATTCTTATTAACTCTGGAGCTTTTTGTATATTGATTAGATACTTAACATTTGATATCATAACAAGTACAATGTTTGAATCCTAGTGAAGAAAATCTATAGAAAGGGCTATCTAGTGTCAGTATAAAAGCTATCACAAGAGTTGAAAGGGCTACAAACTTTGAAGACCCTCACTCCTTAACCCCATTTAATTTTAAATTAAATAAAAATTTACAATAAAATAGGATACGATGACTCACAAAAAAAAAATTTGGTAAGATAAGAATTTAAACAAAAAATAGTCTCACTAAACACATATAATCATCTAATTTACCCTAACTAAAATAGGTGGTCAAAATGAAGCTTCATATAAATTATTTTTGTGTGCTTGAATCAAATAGATAAAGATATTTAAATAAAAAAAGTTTATGATTAAAAGGTTGAAATTTTATATCTTAATTTAATTTAATTAATTATTATATAAAATGAAAACATTATTATAATCAAATAGAGTCATGAGAAATTATGACTCAATGATTAAGTTGGAGTTTTCGAATGGTTACACAGAATCATTCTCGGGGAGAAGGCTTACAAAACAAACAACTAAAATGAAGCCAATACTATCTAAATTACATTCTCTTAATTTAATAATTATTATTGTCATATTAAATTCTTGTTACAATCATATACCCGTTAATATTTGTTATTTTCAACCCAACCATCAAGATATTAAAAAGGAAAACATTAAACATATTTTTGCTGGAGGGTTAAAAGAAAGCTGGTACTCTGGCAGGAGGGTAGGGTAGGGCAGTGGATCAGTATTGATCCCAGGATTCATTCACATGAGGGAATGATGGGTGCACTGCACCTGGACTTGGACCCTCAAATTGTTTTTCTTTTCTCCTATGATTCTCGTTTGTTAGTGTATGGTCCACTTGAAATGAGATGTCGGGATGACTGAAAAGACTTGGATTTTTTGAGTTTCATGGGTTTTGAAGTTTTTGACGTATTGATTAAATACTTAATACTTTCTCCATTCTATTTTAATTGTGTCATTTTAAAATTTTGATTTTTTTTAAGTAAAGGCTCTTAAAAGGTTTATGAACTTCTCTCCAACAGTAGATAGATAGAGAGAGAATCAAAATGACATATAAGATAATTATTTTGAGATACTTTCAAAATACATATGAGATAATTAAATTAGGATAGAGAAAGTATTTTATTTCAGAACATATACCATGTTCCAAATTCAAATCTAGGAGAGTGCCACTTTTGAAAAATGCTATGTCGTGCCAAAGTGTTATTGCCACAAATGTGAAAGGGCTATTTAGTTAGCTATTGCGTGTCTAATGGGATCCAACCTAAGGTATGAACATTGATAGATTGATGTGGGACAGATTAAGGGCTTGATTTTTTATATTCACTGTAGTTTTTAGTGTATTGTGAAGATACAATAGAGAATTATTTGATAGGAAATGTCAAAAGTATGTTGATGGAGAAATGAAAAAGTAGGTTCTATCGATACTAAAAGTTAAGGTCACAGATGTTCTATTTGATCAAGTGTCAGGACCTCCCTACTTCTATTCAATTTGATGTGATGATTGTAGACCATTCATTTGGTTGGCTCGATGGGCTCTTTGTGTTTTAGTTTATAAACAATTTTTGTTGGAAATTGTATTCATTATTTAAAATTTTGAAATGATTGAGATTAGTTGGTTCGAGTCAACTTGACTTGATAGAATTTTAAGTCAAGCGAGTTAGAAAAGTTCAGTTAAGCTTTTTGAGTCAGTGAAATTTCAAATCTAAACTAAATTTCAAAATTTCAAACAATGATTGTACATTCATGTTTTTGATGTTTGATTTATCGATGGATTTGATTAGCACTTAGAATAAATATATTTTGAAGAGACTGATGCATCTTTCATGTTTAGAATTAGTTCTGAAAGAGTCAAACTCGAGCACTCTAATATAATTTTGACCGTAAAATATTAATATTGCTAAATCTCTAAATCCACAACATCTCCATCTCGAAGGATCTTTGACGAAAAAAAATAATCTCAAAACAAGAGAATAATAACTTCATGTCTAAATATCAAATGTTGCTATCTACAATGCAGCAGCTATCTTGGCTTCAATTACATCATTACTTGTAGTTTTCTAGCCAACCAAACAAGAACAAATGACAGATACAATACTTAAAGACCAAATAAATCTCGACTCGGCAAGCTTAGCTTTGGAGTTTTAAGGACAGCTGGTTTGATGTTGTTCATTGAAATAAATATAAGAAAATGTATAATGTCTTCTTGCTTTTATCTTTAAATTCTATTTAAAAAAAAACAATAATAGAAGGAAGACAATAAAAAATTCTCTTTTAATAAATAAAAATTTGTCAGTGAGAGAGATTCATCTCACATCCAATATGCTTGAAACACTAATTCATTTAACTTCATCATTATCGAAGTTCAAGAAAGTCAACTTCTTCATTTTTAAGTCTAGAGAAAAAAAAATCAGCATCAAATATTTTATATTTTCTGAAATTCAAATTGAATCAAGTCAATTTGAGTGAGGTTGATTTTAGGGGTTTTTTTTTTTTTATGATCGAGGGAAGCCACGAGGCAATAGCTCTCATAAACCCCTGGAGGAACGCCCCACACCTACACATGATGCCTCTAGTTAACGCCGCCATGACTCGAATTGGTCACCGCTCACTTCATAATGCGAGAAGAACCAGTTGATACTCAACGCTCGGTGGTTGATTTTAGGTTATTGAGTCCAATCCAATCGAATTCCATATGGGTCTTTTTCCAATTCGATTCAACCTTAAATTTACAAATATATAACCTAGCCCATCGATTTCTCCAAGTTTCACTTCCACGGTTAAAAATCACCAATTTAACAACATTCGCTATTCACTTCCAACAACTGATTTTTGTTTTTTTTTGTTTTTCTTCTAAAATCAGCAATCTAAATATGTTTTTGATTTTTTTTTAAAGTAAGCTGTCAAATATTCATATTATTAAATTGCCATTATCTACTATATTGACCAATTTTAAATTTTAAATTGATTATAATCGCCCTTCTGACTTATTCTCTTTTTCAATCATGGACTCGTAGAAGATTTGGTTAGCCGCGATTGGAATTTGTAAGTACTCTAAACGACAATAGGTTGGAATTTTTTAAAAGAATGGACTATTATTACTATTATTTTAAATTGAGAATATGCATTAACTGGGATATTCTAAATGATATGAAGCTAAGACGATTTTCTATTAAATACTTGATTTTATTAACATAGATTAAATAGTTGATAATGATTAATAATTAATTATAATTTAATATTATTTATAAAATTTTGTTGGCCAACTGGTTGTCTTCCGTTTTAGGAAGCGAGAAGTTGCGGGTTCGAGTCTCCATTGTCTAACATTGGTGTGCTCTAAGTGGTGTGGACTCACTCGTGAGGATTTACGTTACGTATCTCACGATTTTTCACACATAAATATTAAAAATAAATAAAAAATTATTGGTCAAATTTTGTTGACTCATTTACAACCCATACCAATCACAAAGCTTAAGCTATATTCAATGCGGTGCAGGCATTCCATAAATAAGTTGGTGAATGGCTTACCACCCTTTTCAGTATTTTAAAATTAATTTTTTAATTAATAATTATTATAATTATTTAATTGGGTTGATTATTTGAAATTTGACTAATTTTTAGAGTGAAGGTTTACAATTATCATTTTAATGTTTATGAATATTTTTATTCAATAACTGTTCTAAATTGGACAAAACTACAATAAATTTAGGTATTCATGTAAGTTTATTTCATAATAAATTTAGATGTATTTATTTATTTCTTTTTAGATTTAGATTCAACTTTTATTTATATCTAGTTGATATATTTTTACTATTCTATTAAATATCATAGATAAAAATATTCCTTTTTATTTGATTTAAAAAAAATGATTGAGACATCCAACTTATCTTTTTTTTACTTGCCCTTGTCTAATTGGTGAAAATATACGTAACTCTCTTTATAGAAAAGATTGATGTCTTTATAATTTTTATCTTAAGAAATAGAAATAATATCACTTGATTAAATTAACAAAATACTGATACTTTTTATAAAACAGCATCAATTCCATCTTTTATTTACTTATTATCATTTAAATAATAATATTTTATCGTGACAAACAAAGTAGGCGTGTCGCTATTATGACTAGCTGACCTCCTGACAGTGATATCTAAGCATTCCACGTGGCGGGGACACAACATATTCTCTTCTGGAAAGCGAACGGCTACCAGTAACCGTAACGACCGTTTAGGACAACATCCTGGGAAATGGATGACAGACATAAAAACCTCAATTTTTAGAGTTTTTTCAATTGGCGATATAAGATTTGTTCGAAGACAAATTTTTTAAGAAGATATTTCTATATTTTAAATATTTTTTTAAAAATTATATAAAAATTCATAACATATATTTTTAATAAATAAAAGTATTAGATGGTGTCCTCTTATAAAAAAAGTGTCTCTATTAATCCCTTTTGACATAGTTAACTTATGATAATATATTATTATAAATATTATTATGTACAAAGTTGTTTAGATCAGGCGTTATAATATTATTTTTATTTTTTATTTTGTAAAGTTAAATAAATTCAATAATCACTGCTAGTAGTGATAATTAATCTAATCATGATAAATTAGGCATATTTGAATTAGAAAATAAATAATATATCGAGGGGTTTATACTTTAAACCAATGAATAAATAAATCTAACTTAAAAACTATATATTAAAATTGAATTTCTCTTGAATTCAATCATACTTTTTATTACTAATTATAATTTTATTTATGGTCATCATATATTAAGCTCTACTAGTATTTTTAAAATATCTATACTAGTTGTCACAGTGACGGCCCCCAATATCTTATGTTTTTAAAGGCAAAATTTATTCTGAAATAATATATTTTTATACTTTTATATTGATTTACAACAGTTTTTTTTTTTATTTTTTGCAAAAATTATCTTTAAGACTTGTAACATAAATATAAGGGTATAAAAGGACATAATTCTAAAAGAAATTTAGTATTTTCTTTATTCAAATATTTAAAAACCAAATTTATAGTAAAAAAAACCTACAACAAGACCCACCATATTAAGCATGTTATGAGATTATGAAATAACTAACTCAGAAGAGTAAGGATAAAATGTTATTATTATGTAGGAAATAATAATTGAAATTTAAAATATAAATAATGCTTGATAAGAGGATGTAACAAAACATGTATAATTAATTATAAGTAAATGAAATAATAACTCTGATAATAATTACAATTTACTCATGAATTGACCTCTTGTTTTCAGTATGGTAGAAAATAGAGTATGATGATTTGAATGGGTTGACGTAAGTGAAAGTTTTGAGTTCAATTCTCATTCTATTTTAAAAAGTAACTTTCTTTAGACTTCAGTGTAAATAGAGAAGCTTACACATATCTCGAAAATTAATTGGATATTAGAAGAGGTTGTACACCTTCTTCATAAAAAATATAATATGTGATAAGAAATATAGTTTTATATTTATTTAATTAGATTTTTTTACAAAAAGTTATATTCAGTTGTTAAATAGTCATTAAAATATTTAGTGTTAAAAACAGAAGTTTCTTTAAATTTTAAATAAAATTATTTTGATATTTAAATACATATGAAATGTATATTTGAATATAATTTAGGACGGTTTTTTGGTAGAATAATTAGTAAATTTTAAATATTTCATCGAAGAGTGTAGCCTCAATTTTTTTTAAAAGATGATCCATCCACACAAAATTGAAAGATAAAATGATAATTTTATATAAAATTTTGAAATAAACTCTCTCTTAAAAGAAAAGTAAGGACACATGTCAGTCACTGTATGTCAACGATAGTCGCTTTCACTCCAACTTGGGCGCACGTGTTGAAGCATTGCCTACTGCACGTGTGTATTGCTGCATCGTTCTCAACCTAGGTAAAACCAGAAATGCTAAAAAAAAATAATTAATTGCAAATTAACATAATTATTATTTTATTAAGAATATTATGCAGACCAGTCGTCCTATCCTATTGGAGATCTTGTTGTACATTATTTGAAAATTGAAATTCAGAATCAAAAGGCATTATCAATCATTAGATTTAGGTATACCAAAATCAATAGTCACAATGAGAATTAATTTTATTTTAATTGAATCAGATGGCTAAGAATAAGTTTTGGTCTCATTTTTTTATTTTGTGATGCTTTACAATTAAAATTTTAATATGATACGATTCGATGATCCTTTAAATGTTAGTTGTCAAAGATGTAATTTTAATCAACATAACTAAGAAATCATGCTTTTGTCAACCTCGTTGAATTAATATATAGATAAAAATATGAGGTGAAGTTAGATAATTATATAGATATTTAAATATATAAAATTTCATTATCATCTGATTATCCAAACTATATAATTTTAATTTTTAAATTTTGATGAGTATAAATTATTGATTTTTAAAAGTATAAAATTAAGAGATAATATAATCAGATAGAGATATAAAACTCCATACAAAAACTATTCATATGATTATCTTTATATTAGATTTAACAATATGGACCCTAAAATTCATTTAATTCATGTCTCATTCTTTTGGTTACTTAAAAAAGCCTCACTAAAATTTTATTAAAATATTTATTTGATAATACATTTTTATCTTAAAAATTAAATGACAAAATATTTTTATAAATCTTATTTTTTATGGTCTCTAACTTTTATAATAATTTATATATAATAGTAGAACTTTGTATATATATATATATATGTAAGAAATTTTCAATTTTGACATTAGAATTTACTTTAAATTGTAATGTAATTATAATTCTTGAGGTCTTATTCATTTCTATAATTTTAATTTAACTAAATATATACTAAAATAAGTTTAATTTTAATTTTAATCTAAAACTCATAAGATAATTATTGATTTTAAGAAATAAAATAAGAGAACTGTATACTCTGAACACATAAAACCTACCTTTTTCCATCTTCCCTTCTTTTTATAAATCTGCATCAAATGAAATTACTAAAATACCACTCTTGATAATGCCAGCGCGATTGCTAATTTCTCCCGACGAGACGATATGATGATTAGAAGTTTGGACCAATTCCAGCGACTCAATGAATTCGCACAACTGCTTTTCATATTAAACTCAGCCGATATTTAAATTATGTACGGTGTCTTTTGAATTGTTATAATTTTTTAAAATATATAATGCATGAATGGTTAATTCAGTTCCAGTATCTTTCATAAAATTTCTGACTCATCTCAATTTACACTTCAGTATAGCACTCTTAAAATTTTGAAGTGAAGCTGTAGATGCTCATGCTCCCAGATAAAAGTCACTGAGTTTGAATCCGTGACCTCTTCCTTCTCGAGTGAAGAAACCACCAGCTGAACTAAGCTATAGGAATTATATAATAAATAATTAAATAAAAATATAGAATTAAAAAAAATAAAAAATAAATAGAAAGGCACTGATGATGACCACCATGACATGCACATGTGAAAAAAAAAAAAAAAAAAAAGTTGCCACATGGCCACCCACGGTTGTAGATAAGTGGTGGACCCACACATGCAAGACTCACCCAATATTGCTCGATATAAAGTGCATGTGGTCACTCTTCCTCTTGCATGCGTCGCTGATATTGGCAATGACTCTGTTCACATTCATCCAGTAGAAGAAAGTTCACCCTCACAATGATTGAGATTAAGTGGGGGCCACCAGATTGTCCATGTGCCAAACAAAGGGTTAGATGTGCATGATCCCATGTATATCCATCATTCTGCATTACTTACTTTTAACACTGCCCATTTGGCCATGATCATGTTCATTTTCTTTATTAAATATGTTAAAAGACATTTAACTTCAACAATGTTTTGAATCTAGAGGAGTTGGAGTGATGGAAGTGAGAGTTTAGAATTTAATTTCTACTTCGTCTTAAAGGACCAGATTGTTAGGACCTCTCATCCTACGTTCCGTGAACGTATAAAGTATTGCCGAACCACGTAAAATCTCGTATTCTTATGTGTGACTTTGATTTGTGTTTTATATATTTATTTCTAGCACAGAAGTGTGGATTCAAAAGGTTTGCACATACATTAAATGGGTACTCTAAAAGATTTGATCACCTTGATTACGGAAGAAAAAAAAAGTTCAACAATGTCTTGTGAGGATTTCTTAAGTAGATTTATTAGTACAAAATGAATGTATATTCATATTGTTTAGATTTTAAAAAGAACTATTTTAAAGATTATATTATTTGATGTTTATAAAAGTTGTAAAATGAAGTAAATAATGATGTATGTAACAAGCTTTACTATTTTTAGATTGAAGATAATGAGTCAGATTTAGTTAAATTTGGTGTTTATAGTTGACTTATAATGTGTATAAAAAAGAATGTGGCTTGTTTCTTTAAAGATTGACTTGGCCTTGGCAAATTAGTCAAACATATAAATCTAAGTCTTATTTCTTCAAGATAGGTGAAGTGAAGAAAATTCTCTTTTTTTTTTAGCAGTAAATAGATTATATTAAAAGAAGGCAAAAAGATATAAGAAGAAGATACAAAGAAGAGAGCCTAAGAGGATTAGGCCCAACAAAAATAAACAAAATCAAAATACAATGCACTGAAAGCAAAAATATAGCGACCAAAAAGGCTAAACTCCGGATAACTAGAATGATTCAAGGATAGAACCAGACACACCGTTCTTAGCAAAGAAGTCCGTCACTCCATTCGCAGTCCGACTGATGTGTACATGGCCACGAGACAACTCCTTAATCTCTCTAACTAAGGTGATAAGTTTCCAAGGGGGACGCTTAACCCCCAACCCCCATTTTACGGCATTGGAAGAATCACTTTCAATTACTAGTCTCTCCCACTCAAGTCCATCCCTAGAGATAAGGCTCTCCTAATGCTACAAAGTTCAGTCTCGTTGGAGCCCATGGATCCCACTGAATCAGAGAAAACGAGACACAAAATTCCCAAATGATCACGAAGAACTCCTCCAATCCCAGCCGGCCCATGATTACCACTACTGAAGAAAATTCGTCTTGAAGGTAGAATTTGGTTGGAGAATTCTCTTTTTAAATTAAATTGTTCATAAAGAAGTAATTTTCACCTTTTTGCTTTGCCAACAACGTATATCTTGGGTTACAAATTGGATAGACTGAATTGGATTTTGAATTAATTTGAGCTCCCATCTATTGCAATGGGGTTTTGATTATATTAATTAAGTTTGAGTTTTAAAAATTAAACAAGGGTTAAAAATGATATGATAGAATTCATATTAAGATTTAAGTTGAGATTTTAAATTATTCAAATTGTAAGTCATATTTTTTAGTTATTATATAATAATAGATTATTTAAGATAAATATATAACAGTACACATTGTATGTGATGGGTCTTCAAATTTAAATTAAGATTAAGTCTTAATTCAAACTTCTAGCTTAAGTTGGGTTTTTAAAATGTAAAACTTGGATTGAATTCATTTTAAATCATATTCTATTTTTTACTTGAATTGAACTCAAGTCTTTAATCAGTCAAGTCGATTTTTTATAACAAGTATTTAATAAATTTTTTTTTAGAAATTTTTAAGTTGAAATCAAATTTGTTGCTATGCAACCGTCTATCTTCAAAGCTTCTGATTATCATCCAATAAATTACATGAAAATAGTGACAAAATAAAAAGAAAAACATTGACAGAAAAACATTTAAAAAATTTAAAAACCATTAGCAAAATCCATCAAAAGCCATATATTTATGGACTTTAAGAATTCCTCGAATAATTTTAATGAAAAATATATTTTCAATAATAACCTTTAAAAAATGAAAAACACCTTTAAAATGGAATTTTAATTAAAAAATAAATACAATTTATCATAACAAGTTAGTCATGAAAATAATTTAAATATTTTTTTTGGATATATTATTTAAATAATTTCACGAAACCCTAATATATTATTTAATAATTTCGATATTAGGAATGTCGATTTTCGAGTAGCGACGAAGACAAGTAGACAGAGAAGCAACTTAAAGTTTGGACTATATTCTGATGGCGTTTAGGTAATAATGTTTAAAACAGGGGGTAGATTATAGCGTCTTCCTTTACTCTTTTTTTTTTTCTTTTCCTAATTTTCTTCCGTTTGTTTCCACATTTTGGCCTTTTGACTCTGTTCAAGGCCTCTCTCTCTCTCTCTCTCTCTCTCTCGTCGGCTTTTGAATTTCTCTCGACTTTTTTGTTTTTTTTCTACTGCGATTCTCACATGCCACTCAAAAATCACCAGCTTAGAGATCCCAAAATCTCCCAGATCAGTGGACTGTTCTCCTCCATTTCGCCATTTCACTTCCGGAATCGAAGTCACTTACTCTTTATCACCTCTGTCATCATTTTTTCTCCTTTTGAGTCTCCAGACGCATCAGTCCTCTTCCAGTGGTCTAGAATTGAACTGGAGTTTGATCAATTTCGTTTATCTTTCACATCTAAAAGAGTTGCGATATCACAACCCAAGGAACTCGACTGAAATTCCCATGGATTGCATTTTTTGCCTCAGTCTGTGGGGGTAATTTACCCGGTTATGTGGTCAAGTTAGCAGTTTTTGGATACTGCGTGGACCCTTTTCTCTCTGGGCATAAGAATGAATAAAAAGATTCTACTTGACTATTTTTGAAAATGAATGATGCATCGGAGAGGGTGTTTTTCTTTAGAGGAATTGGGTCTTGATGTCGCAGCCCGAGAAGATGGCGGCAGATCTCACCAGAACCGGCCCAGTTGAAAGGGATGTCGAGCAGGTAAGGCCATTGATGCCCAAGATATCACGTTGAAATTTGTTTTTGGTTTGTGCATGTTTTGATGTAAATTTAATTGGGATTGTGATAACCTGCTTACGAGAGGAAAAAAAAAGGAGAAATCAACTGACCAAATTGCAGTCTTCTCGGTATCGTTTGAACAGATAGACTTGGTTTGGTTAATGTTTCTTTCTAGTTGTACTAAGTCGTTGTTGTTAGTACTTGAATGCATTGTCAAGATATCACGTTGAGATCTGTTTAGTTAATGTTGTATTTGGATGTACTGTTGATTTGGTTTGTGATAATTTGTTGAAAAAGGAATCGACTAAATTGTAGTCTCTTTCCTTGGGATTGATTTTTTATTTCTATTTGTTAAGCTGAGGGTTGTGTCAATTGTGTAATCGTGAATGTAATTAACGATGGAAGATAGGTTGCATTAGTCATTTGTCTTGCCAGCCACCTAAGGGCACTGTGAGGGTTGTGTTCCATGATCAAGTGAGCATCATACTTCTCTTTAAAGTTTAAGTGATTTCAAAATTGTTATAGTCCAAGATGTCTATATGATTAGAAGTATCAATTCTCACTTTGCAGAAAAAGTTAAATTGCTGTTTCCACGCCAATCTCTCTAAACATTACAATGCTTGTCTACCATCTTTTTTACCTTATTATATCTACATTGAGGCATCACTTCCATTTAGAACAGGATGCTTTCACCTTGCTTTCATCCTTTGCACTTTTTGCAAAAAAAAACCCAAACTATTAGTGGTCATCCTTGTATGTCTTTAAGGAGTTGAAGGTTGAGGGAATGCCATTAACGCTCCTCTATAGTTGTGTTACGTTCAAATATCCTCTCGGCTAACAAGTACCTGTAAACCAAAAGCATAATGATTTCAAAGACATAGTAGGATGTGTAGAAATTATCAAATCTTTCATACAACATGGCAATGAATTAATATGTAATTAAATGTTCATCTTCCTCCATCCTATTGCATGAAATACGATTTTTCAAAGCTGAACATAATAAGTGGTTCCTTTGAGTAGAAAATGTTAAAGTTTACTGTTTTCTTGTTATCTCCCCCTTTCAATTCAGGAAATGACTCTTTCGTGAAAACTGAGGCTTTTAGACTTTCTAGTGCACTCCCTTATTATTTTCATGCGATGTTGTCTTTTGGCCCTTTTGCTACCAATAGAAGTTCTATAGTTTGATCGGTGGTAGCATTTAATAACAAGCTCTGAGTTGGTAAATCGATTTTCCCATCCGTCTAGGTCAGATTTTTGAGTTCCATGTTCCCACTCCAATGAAAAGCTTTTGGTCTAGGAGTGTAACAAAACATTGAGGCTCAAACCCTAGCAAAATGGAAATGCTGAAACAAATTATGTCAAATGATCTATATACAACATTAAAAAAAGAATTTGCACTTCTGGTGGAGAGATTATGATTTCCATGGGACACTTAAAACTAATGCAAAAATTGAAGTTAAAGTTAAACTCGAATGTTATTCATCATCTTTCTAGAACATTGGAGGCATCAACACTAAAGGCAATATGGAAAGAATCTTGAAAAGATTCATCATCTCGAATTTCCAAGAATAAGCTCTAGTTCTTTTTGAAACTAAGTCCTAATGAAGGCTTTGAAGTGAAATGACTTCAAGATGTGGTAAAATGGAAATGAAGGTCGAGAATTAGACAGTTCAGAGAGGCGATAATAATACCGGTTTCTTTAATGGAATTGCTAGTGCTAGAAGGAGATAGATAAAATTGGTGCATTTGAAGTCATTGGGAGTAGCAATAGATTCCCATGAAAATGTTGAATTCCTTGTGTGGCCATATTTTGTAGATTCCTTTTAGAGCCAGATGTTGGAAGAATTTGAGTTCCATACGCTAGATAATGCCTTAAGGGTTTCTTTTTAGGCTAAATTTTGGAGAGGAAATTTCAGATGCTATTGCAGAGATGGGTGGCAATAACTTGGATTGCTTTTTCATGCAGTTTTGAAGTATCATGGAGCACCATTAAATGGGACACTATTGCCTTATCTCATGAACTTTATAAAAGTAGTTTAGAAAGAATAGAAGTGCCTCCATTTTGTCCCAAATAAAGAAGCGGCAGTTACAATATGGTATTTCTGGCTCCTAGCTACTCAGTAATGTTGTTGTTATTAGCTTGTAATGGTAATTGATCTGATTTGAACCCACAACCATTAAGATTGCATATAAGCGCTTACCAAGTGTCGTATGAACTCTTGTCTAGTGTTAGCAAAGGTTTAGCTAAGATACTTAAGTAAGAAAATTGGAGCTTTTTCTAGCATTGGTGATTTTAGATGGCATGTGAATTTTGGATTCGATTCTAGTGGCACTTGAAGTCAGTGACTCAAGATTCAAGTTGAGAAGGATAGAGTTAGTTTGCAAGACAATTAAGAAAGCTTTTGGTGTTGGAAGGTGTGTATTATTTGTAAGCATTATTGAGATTTGAATGTCGATAATCATTACTTTATTAGAGTATTTTGTATTACATTCGTAAGTTTATATTATTTATTTTTATTTATACATAATTTTGATGCCATGCTATTCGTAAGATCAAGAATACAGCACTTAGACTTGTAGTGTAGACCATGTCTAATGTTACCTCTCAAGAAGGGCCTAATGTCGAATGTGTGATGAATCATTTGCATTAATTTGTTCATCTTAGTAGAGTATTTCTTTTATGATATATGTAGTCGGTTATACATGAACATTTAAAAAATATTTGAACATGTATTAGAATCTCTCTCTCCCCCCTCACGCGCACAAATACACGTACATATAAGGATCTCCAAGGAACCAGTGCAAATATAAGCACTAGGCTGAATGGAGCTCTTGTCGGCCCTATTTACACACTTTCCCACCTCACAGACCTCTGCATTGAAGGGCATGCAAGTGGTCTGAACTATTTATGTATGTATGCATGTATCATGCCTGGGATCCCCTCAGCACCAGTGCTTGGGGAGGATTGTGGGTGCAGGTGATCTGAGCTGTGTATGTATGCTCCATTGTCATGGAGGGGTTTATTTTCCCTTTTCTGTCATAGGTCCATAATGAACATGCTTAACTTGGTTCTTGGCATGACCTTTGCAACAGGCCATTACTGCTCTTAAAAAAGGGGCGTATTTACTTAAATATGGGCGCAGAGGGAAACCCAAGTTTTGCCCATTCAGACTTGCAAATGTAAGTTGTACTGGTTATCTATACAATGCCATTAATGCTCTACCTTTACTTTATGTCGACTAAAATTATTTCATATGTCACTATGAGACACAGCATTCACCATTTCTTGGCTTTAATCATTTCTTATAGTTTATCCTGTACCATATTTAAAATTTCATACTGCAGAGCCTTCACAGAATAGTGTCATAACTCAGAAGTAAAGTGACCATAAATAATCAATGGCTATGCTTTTGAGAAGGAACTAAACGACTTTCCTTATTATAGTAACAGTGTGAAATTGTAGGAATAGATACAGAAGCCTTCACAGAATAGTGTACTAATCTGTTCTTATCAGCTTAATATCTGATACGTGGTCCCTATGGCCACATTCTATTAAATTAATTTTTTGTGGGGGAGGGCCCACCTTAGTAGCTTTCTGCTGGGGTTCTCAAGTTGCACTACAGCACAGACCTGGCACAACCCTACCAAACCATAACCAAAGCACTAGATTCTTAAGTCAAATCCCCAATTTCTATAGTTGAGTTATGTTTTCTTTCTTTCTCTAAATATTCTCAAGTTGTATGTGATACATCTCTCTTTTCAGGATGAATCTGTTTTGATATGGTTCTCGGGCAAGGAGGAAAAGCACCTTAAACTAAGCCATGTTTCCAGAATTATACCTGGACAACGTAATGTAAGTTTCATATATTGAGATTCTTGCCTTTTTCATAACTTCAAAATTAACTGCAAATATTCTTGGATCTAGAAATAATACAGTTGAATGTGCGACCTTGGTAATGGATCACAAATCTGATTATTCTCAACATGTACACACAAGATATCAACACCTTTGTGATGTAACCATCATTCCTGCAACATCTCATTGAGGGATAACCTCAAGAAATTATTCACAAGAAAGACTAGAAATTTGATTTCTTTGGTAACTGGCACAAAATGTTTTTTTTTCCATAATCTGGAAACTCAAGTAGTTGACTCAGGATATGGTCACACTGGAAACCTGTTTGGATTGGGAGAAAGTTGTTAGATCCAATTTAACGGTTAGTGCAATTCCATTGGTATTGATGGATTCTTCCTGTTTTGGAGATCTATAGGTATTCATTAGGTTTTCACTAGCGCCACTTGATGCTAACTATTTGCTACAAGCATAGTAGTACCCCTGTCAAGAGCGAGAACACATTAAGGGGTTGTTTGTCATTTTCCACATATGCAAAATGAAGAATATGGAAAATGAGGCTCTTCTCTCTTCTTACATGGAGTCACTGAATAAGGTTTCTTTGCCAAGAATACAAAAAAAGTGACACATTTTCCTTTTATTCTATGGAATCCTATAGGGTTGGGGTGGGGTGGGGTGGGGTGGGGCGAGGGGATAGGAAAATTTAATGAGGAAAAGAGGGAGGTTTTCCTTGCTCACCAAGACACTACTTCGTTTATTTTCAATGAAATTAAAGATTTTGGCACAAACAACAAAAATATCGGGTTTCCATGACCCAACATAAGGTTGGATTTCATTGCACATGTTGGGTGACATGAAGGGATTTAAACGGGTTGACTTGGGTCGGATTCAGATTGTGCAGGATTAAAACTCGGATCGATCCAAACTCAAATCCACTTAAAAGTGTTTGATTTGTTTTAGAATTCGAATATTTCCAAAACTAAAAATATTGACATTCTACTCTATGAAAAGAGAATTAAATTAATTAAACAATCAAGCTTTCATATAAAAAATAACTCAAATCTCATGTAGATCTCATACAACAAATAATTAGTAAATATTATAAGAAAAACTATAAATTGTGCTGAAAGCCCTCAAAATGTCAGCAACTGCATCCTTGCCAAATGTGCAGCTTGTGCCTCCTCCTTGCTCAACTTTCGGCATCTGTCTGATATTATGTGTGCATGGAAAGAGTGTATTGGTTTGTTCCAAGCTCCTTTTGTTTTTTCTGGATGCTTTCTTTTAAGGGTGTAAGGGGGCTTTGGGGTCTTCTCTTTTTTCTATTTAACGCTTTGTACTTCTTTATGCCTCTGGTGTTTTTAATATTTTCTCAGTACCATTTAAAAAAAATATTAATGTTTAATGATTTAGAGTCAATTGTGTCGGTTGGGCTTCAATATCTTGTGACACTATTGAGGAAATCTCTTGCAATAACTTCACTGATCAGACGGAACAAGTAATTGCTGTAATAAACTCCTCAAAGTTTGGGATTTAGAGGCTCCAATGCTTGTTACCTTATAATGGTACATATTGTGTCTTCTGCGGAAGTTGTAATATACGGGCATTCCATGAGCATTATAAATTTGTAATTCGTTTATGTCAGTTTCATATATGAGGACGCTTCATGATTGCAGTTTCTTGAGCTTCAGATTTCATGATTAAAAATTTGGTATTTTCTTGTAAGCTTTTAGATCATGATCTATAGACCGATAAGATTCATTTACCTTGTTTACCTTGTAGGCAATATTTCAGAGGTATCCACGTCCTGAGAAGGAATATCAGTCATTTTCTCTTATATATAATGATACGTCACTGAATCTGGTAAGCAATCATTTATTTTAATCATTGCTATTCTGTTTGTTTAACATTGTTTCATGCTTCAATTGGTATTTGGAGGTGTTTTTATCCCATTAAACATCAACCCTGATAGATGTGATTAGGTTTATTAATGTTGATGTCTTCCTAATAAATAGTGTCCCATTCTTCTCATGATCAACTCTGGAGTGGTTTGTAAATTTGAAGATGTTCACCTGTTGACCTCTCTTATCAGATTTGCAAGGATAAAGATGAAGCTGAAGTCTGGTTTGTTGGTCTAAAAGCATTGATTTCACGTGGACATAACCGTAAATGGAGAACTGAGTCAAGGAGCGATGGTGTTTCATCTGGCGCAAATAGTCCTAGAACATACACTCGAAGGAGTTCCCCTTTGAGTTCTCCATTTGGAAGTGTTGATAGCTTACAAAAGGTGCATCACAATTCTTAGTATATCATTCCATGTCTGTAATTTGGCCCTTAAACATCCTTATGATAAATGTTCTTTGCCTTTGTGCAGGATGGAGTGGATTCAGTTCATGGTCATAGTCCATATGAAAGCCCCCCAAAGAATGGATTGGATAAAGCGTTTTCTGATGTGATATTATACACTTCAGCTCCCAAGGGTTTCTTTCCGTCTGATTCTGCTGGTGCTTCAGTGCATTCAATGTCATCAGGAGGCTCAGACAGTGTCAATGGGAACATGAAGGGCATGGCCATGGATGCATTTAGAGTAAGTCTATCCAGTGCTGTGAGTTCATCAAGTCAGGGTTCTGGTCAAGATGATGGTGATGCTTTGGGGGATGTTTTCTTTTGGGGGGAAGGAATTGGGGATGGTATCCTTGGGGGTGGAACTCTTAGAGTTGGGAGCTCTACTGGTGTTAAGATGGATTCACTTTTACCTAAACCCTTGGAATCTGCAGTGGTACTTGATGTTCAGAACATAGCTTGTGGTGGAAGACATGCTGCTCTAGTCACGAAGCAAGGAGAGATCTTCTCTTGGGGAGAGGAAGTGGGAGGCAGGCTTGGACATGGAGTAGATTCAGATGTTTCTCATCCTAAGCTTATTGATGCTCTTGGCAGCACAAACATTGAACTTGTTGCATGTGGGGAGTATCATACATGTGCTGTAACCCTGTCTGGAGATCTTTACACATGGGGAGATGGTACTTATAATTTTGGTCTTCTTGGACATGGAAATGAAGTGAGTCACTGGGTTCCAAAAAGGGTGAATGGACCTCTGGAGGGCATTCACGTGTCATTCATTTCCTGTGGACCTTGGCACACAGCTGTTGTGACCTCTGCTGGGCAGTTGTTTACCTTTGGTGATGGAACTTTTGGTGTTCTTGGTCATGGAGACCGCAGAAGTGTGTCTATACCTAGGGAAGTTGAATCACTGAAGGGCCTCCGAACGGTGAGAGCAGCTTGTGGAGTGTGGCATACTGCTGCAGTTGTAGAAGTCATGGTTGGAACTTCTAGCTCCAGCAACTGTTCCTCAGGTAAGCTGTTTACATGGGGAGATGGAGATAAAAATCGACTTGGACATGGTGATAAGCAAACAAAACTTGTCCCTACTTGTGTTGCTCTAGTTGATCCTAATTTTTGTCAAGTTGCCTGTGGGCATAGCCTAACAGTTGCACTCACAACCTCTGGCCATGTCTATACTATGGGCAGTACTGTTTATGGTCAGCTTGGGAATCCTCAAGCTGATGGGAAGCTTCCTGTCCGAGTTGAAGGAAAACTCCTAAAGAATTTTGTGGAGGAGATAGCCTGTGGTGCTTATCATGTTGCAGCTTTGACTTCAAGAACTGAAGTTTACACTTGGGGAAAGGGATTAAATGGTCGATTAGGTCATGGGGATACTGATGATAGAAATTCACCAACATTAGTTGAAGCTTTGAAAGACAAACAAGTTAAAAGTATTGCTTGTGGTACTAATTTTACTGCAGCTATTTGTCTTCACAAGTGGGTATCTGGTGTTGATCAATCTATGTGTTCTGGTTGCCGCCTGCAATTCAACTTTAAAAGGAAACGGCACAACTGTTACAACTGTGGTCTTGTTTTCTGTCATTCATGCAGCAATAAAAAGTCTCTTAAGGCTTCTATGGCACCTAACCCAAACAAACCTTATCGTGTCTGTGATAACTGTTTTAGTAAACTAAAGAAATCAATTGAAAGTAATTCTGCTTCTCAGTTTGCTGTAAATAAACGAGGAAGTATGAACCAGAGTATTAGTGAGCTGGTTGAGAAGGAGGATAAACTGGATTGTAGATCCCATGTGCAACTGTCAAGATTTTCCTCTTTGGAATCTTTCAAGCAGGTTGAAAGCAAATTCTCCAAAAGAAATAAGAAATTAGAATTTAACAGCAGCCGTGTCTCGCCTTTACCAAATGGAAGCTCCCAATGGGGTGCTCTTAACATTACAAAATCTTTCAATCCTGTATTTGGTTCATCAAAGAAGTTTTTCTCTGCTTCTGTTCCTGGTTCAAGGATTGTTTCTCGAGCAACATCACCCATTTCAAGACGGGCAAGCCCACCTCGTTCTACAACTCCAACACCAACACTGGGTGGGCTGACTTCTCCCAAGCTTCTTGTTGGTGATGCTAAAAGAACAAATGATAGCTTAAGCCAAGAGGTTCTTCAATTGAGAGCACAGGTACATGTTATCACATTATCAGCATACATGCTGGGAATGTCATTAATTTAGTTTGATAATTGCATTTGATGCTTTATTTCATCTTTGATGGAGATAGTTTCCCCTTCAACTTCTATTAAGAACATTTCTTTCTTTTAATTCTTTTCGAAAGTTAGGTGGGACTGAATCCACAACGTTGTGCTTGTGGGCACCTTCCAACTACTCTTTGAGCTCCTTTCAATTTCCTATCTTGTGGTAGAGTGTTTTTGGAAACTATCATATTTTCAAAATATAGGATTTACAACCTGTCAGATTAGAAGAAAATGTTGTCATAATAAAATCATATTGTTCGGTAATTGTTAGAAACTCTTGATAGATTAAAATATTTTTATTTTGGCAATTGCTAAAAATGCTATCTGATTAATATTAATTACTAAGTATTGAAAATTTACTTCACATTTTGTTATTAGGTTGTTTGTTGATGAAATCTTAATTGATTGTATTTATAAATAATTTAAGTAATTTTTAACTATTTTTTGTTCAAGAGCCAGTTGTGTTTCAGCAAGCATTATAATGTCTCACATTTTCACTTCCTAATTGAAAAGATAATGCTGTTTGATTGTTAAAAGCCTTGATTTTTTTTTGAATATTTTTTTAATCATATGATGTCATAGGACAATTGAAAAAAATCCTATATACTTTGGATAAAACTGAAACTAGGAACCGTCAATTTCATGAAATGAACAGTAATTGCTGCACAAATATTGAGAGGCACCAAGAGAGAGAGAAATAAAACAGGTTGAGAATTGTTGCATTGTAACCTACTGGGAACCATCAATTTCATGAAATGAACAGAAATAGCTGCACAAAGATTGAGAGAGAGAGAGAGAGAGTCTTATAGTTTTTTTACAAAAAGAAGTGAGAGGTGGTGACCCAGCAGAAAAAGAAGGGGGGGGGGGGGGGGCATCCAGATACCATGAGATTTGCTCCTACAGGGATCTTTATTAGCACCAAATCTGCAGCTTTCTTGCAGATTTTGAGCAGTTTTTTTCCTACTAAACACTTTTTTTTGAGCGGTAACAAAGACAGATATATTAAAAGAAAAGAGTACAGAAAGAAAAAACGAGAGAAGGGGTCTAACAGAACTAGACCCAAACAAGAAGAGGAAAGTAAAAACAAACAAGAAAATAGAACATATAAAAAACGTAAGAAGTCCTCCGAGCTCAAAGGAGGAAAAATGCTAGAGAAGAGGTCGGTGACTCCAAGTTTGGCAAAATAATCTGTCACTCCATTCGTTGTTCGGACGATTTTGACAAAGGATACATCCCTCCCTAAAGCCAACTCCCTAATCTCCCTAAATCACGGTGATCAATTTCCTACTGAACACTGTTCTGCTATCCTTTGATTTGGCCAGCCAAAATTTGATTCTTGTAAGATATTACAAGAGATAATGATTGCCAAATGGGTATTTAATTATTTATGTAGAAGATGATCCGTGGCACAAAGTGCTTGTGTGATGGCAAAAGTTGTGGATTTGATTCACACCACTAACTATTTCAAAAGAATAAAAAGACGATGACGATGACAATTTGATGAAGGGAGGTGTGCATAGAGCAAGGTACCAATCCATGAGATTGATAGATTAGGATAGCCTCTACAAGTAGAATCACAACGTGGAGGAAATGTGAGGCAAAACTAGGCAGTGTAAAGGTCACATGACAGGAGAGCAGAACTGAATGAGGTAGGAAGGATATATAATCTGTTTGTACAAAATCCTGTCTAAATAGGTGCTGAAATACTAGATTGAGGTAATTGAATAGACAAAAATAACAAATCACATACCACAAGAGAGGCACCAATTTTATGTGGAAACCCATTGATGTGAAGGGAAAGGGCATGGGTAAAGTATGAACTAAGGTTGGTTAGGCTCTGCTTCTGTCATCTTGAAATGGAGGAGTGGGGGAAAGAGAGTTTTTCTCTATTTGTGAGAAACATGCCAGAATGGGGGACTGGATATCTTCTCCGAGTTTTCAGAGCTGCAGGTGTTGTCTATTTTTTTTTTTTTTTGAGGATTCACGAAGAAAAATTCATAAAAAAAATAAAAAAGTACAATAACAAGGGAAAGGGTCTAAAAGAATTAGACCATGAACATCAGAACAAAAAAAGAAAAGAAAATGGAAGTCAAAACAAATGTATAATAAATACAACAAAGAAAGTTATAAGAAAAAGACGCCCGAGAAATGATTGTCGACTCCCAATTTGACAAAGTAGTCCGCCACTCCATTAGTTGAACGACCAATCTTGACAAAAGATACGTCCATTTCTCATTTTGTAGGGGGGAAATCTTACTGTAAACCCAACTTCAAGAAGTTGCCTTAGAGAGAGAGAGAGTTTGTTTGCAAGTTATGGTTGATGAACCTTATTTTGTAGGTGGAAAATCTCACCCGGAAAGCCCAACTTCAAGAAGTTGAGTTGGAAAGAACAACGAAACAACTTAAGGAAGCCATAGCAATTGCAGGGGAAGAGACTACAAAATGCAAAGCAGCAAAAGAAGTTATCAAGTCCCTCACTGCACAAGTAAGCTTCTCCTATAACTTTGTATCCTTATATAAGATGATGCCGATAATTTTGAGCAACTTAGAGATATAATTAATATATTTGAGCATTTCAATTGGTTGGACACCTTATCAACAAACTAATGAGCTTGAAATTTTACTACTTAGTCTATTGGAATATCAATTATACATGGAGATATTTCTGCCTTACGTATCATCAGGGTGATTTAGTTATTTATACAATGTATTGCTCAATAGAAATAGCCTATGACGAGATAATCCAAATGATTCTTTTCTTCCTTCTCCCTCTTGCTATTTGCCTCTGCATGTGTGTCTGTCTGTTTATTTTTGTTTATGTATTCACACTTGCATACATAAGTTGATGGTCAGGTGCACATATGCACTTCTAACTCCCCATGACTACCTCTGACAGGGCCATTTATGGGATACGATGTGGTGGAATTTTTTGAACATTCCACATAAACATAATGAACTTCCTTGTAGTATTCTCAATGTTTGAAGAGGATTTTCAGTCATCAACTGGCAATGCTCTTTCTAAACGTAATGCAACCCTTTCTTAATCCTCGAGAAAATTCAAGCCTCACAAACAATAATGATCAAATTTAATTATTACTTGGGAGTGGTCTCAATCATAAAAAGAAGTATTTCGTTGGAGAGAGCTTGATGCACTTTGGCAGTTTGCTAGCATACAACTCCAATGATCATAATCATCATTGAAGTCATTCTTACCAAGTATCTGGGTTGGCAATTATGATTGAATCTGGCAGATTGTTTTTCATGGGCTGACTGCCTATATGACTAGAACCTGCGACCTTTATTGTTGCAACAATGAGCACTTACCAATTATGCTATGGGTTCTTGTCAATATCAGCTAAAAAGTATGTTATACTGCTCCATTGATGTGGCTTCCAATTGACAAGGTTGAACTTTGCTCATTCAGACATTTCAGTTTTTCACATCGTGTTTCCTCTTTTCATTGTGCTATCAACTTTAGTGGCACAACACATGCAGTATTCATATATTCCTCATATTCTAGATGTAATTTGGTCTTGTTTGTTTGGCACGTAGCACCTTCCTCCCCTTAAATAGTTATGAATATTCGAGCCACCCATCTGGATGCATGTGTTCCATCTTACATGTTTGTAGAATTGCCTAAACTTGTTTATGTTAGTAATTTAGCTGAGCTTTGGAATTGCAACTTGTTTCCCTTTTCATTCCCTTTTCATTTACATTTCAGAACCTGGGGTTGGGTTGTATTTCAAGGATTTTTTCCTTTTTTTTGGGGGGGCGTATTTCATTGATTTGTTTAACCTACAAGTGTTTTTGCATTGTGTATGTGGGAAATTTTATCGTCAAGCACCATTCCTGAACTCCTAATTTCTTGTTTCAAAGTGTGGAAGTTCTTTTGAGGTACAATGTGAAGTTTGAGTAATTGAAAGTTGGAACATTATAGAACTCTTTTCTTTTGGAATAGTAATATGACTTGTAACCCATGACATTTAGGTTGTTGCATTGAGCACTTGTGCATTGTGTTACAAGGTCATCTATTCTCATCATCATAATCTAGCCATTTATCCCATCAATGGTAGGCTTTCATATTTGGATTTGGCAAATTTTTCCATGGACTGACTGCTCAATCTGACGTCCATGGGACTTGAACCCACGACCCCTCTAGACTACAATCACGAGTCTTGACCAGTTGTGCTACAGGTTCTTGTCACTGCCTCATCTATTCTAGGATCTCTTTCCATATGGTTTGAAAAATAAGAGATCTACTTCTGTAGGCATTGCATTCGAGTGGGGGAGTGCATTCTCTATTCTAGAATGTTCTATTCATAGAGCTACTTCTCTTGTTTTTGATCTGCATAGCATTTTTATTTTTGAGTACAACGCTATGTAGCATTTTCTTTGTTCATTTATTCCTTTATGTTCCTTCTTATTTCTGACACCAAATTCTGCCATAATAGTTGAAGGACATGGCTGAAAGGCTACCGGTAGGACCAGCACGAAACAGCAAACCTCCTTCCTTGACATCCTTCAGTGCCACTCCTGCTTCCAGTGATGTTTCTTCACCAATTCATGATCGGTTGAGCAGTCCAGGGGCTTCTCTTGAACCAAATTCAAATGGATCAAATAGCATACTAGTAGCCAATGGGACAATTACTAATAATCGCAGTTCAAATCATAACAGATCAGGTCTTTCAGAAGCACCAGTATACAATGGGAGCAAAACAGATGCAGAGCCCAATCATGAGGCTGAATGGGTTGAGCAAGATGAACCTGGGGTATACATTACACTTACATCTTTACCTGGGGGTGTCAAAGATCTGAAGCGTGTCCGATTCAGGTTTGTTAAGCATCTTCTATCCATCTTGCCATTGCTTTACTCTTATTATTGTTGTTGCCATGCCCACTTGCATATGCAGATGGCGACCATCCACTGCTGACCTCATGTGTGCCACATCAAAGCTGCACATTAGGTGGCTTTCCACCATGTAGATGACCTATCCTGAAGATTTGGTGGATGATAGGAGCCCGAATAAAAAAAAAGAAGTGAAAATGGCAGAAAATGGGGATAGGGATTTTGCTTAAAGGGGAAATCAACCTCCCTTTAGTTTCACCTTGAGGAGAAACTGGCCTCCTAGCCAAAAGCTGGATTGTGGGAGAACTCTTCTCTACTCATTTCATTATTCATTCAACCTATAAATAGGCTTAGGGTTATAATTCAAGTGGAAATTATAATATTTGAAAAATACAAATACAACAAATACCAAAAATATCCCTAATTATTTGATTAACCCTGATCCTATCAGTGGATCACTCTTGAGGAACATGTAGGTATCAACTGGACAAGCAGGAAAAAAGAGAGGAAAAGAAAATAACTCTTTCGTGGTTAAGTTCAACTTGTATGCTGCAGACTTTCAATGGATCTATGAGAGAGCTCGATTATTTTGTAGGTGAAGGCAGCAACCTAGCTGGATTCTGATGTTAGTGACTGATAATGGTTCATTCTGGTGTCTCCTTTTGTGGGGCTTCCCATGAATACTCAGCCGCATATGGGCCTCACAAACATGTTTATTTAAAATGAAAAGTGGCAAGGTGCATAGAAAAATTATTCAGTCTGAGATAAAAGATACCCCTGCAATACTTTAAAGCTTTAGATTATTTTGAAGGCCAACTGAGAATCGATTTCTCATTCATGCTACAAGCATTTAGAGCACCATACACCTTGGGAAACCTTGCCTACATTCTTTGTTTTAAATTTCTGTTTATCCATGTGCAATGCATGTTCTCTTCGCTAATCAGAAACATGTTGCTTGTATAAGCAACTCACTGATGTAATGGATGGATGGATAAAGCACAATCCATCTCTCTTGTGTGAATGGGACTTGTCTAATGTTTCTACACTATTCATGAGGGACTCGTGACATGGGACTTATTTTCTTATCAAATCTATATATGAATGCAGTCGGAAGCGGTTCAGTGAGAAACAAGCAGAACAGTGGTGGGCTGAGAACCGTGCAAGGGTGTATGAGCAGTACAACGTCCGAATGGAGTCTAGCATTGGAGTCAGAAATGATGAGTCCTCTCATTTACAGGGTAGCATTATGTAGATTGGAGTTTTTAAGTTGTGCATGATTGTGCAGAAGCTATTTTTGATCAATTTGATGTGGCTTCCATCGTTTTTAGCCTTGAGGTACTATTAACTTGTTAACCCTTAGGGGAGGGAAGGCTGGTTTGAAAGGGAAAGAGAGTAGGTGTGATTGTGTTTTACCTGATTTTTTTTAACCTTTCTTTTTTCTTGTCTTGTGGAAATAGAGGGGGGTTCATGGTGAGAAATGTAAATTTTTGGTAGCTGCTTTTTATTAAGGGTAGCTTCCTTGTAAATTCATAATGAAATGCATCTGCTTTTTATTCATGGTAGCTGCCTTGTAAATTCATAATGAAATGCAACTCTCTCTCTCTCTCTCTCTCTCTCTCTCTCTCTCTCTGTCTCTCTCTCAGGTGTTACCTGTTCATGTAAATGCAGCTAGCCATACAGTTTCAAATAATTAACATCTCATCTTTTTTTTTTCTCTTTGAATTGCAAAAGCAAAAATTCATGGTTAACACAAATGGAGGAAGAAAAGTCTACCTCCATCAACTGGAATATATCTGGTAAAACCTTCTCTCTTTACCTTGAGAAATTATCTGCCAAAGGTCCTTCGTAGGGCTGAAATCGGGTCGGGTCGGATTGGGTTTTAAAAAATCCGACTCTAATTATAACCCAACTCAACTTAAAACCCGACCCGACCTGCATTTTGAACCTACTTTAGCCGTTTTTTTACTGAGTCGGGCCGGGTTTGATCGGGTTGAGTCGGGTTAATTTAAAAATCTCTCAATCCAACTCGATCCGAATTCAATGCGGGTTTCTGACTTCTCAATCCGACCCGACCCAATCTGCTGACTTGACTTTCATAACCCAACCCGCATGATTTTCAGGTCGGGTCATGTGGGTTCGGGCCAAAACCCGACCCGAGTTTCACCCCTAGTCCTTAGATTGAGTTCTATTTTCTTTTTCCTTTTGAAAGGTTAACCTTTGGAAGGTTATATACTTGGTCGCATGGATGGTGGGCATGGAATAACTAGCCTGAATGGATCATTCTAAGCATAAACCTAGAGGGTACAAAAATTTAATGGTTTGAAGAACATGGATTCAATCTAACAGCGTTTCACCTCAATTAAGGTCAAATCAGTGTGAATTTTATTCATATGGGCACTACAAAAAGATCTCAAGATACTTGAAAGATGACAATTTAGGTTCTATTCACACTCGACCCCCCGGGCACTCCCCATGGGGTTGTTCTCCATTAATTTAACTAGTATGTGTGGATTTGATAGGTTTACCCATGTTCGTGGGATTAGTCTCACTTCCAAAGTATAGTAGGATACCCATGTTAAAAAAAAAATGACAATTTGGAAAGTCCAAAGGTTTTAAATGGCTAGTCTGTAATTAATAGAGCTTGGCGGCCTGTTGCTCTCTATTAAGATGGTAATTAGTCCCAAAAGCTTGTTAGTGTTTTACTCTCTTTTGACCATCATGTGTAGTTCAACTGGTTGCCTCAGGAAGCAGGAGGTTGCGGGTTCGACCTTCCATAGCTTAACCTTGGTTTGCCCTAGGGGTAATGGGCTCATCCGTGGGGATTTTACACTGGGTATCTGGCAGTTTCCCACACGTAAATTAAAAAAAAAAATAGTAGGATTTGGCACATGCCAAGCCCAGCCCAGACCCAACCTATTTGAATCCCTAGCCTCAAGTCTAAAGGGTTTGGGTCTCCTATTATGAGGTTTTCAAGTAGAACACATGGGTTCATAACTTTAGCGAGTTGGGTTTTTAGTGGATCTGGGTCTGGTATGTTGGGTATTAGCCATCTCCGAACAGATCAGTTGGTGTCATTGTTAATAGATTTAGAATTATATGTAACGTTTATGTAAAGTCTACTTAGTATTTATGTAAAATAAAATACATCTATGTAGTAATAATATTGTTAATGGCTTTGTGGCTATCATGGTGATGATAATGTATAATATTGTTGATATGTACAATGAATTTTGGGTCCATTCAATATAAAGTAGAGCCTAAATGATTGGTTTTGGTGTGCAAATGGGTCCATAGCACAGACCCACGCCTATCTTTCAGCTTGGCACTTGAGGCTTTTGTTCTAATTGAAAGTTTGGAACCCACAGTATAGAGCTCAACGTTTGAACAAATCCTTGCCTGTGGCATTTGGAGCTTAAGTGCTTAACAAAGTAGCAAAGTGGTGGGTTATGCTCACATCACTAGTATGGGTTTGATCAGTGTTCAAAAACTCAAAACTTGGACTCAATTAAGCTGAAATCAATTAGATAGTTTTTACTATTTTTTTTAAAAAAAGAATAGAAACCCTTAACGATTTTTTTTTTTTTTTTTAAATTATCTCAAAGTAGGAAATGTTTGAATGCCGAATTCTTTATTTATTTAAGTTTAATCTGAATCCGAATATTATATATGATGTGGGTCTAGTTAAATTGGAATTTATTGAGCCATTAACCCAATTCCCGTTAGTGTAAAATGTAAATAACATCCATATAAGTTTATATTATAGAATAATTACCAAATATTGCTAACTTTTTAATTTTCTAAGCTCTAAAATTTTCAAAGTCCAACAATGGCCATCTCTACTTAAATTAAAGATATCAATGATAATCAAGCACTCAACCTGAAATATGGTAGGCTCGAGTGATAACATTTTCAATTTATTTGAGTAGTGACCAAAATTTTACATCCAAAGTAGATGCAGATTTGAACGTGAATATGTAACGAATCCGACTTGACCCAACCCATTTATGTGTTTGCCTAATAGAGATTTGCCCGTGTTAGATTCAACCGAACAAATATACGGGCAAATCGGGATAATCGGGCCGGTGGGTTTGGTCCAATGGATCAATTCAACATGCTTTTGAGGGATTTAGTCAAATCAAAGGACTGAAACCTAAGTTGTAACCTGCAGATGTGAGTGATTTTGAATGGTGTATGTTGTTGGGTTGGGCTGGTTTTGAAATAAAAATGATGGTGGTCTGAAATGGTGAGGGCAGAATGTCTGTAAAAGCAAGGAAAGAGGAGCAGCCAAGAAATAAAGAGCACAACAAGAGCAATTTTGTGAGTGGGAACAATAGATTAGTCTTCTTTGGGGAGTGATTAAAGTTAACAACATCCGTATCTAATATAATAATTAAAGGGTGAGCACAGGCTAATCATTTTCCTTCACTAATTAAACATGAAATAGTACATGACAAGTAGTGGAAAACAGATTTATAGACAAAGATAAAAGCAAAGAGAGAAAGAGAGAGATTGACATAAAAGAGTACCTTATCTTTTGATATTTGAGTCTAGAGAAAAAAAATTATAAATTTTATTTAAGAAAATATTTGAGCATATGAATAGCACCGATTTTTTTTTTTTTTTATCATAAAATTGCCCTGAAAGCCATATAAAATGCAACTTGACTATGGTTTTAATGAATTGAGCAAATCTCCTTATTTTTTTTGAAAAAAAAAAAAACAACTCTAGCCTGTTGTTGAAACTTGATGCGTTTCAGATTTTTAAGTCTAATATAAGAAATTTCTTAAAAAATAATAGAATAAAAGTAATAAATGCTAACAAAATGAGAAAAATAGAATATTCTGTCCAAGGGTATTCTACATGAAAGTAGAATTTCTAAACATCATATGATAAGGGCAAAATAGATTTTAGGGCCTCTTTGTGGCTGTTTATTGTATCAAAGATATATATATATAATAATAATAATAATAATAATAATAATAATTAAAATTTTAATTGGAATTTTACACATGCATAGAATATCTATTTATTTATTTGGATTGGTGGGCAATCTTTATATGCATCATGTCTTTCTCTCTACATTTGTGTATCTAAAGAATTTCTCACTGTACTTAGAGGATCCAAATTCATGTGAGGTATATTTAAGTAGAGAAAATACTTTTTAGAGGATCCTCCTCTGCGAAAGATCTTTTTAGCTGAAAGATTTTCTTTAAATCTAAAATCAATGAAAGAATAGATTCTATCATTTTGAGTATAAAGTTCAAAAGGTAAAATAATAATAATAAAATAATTTAATGGCATGACACATAGTCATCTGATAGAAATTTTTATAGGACAAAAAGTGAAATATTCTTGAGTACATATCCATATATAGTCGCTTTCTATTACTAATACATGCTCGGCTACATTAAATATTGAAGTATAAGAATTTTCATCATTAATTTTTTTTTTTTTTTAATGTTTCTAGGATTAGAGTATAGGTCTTGGATTCAACTCTTTTCAGGTTGACCTGATACACGAGGCTTGAGGATGGTTTTATATATACGTGAGATTAGTCTTATCTCTAATGTGGAGTAAAGATACCTATGTTATCAAAAAAAAAATCTTTGTGTCTAAGAGAGAATAGATCAAAAGTAAATATATAGAAAAATAAAAGATTTTAAATTATAAAAGTAGATATCTATTTTTCAAGTCCATCCATTCACGTAAAGACAACAATCAATTAATAATAGTTGGGTGGTCATTTAGACACCCGATTTTTCTAGGAGACACCTTTTTTTTTAAATTTAGGGTAAAATTATCATTTTGCCCTTTTGATTTTGAAAAATCTTTCATCGTCCGAACATACATCAAAAGGGTAAAATGATAATTTCACCCTAAATTTCGAAAAATTGTGTCTCTTGATAGAAAAGTCGGGTGTCTAAATAGCTACCCTAATAGTTGAGGAACAAAATTTTAATTGAATAGTGTAGAATAACATATACAGAGGGTTTGGTGTGTCTTCTTTGATTAAAGAGAGACCTATAATTCATATTTATAGAGAAAATGAAATACAAATAAAGAAAGTAAATAAAAAAAAATCCCTAAATGGAAAAATACAATATTAAGTAAGCAATAATATCTATTTAACACCTAAATATATCCTAACAAATAAATTTTTTTAGTGATCTCTTTGAGTCTAAAATATATAATATCGTAATCTACCTATTGTTAAATACACCAAGCAATAGATCTGGGTAAATGTGTAGACATTTATGAAGTGGATTTTGAGTTGGATTCAAGTTCAACTTCAATGGGACCATTCTCCATAAACTTATTCAGTAAATATGTATTTGGAGATTTAATCTCGCCTCCAATATAAATTGGAGATACACATGGAAAAAATAAATAAAAGTCTGATAACAATTATCAACTAAAATACATTAGAGAAGACCAGGAATTTTTCCTGACTCTCACTCTCTGTCTGTCGTTGGATGTGGGTGGGAGATTCCTTCTGTTTGGAGGCGAAGAAAAGCAGAGGGACAGCGTACAAAGGTTGCAGTGAAAAGGATTGAAGAGATTAAGAGAAATGGGGACACAGGGCCTGCTACTCTCCCCTCGTGTGCGCTATCCACTGATAGCTCCATTTCCACCTTCTATTTTAATCATTCAAACCATGGCATGGCTCCAAACAGAACCCCCCTTTCATTCTCTACTGCTCCAATGTCTTTTCACTCTCAGATTTTTCTCTCTCTTTTACTGAGAGTCAATTGCAATGGAGAATGTGGGAGACAGCCAACAAAATAATTCATAATCTCAGACAGCCATAAAGAAAAATAAAGGGAAAAAAAATAGCAGTTTGTGTTTGACGAAACTTCTTTTGAGGGACCCATGAATGAATTCTTGCCGTGTGACTGGCCTTCCTCTCTTGTATATTTACAACCCATTTCTCACCCCTTTCTCCTCATCCCATTGCCTTTGTTTCTCCCTCCCTCTGAGGACTTAGAATCAGACTTGGGTTTACTCACTCTGTTTCTGCAATGGCTGATGTTTCTTCTTCCATGTCTAAGAGAATTTGTTCAGTGCCCGAACGGGCACAGCTGCATCTGGCCATGCTGGCCTTGCAGTTTGGTTATGCAGGTTTCCATGTTGTATCTAGAGCTGCTCTTAATATGGGGATAAGCAAAGTGGTCTTCCCCGTCTATAGAAACATCATTGCTCTGCTTCTGCTCCTTCCCTTTGCATATTTCCTTGAAAAGTATGACAACTTGCTCATTTTCTTCTTCTTCCTTACCTTCTTTTCATCCTCTTGCTCTGTTAAATGATGCTTCTTCTCTTATTTCTTCTTCTCTCATTTGGGTAGGAAGGAGAGGCCAGCAATGACGCTTTCGTTCCTAATCCAGTTCTTCTTCCTCGCGCTCGGCGGGTATAGAATCGAAACTCTCCATGCAACTTTGGTTTATTATTTTTTAATTAATTCAATGAAAAAGCGTCAAAACGCTTTTTCGTAAGCTATGTTTCTAATCTTTTTCGGTGTGAAAATGTCATTTTTTTCAAAAAAAAAAGAAGCCTTTCTTAGAGGGACGTAGTAACTTTTCATGGTGAAAGTCTGCAAGACCCATTTTTATTTTATTGAAAGGTTCTACAGTAACATACATGTTTTTTTTTTCCGTGTAATTATATGAAAATTGATTTATATAATTTATAGTTATGAAATGGATAGTTTGTAGCTATTGGACTTCTTGGAACTTTGACATGGGTCAAGACTAACCTTTCATCAATTGGAATAATCTTCATGCCACCTTATCTATTTTTGAAAACACTACACACAAAAAAGAATGTGGATTCGTTTACGTAGGATCTAATTGTGTAACTTGTTGTGCTTTGTTTTGGTTGTCTTCGAGCAGGATAACAGCAAATCAAGGATTCTACTTGCTGGGTTTGGAGAACACATCACCCACCTTTGCCTCTGCCATTCAAAACTCGGTTCCTGCAATAACGTTTCTTATGGCTGCTGCTCTGAGGCAAGAATCCAATACTCCGCCAACCAAGTTTTTGAAGCTTTTAGATAAAAAAAGTAAAGATGTTAAAAGCACCCACATCATATTGCAGAATAAATCAATCAAACCACTTACCAATCACACACAAGAACATAGAGATTTACGTAGTTCGGCACAACCTGTGGAACGTGATGCACGATTCCACTATGAAGAAAATCACCAGACAACTGGTTATAAGGATTACTCAACCGTTTTCCTCTCTCTTTCACCGTTTATCCTTTTTTCTCTCTCACACAACCAGAGAAAAACATAGAACACAGAAAACCCTAGAGAGAAAAAAACCCTTATATATTAGACATTACATAAAACACAGACCTGGTAAACCTTACATAAACACTGACCCAATAAGGCTTTTTGAGTGAAATCCAACACATCACCCCCATCTCTCTAGATCTTAAAAGGGATATATAGAAACTAGAAAGTTTCTTGCATTTTGTTTTTCTTAATGAGCTTTTATTTGGCTTGTATTTCTCACTTGGAGTTTATATTTTGTATGTAGAATTGAAAAAGTGCGTATCGACAGAAGGGATGGGATAGCAAAGGTGATGGGAACAGTTGCATGTGTCTGTGGCGCCTCAGTGATTACATTGTACCAAGGGCCAACCATATTTAAGCCAAAGTTGGCGAATGAGGAGCCGTTGATGATGTTGGGAGATGCAAAAGGGAAGAACTGGACACTTGGGTGTGTCTACCTTATAGGGCACTGCCTCTCTTGGTCGGGTTGGCTGGTTTTTCAGGCTCCTGTCCTTAAGAAATACCCAGCAAGACTCTCTGTCACCTCCTACACCTGCTTCTTTGGAGTATTGCAGTTCTTGGTCATTGCTGCTTTCCTTGAGAGAGATGCCCAAGCTTGGATGTTTCACTCCGGAGGAGAGGTTTTCACCATTCTCTATGCGGTAAAAACCAATTTTCAACTCAAAGTCTCAAACTACTTTCTCTTAGAATTTCAAATCAATACAAACGTGGAGTCATCTTTCTAATCTGCAAGTCTATTTACCTACACACATGAGATAAGTCTACGGAGAGTGCCATCATATGACGAGCATGAATTGACTACAAGACCCATTAAAAGGCTACTCATTCAAAAAATATAACATATCACATATTTATTAAAAGGAAAAATACAATTTACATTTACAACATACCACAAGAAATTTAAAATGAGTTAACTTTTAACATTTATCAATCGAGACGTACCTTTATTTTACTCTTGTAAAAGTTTATCTAGAAAGATTGTAATTTACATCATCGTCATGAGTTATTATATCTAATTTATTTATAATCGACTTTTCAAGTTTTATTTTTCTTTTAATTCTATCATAAATTATAAATTTAGTTACTCGTCAATCTGAAAGATCAAGAATCCTTGGCTTGACTATATTTTCTTTTCCTCTTTTTTTTTTTTTTAATTTACGTGTGGAAAACTGTGAGATACCTAGGGTAAAACTCTCACAGGTGGACCTCTACCCTTAAGGCACACCAAGGTTAAGCTATGGGGGCTCGAACCCGTGACCTTCCACTTCTTGAGACGGGAGATAACCAACTGAGCTACACCCATGTGAGTTCTTTCCCTTGTTCTTGCTTCAAAAAGGCTTGATTTTCCTCACCAGACCTCTTCAGTAATGAAAGAAATCTTAGTTGGTTTGTTCTCATCTTGAGGTGGAGGTGTCATACTCATTCTATAATCATGGTCACTCTAATGTGGGTGGCTCCACATGGTGGAAAAGGACCAAATCATACTTATTAGGAGACCAAATTTGTTGAAAATAGATGACTACAAGCATGCATGCGCATGAGGTTCTTTATTGGCTTCAACTCATTATAGGGTGACCCACCAAATAAGTGTCATGATCTTTTCATAAAGCAGCATCTAATTTAAATTTTGGACCATGGTATTTTAACAAATATCTGTTATGCATTGAGAAAACAAGGAATTTATGTTCTTATGTGTGGTGGGTTCACTTGCTCTATCAAATTCAAGGTTAGGGTGTGCATTTCGCATCTACAAATAGAATTCCAGAGCTCATTTTTGCTGTCTTTTTTAAATATTTACTGCTGATTGTTATGCTTCAAAAAAATGACTAGTAATAATTAAAATTAACTGTCTAAAAATATATTTTATTTTATTAAAAATGATACATTTAAAATAGTACTTTTCAACCTATTTTGGAGTGATACTTTGCAAATGATCATCTTTTCATTGTGATTTGAGAGCTTGTAACTTTTACTTTTTTTCTCTCAAGTTGTTATGATTTTTCTTCAAATCATCCGACAAACATCATTGTTTTCTAAAGTATAGTCCATCAGTATGTGGCCTCTAAGATAAGATGCTGATAAGCTCGTATCAATGTAACATATTGACTGTTATAGACCGATACACATCCATCGATCACCCATATCATACTCTTTGGTATTTGATATGATTTTTTTTTTTATAGAATTGACTTGGACACTCCCTCTCACAACAAATTTAATTTTTCATTTTATCCTTCCGTTTCCTTACGATAAATTGAAAGCTAAATTTAAAGTAAAAGGATAAAATGAAAAAAGTTAATTTATCGTGAGATTGTTTCCCGTGTTAATAAACAATCAATGCCCAAATCAATTCCCTTTTTATTTCCAACTCAAATGTCCATTTTTTATTTCATTTCTTAAATTTGTTTCATGTTTTTATTTCATTACTATTCAAAATTTTAGAAATTCTTTCTCACTTTCTACAAACTTAGCTGCAAAGACGTTGAGGGTGAAATAAAAACTGATACTTTAGTTTTCATTCATAAAAACTGATGGGACATGGAGTAGATTTGAGCGAGAGACCGCCATGCAGAAAGGGTCGTCGTCTGCTGATCATCTAAATCCTAAACCAGTAGCAGCCGTTGTAATTTTAGAGAAAACCATCAGTAGTTCCAAATACAACAGAACAACAGAGGAAAGGGTGACAAGAAGAGAAGAACAAAAGCAAATAGAAGACAGAGATTCATGTGAAACCAGTAAAAAAAATCACGAAAAACAGAGAGATTTATTATTATATATATAAAAAATTACATAAATAATGTCCATATATAATTGCAGGGATTCGTGGCATCGGGTATCGCCTTTGCTGTTCAGATATGGTGCATTGACAGAGGGGGCCCTGTCTTTGTTGCAGTCTATCAACCAGTTCAGACTCTCGTTGTCGCCATCATGGCATCCATTGCTTTAGGTGAACAGTTCTACTTGGGCGGGTAAGCAGTCAACAACTTGGGCTGGTGTTTTTTATTTATTTATTTATTTCTCCTTTCTTTGCTTTCATTTCACCATTTTGAAATATCCTTTGCTTGTATGAACTTTGATTTATCTCAAGTTTAAAGTTAAGGCATTAAGAAAAGTTAGATTATGTCAAATTGCGTCTTGTTCAAGAGTCAAATCAAAGGTCATCTCAAGATTAGATCAGAGTTAGGGATTTTGGGTCCCAGCCCGACAAATTCAGGCTCAATTCAATGTTATTTTATTTGGGTTCAACTTTATTTTCACTTTTAACTACAGTAATATTTCTTTTCACTGTAAAAAAAGCTAAATGTGTGGTGGCAATGATGTGAATGAACAGGATCATCGGTGCTGTATTGATTGTTGTCGGACTGTACCTGGTTCTTTGGGGGAAAAGTGAAGAGAGAAAGCTTGCAGCTGGTAATGCAGTGGTTACTGCTGGTTCAGAGAATGTAGAAAGGGTTGCACCCAAGTCTTCTCTAGCACAGCCCTTGCTTGCTCCTTCAAGTGCTGAAAGTGTTTGAAGCAAGTACAAGATTTGGTTCACTGCAACTGATCTAATACTATGTTGGGCTTTGCTATTTTTACTAGTTGAAGAAATCATGTGTGCACTCTTCTGCTTCTTTTTTTTTTGTACCCTGTTGTTTGGGTGGGCTCTACTGTTCTAAGATGGCCCTTGAAACCCAATACTTGGATTGTAGATTTGCTCAAAGTTGCTTTCTTAGAAAGGAATTACATCTCTTTTCAGTAATCTTCTTCACAACAAACTCATTCGAAGTTAGAGAAATATATGTAAATAAGTAGATAGGTAGGTTATAATTATCATACTCATAAGTTAAAATCTTTTCTATTTGAATCGGGTCTATATAAATAGATAGGTAGACAGCCACCTATAAATAAAGTTAGAGCTGCTCGCAATTTACTGCAAGTAATAAGGCTAATGTTCACCTAGTATGGCCCATGATCACGAATCAAAATCAATAGTCTTTTAGATGCTAGTCATAAACTTTAGATGATCATACCAATTATGATAATGATGATGATAACTTCATATCGATCCACCATTTTATATATATCATGACATAAGGTCCACCTCCGATTATAATATGTGAGAAAAATTGAATTTTAATATTGAGCTAGTTATTAAAGTTTTATTTATTTGAATTAAAAAAAATTACAATGATGGTATAGTAGTATAGGCCACATCCATCAATCAAATAAATTTAAAACTTTTTAAGTTCCAAAATATCTAAATGGGTATAGTTTAATTGATTGCCTCCCGTTTTAAGAAACGTAAGGTTTCAGGTTCGAGCCCCTATAGTTTAACATTAGTGTGCAGATAGTGAACTCATCTGTAGATGTTTTTAATTTAGACATGACTAGTGTAATTTACAATGCTTATTTATAATAAATCCTACCGATAACATGGAAAGAAGAATAAGAAAGTTCTAAGTTTTAACAAGGAGCCGACCCTCCCTAATTACACCCATACTAAATATACCACCGTAGGCAACTTAAACAAAGGCAATTACTAAATAAAAGACTGCTGACCGACAAAACAAGTCCCAATTTCATTAGGACTGTTTTTTATTCCACCGAATTGACTTCTTTTTCTATGTGGTGTTGGCTGCAATTGATTCTCTTTGATCATTGGGCCTACTCTACTGGGCCTGTTCTTGGGCTGGATTCCTGGGTCCATTTGATAGAATTAATTGCCACTAGTCTTTCGGTAGAAATTTTCGTAGAAGTCCCATGCCAAAGCTACGATCTCGTCTTCTTCAACACCGATGTTCGCATCACTCTTTTACATATCATAAATTGTGCGTGATCATATGAATAATGATAATGATGATGATGACGACGATAGTTGTGTAGTCTACATAATTTCATATCGATCAACCATTTTGTATGTACCATGATATAAGGTCCACCTCCGATTATAATATGTGAGAAAAATTGAACTTTAATATTGAGCTAGTTATTAGAGTTTTATTTATTTGAATTGAATTTTTTTTTTTTGCAATGATCATATGTTGCTGATGGTATAGTAGTATAAGTCACATCCATCGATCAAATAAATTTAAAACTTTTTAAGTTCCAAAATATCTACATAATGTAGTCAATTGGTTGCCTCCCATCTTAGGAAGTGGGAGGTTGCGAGTTCGAGTCCCCATGGCCTAATCTTGGTGTGCTTTAGGGGTAATGGGCCCATCTGTGTGAGTTTTAGTAGGATGTGTCTGAATTAGACGTGACTAATGTCTGAGGAATACGTATACCTTTGTGTGGGTAATTCTAAAGAAAGTGAGCATTTGAAATAGACTGAGAATTGAACTTAGGACTCCCGCTTTCCTGACCATGCCTCCAAACTCTTTTGTATTTGACAGCTTCCTACTTCCTACTTGTGTGATCTCATTTAAGATCTTGATTTTATAACTTTAATGAGCAACACACAAGATATTTTATCTTGTTCCCTTAACGTAAGGTGTTGTGAAGCCCATTAACATCCAATTAAAGAATAGGGATCAAGCCCTAAGTGCCAGTTGGCTGCATGTCCCATTTCATCACAACATCTGCTAGGTTCAGGCCTGACTTTCTATCCTTAGGGCCTAGTCTCTTTTGGAATTAGCCCAAAGGCTCCGTCAGTGTGACTTGTCAATTGAAGCCTGACTCAAATGCCTCATGCTTGTCTTTATTTTTAATTTTTTAATTTTAAAATATTTTTTTTTGTTATTATGAAACTTGATAGGATAATACTGTTCAGCACTTTTGGGCCTAATAGGCCCAAGATATCACAATCGATTTTGAAGTTTCAAGATAGTCCCGAATTTAGTTAAGTCATAGTAATGTACATCACACAACTCTATCATAATTTATAGAATTAATCACTCCATTATCTACTCTATTTTTCTTTATCTTTCCTCCATGTTTCCAACATCTACCCTTCTCCTTGTACCTACAACTTGCAACCTATCAACTAATTTGTCCTGCCTCTTCTACTTACATATCTTAATTAGCTTCAAATTAATTTTCTTCAATTTACCAACTTTGGTGGAGGAGAATTAAATTGAAGCAAGTAATGTTGTAATTTACTAGGGCATTTGTACAATGCATTTACAATGGTTTCTTGAATTCCAAATTTCCAATGCATTGAAAAAATGGGCTTACAGGCCTCAATTGGCCTTTTATAATCTGACCCATACCCAGTGTTTTCAATTGGGCCGAGTCAGCTGTTGGACAAATTCGACCCACTCGCTGCTCAAAATCCGAAATGGTTGGTTTAAGTCTGTGGAAAAGGGCGGGAAGGCCAAAAATGGAGTGGGAAGGCCTAGACGTGGACGATTCGGATCTGCCCTCTTTGCTCCGACCGGCACTGCTCCCTTGCACCAACACAAACAACAGCAAGAAGCGTCCCCACTCCCACTCTCAATCCAATACCCAAACCCAAACCCAACCTCTCCTCTCCCAACCACCCCAAAATAACTCTTCTCCTGACCCATCTGCGGGCCCCAGCAATAGTCCTCGGCCCCTCATTCCGGGCCCGGCTGGCGCCGTTCAGGCTGCCATGCTCCGGAAAACCGCCCAAGCTGGAAGCCAGTCCCGCCTTAGAGATTGCCGCCCCACTCAAGTATCTCAAGACGACGAAGACGATGATTTTGCCAAAAACCCTTGGCTCTGTGCCTTGGATTTTCTCGGTATCACATTCTCTCTTTCTTGTTTTTTTTTTTTCGTCGCATTTCTTAAATCAGTGGCTCTAGTTATTGCTTTGAATTGGGTTTTCTTTGCATTGGTCAAATCAGTTGTTATAGTTGTTCTACTTTTTTTTTTTTTTTTGTGATGGTGGTGGTGGAGGGGAGGGATTACTCATTCGTTTTATGAGTATGCTCCTTCTCTAATGGGGAATAGGATGATGTAAATTTGAGGTTATTCCAATTTGTCCCTCTGGGTCGGGAATTGATGTGTGTGCACCGGTACTTTTTCTCTGATGGGGAACCGGTTATGTAAATTTGATGTTCTTTCCATTTTGTCCCTCAACGCTGTTCTTGAGAAATAAAAAGGTGAAGAGGCAAAATGGGAATAGCTCCAAATTTACATCCTCTGGTTCCCCTGATTGAAAAAGGTACTGGTGCACAAATCAATTCTCCCGTGGGATACTCTTTGTTTTTTCCAAACCATTTATTTATGTTGTTGCTTTTGATGGAAATCTAATAAAGAGGTCAGAGCAGAAATGTCGCCCCCAGCCGCTGTGTTCGACCCTTGTCATAATCAGTTCAATTTACTACACAAATAACTCAACTTGAAAATCTATCATAGGCTGATGTTAGCAAAATATAGATAATTATACCATAGTTTAACTTTCATCATCATCATCATCATCATCATCAAAACCACTAATCTCATCTTATGATTTAAATTAAGGAGCTAGGATTATCTGATGGCACACTTCCATCTGTATAACATTGTGTGTCAGAAAACTCAAATTTTCAACCTTGGGGATTCACTTGATCTCCTATGCTCTTGATAGTGTTTTCTTTCCACATTGTTCAAATCAGAGCTTTTAGTTGATGCTTCCATCTGGGTTTTCTTTCCTGTGTTTCTTTTGATTGCTCTGCTCGGTGCTTTGTTGTTGTTTTTTCTTCGCTTACCTTTCTGGGGTGTGCTCAAATCAGTGCTTTAATTGTTGCTTTTAATTGGATTTTCATTCTTGGGTTTTCTCTCCATTCCTTGTTTAAAGGACTGGAAGCAGGATTTCCTTTGCCTCACTCAATCAAGGCAATACGGAGCATGGAAAGGGCACCTCAGGTATTTTTTCCCATTTTCATTTCCATCCTCTTCCAATTGCTAGGAACTTGGATCCTTTACGGTACATCTTTTGGCAACAAAAGTCATTTTCTGTGCGTAAGGCAAATGGGTTCTTATGATCAGTATTTGTTAGGACTCCGAGAAAGTTGCAATAAAGCTAATTTTCCCACCATCACTTGCTTGGTAATTTTTGAGTGGGAGTAGCGTTAAGCGAAACATCATTTCTACCGCTTCTCGATGGAATTTTTTTTTGCCACTTCTGTATCAAAATTTTCTGACACTGAATAGTAGTAGAATTTCCTTCTTGTGATAAAGTTTGAAGATCTAGAAGTGATCATAAAATGTGCTAGTGCATGTCTTTTTTTTTTTAGGAAAAAAGAAAAATGGTATCCATGCCGCTCCCTAGGAACATGAAATCTGAGATCTTGTAGAGAATTTGGTGGCCGCATGGTTGTATTAGAGTCTTTATCCTTTATTATTCACTTCTTTAATCATGGGAAACCAACCAGCTTCCTTTTTTGCGAAAAAATGGTTATTATTGCCAAATGTGCCTTTGATCTCTTATTCTATCCACTTTATTTCTTTCTTCACTCAAAATTTCCAATTCTGATGATTAGGTTGTAGGAATCATCAAATCATGCACACCAAATGGACTAGGCGATTTGATTGCGACTCTGAAGGTAGTGTGATACTCTGTCCTATGTAATTTGGCTTTAGTGTTGAAAATCCCATGCTGTTACAATGTTGGGATTGATTTCACTGAAACTTCTGATTTCAGGATCCTACAGGTACCATAGGTGCTAGTATCCATCACAATGTGCTGGCAGAGAATATGGCTGGAAGGGACATCTCGGTTGGTTCCGTTGTCATTCTCCAGCAGGTTTTGACTTTAACCTGACTTTTGTTATTATCATCATATTCCTTTTCTTTTCTTTTCTTTTTTAATTTTTTTTCCTTTTACATAATGTTTGTTTTATTGGAAACTATTGAACAATTTTAGAATTTCATATGATTGCAACAACTAATGGAGATATTTCTTTAATTTAGTTGCACATCCATGTTATGCAGCTGACAAGTTGCGTCATTTCTGTTGTAGGTTGTTGCATTCGATCTCACTCACTTGTCATGTTATCTTAATATTACACCAAAAAATGTGGTGAAGGTGCGTTGGCCATTCGACTAAACAACACAATTAATGATGATGATGATGATGATGATGTTGCTGATGATTCTATCTGTTGTTTGTCAACTGCCACATTGAGTGTAATGTCTTTATTTGCATTATGATTTGACAAGTCTATATGTTCTTCTCAAGTTTTCCTATAGCATATAAATGACAACTTTCTTTTATCTCATGGCTAGTCAATAAAATAGGCAATATAGGCTCAACTGCGGAACTAACAAGATAAAATGAAAAAAATAGATAGGCTTGAAGGCTTAAATGATCCAAAAATGGCCTACATCATATCCTAAATTTCAACATGTGATTTCGTTGCTTCAAATAAATTAAGAAAAATTTCAAGTGTAATTGTAATACCCTGCCCCATAAGGGGTTTATAGTGTAGAGGAGAAAAACTCCTATATCGCTAGTGGCATTAGAAATTCTCTGGTATATAAATGGTAGTATTCCTCCTTCTAGCAGAAGGCCTTTTGGTAGAAATAGTGGGTTGGCTTGCGAAAGCAAAGCCGTGCGGGCCAGTGTGTAGGCCCAAAGCGGATAATATTGTGCTAGTGAGACGAGTCGTTACAAATAGTATCAAAGCAACGTTCAACTCTCTACCTGAGGGTGTGGGCTTGGTTGTTGTGCATGCAGAGCCGGGGACGGCTCTGGCTTTAAGGAGGTAGATTGTAATACCCCGCCCCAGAAGAGGTCTATAGTGTCGAGGAGGAAAACTCCCACTTTGCTAGTTGCATTAGAAATTCTCTAATATATAAATGGTATCCTTCCTCCTTATAGAACAAGACTTTTTGGGAGAAACAATGGATTGGCTCACCAAAGCAAATTCGTACGAGCCCGTGGGCCCAAAGCGGACAATATCACAATGGGCTTAGGTCAGCTCGCCACAAGTGATATCAGAGCACGGTTCAACATTCGGACTATTTGGCGCCCTTTATCGAGAGTGGTGTAACCGAGCCGAGGACGGCTCTGGTTTTAAGGGGGGTAGATTGTGATACCCCAACATCATCATCCTTGCTTGGCGGCAATGGGAAAAAAAGTCCCATACCACTTGGCAGGTAGATGGGGTGAGAGAATTTAAAAGGGCAGCACTCCTCTCCTCGGTACAAGGCCTTTGGGCCTGGCCATGTGAGCCAGGGTCCAAAGCAAAGCCGTGAGGGGTCGTGGGGCCCAAACCGGACAATATTGTACTGAAGAGACGGATCGTTCCATTTTTGGAAACTTTATAAAATTAGCACTGTGGGACCCAAGTTTTTTTTTTTTTAGAGAGATTGGTTTGAAAGCTTGTTGACTGAAAGCTTGAATTTCGGCCTATTTTTCTTTGCGATTGTTAAGTGAGGGATTCAAATACTTTCATGTGTATTTTTATTGCTGAATTCCTATGAGATTATAATCTGTGTGTTGGAATGCATAAATGTTGGGTTTAGAACAAAATGATTGAGATTTATTTGATTTAACGGGTAAAGTCTTGTGCACCTCACAAAACGTATGGGGAAAATTTATTTTTGGCTAAGTGTTTAAGCCAGTGAGTGATTCAGTCAACCTAGATTGGTGTTCATACCATTACCTTATTGGAAAACCCAGATATGCATTCAAAAGCTGATTTGGATTGGTGTTATGTCATGTTTGGTACTTTTGTTGTTTATGGATGGATCATGATAAGCCATATTTTTGTTGAACCTTGATGTTTACACATGTTCATATGGAATTATATGTGTTTGGAATTATAATTTAGAATTGCTAAATTATTGAGAATTGGTTCATTATGGCATATGGTTATGTTGATTAAATCTCCTTATTTTATTGGGTCACACAATTGGTTGAATCCATTACAGAAATTTATGAACTTTGCTTATTATCGATTTTCTACGCTAAATTATTGAGAATTGGTTCATTATGGCATATGGTTATGTTGATTAAATCTCCTTATTTTATTGGGTCACACAATTGGTTGAATCCATTACAGAAATTTATGAACTTTGCTTATTATCGATTTTCTGCACTTTGATAGCCAATGCTAGTAAATGGATAAAGCTTCAAAGATACCGTATATCATTATCATTATCGCTGTCGTCATCATGGGAACACTGTCTCATCAATCTTGATCCAACTAATAGTCTGCACTTAGGTTATGGGTTTGTGCAATAACTAAGGTCGGGTGGTGAGAAGTTGGTCGTTTAACCATTCTTACTTCTATTTAAACAGTTGAAAACCCTTTTTTTCTGTTGTTTATTAGTCATGCAGCTTTTCATATGAACCTGTAAATCAAAAACTTGTGTTATAAGTACCCCTCTTAGAATGACTTTACAGTCCTTCCAAAATTTAGTTGTTTTTTACATCTTATAACTTCAGTAGTATGTAATCTGTTGTTCTTTCTTAAAGTATCAGCTATTGCAGATGTGGAATTAAGAATATTTTTCTATGAAAATATTGACAATTGTAAATAGGATTACTTCTTGTGTTTGCTGAAGGTAGTGAACTTTTGCAATTTTTTAGGGTTCTTAAGAATTCAACAAGAGTTATTCCAGATATGGTCTTTGACTCATTTCTCGGGAGCTATGGATGTGTGGTCTCTCTCAAATTCAGTACTTGAGTACATGTGTGCCTTTAATGAATGATCATTGGCTAAAAGATTGTAAATTCACTAAAAAAAGATAGAAAGAAAGTGTAAATTCACACTTGGAGGTTTTGCATTGGGTTCATAGTCTTTAGAATCTCCATATGGTTCTTTGACCATTTTGGACTAAAGTGTTCTGCTAGAATGGTCTCCTGGGACCTGTATCCATATTTGTCAATGGAAGGTAGCTGCTCCATTCTTCTGCAGGGACATGTTGCTTTGGATCGTCTGCCCTGTGTCACGGTAAGGTAAAACATTGGGAACTTGCTTAGACCGTGCAAAAGTCACATTGCAACAGCGAAAAATCTGCAAAGAGTGGAAGGGAGAAAAGAACAATGTGAAAACACAAAGGAGCAAAGGCAAAGGGCACCAAAAGAACAAAAGATACATTAGACTATAGCCATCATTGAGAAGGCAGCCAAGCTCTATGCACATTCTTGTTCTGAATGATTCTACGCATACTGAATTTCAAAATCTCATTAAATCCTTAAATTTGCTACCCAAGTGTTGATTTTACCTTTAACATGAAGGGCCATCAAGGGAACAACTCCATCTTATATTGGGGAATGCAATTAATTTGTTGTCCTTGTACACCATGGAATTGTCGCCATGATCATCCTCTATGTGACAACAATCTTGGTAGATCTACAAAAGAAAAGAATATGTAGAATAGCTGATTAAGAGAATAGGGCATCACTAACTGGACTTGAAACAAGCAAAGAAAATAAACATAGTTTGATGACCAAGACCAGGATCAGAATTCAGTCAATGAACTGGTTGAGTTGACCGTATGATTTGGTGGGTCAACTGGGGGTTAGTTAATTTTTAATCTTTTATTACAAGTATGTATCTTATAATATTATTAATATATGAATATGTTAAATTTTTTTTGTCATTGTGGAGTGAAAGGATGGATAATGATAGGTAAAATGGAAGAGTAGAACTAGAAGATTGACCCCAGATAGATGGGAAAGTAGTGCTAAGGATGATGATGATGATGTACAATTTTGACTGAAAGGGTCAACCAAGTGATTCAGCAAATTGAACAAGCAGGTCAACCAAAACTTCACCAAACTTGTCCACAATGAATTTGACACTACTTGCCAAGTCAATGAAGTATAGAAAGACTCCATAAGTTAGTCGCAAAAGGATATTGGAGAAATGATGGTCAACACTCACCATCTTTAAGACAAGGCACCCCCAAGCAATAATCCAATGCCAGTTTCTTAAATTTTCTTGATTAAGTTTAAAAATTCAACAACCACCATGACTCTTGGGGCAGCTTTAATGGTCCATTTGAGGAAATCAAGCAACAAGATAAGTAATGGACTTGTACACCGTATATTGGAATAATTTAACCACAAAAGTACAGGATGAATTTTAAAAGCAGTATCTCCAGTTATCATCAGAAAATGAGTGACATCTAGCATGGGCCTGTTTCAAAGACACCATCTTTATAAGGGAGGCTCACTTCATTGCAATTGGCAAGAGTGATCTTGGTCTTTCTCATCTTTGCAATTATCCATATGAAGTTAGGTGGACCTTTTCTAAGCTTTCAAAGACATTGATTGCACATTTGAAGGTAAAGTGAAAGCATATTGATTGCCACTGTGCCGATGATTGATCATCCTTTGTCTGTTTTATTGTTAGAATTGTTTTCTATTTTGTATGAGAATTATTTTTTCAATTTGATTGAATTATCAATGTCCTAAATTAGTTATTATGACAATATGGGCTTCCATAAATTTACCCAGTGAATCTTCTCATCATTGTATATGGGGCCCAGAATAAATTCTTTTATCATGTTGGGAGCCAATGAACATTATCATGGATGGGAAATTTCCCACTGTCATTTCTATACTCTGTTTAAAAAAAAATGTACTTTTTTAAGTATTAGGATCACCATGAATTGACCATATAAATGGGTTCCACCACACATCAAGAATAGTGATGAATTCATGATTAGAAGGGGGGTGAATACTTACACACATTTTAACTTAAAGTTCTGTACCATTCCCCACTACCGAGATCCAAACAATATTTTGGCTTCTCTACGAAATGGCACTCCAGCTTGAAGTTAGTGAACAGGGTGATTAAGAAAGCAGGGAATAGAAGCGTGGGAACACCCTGTTTTCAAGTTCCCTAGGGGAGAGACTGAATTTAAGTTCATCCAAATACAGCATAGCTTCGCAATATCAGGCGCTTTCACTTTTATTTCCATGTCAAGGAAGAAATTGCTTTGAGCGTGTGTTGTCTTTATATCCCATTCCCAGCTCTGTTTTTTGTCCTTATATGAAGTATGTTGACTTAGTTTTAGTTATCAGATTTTTAGCAAAAACAGTGGGCCTCCCATTAAACGAAGCTTCCCTGCAGTTACAATCAGATCTTCTGCTTTGGGTATGGCAGCCAATGATTTTCTTTTAAATTTAATCTTTTGAGTTTGAGGCTTATAATTGTAGTGTGCTGTGAGAATATTGATGATATTAAATACACAGAGGAACATGTTGAGATTCAGTCATGGGTGCGTGAGAAATCAACTTCAGTTAACAAGGGGGCTGCAGTTGCTGCTAATGAAGCAGAACGAAGAGAAGCTGGAAAAGATGAAGGGAAGTCCGATGAGCGAACATCAGGAAATGCAGCAGGAAGCTTTGACCGCAGCAGTACTCTTCATGGAAAGGCTTATGTTGTTGAAGAGCCTTACCATGAATCGAGTGGAAGGAGTGGAGTCAACCCACTTATTTCAAGAGTTCCACTAGCAGATTGGACAGATGAACAGCTGAATGAGCTTTTTGCCGAAGATGACAATGATAATTTACTTGGTTAATATGCATCTTTCTTGTTTCATTTCCTTCTGTTTTTGTACAGCATCCGGAACCTTTGATGCCCTTATACAGCATTGCTACAACGAAGATGATAAAGTGAAGAGCGAAGACAGATTTTACCAAAAAAAAAAAACAATGAAAATCCAAAGTGATACAGAAATGTTTGAATTGTTCTGACTTTGTAGTGTGGCACTCTGATGAGGATTGGAGTGGTCGATTCTTGGTTCATTAATTTGGGGTTGAACATCACCAATGGTGAAAGAACATTTCTAGGACATGTTCTTAGATCCTATGTCAATATCATAGATTGATTCATAATAGCATAGGGGTAGTCTCTGAGATGCAGGCCATCAAATTTTTTGACATTCATGGCACTGCTTAGGATAGATAACGATGTCCAATCCATGAGCTTTTTAAGCAGGACGACTTGAAAAGTTTCTGCCAACAAAATCTCTACCAAGACTTCTTCCCCCAAGAGATACTGATGAGATATATCGTTAAACGAATTTTAGGATCAACATTGTTGGTTGACATAAAGACCATATGAATAATTTACGAAGTTTCTATCTTCATCTAATAATTTTATCCCTTGATTTAAACTTTTAAAAATTAGTCTATATTCATCAAAATTTTAAGGACAAGATTATATGGCATGTATCATCACATTAAGATATTTTCATTTAATTATAAGCAGACTATTATTTCATTAAATTAATTTAACAAAAAACCCTTAATTTGAATATATTTTATAGTTAAAATAAAAAAATTGATGAAAATAACTCATAATGATCAAATTTTAAGAGAAAAATGTTTGGAATTGATAAATGCCTTTAACAATTGAACTTGTTTCCAAATCTTTTTAAAATCATACTCAAAATAGTTGAAATAGTTGTTAAAAAAGAAATGAAAAAATTGTATGGGTTGAGACTTACAAAATGCCAAAGTTAATAGATTAGAAAATGGAATTTTGTGGAGTAGAAAATTATTTAAAATAGGTTGATTAAATCATCTAATCACTTTCTTTGTCACAACATTAAACTATGAGTTAGGTCAGCAAGATACAACAAGTGAGACTATTAAAGAAATGCCATTAAATAGTTGTTGGATCTAATATAATTGAGTTCATTTGATAGGTAGTACATGAATATGAAGTATATAAACTTCACTATCAATTAACAATTCAAATCATATAGTCTTAACATTTAAATTTTGATGAGCATAGAATATTGATTTTTAAAAGTATAAAATCAAAAGATTAAATTATCAGATTGAGATAAAACTTTAGACATAATCTATTTATATAGTGTTCTTTACTTCCGATCAAACTATGTGGGCCTTAAAACCCATCAGTTAACATATCTCACATAACTTATTTATGTCTTTTTTACTTCATACTCAATATGAGTAAAATCTATCTGATAGAAGTTTTATTAACGTATTTGAATTAATACTTTTATTTTGATATCTAGATTTACCCGACCTATAAGTTTTGAGTTCAAAAACACTTAAATAAATTAATAATTAATTAATTTTTAAAAACTGCTAAGGTGTATGCAGTATTTTAGAATTTAGAAAAGTAACATGCATGAGTAAGAGAAGTACAAGTGCAGTATCTCGTCTGAAGCAGGACCAACGCTTGTCTGCTATTCCTATTTTGTTCGTCACCCTCACAGTCGTCCCAGTCGTCCCCTTCCAATTCCGTCCCAGTCGTCCCCGTCTCTTTCTAACTTTTCTGCTTCGGAATGGCATCCACCCATTCATCCTTCCACGCGTCTTTCCAGCCTGGATTTCCTTATTTTATTCTTCATTCTGGTCCCATTCTCCCTTTAATCTTCTATCCTTCTTCCCCTTTCTACCATTTCTTATTTCCAAATTTCAATCTTTCTGTCACATGCAGTAGCAGGACGATGGACCTGTGTTTACGAAAGATTGCCATTCCATATTTGTCATTTACGAATAATAAATTTCCACCAATCTCTCTCCCCTTCAGCTCGCCCTTATCTTTAAGCTTGCCTCTCTTACCCATACATTCCATTAAAACATCCTTCTCTCTCTGTGTGTGACACCTACACACTTGTAATGTGGAGAAATTTGCCAGATTTCCCTGTTTTGTAACCTTATCTCTCTCTCAACTTTGATCTATCATCGGTTGTCAAACAAACACTTCTATCTCTTTCATGTGCAGAAGAATATTGCCAGATTTCCACAAGGGTGGAGACATTATGGACGCCATTTCGTTTCCTTAGCAGAGATCTTTCTTTTTCACTACACATTCATTCCTCTGTTGTTGCCCACCCATCATCAAACAACAATGGCATCTGTGGCCACATGGGTACATTTGATTCTGGCGGTGATTCTAGTCGCCTGCCTTCTGCAATGGCTTTTGGGGCCAAGGAAAAAGAGAGCGTCAACATCGGGAGCAGCAGATGGGCAGCGATGAAGAGCGAGCTACCCAAGTTCAGAGAGGCTCCGGCTTTCCGAAATGGGAGAGAATGCAGCAATGTGGTCGGAGAATGGAAAGAAAACCCCTCCGTCATTCACATCGCCATGACGTTAGATGCCTTCTACCTCCGTGGCTCGGTCGCCGGCGTCCTCTCCGTCCTCCAGCACGCCTCCTGCCCTGAGAATATAGTCTTCCATTTCCTCGCCTCGCACCGCCGCGCCGAACTCCGACGCACCATCCTCTCTACCTTCCCTTACCTCAAGTTCCACCTCTACCGCTTCGACTCTAACCTCGTGCGTGGTAAGATCTCTTCTTCTATCCGTCGAGCGCTCGACCAGCCGCTGAACTACGCAAGGATCTACCTGGCCGATCTTCTCCCATCTGAGGTCCGCCGGATCATCTACTTCGACTCAGATCTTATCGTCGTGGACGACGTGGCCAAGCTCTGGACCATCGATCTCGGTCCACATGTTTTGGGTGCACCCGAGTACTGCCACGCAAACTTCACCACCTACTTTACAGACAAATTCTGGTCCGACAGGTCCTTCTCCAACTCCTTCAGTGGCAGAGCACCCTGCTACTTCAACACGGGAGTGATGGTCATTGATTTGGAGAGATGGAGAGAAGGGAAATACACTGAGAAGCTGGAGGTATGGATGAGGATGCAGAAGAAGGTGAGAATCTACGAATTGGGGTCTTTGCCTCCATTTTTGCTTGTTTTTGCTGGGAATGTTAAAGGGGTCGAGCACAGATGGAATCAGCACGGATTGGGAGGAGATAATTTGGTGGGTCTGTGTAGAAATCTGCATCCGGGTCCTGTTAGTCTTCTGCATTGGAGTGGGAAGGGGAAGCCGTGGCTCCGATTGGATTCGAAGCGGCCGTGTCCAATTGATAGCCTTTGGGCTCCCTACGACCTTTTCCGACCTCGTTCTCCAGCCATGAATTCTTTTTCTTTTGCTGATGGTTAAGAATTTGCAGCTGAAGATGCAGACCCACATCAAGTGTAGAATGGCTAGGAAATTTACACCCAGATTATGTTCTCTTTAGTACATTGGTTTATCAATCTAGTAGAAGTGAGAAAGGATCCCCACCCAGGTGAAGTTTCTTCCAATCCATCAAGCTAGTACCGAAAATTGAAAATTCAGGCAAAAATGCACTGAAATTCTGTACTGCAAATTGCAATTTTAGTCAAAATCTGTGCATTTTTGCAGAATCTAAAATGCAATCGAATCATGTTTTTCGCCGCAATCAGTGAATCTTAGAGCGAGAAACAGAGAGAGAGAGAGAGAGAGAGAGAGAGAGAAACAGGAGTGCATTGTGGGTGATGGGTAGATGGATTCATTCATTTCTTGTTGCATTAGTGAAGGAAATTAGATGGTGGTTTCAATTAGGATGAAGAAATTCATTCATCAGCTCAGTCTCCATTGGTTCCTCTGCTCTTCAGTCATTGGGAACGGAGTAGGAAAGATCATTCAGTGCTGCCGACAGTTGTGTGAGCTACATTAAATGTGTACTTCAGTGGACCACGGTTTTTTTGTGTGTGTGAAATATGAACGATTGTGTGTATATATTTTATTCAGATAAAATAAGCTGCACTTTAGTCTTCTATTTTTTTAATTTCATGTTTTTTTTTTTTAGTTTGTTGACTATAGATTGCACAGATGGAAAACTGATACAGGAAGGTTTCCACTCATGCATGTGTTGATTTCATTTGGAAAGGATAGTGATTGAGAGGTCTTTTTCTTCTGCAAAAGGAAAAAAGTTTTTTGTATTTGTCAGTGTTTAGAGGAATTTGATTTACATTTCCAAGCAGACTTTAGTTTAAGATTTAACAATTGCTGAATTCTTTGAAAATAGCCAGTTTTAGGAATATAAGGTGTGATGTTACTGTCAGTGCAATTTTTTTTCAATAGTCGATGGAAATTCAAATAGATTTGGATTGTGCATGCAAAATGGTCTTAGAATATAAATGGTTGGCACTAGCTACTTAGAGTTTGGTCTGATGATTAAGAACTTCAACTCTGAAAAGTAGTCTTAATTTTGATTGGGTTACTCGGTCGTAATTGTTTATTCAGTATCTACAAAAATAGAAGGTTTTCACTTGATCTCCTTTGGATGAAACACCTAAGCACAATTAGATTCCAAAACTCAAGATTTGCACCCCATGAGTATCAGTGTCTGCTTAAGATATACTTTTTGTATGCTTGAATTGTTTGCAATGAGAGCAAGGTTACAAATTTCAGTCTAGATCTCACTGAGATCGATCGATACACATTTATACAGTCGAGATTTGTTAGAAAGATCTCGATCGAAATACCGGCGATTTTTTGACCCCCGAGTGAGAGAGAAGTCATAAATCTCTACTTTTTTTTCTTTTGTTTTTTTCTGCATAATTCTTTATAATCGATAAGACAGAGCAAAGTAGCCATGAAATCTTCATTTAAAACAAAGATAGTGGGACTTTATAATTCTTGAAAATAACACTAATATATTTGTGAAATTTTACTCGTGCGCACAGCTGTTAGGTTACGAAAAGTATGTCGAAATTATTTATGTTGACTTTACAAAGCTTTATAATAATAATAATAATAAAGATTTTATTATTAAATTTTATACCTCTACATTCACCAGATGATATTCAAGTATAGAAGCCGGCCCTGTCTATGGACGGCTAGGCCACTGCCTATAGCCTCTAAATTTATTAACTCCTTTAGTTTATAAATCTTTTATTATATAGGTTCAAAAAATTATTCAGTAAAATAGGCTCAAAATAATAAGTCCAATCAACTGACCGTTTACCTATTTGATATTTTTTTGGATGTTTAATACTGTATAAAAAAATATAATTTTATTTTTAGTGAACACCTAAAATCTCTAAAATCTTAGAGCCGGTGTACTGTAAGTATAGATACTTTCATTATCCTACCATCCCCATTTGTAATGAAAGTTCATATTAGAATGGGAGCTGTTCTGCCACCAAACTTTACTTTTTGTGACTGCATCATCTTAGGAATGGTCACGTGATCCGTTCCGCAAAAGTAATTTCTCTCAGAATAAGGCGCGACTTGCGGACATTATTTTTGAATTTTCGTCCTAAATTACATTTTACTCTATATTTTTATTTAATGGATAATATAGTAATATTATTTAAATAATAAAATTTATTCTAAAATTTTAAAGTTATTTTTTGAAGTATCAAAAGACCTTAAAGTTTTAAATTATTTTTATCAGTTATCATAATTAATCCAGATATTCAATTTACAAATTTTTAAAATACACAGTAGTTAATAAATAACTGTATATATTGCCGATGCTATAATAAAATATTCTTTAAAGCATAGACAGTTATTTTTTAAGCACTTTATATTTCTAAAATTTCTCAAATTGAATATCCGTACTAATTACGATAACCTGATAAAAATACTTTAAACTTTAAAGTCTTTTGATACTTGCAAATGTGTTTTCGGCATAGCCTAGAGATACCTTATTTGTAAAACGCTGTATTTTAAGCATTTGGAAGTGTCAAAAGACTTTGAAGTTTTAAAGTTTTTTTATCAGATTATCGTAATTAGTCCGGATATTTAATTTGAGAAATTTTGAAAATACACACTGCTCAAAAAATAACTTTAAAGTTTTAAAATAAATTTTGTTATTTAATAATACTAATGCTGTAACAATCATTGGAATGAATGAGGTTGAGTAGTATATTGTATTACTGTTCAGCCCATTCATTCGAATGAATTGAAATTACACTTGGTCATTCATTCGAATGAATGATAAAATGAACTGACAATTCATTTGAATGAATGAAAATGCAGAGGTAAAATAGTAATTTGCACGAAAATCTGAAAATAGATGTGTAAAAGCAGAAAAATCGGATGTCTCCAGGCGTGTCCAAAATAATATCTAAACTCTAAAGCTTATTTGAGAATCATGACCTGAAAACTTTATGATTGCCCAAAACATTTCTGTTTTTGTAAATTCAGAAATAATTCAAGTGAAGTCGCACAGGAGAGAGTGAAAAAAAAGATGTAAAAATTATAAAAAATGAATATAAATGATAAGATTGTATTTTAAATGAATCATTCAACTTTTGCGGATTCTTTTGGATTTCCATGGCAGTCCATCATGAGAATAAAGCTGGAGAAAATACTATATATTGTGTGTATATGTTATAATAACTTTTCATCTAGTTTTTGAGCGTAAACTTTCAACTAGTTATAATTTTTTTATTAGAGGCCCACATGGTATAATTAAATCGTAATCTCCCGTATCAGAAAATGAGAGTGTCATATTCGAGTTCCTCATGATCTCATCTGGTATGACCTAAGAACAATGATATCACTTATAGAGATTTTAGAATTGCAATTCAGGTAAACTATGTCAGGTTCTAGAGCTACTAAGCTTAAACCCAAATTATAATTTAAGTATGGCCATAGCCCAAGTTCGGGTTAACCCGAATTAGATAAATTCAAGTCCAAAGCATATTTTATATAGAAGTTGAGTCAAATTTCAAAGCCTAAATGTGGGCTTATCGAAACTCGAGCTTCTTTGAGTCTAAAATGAGATTTTTCTTGTAGGCTGAATTTTATTTGCAGACTTAATAAATGAATGGCTTTTTGTTTTGGATTATGTAGGTTTGATTAGGGGCAAATTTCATTAAGGTAGGCTGGCTTCACTAAAAAGCCCAAGTATGACCCAGAAAATGAGGACTTAATTTCATGCGGTAGACCTGCGGACTTTTCTTGAAAAGAGAGAAAACAATATGAAATCAGCTGCAACGTCTCTAATTCACCAATGGAAAGAGATTTTAACTGAAGATGTTGTAATTGTAATTCAGAAAGCCAATTGGTAGACTCCTGCCATAATAAGTGAAGAGTGTGGGTTCGAGTTCGTATGATTTAATTTTGGTGTGTTCTAGAAATAACACGCTCATCTACGAAGATTTTAATAAGATTATGCTTGAATTTCCCACATCAAATTCAAAAAAAAAAAAGGAAATGATTTGTGCACCCCCATCTTTTACCCATTGTGCACTCTCCCTATGTAAAATTACAATTTTTCCAAAAAAAGCAAGGAAAGAGAGTAAAAGGAATTTTGAGTTTGGACAAAATTATAATTTCATGTAAGGAAGTACACAATGGGTAAAAGAGGGGGTGCACAAATTATTTCCCAAAAAAAATCTATACAATGTCCAAATATAAGACTCTTTACCCACACACAATGTAACTTTACGAAAGTAGCCTTTGAAGTACGATTTATGGCTATCACTCTAACCCCTTTCAATTAAATATGAGAATTATCTACTATTAATTTTTTCATAAATGCCACTTGTTCGAAGTGTACACTTTTCACTAGTAATATAAATAGTATAGTTTTGTGAAATGACAAAGATATTCTTTAATTTTAATACAAACTACATTTTAGGCCACCTATTCTAACACAAATGTTATTTTTTTAAGAAATAAGGGATAAAGTGAAATTTCCACTTTACCCCCGCCCTTTCGTATACAAATCTTAAGTAGAGTACAACGTTGCACCTATAATTATGAGCAGTGCACCGATCATTTCGAAATTAATTATAACTTTAATGTGCAGAACCCATCCACAACGGTGCACTTATAATTATGAGAGGTATACCTATAATTCTGAGCGGTGCACCTATAATTTCGAAATTAACTATAACTTTGGCGTGTAGAACCCATCCATAGTGGTGCACCTATAATTATGAGTGGTGTACCTATAATTCTGAGCGGTACATCTATAATTTCAAAATTAACTATAATTTTAGCTTGCAGAACTCATCTATAGCAGTACACTTATAATTATGAGCAGTATACCTATAATTCTGAGTGGTGCACCTATAATTTCATTTTTTTAAATGTTAGAAAGGGTGAAGGATAAAGTGGAGTTTCCACATAAATTTTTTAAAATCTGTGTCTCCTAACAAAAAAAATCTGTATTAGGATGGACGGCCTATAAATAACATAGTTTTGTGAAATGACAAAGATATTCTTTAATTTTAATACAAACTACATTTTTATCAAGTTCAAATACGTTAGTCAAATTCAAAATATTTCAAAATTTTATTTAAGTTAACCTTAACTGCAATCAGGCAACTTCCTGAGGTTCAGTTCGACTCATCAGTACCAGTTATCTATTCTAAGTAAATATTTGTAAACTTTAATGTAAATGTATGTCAAAGATAAGAAAAATCTCTTCCTTAAATTTATTGGATAAAGTTTATAGTAAAGCTGATTTTTGACAAATTGGCAATTGACAATAACCTTTTCATATTGACAATAAGTTGGGTCAAATTCTTCCAACTCACTAGATCCAATCTTAAATTCTTTTTTATATATATTTTTAAGCATTTTAATATGAAATTTACGTATTTTTAGCCAATGGGGTGACAAAAGTACAATTAATATTCCAACTTATCTTATTGAATAAAAAAATATTTGCTCTTATTTTTAACTATTTCTTAGATATTATTTATTTATTTTTAATAGTAATATGATAAGAATAAGCAAAACCCATTCGTACTTAACAAATCTATTCTTAAATCATTTTTGGATGATTTTTTGAAATTTACAATAATTTAATGAATAAGCAGTTAAAATTTATATGATAGTCATCTTAAATTGTCTCTTTTATATTAAGATATAGTAGTAAAATAAACTAATCAAACTTATCAAATCTAATTTTAAAAATTTATTTTTCTATTTTCTACCATTTTTACAAACTTTTCCTATTTTGTAATACTAATATAAAAAGGGATAGGCTAAACTTTCAAAAATCAATATCTAAATTCTTTTTCCCATTTAAAGTCATTTTAGATAACATTTCTATTATTTTTGCTCACCAAATTCATTCAATCTTTTATAGTTTGATTAAGAAGTAAGATTTTGAAAGAGTTTTACTTTTGTTAAAAATTTAAAGAATTCTTTCGATAATGTTAACCAAACATCAATTGAGCTTGACAATTCATAGGCGTATGTTGTGGTTTCCATTTAATGGGGAACATGGTTAAAAAGTATATTAAATATAAAATAAAATAAAATAATAATAAATTTTTAAAATAGTTATAAAATGTGAACACGTGGTGAATTCTGAACTGCAGCTTATCTGAAATGAAACGTTGAGGTGGACCCACTCCTCCCATTTTGGATGACGAAACCAACTCAGTTCTTGTGCTTTCTTGCGAGTCTCATCCGAGTTTAGGAGTCCTCCACAGGCTCACACCTTCCCACAGCCACAAAAACAAAAGAAACTTCAAATACCCAAAAAAACTGCAAAAAAGATCAACGATAGCCATGAAAAAAGAATGATAAATGTAAAAATATGCATTTTCCCGATCACCAAATGCATTGAAACAATTGAGGCAAGAAGAAAAATCCATGTGAGAGAAGGAGAGCGAGAGGACATGGCAATAACAATTACAGGAGTAGGAGTAGGAGTCGGAGTTGGCCTTTCCTTGAACAAGAAATGCAGCAGCAGCAGAAGCAACCGAAACTCATCCCCCCCAACATCTCCTTTTCTTGGGAAGAAGCTGGAATCCAAGTCTAAGGTTCTCTTTGGAAGGAAGGACAAGGCGCATAGAGTGGTATCTGCAACTTCTGAACTTGGTGGAGTTGAGTTGGGTGACCTTGTGCACAGCCTCTTCTTGGGTGTCGGAGTTGGGCTTCCATGCACTGTAATGGAGTGTGGAGATATCATTTACAGAAGCACCCTTCCTCGATCCAACGGCTTAACTATCACTCCCCCAGGTGTCGCTTTAGCCCTTGCCGCCCTGTCCTATCTCTGGGCGACTCCTGGCGTTGCCCCGGGATTCTGGGATATGTTCGTCCTTGCCTTTGTTGAGCGCCTCTTTCGACCCACCTACAGGAAGGTGCTTCTTTCGTGCTTTATTCTCTTCTTCTGCCCATTTTTCCCCATTCCATCATGTCGGGTCTTCTACTCTTCTCAATCTTCTCTTTTCCGATTTCAAAATAGCCCTTGGATATGGGAATTTATAAATCCATGTGTGATTTCAAATTTCCCGCTTCTAGAATTTTGGTTTCACCAAACATGTAAGTTCTGTGGGGACTTTGGTGAACTCCACAGAATTGCAAATCTATCTCAAAATTCTACTCTACCTAGCATACCCATAGATTTGGAATTTTCATATTCTAGCTAGTAAATCCATCACCTACCTAACATGAAAGAGGCTAGTGGAGGAATTCCCCAAATTCGAGAATTAGCCTGAGTTCTGAAACTTGAGGAGTTTTAGATTCTGCATAAGTTATCTGCCTGAACAGTTTTGCAGTTAGCAGAATCCAGGATAGTGAACTTTCCTGATATGAACTGTTGGTGTCTTGACTATAATGATGCACTTGAGCTTCAAAAGATTATCAAGCAAACAGTTACTTCTAAGGAATTAAATTCAAATAACCAAACCAGTTACATGTAAAAAGAATTTCTTGACAAATTCAGTTTCCTGTTTCTGTTGATTTGCCTTGGAAGTAATTTATGCAACCAAATGAATGTATTTGCTTTTGTTGTATCCTTTTTTTCTTGCAGGATGATTTTGTTTTGGGGAAGAAGTTGGGCGAGGGTGCATTTGGAGTAGTGTATAAGGCGTCCTTGGCTAACAAGTCCTCTCTCAAAGTAAATCAACAGTTCCCTTCCTTAACCATTTCCTATTCTTGCGGCTTTACATGGATTTTGATTTTTAGATTGTTGAAAATTCATTTGTATGATTATTCTGTGTAAAGTAAGTGGAGTATTTGCTTCTTTCACATTTCCCGTTTGTGTAACTTTACAATTTTAGATGGTTGAAATTGCATTTTGTTGATTGTTTTGCTTTCCCTCGGAAATAATGTAAAATTTCTTTCTCAAATTCCATTAAAACCATTTTATATTTTAGCTCATATTATAATTCGACAATTTTCTTTAAAAAATTTGGATTAGAATTATTGAGCAGGCTGTTGGTGTTGGAGTTTGTATTTTATTATGTATACTGAGGGTAGTTTAGTAGTTACCCTTTTCTTAATTAGGGCTTATATATTTGTATAAATACTCCCTGTATTAGTTTAGCATATGAATTAATGGATTGTTTTCAGTTGGGATGTTTAGAACTCTCTCCATTCTCTTCTCCTTCATTTTTTCCTCTTTTCTTTTTCCTCACTTTTACCTTCTCTTTCTTTTATTCCCTCCATTTCAAATGACAGTTTTATTTTCAGTGAAACTTGAACTCAGTTACATTACTTGTACATGTATTACAATTTTCAATTCTTATTTTCTTAATGAGTGGCCAGATAGTAGTGTCTTTACCTATAATTTTTTTGGGCATTTAAAAGTTGTTTTTATTTTTATTTTTTTAAATATGCTTCCATTTGTATGCAGGCATTGTATGTTTAGCATTTTGTGAATTTCGCTGTTACAGTTTAAGACAATGTAGAATATTCATATGTAAGTTTTGTTGTTGTAACTACATTGACAAGATTGTTGAGATGAAACACAAGAGAATACATATGAGTTGCCATGTCCATATGATGGTTTCCCATTCCTTTTTGAACTTTGCTGCATTGCCAACCATATCAAATAAATTCATAGGTTTCTCTACTAACAGCTACAGTAACTTACTATGGTTTTGGTTATTGAAGCAAGGTGATTTAGTCTTGAAAAAGGCTACTGAATATGGTGCAGTGGAGATTTGGATGAATGAGCGTGTACGAAGGGCTTGTGCAAGTAGCTGTGCAGATTTTTTATATGGGTTTCTTGAGGTTGTACTCATTTGACTTTCCTATGAATTAGGGTCTCCTACTTCAATTTAGTGAGGACCTTTTACTTTGCTGCCTTTCTCGTATACAAACACTATGTTCCCTTTGATTTGGTAGGTGTCTGTGTCTATGTCCGTGCATGCATATATAAATTAGTACTTATAATTTCCTACTGTTATTCTCAGAGATCTTCAAAAGGAAAAGAAGGTGAATACTGGCTAGTATGGCGTTTTGAAGGGGAGGCAACTCTTGCAGATCTCATGCAGAGTAAAGAGTTCCCCTACAATGTTGGTATCCTTCACCTGCTAACTTTTTTGATGTCTATTAATTTGTTTTTTTTTTTTAAAATAACAGAACATTATTACCATCTTAAAACACTTTAGAAGTGTCACTTAAAATTATTTTACATTTTGGTAAGTGTAATTTAAACTCTAACTATAACTAAATTTTCTTTCTTTCCCTGATGTGCAATGGAATAAGAAAAAAGAGAAAAATGTCATTAATTAGATATCACAAATGTCACTGATTTGGGAAAAACTGTCATTATTTTATTTTTCCGGATGTTATAAGGGTAGGAACCCTAATTTGGTTTAGAAAGGAATTTGGAAGTCTAGGGCTGGAGCAAGAATGACTTGGAAGAGAAGTGTTTACTTATGATTCTAATAGGTCACTGATTTATCTTATGTTTGTACCGAGTTATGGGCATGAAGATTGATTGGGTAAACTTGAGATTACCCTATAAGTATTTAGTGCATGTGATCTCTTCAGAGTTCAAAATGAAACAAATTATCAACAAAGAGAAACCACCAAAATGATGTTTGTCTACTTTTGGTAATTTAAGGAATTGTACCTATGCTTGACCGCTATTAGATAGAAACTCTTATCCCTCCATTCTGCAAAGTTTGTGCATGGGAGCTGAACCTTTGTCTTGCATTCTCAGTGGGAATGAATAGAAAAACCATGCCAAAGATGCCGACTTATTTGTGTTTTGTGTGGGAATGGAAAGGAGAGTGTGGACCAACTGTTTTAGAATGGAAGGATATTTATTGGTAAAAGTTTGGTGGTCTGGAATGTGTTGCCTTTGGAAGTTTTTTGGTTAGTTTAGAAAGAAATGAACTCTAGAATCTTTGAGCCGACGTCAGGAATGGTTGAGGATGTTTTCAAGATTACTGAGGCAAGGCTTATCAAATGGTTAATGACAAGTTAGGATTTCAAGAGATCTATAATGATTGGATTGGAGAGTAGAGTGAATTCATTCACAATAAAGCACAGAAATTAGAGACCCTACTGAGGTGGAATGCCCTCTAGAGGTCTTTTAAAAATAATGTTGATGAGATGACTAGGGGCAAACTGGGCCTAACAGGAATTGGTGGGAAGCTGCATGATAACATTAGAGAGAGAATGAGTTTTTTTTTACACCTGTCAGCATTAGGGATTTAAATGTTAGTGGAGCTGTTATTCCTATCAGTAATTAGAGAAGCCATGGTGCTATGGAGGGAGCATGGCAGTGAGAATTTAATCATTGAAGGCAATTTGGTGAATGATGTTGGTTGGGCTAGGGGAAGGGAGAAAGCTCTATGGAGGTTGAAGCAGATCTCAAGAGATATAAACAGATTGGGCAGAGGGCTAGAAATCTCTTTCAAGTATGTGAGACATTCACTGGATGCCATTGCGAACATCTGAAATTGGGAGTTCAGAGACGAGATCCTTTTAGTGTTTTGTGATAGTTTCTTTCTTAGGTGACCTTGTTTCGGCATCACCATACATCTTTTATACTATATATTACATCTTTACTATTTTTCATTAATTCATTTGTTAATGTCCACCTCCCCCCTTCCCACCCCTTCCACCCCCCCCCCCCCTCCCCCTCTCTCAAACAAAAAGAAGAAGAAAAGAATACTGAAACTTGTGATGGTCATGGACCAAAACCATGATCGTGGTATATGGTAATGAAAGTCAAATAACTCAGGATCGTGTGTCCATAGTATGCTATGAGGCTATCATTAAGTGTTAGCAGAAAACTCATGCCTTTGATTAGTGAGTGGATGGTCCATGTAGTTTAATGCTAGCAATATTAATGTATACACCAAGGAGATCTTAGTTGGCAGTTCAGATGCTGAGCTTTGGCATAGCTTTCTAATGTGTCAGGAGAGTGTTGAAGTGACTGTTCAAATCTTCCACATTTTCCTTCTCCAGATGCTAAACAGTATGTTGTCGGTGTTCTCTGGAAAATCAACAGTTACTTCTAACAGTCTCATTAACTTGAGATGGCTAAACATCACAAGCTTTTAAGTATAAGCACTTGCAAGAAAAAAGAGATTTCCCATTTCTATTACTGATTGCAGCAGCTGACAAACCTCCTTGTAGTTTTCTATAACTTAATATATGATCTTTATCTTCGGATGTCCTTCCAAAATTTCAAATCTTTTGATATTTAATATGATGTTAGGTAGAAACTATGATCCTTGGAGAGGTCCAAGACTTGCCAAAGGGACTGGAGAGGGAAAACAGAATTATTCAAACAATCATGAGACAACTTTTGTTTGCTTTAGATGGACTTCATTCAACAGGGATTGTTCATAGAGACATCAAGCCACAAAATGTTATCTTCTCGGAAGGTAGGATTAATAAGTTCATTCTTAGGTACATGCACATTGTACTTCTTTTTGCTCTTAACATTAGAGTATAATTTTGGTGTATCCGTTGAAACATAAGCAGGGGCCCGTACATTCAAGATCATTGACCTTGGCGCTGCGACAGATTTGCGTGTAGGAATCAACTACATTCCTAAGGAGTTCTTGTTAGATCCAAGGTATAATGCGTGTTTCATTCCATGACTAGTGATTCTCATCAGTTTGGTGTCTAACTTATTGGTGTTTAATTGGACAATATAAGCATGTTGGTGTTTGTTACAATATGAATTTGTATTTAATTTGGAATTTTGACAATGTTTTGTCTCTTTTGTAGATGTAATTAATGTATTCTCATTATTTTCATGATTTGGATGGGTTTGGTAAAGTAGGTTGTTTAGGCCGTTTCTAGGATTAGAAGTTATTAACTGTATTTTTTTTAAAGAATTGGCACTTCTCTTCCTTGCAAAGGGAAGAAAAAATGGCATGGAACAAGGTGGTTGCACATAACAAAAGTTGCAGCAGATCATCGTCATGATCATAATCATCTTCATAATAGCTTTGTCCATCATCATGTAGGTTTTGGTTCTCCTCTCATTCTTTTTTTTTATTTTTTATGACCAAGGTGTCCAGGCCTCTTAGAGCACCCAACTAATCCTTAGGATATGTGCAAGCCTCCCAACCCACACACACTAGATAACTCTATGAGGAGTGGCCCTTTGGGGTGGAGTGGGAATCGAACTTTACCCATTCTTACTTTTTTTCTCATAGAAAACTTGCATTGATGCATTTATTTCCTTCATCCTAAGCCTTTTGGGCCTCCTTATCTCCCTGCCCATGTATGTGCAGAACTTAAATTATTTGTCAAGTGTCACTATGCTGTCATATATCTAGGTTATCTCTTAGGCTTCTTATAGTGCGTTCAAACATACCAATAAACATTGTCATTTTCTATGGAAAAACTATGGGAGAGAACATCTTGTATTTAATTTCGTATGGTAGCAAAGATATACCTCCAATGATTGATCTGTTTCGTTTAGATCTATATGAAGGTCAAGTGTCTTAATTTCACAACATTGCAATTAATAAAGTCCATTGAAATAGACTTGATTCTTTTGTTCTCTCATGGTCTGACCTTGTCCCACTGGGGTTCTTTATAGAGAGAAAAAAGAACTGGTGCTAATAATTTTTTTCCTTTTGAATTATAGCTGGTGCTAAAACTCATAACGGAAGAAATGATTCACTTTTTTTGTGAGAGAATGGCAGAAGTTCTATTATTGAGAAGAAAGAAGAACATACAACCTTGAATTTGTCATTCATAGCAAGATTAAGATAAGAAACTTACCCTGCCTTGGTGAGGTAGTACAATGATATCAGTAGTACGTCCAATTGGTGAATACTGCGATAATATCAGCAGTAAATCCAATTATGGAATTCTTGACCGATTTATGCTAAACTGGTCCTCTAAATCGCCCATGAATTCTTTCCCTGTCAGAGCACATTGAACAATGCTCTATCTAGTTCTTTTTGAGGTGTTTACTCTTGAAAACATTGTATCCTCAAAAACACATCAGTTGCACTCTTGCCAAACAAGCCATGTGATTGCCAACAGTACCAATTTTCAAAGAGATTGACGTTTCTTTGAGAAGGGCCCAAAATGCAACCCAAGTAGGAGATCCCAAAATGAAACTGGGAGGACCCAAGAAATGGAGAACAGGGAAAGGAAGAAAGACCAAATGGGAACACAAAGGGCAGTACAAGAATAAATGGTCAACGGATTCTTCATTGTTCCAACAAAGGACAGATCATGAGAAAAGTGAAGTTCCAGGATTTGAAGTTAACAGTTAAGAATTTTGTTTAGAGAGGCTGCCTAAGAAAAACCTTCGAAGGATCAATTGATTTCCAAATAACTTTGAACTTATTTCTTTAAAAGATGTCTATTCTTTTACAGATTTCACCATTTGTATGAAATTTTGCTTGATCCTGACTCGTTGAGGTAAGTCTTGAAGATCTGTTCCTACTTACAGACCTTTTCATTTATTCATTTTGGAAACCAGGCCATCTGCCTTGTTGTGTTTGGAGTGAAGAGCTCTGTTGTCGAAAGTTTATCGATTATATAAAAGTGGCCATAAATGAACCATTTCTGTTGCAAGACGTAGTACGACCAAGTGTGCATCATGGGTTGTCTCCCTCCAGGAATTCCAGAATATCTCTATGTTAGACATCTTGCGTGCATGGAAATAATGTGCTGATCTTACTTGAGCTCATAGTGGTTTTTGGCTAGTTTATTGGCGCTTCCATGGACGTTTCCTTTATCAGTTCTTTTTACTTGTGTAGCTCTTTGGTTCTTCTTCTGTCTTTTTGTATTTGCACTGCTGGTACCCTTTATCTATTTATATATAAAAACCATGGAAATACAATCACATGAAGACTTTGGAGCTTATGTTTTGGGCTATCATGATTATCTAATTAATTTTGTCGATGAACTGGTTTCTATATATTAACTCTTTTATACCCTAGTGGATGTGTCATTTTGCTTTTGTGGTCCAATTTTCAGGTATTCAGCTCCTGAACAATACATAATGAGTACACAGACTCCATCTGCACCCTCAGCTCCGGTGGCAACTGCACTCTCTCCAGTGCTGTGGCAGGTGTGAAGCCTGCTGTGAATTGTCTTACTTAGTGACTGCTTTTACTGAATGAATGTCAGCGGATACATCCCTCCTAGTGGTTGTAATTATTTCTTTCTTTATAAACAGATGAATTTACCGGATAGATTCGATATCTACAGTGCGGGTCTCATATTCCTGCAAATGGTAAGGAACCCATGATTAGGATGTTGCGGTAAGGCATTTCGGGACTAATAGATTCCTCCATTTATTATTTTTTCATAATCCATTATCATTCAGTGAAGGAATGCTCTGTGGAATGCAAACTTTTCTTGTTTTAAGGATTGGATCAACCCCCTATCTGCTTTGAAAGAACAAACCCCACTGTAGATTTTCTAGTAAAATCTCAGTTTTCCTAATTTTTTACCAGTGAACAATGTCAATAGTTGTTATTTTTATGTTCTTGACTGATTTATCCTGTTTACTAGTCGTCAAATCATTTGAACATTCTGGGAATTGATGCATAATAGAACTTGTTGGTTTGTAGCTTCCTCAAGTGACTTTTATCTTTTTTATTCTCTTCTAGGCATTTCCATCCTTACGTACCGACAGCAATCTCATACAATTCAACCGTCAACTGAAGCGTTGTGGTTATGATTTGGTTACCTGGAGGAAAACTGTGGAGCCCCGTGCGAGCCAAGAACTTCGTAAGGGCTTTGAATTGCTGAATCTAGATGAGGGAACAGGTTGGGAACTAGTAACCTCAATGGTACGTTACAAAGCACGCCAAAGAACCAGTGCCAAAGGTGCCTTAGCACATCCATACTTCAACAGAGAAGGTCTATTGGGTCTATCTTTCATGCAAAACTTGAGGCTACAGCTATTCCGTGCCACTCAGCAGGATTACAGTGAAGCTGCTAAGTGGGTCATGGGTCTTATGGCTAGGTCTGGGACCAAAAAAGAAGGTGGCTTCACAGAGGCCCAGCTGCAGGAGCTCAGAGTCTGCATCTGAACTACTACTACTAACTCTGATCAGCGGTATTCTAAAACCATGAATTCTCCCCAATACTTTCAACTCACTATGGACTTTGTGCAGGAAATGGAGCCAAAGAAGAAAGCAAGTGTCCAAAGAAATGCACTGGCATCTGCTCTCCGTCTCCAGCGGAAGATTGTTAGAACTGTCAATGAGAGCATGGATGAGCTAAACAGGCAAAGGAAGAGTCTTTGGTGGAGCAGGTGGATCCCCAGGGAAGAATAAAACTGGTATATATATTTTCTTGTTGAGAAATTATTTCAATGTGAAGAGATAACATATTGTAATTTGAAAGTTAAGTGTATATATATGTAAAGACAGCGATGAGAAATGTAAGATCAATATTAACTTGTGTTCTGTGATTTTTAAAGAATTTCTATCATTTACAGGAAGTAATTCGTTCATGTGTTTTTTAACAGAAATATGGATCTACGACACTTGAAATTTTGAAAACTATATAGCAAGCAGAGACAATGGTTGTTGACCTGTGGGAGAGTCTGAATTCCATGATTGCATGCAATACATATCAGCTGATACTTATCATATTGACCTAATTTACATGGCCACCTTTCATAATCCAAAATGTCCATAAGCGCCCCTTCTTCCCTCTCTCGTAAATTTTAACCTCTCCATTAGCTCCACTCCAAAACTTGGCCCACCACATGGTTTCTTGTTAAGCCCATATTTGTAGCGGATCCAACGGGTGGCATGTGGTTGTACAAGAAGAGGGGGAGGACATGTTGGGGGTATGAATTGAAAAGGTGGGTTTTGTGTTGGCATGCCCCAAGTTCGGCCATAAGATAAAAAATAACATCTAACCCGAAAGGGTTGGAGTGGCGGCCAAGAACCTGCCTTAGGAAGTGGGGGTTCTGTACTCGATTCCAATTACACCCCAACAGGCTACTCCATGTAGACTTACTTGCTGTGTGTGAATTGAGAGATTACACATGCCTTACGGATTAATTGGGTGAGACGTTCGGACACCTTGGTCATAGAAAAAAAAAAATCTCAAAGTTATGACATTGTGTTCATGTAACTGTATGACAGCTTATCAATCAAAAGCAGGCCAGGCTGAGAATGAAACCCAAGCTAAGCTCTTTCATCAGATGAGCCTATGTTTTAGCCCCAGCCCTGGCTCATAGCATGGGTCTGAAAGATCCGCTAAAACCTAGCCCAAAACAGAGGCCAAAAGACCTAACAGCTAGCCCAACCCACTGACAGTTGTGTCTCAATTCTCAAAAGAGGACAGAGAGTGGCATAGAGAAGTCGAAGAAAGCACACAACTTTGAATTGGATTTTTGGAAGGACGTCATAACTGAGCTCTGCATTATTTATAGATACAGATTCTCATGCAAAAGAAACTATAAGTAAATTTCCATATTCATTCATTCTATATGTTGGACACTTCACTATATCAAAGATTGTAGACTGGAGAGTAGGAACCGGGAAGACAAAGATAGGCCATGGCCAACTCTATGAGGGCTGCTAAGAGGAAGGATGCTTCAGAGGCTTGTACGCATTCCCAACCAAGATAATGAGTACTTTGTGCAAAACCTTGGAGAACGAATTAAAAGGTAATGAGTCACAAGTGTTTATGTTTTGTGGAGCATGATCATCAGATATGTATGGTCAATCTTATCTGCACTGGCGTAGGTCGAGCTTTTTACATTCCACCTTGTGTAAATCCTAATTTCTTTTGAAAAAAATCAACCATCTTAAAAAGATAAACTTTGTTAATGAATAGTCAGATTCAACTAGGTCCAACTGAAGCAATTCTAATTTCTAAACTCTGGTTAAGAATTTTTTTTTTTTTTTTTTTAAAAAAGGAGCATGGCTAAGATATTATCTTATAAAATAAAAAACTTTCACATGTCATCTGCTCATGAATTGGCTATGCTCTTCAAACAATGTGGTTATTTTGTGTTAGCCAGAGACACGGGAGTACCCATATCCACAAAGAAGAGAAGATACGCATGGATATATGGGCATGCCAAAAAGATTGTAACAGTTGAAGACGTTTGATGCATAGATATATGGGAATGTCAAAAAGATTGTACACATCAAACGTGTTCAATTTTCAGATTTTTACAAAGAAATTAATAAAAAAAATCAAATATTATTGCAATATTATCATTTATCACATTTTTAACGTGATTTTATCGATAATTTATTGCAGTGCCGATAAATCTTAGAATATATGTAACATTAATCTCAACCATATGATCATCTTTGGTTTACACCCCTTAAAAGGTGTGGCGACTTGATTTCATATTGAAGACATTTTTCATGGTAACAAAGATCCTAGTCAACTCATGAGTGGAAGAGACCTTAAGCTTTCTGTGCGAATCATAGTTTAAAAACACAAAAGAGACTTGCAAAAGTCACTCAAATGGACACAATTCAATAGAATTTCGATTCAACCTATCAACAAATTTTAACTAATTTTTTCCGATCGAATCTAAAAACTCAAATGAGTTAATCGACTTGATAAATTTCAAATCAAGTTCACGTTTCGAGTTTTTGAGCTATGGTATGGACCAGGGATTTAAATCCCAGATATCAGCTGGTATCTCGGCCGAGAAATTTCTCTTTTTTTTTTTTTTTTAGAAACCACCTTTATCATCCAAGATTTGGTTTCCCTGATATGGACAGATTAAATAAAAAAACCACCCTTAATGACATTGGCTATTGCTTCATTCTCAAAGCTGTGACAACCAGCTACCATTTTTGTCACCTAATGTCCATTTAAAGGCTAAATATCTAAGTTTTGAAGATTATCCAACTATCACTTATTTCCCTAAATTCACATGAACAGCTCCCATGCTATTTTGGATTGGGTTAAAGATTGGAGTAAGGTTTCTGTACGTCAGGCTGTATCAAAGTCGGAAAATTTTCCACAGAAAATACTTGTTCTTCAACACATTCTTACACAAAAAGGAATGACCAACTCATCGGTGCGATTTCTTAATGATTCTACAGTACAGTGTTGGATGTGTTCTGAAATGATCCAGCTTATATCAGTATATGAAAAATCCGACAAATATCAGACAATATATTGGATATTGGTAATCTAAGCTTCACAGTTCACACCCTTGTATCCTTAAGTGAGAAAGCAGTTCATGTGTCCTATAAGAATTTTCAGTCAACTTTAGAAAGAATTACCACCATGATCGTAAATATCGATATCAGCCCATCACAGTAAAAAGCTGAAAAAAGACATCAAATATATCATTTTCCCAAGTATCATCCAGACGTCAATAATAAGGCCAATTCCAGCATGTGTATCGATATCGATTTTCCAAAAATTAACATGCATAAGCTTATATAATATGCATACACTGATATTTGAATCTATGACTACCAAACACTAAAGCAGAACCAATCTTATCATCCGATGAACAAGTTCAAGTCAATAAATAAAGACTCGTTTTCAAGGTAAAGCTTTGAAGCAGACTTGGATATACAATGAAAAGAGAGTAAAGAATAAAACACAGGCCCCTAAACTGAGAGACCATAAAGCCACTGCTCAGTTCACAAGTTCAAAGAATGCCTTCTCCTGCAGGACTGTAACGAAGATGCTGCTCATAAAAGCTTATCAACTGTGAAAAAAAGAGGACATAAGTAAATCTGTTTTCACTTGCTAACAAGAATCTATGGAGTAAATTTGACAAGATGGGTCATACCAGCAAAGGGTTGTGCGCCTTAAGGAATTTGTTATCAACCACCACTTCTTTCCCATCAGATCTATCATCAAGAGTAACAATTAATCAAGATAAACTAATAGAGATTTGAAACCAGTGTATCTTAAAACATAACTGATAAACAACTATATTTCTTAACATTCAAAAAAAAAAAAAAGATTTTCTTTTTCTCAGAGATAATAAAGGTATATATTTGTGAGTCTAGGTGGCGACCATTAACCGTTCTCATGAAAATCTCATAACAACTATACTCAAGAGATCCTTGATATATATATATATATACCCAAAGAGAGATTAGCAACAAACCTCAATCAGAAGAGCTAAAAATACAAAATGGCCTTTAGCCTCAACAGATGGGTCCCTAAACCCTGCCATTCGTGCAAGGGATTCTTCATGAAGGGACCAACACCCCGAGCTCAAAAGGATGCAGGAAAGAAAGAACTTGATAGAGAAGAGAAGAATGCAGACCAAATGGGTCAGGCAAACAGACAATGTGAAAAACATGACCAACCAGTTCCTCACAATTCCAACAAAGGAAGCAAATTTTTGGAATGGCAGGATTCCTAGGCTCTAAGTTGTCAAGAGTGAGGATTTTGTTTGAAGTGTCCAGCAAAAACTATGACCCTTGATGGCACGACAAATTTCCAAATGGCTTTGGATGGAAATGAAGATTCTGATAATAGCTTGATAAAAGAGTAGAAAGATTTACATTAAGGGATTCCACTAGATTCCTATATCTAAATTATCCTCTACATGACACTCGAAGATGGGAGTCGACTAATTAGAGCAAAAAGAGCTTTCATACTTCATGACCATCAACTTCCTTCATAAATTCAATTCCTGAACCAACTTACCTACTATTTCTCCACACAGACACACAGAGATAGGGGTAAGAACTTGACATAACCCTTTATGAGACTACCTTTTTTATTTGGTATGGAATCTATAATCTACCAGATTTAGAATTATTTGGGATACTCTCAGCAAATATACTCATGAAAACTGATTTAGACTCATCTCCCACCACCAACCTCATCCATTCCCTTGTCTTGTCTCCTGTTACAAGTTTGTTCATCCCTAACTCTGAGATATCCTTCCATGCATGGGACTCACCTCTCTAATTTCCCTTCCCGGAAACTGCCCCACTCAGTTAACCAATTCGCACACTTTCCTCTCTGTGAGATCCGTCTATAGCCAGTTGGTGAGAAGCAATGAATTACAGAAGATACGTCCCAGTTTTTGGAAGATTCCAACACCCCTTAGAGTAATTTCCTTTGGTTGGATTATGGTATGCATAAAATTATAATATTAATGAAACAAATACCAAAAGCCATTAGAAGACGTAATAGAACTCCAAAGATAAAGAATGCATTAACAAAAACAAAGTACCACTTTTACCATTTGATGATATAAAGAGGCGGATGATATTTGGATAAGCTGACAAGTTTCACATGAAACAAGACTCTATTTGTGACATGAAAGTGAACAATGTAATACTTGGTTCAATTGATGACAAAGATGACAATGACATCAGACAACCCTTCTAGTAAAGTAAAATTAGTAGCATTAGATCAGATGCCAGTATAGAAAGGATAGAAACCACATTCCTTACAGCCAATGCCATTCCCTTTTTCATACATATCCAAATCCTGAAACACAGTAGGTTGGGAAATGAGAATGAACAATTTAAGGTTTTAACAAGAAAACTAATGAAGAGTATACCTAAAAAAGCACAGCTTCTACGATTAACATTTGGAGAGACTAAAAAGCATGGCTTCTACGACTGATCCAACGTGTTTTTTTTTTTTTTTAATATCATGTTCATGGATGAAAAGATGAATACAAAGGACCCATGATACAGGGAAGAGTAGGGCCCCATATGAGGCAAAACTTTAGTGATTAAAATTTTAAAAGATCCATAAAAATTTGGAGAGCTTAAAAAACATAGCTTCTGTAATTAGGTCGAGGTGATTTGTTATAGGTATAGGATTTACTGTGCATCTCTCTCAAAATAACAGTTTACTTCATGAGCAAGTTGCAATATAGCATCCTTGTTTCAGCCATCTCTTTTGTCAGCGTTGAAGAATTTAGTTCCTAGAGTCCTTGATAACTTAAAATTGAGAGTAAGGCTCGTATATTGTCTAAAAGCGCTTAATTTGTCTTTTCCATCTAGTCTAAATTAAAAGTTTAGCCCATTTTCTTTAATACATTCAAATATATAGGTGCAGTAAAGCTGGGATATAATCTATCTTATTAGGATCGTTCTATCTTCCTGTAACCATATTTGGAAGAACTACTATAGTACTGATGTTTCTTGTTCTTTCTTTTTCTTTCTTCTTCTTCTTCTTTGTTGAAATGCTAAGTGACTCAAACCCAGAACTGTCAAGGTCAAGGTTGCACAAGAAGAACTTACCAATTACACAATAAACATTTTTTTTTTAAAATTCAAAAGATGACAATAGAACAAACATTCAGAAATGTTGGTGAATGTTGATTTTTTTTTTTTTTTTTGGGTGACATGTTGATGTCATCAATAAATCACATTAAAAACCATATATAACGAAAAAATGGTGATGATGATCAAAATGTTCAAAACCACAAGGAGCTAGCTCCATCAAGACTAAGATTAAAACTTGGTCGCTCTGAAATATTTTATTGGAATTATGGTAGCCCACTAAAATGGGGAATATATCTTTCACATCAAAAGTACATTCTCAACTTGCCAAAAAAAGAACAAGGAATTTTTCCTTCACATTAACAGTACGTTTTAGTCTTGCCAAAAAACAAGAACAATAGGTTTAAAGGCCAAAGAAACCCCTCCGAAATCATATAAATACTGTTGATGGAGAACTCTTATCTATACATGATATGCAACCAAAAATGGCTGTAAAATTAAATTGTCCTACTATTACCACAACAAATTTACCCAACACAATTGGAGTTGTCAACCAACACATCCATGCTTGCCACGCATTTCATATGGATGCCATTCAAAAAATTCTAAAATGTCTATCCTAGGAAAAGGAATCCCATTAAAACTGATGACCACCTTGCTCTTTAGGCACTCTTTGATATTGGGCAAGATGCCCTTCAAACAGAGCCCCGCATCTAGCTATTCCACCTTCATAAGCAAAAATATATATATTTTTTTTAATATGGTGAAGTAAAAAATAATTTGTTGTTAACCAAAGCAAGTAGCACAGAAGTGCATTGGAACAATAAAGGCTGTTAGTTCGAGCCATATGGAATCAAATAGGCAGTCAACCTATGGGAGTTTGCCAAATCCAATTATGAGTGTCAATCCCAATAAGATCAAATACATGGCTTTGATGATGATGATGATGATGGTGATGGTGACAATGACGTTATCCCATTCCAGTGACGCTATTTTGACATTTATATTCCTCTAAGAAATAGGATTTTAACCATCAAAGCTTCTTGCAATGTCCTATGGTGATCAGGTTGCAATAACATTGCCACAAATCACCTTTTTTTGTGAAGGTATGAAGCACATTGAACCTGATTGATAACTCATTTAGGATCGGAGAACATTTGGCAAAAACTCCAGCCATTATGCCTCTAACAAAAATCTTGAGGCTCTAGGCAAGAATCATGTACAAAGGATATTGAAGTTGATTGCCGACTCATTTAGGATCAGATAATATTTAGCAAAAACTCCACCCCTTATACCTCCATTGCCAATCAAATAACAAAAATCTTGAGGCACCAGGCAAGAATTATTTTCAAATTTTTTCCTTTTTTTTTTAAGAAAAAGTTCTCGTACCATCTTGTCCAACCTAGGTATGTTCGATATACAAAAACCACTCAACACGTGCGCGCGCGCACACAAATTTCTTTCATATCTTTATCATCAAAGCAAATTGTTATTTCACAGAAACAAGGAATTGTGACTTGCTCAAGTACATAAACTGAATATTGTTCAATTGCCACTGCCATTAAATTGATAGGGATAAGATTGCTAATTTACGATTCAACTATGATGCTGAATAATGAGAAAGGAAGATAGATTAGAAGATGAGCTTTCTACTTTTCTGTGTATCTCTATTCTATGCATAATCCTTTTTTTCTGGATATAACTCTCTGTCTAGAAGATTACAAGAGATTACAGAGCATCCAAATACAAGCTAATCAGATCGCAGTACAGTTTCTCAAGATAATCACTAAGGAGTCCGTGAATGTAGCTTCTTTTAAGAACAAAAGTATTCATTAATATGTGGAAAGATACACTATAAGAGAACTATACTGATTCTCTACAAAAGCCAATAATCAATTTCAAACAATAACCTGACCCCAAAAAGTCTACATTTACAAGAAGACAAAAATTACAAATATCTCACAAAACCCTCATTTCTATCCAGCCCCACCTTGGATAGGAAATTTGCCACTCCATTTGATGACCTTAGCTGCTTGATATTGGAAATGAAATCTCACCACATTATATCCATAAAGATGGTGTGTTTTACATAAAACAGTTATTGCAGGTACATCTCAAATTTAAATCACATTTCAATCCTAAACTAACTAATCTGCTCAATACATCCCCCTCGAGCTTATGGGCTTGTCAAGCACATAGAGCTCGTCTTGTAGAAGCTGAAATCAAGTCAAGAAGAAATCAGCCACTTGACCAACAGTAGTGAGGTAGCAAACCACAAGCTCGGAAAGGGGGGAATAGAGTGCAGCAGTAGGCTTGTCGAGGTTTGAGCCATCAACAAATCCAATGAGATCATGAGCCCTAAACAAATGGGAAAAATTGGGCACTCCATGAAATGGAATTAGAATTTTCCAAGTGGATGGAAAAGAACGGAGTGAGGGTAGACAATGATGTCCCAGATAGAGTGTTGAAAGAAGAGGACGATGTCATAGTCAAAAAGAAGAGAATGGTGGTTGCAGTTCTCACTGAGAGAGAGAGAGAGCCAAATTTTAGAATGCAATGTGAGAAGAAGATCCGTAGGCGGAAGGAGAGAACCAAATTTTAACTTAGCAAATTCAGAAACCCAGGTGAGAGAAGAGACAACCAATTTTATGCATGTAGATTGAGGAAGAGAAAGAGACTAATACAGAGAGAATATCAGTCCTCAATTCTTAATCAAGGTGATCCAAATCAAATTCTAGACAGAACGACAAAGACGAAGAAGATAACTTTGGGTTCAAATCAAGGTGGATCCTACTTAAAGTCTTGAGAGAATGCAAAGCCAACTACTAAGAAGAAGAAGAAGGTGGTGTCTTTGAGTTCCGGTTTTGTTAAGAAAATTGAAAGAAAAGAAAAAAATGTCGAAATAGCAATTTGAAATGAAAGTTAAAGAGACAAAAGAAGTGGGCATTTTACACGGAGTTTCTGTTGCCGTAGGTGAAAGATAGGAAGAGAGAGAGGTGATTGGAGTTGAACTCTCTAGAGATTAAAAAAAGAAGGCAAAGATGAAGAAAAGAAATAGAGGTATCAATAGAGTAAGGAGGGGTAGACCGTGCATCAAAAAGAGAGAGAACCAATACTCAATTTTTGTCCCACTAGCATGCAAAAGAAATGTTGTTGTGGATTGTCGGAAACAAAGAGCATAAAAAAAAAAGAGCAAGTAAAGGTTGTTTGTGCCTGCAGATGGGGTTGTGAGGTTAGAGGGGAAAGGGATAGTAGACAATAGTATGAACATTGGGATGGGTAGAGGAGATGTCTTCTTGAGTGTTTTCGCCGTCCATAATGTAGAGAGACTTGTGAGGATAATCTATGTAGCAAAGGATGTCATCCACATCTTCGTCCAAACTGTATGAGAATTCATACTTGACGGTCGAAACTTCACCCTCATCCTTGTCGTCTTTCGTCCCACAACCCTCACTTTCTTGATGGTTGCAAACCCTTCATCGCTTTCTTGGTGGGTTTGAGAGGGAGGAGGATTGGTGCTAAGAAAAGCCCGGGGTTCCTGTGTGCCATCCTTTGAATGGGCAATCATGGGATGAGTGTTCAGCTTCAGAAGATGAATTGGACATGGGTTTTGAGTTTTTGAACAGATTCTTGCATGACTCATATGGACACTTGGAACGGGCCACATTGACACATTTAAAGCATTCGGGCTTGTTGAGATTACAGAGGTTCTGCTTGGGCGTCTTGTTGCTGCCGTTGCTGGCAATAGGAGAGAGAATGCAGCCATCTGCTCAGCCCTATTCTACAATTGCTTCGGGGAATTTGGGTTGTTTGGTGCAATGGAGGAAATTTTAAGAGACGATAACAGCAACAGAGCAATGATGTTCAACGATCTTCGATCGTATATCTCGGCAGCTATTGTTCCAGAGAGAGCAGAGAAACCACAACCGTAACTACAAAGGAAAGCTCCATGGTCTCCATTCAATGCAGAGGTTTACTCTATAACGGACAAGATGATAAGAAGGGTGGGTTGAACAGAAAGGATGGATGAACTGGGAGCGGGTTTTCGATATTGTCTTCGAAGAAGAAAGAACTTGATTTCATTGTTGGATCCGTTGGAGAGAATGGCTGAATAAAAAGAGGGTTTCAAAATGGATTTGGAAGTTATCACCCTCTTAGAGACGGCGATGTGAGCATCGCTGCATCAGAAGAATAAGAGGCAGAGGCAGGGATCTGCATGCAGAAGACAAAAGAAGAGTGGAGGAAACTGGGAAGGCATGAAAGCCAGAGGAAAAAGGTTGAACCCAGGCATGCAACAAGGTGGAAAGGCTCTAGAGAATGCTTTATTGTCAACGAGAGGAAGGCAAGCAAGCTCCGAGCACAGGGAGACGAAGGAATGTGCCATGTCCATTGAAGACATGAAAGACTTTGCCGTTTCAGATTCAGGTGGTGGGTCTTTGTCCCATATGTGAGAGATCGAAGAGGAGTAAATACAGAGAGCATAGAACAAGAGAATCTCAGACTTTACAGAAGGAGTTGGTGCGACAGGTTTTGCAGGGACTTCTAGTGGTTTTTCATTTATGAAGTTTTCTGGGGAAGGAGAGGTTGGACCTGTGCTGTTAGAACAACAGTTTCACATATGCAGTGTTTCTGGCATACGAGAAGGTCCAAATGGGTTGACAGAAAACAGAGAAATGAAGAAAGGAAGTAAAGGATGAAAGAAAGAAGGATCAAAAGATGACGTAGAAGGAGAAGAAAGTCTCTCAGGATCAACCGGTGTCCGATACCTTATTGGAAATGAAATCTCACCACACCATATCCGTAACGGATGGGTGTCTTTTATAATACTTAAAAACAACTGAATCTCACAACTAACTAATCTTATCAACACTTGAAAGATATGTTCTTCCTCATACAAAGGGAGAACATATCCCTAACCATGGGATGAGACTCCAAGGAGGTTTCCTCCTACCAGAAACCAAGCAATGGCATTTGACAAGCCTCTTTCCACTAAGAAATTATAGGATTCTGAATGCTCTAATACACACGAAGAAAGAGCTTTCCTAATGGCGAGAAGTTTGGCTTCATTGAAATCCCTAATGGCTATGGGTTCAGTGAAAAGCATGACCATACCCAGGTGGTCATGTAACACCCCCCTTATCCCAGCTGGTATTCATTTTTCCCTAGCCACACCATCCACATTGAATTTGAGATTACCTACATCTGGAGGCTTCCATTTTTCTATTTCAAAGATCTGCAGAATGTGGAAGTCTATGTTATTCATGTAATTTATTTGCATGTATGCTGGCTTCACTCACAAATTTGGTAAATTTTATTTTGTTCTGGGTTTGCCAGTTTGCTTGAGCCTGTTGTTCAAGGTGGTTTACCTTCTCAAGTATATTCATTTTCATTATCATTCAAAGTAACTAGTTGAGAGAAGAGGTAGGGTACACCTACCTACAAATAGATAAACAGTAAAAGAAAGTGTTCCTCATCTCCATGGTCCACCAAAAGTAGTGCATTGATGTCATCCTTTCTCACAAGATAATGCCCATTAATACAGAGAATCAAAAGTTCTCCTTTTATTCCCTTATGAACATCGACAAAGTGTACTCAACATCGAGTTCAGTTTTTCATGCTAGTAGAAAGCATAGTGTAGATTAGTAATTCTCACATTAAAATTTGTCAACAAGGAATTGCTTACAGTTCATGTTGGCTCACATGGTCAATTAGTGGAATTCATACTAGTGGAATTCACACCAAGGGCCTTCGATACCCAATAAGGAAGATTCAACTTGAAGGTGATTTTAAGAAAAACTAACGCATTTTGTCTTTATAGGACATTAAAGGGAAATTGCTTCATCATCATCATAAAAAAACTTTCCACCTGTCCAGGAAATGAACTTAACCTATTAGGAATTCAATAATTTGACCATTGAGTTAAAAAAAGAAAATGCCATAAAAGATTTCTGGCATTAAGTGTAGATGAGGAGTTGGGTGGGTAGTTATCCCAAGGGATGCTAATAGCTCTAGAACAGGAATAGAAGCCCAAGGAGCACTGCTGTTGAATCTGTGTCCACAACTAGACCAACTAAAATGCTTAGATAGATTTTCAATCAAAACTGAAGAAAAGGAAAATGCATCATTAAATAAGATTCAAGTGAAATGGAAGAATTCAAAAAAAAATTTGCATGTTGTGTTATGCAAAGAAAAAATAGGAGAAGCGGAAATTTGATGATACACACCTCAAGGCCATAAATGTCACCGACACATCTGTATTGTTGGATATGGAAGCAGAGTATCCAATTGGCTTGAGGATTTTTACAAGGTGATGTGGATTTGTGAACTCATCCAACTTGTTTTTATCACTTGCTTCATCTCCTACTGATTCAATGTCTTCCATCCCCGCCATCTCACCTTTATCACGAGAATCAATTCCATTCCTTACAGCTACATTTGGGGCCTCGTCCAGATCACATGAGGCTAGATCCTTTTTGAACCTCCTGACAGAACCAGATTTTCTCCTCTTGGCTCCAGTAAAACGACTACTCTGAACTGGTAGTGTGCATCCGACTTTTGAGTGCCTGTCTGTAGAACCATCTTCTTCTGAAGGCCTGCACTCAGGGGGAACAATTGCACTTGTCCTGGAATATTCTTTGGCACAGCTTATTCTTTTGACACTAGGATCTAATTCTTTTGTTTCCTGTTTTTGTTCCTGTTCTGAGCGATCTGAAGATCCATTCTCTATTGGCAACTCAACTTCAACTAACTTCTTATCATTTGTCTGCTCATCCTCTTTACACTCACCTTTGCCATCTTCTTTTGCTGTGATATTTTTGTTACCATTAGCAAGCTCTACAAGGGGCAGGTGCAAAGATTCTCCTTGTGAAACATCCAGCTTCCCGCTCATGCGTCTTTTCTTTGGTTGAATGTGTTGGCCTCCATGCTTCCGCTTCCGTTTCCTAGACGACTTACCAGTTCGAAGGCTTGAAGATGAGGGGGAAAACAAACAAGGGTTATCAACGTTGATCCATCCATCCATAAATCCATAAAAAAAAAGAGGGTGACAACATAAAGAGATGGAGTGAGTAGAAAACCTCTCTTCGAAGGCCTCAATTATATCAGCACAAGATTGGAGATTTTCAAGTGGTTCCCAGGTGTTGGCCGTCTCTGGCCAGCCACGCCTATACCAACAAGAAAGCAAGAATCATATAAGGTTAATCCCATAAAGAAGCAACCGGGTTAATCCCATAAAGAAGCAACCAATCAACACATGTTGGGATTTCAGAAGCAAATTACACCCACATAGATACAGAGATAGAATATGAAATTATACACACATAGAAACATAGATATATTGTGTCTGAACATGCATATGCGTATGTAGAGTGTGTGTGTAAAGAGAGAGAGAGAGAGAGAGTGAAAGCAATTTGAATAGGATGATCCTTAATGGATTTTGCTAATGCAATTGGAAATGTGAAAGAGTAAGAATCCTTTCCAGGTTTCATTTGTGAGATAGAAAAAGCTACAATCAATTCTGGCTTTTGCTTGCACAATTAGGTTAGAGGATTTGATGGACAAAGTAAGCTAAAATCTTTTCTGGTTTTTGCTGATGCAGTTGGAATTATGACAGAGTGAAAATCCTTTCTGGGCTTTACTCTGAGACAAAAACTACAATCATTTCTACCTTTTCTTGCACAACTAGAACTAAAAGGCTTGATATATAAAATAATCTAAATCATTCCTGGGTTTTGCTTGCACAGCTAATAGAGGGAGGTGTTGATAGATAAAGAAATCTAAAACCCATCTGGATTTTGCTTATGGAACTAGAATTAGAGGCTTTGGTAGATAAAGAAGGCTAAAACCCTTTCTGGGTTTTACTTGCATAATTACGACTGAGAAGTAGAATTGATGTGCTTTGACCGATAACAAAGGAAGCCAAAATCCTTTCCGGGTTTCGCTTACACAAGAATTTAGAGGCTTTGACAGGAGAAAAAAAAAAAAACTAAAATCCTTTTCTGGTTTTACTAACGCAGCTTAATTGCGAGAGAGAAAGGGTTACTCACCATTTAATGAGATACTGAAGTTGCCCCTTTTAATCCCATCCATTCACAGCACGATCAAGACCAGAGAAATCCAAGAAATTAGCAACAATTCATGGAAAATAGATGACTGAGAAAACAAAGGACAAAAGAGGGAGCTTTGATTAAAGAGTACCTTCCTGACCCTTTTCCTCCTAACGGTTTCAATCTCATAAAAGCCTTCGTCGAGCTTAGGCCGCTCAGCCGCATCATCCCCCACATCATCTCCTCCTTCTTCTTCTCCTTCCTCTTCTTCTACTTCCTCTTCCTCTTCACCACCCGCACCGTCGAATTCCTCCTGCTCTTGTGCTTGCACTGCTCGTGTTGTGACTTCCTGATTCCTCCTCCCTCTCATCTTTCACGTTTGCTGCTGCTTTACTTCCCCACAGCCTCCCACTTGCAAGCTTCAACTTACTCTCCCTCTTTCTACTTCTTACAAGGATCGAGGGAAACAAGGGAAATGAAATCAGGCAGCGGTCTTACGCGCACCAACTAAATGTCATGAATTTCGACCATCATTTCTTGGCTTTTTGGATTGAATGGCCAGACAGATTTTCGTCAGAGCTCTTCTTTTTTTTAACTTAGCTCAAACAGTGATGCTGGATGTGTTTAGTATTTTAATTTTGAATTTTTTTCTTTAATCATGTAAAATATGTGAATTATTAAAAAAAATCCGTATTTATTGATTCAAATTTTATAATATTACTTTTAATTAGAGTGTGTAGTGATATAATTATAATGTAAACTCCAAAGAATTCGCTCGATGATTTAGACAAAAGACTGATCTTGAGTTCAATCTCTAGGACTAGTCGATGCAACGCCTAGACACCGAAAACAAATATTGTAATATAAATATAATATTAATACATGTAATGAAAGAATGTATACTCGACACATGTAATTAAGTATTTAAATATAACACAAATTTTTCTATGATTTTTTTTGCACTTTTGCATGACTTCTTGTCTATAGATAATATGTGCAACAAAACAATTCATTAGAGTCCATATCTGCGTATGTTTCATCTTATTTATCTGTATTTATTTTTAACTTTTTATTTAAATAAATTTCAAACTAGCAAATGTGTTGTCAATCATTGATTCACTTTCATTCTTTATCTTTTTTATGTAGAAAATACAATAAAATATATTTTTATTACTTCATTTAATTTTGTATTTTACTTAATTCAAACTTGATAATATATTTTTTAATGTCTTACACTTTCCACATGTACATAAGCACTTTAGGTACACACTTTTTTCACTTGAGGACAGTAATCTGTATTTTCACAGAGTGACTTCTTTTATGCAAGTAATGAGTACAATAGCAAAAGGGAAAATTTTTCATCCTAAATTAGTTTTCAACATGCTAAGCCTTGCAAAATGCTTTTGCTTTATTCATTTTTTTTTAATTTGAATGAAAAATAAAAAATAGATCTTAAAATGAAAAAATTAAACTAATTACAAATGAAAGTAAGGTTGTTATATTTACTTAATACCTATGAACTAACATAAAACGAGGACTTTAAGATATTTTTTTTTTTTAATGTATTAAAGATTGTCCAAGGTTGTAGGTCAAAGCAATCTTAGTTTCTAAAAAAATTTAAAATAGATTCTTTTAAGTGCTTGTAATTATACTCCACATAATTGTAGTGAGACCCATTTTGTTCTACTTTTTTATTTAATCTAATTTTAACAAGATCATTTCTTTGTTAAATTTGGTGTTTAGTTTGTGTTTTGGTAACTCACCTACAATATACTATTTTTAATTTTAATATAATATAAATATATAAAAATAACATATTTTTAAGAGTTCTACTTCGTTCAAATAACAAAAGAGCCGAACCCTAAGGGCTTATGAATATTCATTAGGAATCGGAATTTGACCCTAAACCTGAGTGGCCAAAAAGCCTGACCTGTTTGAGGATATGTTTTCAGTGCGAGAATTTAGTGGGCTCAGACTTAGACAGCGAAATAAGCCCAATTAATACTTGCGTCGGCCATCGGGATTGGATTTATAGTCTTAATATATCGACCGATATTCATTAGTTCAAAATTTTATCTTTAAATTTTATACCCACAGCCCGAACCCTATACGTAGAATTTACGTTTTGGGTAAAGAGATAAGGGATATTTAGGTCATTACAATGACCTGATATTTTAGAAAACCAAAGAGAACTCACTGCCCTGTCTAGTTAGACACGTGTGATTTCAAATTCAAGATTATGTATGCATTCCATGAATGACAAACTTATCTTTCTACGCAGTATTCTAATCTACTAAAATGAAAATTAGAATATATAAAAATGTAGTTATTTGAATATTTAAGTTATTTCATCTATGAGTATGAATTAAACGGTGAAAATTTAAACTCATCGTTTTACACTACCACCATCAAATTTATACTACTACATTGAATCATACGTTAAAAACTCAAAAAAAAAAAAAAAAAAAAAAAAAAGCTTAATGAGTAAGTCGTAATTGTTGTATCCAAAGGGGTTAGAATGTAAGTGGAGTCCACATGAAGACCTAGAACACATTAACATCCATGGGTTTGCATGGGATGAAGGACTTGGCATGTAACACCCCACCCACATGGGGAGTGTGGGAAAAAAGTCCCACGTGGCCCATGAGGAAAGGGGTGTGGGGGTTATAAAAAGGGTACTCTCTTCTCCTTAGCATAAGGCCTTTTGGACCTGGTCTTTTGGGCCAGGACCAATGTAAAGTCGTTTGGGATCTAAAGCGGACAATATTATACTGAAGGAACAAGTTGTTACATGGTTCCTGATGTCCTAAGTCCATTAGCATTGACGTGGAATTCAGCCAAGCAATGTTACACAATGTTATCAAATTTGGTCTGACTCGTGACCCGCCTAAAATATGGATCGGGTCATTTAAAAACCCTTCTGAATTAAAAACCCTTAAAGCTTTTTATGACCCGCGAGTCAACTCGATTTATCTAATAAAGTCGTGACCCGTGATCCTTAAAAACCCTTGATTTCTTTAAATGAAGATGTTGGTTCCTTAGAAATATTATTTTTGGATTTTTTTTTTTATATTTACAATTGTATTTGTGAGAGAAAGAATATATTGCTTATAATATTATATTAATAACACGGGTTTGATCGGGTTTAACTATGGGTCAACCTGATTGAACCTTATTTAACCCACCCTTCCTTCAAAATAGGTCGCTCCACAAATTTTAAACATTGATTGGAATTGTCTTACACGGTAAACTCCTAATGGAATTAGGAGTGTGTCCTGCTCTAAATAATAAAACACAGAAAACCTAAGGTACTAAATGAGCAGGGCCGATCGACACATGTTGAGGCATAAGGCGAAAAATCTAAATGGGGCATTCTTAGTATTTAGTATATTATTATAAGTAATAATTAATTATATATAATAATAAAATTATCTAAAATTTATTTTTCTTACTCTTTGAAATGTAAAATTACTAATTAAATTTTTATATTCATGTTTTGCTAACATATAATTGTAAATATGGTTAATTCATTTAGTCTTTAAATTAATGAAAAATTAAAATGAACTAAATTGAAAAGTTAAAGAACAATAAAATATGACACTGTAAAAATAAGAGAATTGATGAATGGTTATAATGTCCTCTATTATTTTATCAACTCACCAAAGATCTCTAAATTAAAAGTTACAGCATGATTTGTAGAGAGGAAATATATTGTTAAATAAAATTTTATAGGCACAAACTTAAACCAAAAGAAGTACAAAATAATCCAAAATCCCAACCCTACAAATTCACAAATCAACACCCACAGAAAATGCAAACAATACTATAAATGGTTAGGAGAATCCCTTGAAATACATTCCCCTCATATAAAGCACTTTAATCAATTGTTTATTTTATAAAGAGAAAGGCCCCTCTTGACTCTTGAGTACTTGAAATTACTGAATTTTTCTAGCTTTGTAGCCCTTATATCTCTTTGCCAACGTATGTAATTTTTGAAATATTTGATCCACTTATTAGATGAAAGATCCTTTAGGTCTTTGATCAAAATTGGAGATCTTCATTTGAATGGTTGGGTATTTTCTAAAACTATGTCCTAACTCTTGATGAATACCTCTACTAAAATTAGTCTCATTTAATTATAGAGTATTTATTACCAAATATCATATCATAATTCAAAAAAAAAAAAAAAATTCTTAACAAATCCCTCAAAAATTGAATACTTTGCATTTCCTCCCATTACAAATGGTTTTACCATTTTTCATCTAAGCCAAATAGGCTTAGACATGTTCCTTTTTCAACATGCTCTGTCTCTCAATCCCATCCACTCCACCATGCAATCAAAATAGGAGTGAGCCTTTTTCAAATGGGAGCCTAAGGCTCAGGCGACTTATAGTTAGGCTGAACCTGAACATGCTTAGTCTTCTCCTCTTTTCCACGTGCTCTGTCTCTCAATCCCGGCCTAACCATAAGGTAAGTTAGACCTGGGTCTGTAAATGAGCCAACCCTCATCTATCAGAATTAAAAAAAAAAAAAGACCTCGTAAGACAACTAGGACTTTGAATAAAATAAAACTACTAATCCTAATAATGTATCGACTAAGAAAGTCCTAATCCAACTAATACTCAAAGTTGAAATGGCATCCAAACCCATTCACCCATGTCGGAATTGAAAATAAAATTTTCATCTTACCTCTAGAGGCCCAAACTTGTTAATTTGCTAACCCACTAGCCTGGATAAAAAATAACAATTTGTTCATGTCCCTAGATGTCCACATTATCTTTAACTCATGCATGTTATAAAGCAAGGTAATAGAACATCTAGATTGTTTATTTTAACAATTTTTTTTTTATAAAAATGATTAGTTATGAAATATTCAATTATAAAAAGTTAAATTCTCATTTGTACTATATAATAGTGTAATTTGAAATTTTAATATAATATATTTTGAAAATAAAAATAAAAATATCATAGATCAAATCTCTTACACCAGATCATTTGTTATTATTAAAAATTCATAAAATTATAAACGATATATTATTGAGCAAATTCAATTAGTCAATAAATTAAAATTAACTTAATTATATTTCTATAGCCTTTGAATTCAAGTTGATAATCATAAAACATTGAGTGTACTCATAAATAATGTAATCATTTTAAACCAAACATCTAATAATATCATATTAAATTTAATTTATTAAAAACTAATCAGACTTTTCCTATTATTGATCTTACCAACCCACCAAGTTACCATGTGCACATGTACTCCAAAATAGAGAACCCTACCCGCCAGCCTGCCAGAGAGGCGAGAGATATGGATGACGTGGCAAGAGAATCTGACGTGGAAGGACAGAGACGAGGAAAACGTGAACAAGGTGCGAGCTTAGCGCGTGCGGGAACGCGTTTACAGGTGCGAGTTGCACGTTAGAACGAGCTCCCATCTTCTGCACCCGCCTCTTTCCAATTATTCTCACCGACCCAAAAATAAATTATTTAAAATTTTAAAATTTAAATTATTATATTATATTAAAATATAAAAATCTAGATCAGTCTATTTATAAAAATTAAGCTTAAAATGGATTATTAGCCTTACAATCTAAGAACATAATTTGTGGGCTGAAATAACTCAAGATAAAAAAAATATGCCGTTAAAAGATATTAACTTAGATCTTAATAATATTGACATAAAATAATTTTAATTTTACTAAATTTACTAATCTAAATATTTATTTATTTTTTCATATGTATTTAATCTTCATATACTTAAAAAAATCTTATTATAATTAAAAATATTATAATTGCTACATAAGAGAGAAACTCATGTAAAGAGTTCGAATATGGCTTCTCCGCCAATATAAGCCGTTGCTTTGTGGCAATGTTTGTGTGTCTCCAGACGAAGAAGTTTCGCTGCAGACGCAGTCGTTCCGATTTGGTGGCTTCGACCATTTTCTTCGTTCTTTGTTGAAGAACATGATATATTCCAAGATCAGTTGATCCAATAATCCATTGACCCGTTTGTCCATCAATCCCTTCGCCATATCTCTTTCTCTCTCTCTCTTTGTCTCTGTATAGGGAATACAACAGAAGAGAATGGCTTGCATGGCCATGAGATGTGGAGGAAAGGCGATGGTGATGGGGGAAGAGGAGATGGGAAGCGGCTTCCGTTGGAGGGGGGTTGCTTCTTGTCCGACCTATCTCCGATCGGATCGTCGGCAGCGGGCTGTGGTGAGAGCCGGGTTGGTGTCGAATGTCAATGCGGGTACAAACAAGACGCATGTGGGCGATAGCCCACTTCATTGCGTGAAGCAAGGAACGTGCATGTGGGGAAAGGAGAAGAAGGATTGTGAGAAGCCAATCGGATCTGAAAAGCTCGACGAGTGGATGAGAGAATCCATTACAGAGGTTAGTCTCTTTCAGCCCTCGAAGAAAACCCTTGACACCAAGCTAGTGTTTGGGTGTTTGGAAACCATTTTCCCAATACGAAAAACTTGAATGCAGAGATTCCCTGGTAGGGGAAACTCTCCTTTCCACTCAATATTCTGTGTGGATTGGGGGGAGGTACCAAATCACCTGAAGTAAATTTGCTTTCATCCATTTGATAATTGAATGAGTCAGATTGAATCGGAAGGGGCTTAGGTGAGGATAAACAGGAAAAACTTTAAGGTGGAGAATCCCCGTGAGGTTGAAAGCCCCACTTTCCCAATTTAGCTTCTATTTTGATCCGGTGAAAGTATATAGTATCACCCATTTGGTATTTGAATAGCTCGGAAAAAAAAAAATCTCCATTTGGTCGGGTGATCCATGAAATAAACAGGGTCCGTGGGTCTCTTTTCTTTCGTCTTGTTTTTGACCAAATGTTTTCATGTATTCCTAGTCATTGGAATTGCCCAAAGAATCTCTGAAAAGAATTTGCCCAATCCAAAGAAAGCCTTGTTACTTACTTTCTCCCCAAAGAAGAGTTTTTTTTCCCCCACGAAATCTCTAAGTTTTGTAGTGTTTGTTTGCGTGCTTTTGGTGCTAGTTGCGATGTATGGATTTTGAAACCTGGATCTCAAAATTTCCAGGAGTTTTGGCCTCAAGTTGTTTGAAATTGCATAGACCTAAAATCCTTTTTTTTTTAAGACGAAGGTATCCAAGTGTCCCAACTGAATTTTCTCGGCGTCCCACCTCACTAATCCTTGGAGCATGTGTAAACCTCTTAATCCACATACCCCGGGTACAAAACTAAGGGGAGTGGCCCTTTTTGTGTTGAGGGGAGGGCTTGATCCCAAGACCTCCTGCAAACAAGGGTGGGAATTGACCACCCCTACGATAGAGATTTTAGAATTCTAAACAGCAAACCTATTCCTTTCTTGGTGATCATATTTTGATTACCCAACATCACATCTCTTTCCATGAAAACGAACATTCCTATTTTTCAGTAGATTTCCTTCAACAGAGAAAAATATCTTTGGAAGAGTGCAAAAAACGAGATTCTCTTTAATAAATGGTTATGCGACTAAGAACCCACGACTTCTATTAGGAAAATGGTTTCTCCACCAATTTCTCCATATGCAAACTTACAAGTGCTTCTTCTTTCTCATCTGATCAGTTTCTTCTTTCCTTTGTATTCTCAGGTTGTAAGAAATATAGGAGAAGCCCCATTCCTTGTGCACATTTACTCGAACAAGGGAAAGGGGTCCACTAGATTGGAGAGGGAGAAAGCTGATTCTGAGCATTGGTCTCATATCAGCAGGAGATGGGAAGAAGGGAATGCCACACCTGGAGTCATTCTAGTCGAAGAACTCAACAATGATGAAGAAGGAGCTGATGGGGAGAGAGCAAATTGCAGCACAAGTGGTGGTGTTGGCGGTAGTATCGGTACTACAATGAGTAGACTGTGGGGGATAGTTATTCAAGGAAGAGGGCTTAATTGTTCTGCATGCTACATCCTCAAGACAAGCAGAGTCTGTTCATCTCTTGGCTTTTGCACCCATTTTTGCCTAGTAAGAGCTAAATGCTTTGGCAAAGCTGCTGACTTGCAGCTTAGAGATTCTTGGTTGACAGGTCAATGAAGTAAGATCTTCGAGACCTTCATTCCCCCATTATTCAAAAATTGGAATTCTTTGTGTTTGGAACTTCAACGATTGCTGGAGTCTGGTCATGTATATTGGGAATCAAATTGATAAAAGGGCATGCACATAAATTGTATGTATCGGTGGTGTCAAGAAAATATTCATACAACCTTCTTTTTTCCAATAAGGGAGTAGTGAACATGATTTGTGGTTGCCCCAAGAGTGTCTTCCAACTGTACTGGCTCCCCAAATTGGGAAGTTTAGAACTAAAGAAATATGGCATTGCTTTCTGTATTACTATTGTTTATCAGGGCTTGTGTCTTAACCACTATCCTGTTTGTTTGGCTCTTGTTTGTAATATATTTTGTGAAGAAAAATGACTGTGCCAAGTGAATTCTCTCTCTCTAAAATTACTGGGTTACGCTCCAAACATACAGTAAGGCAATAAGAATTAGATTTTGGGGGCTCATTCGTTCTTTTCCAGCATATAGCAACTGAATGACTTGTCTTACATGAAACTAATAGCTTATAATGATGTGTAAATAAAACATGAACTTTGGACCATATTTTATTTATGGAAAATGATGATATGATGCTGGCTACAAGTGATGTCCACGAGAAATGTGGATTCTGGATCTCATGTTCCATGATTTTGACTCACCTAACCCCTTTGAATTGGCCATGCATCTCATCCCCTATTGTCAGTTTGAACACTTCAGTCAAGTGCTTTAAGAGGTGGGCTAAAATGACGAAAGGTAGGTCGACCGTCGACCAGAATGACAACAAAGCTCTTGACTGGGAAAAGTTTGGGTAAGAAACCATTGCTCTTCTTAATCTTAGGTTGTTGGATTTACCCATCTCATAACTGAGATTGGTTATCAACATTGAAGTGAATTTTGCAGTTACCTGAACAAAAATGTTCCCTAAAGGAATCAAAGGAATTCAGAATTCTTGATTCCAAGATACCCACAAATCCAGGGGTTGGTGAAATTCAGGATTGGAATAATGTGTGCATCAAGATGAGCCAGGAGAAATGAAATCCAAGTTGAGGATGAAGTCCTTTTTGATGGCCCAGAAGTTTGAATTGGAATTCTATGGAATTTCAGGATTTGCACGATAATTCGACAGTACTTTGATTCCAGTGAAGAACTCCAAGAGCAAAGCACAGAGATGCCCACCCACAGTAATAGTGATTCTGTGGATGATAGTTATCGATTTATTGATGTTGTGTATTGTAGTGGAAAGACCTTAATCTCTCTCCTAATTATAACCCATTTGCTGCATGTAAGATGGACACACAAATTCCACATCATCATCCATGTTATAGACCTTGTTGGATGCCACATAGGATACCATGAGGAAGAAATCTACACAACATAGAAGGTGGATGGTGCATGGAGGGCTTGGTGGACCACAAGGACCCCATTTAGAAATGGAAGAATAGCAAGATTTCTTTGCTTGGGCGTGTGAACAGATTTGGGAGCAACAAGCATGGCATTTTTCAAAATTTGTGGCTGAAACAACAATGCTAAATTCGCCCAAGGTTATCTTAGGATTATGATGTAATTTTTTTTATTTTTTTAAAATTATTTGATGATGTACTAAAGTCATATGACTAGAAGTGATTGAATAGCATTCAAGTTAGCATCTTAGGCCAGAAAAGCAGGGATGGGCGTGCAAGGCATGCTTGGGGAAACATTATTTATTATTTTTTCACAATGTTCTCCAACTCCAAGTCTAGGGTTGAAACTCGGGTCAGGGAAAGTCTGGTTTTTATAAACCAATTTAACCCATTTAAAAATTTATTAAACACGATCCGACCCGACCCGAATGTCTATCCCGAATCATTCAATTCAGCTCGACCTGAATTTCTAACCCGAGTCAACCCGAGTATTGTTTTATAACTTGGTGCACTGAGGTCGGGTTGATTTTAAATTTCTCAACCCAATTCGACTCAAATTTTATATGGGTTTTTATTTTTCCAATCCGACTGACTCGATTCAAAATATACAAATCCGTAATCCAAATCCATTGATTTCTTGTAGGTTGGATTAAAACCCAACCCAAGTTACATCCCTATCCAAGTGTATAAATTGGAGTGGTCGCCCATTGTACAATGCACAATGACGTGAATTCGAATTTTGAGCTTAAAAAGCTTGGATTAGATTCTCTCTTAGTGTGGTGAGTTCTACTTTGGTCTTTTGAATTAAATTTGCTTTTGTGTTGAGTTAATTTTAATCTTATGTTATTGGTGTTTTAATTTGCATGGTGAATTCAAATGTTCATTTCTTGTATAAACCAATTCTAGATTAAAATTGGATTCCACAATCCAAATTTTATTCTTACCAAGGTTCTTAGATTTTCAATTTCAATTAGTGTCCAATATATTCATGCATGCATATAGTTTGTAAATTACATCTTAATTGTGAATTTCAATTAATTGCATTCGAATTTACAATTCTACATTCTAATTGAATTCTTAGAACACCTAATTTCATTGATGGCTTTGTTCATCAAATTGTCCCAATGAAATTAGAACTATCTTTTTTTTCTTGACTGAGGTGAGAGTCGGGAGTTTGGAGTTTCTAACATTGATATCCTTAATTTAAATTGTAGAATTTGAGTCTAAAACTTATTTTAAATTGGTAGTTTGTGCAGAATTTTAAGTTAGATCGTTAAAATACTTACATTTACTATCTTAGCGGTAGTCAAATTCTAAGTGTACCAAATAAATTTTACCAAAACAAGAACTCATATTATATGATAACTCCTTAAATCAAAGTCACTCATTGATTGAGAATTAACACGTGTCAGTGTTCCAGGACCTGTCAGTCTCTCACCTGTTTGTGTACTCCGGTAGGTTTTATTTTAAGAACAAGTGTAGTCGTACACTCCCAGAGGCTTAAAAGCTTACCAACCAAAACAGGCCTTCCTTAAATTGGTCCTTAGCATCAAAATACAGTGACTATGAAATACAGGAGGTTTTCATTTTAAACATGTCAATCTTAATCTATTTGGGCTCCACCGAACTAAATTTAGTAATCTGTATATGAATGTGGTCAGAGCTATGACAAAGTAAGGAGAAGACAATCAGTCTTCACTCTTCATTAGTCAATCTGTGATTATCACAGGAAAGTGAAGGTGGCCCATCTCTCTCAAATTTGATTATCTAAAGAAAAGGGTGTTGATTCATTCCACTTAATAAAAGATGGATACACCTTTCAAATAGTAAAATTAAATTTAATGTTAGTTTTTAGACATTACTTATTAGAGCCACACATTTTGTCCGAAATCTGTGAAAGTATTTTTCATCTAGTGAGGTCATCTTCATCTGAAGATGAGTATATAGAGAACTTCCATTGGACTCTCTCTCTCTGGGAGTTGGGAGATGTAGCTTAAACTGCCACCTTCTTAAGAGCCAAGCAAGTCCAAACCAATGGGCCCCGCTCCATCATTTGATGTTTAGGTCAAGATGATCAGCTATAAAGCTTCTACTTTCCATAAGAATAGCCACAATTCAAAAGGGCTTAAACAACATTACAACCCAAAACACCTTTGAAAGAATGATACTGTAGAATGATACCAGTGACAGAATCGTGCTCAGCTTTCATGTAATGATAAAGCATAAAGCAAAAGCGTCTTACGAGAGAGAGAGAGAGAGAGAGAGAGAGAGAGAGATAAGCAGCTATTTGAAGAGGGTAATCATGCAATTTTTAACAATTGGAAAAGGTAAATCTGCATGGAGAAAAAGTAGCAGAGGGGGCCCATATTCAACAGCCACTGACAGTATCAGGGATTCCTTGGAGTAGCATTAAAGCTTTTCAACCAGATCTGCTCCAACTCATGCACATTAGAGGAAAAGATGATAAAGTTGTTTAATACCCATGTAGACAACCGACATTGTTAGGATTTTTGGCATGAAAAATGGGTTCTGTTTCTCAGGTCATCTTCCTCCTGCTGCTCATCATCATCCCGTTCTTCATCTTTACCAATTTCCATCTGATGGCTGGAGCTTGGGATCTGAATCCCAAGTCCTCCAGACAGCCTGCTGCTGATCATGGCTTGCTAGAGCTTCACTGGGTGGAAGAGCATGCTGATGAAAATGCTGGCAAGATCGAAAAGGTATCAGGAGAAGATGAGAGTGGGAAGAGTGGGATAGACGTTTTAGAGAAATTCAGGGTCTTGCTTGGGTTGAAGAACCACAACATAAGAGCAGTAAATGATCATGAGGAATTCAACTTCTCCCCAGCTCCGGCACCCTTTGGAGATTCTGTATCTCCAGCTCCAGCTCCAGCTCCAGCTCCTGGAATTCCGATCCATGTGCACTCTCGTGCAGCTCCCTCACCCCATCTGAATCTGATATTGCCCCCATCTCACAATTCAGTAGTTCGACGAAGAAATCACAGTAAGGCTAGTGCTAGAAGAATTGTCATTGCAGTAGCTGTGTCTGCTTGTGCAACCATTCTTGTTGCTGTTTCTGTACTAGTCCTACTTTGTTGGAAGTCGAAAAGAAGCCGAAATAAGACATCTACGAGGAGATCCAAGCTCACAAATTCTCACAATTCGATAAACAAGGTCAGTTTTGATCCAGGCCCAGAGCCTTGCCATCAGCATTTATTAGGACTCTTTCCGGAGGGAGTTTCTCATCTTAAACAGAGTTGCCACAATGTAAATGTGTCTTTGGATAAGACTGCTTCAGATTCTCCATTACAAGAAGAAGGTGAATACAGTGGTGAACCTATGAGCTGTGAATCCAGTCGAGAGAGTTCTTCTTCAGCTGAGAAAATTGTTCCTCTTGAATCTCTACCATCAGATGATGAGGAGTCCTTCCACTCAGTCTGTGATTCATATTCGCCAACTGCACGGCTTTCAAATGTTTCAGAGACCAATTTTAGTATGTCATCTGTAATCTCCTCTCCAGTATCATCTTCCAAGAGAACTCCCTCACCCGACCACATTCTAAAGCCAACTACTTTGCCATCTCCAACAAATTCTCCAACTCCACCAATGACACCAGATTCCACCTCTCCTTTTCCTATAAAATTGTATTCCCCTCCCTCTTCTCCATGTAATTCAAAGCAGACACCGGCGCCAATGCAATGTGCTTTCAGTCCAAAAAGACCATCACATGATTCTCCTCTTTCTCCAGTTTCTCAGTATGCTATTTCAGGGCCTCTGGAAAACCAGATAAGTAGTCCAACGAGAGCCACACCAGATTCCACTCCTGGACTTCCTTGTGGCAAAATTTTACCGGCAATTCCATGTTCTACAAGCAATGAAAGAAATTTTATTTCAGCACCATCCCCAAATATGTCCTCTCATTCTTTGAATTCAGACTCAACTTCAAGTCGTATGCCACCCCCACCACCTCCACCACCGCCACCCCCACCGCCACCCCTGTCCTCTTCTGCACCAATTAAAAATGTGTGGAAACCTACTCAATCTTCAGCAAGACCATTGGTTGGATCTGCAGTCAGCATCCCTCTGCCACCATGTCCTCCATCGGCACCTCCACCGCCACCACCAACTCTGAAGGGAAATAACTCTATCCAGCGCCCACCACCACCACCATGCTTAAGCCAGCTACTCACAGCAGTTGGAAAAGATGGAGCTCCCCTGCCGAAATTGAAGCCACTTCACTGGGACAAAGTTAGAGCCGCACCCAACCGCAATATGGTATGGGACAAGCTACGATCAAGCTCATTCGAGTAAGAGAATTCACTTCCCTCTATTATCTTGTATCTTTATTGTGATGATCTACACATCTGGAGGGGTGGTTTGGACACTGACAGCTCAGTTGAAAACTGACTTTTCCATAAAATGTGTCCAAACTGTGTTTGGATACTGCAGTGTCAAATAAATGTGGTTTCCAAGATGGTCCCTTTCCATGGATCTACACATTAGAGATCCCCACCCATCAATATTTGCATGGTCTCCTAAATTATTTTCCGCCCTTTAGTATTTAAGCCAGCTTAAACCTATATTATACAGATAATTTACAAAGGAACTACTGAACAGGTTTAGATACTTACTCCCCTTTTATCTTTAGAAACAGCCAACAAGAAAAACTGTTTGATGTTTTAAAGCAAATTTATTTCCTGTGACACTTTTCCCAAATTAGCGTCCGTACAACAATTGATTTTCCAAAAGATACGTTTATCTTAGTTCTGATGAGATCAAATTTTCACAATCTGTTGAGCAGATTAGACGAGGGAACGATGGAGTCGCTCTTTAGTTACAATCTACAGAACTCGATGAAAAATGATGAAGTTAAAAGCAAGAGTCCGTCTCCAAGCAAGCATGTCCTTGACCACAAGAGATTACAGAATATAACAATTCTGTCCAAGGCCTTAAATGCAACTGCAGAGCAAGTCTGTGATGCTTTGATGAAAGGTAGATGGGAAAAAACCCATGTAGACATCCACATTATTGTCATTGCAAATATACTTAATATGGTTTGATTCATGGAATCAGGGGATGGATTGTGTGCACAACAATTAGAAGCACTGGTGAAGATGGTGCCCACAAAGGACGAAGAAGACAAGCTGTCGAAGTATCGAGGAGACATAGATGAACTGGGATCAGCAGAGAGATTTGTCAAGGCCATGCTCCAGATACCATTTGCCTTTCAGAGAATTGAGGCCATGCTGTACAGAGATACTTTTGAAGATGAAGTGGTCCATCTTAGAAAGTCGTTCGCCATGTTAGAGGTAAGTAACTATAAAAGCCTCTCTTACTATATCCAGTTGAGAATTTTATGCTGATTGTGCCACCATCTTCATCAGGAGGCCTGCAAGGAACTGAGATCCAGTTCACTTTTCTTAAAATTGCTGGAAGCTGTGCTTATAACTGGAAATCGGATGAATGTTGGAACAATCCGAGGAGGTGCCAGAGCATTCAAACTTGATGCATTGCTCAAACTTGCAGACATTAAAGGGACAGATGGAAAGACTACCTTACTGCATTTTGTTGTCCAAGAAATGATCCGTTCGGAGGGTGTTAAGGTGTCTGAAATCACTGTACAGAAGAACACTAAGCACAAGACCACCGAAGAAATGGAACAGGATTACAGAATCAAGGGTTTGGATATTGTTTCAGGTTTGAGCAATGAGCTCTGTAATGTGAAGAAGACTGCCACTGTCGACTTGGATGTTTTGGCAAGCTCAGTATCAAATCTGTCAGAGGGAATGGTTAAGTTGCAATATCTAGTGGACAGGGACTTAACTTTCTACAGAGACCGTAGCTTTGTCCAATCAATGAAATCCTTTCTAATTCATGCAGAGAAGAACATTAGAGAATTGCAGAGAGATGAAGATCAAGTGTTATTGCATGTTAGAGAAATTACAGAATACTTTCATGGCAATGTGAGCAAAGACGAAGCAAACCCACTTCGGATTTTTGTCATAGTAAGGGACTTCTTGGGTATGCTTGATCGAGTTTGTAAGGAGGTTAGAAGCTTGAAGGTTCAGAATATTTCCAGTCCTGCCAATACTTCTGATTGATGAGAGAAATGAATTCTCATGTTACTAATTCTTTTATTGCAGTTTTTCATGATTAATGGGGTTGCGTGGAATTAAAGATTTTCCTTTTGTTGTTCATATGTAATTGGGATTGTTGACTCACTTTTACTGTGCATATCAATATCCATGGAACAGGGAATGAAGAAAACAATGCCAAATGGGAACAACAAATGGTCAACAATTTCCTCATTTCTCCAACACAATAAGAAAAGACTTGGGGTTTTCAAATTCCTAGCTCTGAGGTTGGCAGCAGTAAATATTATATTAAAAAAGGTAATCTAACAGGTCTTTAGAAGGGACCGGTAGATTCCAAATGGGTTTAAATGGGAAAATGGACAAAGAATTCAAATGCAACAAAGAACAAAAGGCTAGAAAAGATCCTGTCTGACTACTAATTCCATATTTATTGAAAAGATAACAAAGCATTTTATGAATTCCAAAATAGGAATATATGATGAACACAAGCCCAGAGAGACACTGGCCTGCAATCAAATGTCTAACATAAGAACATCATAACGGTTTATGACAAATCCTTCCAGTTGCCACAGAACAGGACAACAACAAATCCAGAAAAAAAACTCAAAGCCATGCCCACTGAATCAAATTTGATATGATCCTGCAAATTAAAACCTCTCAGGGTACAGATTTGCCTTTTAAAAGTTCTGTTACATTCCATCCAAACAAACCAAAACATGGCTGGTTGGGATGTTTCAACCAAACAGTTCAACGGGTGGGTCCTAATCCTGTACCTGACCACTCTCCAATCATCCTGGATTCTTCTCTCCCTTCCTAGGGCCTGTCTCCCTTTCGCTTAGAGCTCTCCAAGCTTAAAGAAGAGGGTTTATGGATTTAGTGGGGAATTGGTGGGTGGAACCTAAGAAGAAAGTGGCAATGCGCATTACGGAGGAAGGAGATTAAAGCCAGACTGAAGAAGAAGGTACTATTAGACGAAATCAAATAGAAGCAAAGATTGAGAGTGAGATGGTTAAAGGAAGGTGATAAGAATAATAAATTTTTAGTAGCCAGCACTAGAAGAAGGAACAATCGTAATTTTTTTTGGAAGGTAGAAGGAACAACCGTATTAGTTGCTACAAATTGATGGAGAATTGATGGAAGAGGGAGGAAATATCTGCGAAGAAAGGCAGATGTGGGGAAATTAAAGGTAGTGGCAATAGATGGAGAAGAGAGAGGAGATATCTGCGAAGAAAGGCGGATGTGGGGAAATTAAAGGTAGTGGCAATATTTGTGGTTTCAGATGTGTTCAGGTTTGAAAATTAATTTCCTCATAAGCGAGCTCATGGGGGTGGACTTAACCCATAGTTCCTAAGAGGAGTTGGTGGAAATGCTTGTGTAGGGTTGCCAGTTTTCCTACAGAGTACCTCGGTGTCCCTCTTTGTTGCGGAAAATAAACTTTCGATTTGGAAAGTAAGAACTTATCTATTGGTGGAAGGATCATTCTTATTAAGTCGGTTCTCTCTAGTATTCCCATGTAATTTCTTAGTGTCTCTGCTACTCGGAATCAGTCAATAAAAAGATAGAGATATCAAAAAAGATTCTTGTGGATTGATACTCCAAAAAAAAAAAGAAAAAGTTCCATCCCGTCCATTGGGACCAAGTTTGTAAGTTAGTGGAGGAAGGCAGGTTTAGAATCACGCCTTCGCGAAAATTGAACTCGTCATAGGAACAATGTAGTTTGGTGTCCTCACTTCCATAGGGAGTTAAAAGGATAGGATGGTTGAGGATTGGATGGCTCTTATAAATTTGTTGAATATGACTTATGTTTCAGGGGAAGGAGACGACTTAAGAATTTGGGAACCGGATCCTCACGCCAAATTTAGTGTGAAATCCTTCTGTAGGAAATTGATGTGGATTGGTACCTCTCCTAGGATGAACCCGAGCATTTGGAAGGGAGATGTTTCTCTAAGGGTTAAAGTTTTTGGGTGGCTCATTGGTATGGAGAAAGTTCTGACAATCGATCATCTCAGACATCGCACGATGATCATCTCTCTGCCATCTAGATCAAATTGAAAGAATTCGTCACTCCATCGCATCTTTTGGCTTTATAGTCTCTTGGGTCTGAAGAGTTGCAAATCCAGCTGCTGGCAAATGGCATGCCAAGGTTTGTCTATATCTTTAGAAGTTATAAACAAATTCATGTAATATCTTGGGGGGAGTGGCATTTCCTAAGGGTTTTTGGGGTTGCAAGCTTCTTTCACCTGTCTATATGGTCATCTGGTTTTTTTTTTTTTCGCCTTCTTTCGTAAATAATATAGCTACCTTTAAAAAAAAAAACAATAAGAAATAGTCTACTTAGAGTAACCTCCAATCATTGTTAATTTATGGAACCATAAGTTTAGAGGCAACTAATTCAGCCTCCTAGACTAACTTTGCACGTTATCATTAAAAAGAAAGTTAATTCCACACAATTGAAAACTGCTTATTCAAGAAAATGGTCTCATATAGAAAATATATTCTCCCTTTAACGACAATTTGACTGCATCTGTATGGGTTTCCACCACCTCCTTTTCAAAGCCTTCACATATTGAAGGGTTTCTCGACTCTTTTTTTTTTAAATCTTTTAAAGCCAATAGTCCAAAAGCACTTGAAGCAAAACAGATACTTTCAGATAAAGTGAGTTGGAACATGTTGAATTTCTTGCAAAAGTCATTTCCATCAAATAAATTTCAATCACAAACAACCATCAAAGCATGTAAAATCAAAACTAACAAAGGCACTCTCATCAAAGTAAGATTATTAATGAACATATCAAGATTCCATTCTTTTCCTTCCCTTCTAAACTGAAAAGAAGTGAAGACAACAGAAGCATAATATCCAGGGAGGAGATCTATCACAATCTCTTCCTATTTCTTGTACCGAGCTACCTCTTCATCATTGGGGAAGAAGCCCATGAGGCGGCCAGCTGAGTTCTGGTATGCATACATGAAACCGCCCATGACGCCTATGAGACCGCCTGTCACCATTGACGGCCCTCTGATGTTGGGTTTTATCCCTGCAGTGGTTCTCAGAAGCTGTAATTTAAAGAGCTGAAGGATAAATAGAGACAGACAACTGCACAGACATACAGACAAAATCACACACACAAAACACAGCTAAAATCCTTTTGAGTTATTTGGTGAGCTTGGATCCTCTGCTGCACAGGAAGTGGATACTTCTCTATTGTATCAATGAAATTCCGACATGTTATCATTTCGGATTAAAAAATATAAAGAAAGAATGTCGAAAGTTAAACACTATATGCTAAATGTGCAAAACGTTAAAGGCTAAATATGAACAACGGTGACATGACAAAGTCTTGTTGATGCAGTAGAACAATTTTTGCTGCTTATGCAATAGAAGCTCCAAGCTCACAGTTGGAATTGACATGGACTTTCCTGGAAACACATACTACATTGTTTGGTTTCGATCAACATGGATTTTCCAGGAACATACTCTATTGTTTGGTAATGTGAAAGCAATTTCCAAGAAAGTAACTGTTTCCTTCCAAGAAAACCTCCGCAGATCAGGGGCAGCTGGTTTGCACATTCCTGGAAAATCCAAGGCCGCGGGTTGTCGACAGTCAAAGTAGGTCCATCCAAACAAGTTAAGGGAGAAGTTCCTGGAAATTTTAAATTCCAACATCCAAAATCCACGCATCCAATCTGGGTTTTGTGTGTACGGTAAAATCATTTCCTGGTTTCCTCCATAAAGTTCAGAGAGAGAGAGAGAGAGAGAGAAGAGATCCTTGCTGGGTTTGCTGATACATGGAAAGGAATTTGCTGTCGTTAAAAATAAGCATTTTTAGGCAAAAAAAGATCGAACCCAATCTGTTTGTAGTTAAATAGCAGTAATCTTCCACGAAAGTCCATTCCATTCTATGAATACAAAACCTAGCTTTGAAATTGATAGAGAAAGAGAGAGATGTAGAGAGGGACAAACCAGAGAGATAACCGACGGTTACGGAGACGCCAGTGATAGTGAGGAGACGACAGTAGTCGAGGAAATTGAAGTTACCAACCGTCTTTGTGAATGGAGGATTCCGATCCACTACCGGATACTCCGGTTTCGCCGTCGCCGTGATGTCTGTATTCATCTTCTCCTCTCTCTCTCTCAATGGGTGATGCCCTTTCTCCCGACTAAGAAGAAACAATTTACACAGAAGAACCTAATCGTTAGGGATGCGGGTTGGCTGGGCCTCCACCCGAATCCGACTCATCCAACTCAACTTTAGTTCAATTGGGCCTTATCACTAAGGGTGTAAACAAGTTAAATTTGAGTAAATCTAAATAAATTTATATTAAATTTGCATCCTAAGTCTTAGATCCAATTTTGGATGCTAGATGATATCATTGTCTTATTTTACTATTTTTATTTTATTTAGTTAAAATGATTTTTTTAATTATTTATTTTAAATTCTTCCTCATCGAAATTCATTTACTTTTGCCTATATGGATATAGTTGCCCACATGGATGTAACTCAACTGATTAACCTCCCGTCTCAAGAAGTAAGAGGTGTCAGATTCGAGCCCCATAGCCTAACCTGTACTCTAACAACAATAGATATCACCAGTGGGAGTTTTACCCACGATTTCCCACGGTTTCTCACACATATCTTTCACCGTGTAATTTTATAATCTGTTAATTCACATTCAATTTTATAATCCGATCACCCATTTTTCCTTTGGAAACTCCCTGTAACTAAAACAATTCTTTGTTTTAATTGTATTAATAGTGTATTACATTGAACTATAAAATTAATACATAAAAAAAAAGAAGTAAGAGCCCATGCAAAATAAAAATAACATGGGTCAACATTAGAAACGTATTAATAGAAACACACATCATAAAACATTTACATTTTTCTGTCTTAAGCCTCATTCTTTGATACAAAATGTACAATCCAACTCTCTCAAGTAGAAGGACATTGTCTTACGGAACAAGCAACAGCTTGTGCCCAATGCCTTAGCCTTGTCTTTACATGCTGTGGATTATCTCCTGTTTCACCAAATCAAAACCAAGTTAATGATGTAGACCACTTAAATTATTTTTTTAACCATGAGTAAGAATTTACTATCACCACATTAAACGGATCCAGACTCTATCTTAAGTCCATTCGGACTCGGATCTAGCCAGGTGAGTCGGATCTGAATCCGTTTACAGACTGGTTCATTACATTTGCTCAGCACATTGAAATGACAGGAATTGGTTAGCATTTATTAATAAGTTAAAGTGAGGCCTTTATAGTGGCTAGCATTTAGTTATAGGAAAAGCCCAGTTAATTTGTGTACGAAGTTGGCTCATTTACAATCTTGTTCAACTTGGGCAAGTTAAGTTGGGTGAGACCCAATGTGAGCCTTACTCAAAACAAAAACTGGTCAGAGAAATCACATGAAAGACTACAATTTTCTCCCTAAATGCATAATCTAACTTAAGCTCAGGTAAAATTTCTCATTTAAACGTCACTTTGAATAGGAGAGAGTGGGGTCAAGTCGCTTTAGCTTGAGAATAAATTATATCATGTTAGTATTTGAGAAAAATAAATATAATATATTAGGAGAAAATAAAGATTAGTTTAAATATGTATTAAAGAATTTAGAAATGAGATATATTAGAAGAAAATTTAGGAAAAATGGAAAAATAAAAAACCTGTGCTTGTAACCTACATTTTTTTTTTTTTTTTTGAAAATTTGGAATGAAACAGGCATCAAGTGTTACCAGGGCTGCAAATTTTCCAGGGTTCAATGTTGGGACTCCTGGGGCTACCAGAGGCTGACGCCGACGCCGACGCAGACGCAGAAGAGTAAGACAAGGTAGAGTCCAGACTCGAACCGAATTCCGAGTCCGAGTACTGCCGGTTCACGGCAAAGTAGAGGTCAAGCGCCGGCAGCGTGTCGCAGAGGTCCTGCCCGCCCTCCTCCTTGAAACCAAACCCCAATTCAATGCTCCCCTTCAGCTCGCTCAGATCCTCGTCAGTCAGGCCCCTGCCCGTCAGCCGAGGCGAACGAAACCCATCCACCGAGTCTTCCGACGACTCGAACCCACCGTCCAAGTTGTCGCTATTCATGATCCGTCTCCGCCGCTGCTTCTCCCATGCTCTGTCCCGCTTTGTCTCGAAGATAGGAATGTGCTTCGAGTGCCCCTGGCGGTGGATCTTGAGCGGGGGAGGAGCGAGTCGACGGATATCGGTGATGGACTCGGACGAGTCAGTGTCCGACTCGGGTGGGTCCTTCATCTCGACGTGCTTCATGGGGTTTGCATGAGAAGGATGAGGACGTAAAGCAAAGCAATGGATGAGTCGGCCGAGAAGAGGTGAGTTATAATGTCGAGTTTGTTGGAGTTGTGGAACGGATACAGCCGTTTCCAACGCCTAATGTCCGAAGTTAGGGCCCATTGGCAAGTTACAGCCACTTTCAGTTGATGGACAGCCCATCATTTATGGACGGTTGAGATGTCGACACGTTACTTGGGAAATTGATTTATGAACTATGATTTTTCATGAAATATACCGAGTGACGTAATATTGAGAATTTATTTTATTTTACTTTCAATTTTTTTCTTCAAATAAAATATAAAAAATCGTCAATCGGGAAGGTTGGCTTGACGACCATTTGAAAAATGGAAGATTTCTCAACACAAAAAGACTACTTTATATATTGTTATCCGGTATATATGAATATGGATAGAGAGATTTGTGTATACTCTAAAGATTAGTCACATTCTATTATCTGTATATAAGTTTCTCTTATTTTATACAATAATACAATGGCAAATTTTTTCTCTCACCAAATTCAATCTTAGTCACACTTTCTACCTTTTAATCTCCCTTGTACAAATTGTTCTATTTTCTAACATTAGGTCAAATCTTTCTAACTCATCTAATTAAATCTTAAAATTTACTTTTTAATTTTTAATCATATTTTAAGATGAATTTTACTCTATTTTTTTTTTTCAAATGGAAGCAAATAACAACTATTTAATGAACCAATGGTTAAAATTCACTTGATTGTTATTTAAAACTTTCTTTTTTATAAATAGAAAGATAAAAGTAAAGAGATTAGTTTATTTGTAAAAAAAAAAAAAAAATCTTTACTAACTGGAGAATTCATAGGGACATTGATATATCTTTTTACCGTGAAAATGATGACAATTGTTCAAAAGGACAAATCGAGTCTCTTATTGTAGAAAACACGATGTCTCTATCTATTCCCTGCTGATTGAGATGGTGTGAACTAGAAGAAGGGAAAAATGTTGTTTAATTTTTTTTATTTATTATTGTATCCTCACCCTACCTTATATTAGAAGTGATATCAGTAAAATGAATATGTGAGGGAGAAGCATTTCTGTGATTGTCATGTCAGTCGCTTTTCTTTGCCCTTCGTATCTATTTTAAAATACGACCATATTTTGTGGTAATAACATTGTTTTTAGAATGAAATTGACATACAACTTCTCACCCAACAACTACAATTTAAAACTATATTTATGGTTCTCAACTGAAATAAAAATATGTGGGTACCATATTCCTCACATGAGTTTTTCTTCTTTTTAAGTATAAATGGTCATTTATGAGGAAGGGGGTGATGAAAGATGGAGACTTCTTCACCTCTAATAGTGTTTCTATTCTTGTGGTTATTAGGAGGACCACTTCCTCCTTTGATTTCATTTTATATAATACCGGCATAGGATAAGAAACATGATACTCATGATTCAAAATCAAAGTTAAAAGAATAAATTTGTTCGTCTGTATAAAGATCAATGTGACTAAATTAAAAGAAGTTGATCTGACGATCTGCAGCTCTTTTTATAAAGAGAGATCTTAAGTTTGATTTATGATCAAAATCTTTTGAATCACTCTTTATAAAATTATTTTTTATTGAATTATCAGTATATAGATTAAAAAATTTATATATGTTTGAAGAATTAGACTCACTTTTGAGACGAGGATAACCATATTAAAAAAATTATGAAACTAACATTTGTAAAACTGAAAATTGCTAAATATGGCAGTATTTTCAATGCAAGGACGATGTTTGTGACAGACAGCTCTCTAGTCTAACCAATAAAGCCCGGCCTTGTACTGCCCTAACATTGACTCAGTATCATTAGCGAGTCATCCAACGAGTCGTTTTGTACGTGTCCCACAAAGTGACGACAATGACATGAATGATTTGACATCTCTTTTTAGGCATGCCAACCAAAACCAACGGGTTGAATCTTGACTGTGGGACTGTGGGTCGGGTCATACAATCCACAACTGGACTAGACCGGTTTTTGAGTTCTGACTGGATAAGTTGACCAGGCCGAGCTAGTAAAAAATAATAATGATAATAAACTTTAAGAAAATTTGGTCCAATCCAAACAGAAGTCAAATTGATAAAACTACCAAGACTGTCGTGTTGACCGGTTTTCCTTAGCAAGTCTTTGATAATTTCATGTGAAGTTCACATTTACATCGTAAAGTTATTTTTGAGATTTCATTTAGAAATTGATCAATATAATTTTTTTAAGGCTGATCTTCACACTCTTTCAATTTCTTTAGTCCAATTATTAAATATGAAGTTTAGAATTTATATTCTTATTTCTTATACTCATTAATTAATTACGTTAATTTTTTTTGTTGAGATTTATAGTGGGTTACAGTAGCATGATCCAGAAATGTTTATTCGGGGCTGTGTCGGTACAGAGAGACCCGTTTAGAGGTTTGTTGGGAAAACGATGGATGGTTGTTCCCGTTGCCCCAGCGACAACAAACGCGCGACTTGTTATGTGGAAGGGGCCCCACCGGAAAACAGGGGTGCCACGGTCGACCGTTGGGAGAAGCCACGCCATAGACGTGGATCCGGAAAACAGGGGCATCTCTTAACCTAAACACGCCACGTGGCCTTTCTGAAACGTGTTTCATCATCCTTTCCCCAGTCCCTACTCAACTCCTCAGTAACCCCTTCTCATTCCTAATCTAGTTTACTTTTTATTAATATAAATAAATTAGATAAAAGCCCCAAGCAAATTCTACGGTGTTTTAGTGGTTTTACGCCACCTCCCACTCACTCTCTCTCTCTCTCTCTCTTCTTCTTCTTCTTCTTCCTTCTTCCTTTCCCTTCTCTCCTCTTTAATCTCTATTCCGATTTCAACTCCAGTTGAAGGAGACTGAGGAGAGGTAAAGCAGGTGAAAGCAAGAAAACAGAGAAGGGGTGTGGTGGTGGAGCTATCAAAATTCAAAAATGGCTGAGAAATCTAACAAAGAGTGCTGCATTTGTGGGGATATTGGTTTCTGCAACGACCTTCGCCTCTGCCCCAACTGCGGTTTTCGCCTCCAACATACGTGAGTCCTCTCTCTCTCTCAATTGTAGTTGTGTGGGCAAAATTCAGAAAAGATTACTCTATATCTCAAATCAAGACCAGTTGAGTTTTTCTACCAATTAAGTATTTCCCATCCATATAAGCAAAGGATTATCCTTTTCTTTTCATTCCAATCTCTCTCTCTCTCTCTCTCTCAATTCCAATTTCTTAACTTTTCCACCATCTTATGAACAAACCCAGAAAAGATAACCAATCTCTGAGAACTCCAACAGCGTAAGGTGAAACCAAGCAAGGGGAAGATAAACAAGATCAGATACTCCAGACTCGTAATAGGGCGTCTCCATTTTAGAAATTCCTCAGTTATCAGATTGGAATCATGGGATTGCGCATGTTTGCATGTTTGGATGCCATAAATCCCAAAGATTAGCGGCCTTTTAATAATATGCTCATCTATTTATCCATGTTTTCTGCATGTATAAAGAAGAAAATGATTTTTGTCATCCATCGCAAATGCTCCAATTTTCTCCTGCAGATTTTTTTTACCTCTCTATCGTCTATAAACACCTTCTCATTTACCTCTCTTTCAGAGTTATCAAGGAATAAGCAAAAAGGTTCATGAGTAGTTTCTCTCTCTCTCTCTCTCTCTCTCTCTCTCTCTCTCTGAGTTTAATTATATTATCATTATCCTATGATCCTATAAAGAAAACGTAAATCAATCCAGACCTCTGTTTATTGGGAACTCAAAAAAATCCCTACGTGAAAATGGCAACGGACTCCACTTTTCTATGACGGTGATCCTATTTTCCAACAATACCCAGAATCGAATTCCCCACTCCAAATTTCCAAAAGTAAGATTCAATTCATCAAAAACTGAGGAAACCCCAGAAACCATCATCACTTATCTTGCTTGCTTACACTTGCTGTACCCCAATTCTGCAGCTACTGCAGCAGTTCCTACCCCAACATTGACATGCAGACATGGCTCTGCGAGTGGTGCCTCCACGACCAAAGCAAGAAGCAACAACCCAACGACAAGCGCGGAAAGGCCTTGGATTTCCTACTCAAAATCGCCCAATCTCTTCCCCAAGAGGAGACCAACATGAACGGTGGCGATGAGAGAAGATCCAAACGCAGAAGAGAGGAAGAAAAGCGAACAAGATCAGGCCCGAATCCAAAGAAGAACAGGGCATTGGAACGTTGGAGGAAGCCCAGCTGCATTTCTTCGTCGTCGCCACGAGGGATGGGTCGTAGATATAAGCTCCTTGCCGACGTTATGTGCTGAGCTCGGAAAATGGAATCCCTCCATCCTTGTTTTATATTCTAAGATCTTCATTTTCGATGGTTTTCGAGTTTGGTTGGCTCTTTTGTTTTCGTGGAAAGTGGACAGAGGAAAATATGTTAAAATTCCAGGGAATGTGTACAGAAGAAGAAGAAGTTTGTATTTTGTAAGAAAAACATTTTCCATGTCTTTCCTTTTCGTTTTCCTCCTTTCTAATTGCAAGTTTCTTCTTTGCATAAAATGCACACATAAAATTGTTAACAATCTAATCTTTGTAAATTTGGGTCCACCATCTACTCACCCAAATTTTGGAATGGAATTTAAATTGTGTGAAATTTTATAAAATTCCTCAAAAAAATTATGTTTGTGAATTGAAAATGATCAAAGTAGCTGAAATTCCATGAAATTTTAATTCTAAATAGTAGCAACTTTTCATGTGGAAGTGCTATCTTAAAATATTAAACTCAATGATACTTTAGAATTACAAAAAGCATATTTTTTTTTTATAATGAGGGTATTCTTGAGATATTAATCTAATAAGACTCATTTTTCAAAGTTTACACTGTCATTGTCCACACATTTGGTTCGAATAAGTCAAATAATAGCACCAGCATTTGATCCTCAAATATGAGGGAGCAAATCTCACACCATGGAGCTATTATAGGTACTTTTCTAAATCATAGAATTAGTAGATTTTACTAATTTAGAATTTAAAAACTTGTAAATTCTTATAGAATTTTCTACCATCCAAAGGACCTTTGATTCTTAGATAAACTTAATTTACCAATTTGAAATAAACATATTCAGATGGAATTTTTTTTTTAAGATATAATCTAGTCTTTTTGCATTCGTAAAAAATTCTGGTTATTTTGTACTGTAAATGGCAGAATTCCTCATGTTAAAAAATAATAATTTTGTCATTTTGTTTTTGGTGGATAGAAGATGTGACGGTCCTGGAAATCTATTGGCAGTTGGATTTCTACTTTATTATTTTATTATTGAAATAAATAAGTACCTGCTCTTGGGTCATGAAACTCGTGGTGCACTTAAAATTCTAAAAATATTTAAGAGAATATTTGAAAATTTGAATGGCCAAGATTATCTGAACCACTTTATTTTCTAAATCAAGTGGGACCACTGTTTATGATGTATTAACTGGTGTCTTTATGACTAACAAACTGCACAGTGAACAAAAATAATAATGAGAGGTCGATTTTGATACTGTCTTAAATAAGATCATGCGCCTCACTTTCTACAAATGAAAATTTAAATATTTAGATGTTAATATTAAATTCTGCTGGTGCATTAGATACCTTACTCATCAATATGATTATTACCATTTCTGTCATTTTATTTAATTTTTAATTGGCATTTTTTATTAAATTTTAGATCAAAACCAAAATTTCATATATTTAATTAGTATATCATCCGTTACTCTACTATCTAACATGTTGTTTCTTGTCCCTTTCTCTCATGTGATTGGCCTCTTCTCTTAATGCCTATCTTTTGTAGTCTCTTTTAAATATATTGGGGTCATGTGTGTTCTTATCTCTTCTTATGTTTTTTTTCCATATTTTCAAAGGTCTACCTCTTTTACTTATGTCTACAACTTATAGTCTCTCCGAGTCTACGTGTTGGAGCTTTCTCTAATCTTACAATTACATACCTAAACTATTTCAAATGAGTGTTTTTTAATTTCTTCTTCGAATCTATTTTTAAAGGTAAATAATCTCACATGGAAATTCATATTTTTTTTTTTAAATTCCCATTTTACCTTTCCACTTTTTGTGTTGGTTGAAAGGGTAAAACGGAATTTTAGAAAAAAATTCTCCTGTGTGAGAATGTGTACCATTTTTAATCTGCATTTGATGCGATCGTAACATTTTCATCTCTATCATTTTGTTCTTCATTGTCAATATTAATGATGTAAAAGTATTTTTATTATAGAAAACTTCACCAACTTATCAATATTTTGTCTAGTATGCTTTCATTCTATAGTTCCCAAGTATCTAAACCTAAGGGAATGCACTACTAAGTCGATGCCAATTTTAATCAAATTGCTATGTTTAGCCATTTATCTTGAACCTTCTTTGCTAAGGTTTCAACTTTCTATTAAACTGTTGTTTAGTCTCACTTAACATTCTTATAATTTGAATAAATGAATTTTATATAAGTTACAATATAATTTTTTTTTTTTAAAGTTGAATGCACAACCATGTTTATTTAAATTTCAAAATATGTTTTAATCTAGTAATAGATGATTTATAAGTATAAATAAAGTTTAAATTCATTATCTGAAGTTCATAGTTTTAAATTGAAAAATTAACTTTGTAAAGTGGCATTTCATAAATCTCTTTTGTTTTTGCAGGGGTCCGAACATCGTCCAATATGCCGATATTAAAATCGCATCATATCGGCCGATATCGGTGGTTTTTGTTAAAAAAAATAAGAAAAGAGAAATTTATGGGCTGATGCCGTTTTTTTACCCTTGGTTTTGAATAAGATGGGTACCCCACCTCACATTAAAAGTATTGTTACGAGTAATTTGACTTCTCAATAAAATTTAAGATGTATTTAAGAATGGAATAGATAAGATTGAATTTAAATTGAGATTAATCTAGTTTATATATGCTATCCACATCAGTGGGATAATCATAAATATAGGCACCCCATTCGGACACCCCCTTTTTCTGTCAGAGAACACCCCTTTTCAAATTTTATGTACAAATTACCATTTTACCCTCCCGCTAAAAAACCTTCAAACAATAATTAAGTACAATTTTCGTATCCTTCGAACCATTAGATAAAGTAAAATCGATTTAAAAATTTTAAACAGACAAATCTTTTTTTTAAAAAAAATTTTAAGTTATTTTTTAAGCACTGTGTATTTTCAAAATTTCTCAAATTAAATATTCAGACTAATTACGATAGCTTGATAAAAATACTTTAAGAATTTAAGGTCTTTTGACACTCCCAAATGCTTAAAATATAGTGTTTTACAAATAAGGGTATCCATTCGCTGTGTGGAAAATACATTTGGGAGTGTCAAAAGACCTTGAAGTCTTAAAATATTTTTATCAAGTTATTGTAATTAGTCTGGATATTCAATTTGAGAAATTTTAGAAATACACAGTGCTTAAAAATAACTTTAAGGTTCTAAAGGAGATATTGACAACATAAGCAGTTATTTTTTAAACACTGTGTATTTTCAAAATTTTTGAAATTGAATATCCGGACTAATTACGATATCTTGATAAAAATACTTTAAGACTTTAAGGTCTTTTGATACTCCCAAATATATTTTCCACACAGCCAAGAGATACTCTTATTTGTAAAACACTGTATTTTACAAATTTGGGAGTGTCAAAAGACCTTTAATTCTTAAAGTATTTTTATCAGGCTATCGTAATTAGTTTGGATATTTAATTTGAGAAATTTTGAAAATACACAGTGCTTAAAAAATAACTGTCAATATCTCCTTTAAAACTTTAAAGCTGTTTTTTAAACACTGTGTATTTCCAAAATTTCTCAAATTGAATATCTGGACTAATTACGATAACTTGATAAAAATACTTTAACACTTAAAGGTCTTTTGACACTCCTAAATGTATTTTCCAAACAGCCAAGGGATACCCTTATTTGTAAAACACTGTGTTTCAAGCATTTGGGAGTGTCAAAAGACCTTAAATTCTTAAAGTATTTTTATCATGCTACCGTAATTAGTATGGATATTTAATTTGAGAAATTTTAAAAATACACAGTTCTTAAAAATTAATTTTAAAATTTTTAAAAAAATTATTTTACTGTTTAAAATTTTTAAATCAATTTTACTGGAAGGATCTCTATGTAATCCTTCTAATGATGCTATGGTTCGAAGGAATAGGAAAATTCTACTGAGTTATCGTTTCAAGGTTTTTTAGTAAAAAGATAAAATGGTAATTTATATGTAAAATTTGAAAGGGATATTCAAAAAAGGTGTCCGAATGGGGTGCCTAAATATAGCAACAACTATTTGCGCAGGAAATCTCTTCACTGTTAATTATTTAATTTAAATAGTATTTGATGGGATAGAAAATGAAATGGCAAGCCCTAATAAAGAAGTAGAACTTTGAAAAAGTTAACTTCAGATGGATAGGTGATGATACCTTTATTTTCTTATTAAAATACTTTTCAAGTCAAATATAGAGAGACCTATATTGAAACACGTTATCCCATTGCAATTCTAATTTTGCAAAACCTAATCAATCTGATGGAACATCATGGCCCTACATTTTGTAAATATCAACCAATTAGCTAACACATGGCAATTGTTGGGTTGAAAATTTTATTGTAATGCTACAAATGTTAACCACATGTTTCATCATATGTGGAAATAAAGCAAAGAGATTAACTCTTGGAAACCATTTTTTTTTTTATAATATGGTATTTCTATCTTCTATTAAAAGTGAGACTAATCTTACGAGTATATATAAACTTTTCAATCCACACACGTTAGTTTAGTCGATGAAGAGAAACCCATGGAAAATAGTCTAGAGGGGTTGAGTGAAAATCAAACATGAAATCTCATTTCATGAGGAGAGCATCTTGATAGTCAGACCAAGTCTTTCAGATTATTGGAAATCATCTTTAAGTGAATGACTTAAATTAAGAAAATGTGAGAGGGGTGACCCATAAATTGACTGTTAGGTTGACCAGCAGATCTGCAGTCAAATTGGGTTTTATGTTCTGATTTTCTCTCTTGAATACACTTCTCACTTCTCTCCCTTCAAAAGCAATGGTGGGTCAGACCAGAGCTGCTCTCACTCATCTTTCCAGCACATAAAATGAAGGATAGTTGCCACATTAGAACCTTTTTTTTATATGATTTTTTTAGAAATTCAACTAGGGTGTGACCTCAACCTTTAAAACCATTCTTTGGAAACATGTGGGAATTGAAGGAACAATTTATAATTGTATTTATTTAAAGAAATCGCAGGCATTTAATCAACAGGTCATCACCTAACAATCATACTTGAATTATTCAAACAAATATCATAATTTTTTATAATAATTTTTTTTCAAATTTTTGAAATTCTTATGATCATATGTGATGGGGCTACCTTTAATGCCAGAATAGACCCTATATAATATAAAATTATAGGGAATCAATGATTCTGCATGGCTGCTGTAGTAATTTTTTTATGCATGGCTGCTGAAGTAGGAGCTTCCTGTTACTCAGTCTCAGACAATGACTATTCAATAACTATTATTCAAAGTCTGTATCAACAAATCATTCAACACGTATAAGTGATGCAGGACTTTTTAAACAATTTTAGATTAAAATTCAAAATTTTAATTGAACATTGTCTGTCTAAAGTAAAGCTAAAATATAAATATTTTTTTAAAATAAATTTAAAAACATTCTCAAAAACTTTGGTTGAAAATTGACTAAAATTTGTAGGGAATTGATTTGGGCATTGCATTTTTACTGACACTAGGGACCTTTTTGTGATCAATCAAAATTATTTTTATTTTCTTCTTCAATTTATTAAAATAAAAACTATCTTATTTTATCGTGAGTCGTGCCCAGGAAAAATACCGGTTCCCAAATCAATTCCCTCAGCAGAATAAAGAGTGGGCGACCACTTCTGGGGCTGATAATCTGATATGTTGCTATGCCTCACTCCAACGGTCTGCTATCTGATTATCAGCTCCAAAAATCGGTTTTTTTGGTGGCAGAGACACCGAATTTCGCGATAAATTTCCTTTTTTTTTTGAGTTTACGTTAGGATAATTTAAAATAAATAAAAATAAGTGTTCAACAAATTTGTGGTAGTTTAAATTACATTAATAGTTAATGAAAGAAATTAATAATGAATATAATCTGAAGGAATATCAAATTTAGATAACCAATAAAATATCATGTATGAATGTATGCTAAATATTTTAATTCATTATATAATGCATTTTGTTTATAAAATAATTATGGTGGGCTATGAACTTATGTTTTGAATTTTTCTTTAATGATTGCAAGCCTCGATACCCCACACACACCAAGTAACTAAAAGTGACCCTTTTAGGTGGAGTGGGAATCAAACTTAAGACTTCCGTTTCCTTAGGCGGATTCCTAGCCATCACTCTAACCCCTTTGGGTTATGTTTTGAATATGATTATGTGAAAATAATATCAAGAGAGATCACATCTGATTTATTAATTGAATATTATATTAAAATTAAATTATATACTCTATAATCTATGTACATCAATATATATTACAAAAATAATATTAAAATATGATTTATGTGTATCTATATCTGTAGATCAACAAGCATTAAAACGTAGGAGAAAAATAATGAAAGAGGCACCATGAGAAAATGTGGCTGTGTTGAAAGAGCTGAAAATACAGAAAAACTGAAACCAAATAAAGATCATATGCTGGTTCAATGCAGCCATAGATAAGAATCTGATACAAGTCTGATGTTTTAGCAATTATGGAGAGTATCAACTTACAACCATATCCCAGATGTACCATGATAAGTTTATCCTAGTAAAATCAACTGATATGTTTCACATGAGCAGTGTGGCAGAAGGTTTCAGTTCTTCCTGAGACTTCGGAGTATCGGAGAAGCAACCCAGATGGGGCAAAGTCTCATCACCAGGGCAGTTTCCCTTACTGTCAGTTGCAGTTGTTTGAGGGTATGGAGACTTGCTTACCAACCTGCAAAAGAAACAAGTCAATCATTTAACTGTAATTTTGAGAAACCATTCAATACGAGGTATCTGAATCTGGCCAGGAATACAAGAGCGTGCGTGTCAAGGAACATGGGTCATAGGGAATCTGACAAGCTTAATACAGTTATTTCAGAAACTTAAAAACAGAATTGCGACACTCATCTCCAGTTCTTTAATTTTTAAATTTTCTTTACATGTACCCAATGGCAACCCTCTGAAGTTGGAATCTGATTCTAATCAAGTGTTGTTGGAGAATCAATGATTAGTTTAAGAATGGTGACTTAAATGGGGTAAAGGGAGTTACACAGTAAGGTGGTTCTATAAAATATTTGTCCACGAATGCATATAATATTGAAAATGGCATAGAGGTGTCTGTGTGTATATGTGTGAAGAGAGAGAGAGAGAGAGAGAGAGTAGGGGCAGGGAAACGATCACCCGCACACTGGTGTGTGGCGTACTATCCCTCAGAGCTAGTCATGAAGCCCATCAAATAGGGAGACGATAGATCCATCGAAAAAGTTTTTCCTTGAATATGTGGCCCACCAAAAATTATCTTGACTTGGATACAAGTAGGACAAACATTTGATGGAAAGTATCTCAGAAAGAGCCAAAGGCTTGCTTTGTAACCAGGACAACAGAATATGCAAATCAATAGGGTCATAGGAAACCTGGCACATGTAAGCAGTTGCATAGTAAACAGAAGCTCTGATGCTCATTTCAATTCTTTAATTTTTGTTTAAATTCCCACACATGTAAGCAGTTGCAATCCTGAGGTTGGTATCTAATTCTCTTTGTGTGTGGGAGAGGAATCAATGATTAGATAAAGAACGACAATTGACATAAGAACTGCAGTTAGATGGTAGGATGGTTCTATAAAATGTGCCCTTAATATGCATGAGATAAATTACATCTCGATAGACAGAAATGACTTAAATAAACTTATACTCCCTCTGTTCCATTTTAATTGTCTTATTTGAAACATTTGTATTTTTTAAGGAACTCGCTGTATAAGGCTAGCACTCTATGTAATCTCATTCATATTCAACACACTTTATACTACTCCAATATAAGTGAGATAACTATTTTGAGACAATTCCAAAATTCATATAAGACAACTAAATTGGGATAAAAGGAGTATAAATATTGTACAAGTGACACCAATAAACCGGACAACCAACAAATAACATTCATTGGGTGAAACTCCTAAAATTGTTACATTTCAATATTTTTGCTACATTTATAGAATATTTACTTTAGCCACCTCAACATAATATTTCTGAATCTGCCCATCAAAGTCATCTAACATTCTAATGTAAAATTCTTTTTGGAGTAAGTACTTCGCAACCTGACCTCTTACTCATGCATTTACAGATAATCTACAGGAAAGGGGAAAGACAAGAAGCAATTATAGTTTTACCTATCTCGTCGCTTCTCTAAGAAACGCTGAAGAGAGTGCCTCCTCGTGATGGGAAGTTCTGACATAGAGATGAAACAGGTTATTATACCACATAGACATGACAGAGGGCTTTGATTCAGACACTGGTGTTTTTACTAACACAGAACACTGATTCATGAGAAAATGAATTATTTTTTGTTTTCCCAATTTTATCCTTTCACAATGACACTTTCTTGCAAGAAAATAATTGCTGTAGAATGATTCTGGGAAGGTTAAATCAGAAAAAACAAGGGGAAAAAAAAAACTTTCTCATAAATTGGGTGTCTAGTGGAAGTAAAAATGCCAGTGCTCAAATCAAAACCCCAAACAGATAATGAGGAAAAAAGTTGGTAAATGGTAATCTAATGGAGCCTCTATATGTACAGTCTTACCAGCTTGCAGCTTGCTGAGTGGATTATTCTGACTAGGAAGAACTTGGGGCTGTGGAGATGGTGCTGCTGAAGTGCTCTGAAGGGATGGAGATCTTGTGAGCACTGGGGTAGCAGCAGAATTGGCTGCTATATTCTTTGTGTTCTTAGCATCAGCAGCAGCAGCGGCAGCAATAAGCATAATTGCATGGGCCTATAAAGTAAAGGAAACAGTGCATTCAGTCCATGCTGTTGGTGAGAAAAGGTCTGATCATCTCTCTCCTCATTTGCAGCAGAGGAAAGAATTCCAATACTAACCTTCTCTGCAGGAACTGCCTCGTAGACACTGACACTTCCAGAATAGAAAATGGTAAGCTGACCCAGAGGAGAGGTGGAATTGGGTGTCGACATGATGGACCTGGTAAGAAAATCTCAAAGCATCAATGACAGAGAGATTTAGATTTTTAGTCCTTTTGTTAGCATTTTGATAGTTTCACTCTTTTGGTTGCATTTATAGGCCAGGAATGTAATTCTCTAAAACCATGTTCAAGTCAGAGGATTATATTAAAACCATGTTTTTGGCATCTCTTTCACTGTTGATCTCTAGTGGCTCACAAATACTGTGATTCAACCAAGTTGATTCTGGTTGCCTACATAAACCTCCAGACTTCAACTTCCCCATGACTGTGGAGTCATGGAGAACATTCACCAATGGCCATTAACCAGTAGAGCCATTTATCCCATCTATCTAGGTTGACACTCGTAAAGGATTTGGCAATTTTTTTCCTACGGCAACTGCCTATCTGACACCCATAGGACTTCAACACGCAACCTTGTAGTTGCAATGACAAGCACTTAACAGATAGATGTCCTGGAATGATGGATGAATCAAGGATCATAAATGTCAACCAATGGGCATTCATGTTAAAAGAGGTAGCTTACTTCGCTATGCTAATGGGATGTACAATGGGTGCCTTCACAATCATATATTTGGGTTTGTCACTCTGCCGGGAGGCCAAGAAAGGGTGTTTTTAAAACCAACCTTTTGAATCCCCCTCTCCTATGGGAGATCAAGACCCCTACAAGAATAACTTCTGTTCGGTTGAAGGTATTGTGATGATGACAATGGCTCCAAATTTATGGATTCATAGAATCCATGTCAAAAAATGCCACTGTTAGAGGTTCGCTGGACAGCATTGAATATGTTCCCATTGGGATTTATTATCTAAAAACGGGCATATGAACTATCTTTTTCCTAAAGGAAAAGGATAAGATAAAGGGATAAGGTTTGAATATGATGATGCCTAACCATAATAGAAGGGATACGATTTTGACAATTATGATGATGATGAGCAAGAATGTGTAAGATTTGACCTAAAGAATAGCAAATGCTTTTCAAGTATGGGCCACTGCCTATAGTGTTACCGGTGTATGTGGATGAGGAGATTTGCACATACCTCAAGAATTATACGATTTCCAATAAAAATCAAAGGTTGAAGCTTCCATGCAAAACATCAGGTCAAAGATCATACGATTCTTCTGAGTTTCTTAAGATAGTAATTCCAACATAGATTAAATACAAGAGCACATTGTTGAGAAATCAATGAACATATAAGCATAGCAAAATGTTAGCTCTTTTAACATGAAACAAATATACTAGCAATTATTATACCGTACGACTAAAAGAATTTGAGAATAAGTGTTACAATATGATCAATGATCATTGACAGTTTTGGGTAATGAAACCAAATGCACCCACCAAAACAACTTTAGTACTAATCAATAAATGCATTTTATCAGAGGTCCTCAAAAATGGAAATTTCATAAGGCCCACTGCCTCAGTATTTCATTAACCAGACAGATGTGGCTGATCTAGGTGGGAAGACACAAATTTAAGGTCATGATTCAGTGCCGGCTTTGAGAGTTCAGAGGTCCTAGGCGAACTCTTAAGATGAGCTTTTATACACTTTCAAAAATAAAATTATACATTTCTTTTACAAAGTGTGAAACATCTAAATAAAATATCATAATCAAATTTATAACAAAGTATTATTTAAAATTTACTTTTCTCGAATTTTGAGATACAAAATTACTAATTAAATTACTATATTCAAGATTTTTTAACATATCTTTTTCAATAGATAAGATAGTTAATCCATTCAATCTTTCTTTTGACAAATTTAATTTCCACTTGTGTATACATGTTGGTTTTTTTATTTTTTATTACTATTTGATTGTATTTAAAAATATTAGTTGACATGCTAAAGTATATAATGCATTTAAAACAACTTATAAAGTAAAATTATATTAAAAAATTATCACTCAATTATAAACTATAAAGCACAAAATAGTCATTCAAATTTAAACCCATTTTCTTTTCATTCAACCATCTATATTATAGTGAACATTAAGTTTCCTCATTTAGGGACTTCTTTAGGTCACACTTTTGTTAAAATTTCTGAAAAAAATGATAAGATTAATGATTAGTTAAAATTTAACCTTTATATAATCATTTTAATCTTATAATAGAGTCAATTAATCATCTCAATGCTTAATTTTTAAAAGAAAATAAAACTACAGAATAAATGCTTTTTAGCACAGTGTTTAATTCATTTTATTAGAATTATAGATTTAAAATTTGAAAAAAAAATTGGCAAAATCAATCTGAGTTAGACTAAACTCGATAGGAATTCGAGTCAAGTGAGTTAACAAGTCTTGTCAAGCCTTTTCAAGTTGACTTTAAATACTCCCCAAGTTATTTTACTTAAAGAAAAATTATGTCTAAATTTATAAGAAATTTATAAGAAATTGCAAAAAGTTTAACAACATGAATATTCCCCAAGTTATTTTATTTAAAGAAAAATTATAAATTATGTCTAAATTTATAAGAAATTCTAAAAAGTAAAGTTATTTTAATCAAAGTAAAAATAATGTCTAAAATTATAAAGAATTGAAAAATTGTACCAACCACGAATCAAACACGCAACCTTTGAGTTGAGAGTCGAACACATTACCAATGCAACACAGATCTAGTTGCTAGTAAAATGAACATTAACATAAATTTATAACACAAATAAGGTGCAGGAACTGAAAAATTGAACCCGACTTAGGAACCCTAGGCAGCGGCCTAGTTCGCCTAAGGCCAGGGTCGGGCCTGTCCCGATCTACCAACCAGTCAACTTTGTACATAGCATCAAAGGGGTTAGAGTGATGGCTAGAAACTCGCCTCAAAAAGTAGGAAGCTAGAGTTCGATTCTCACTCCACCCTCAAGGGGTCACTACCCGTGAAATTACCTGCATGGGTAGGAAGATTTGCACAGATCCCGAGGACGGGTGGTCTAAGAGCCCTAGAAACCTTGGTAAAAAAAAATCATAGAATCAAAAGTGAAGTAAATGGGTTCAATCAAAATTTCTGTCCTACTTAGCATTTTCATACGAAACTGAGTTCTAATCTTATATTATCCAAAATAGTTAAAAATGAATAAGACCTTTTAGCCCCAACGGCAATAGTTTAAATATAAAGGTAGAACAACTTATGGTATATAAATCATACTTCTATTATTCTATATGTCAACTAAATATAAAATATGCAATATTACCAACTTCCTAACAGTTAACCCCAAATATCAAAAAATTGGCATCTCCTCCAAAAGTATGGATTTAGGTGAACATATGATAGCCAACGACCCCAATTCTGCGCAGCACTACTAATTAAGTAATTAGTAATCAATAAATAGGCCTCCCATGACGGCCCCGGGGCATAGGCAGTCTAGGCCGCCGCCTAGGGGCCAGAGAGAAAGGGTCCACACACACTTAAACTCTTTAATATACCAATCACAGAGGGCTCCTGAAATCTCACTAGACCCCTGAGATTTTAGGGGATCTAAGGGCCGGCCCAAGGCCTCCCACGTGTGTTTCTCTTGCGCGTGTCACCAACTCAGATACAGGGGAAGAGCTGTCACTGCTGCAAACATGTCAAATGGGCAGGTGCACCATACGTCCGGTGAGTGAATGGGGACCTTTTTTTTAATGATATTTCTGAACCGTCCATTTGTAGCAATACATGTGGTGCCCATGCAGCCATCTGATCAGATAGATCTTAAATCGAGCCGACATTCCAGGTGGGTCCCACCATATAACGGCCGGATCATTCAAACATGTCCCATATCTGGATTTCTAGCGTCCAATACAAATTCATGCAGCACAGTTGGGGGGAAGAGGACGGAAAAACCAATTTTCTTATAAAAAAAAAACAAGCTAAAAAGAGAAAATCGGATAAACCAGAGGTCTGCCTGCTGGGGGCACAAATTGCCCAAAAGCAGATGAAGAAGAAGAAACAGGAGTGCCTCCAAGTATAAAACCAAGTATGCTCCTTTCAAAAGCCATAATCAATCAAGGACCAATTTTTTTTTTTTTTTAAAAAAAAAAAAGCAGTCGCCGATGGACGGAGAAACGGATTTGCGCCTCGCACGCGCTTCTGGGTTCACACACGTGTGAGGAAAAATGAGAAAGGGGTAACAGGAAAAGGAAAAACAGCCATGAAGTTAGAAAAAGTTAAGTACCTGTCACCGGAGCTCTCTTGCGGTTCCGTCTCTCCCTTCGTATGCATAGAAACTTACAAATAGATGTGTCTTTGAGGAGTGGAATTGGGATTTTGAGCACGGGAAGGAGGGACAGAGAGAGGAAAGTTGCTTCCGAGAAAAAGGAAAGAGGGAAACTCGCGGAAAAAGGGGGAAAATAAGTGTAGGGCGAAGAACACGAAAATGAAACCAGGAGTAGGACGAATAGCCGAACACAGAGAGAGAGAGAGAGAGAGAGAGAGAGAGGGCAAAGTCTTCGTTCGGTAGTCCACAGACCTACCTACGTACCACCAATGTGGGAGGACTGAGGAATTATTTTTTAAGGTAAACATTGGAATGGAGTTTTTAATGATGAGAAGTAAAAATTAACACCAATATAAAAAAAAATTATAAAAGTTAAATTGTTAGTTAATATCACTCTTTTCCTTCTTTTGGTTCGGGAAGAAAGAAAAAAGTTGATGTGTTTTTTGAAAAGAAAATACTCTCTTGCAAAAAATTAATGTTCGATAGAAGTGATAAAAAAATTATTACAAATTATACAATTTTTTTTTTCATGTGTTAAAATCATCCCTCTCTAAATAAATGAAAAAAATGATTACATGAATAAGCCTCTATCTAAGCCTTGAATTCATTATATTATCAGCTTCCAACAAAGGGTAGCGATCCTCTCAAGGGCATTTTATGTAACTCGATACGGATTTTACTATATTTGTCAATTTTGATCTTCAAACCGGCTCCCTAGATCACTAACCGGATAAATAACCAGTTCACAGGATACTGACCCTTCTACTTCGATATAAATCGGCTCACTGATTTGCTCGTCGGATCACTGATTGGATCATTGATCGGCTTACTGAAATTTATCTAAGTTAGACTATTTTTTAATAAAGAACAACAAATCGAATCACTGACCAGATTACTGAATTTTTTTTAAATGCTTTCGTATGGCAGTGAAAGGGTAAAATGGAAAACACCCTAAATCAGTATCTCATTAAACAAAATGCCCGTGGGAGGATTGCTATCCTAGAATTTATGAGTTCCCCCTAGATTGAGCCACATCGCTCTTGATTAAGATTTTTAAATAAGAATTCATTCAATAGGCTTTTGGTCGTTGAATATAGCAAAATCCACTTCATCCATGTAGGACTCCATAGTATCATTTAACTAGCATTTTCAACGTAATTTTCAATGAAGATTGTGCCTTGCACAATGGTTTAAGAATATAGAAAACTTTAAAAGGACTCTAAGAGCCTTTTTATTTAAGAAAGGTTGCTAATTAAAATATTAATTAGACTAAATATTTTAAATGAGATATATAGATAAGGATAAAATAATAGGTAGATAAATTTTGAATCTCATGTGATTATTATAGAATTATTATTTTGGACCTATTAATTTGATTGTTATAAAATTTTGATTTTTTGTAGTTCATCTCATAAATTTATGATAATTGAGTGAGATTTTTTTATTACTCTCTATTCATCTCGCTTAAATACAATCTCTATAACAAATATATAGCTTCTCTAGTAAAATATAATAATTTAAATTCTTTTAAGTAGTAAGACTATCAATAGGGATAAAGTTGATTGAAGTAAAGTATTATATTTAAATACAGTCAATAGAAGTGATTTAGAGTAAAATTTATGATTAATATATAATTTTTCAAGTAGTTTATTTTATTTTTTATCATTAACAGTTTATAGAGGATGGCATAGATATTTAAATCTTGCTTTTTGCTATCATATAATTGATTAATAGGTAAAATAAATGGAGAAATGGTTGTAGAAATTAGAGTGCTTGGATTGGTGAAGTGATCACGCGGACTACTGGAGCAGTGACTAAGAAAAGAAGGCCGAATTGCAGCACGTGTTTCATGAATGAATTCTTAAACATTCTTCTATAGCCAATCAGGATCAAGACTACAAGGCCAGATGACAGGGAATCTAACAGATAGGTGGGCCCCACTCTTTCCCTGTCACTATCCTTTTGGGAAATGAGATGCAGAGGATGAGCGGAGGATAGCTGGAAAGGATACATTGTAAATGCCGCATGGACTTATAAGCTCTACATTTTAAATTTTTATTAGTATCTTTTAAATGAAAATTAGCATTTATATTTTTATTTTGAATTGGGTGCTCTATAATTATAATTGGAGAAAAAGTCTATAAAACGTTCTAAATATTAAGCATGATTACAAGTTTTTTGAAAAGTTATTCACTAATATAGTTGTAGCTCTACTGGGTATCTTACGGTTTCACGTACGTAAATTCAAAAAAAAAAAAAAAATGGTTGTAGCTCAACTGGTTGTATGCTCCTCAAGAAGTGAGACTGCGGGTTTGAACCCCATGACCTAACCTTGGTGTGCCCTAGGGATAGTGAGCTCATCTATGGTGGTTTTACGTTGGATATCCGTGGTTTTCCACACGTAAATTGAAAAAAAAAATCATTGATATCTTATCACGTGAATTATAAGATTATTTAAATTAATTTTATCAAATTAATTTATGTTGAAACTGATTGAATTAGTTCCACATTGAAAGTGTAAAGGGAGATCTAGGAATTTATAAAGGAGTTTGATCATTCCACCCAACGTGCTGGTCTTTTGGGATGGATAGGACTTGGATCACTCCACCTAAAAGGTTAGTCTTTTAGGATGGATACCAAGTTCTAACATTTTAATACTTTATTTTGAAACTTTAATGAGTGTATATATATATATATATATATATATAATGTTTTATAAAAAATGACAATTTTTTTTTTTTTTTTGCAGGTTGCAGTTTCTCACACGTAAATTCAAAGAAAAAAAGACAATTTATTGAAGAGTTCAATGACAATATCTTACAAAGAGAGATGTGTAGATGCGAGTACAAAGTAGAATGTAATTTATCTTAAAGTAGAGAATGGGTTGATTATACAAGATAAATGAAGATGATAAATATATATTGATTAGATTATGCCTTTTAGCATGGGAGTGGTTTATCTCTCAATCTAAAATTTCCTTTTCGTGTAAGTTCAAATTTGAGGCAACATGACTTACATTGAATGAATCTAACCTAAATGAATAGGCACAAATGAACTTAACCTACTTTAATTTGAAGTACAATTAGTCTATTTCATTTCATTATCATTTATTTTTAAAATCAAATAAATTATATTCCCTCTGTCTCAATTTAGTTGTCTTATATGGATATTGATTGTCCTAAAATAGTTGTCCTATTCATATTGGAGTAGCATAAAATATCTTGAAAATTGATTAGATCATATGGAGTGCTAGCCTTATATAGAGAGTTCTTTAAAAAATACAAATTTTTCAAATCAGACAACTAAAATGGAACGCAGCGAGTATAAAAAATAGATTCGATATCATGTAAAAACCAGCATGATATCAATCACCCACAATGACAATGACTTTCTTATATGCATAGAAGTATCTCCTAAGGCACGCAATGGATAAACACAAAAACCTGCCTTGTTATACAGCTTCCATGAATATTTATTTTGTTTCATATAATTCTAATAGTAGAAGCAACGTAACACTTAACTATGATAAAAAAAAAATACTAAAGCACCAATAATTCATAGCCCTAATAAATCCTGGTAGACGATTGCTCAAAGTGATATGACTGGAATTTTGCATCCTAAAACCAATAGAATATTGCATTAATAAAGTAAATTTAGATAACAAAAATTAAATACATTTGAATTTCATCTAAAAACCTCTTTCCTTCATGACCATTTGTTAATGTTTGCATGATCCTTTGGATATACATAATTCCATATGCATTGATGCCACTTCTATCTGCTTCTCATTTGGATTCAAAGGAGAGGGCAGAGATTGCATGCCCAACTTCTGATCAGAAATTCGTCTGAAGAAGTGAGAGTCCTAAATTCGATTCTTATTTCACTCCTTTTGTGTAGATAGGAAGGCTTTCATATGCTACGAGGATTAGCTAGGTGCTCTAAGAGATCTAAACACCTTGGTTATCAAGAAACATTAAGGGGGATATAAAAGAAGGGTTCATGAGTCTAAACACCTTGGTCAGAGAGAGAGAGAGAGAGAGAGAGAGAGAGAGAGAGAGAGAGAGAGAGAGCAAAAGAAACATCAAGGGGGATATAAAAGAAGGGATGATGAGTTATGGAGCTTATTCAATGTCCATGCCATTCTGCTTGTTCAACTTGCAGACTCTGGTACTTGAAAAGTGACAAGAGAAGATAAGAGAGATGGAGAAAAAGGGAAAGGGAAGGCATGGAATTGAGTTGGTGGGTAAGTCATTAATCAATACACTCATTCATGCACTTCGAATTGCATGGTTTTCCCTCCACCTATTCAATGCTAACTTTCCCCGGCATCTCCCATAAATGATAGAAGACCGCTCCTACTCTCTCCCTCAAACACTAAAAAAGGTTCCAGAGAGAGAGAGAGAGAGAGAGAGAGAGAGATGGCAATGGAGAAGGACAAGGCAACATCTTCTACGGAGGTGGAGGTGATAGGGGAGGAGGAAAACAACACAAGCTTTCGGACTGCTGAGACATTACTTAGGGTGGTGCCAATGGGGCGGTCCCTCGTTGCTCTTCTTCTTTTGATTAAGAATTCCCAGTTCAACGACTATGGTTCCGTCTCCTTCTCCAACTTTGGTGCCGTCAAGTAAGCACCTCTCTCTCTCCCTCTCACAGTTTGGAATTGGTGAAACTGTAGATTCTATGAATCTATACAAGTACGAAAGATGAAACTCATACAGTCATAAATAAAATCAGTAGCTTGTGATTAGGAGAAATTCATACAGGTCTCGCGGATTACTCTACATCCCTCTTGTTAATTAATTTTACATCTGTAATTTACATGCACGTTATTGTATCATGAAAACATCTATTGTTGGTGTCAGTGGCCATGCATCACAAGAACTTGTAAATTTTTTCTGCATGGAAGATATTGAACAACCTGAAGAATGTTCCGAGGGGGTCACCAACTAAGATAAAAGTGTTTGTCCAATGTATCAAAACTCAAATTCAACAAATATAGGTTATTACCTTATGTTGAGTGTTGATTAGAGGCCATCAATGTATATAGTAGTCAATGATTCAAGACTCACTTGTATTTTGTGTGCTTGTGGGTGGAGTGGGCAGGTATCTAGTCTATGCCAATGGAATATGTGTGGGCTATTCTATCATTTTGGCTTTTCTCACTGCATGCCCTCGCCCTCTTATCACCTTGTCTCTTGCCTGGACAGTCTTCTTTTTTGATCAGGCCAGCTCTCTCTCTCTCTCTCTCTCTCTCTCTCTCTCTCTCTCTCACTGTGCACTTTTGATTTTGAATTTAAAAAGAATCACCTAACAGGCTCTGTACCTCAACAAAGATCAGAAATACTAAACAATATAGTAAGCTACAGTGCAGGAGAGAAGTCCTCCACATGTATATTCACTTAGACTTCTAACTTCGATACCAGGACACACTGATGAACTAAGTTAACCAATATTTAGTATCTGGCATGAACTACATCTTCTGCTAGTTTCTCTAACTTATTGGAATTGTCCTGCCCACTGATCAAGAATCTAAATGTCCCTGGTTGGATTAGCTTGGACTGAAACATTAGGTTGCACCATGTTTAAAGGAAAGTTGGGACTTTAGAGGCACTTAGCTGTCATAGTTGGGTGCCATGGTTGTTCCATTGAAAGAAATGGGAAAAATCACCCGACTAGTGAGTGTTACTAGGCAGGTTTGGTCAGATTTTCTTGGGCTTGATCCAACCTGAACTTATACTTGCTGGCCTAATCTGACCTAGTGCTTTGAGTTCCAAAAACTCTACCGAGACATGTTGTATTTCGGTAGATAGTGAGACATCTCTTAAAAATAGATTTTAAGGCCACATCGTTTCTGTGTCTCGCTAGTATGTCTTGCTAGCCTAACTCTTAAGTTCCCTGAACAAGACAGACCTGAACATATTACATATTCTGGTATTGTTTAAGCAAAACTTGTTAATATAATCAACAGGTAATGGGCTACCAGTGTGGGCAGTTCTCATTTTTGTTTGTTTAAGTTCAAATAGATCTTTAAAATGGTCCAATCATCCATCAAGCGAACTTTCATTTGCATTCAATTCATGTTTGGGCCAAGTAAATGCATGATTAAGATCTTACAGACACAAGTCAAACATGTAGTTTTGTAGATGTTGTGGTCTACGATTTTGTTCCATCCTTGAGACCATGATTCTTTTATTCCTCAATTATTATTCATTTTTTGGAGTCCCACACCCACACAAAGGCCATCAAATTAGTTGTTCTTGAAAATATTACAAATATAAGGAGTCTTATCGAAATTGAATTGGATGGATGCTATAAATGGTTGCCGATACTCTGTCAAAGTAACTTTATCTTACAATGCAATCGTTGGCCTGCTAAGATGCCATGAAAGAAAATATGAACAGTTGATGTTCAGTGATTAATATAGAAAATCACACCCACTGGACAACCAAGAAGATTTAATATAAAAATTTTGGGACTTGCGACTTATCAAAGGTAGAATTCAAGGGATGCAAGTTATGAATCCTATTAATTGATACCTGTCAACTAGGTTGAATCACTCTTGTCTATCCTCCTCCATGTCTTCCATTTTAAGTTTGATGATATTGAATCACATCACCTCAGATTTCAATCATCAACGAGCGATCTGCTCAAGAAATGAACTTAACAATCAAATCCACTTAAAAATCTGTACATGAAATAGCCTCTTGCATTCATTACAAACCCAATTCTTGGCTAGCATTGTGATAATTTTACTCTTTGATGAGTTGATTCATTTCCCTTCTCTAAGCAATTACCAGGTCAACATGGTTTCATGAATTACTAATTCCATAAAAAAGTGAAGTGATACCAGATAGCCAGATATACGTGCACAAGGTTTTAGTATTAGATTTTGTTTTTGATTGACATTTAAATAGATAGCACGGAAAAGAAAACTAGCCAATAGTGATGCAAACTTGGCCATTTACCTAGATTTCTTGGGACAAAACGACATCATACAACCCACAATAATCAGGAAATATATAAAATTTATAATAAAATAAATGCTCTTCAAAGTAATCAGCTACAAAAACTTCCCCACAAAACATGCAGACGAATAAAATACTGTCTACAATTATCATCTTATCAATTCTTTAGTTCTCCAAATGTAAGCAAATAGCTCAATCCACATAATTTCCAAAACATGTTCGAGAATCCATAAAGAATTTCAATTGACCAGCTACTTCTGCCCCAAAATTCATTTTTATTTTGTTGAAGAAGGAAAAGTTGCACACACCCTTAAGTACAGGGCTGTTCATCTTTATAAACTCTCTCAGGAATGGATCTTAAATGCTTAACCATGTGTGTTTGATTGAAGCAAGTTAGAGAACTCCTCTTTTACTTTGGAATTAAATAATATCTAAAATATTTCAACGGCAAACCGTGTGTAAGATCTATAACATGACCTGTATATGCACCCACCATACTACGTAACTATTTTAATGATCTATGAAATGAACCAAATTTAGGTGGAAGGCGGCTTCAGGCATCTTCCAGAATGGTTTCATGCTGTAATATGATCTCACACGTAGAAGAATGGTTTTTTAATTAAAAATTTCTTCAGTTTCTAAAATTGCAATCAAGATAGAAGGTAAAATCCTCATAGATATCCATGAACACCTCTCTTCATCAATTGTTCAAGTTAGTAGTAACTTACAAATGGAGCAAAGTACTGAATATACTTCAAAGGTCTGAGGTCTAAAGATACATATAGACAGATAAAACTCGACCACAGTGATTTGAGGTGGTTCTCAATTATTATAATTGATAAATGTAATTGTCTATAACTATAAGATCTTCAGATTTCTGATTCACTTTCTGATTTTTTTTAGCAGTAGTTTCTTCTGAATTTGGTTACTTGAGGTTTGATCTTACATTCTAAGATCTTAAAGTGTTTAGTTACCCTCTGACTCTGGTTATTTCAGGTTCTAACATACGTGATCCTGGCAGCGGGGACAGTATCAGCAAAGGTATTGTATCTAGCAAACAAAGGTGATGAAGGCATTACTTGGAGCAAGGCTTGTGGTGTGTATGGTGGATTCTGTCACGAGGCCACAGTTTCAGTGTTCATTACGTTTGTAGCAGTGTCATGCTATGTTGTACTCTCTCATATCTTCCTATCGCCTCTTCAGCACCTATGACAGCCCCATCAGCTTCCCAAGTATGGAAGTTGAGGTTGCTACCTTTGCTGGCTAACTCACCCAAGCTCCTGCACCTTCAGCCCTTAACATGGATAATGGATTGTTTAAATAGGAAACAAAAAAGGCAAGCGATTTTCACTTGCAGTCTTTTGAGTCCATGATTAATAGTGGATAAATATTGAAGAAGCTTTGACATGTTAAATGTACATTCAACAAATAAGATGCTATTGTGTGTTAGCTTGTTTAGTTTTCCTGTTTTGAGTTTTCTGCTTTTGTTACTTTGTAGACAGCTTGGTTTTGAATATGACATCATGTAGACACATAGCATTTCCCTCTGTAGCTTGAAATTCTTGAAACTTCAACTGATTCTGGGAGGCCTACAAGATCTTGGATCTGGAGGAGTGCTTGCCTGATGTGAAGTTGGTCAAAAATATCATTTGTTGAGATGCCTACCTCTGATTATTGGCAAAATGGAACCATAACTATGGTTTCAACAGAATAAAGAACAATGTTGGATGAGTACTTCCTCCATGCTTTCATTGTTTTATGGTCAATGCCATCAATTTTCAAGGATCCAGTTGCATGCGGTAAACAGGTGTTACTAGCACATTGTAGGAAAAAAAGGAGCTGACATGTATGCAACTAATGAAATCCTTAAATCTAGCAATCAGATAAAACAGGGATCAGAGATATCCATGACTCCTAACATGCCTATTCACATAGAAACTGAGTTGGGGATCATATAACTCAAGGATGCAGTCCCTATGTCACAATTGGCATGCGACAACATTGTTTTGAATATTCTCGAGTGTCATCTATTGAAAGAGTTTGGGTCACTTGGATTGGTCTATACCGTCACACCAGAATCAGACATGACCCCACGACTACGCTGAATAGAGAAGCAGATGGATCTCTTGACAAAAAAAAAAACAAACCCATGTTCAGTTGGCCATTAGTCACGGGACAGTAAGGGGACCTGTAATTCAACCCATTTACACTTCTATTAGTTTTGTTGATCCTATTTAATGTTCAGTAACAAAGAGGTGCACTGAAAATATAAAGATACCTAACAATGGTTTTCAAATGTTCCTTAAGAACAGTACTGGTAAATTGTGGAACTAATGTGTATTTGGCAAGACTGGGAAAGATATAATTGGTATTTAAGTGTAAAAGTCAAAATATGTAGAAAATCAATCACAGTCAAAGCTTGCAATTTATATTCTGACACCAATTACAAGGAAGAGAAACACATACCCATGAAAAATGTCAGCATGAAAACTGATTTCTGATTGATCAACAGTTCTCCAATGAAATTTATATACAGGACAGGAATTGATATGCTATCAGACTATTAAAGATCAACTAGCTGAGTCATTGAGACTGTGACAAGGGTCGACCAAGGTGTGTTTGTGATGGTTGCATCCCCATCTATGATTTCACTTGTGGTCTCGCGAGGAAGTGATACAGGCCTCACTGATGGTATGTCAGTTGATGTTGATCCATCTCCACTAGATCCTGTTAGTTGGCTAGCCTGAACGATGATTTTTTCAGAAATCTTTGGCAGAGAGAAGTTTGCGAATGCAGGTTTTTTAGGGGGTAGAGGAGGGAGAGGGCCACCTTCTTTGATCATCCTTTTGACCTCACTTATAGTTGGCCTCTTTTGGTAGTATGGGTGCACACAAGAGAGCCCAGCGATGAGCATTCTGTACATTTCCTCTCTGTCAAAATTTCCTTGCAAACTTGGATCAGCAGATTCGATCAATTTCCCCTTGCTCCACATTTCCCAAACCCAATCTATGAGCACAAACACCTCATTATCTAACGGCCTCTTTCCTGTTGCGACCTCCAGAGAGACAACCCCAAAGCTGTAGACATCAGTCTTTTCAGTGGCTATGCCTGAAAGGAGATACTCGGGTGCCAGATATCCCACGGTTCCTGCTGGTAGAGTTGCCTCTGGAGTCTTGTCCTGATCATTGAGCACTGCAAGATCAAAATCTCCAGCTTGGCATTGAAATCCATATCAAGCATTATGTTGCAAGACTTGACATCCCTGTGGATGATCTGTGTCTCACACTCCTCGTGCAAGAAAGCAAGAGCAGATGCTACCCCGAGGAGAATTTTCACCCTATCCTTCCATGATAGCTGCATCGATAAGTTAGAGGAGGAGAGTATCTTGTCAAGGCTTCCATTGGGCATATTCTCGTAAATCAAAAGCAATTCATTTTTCTCACAACACCAACCTTGAAGTTGAAGCAGATTCTTGTGTCTTAATGAACTTATCATGGCTGTCATCTCCGTTGTAAAGATGTTTGTACAATGATCCACTCGATCAAACCTCTTCACAGCCACAGTCTTACCAGAGGTGAGTACACCCTCATACACAGTCCCAGCAGATCCTCGTCCTAGAATTCTACTAAAATGGAATCCCCTTGTTGCTGATTTTATCTCAGAGAGCGACAACCTTGATGGCATTTTCTTCACAAGGTCCTTAACATAATGTTGAAGTTCCCCTTTTCCGCTGTCAATTTTCTTCTTCCTTATCAGATACCAAGCAGAAGCTGCTATCGCTGCCACGGAGAATAGAAATGCTGCTGCTCCCGTGCCTAGTGTTACCCCTATTCCTCTTCTTGTCCTTCTTCTTGTCTGAGGCCAACATCAGGTGTCTCATTATCGTTGTTGTAGCTATTGCCAATAATATTATTAGGAAAGTCCACAGATGATGAACGGGGAAAGCCAAAGGTCCTGAAGCTCCATTGCTGAATGAGGTGAAGAGCCATGCCCTGTCCATTCGAAGCAGAGAAACCAACATACATGAACTCATCAAAATTCTTGGAGAGGTCGGTGTTGACAGAAAGAATGGGTTCAACAGGCCTGGCACGAGAATAACTGACCCACACTCTGACTGCCTTCTCTATGTTCTTGTACTCAATCCAAGCTGTCATGGGCTTCCCACACTTCAGATCGATCCCATATGAGCCTAAATTTACAGAGTAGGGGGAGATGATGGTATTGATGTCAAGAGCAATGTGATTACCATTGATGTCATGCAAGAGGAGGTTGAGGCTTGTATCAAACTCGACTGCTATGATGGATTCTTTGGTCATGGCAGAAGGGACATTGTAGCACTGGAAGAGGCCCATGAAGCCATTGGAGCACCCAATGCGGCTGGAATCAGAGGTGATGAGGAATGCAAAGCCATCGCCAAAGGTAGAGTTGGGCCGAGTGATGATGGAGAAAGAAAATCTTGTCGAGAATGATGCTGGGGACTTGGCCCAGTTGTCAAGGAAGCGAACTGGATTGGCATAGAGGGCTCTACCTGCCCCAGAAGAACCATCGGCAAAATCTCTTGTGAGACTGATGGAACCATTTCCAAAATAGGAATCACCGAGGAGAATCAGTTCGGTTCCGGAGGAAAATCTGAATCTAACATTATTCTTCCGGCTCAACCCCAAAGAGAGATTTGGGGAATAGAGGAACAATGCCAAACCCAAGATCAAGACAGACCAAACTCTTGATCTCATTGTCCAAGAATGTACTTCAACAGTAAGAAAGGGAAAATGAGATGAAAGGCATTACCATGTGAAGGTGAGGAAGAAGCAGAGGATACCCAAAACCAGATGCTCTTCAGTTGGACAGAGATCTCTCTTCCTTCTGTCCTTTCTTCTGTCTTTCTTGCTATCAGTGAGTCTTTCCTTCAGACATGAAAGACCCGCGAAATCTTCAGATGCCAGTTTCAGTGTATGCCTATCAGTGGGTCATAAATGGATCGGACCAGAACCATACCTGATGGACCCGGCAAAGATTCTCTGGGTTGTATGGCCCAAGATCCGATTGACTCAGACCCCGGTATCCTTGCAATGTTTTCATGTTTTCACAGAATTGATACTTCACCGGGTCAAAAAAAAAAGCCCGAGATATCTCGTTTCGACTGAGATATCTCGGATTTTTTACTGCCGAGATTTCACCGATATCGGCTGATACGGCCGAGATTTGTAAAAAAAAAAGAGCGAGAAAAAATATCGGCCAATATCATGTTGATATGGCCGACATCGAAATTTCAAATCCACCATTTTTTTAATCCCTATTCACCATATACGACCTAAGCCAACAATTAGAAGCGCCTATGAATTTTTTAATGATTGGAAACTAGGCCCAGAGTCTGTTCCAATTAATAATGATGTGGTCCAGGATCTATGTCTGGATGGACCCCACTTAAAAAAGTGTACCATCTTTCATCCATGTTGGACAATGAGTAGGTGATTTAAAAACTCGGTGAATTTCTTAAAAAAAAAAAGGAAAAACTTGGTGAATCAAACATATCGAATTACTAAAGAAAAAAATTCTAAAGAAATTTTAATATTTTGGTTTAATTGTTTTTTATATTTTGAAATAAGTTCTTTAAGTTTTTTGCAAAAAATCTTTCTCTAAGTTACATGAGATTATATATGGCATTTTTAAAATAGGACTGCTCTAATTGTGGGTCCCATCAAATCATAAAGATGAAGGGTGTACAAAGATTTGGTAGAGAAAATTTTAGCAGCATCTAAATTTTTTAACTATGTGATATTTTAATAATTTATTATAGAATCTTAAATTTAGATGGCTAAGAATTCCATATGAAGTTTAATTTTGACATTATAGGTATTTTGGATTTTGGAGGTCCTCATTTATATTTGATATTTTGATTAGGCCCATTTATATTTTTGAAAAAGCTATTTCTCTTTCCAATTTGAATGTACTATTTTTAAAATGAGAGTGGATCATGATTGTGGGTTTAATTCAAATCATCATAAATTCATAATCATAATCATCATCATAAGTCGGAATTCCATCCAAATTCTAGATAAATGAGATTTGAATTAGGACCAAAATCACATTTTCAAAATGGTATATTCAAATTCATTTAACACATTGAATATGAATAGAAAGGGGTTTTTTTTTAAACAACTTTTAAAGTTTAAATCTTATCTTAGAATATTAAAATATTTTGAGGCTTTTCAGATCAAACCAAACCAAAATATTAGGGTAACTATACAACACTGAAATCCAAGCTACAAAACTTTGAAAACATTTGATCCATTAAGTTGGTTTAACTCCACCACTCAACTGGTTAACCTTCCGCTTCAAGAAGCGAGAGGTGCAAAGTTTGAGCCTTCATGGTCTAATCTGGTATACCCTAAGAGCAGTGGGTATCACCCGTGAAGATTTTACAATGAGTTTTCCGTGGTTTCCCACACGTAAATAATAAAAAAAAAAAGGTAAAAATTGAACAAAATAAAAGAAAATGCTCAAAAAATTAATATCAAAATCTTAAATACTTTTTTAACAAAAAATTCAGCTTTAAAAGTCTGTCATGAAATGACATGTTTGATGCAGAATTTAAAGTTATTTGATCTTTAACTTAAATCCAATAAATATCAAAGGTATAAAAATTATACATAGATCATAAGAAAATTAGTAAATAAATTGGGAATGAGGATCTTGTGTCAAGGATTTGGGTTCATTCAGCAAAATATAAACATGAAAAAAGTCAATATATATCATTGTTTAAAAACACAATAAGTTTTCCATCTAAATCAACAAAAAATTCAATCTAGAAATACAGTCCATCCTAAACAAATTTGAGGGTCTTCACATCTTGTGTGGGAAGTCTACCTTCAAATCTTGAGAGCGATTAATCTGATCCATAATGCTTATGGGTGTTGTCATGGATCCGAGGTTTTACATATAATCGCCACAAAGTGGGGGCTATGGATTTCCATCGTATTAAAAAAAATAAAAACTTTAGGGTCTTAGATTCACTTTCAATTTAGTCAAGAGTTTTGATTTGTATCACTTACTCTTTTGATGTTCCAACATTACCTTTTAAGCTGCCAATTTTAATTTTGCCAATTTTTTTTATTCCTTCATTGATTTTTCCATATAAAAAATAAAAATAAAATCACTTAAATGGACAACATAAATATCCCATTTATTGAATCATAAATTCTATTACCATTTTCATTGTAAATTGCAGAAAGCAAAATAGCAAACTCAATTCAGACTCTGCAAAACCAATGAAAACCCCCCTCACTCATCCCTACTGCACCAACACCTCTAACAATCCCCTTGAATATGAATAAATTAAAAAGAAAAAGAGTATTTCTTCATATATACAAGTAAGTAATTATCCATGGTCCATCATTGATGATTGGGTCACAAGTAAATTGAGATGTGAATGGACCTTTTTAATTTGATAGTAAAGCTTTCTACCCAAAAATATGGGTTGATATTCAAATGTTTGATCCACTTAAGTTTGTGGGTCTAAATTCTATTCTTGAACTCCATATCACAGATGTCTAATAGGTTCCTTGATCTGTATCCAGCCCAATTACATCCCCACAAGCAGATCATCTCCGAAAAGGTAGAGGAGCCGCTCGACGGCCCAGCTGGGCTCAGTCCTCCCAAGGCCCAGATCATGGCCCATTAAGGGGGCCCTACAAAGAGGGCATGTCTTGTACTCATCATGGTCCAGCCATCTATCTAGGCATCTCTTGTGGAATATATGACAACAGTTCCTCAGATCCCACACTTCATCCTCACAAAAAAGATCATTAAGGCACACAGCACACGTGCCGCTGCTCTCCGGCAATCTACCTTCGATCTCACCGTATGTTGCCACATGCAAGCTGTCCCTCACCACCTGAGCCGAAACAGGAGATGGTAACGACGGGGATTGGCCGACTTCCATGGATGCTGAATTGGACAGGCCGGGGCCCATAAATCTGAATGCCCAATATAAGATCCATCTCACAAAAGCCACAACCAGGGTGACCTTGTAGAAGAGATGGGTGATGACCAGACTTGAATATTCCACAGAAACCATCTCTAGTCTCTCTGCCTTTGAGCTATCTTTAATGGGTTCTGCAGCAGGAAAGATGAAATGGGCTATTCCCTGACAAAATCCTTAAGATGGGATTTGTGAGAACAAGAATATCTCTGTCTATGCAGAATTGCAAAATGCAGAGGGAAAAGACTAGCACTGGATTGATAAAAGAGAGAGAAGAGAGAGAAGGGGAGGTTTACAGAAGCAAGAGGCCTGAATTTAAAGGGAAAGCTGGGCCTGCTTTTTCCTCCACTAAGGGCAATGAAAAGTGCTTTTGATTAATGTATGGAATAATAAAGTAAAACAAAAGGAAAAGAAGTGAATGATGAAACATAAAGAACTGTGTGCGGTTGAAAGTAAAAGTTGAGTTTGGAAATGATCATTAAATTTGCTGGCAAACTTTAACAAACTATAAAATCCTCAGCCTCAGCAAACTTTAAATTTTGTGCTTAACTTTTCAAGAATAATTATGGGATGCCTTTGGATGAGGAGGATGTAAGGGTAATGATGGAGAATTACCCCTCGTTATTCTTCTTTGATAATCAAAGGAGATAGATAAAAATTCAACATTATACCTCTTCTTTTTCACTTTTGAAAACCCTTTCTTTCTAAGGGGTTTTCATATTACCTAAGGTAATCCCTGATCAGGAATAACTTCGGATAACTCCTATAAAATTTATCCTTCGTCCATATACAGTAATGGTAGCAAGAGATAGAGGAATGTATAGTTTGCTAAGCATAAATTCAATTTTTTATCCCTCCTCTCTCGTTTTCTTTCCTTCTAAAGGATTTCCATATTATTTGAGGTAACCTCCGGTGAGGAGTAACCCCGAATAATTCCTACAAAATTTACCCTTCATCCAAATGCAGCCATGGTAGCATGAGGAAGAGGAATGTATAGTTTGCTAAGCGTAAATTCAATTTTTTACCCCTCCTTTCTCACTTCCTTTCCTTCTAAAGAGTTTCATATTACATGAGGTAAGCCCTGATCAAGAGTAATTCCGAACAACCCCTACAAAAATTTTCCCCGTCCAAATACAGCCATGGTGGCAGAGGAAGAGGAATATATAGTTTGCTAAGGATAAATTCCAAACACATGTGGGATCAAATTGTAGATGTGAAATGCAGAAAATGGAGAAGATGAGATTAAAAGAGGGACCTGTTTCTTTCTCTTCAGCATTATATTCTTTTCAGCCCCGATCTCCATCATCTTTTACACTTCATTGTATTCCATGATAGTAACCCCCTCACAAACAGTTGGAAAAAATATATTAACATAGAATCTAAATTATTCTATTAAGATAATATTATAGTTTTAGAATATAAAAGCTATCTAGTATTAAGTGAAATAACAACGAGGTTTTATCTTGGATTATAACTTTCATCTTTTTGTAAAAATTTGGTCAATACAAATACAGTAATAGCTGATGTGAAGCTGAGATGGAATCCAACATCTCTTTACTCGTTTATATTAGATATAAAAGAGACAATTTAAGATGACCGTCAAATGAATCTTAATCATTTACTCTGTTGTGATTTGTTTCTATGTTGAGAAATAAAAATAAGAAAAAATCATTAAAAAAAAAATCTAAGATTTGGTTTGTGAGTTTGAAAATTTTCACATGTTCTTATGATTAGAGTATTTAAAAATAAAAAATTCATGTAAAAAGCTAAATATAAGAAAAAGAATTTTAGGATTGAATTTGGTGAACCTTTATCATATTACTATCTAAAATAGGAGAAATTCATGTAAAAATGCTAAAATATTTTTTTTAAAAAAGATATTAGATTTTTAAATTTGATCTACCAATCTTATGTTAGTATTCAAAAATAGAAAAAAATTATATAAGTACTTTTGAAGTAGACAAAGAGTGATCTACTACCAATTTTTTTTATCAATGTCATTCATATGAAATGCATGTTTGATTGGTACTTTAAAGAATGAAAAATGAAGAAAATAAATGCATTAAATTTTAATCATTGAATATTATTAATTCTACCCTAATATATTTAGAGATGAATTTTAAAAATTCCATCTAATTTGATGTGCTATTTGTCAAATTCCAAATGGCAGAAAATCCAAGTGCATCAATGGTGGACCTAACTTAGATGCTTAACTTCTACAAAATGTTAGCATTAGATTCCAGAATTTTATATATATATAAAGAGAGTGGTTGGAAATGTCATCTAAAGTTGCATTGGAAGTTCACAAGATTCTTTCTTTGAAAATTTACAATTATTGAAAGAATTAGGCTTGTCTAGGCACATATGGCATATTTTCTAAGAAATAATCACATACTAACTTTTTTTCTAGGAAAGCTCTTTTCCCTGAATTCTTTCTATGCTATCTTTTAGCAACACTTCCATATACTCTGGCTCTGAAGAGATTCCTTCTAACTATTTTATGAGCCTGCAAATCTTTAGCTTTTCTTTATAATAGTTTCCCATTCTAACTGGGTACAACTGACCTACCACATGTCCACATGGGCTGTTTGGCTATATGTCTAAGAAATTCTACTGAAAAGAGGACAACAGTAAAGAATTTCAATCAAATTCAGTGTCTTCATTGGTAAATTTTTACCCTATTTTATTGGAGAAGAACTCAATTTGGATCATGTATATTTAAGAAAAAAATTAAAATTAACCTGACTTGATCCATATATATCGGTTCAAGTTGGATAGAGGACTTCTAATCTGAACCCGAGTCGAATTGAACTAAAATTAATAATTAATTATTTTTTATCCCCTCAATTTTCTACAATCCAATGAGCTCACATGAAAGGGAAGCCCTCTTATCTTTTATTTTCTATTAAAAATAAATTTTCCTCTCATTTTTATAAATTTTTAATAAAAATTCGAGTCAAATCAAATCGAGTTGACTAAAATAAAATTTAGGTTGAATTAGTAATTAAAAAATTGAGTTGGGTCAGATCAGATCAAAAAAAAAAAATCTATTACTACTTATATCTAATGCGATCCAATTCGATTCAACTCGACCCATTGCCACCCATAAAGTGAACGGTGTCCATTTTTAAATATAAGAATAAGATATTATGGCTTGAAATTTGTCCACTTAATGAGTATATGTAAAATCTTATAAGAGATACGATCTTAAAAGGAGTGAGGGAAAATCAAAGGAAAAGTTTCAGACCCACTGTAGAAAGAAAGGAAGGTTGTAGCACTTAACAGATGAGTCGTGTGACGATTGGCCGACAAAGAGTCGTCACCTGTGCGCCAGTCTGAGTCGGATTCCACCCTCAGCGATGATAATGGGCCCAACATGCTGCCATCATCCCAAAATCCGCTGCTTATTAAATATTAATTATTATTATTATTATAATGATAATGACGACGGTTGTGATCAAAGATTAACACACCCACAATATCTCATTAAATACTTTCTAACAACTTCACTAATGATGGTGGACCGACTTGAATAAATGTAACAATTGGACGACATTATTTTTTTTTTTGAATTTACGTGTAAAAAATCGTGAAAAATTCAGCATAAAACCTCCATGGATGATATCCACTGCCCTTAAAATACACCAGGTTAGGCCATGCGAGCTCGAACTTAACACCTCCTGCTTCTTGAGGCGGGAGGTTAAACAGTTGAGGTACACACATGGTAAAACATTTAAGAAAATATTAATCCTAAAAGGTTGGACTGTAAGAAGAAATTATTTTCTATTGTTTAAGAAAATATGAAGGAAAATGCTTATAGATAATGAAAGTCATTTAATATGCTAATAAACAGCTTAAAACTGAAAATCCAATCTTAATCTCACCATTTGACTGGTAACTAGTGACTTTATTGAGGGATCTGATTAGGTATGGAGTCATGTATGAAACACATATGAGGAATGGGGACATGTTTAACAATCCTCATCCATGGAAAGATAGTACATAAAACCACGTAATCTCAAATGACAAGACGACGACGAGAAGAAGAAGAAGAAGATGATGATAGTACATTTAGATGCATGCATACTCCACATTGAAACTTTTCAAAAAATGTTGATTATACATTGGCAATGGACAAATGTGAAAAGTTGCCATTGATAGCTATTATACACAACACTGAGAAGAAGTTCCTTGTTAATAAATGTCATTTACACTGTAAAATATCACGAACTAGTTCAGTCCTGCAAAACATAAGAGAGAAGAAACGTGTCAATGGCAAAGGGAAGCTCTACATTACATAAACCAGACCAGTTATCAAGTTATACTCCTTCCATCTTCTTCCTCATTTTGTACTGTAGCATGGCTGGGGCACAATCAATAGGTGTTTCTCCTGATAAGAAAAATGAGTTTTAGGACTTTTTTTTTTTAATAATTGGAAAGAGCAGAAGAAATCTATTGAAGGAGAAAAGGTAGAATTTATAACAAGTGGCTGCTCAAAAAGAAGATTAGCAGAGACTCAGACAACCCAACATAATACAAGGATTACATAATCGCAACTGTTCTCTGCAACGATAGGTCGTTGTCTAATTCTCCTTCCTTTCCAGAGCATCCTATAAATTCTTCACCAATGCCAACTAGATGATATATTAGTTGTGGGAATGGTAGACTCTGGATGATGTATTAGTCATCCTAACATGGAGACTTTGTCTCTAGAAAACTTGCCCAAGTTCTCATCCAAAAACAGCCTTAGTTGTGACAACAAGCATCTTCCAACTGTGCAAATATAGCCAAGAAAATCAACTCCCTTTGGGATCATGTTTTACAGTGTCTAAAACCTCATAGATCCCTTGGAGCTCAGCCAAGTTAACTCAATGTAATCATTTTCAAATACTAAACCTACACTGCAAATACATATTTTCTTTATCTTAAATTGTGAATGTAATTTTGGCATCTCTTTTCCCTTCCACTAATGAAAGGACATGGTTGTCAAAAATGCACTTCAAGGCTCCAAACACATGGTGCGTCTCACCTAGCTCTTAGGCATGTGCACCTTTAAGCCTAGCTCTTTTATCCTATTATAAGTTTTTTTTGTTATTCAATAATAGCAACTAAGCATTCTACTTGATATGCATTGTAACAACAATACTACTTTCACATAAATACAAGTATGAGGGTTACGTGGCACCGAAGCATCGCCAATTCAAAAGCTGCATGCTACAAAAAGTTCAGCATTTTAATTCTGAGAGAAGATCTCCGTAAGGCATCTTGCACAAGTGGCTTTAAGTACAAAGACCAACAAGAAGCATGTGCAACCACTAAAAAGGGAAGCACACACTAAAAGAAATATCATAAACGAAAACAACTAAATTTTGCTAGAAATTTGTGCAACTATCATACAAAATCCACATAAAAATATATGACTGATTCATATAGAACACTTGAAGCTTATGTAGCACTGATTCTTTGAAATGGAGAAATGCAAGTAACTGAATGTCTCGGACATTGTTTTCTTGGATTCTTCATGGATTCTAGTCCTAGTACTGTATTCTTGTTGCTTTCCAAGATGACAAAACTCAAATGATCTTTAGGAATCTAATTAAGATAGTGAAATGTTTACTACAATAGTGAAGTCTTATATTAGTTTATTACCATTAATGCTTGCATGTTATTTTATTTTAAAATTAAATATTTATTTAAAATCATTCAAATAACACCTCATCAGAGAAGCTAAGTCAAACACCTCATGAATATTTCTCACTGTGTAATCAAGTGTTTGATTTAGAAAAGCCCAAAATGTAGGAATCGTGGACTCAGACATAATATTCAAATTAAATAAATATTTGTTTTAAAATAAAAATAGCATGTAAAAGTAACAGAACTAAAGATTAATACTCCCTCCGTCCCATTTTAGTTGTCTCATTTGAAAATTTATATTTTTTAAGGAACTCTCTATATAAGGCTAGCACTCCATCTGATCTCATCCATTTTCAACATATTTTATGCTAAATAGGACAACTATTTTGGGACAATTCTAAATTCCATATAAGACAACTAAATTGGGAAAGAGGAAGTATATAACTTCACCCAAATATGGAGTAGAGTATTAGGCGATGAAAAAAAGAGAAATGGACAAGGTTAGGGTAATGGACATAAGCATTACGTTGGATGCGTGGATTACTTTGAAGGATAGAGCTAGAAAACACCACATTAGAAATAGTTTAGAAATAGCCTCAATGGATGATAATTGAGAGAAATTTTGAGGTGGTTTGGGCATGTAAGTAGAAGACGCAAGAACGTATGACTTTTGATAGGTCAAATAGAGAAGTATAGCTAGAAAAGCCAACTCCAAATAGATGGGACTAGGGCTTTGACGATGATGATATAACTTCACCCAAACAATCAAATAAAATAAATATTTAAACATTTTAGATTGTGAAAAGATGCGTGATGATATTTATCAACATGCAAAACAGTGTTACAATTTTATTAAAAGAATCCATCTGACACATACTAGAAGAACCCATGAAGAATCCAACAAAGACATGTTCAACGCAAGTACATTGTCCATTTTAAAGACATAGCTGATCCATATCTCTAGCCATGTAACTATAACTTGAAGGAAATGGGAAAAAAACTTACAGATTTGAAGGAAAAGGGGAAAAAAATACAGATTTGGAGAGAAATAATTGAGAGGACGGATAAAAAATATCTCATCTTAAGAATCAGCCTTTTGGGTGCCCTGGGCCCACCAACAATCAAGGTGACAGATGAGTTGGAAAACTATGGAAGTTGCCCCCAAAGTCCAGCTTGACATGATGATAATAGCTATTGATTTAAGGGCCCATAAACAAATTCCAATTCCATCCAATGGCGGTGAAACTCTAATCAGGGTCAAATTCAGAACAGGCAATTCACAAGGCATGGTGCCACTAAAAAAAAGGGCCATCACAGGAGATGATGAATTTGGGGGGAAGAAGGCATAAGGAGGGCCCAGGTGGCTCCTCACAACGTTTACAAATGGTTGCAAACTGTTTGCACCCAAAATTTACAGGATTTGAAGATAAGAACTACCTTGTGAGTTCTTGCATTCCGGACTTGCTCCATGCTCCATAAGAATGAAAACAATATCAGTATGATTAAAGAGTGCCGCCTGCACAATCATTTTATTATTAAGGTATAACACAAGTAATACCAAAATAAAATAGAATAAAACCAAAATCAAAATTGAAGCCGGATGGTGATACTGTACCAAATGTAGCAAAGACATCCCTTGTTTATCACAATAATTAGCATCAACTCCCTGTCCAAAGGAAAAGAAATAAAAGGTAAAAAGAATGTAAAGAAATGGCTCAATATAAACCTCTCTTTTTTAGAGATGGATAATAACAAATGTAATTACCTCCCTCAGAAGCTTTTGAACTGCTGCAGTATCACTATTCTTAATAGCTTCTCTTAAACCCTAAAGAACAGACGAAAACAGTGTAAGAAAACTGTTTCATTGAATTGTTTCTGCAACATCAGCTGCAGCCCTCAACTGTATAATTTAAAATTAGATAAGAGGTGCATCTGTACCTCTCCATTAACTTCGTAGTCAGCACCTTGTTTATCCAAGCTACTGTTTGTTCCTTGAACAAGATTAAAAAACACGCTACAAAAACATCTAAAGGTCATCAGTATACAAAAGCATCATCTAAAGGAAAACAGTAAAAAGAGCATTTACAGGGCTGCAGATCATCCAAATAAGAAGTAGTAGAAATTCATAGAAACCAAATGTACAAACATGTAAACTAGACATAGACATGTGCCACCTTAGACAGCATAGAGACTGCTAGAAAGTCCTTGTTGCATATTATATCAACTTCCATGAAGGTAAACACATTTTGTTGATCACCAGTTTCAAGATCAGTCAAGAAAGAAAGGACAATCTGAAAAGCAGGGATGTAACATGAAACCGACCTTCCTTTGTTGTTTGAAGTAGAACTCGCAGTCTTTGAAATGGAATCCTTTCCATGTTGTGTACTGATGGCCTTCTTTGGCCGTGGGTTGGACTGAACTGTTGAGTTGACTGTGCTATGCATCTGCATCAAATAAATCAATTAAATAGAAGAATGCACACAACGTAACTCACAGAACCTTGAAGTTTCGAACAATTTCAGACCTTCCAGGGAGCTGGCTCTGGGGCTGGAGATTCACAAATGCATAAAGGCATGCCACACTTGCACTCACAAACATCTATAATAGTGTTGCTTGCAGCAGAGTCAGGCTGCATGTCAACATTATCACTTACATCTAGACTTGAAAATTTCTCTGCTGTAGCACCAATATCTTCCGAAGTCTGTGGATCTTTTTTCCCAGATCTGAAGTCAGAAAATAAGCAGAAGAACATTGTCACAGGATTGACAACTCAAACTTGGAATAAACTGAAGAGAAACATTGATACTCATAACCTTAGTTGTTGGATGTAAATAACTTCTTTCCAGAAGAAGTCAGGTTCTGCAGGAATATTTTCCAACTAATATGCAGCCAATACATTTGCAAATAGCTGGATGGAAAAAGAATAACTTTTTTTTTTTTTTCAAAATGGAAATGCAATTGTATTAAAAGGAAAGAAGCAACAAAAGTGCACACTACAGAAAACAAAACAAAGAAAAGGAAATACCCCTCACAGCATACACCCTAGCAAGAAAGAACCCCCAAAAACAAAACAACTAAGCATTAAGACAGGCCAATACACTCTTTCCAAGCTCTCAAAATGTCAGAAATGGAAAAGTCCTAGAAACCCGCTAGAAAAGAGGCCCAAGAAGTGCATTTGGGGGCTCTCAGCTTTATTTCTGAACACCCTTGGAAAAAGAATTACTTGTCTCCAGGAGGGAGACTTACCTTGATTAAAGCCACATTATCAAATTTGCCTCTGTATTACATGTCATTATTTAGAATGCACAAGGTTATCAAGAAGTTGGAGAAGATTCAGAGAGATTTTTAGGGGAAGGTACAAGAGAGAGGAGAAAGATTCACTTGGTTAGATGGGAAGAAGTGTTAAAAGTTAAAGAAGAGGGTGGTTTGGGGATTGTTAGTTTCTAGGATAGAAATGAAGCACTTTTGTTCAAGTGGCTTTAGAGGTTTGGGGTGGAAAGAAATGCTTTATAGAGGAACGTGTTGGCAAAAAGATATGGTATGAAAGGGATAGGAGGGTGGGTGTTGGGTCTGAAAGTGAAAAACAAGTCTTCTTGTGTGGTTAGACAATTTATAAGGTAGGGATTGATCAGAGGGGTGCAGGGAGAGCATTCAAGGTTCTTCAAGGGTCAGTAGCCTAGTCTACTGTTTTTAGGAGAGCTCGAAGAGATCATGAGATAGAACATTATCAACAACTTTTGCAGATTTTACAAGTAGACAATTGTAGGGAAGAGGAAGATAAGAGGCTTTGGGTGGGAGATTCATTAGGGGATTTTAAAGCGAATGCTTGAATGAATTTTTTTGGGGAAAGGGGGGGATTTAGGTGGTTAGTTGAGTGAACATCAAGGTTAAAGTCCTGAAAAGAATTAAACTCAGGAGTAGGGCGATTCTGTTGAAGAGGGGATAACTCATGCATTTAATGTGGATCTGAGGGCAAACATTTTAATCATGTCTTTTGTTCTTGCTCTTTCTCTCTTAGCCTATGGTGAAGATTTTGTGTGTATGGGGTGTTTCTAGGTGTTTCAAGATACTTAAGAAGTACTAGAGAGTTGGGGGTAGTAGACCATTTAGGGGAAGAGAAAGTGTAGCATGGGACTCAATACCGGCAATGGTTTTATGGTCCATATCAAAAAAGAGAAATGCTAGGATTTTTCAAGGACAATGATGTCTACTTGAGGAGTTATTCAAGAATGCAAGGTTTAGGCTTATAAGTTGGATGTCAAGTGGAATGAGTGCTTACCGGGACAAGGTAAGAGGGACAAGATTGTGGAGAGATGGAGCCCGCCACCACCAGGAATTTTAAGTTCAATATTGATGGGGTGGCTAGGGAAAAACCTGGTCCAACAGGAATAGGGGGAGTGTTGCATGATGAGGAGGGGCTCCTTTTTTTTGGAATATGGATGAGGAAGGACTCTTCAGATATTAAAAATATTAGTCAATTGCTTACTCTTTTCAAACACTTCAACACCCTAAAAAAATGAATGTTCGTTAAAAGTATATAAGATGAACCATAGAAAGAGACTTACCGGCTGCCATTATTGAAACAATCATAGCAAACTCTAACACTCGAATGGATACCAAACTCTGGTAGTGCCTGGAAAATAGTTTTGCAATTTAGCATGTAAACGATGTCCTTGAGTCAAATCAAGTTTATTGATGATGCACATCGCAGGTTAAAAAATAAGATAAATTTCTCACCATTTGATGGGATGAGTGCTCAAAGCATAATGTCCTGCCACAACATCGGCAATGATGCTGCATAGAAGATGAAGCACCATTTAGGAGCTATGCCAAAACTTCAGATTAACATATCACCCACCATAACAAATACACCTACAACTACCACACAAAAGTATTAAATCCACTCAACATGCCATTGCTCCAAAAGAAATTCCACAATCAGTGGAACAACAAATCTTTGCTGACAACATTTCCTTTAATGAAAAAGTGTGCTGATTAAAGAAAAAATAAAAAGTGGATCATCAAGGATGACAAACACAGTTAAGAGCATGGAAAAATGAAGTTGTAATGCTCAAAAGAGACTTCTTTATCATGAGCTCCACATAATGACATGGACCATTTGATTCATGTCCTCGTTAGTGATCTGAAGATGGACAATTTCACCATAAGTCCACGTTTGGATGAAGTCCATTGATCTCCTATGGGTAAAATTTCTATTTTAGGTATCTCCGGTCCACAAAAGAAAGGATGTGTCAAGGCATGGCTCCCACATCTTATGCCCCTATTCCCCAGTTTCTAATCAAGCTTCTGATGAGCCAAAATTCCCCCACCTTTTCAAAGGCATGGAGGAGGTCTAAGCAGTACCTTATACTCCTCTAATTTGAATATGGAGAGAAGCCCTCATCTCATCTCTACTATTTCTCCTGGCCCGGAGAGTTGAGAAAAAGACCCGGCTGCAGAAGTCTCTCTGCTAAAGGATCAAAACCTCAATCAATGCCTGCCGGTGGTACTAGAGCCGACCAAGCCCCTATCTATGATGAGCTTCTGTACCCCTCCGGTAAAGGATTGGGGCTTCAATTGGTCAACATCACAACTTCCTTTTGTTAAAAAATACTACTTGATAGTCTCTCTTCCTATTTGCATTTCTGCAAACTCTTGGAAATTGGAATGAACAAAAAGAAGGTTACCTCCCTCATATCTTCATACCCATCTCATCCAAATAAGGCGCACGATATAAACAGTTTGGTCCACTTTTTATTTTTTATCAAAATGGACAATTCACAGAAGCAACTCAATGTTATACAGTCAAATATAGTATTGTCCATATGCCCAATCCACAGAACCCGCTTAATGTTGCAGTCAAATATAGTGTATCAGTATTGTTGTCTCCCCCACCACCCCTCCCTCCTTCCTTCTTCCCAAAAGGGAAAAGGCGACAGCAAACATGGTGAAATATCATCAGCATATCAAATATACTGAAATGTACACGGAAAAAAAGAAGAAGAAAAAACCAGGATCAGTCAATTACCCTTTCCAAATTTCATACAAAGAAACCTGATCTGTTAGTTACCATTATAAAAATAAATAAAATACCATATACAAGTTGAACATGCAAACACCTACCCCACAAAATAGCCATGATCATTCAATTACCATTTCAGAAAAAAAAAAAAAAAGGATCCTTGTAAATAGCAGTATTCACATGAATCCGAAAAAAGGTGTATCATTGGAAACTGGGGCAAGACAGCCATGAATAAAGAGCTAATTTTGATCTGTTCAAGTTACCAAAAGCTATATCCTATCAGAAACTGCAATCCTAATAATCAATAATCTATTTCTACCTTTGTGTTAATAAAGATAAAACGCTATTCTCGATTATCACATTGACAGTACACAAATGTCAATATGTTACGTCGTTTAAAAAAAAAATCATAAACATCTCATCAATCATCATCTATTTTTTATCTTTTTCTAGAAATGAAACTCAATTCCCCAATTACCAAATTGGCTACATAGAAATGTTGAAAGAGATGGAACAGAACATGGGTTGGAGAAAAAGGAGAAATGGGCATGTTTGTAGGAACAAATTTGAAAGAGATGGGAAATGCGAAGGCAATCCGATTACCCGACGCCTGAAAGTGTTGAAACTGCATTTGCAGACATCACATCGATCGGCTTCCTGAAATGGAGGGGGCTCTACAGACATCTCTCTCTCTCAGTTCAAGGGAGGAACTGGAAAGGGAGGAAACTGGAAAGTGAGCCTGGCCGGAGCAGAAAAGAAGAGTGCGGATCCGTTGGTGATCCACTTATCCGTACCAGAGAAGTTGGTGGGGCCCACATTTGTTAATCTAAGCATCTCCAACCAAATAAAACCATGATTGCTTTTTTGACATCCAAACTTCTATCAAGATTGCAACGACAATACTCAACGTCTTAATCATTGATCAAATTGTTCTTAATAACGTTTGACTTAATTAGGTTTGAGATAGAAAATTAAAAAAAAATAAAAGTTTCTGTAAAATAAAAATCACATTTTTTTTTAATATACAAGTGAGAAATAGTGGGATACATAAAAGGCCCACTATCCAAAGTACACTGAGGATCGGCTATGAGGTTCGAACCTGCAATTTCCAGCTTCATAGAAGGCAACTAGTTGAACTACACCCATACGAATAAATAAAAATCACATCAATGACAATAATAGTGAAAAATAATGATTAAAAAAAAAAAGTAAGTAAAAATCACAATAGTTCTTGAATAAACTAAGCCATTCTAAAAATCAAATAGCCCTAGAGGAATTCAAGTCCAACCAAACCAATCCAAACTATTTTTAACACAATGAAAATAATTATTAAAAGATAATCATGTAAATTAAAGTGAAAACAACCATAGCTTGTGGTGAAAAGATTCCTTCCCAACCTCTTGTAATGCCCGTTGCAACCCCAGAATTTCATTATTCTTTTGGTTAAATCCAACCGATGCTAAACTCATTTCAGGTAAATGACCCCTCTCGCAGTCATTCCACTACCACCCTTTAATCATATTATCCAATCTCTTCATATTTCAATTTTTTTTTTCTTTTACGATGGAAGGTGTCCAAACGTCTCACCAGACTAATCATTCAGGATATATGAATTCTGTGTAAAAATTAGAAAAATCTAATGATAGAAAATGAAATCAAGCAAGAAGAAAAGACACATATTTATATAGTTCGGCCAAAGACCTATGTCAATAGGCATCACGTTGTTCTCGTATCTTTTGTTGTACCTCTTTTTATTTTAATGAAATTTTATCTCAAAGAAAATTAATATGGTAATGTGTCCTTGTATGTAGTTCAAAAGCTCTTATTAAAAGTGATAATTTTAAAAACTTTTGCTGGAATTTCCATATGAAATTCCTAATATTACACAGCTGAAATTTCGGATAAAGCTTGAGCTAAAATTTGGGCCCAAATTAAAAAAAACTCACCAATTAATGGAAACCCACCTTATATTGGAATGGTGATTTTTGGAAAAGAAAAACTAATGGAAACCCACTCAATTAATGGCTCAATTTAAATTGAAATATCGGCTGATGTATGAAGGTTATTATTATTATTTTTTTAAGTTAGATGTTTTTTTTTTAAATATAGACAGTTTATTTTTCTAATTAAAAAACACATATGTCGGTCTATATACATATTGGTCGATATAGTTAATATGTACGCCCGATATATATCGGTCTTAAAAAATCCAATATATATCGATCGATATTAATACTTATGGTTGTGATATGTCTTCTAATCTACTTTCAATCAGTATGATTGGTTCTTCAATTATACAGACAAAAAAATTAAAAAAATAAAGTGTTAGATAACAACGAGGTTCACCAAGCCCACTCCTTCACTTAAACAGAAATCCACTCTCAGAATCTTTAGGGTTGGGTCTGTCGGTATTGTGGGTTAGACCCAAGAATGTTGATGAATCCAAAACCCAAAAAACCCGATATGAAAATTGGGTTTACTTGTAGATTTTGGACCACTTGCATCCAGGTTTGGAACTTTGGATCCATGTTATGTTTGCAGGGAAGTCAAGTAAGAGTGTCAATGTGATCCATTCTGTTTAGGGATGTAATAGATCAGATTTATCCCATTTTAAGTCCTCTTCACTGTGGGCCTAAATCATTGGGTATTTCGGTATTTCGGCCGAAATTTCACCCTACAACATGCAAAGCCCTATCATTTGTAAAAACTTACATTCCTATTTGGGTATCAATGAATAGAGAGCATGGGGAGAGTGGGTAAAGGGCTGAAATTCGGGCGCTCAGTCGGCTTTTGATAAACCCAACTCTAACCCATATAAAAAATAGTTGAACTCGACCCGATCCGACCCGAATTGGAAACCCGAATGTGAGAATCCAACCTGACCCACATCAAATTGGGTCTTCAAGTTGGACTGAAGTTCGTGTTTTCAAATCTAGATCTCAAGTAACACAACTACGAAAGAAATTTAGGATGCCACCGTTGGAAATATTGGGGTGTGAACGAGAGTCCCATGTCGGTTGTGAGGGGTGAAATCTAAGGACTTATAAGGGACTGGATTACTCCACCTATCATGCTAGTCTTTTGGGCTTGAAGACCAGTCCCAACAGTGGTATTAGACCTAGGTCTCCAAGCCACAACATGTGGACTCAGGAATCCCCCAGCCGAACGGGATGGTTGGCGACGTTCTATCTACTGGAGAGTTTCGTTCCAGGGGAGATTGCTGGATGCAAACGAGATTCCCAAATCGATTGTGAGAGGAAAAATCTAAGGATTTATAAATGACTGGATTACTCCACCTATCAGGTTAGTCTCTTGGGCTGGAAGCCCAATCCTAATGGGAAACATTGGGTCTATACAATGATACAAATCTTTGCCATTGCATTTTGATGCTTCAAATCATTTCCCATCTTCTCCCGATGTAAGTTTGTCTTTCTTTACATGAGTAACAGACATAAATTTATATAAATATATATGGATGCTAGCACTTAAGACTACAAAATTGTGAAAAACAGGGAAGGTAACTAAGATCCCAACTCTTCCTTCTTGGAAATGACTAAAATCAAGAGCAGTTGAAATGGAGTGCATCAAAGTATCCTCATCAGCTTCAGATTAAAAGATCTATCCGAAAGGTGTCATCACTTGACTTCAAACTTCAAAGGAGCAGTAAATTACTACCTCCTAGTCATTCAACCGAGGCCTAGACCTGGGAAAGAAACATGTTCATGTCAATTCCCCGCAAAATGGAAGCTTCCCAATGAGAAAAAATGCATTGGAGAAGAAGAGCTTGAAGGATATCAATGGTTACTTGTTTTGGGTCGGATTCGGCATGCTCGGAGGTATTCTTCTGAAGGTTGTTTGAGCCTTCTTCTCGGGCCTCTTCGCTTCTCCCCGTAAATTCTTGAGTGTTTGAGAGTGTGATCCTTGTAGTAGCAACCTCCTTGCTCGTCCTCTTGGATTCTTCCTCTCATGGAGTAATGACAGAGAAGAGCCAAGTAGGAGAATGAGTATCAGTAGAGAAAGAGCAGCTAAAGATCTGAACTTGGTTGGCATGGATTTCTTCTTTTCTTCAAGGAAGGTGATAGCTTTCCAAAGTGAATTGTCATCTCTTTCATTTATACAAAGCATTTGGGTGTTTATTATTCTAATGGTTGTATACAGGTGATCATGTGATTCTTACTTCACTCTTCCTACTTCTTTCCAAATCTCCCATTTTTTTATTAGGAACAGTCAGGTGATGTAGCACGTGATAATAAAGTAATTGCCTTTCTTCTTCCTGCACAAGTCACTGGTACCAAATAGTTTAAGATGGTTTTTTCTTAAAGAAAAAGCAAACTGCAGTTGGCTGTGCCAAGGGCATTTCAATATTATTTAGTTGTCTTGGGTTGTGGAATTTTACTGATTCTGTGGTTTTATCTTTCTTTAAATTCTGAATATTGAATCGAGTCACAGGGGTTCAGTCACACGCAGGATATAGAATTGATGAATACTAAATTCTAATCATGTTTGCAACTCAATATCCAACCAAAGCCCAACTCAATATTTTCAGGGTAATATTTAACCCCCAAGGGTTGGTCTGACCGTCAATACGCTTGACTCAAGAAGCGGGGTCTTGACTCCAATTGAGTTGCCCTTTTAGCCCTCTCATTCACTGTTTTTTTAATTAAGGTGTCGAGTTGTCTCGCCTTACTAATCTTTTGGCCACGTGTAAGTCAATAAGTTCAACAGAGAGTGACCCTTTAAAGTCAAGAGTAAATCGAACACAAAACCCCGACTTACTCTCTATCATCCCTATATCACAAGAATCCTACTTCAGTTGTCGCCACTTGCCACTACTGACTGATGTTGCTCTCTTTCTTTATTTCCAAGATTAAATAACTTCCCTTTCCCAAGAAGGGATCAGACTGAGCTAAGTAGAACATTTGGTATGGAATAGCATGGCGCACCTCTCTCAAATGACACCTACACTATTTAATATTGATACTAGGGGTGAAACTCGGGTCGGGTTTTGGCCTTAACCCGCATGATCCGATTCGAAAATCATGTGAGTCAAGTTATGAAAGTTGGGTCAGAGGGTCGGGTTGAGAAGTCAGAAACCCGCATTGAATTTGGGTTGAGAGATTTTTAAGTTAACCTGACCCGACCCGGTAAAAAGTAAGCTAAAGTGGGTTCAAAATGCAGGTTGGGTCGGGTTTTAGGTTGAGTCGGATTATAATTCGGGGCGGGTCGGGTCAAGACGTTCGGGTCAAAAGTTTGGGTCGGATCAGGTCGGGTTCCATATATTAGTAACTCAGGCCGGGTTGGGCTTTAAAAAACCCGACTCGATTTCAGTCCTATTGATACACCAATTTTAATTTAAGAGATTTTGGGTGCTCAAATAAATCAGGGATCAGATTCATGAAATGTTGATGGCTGTTCTATATCAGATGATAATTAGAGATAATTAACCATTTAAGCTATAGCTTAAATGCATTGCAGACATTATTTTTTAGATATACATCAATCAAAGCTGAATGAGAAGAGATTATTTTTGGGTTGGTTCCACTTAAACCTTTTAGCCATATATGGTCCAGAAGAATGAATTGGATGGTCAATACTATTCTATTGTCATCTTTCAGATTAGGTGATGACAAATTTAAAATGCATTGAATTTTAATCATGACTAATCTACAGATGATCTCTTTCCATTTTAAACATCCAATATGTTTAAAGAATATATCATGTTTAATTTTTTTAAAATAGTATGAATTTTTTTACTGCAGTAACAGCAAATGCTGCTCTCTCCGTGGTGGCAATTTTTATCAGACCCGTGAGTCTACTTAACTCCTAAAACAATCGAATTTTAAATTGACCCAACCCGAAATAAATTCGGGACGGGTTGGGTAGAGGAGTCCCATACCTGAATCTGACCCAAATTAAATTAAATTAATATTTAAAGAGTTTATTTACTTTTTACCTATTAATTACAACAATGAGAATTCAATGATCAATTGTGATGCCATTATTATTAAGCAAAATATGCAGTATCTATCATTCATATCACATCAAATCTATCTATTTCTAAACTAGAAGGTATATTGGGGTTTCATAGTTAAATGAAGAAAGAATATTGACAAACTTTATATAACTCAGGCGCCTGCAGGTCTTCCATCTTTCCTTGGGTCACTCACAGCAGTAAGCAATCCATGGAAGACAATGTCCCCAAGCAATCTTCTATCTTTTCTTTCTCTGTGAAGTGGCTTTTGAAGGTTTTGTACAACAAGCTGGCAAACGGCCCCTTTTGCCTGACCTGTCAGAACATGCCCTCTTTCTGCCAAGAACAGCTGATCTTCTTGCGACAGCTCGATGTGTTCTCCATCTATCACAGTCAAATTCTCATACAATACCTTATTTGGTATCAGCTGCAACCAAATATAACCATCTTAAATGTTAGCAAAGTCTTACATTGTGAGCAGACCTTTGGGTTATGAAATTTATAAGCACATGGGTTTCCTCTTCTTAATAGTCGATTTTTAAAGATGAGTTTATTCATGTGTTTAACATGGTATCAAAGAGGGGTACCACAGGGATATGTTGGATTCGTATCTTCAGTTTGAGTGAAGGGAGAGAGCTGAGTGTCGTCAGCCTGGCACTGGGTTATGGGGTTTATAAGTACATGGGTTCTCTCCTTAATAGCCAGTTTTTAAGGAATAATTCTACTCATGTGTTTAACATTAAGAATCTTCTACCTTATGCTACAATAGGTACATTTTCTGTATGGAAGGCCTTAGTAACCAAACAATCTCCCCTCTTCTGTACCAAGTGTGGATATAGAATTAACCAAAACAAAAAGAAAGAGAAAAGGAAGTCGACACTGTGGTTAATATCATCATAGAACAGAACCTTGTGGTAGATCCTTGGATGCTGAACTGCACCTAGAGGTTCCATGTTCAGGATAAAATGGTTTAGAAATACTTGAATGACTGCCGGAATTATGAAGAGACCTCCACTGCCCCCAAGAACACCAGCTAGTTGATTGTCCTGCAACCAATCACTTCTTGGATCAGCTACAGATAGTTCAGGAAAACAGAACATGCAAATTTTCAAATATTTTCAATAATTGTGTCTGGATGAACAAAAAAAAAAATTCATCCACTGCACGGACAAAAAATCCATAATGCTGTGCATTTGTATCTAGAACATGATCCCTCACAAGCCCAAGCATCATTTGCAGGATATAATGAAATAAAGGTTCATAAACATACTATAACACAATCTATGTCTCAAAAGAGCTCTGTTCATGTATTTAGAATAAAACACTTCAGAGAAAAATCAAAACAAATTTAAGTAAAAACTATACCCTCTTTAAAAATCAACACACAATATCTCAGTGCTCAACTGCTCATTAAGTATCTCAATATAAGTAGGATTTAACTAAAGATCATAAATATAAATAAAAGTAGTATTATATACATATAGTGAGCCCTTACATTTTTTGTTCACACTCCATGAATCATACTGATTGGGTCAATTGGAATTTGGTGAACTTGTTGAGGGTGGTTTCAGTTGACACTGAAGAAGAATCACAGGAAATCAAAAGATACATTGTCTGCAACCGGGTCCTATATGATTTGAGCCCATCTTTTTACATGAGGCAGTCACCACAGCTGAATCACAGTATGAGGGGGAGTCTACTTTTTTGGTCACAATGTTCTCGAAACAACTGATCCCAAAAGTAACAAAAATGTGGCATGGATTTGAAAGTTGAATCATGTCATTATATCGATTACATCGACTTGGTAGCAAATCCTGTTGGAAAATTTTCGAATGCATATTGATAATCAAGATTTATAGTTTCACACACCTTGAGAATGATAATGGGGGTCATGGAAGATAAAGGTCTCTTGTTAGGCTGGATGAAATTGGAAGGAGATGGAGGAAGCTGGGAAGGGGATACTTCAGTTGGAATCGAGAAGTCATCCATCTCATTGTTGAGCACCACACCTGTGGAAGGTGAAAGCACCCCAGCACCAAAATAGTAATTTACAGTAGTTGTCAAAGATACTGCATTTCGTTCTGCATCAACGACACAAAGGTGGCTTGTCCCGTTATCATTTAGCTGCCTCCATCTGACAAATGACAGCATTCAGTAAATGATCATAGCATAGAAGCAGCAGCAGCATGAGGAACAGGATACTAGATAAATATGAAAGATATTTGAGCCCAAATACTTCTGCCAATCTGAATTTTTGTTAATCATGATGATCTGTTAAATGCAAAACAAGTTTGGGAAACTCACCTCCAAGGAGAATGAATGGAAATATATAGAATGCAAGATATTTAAATGGATGATTCTCCAAAATTATTCAAAAATCATCAAATCCAGTGTCTTTTTTTTTTTTTCTTCTTCTCATTTTCCATTTTCTACCCTGTACAGGAATGTAGTTTCACTTATAGTTCATATGTACATAGGCTACAAATCAAATAACACTAATCCATGAAAGATTTATAAGGAAAATCCCCCTTCCACAGTAGGGCTCACCATACTAGTTGCATGGATTACAAAGTCCTACTCTGCCCTATGCATAATTGGATGTCATGACAGAATTCTTTGCTTGTGAAACAAGATTTACTTGTAATTTCACAGCAATATGATCCAACCATTGCCTACTCATGCTATTGTCAATGCATTTCTGACCCATAAAACGTGGCCTTCTTAATAAATTCATAGAAGTAACAATATACAATGATTTAATAGTGATCATGAATAAGTGTCCCTACCAATGTGTTGCAAAAACAGTAAGAGATGAAGTGAAATAGAAGGGGAGTTTTCCTCACTTTGATAGATAATAGGAAGCAGGAAACGTGGTGTTGTCATTTATCTTTTGCCTAATCTTATTTGCATAAGATGGCGAAAGCATATCAGAAACATATTCTGTTATGTTCACGAAGTCGGGATCACCGAGATTCATTCTGATGGCAAGCATGTGCTTCAGTGCTTCAATTAGGCGATGAAGACCCAATGCACCCTTTGCAGTATCTGATGTCCCATAACTATCTAAAATGTTTAGAACCTGAATGGTGCAACAAGATTTACATAAATAAGATCCCATTCATTTATTAATAGACAAAGAAGGAGTTCCAACTTGAACAACAGTTCTAAGTATTGGTTAGTGTTATATTTATAACTACTATACACAACACCCATATCAGATAAATGCTCCCTCGTGAAGAGGCAATGCAGCATGAGTTGAAAGGAAACAGAGAGAAAACTCACTAAGGCCAGCCCGACAGTGCCGCTGGAAGGAGGTGACATTCCAAGTATGGTGTAACCCATGGCATCCAGAGTCATGGCATCATTCACTTCCACTTTGTAGCGACGCAAGTCCTCTATTGTCAAAATCCCACCAGCTCTTTGCACATCTTTTACAAGGTTCTCACCGATTCTGCCATTATAGAAAGCTTGTGGACCTTGTTCAGAAACCACCTCTAGAGTGTTAGCCAGCTCAGGGTTGTAGCAAGTATCACCAACACCCAACAAGCTCCCGTTAGGTGCAAACACTTGCCGTAACCCAGGGTCAGCGATGATGGCCTCCTCAGAAGACTTGATTGCTGCTCCTATGTAAGGAGTTATTGTAAAGCCATCTCTAGCAAGTTTTATGGGGTGTTGGAAGAGGGTCTTCCAAGGCAAACGTCCATATTTCAGCCAAGCTGCATGAAGGCCTGCTAGTTCACCTGGGACACCCATTGAAAGTGCACCTTTCCACTTGTTCTCAGGATTCTTTTCATACATGTTCTGTGCGTTTTCTCAATCAAGTAGGGCAAAATTAACATGAAAAGAACTTCCAAAATTAAGGAGAGAAATTAAAAAGGATGTTCTTCATTTAAAAAGAAGCAACCTGATTGTAGTTGTTACTTCTACTCATGAGTGAATTGACATGAAAAATTGTTTTTTGTATCCGTGAGATTAGTCTTACCTTCAATGTGTGATGAAGATACCCATGTTATTCAGAAAACAAAATAATAATAAATAGAAGTAACAAATGCTATGATGGCAGGACCAACCCAGACCTGACCTCTATAATATGTTCTTGTTTAGATCAAAACATGAACTAAAACAGAGTCAGACTTACTCAACAAGATGACGAGTTTAGAGTCTCAGAGAGTCTGGGCCAGACTTTCTTGAGTCTTAATTGGCCATCACATTATTAGAGGAGCCCGGAATTCTATAACAATGATCAAAAGTAAAGGGCAGGCACATCTTACAAATGTCCATTGTTAAAGCCCACGACAAGTGTTTGCATGTTAAACATTAAAATGGTAGCCTTTTGTTTTGCAAATCCAATAATGCCGACATTCCTGATTTCATATTTATATATCATTGAAGAAACAAATGGTCTGAGAAATTGGATATGATGATACAACATGGGCCCATTAAAAAACTCATCTAAATATAATTGGGCCTAGCGTACCAAACAGGCAACAAGGAGAGTGAGGAATTGAAAACCTGCGAAGCTGCTGAGGGTGCAGTTTCTCTCATGTTAAAGGCCTCAGCCTGCAATGTAGCCGATGATCGGACGACCATGAAAGAACCACCTCCAATCCCACTAGACATGGGATGGACTACGCCTAGGCAGAGTGCAGTGGCCACTGCTGCATCGACTGCATGCCCTCCTTCTCTCAGCACTGATACACCGACGACTGAACAACGTCCATCGTCTGCTGCAACCACACCATACTCTGATTCGACGACCCCAGTCTCCCCTCTTCTCTCCCCCTCCAATGAAACCAAGGCTCCATTGAAGTTGTAGACCAGGACAAATGCCACAACTGCAACCAACAATCAATTCACATAATGGACTTTCTTAGTATTGGGCTCGGTCCTAATTTTAACCCAAGAAGTAATGGGCTTAGACATGGGCCCAACTCAGTTGTCCAGCCCAGTCCGTCTCTAACTCTGCTTAATTGAGATTTGCTCAAATATTTCACTCACTGTGATCAGGCACGGCTGATGACATCATGGATGAAATTTGCTTAGGACTGTCAATGGGTCAGGGTTCTGCTGATTCAAGCCTGGACCTGATAATTTGATAAATGGGGAAGTCAAATGGATGTTGTAGTTTAACTGGTAATTTTCTGTTTCAAAAAGTGAGAGGTGTAAGGTTTGAGCCTCATGGCCTCACCTGGTATGCTATAAAGGTAGTGAATATCATCCGTGGGGGTTTTACGTTGGGTTTTCGATGGTTTCCCATATTTAAATTAAAAAAAAAAAAAATGCATTTGGCCACATTTTAAAAACCAGACCATAGAATTAGAAATTAATAAAAAAAATCTTAGCATGCGACCAACCATTCAACCAAACCATCAGAAATATCTGCACAAAAGACGGCTCAAGTAATAACAAATACTTCAATGAGAAAGACAACCAAACCACCAAATACTTCAATGAGAAAGACAACCAAACCACCAAAGACCTCATTTTGTTTGCGCCCATGGGAAGGGCAGACGGGTATTCCAATGAGGAGAGGGGCTATAATTTCAACATAAAAAAAAAAAAAAAATTACATGATGAGAAGATTTTAATATTTAAAATAATGAAATACATAATTAAAATATTTATTTTACATGGTATTTATCTCATCATCATCATTAAACTAAAACAATTATCATTTTTTAAGTTGATTTCCCAAGTTTTATTTCTTTATTTGACTCACTATATACATGTTTTTTAATTAAATAAGATATAAATATTAGTTGATTCTGATGTTTTCTGTAGGGGTATATTACACAAATGATATATCAAGCGTAGATGATAAAATCAAACGGTTCTTCATGTGGGTCCAAATGTAAGATGGAGTTGCATTGAACAGTATAGATCAGTGGAGCTTTGGCTGATCAAAATATCAAATGGGTTGGTGGATATTAAAAGTTTCATTGATTGGGCTGATAATTTCATTGTCATGCATTGAGGGTTCAATGGGCCCTAGATTTTAGATTAGACGATTGAATTATCGCCGGATCGAAATGTATCGGCCACAACAGGCCGTCTGTCACCTATTCAGACTCCGACCGCAATGCACTGATACATTAGTCGATCTATATCGGCCTTTATTTTCCCAGTATCTTACGGCCAATACACATTTTTAACACCTAGGTAAGAGCTTACCCAGAAAAAGTCTTAATTATTATTATTATTTTTTTTTTTTATACTTATACGACAAGAAAACTTTGCACATTGAATATCCTTCAACTATCCTTTCAATTGAGTGTTGGAGGGTCCAATCAGTGCAATAGTTTGGTTGGCTTTGGATTGATTTAAATTGATTCCAAACTATGGAGTTAATCAAGACTTGACCTAAAATTAGGGTATTGATTTAGATTGAAACCAAACTTGAATTAAAATATTTCAATTTATACTCAGTTTCTAAATGGGTTTAAAAAGTAATCCATCTGTATACCCTTTTTTAGTTGGGTCTCCACAGTATTTTAGCTCTTGATCACATATTCAAATACCAAACTTATATGTATACGAAGTAATGTAGAAAATACTACAATAAACTTGATATAATCACCACTCTATTTCAATTTTTATCTGAAATTGTTCGAGTTGACTCGGATGAGTCGAGATGAGTTAAATGTTATCTAATTTTTATACAAACTCTTCCTCTTTCCCTATCAGATAGACCAGTTCCAAATTCCACTTTAGTTTGTTACATTGAGCTCTAATAATATTGTTTCATCTCGTCGAGATTTCTCTCTCATTTTTTTTTTTTAAAATTTCGGTGGCTTTTTTTTTTTTGAACAGAATCATTTAAAAATATAAAAAAGGCTGTTTTTTATAAAAAAAATTAAAAATATAAATATGGGCCGATATTCGCCCGCAACGGACGAATATCGGTCGAGATATTGACCGGACCCATGACAGATATTTGTTTTTTTTTTTTTTAAACAAAATTGGCCGTATCAACCTAATTTTTTTATTCTGGCCAACACGTGAGATATCTCAGTCGTGGAACGTATCGGTCGAGATTTCGACCTCTCTTTGGGACTAAAGTTGGACCAAGGCCCAATCATTTTAAAAATTAGGGTCGGTTAACTTTGAAGGGCCTGAACTCAGAAGTCAGACCCGTTTAATTGTTGGATTCAGTTAGTTCTTCAATCCAATAGTCATACGGATCCAATCAGCGATGACGATAGACGTTAGCTACTCCAAACTTCAAAGTCATGTCCAACTCTACAAGTTCCATTTTTTTGGACCAAATTTTTGGTATTTGATTGATGAATGGGTTACAACTTGGGAGATGATATTTACATCGGTAATTTTTTTTTTTTTAATTTACGTGTGAGAAATCATGGGATACTCAGCATAAAATTCCTACGTGTGAGTCCACTATCCTTACGGCACATCAAAATTAAGATATACTGAGTAAAATTTTTCACATGGGGCTGCGTTTGGATGAAAGGTAAATTTTCAAGAGGTGCACTAGGGGGTGCATCCAGGAATAAAAGTTTGCATGGAAGAGGCATTTAAAAAGTGAGAAAAGAAGGTAAAGAGGAGTGTTATCTTATTACTCGTAGTTACCAAACAAAGGTAACGAAGGTTATTCCCATCACCTCCTTTTACCGCAATCCAAACCCAGTTGAGCCCAAGAACCATACCACATATATATCATTAATGTCACATTTTGAAGCTTGTGCTATGTCATATGTACAAAATCAAAACAAAATGTCACTAACTGCAATAAATGAAACAAAGGGTAAAAATTTTACACGGTTGTATCTTAAAAGATTTTACCGGTGTAAATATCATACCACTTACAATTTTGGTGTCTAGATTTGTGGTCTCACCAATAAAATGAAGATTGACTAAATAAAAAGATATATAATTTTATAAATCACATATTTTATACTTGTTAAATTAAATAAGAATGTCTATAATTAAATATTTAGAAAAATCAAACAAACAATAAATTATTAGAAAACGATGTCTCCATAGAAGGGGATCATTGACAAAGGTTATTTTGGTCCATCAATATAAAAGTTGTCAACATAGTAACAAATAAATGCTTAAAAGAAAAATGTTAAAATGTAAGAGATCTAATTTTATTTTGTCATTTTCATCATTCATCTGTGAAATTTAGAATTTTATAATATAAAAAAAAAATTAAATGAATAGAACATATGAGAGCCCTAACTTTATCATGGTCAGATTTTCTTTATTTAATCCATTTCTCCTCCCGAAACTAGTACTCTAATGAGAAAATTTTATTTTGAATCAGCTCTTTGTGGTAGGTTATGAGAATATATTGTTAGAAAAAAAAATACCAAAACTCAATTCTTACCATGTAATTGTTTATGAATTCTTATCATATACTTGTTTATGATTGATAAAATTATTTATTTATTATTTTTTGTTTAAACGAATTTAGAGTTGGAATGATTTACTAGTCTCAATTTTCTGTCATTTGATAGTTTCTGCAATAATTTATCTATAAAATATTCTATCACGACTTTTTTTTATTGAGAGACATGTTATTAAATAGATCTTAGAACTTATATACTCGGGTGCCGTAAAAAAAACCAAATAAGTAAATTGTTTATAAAATCTTACCTCCATTTGATCATTCTATCTATTGCTAATTGATTTGTATACTCTATATTTATATAAACGGATTCATTTATATTAACATCTATTTGATATTATAAGAAAAGAAGATGTGATTGGTGGACCCAAGAAAGAGATTGAGGAGGAATGTGAAGAAGAAAGATTCTCGTCCTGCATCTCTCCCTCTCTTAGCTGAGTCCGTCCATTGGGCCCAGACAATTGGACGGTCGAGATTCACTTTTGGGTGGCCATTGATCAATGGTCAATGATCATCTAATAGGAATAGAAAAGGAAGCGAATGCAGGAGTCTGAAGGTAAGGTATTAAATTTCATAAACGTGTTACTTCTCAGTCTCAAAAAGCAAGAGGTCGTTAGTTCGAGTCTTGGCTGTCTAAATTGGAGCCGTTCTATATAGATGTAGGGTGCTCTCCCGAAGGATTTAGACGGGTTCATGCCTCGTTGTTCCCCTCTGTTGTAAAAGGAAAATTATCTCTCTAAAATGAAAGAAAATTCTTAATCAGGTGCTTCTTCCTCGTTTTGATGTCTGTGTGTTCCCAAGAAAGCAGAAACCATTTGACAAAATCCAAAGGAAAACTTAAGCTACTTCAGTGCTTGTAATCATGTAAATCAATTCTAATACGCATATGATATTTGATCAAAGAGAAGGAGGAGGAGGAGGAGGAGGAGGAGGAAGAAGAGGAGGAGAAGGAGGAGGACTGACCTAAGATGGTGGCAATTGCGACAAAAATAGTAGCACGCAAAGCTGATATGTTCTCGGCCGGCGTACGATAAGTCAAAAGAGGGGCGCCCAGTCTATCTCGCGCCATGAGTGCAGATACACACGCAGGAGAGAGAGATGGCTTCCAATGTATGAGGGTCGAATGAAAAGCCAATGAATGAAAGGACAGAGAGATATCTGTACTTCCTTTAGTAGCGTCTCCATTTTATATATTCTCTTTTCTGGCTTTTGTTTTTGTTTTCATTATATCTTGAGTTACTCTTGTTAATAAATTAAGTTTAAACATCCTTTGAAGTCTTAGTCTCTAAAATCATATTCAACTTAACATAGTTTTCAATGAAGATTGTTTGTATGTCATTTTTGATTTTAATAGTAAACAGATTCCTGATTATCACTCTAATCCCTTTAATTTCGACAAATATCATCAAATCCCATATCATAAATCATACAAAATGCAACAATGCACTTATGATAAAAGGAAAGTGGAATCTAAAAAAAATCACGAAGACAAGTATAGTCTACATATAAAATTTGGTGGACCCTGCGATCCTTATAATGACCAGGGGTTTTAATATCGGGAGGGCCGATATATTGGCTAATATCTTTCTCTCTTTTATTTTTATTTTTCAAATCTCGGTCATTTTTTATTTTTTGAATTTTAAAAATAAAAAAAAATCTTTTTAATTAAAATAATAAATTTAAAAAAATAAATCAGCCATTATCGTCTGATAAAAACGTGGCAGGGAACACTAATTTTTATTTTTATTCTTTAAAAAAAATCACCGAGTTGAATGAATTGATTCACTTTCAAACATATTGACATGCCCATTGTTATGTTGGGCTTATTTTTGTCTGCCTCATTAGAAAAGTTTAAATTTGTGTAAAGAAATATAAAAATATTAAATATGTTAGTTAAACGAACCAAATTATATGTTAATATTATAAAGTTTCAAACTTAAAAAATAATAATATATACTAATTAAAATTTTATTACTTTCTAAAATATAGATTGTTTTTTCTGATTAAATTAATTTTAAATTTTAGTATACATTTAAATGGAGACCATTGGCCTCACCTAGAAAGGCTTGTTCTTGTTGAGCACACACGACACCAATTTGGTGTATCAACTCTATATAATATGAGAGAAAGTAGCGTATGCACAGTACCATTTTGCTTGGTAACTCTGCCTTCCTCTACAATCCTGCATCGTTTAAAATTTGAATTTATCAAATTTAATCATATAATTTATTTTAATTTTTAGAGTATTTTTTACAAATTTTATCTATTTCATAATATTATAAAAATTGGACCAAATCCTTCCAATTTAACAAATTCAATCTTAAAAATCTCATTTTCTATTATTCGTCTTTTTTACCTGGCACCCCCCATTGAGCTACACCCATGTGGACTCTTCTTTAATACTAACATAATAGTGATGTGTCTGAGTTTTTCACACGTTAATCCAAAAAAAAAAAGCAAATTCACAACTTGAATAAATTATTAAGATTAATTGGACTGCCATGTTAAACTATTTCTTTTATTTATAAATAAAGTAAAAATATTAAAGAAAAAGATTAGAACAAGTAGAGTAAGCATGTATTATAGTTTTTTTTTTTCAAAACATTCCTAAAATTCCCTTCAAGCAATATCTCAAAAATTCAAAATAGCCCCTCTAATCTTAAGCATAGACATCATGATAAAACTTCTTAAAACTACTCATAAATTATCAAGATTTCTTCCAAGTATATTTGATACATAAGTAGGAAGTATCTTCTTAATGAGTAATGATATTATCTAAAATAGTTAAACTTATTTCTGTTTTTACATAAATGTATTTTGTAGCTAATTTCAATAGAGGGCAAAATGAAGAAAACCCATTTAAGATAGTTTAGTCAGGTAATTAGCTAATGATGATACTTTAATTTATATATTCTAATACTATATGCCAAATTCAAAGTTGGTGTCGGCTGATCCAAGTAAGATATTTCAAACTAGCTTACCTCAGTCAAATAGCTTGAATTTTCACAGTTTTGGATGCTCGACTTGGGCTTTTTTTTGGCTGGCCCACTTGGGTCATTGTGATTGGAGATTTGATGAAAAGTTCCCATGGATTAGTTACACCAAAGATCACGTAATCTCTTACGCACATTTTTTTCAAGCCCCAAAAATCAAAGGTGCATGAGTAATAAATATGAATAATATACACCAATTTTGAATAAATGATTGTATATATTGTTTAAATAAATGAATTGAAAATGGTATTATTTTTAAACAAATAATTAAATCCGTAATTGGATCAAATTGCATAGTGATTAATTCATGTAAGGTAGTGAACAGAGGTTCATAGATGATCCCCATGAACGCTCTTATAGTGCACACAGCATCGGGTCCATGTGGATCCTATGTAATGGACATTGAAAAACTTGATCTGATTTAGATGATTTTTGGTAGACTTCATATTTAAAGATGGAAATTTTTACCGAACTCATTCGCGCGAGCCCCAAAAGCCTGTGCGCACATTATGAGCAAGGTAAGAGTGCACATGGGAGGAGGATCACTTGCAAGAAATGTTCTAAAACGACTGAGTTCAAAACTCTATTTGAGTCAAGAATCTTATGACTGAAGTTTTAGAAGAAAAAAATAAAAAATTAGAAAGACTCATAGACTCACTCAACTCAAAATTCCATTGAGTCAAGTCAACTGAGACTGACCTGAGTCATTTCAAGTTTCTAAACAATGCCTGCAAGAGAAAAATGAGAGCCAAAACACGAATGCAGACCCGAAAGAGCAAGCACGCAAACAAGTTTTTGGACAAATAATCATGCTTGCAGAAGAATAATTTCTTATATTGAGTTCGAGCGATAAACTTATATCTAGTACAACACCAGAACAAAATTCTGATTTTTTCGAACAAGACAATAGAAAATGCAGTATGATAACAAATATTGACATTTTGAATACTGCTTACAAGCTATTATTCCAACATTCATCATTCATTACTTGAATCTGAACCGTTTACTCAGTCTTCGCCAAAACCCAACGGCCTCTGCTTCTTGTTGCTCCATGGGCTCCTTAAAATTGGCATTTTCACTCAACTCTTCAAATGAATCAACAAGATTTTGAAGCCTAGCAACAAATTCAATCAAAATAGATGTGAACGTTGCCAACGACAATGCACTTGCACTTTCATATGTCTTTGATTCACCTTCATCACACACGATATCGAGGCCTAAAGAGTAACTTTTTGGCCACGGTGCCTGATTCTGGGACATCATTTCAGGAGGAGGTACTGGAGGAAGGGCAGAATTGGCACCCATGTTAGTCACATCCCAGCCCTTCGACAATGCTACTGGTCTGAGATTAAGAACTGCTTCACTCTGTGATTTAATCCCTAGCCGTTTATGATCATCTTCTTCCACCAGCCTGTCCATTGCATCTTGCAGTTTCTCCACATGTTTCCCTATCACCCAGCTCTCAGAATTAACAAGAAGGTAAGATTTTTGGTCTATTTTCTTTTGCAACTCTTCAGCTGCCTCGTGGACTTGTAAGAGGATGTCTCCTGGACTCAGTTTCTCCATCCTTTTGACTTTGTTACCAAGTTCACGCAACAATTTAGCACCTTCATTGCCCACCCTCTGCATCTCGCTACTAAATACGTGCCTCCGCTCGGGTGGAGCCTGCAGTCAATTTCAGAAGAAAAAGGAGAATGTTTAGTATGTAGTCATTGCTTGTAATAAATGACAAACCGACCACAAGAGAAGAAATACAAATATACAATCAACAAGAAAACTGGCGTGGATGAAGTTGTAGGCAACTGTTCCACTAACTCTATGCATTAGTTGTAAAAATATATTCTTATCGGCTGTAGCTTGATCCATCTTACCAGTGGATTGATTTCTACTCTGTTGTAAAGCAAGGAATGGCATGATAATACTCCAATACCAACAGAGTTAAGATAACTAGAGAGGGTAAGTAGAAGAGGCCACCATCTTGCTTGCAATGATAAGGCTATAATGGGCATCTGTTGGTGCAAGGGAGGGAGTTAATTAAGGAATTAAGAACCTATCAACCGGCTGGAAGCAATAAAACATTTCTCAATCACGTACTGAGACAAGATGGCTGTGAAGACCATGGTTTGTGAAAACCAATTGCTGAGACCTGGCACCATGAATCCTACTAAGCTCTGATTTCTCTCAAGTATGTTACATCATTTCCAATCACCAGTCTAATAGGAGAGTTTTCAGATGTCACCTTCACTTGTAACCTCGTATTTCCAGGCCCTAAAGTGGAACCAAAACACATGGAGCTTGGACACCACAGAAGAGGCAACGTGGTGATACAGTTGGTTTAGAAGCTCTCATCATGGGACAAGTCTCCTCCCTACAAGTGAACTATAGGATGTCGAAGGTGATTGAGGATCATAAGATCATCTCTCAGTCATGCTAAGAGAGGTAGTGGTAATTTCTCGATTAGCCCAAGTGGTACACTGCTTTAGGTTTGTTTGGACTTCGGCCCTATTTTGTCATTACTAGATCCTAGTCCAAATTGACCTTAGCCCCAATAGACAAGAAGACGAGGAAAAGCTATTCAAGGTAGTTTGGCATAATATATTTAGAAGATAAAAAACAACCCCATACAGAAACTCGAAAGATGACAGGGAACAAGGAGAGGAAGCCCTTCATAAACCTGGATTGAAGGAATAAAGCAGGATACAATAGTGGAGCAATAGAGCACATGGTTTCTGATAGGGTAGAATAGAAGAGTAAAACTCAACAAGTCAACTCTAGATAAAACAGTTTAGTGGCTATGATGATGATGGTGGTGAAGCATAGAGTATCTTTTTTTATCTTCCAAATTCTATGAGATAGACTACCATTATAAGATTATCCAAACAACATATGATTTGAAAGGAGTGAATTCCGTCATAACACCAAATATTGCTAATTTCAATAAGCATTTAATACAATATCAAACTCCACATAAAAGCTGCAAAGCACGAGCAAGTATAACATATAACTACACAAGCCCCTTGCATTTATTTAATAATCAGTAACAACAATAGCTACAGAACATTGTCTGTGCTTTTACACATGCATGTGAGAAAATTCTCAAGAAGAAACTTCTTTTTTCTGAAGTATTGAGAAATACTCATGAAATGGATATTCTACTAAAAAAGTTAAGATAGGCATGAAATGTATACCTGTATCTCTGAAAGTATGCATCCATGCAATGCCATGACCATGAATGCACAGTGCCTCAGAGTGCCACTTACTTTGACATAGTTCTTCCAAGGATATCTAAACATCTTATATGGGCCATGGGGAGGCTCCCAGATGGCAAAACCTTGCTGCAAAAATTGGAATTTTGAACTGACAGCAGCTCTCTTTGATTAACAGAACAGAATCAATAATACTCATACAACAAAGGCATACCAATGTTTCTTCTTGGCTTGTTGATTCCACAGCTGCCCTATAGCCGCTATACAATGGATCATCAGATTGTTGGTATGTAAGAATTTTTGAGGGAATTCTCTCATATTCAATGCATTGAAGGTACCCATTTACACAACCTACAACATATTTATGAGCATCAAGCATCTCAAAGCAGATGAGAAAGCAGGCTATGATAATTACTTATTACCTTCTAAAGACTTGGCAACAGCAAAGAAATTTTTCACCACTAAATTGTGTAGATCCTCGCCAGCCCAAATGGGATAGATGCAAATATTTATACCAAAACCAACACCAGCACCAATAGCTATGAGCAAGAAACGATTGACTGCTGTCTGGATGAATTCCCTTGTTCGATTGCCAGATACCATTACCATACAGTAAGTAAGCAAGAAAATCCGGAAGCCATATTCATATGGTTTCATTGTTGGATATTGTTTTGCGTAAGACACCAGAAAACCTGATAAGCATAAGCACCATCACACTAACAACTAAGATATGTGTCATTTTCAAAACTTCTGATGTGTGAATGAAGAAGACATCGTATTTATTGCCTGGTAGTAAAAGGTGTACCTCAGAGGAGCCTAGGTTCCAGCCCCATTTGCACTTTGCCTAACTCTAAGGTGGGCTCTATTTCACTAAGTTTGGTTTTTTTTTTCTGGAATATTTTTCAATATCAATCCTTTTCATAATAATAATTAGTTAGACAAGTTAATATTTATTCTTAGCTGTGTAATAATTCAAAACTCCAATGAATATATAATATACTTGCCTATATATAATAAATATTTATTAATAGTTTTCAAAGCCCCATTACCCATGCATTTTTGGTTCTTTAGATGAATAACATCACATTTTGTTAATATTGATGTGATAAAGGCACAAATGGAGAACGTATATATTCTAGATCAAATAAGCTTATGGTTGTGACCAAGTGTGCCCTTGCACATTGACTACTATTATTTATAGTAACTCATAAACATATATTCCAATCTTCGGTTTCTCGTGTTTTACCTCACCTATTCTGTTTTTTTTTTTTTTGGCAAATTATGAAATTAAGGGCATATAAGAAATTAGATAATGTACGTCTTAGTACAAGATTGTTTCAAAATCAATGGCAATCACTTGTCTAGGATAGTGGAATTCAAAAGACAATTGAGATCCTTTGAGTTAGGAAGCAGAGACGACTTGTTCGCCCAATTGGGAGAATTTCCATTGTCTCTTGGGGAAGCGGATGAACTAGTGTAGATTGGTGATTCGTCGGGAACATATTCAGTCAAGTCCATGGTGGACTTGGACCTCAATCAACCAGACTCCAGTGCTTCTATTCCTACTTTTGCATGGAAAGGTCTCGCCCTACCCAAGGTTCAATCGTTCATGTGGCGCGTGCTTAGGGGAAAGGTGTTAACTCGGATGGACCTCAAAAGACGGGGCTTGCTGAGATTAGAGGAGGCTTTTAGTTGCCTTCTTTGTGGCCACTCGGAGGAGGATGCAGACCACCTCTTCCATAGACTGCCCTCTCGCGAGGTATCTATGGCTCAACTTTTTGAAACTCTTTGATACATCTGGGTTTTTGATAGAACATGCGTAGGGGTAGTGGGATCATGGTTTATGTCGAGGCTTTGCCCCAGATAGAAGATCGCAGTATACAATCCTCGCCACAATTTTCTGGACCATTTGGAAAGAAATGAATTCTAGGATATTTGAAGGAAAATCCTCTGAGGCTAGCGACCTTTCCAAAGGGATAAATGGAGGTTAAGCATGTGGTTGTTATCGGGAAAGGAATATAGGGGGCTCAAACCTACCAATTCATGACATCTTGGGAGGGTTGTCTAAGTGGTGGAGTTAGGAACATTAGACATGTAGTCTCATAGTGCCCACCTCAACATGAGGTCATGAAATTCAATGTCAATGGAGCTGCGAGGGGAAAATTGGGTCCAACAAGGGTAGGAGGTGTGCTTAGGAACCATTGCGGTGTCCCATCGTTGGTCTTCACGGAGTCCGTAGGGGCTAGGGACTCAAATGAGGCGGAACTCCTTAGCATTAGGAGGACTTTGACCATTTTAAAAGACTAAGGACATGGCTCACTAGTAATTGAAGGAACTCGTCAAACACAATCAAGTGAGCCAAGGGCCTTAAACGATCTCTCTGGAGATTGATCACCATAGCAAGGGAAATTAGGGCCTAGCTTCGGATTGGATGTCTCCTTTATTCACGTCAGTCGCTCAGCAAATGGCGTTGCATATTTCCTTGCCAAAAATGGGATCAACAATTTGGCTTCAGGGGTTTTTTGTATTTGAGGAACGGGACTTGGGGATTACTTGTTTGGTTCTTGTTTACTGTAGTACCTTTGTTGTTTATTGGTCTTTGGTCTAATCCTTTTAGATCATCTCTGTTTTTATTTTTGCTTTCAGCTGTTATCTTTAGTACTTTGCCTCTTTTTTGATAAAATTCTTATGTTACCTCTCAAAAAAGAAAGAAAAAGATAATATAGCATCTGAAACCAAATCTAATGGCATCAATGAAAATTATATGGTATTATGGACAAGGGTCAAGGCCCACTATCGTATTAGTACGACATTAAAGGGGATGCATAAAATGTGATATCCAATTACAAAGGTAAGTGGGGAGCTGATTAGTTGTCTTTTCTATTTTCTATCCTTGGTAGGTCCCATGAATTTATAGGTTTTTAAACTCTAAGTTGCATGTAATTAGATCTCAAAAGGACTTAGGATTCAAATAATTAGAAGACTTTCTCCTCCCATAGTTTTCTTCACATGATTCACCTTGTTTGCTCACATACTTTCACTCCAATGTTCTGATCGATTCTTTCATTCCCTCTTTATCAATGGTTGGTCTTTCATATATACTCTTTTCTATCTTTTTATCATCTCATTTTTTTCTCTCTTCAATTCCCTCTTTCTACATCTATCCATTGTCTTTCCTTTCATGTTAACAAGGCAAATTAGGCATTCATTTGGAGGACCCAATACTTTTGCCCACACAGTTAGCAACAGAGCAAGTTCGACTTCTTATGGAACTGTGAAAGACAAAGGCATGGCATCTATCTCTCAAAAGAAATTATGCACTTTGCTGATAGGATTGAGTGGAAAAGAATAGAATTAAGAAAGATGACCATAGATAGATAGGATAAATGGCTTTTATGATGACAACGACGACGCAACGATGATGCTCATGACCTTCATAGTGTCTAAGAGAAAACCCACTGACACAACCCTTGAGCTAAATCAAAAGGTTAAATCAAAAGGTTCAATTTAAAGATGGATAATCCTTGTATGTGCCAAAATTGGCAAGCTTATATATCTTACGCCCAATCCTATTTATACTGGCAACAGCATATGCATGTTCCTTATGCACCCTATTGTGAGGTAGTTCGATGAATCACAAGGTCCCCAAATTAACATTCTATATGCTATGTGTAGTCATATTTTCATTGTAAGTTATTGAATGCCGTTTGGCTTGATTGACATAGTGATGATAGATCCAGTTCTAGTTATTTCAAACATTAGAGGGAATTCAGTTACACATAACACCAAGAAATGTCATTTGGTTGCTAATGCTATTGAAGCCAAATATGGGTAGATTGCAGGAGAAAAGCTATGTAGGTAATGGTTCAAAACAACCTATGTAACAGTTAGGATTCCTGGCTATTGTACCACAGAAAGAAGTTCAGATATGGTTCATGTATGAACAAAAATGAGTATCTCAAGGGATTATCAAGCACATTTAGGTGGGCTGTCATTTTATTTACGAGAAGAGAAGCTCAAGTATTCCATTTGTTTATTATGTCAAGAGACCTACTTGTAAACATGTTTAAGAAGCTTATTTCAAAGAACCAATTACAACAAATCATAGTCATGTAGAGCAGGATCAACCATTTACACACCAGCTTAAGAGAGTGCATAAAAATGAAGACACTGCATTTGGTGCACGACAAGGTCATTATATTTCACTATTTGGTCACGGTTGTTTGCCCATTTAGGATTTTTAACTAGGATAGCTTATACAAACTTCTATGTAAGATGATAATGCCTTGCTCTCAAGGAAAAAAAAAAATAAGAAGAGAGTTTTAAAAAATGATGATAACTTGTTTCCCAATCTTCACACACCTGATCTGTTTTTGAGAGACTCAAGCTTGCAACCACAGAGACAAGGGAAAATTGGTAGGGCATTTTATATGATTGGGCATAGAAATTGTGTAGGGAGACAATCTTTGCGTGAGTGATAATTGAACCAAATTTCATCTTTTCTTAAAAAATGCTTGAGCATACCTACAACAAAAATGCTAATAACGATCACCACTTCTTCATACTTTCCAACAAACACAGATAGTTCTGCAGCACCAAGGGCAAGTCCTCCAGCAGATAATGTCCCCAAGCCACGATTCAATCCCTTGCTAAGTGTCGCCCCTGCATATGAAATGAAAATGCCCCAAAATATAACATTCATATCCACCTTCTCAAAATATTTTTGGATGTACAATCTGACGAATGCGATAATTCAATAAAAGCAGGAATGGATGATCAAAATATTTCCTAATGACAATTATAAACTTCCCATCAACAACTTTCCAACTGATTTCATTTAAATGAACCAAATGACAACCTTGATGAAGTCCCTTTTGATTGATAATCATGATGAAATTATTAACTATAGCAAATTTTCATTAATATAGAAAAATGTAATTGAGCCAGCATACATTGTGTTTGAAGCCTAAATTACAATATTTTGATAATTAAATTTCTAATATTACCAGCCTCTATCCATTGCTTCTTGATAGTTGCTAGGTTTAGTTGTGTCAGTTACCTACATTAGGTGAAGGGTTCAAAGATTGGTGTCGCCCTTTCCTAGTTAAATTTTGAATATTGCAATATTGATGACTCCACTAAGCAAAGGCTTTTGTTTGTGTGTGTGTGTGTGTGTGTGTGTGAGAGAGAGAGAGAGAGAGAGAGAGAGATGCAAAGGTAGAAATATTTAAAGATCTCGAATTGAATATTGTTGTATACAAGTAGATGGATCATGGACTTCTGAGAGATAACTAAAGCAGAATAATCACATTGGAACAGTTAAATACTAGGGTATGGAGTAACCAGATGCATGCAGACTGCACAGATGGACAAATCATTTCTCTAAAAATGATATGTAGAAATTATATAAACCCTGAACAAAGGACATTATCATCAATCTAGACTATGCACTGCCAGAGATTGACCCAAGATGACCAAGATTGAAGATTCTAACCATCCTATGTACAAGTTTTTCTACATTCAATGTGACGTGCGCATTCTCTTTAATGGTAAATTTGGAGGATATTGATAAAGGGTTTAGTTTATTCCAATAGATTTTCGAGAAATGGAAGAATGATGATAATTTTATTGAGGAACAAGGGGATTTAAAAAAAATGGATATCCACCATATTGATAACTTTTTGAATGATGATATCGACCATCCATCAAGTTGGGTCTGGCTTACCAAAATTGGACAGCATATGTAAGTTCAACATGGATGCTAAACCGTAGGTCAACGATCATATAGTTCCTCAGTAAAAGTCTCAAATGTTAGTTGCATCTAGACAAATTTAGATATAAATGTCCAAAAGATAATCAATGTACAAAGTTTCTAACCATCCAATTCACTAGTTTTTCTATATTGAAAGTGGCCTATTTTTGGATTTTGGATTTTCCTATTTATTGTCAATTTGAAGGACACTGCTTGAAAGGGCTAGGTTTTCAGGTAGGTTAAACATAAGAAATATGAAGTTTAACTTGAAGGAGTTTTGGGGAATATAATGAGTCTCTTTGAAGAAAAGTTAAAGGGGGATGCATCTTCATTGTAATTTCTGTGCACACCTCACTTTTCATTTATATTGTGCAGTTTTTCTCCTTTGTACTCTTTTTCTTTTCTTTTTTATTTATTTTCATGAATATACATGCTACAGAGTAATTTTCAAGAGGGACCAACATTCCAGTCACCAATCTAAAGTCTAAACCATGTACTCCACACGCATACTATACACAGGTAACACATGGAAGATAATTAAAGTTAAATGATTATAATTTGAAAGCATCCAAATACAGCCTATTTCGATTTATAGCCCAAAGCACAATGGCAAGTTCTCAACAAAAAAGGTTGACAATTTAAGTGATATTACCATTTCAAAAAGATGTTGCCCATTTAATACCACTGGAAAAAAATGATACAGCTTATTTTGTCAGAACTGTCCATTACTCTCAGTAGTAAATCCAATGGTTTGAACATCTGAAAAGTATCCAAGGTATGTCCTTAGGGGATCTTAAAAACAGAAAAGGGAAAAGGGTTTAAGTCTTTATTAAAGAGTACAAAGACCTTCAATTTAAATTTGGGGGGTGGCCTTTATATGTGTTTTTGGGTGGCAGGCTCTTTGTGCCCGCTAACGTTTTTTGTTTGCATGTGTTTCCCTCTTTTTTGATAATGAAGTTACCATTAAAAAATATAGCGACTTTGGTTATAATGGACTTTGACTGGAAGGCTTTAATACGGATTATCCACATTGAAAGGCCTTTCAATGGGCTAATGCAAGATGTATATCTCCCAAAGAGGAAAATAGAAAGAAAGGGCAAAATGAAAAAAAAAAAGAGTTTGCATGATCTATAAAAACAGGACTGCCTGAATCAACACAAAGACACTGAAAGGATTTCTTTTAAAAATTCCCATTCAGTATGTCATTCATGAAACGGTCACAATGAAAATGGATACTCCATATTAAATGGTAACATCATCAAAAGTCTAGGTCTCACCAGGATTAGTTTGATAGAGCATGCTATATATTTGAGCAGAACAGAACAAGGTTTTCTCGAAGGTTAAATGGACAGGTAGTGTGATGGCTGTAATGATCATGAGGATGAGGATCATCCAAGTTACGAATGATCTGCATTAGACCCTTATATCCTTGTTCTTTGTCAAAGTTTTTTTTTTTTTAATTAATCAATCTGCCAAGAGAGTTGGCACTGATAATTTAATTTAATAAATTACTTTTGTAAGTTGCAACGTCTGTATTTGCAACAATAAGAGGACGACTTACAACTCTGGTACAAGCTCCAATATGAACATGTTAATAATGTAAGATTGCACAAATTCTGAACCTTGCAACATTTGGCTGTGAACCACGGCCTTAATTACTGTAGTCTAAACTAAATAATGATCCAAACATCCTTCCAATAAGCATATATGGTCGTAATTTACTATAAATTAGAAATTTGAAGAATGCATATATTATTCTTTTATTTTTCTTCTTACCAATGCTGAACTCGAAGATGACGACGACAGTGAGGACGGCCCAGACAGAGTACCTGCTCATATCTTTCAAGGGCTCTTTCAAGAAGATGAGCAGAGATACGAGGGTGAGAGCCAATGCCATCTTGGCGGAGAAGACAATTTTTCGAGGATCGGAATGTCCCATTTCCCAAGCTTTCACCGCAACGTCGTTCACCCATTTCCACCAATTGATGATTCCGTCGCTCAGGCGCCGGAAGCAGATGCATTTCACTTCCCTCTCTTCAAATGGATCCAAACCCAGATTCCACTCGCTTTCCTTCTGTGACAGCAGCCTCTCCTTGGTCCTCTGTTGGAAATTGTATCGAAATGATCCAATTTTTGGCATCGCCATCACCATTTTCAACTGGTTTTGGCCTCTTCCTTTTATAGATCTGGGTCTTTCACAGCGAATACAGAAATAGCATCAGAAAGCCCTCCTCCTCCTCCTCCTCCTCCTCCTTCCTGAACTATATCAGGACTCTTTTTCCTCCTCTTCCTGATCTGGGTCTCCCTGAGAGAGAATAAAAATAATATCAGAAACCCTTCCTCTCTTCCTTCTCCTTGATGAAATGGGTCTCGAGCTTCTTCGTCTTCTTCTTGATCCGGGTCTTTCGCAGAGAATATAGACAAAAAGTATCAGGAATCCATGCTCTCCTTTCACCACATCCTCCTCATTATTCTTCTCGATCTGGGTGTTTTACAGAGGGATATAAAAAATTGTCAGAAACCCATGTTTGTCTTGGAGTTTGGATTGCAATTTGGAACAGCAGATGAGGAAATAAAAATAAAACAAGTCCCACCCACGTAGACAGAGAAAGCACAATCACGACGCCGCGCAGGCAGACATGAACATAGATAATCGGATTATTTATATGAAGAAAAGAAAGAGCAAGAGATCATTTTCCAATGAAATATGTTTTCGGCGAGTAGAAGCAGTGAGTCAGTGGATCTGAGGCAGGAGAGAAGTAATCAAGCACCAATAAGCAGAAGATATGCCTACTCAAGTGGATATCAAACCACAGCTCAATCCTATTTCCTTCTTTCCTGTTGGTCTATCTAATTTGTAAACCTTTCCTGAACGATAAATGATCCAAGACCAACGGAATGATTATTACACCTTAATGGTACATAACTGATGGTGATAATGATGATTGACTTTTGGATTTTTTTAATTTAATTGATTGACATTTAATGTATCTTTATTATGATCTTACATTATATTCTACATTTCAGTGTGGATTCGTGGAGAACTATTGACAGTTCCACTTGAGTTCAACTACCGTAGATTTGAAATATTATATTTTGATGGGGTAAGTGCAATATCTATTTATGTTTTCAAATTTTAATTCTATCTAATAATAAAATTTACTATTATAGAAAATTATTCAATTTACTCTCGAATTATACTCTTTTATATTATGTAATGACGTGACAAGATATTTGATTGATTTCATAATCAACTTTTAAAATTTTAAACAATTGTATTTTATCATATCGACACGAGACTGTAAAATGTATAGTTTAATACTTTTATTATGGTATAGATACATTGGATTCACATTAAATAGACTAGAGACAGTTTCTTAAATTCAAATATAAAATTCAACTAAAATTAATGAAATAAATAACTTAGATTGTGACGATGATATCAACACGTTTATAAAAAAAAGATTGGAGTTAAATCGGATAAAAAGCATCTAATTAGATCATTATCATTACAAGCATTGAATTAATATGATTGGTTTGAATAACTATAAAGGTCTATTATGAAAAAAAAATGCAATCACTAATCAAGACAATTATTTTACCATTACACTTGTTAATTTTGATCTTTGGAAAGATCATGTCAGTTATATAGATAAAAGTTTATAGTTAATCACTTTGTTAATTGTGGGGGTGTTGATAGCATGACATATTTGTTGAAAGCCATGAGCAATCTGCACCAACCATTCATGGTTTGTGGATCACCATTACTGGACTTTTCTTTATATTATATATTTATTTTCCTCCAATATAATGGAGTCATGACTCAATTTTCAGATGTATAATATTTAATGATGAATGGGAAAGAATGAATAATATTTAAAGACTTTGTAATTTTTTATTTATTTTATTCCGCAATCGAAAACCTAAGATTTAATTTTATTGGGGAATTAAACCATTTCCTAAAACTAATTTAATTTACAAACTAAGTCATAAAAATATGGCCGTCCATTTAGACACCACGTTTTTTTTTGTCCCAAACACCAGTTTCCTGATTTTGAGGGGAAATTACCATTTTGCTCTCGTATTTTATCCTTCAGACGATTTTTCTTTTGATTTTCAATTCCTCGAAGGATTCGAATGAATGTTATGCACCTACAGTCAGTAAAATATCTTTTAAACTTTTAAAGTTATTTTTTAAGCACTGTGTATTTCTAAAATTTTTCAAATTAAATATCAGACTAATTAAGATCATTTGATAAAAATACTTTAAACTTTAAGGTCTTTTGACATTCCAAAATACTTAAAACACAATGTTTTACAAATAAGGGTATCCCTCAGCTGTGTCAAAAATATATTTGGGAGTGTCAAAAGACCTTGAAGTCTCAAAGTATTTTTATGGTTATCGTAATTAGCTGGATATTTAATTTGAAATTTTTTGAAAATACACAATGCTTAAAAAATAACTTTAAAGTTTTAAAGGAATTTTATTATTTAAAAAATTATTTTTTAAGCACTGTGTATTTTCAAAATTTCTCAAATTAAATATCGACTAATTACGATAACCTAATAAAAATACTTTAAACTTAAAGGTCTTTTGACACTCCCAAATATATTTTTGACACAGTTGAGGGATAATCTTATTTGTAAAACACTGTGTTTTAAGTATTTTGGAGTCAAAAGACCTTAAAATTTTAAAGTATTTTATCAGATTATCTTAATTAGTCTAGATATTTAATTTAAAAATTAAATAATTTTAAAATTTTAAAATATATTTTACTGTTTAAAAATTTTAAAAGATATTTTACTATAGCATAACATGATAGATGATTCGATTGTCAAGTAAAAAAAAAATCGTCAGAACGATAAAAGGCATAAAGGTAAAATAGTAATTTTTTTTAAAATTCGAAACTCGTGTCCGGTGAAAACTAAATGGACGGCCAAAAATATTTGATTTTAGTCGTACTAGCTTTATCCAATATTTTTCTGTTATTTTGACTTTTCCTCCACATAAGACATGCAGAGAGAGGGAGGGGTGGGCCATAGAGATCAGTGGTACCTAAAAGTTGCAAAGCACTTTACTAAATTAGGTAACCACGTTGCCACCCTCAAATTTATATTATACATAAGAGTCCCACTAAAATTAATCTTACTTTACAGATGCTTATCTTTTCAGATTCCTCTTACCTAAAATGATGTCTATATTCAGATTTAAATAAAATCCTGAATTAAAATTAAAATTATTTAATTTAGTTTAAGACTATTAAATAAAAAAAATTATCCACACTGAAAAACTAATATATACATGTTATTGGTATGCATTAAGATTGTGACACCCGTTGCCTACAGCTCACCTAAGTGTGTGGGAAAGAATCTCAAATGGCTCAGGAAAGTGATGAGGAAAGGGACTATATGAGACGGGAGTGCCCTCTTTCCGTGAGAGGCGTTGCCCTCTTTCCGTGAGAGGCGGCTCGGAGTTCGTGAGATCCACAAATAAAATCAAAATCGTGCGGGTTAGGGAACCCAAAACAGACAATATATTGTCGAGTTAATCGAGTAGTTACAAAGATAAACTAGAAAATTGAGATCTATTAAACTAATCCGTGCTACATCTCTAGCCAACATGATTTGAAACTTTATATTATTTATATTTATAAAATTAAATAATATATTATATTTTATATGTACATTTAAATTAATAAAAAAATCATTTGTTGTTCACGAGTGATAATCTATTTAAGGCCTTTAGATGACATCCTCTCCTCCTTGCACACATCTATCATTCAATTTGTATTTGTATTCAATTGAAAGTGTATAGGGAGACTTAGGAGTTCTAAAGGACTTGGGTCACTCCACCTAACAGACTAGTCTTTTGAGCTGGAAGCCCAAGTCCTAACAAGTGGTATCAGAGACAAGTCTCACGCTACCTCATGTGGGCTCAGGAGATTCCCCAGGCGAATGGGAATGGCCGGCGGCGAGAGGTCTCATTCGAGGGGGATTGTTGGGGTTGCTGCGAACGAGTCTCACATTGGAAATGTAGAGGGAAATCTAGGGATTTATAAGGTACTTGGGTTACTCCACCTAACAGGCTAGTCTTTTGAGGTGGAAGTCCAAGTCTTAACAAGTGGTATCAGAGACAGGTCTTAGGTTACCTCATATGGGCTTAAGAGATTTTCCAGGCGAATGGGAATGACTGACGTCGCTGTATGCGTCAGAGGGCCTCGTTCGAGGAGAGATTGCTGGGGCTACTTCGAATGAGTCCCACGTTGAAAGTGTAGAGAGATTTACGGATTTATAAAGGACTTGGATCACTCTACCTAACCGACTAGTCTTTTGGCTAGAAGCCCAAGTCCTAACCGATCTCACCATTAAATTAAATATCCATTCAAAATTGATCTTGAACTTCTAAAAATTATGACTTTTCACATCAATAAATTTGATCTTTATAAAAAATATCATATTCTTAAGAAACCCATGAATATAATGGTAACTATTATTTATGAGATCGTAGCACAAGAAACCAAATCTTAAATTAAAAATATTCTTATAAATAAAGGAAGCTATCTAACTCTATCTGTCTTCATATATGAGTTTTAATTAGTATTATAGAATTTTAGAGGTCCAATCAGCATCACATTGCATCTATCTGAGGTCCAGATCCAATAGGCCGATCTGTCATCCTTCCAGGGAATGGGAAGGATTCTCAAGCCTCACAAAATTCCTCATTTGGTCCCCATTATTACATGCAGGTAGGGCCCAACTTTGGGCCATTTATACTTCATTTTCCTATATTGCTATAAAATATTGTCCACATTATGTCAGTGATATTAAATTATTAATAATTGAATTTATATTTTATGAATTTAAGTTGTAAATATACTACAATTTGATAATTGAATAAGTCAAAAGAGTTAGAATGACGGTTAAGAATCCACAGCACAAAGTAGGAGTCTTTAATTCGATTTCCACTCTACTTCAAAGGTTACTTCTCATAGAGTTACCCAGTGTATGTGGATAGAGAGATCTGCACGTGTCTTTAGGATTAGTCGAGTGTTTTAAAAAGCTTGAACAACTTAGTCATAAAAAATTAATAGAATATTAGAATTTTGATAATATAGTGTGCTGAGTTTATTTTATAGAATATACTTTAGGATTTTAAAGATTCAATTTTATTAATATTGTAAAATCATGGATTAGATTAATTGATTGTGTAATTAAGGTTTAGGTCACGAATTAACTTATGGGGTTTGGTGGTGGGACATGGGAGGCGAGGAGAGGGGCAAGTTCATGGTATGTCTTATTTGCCTAAAGTCTTTAAATTATTATTTGAAGATTAGACTTAAAAAAAATTAAAATAGTTTAATGTATTGAATACTTTTAAACTTTAGATTTAATGAGAATTACAACAATCATATTTATAATTTTGAATCAAGTGAACAATTAAGACAACTCTACCACCATAGTAAGACTGTAATATATTATACATATTTATCATTGGATTATTTCAAGACATTATTAGATCTTTTAACACATTTTAGGAACAACACCTTCTTTTATTTTTTTAGTAAAAAAGTAGCTTTAATTTGTTAAGTCATATTTCTTCAGTTCTATGTAGCTACAATATTTACTTAATAAATATTTTAGAATATTTGATATTTTAATCCAAGCCCCAATTTACCCCAAGATAACCCAAGCCCAAATAAGACCAAATATTCAGTTTCAGATTGGCTTAAAAATTGGGCCAACTTGAGCCTGATCCTGGCCTAGGGCTCTATTATCACAAATGGGCATAGGCCCAAAAGGCTAAGCCGTGCATTGCCCAGGTTGGGCAAAACATTTGTGAGGCAGAATGATCGATGACTCGAGCTTAAGCATTTTTCAGTATTCAGACATAATAAAAATGCAACTTAGAAGAAAATGACTTTAAATCAATTCAAACCATAATTAAAATTCATTATATCGGATAAGTAGAATATTTTTTAATTTTTTTTTTTTAATTCTAATTGTGATAGAAGCTCTAGAATAAGGTTTAATAAGTCAAGTTTTAATAGGTGACTTGGGTTCATAGATCTGATTTTGGCATTCTTCTCATGACAAAATTGATACACTAAATGCGATGCCCTATACTATGTTCCCACTCGATCAACGAGATCTTGAAAAATTAAAAAGAGTTGAAGTAATGAGTAGGAATCCACCTCACAAAGTGAGAGTGTTGAGTTCGATTCAATCTATCTCAAAAAGTCAGTTCCGATAGAGTTACCCTTGTATGTGGATAACAAATGCTTGCACATGTCTCGAAGATTAATCTAGTGTCTCGGAGACTGAATATCTTAGTCATAAAAAATTATATTACTGCATTGAATAATTTATGAAGCTATTAATCACTATTTGCATTTAAAAAAAGAAAGAAAGAAAAAGACATTATAATTATTTTCCGAATAGAATGTACACAGGAAGCCCTTTATCCATTTTGATCACACAAGCACAACAAATTTACACTGCTAATGCTGTCACATAAACAACCTAGTGACTATAGTTTTCAAGTACATCCTTATGTTTGTGATGGATATAGAAATCAAATTGAAATGATAGAATGTCTCAATCACAAGATGTGTCTGAAACATTAGTCAGCCAAGACCCCCAACTAAACTTGTATTAGCTCTACTAAGCTATCAACCCTAGAATCTATATAAATACCCTCTTTTATTAACATAAAAAAAAAATTATCCATGGTAATAACCATCTTTCATCTCTAATAAGTTTCAACCTCTGTCTTCTTCCGTTTATGAAACCCAAAATACTCAGTTCTGTTGAGACTCATTGATGATTTTTTTTAAAAAAATTGATTTTATATTTTCCATCACTATCACAAGCCTTTTGTGTATTGATTAGGCCTCTTAACAATTGATATTTGAGAAGATTCTTGTCCCATGTTTGAACTCAAATTTGAAATAAGGTTTACACTTCTATAAATTGGTTTGAGCTTGAATTTGATCAAATTTCCAAACTCAACCCTAGGCTCAGGCAAGCGCAAAACCTAATGTGCCGCTCGAGTTGCAACCCTAACTACTGCTTTTGGGTTCAGTTGCACTGAAATGAAGATAAAAATGACATGTTAGTGCAAATCTATAGTCAGAATAAGTGTATAAGATTTTAATTGTGATCATTGGAAATTTTGTTCAAACATTAGTTAGACTTGATCTAAGTCAAGCAAGTGAACTTGCAATGACATGGTTGAGTCAACAAAATTTTCAAGCCCGTCTTCGGATCTGGTTGATAATTTTCACAAACAAAAGTGTAAATAGATTATCTATTTTATTTTCGAACTTCATTTCTATTTTTTTTATCGAAACACTCAACTACTCTATCAGAAGAAATTTGCTTTTTATTCTTTTTTATGGCAATAAATATTGAATCAATGCTACTCCAATAAACTACTTTGATAACAAAAATCACACAGTTATTAAGTAAAGATTGCTATATCCACATAAGTGTAGCTCAATTGGTTGCCTCCCGCCTCAGGAAGTGCGAGGTTGTGGGTTCGAGCTCCCATGATCTAACCTTGGTGTGCCATAGGGGTAATGGGTTCACTCGTGGAGGTTTTTTGCTGGGTATTCCACGTTTTTCACATGCAAATTAAAAAAAAATATTGCTATATAAGTCATATTATAATGCATATGAGAGAGAGTGGGAGAGAGAGAATGATATGGTAAGTAAAGCAACATAAGATTTAGATCTCTTTAAATATCACTATCTTCTAAAGCAACCTAAGATTTATATTCCTTCAAATATCTTATACTCTTAAGGGGCTGAACATGTCCATATAAAACACAAGTTGCAGGTGAAAGGGATATATTTTTTTAACTCACTGAGCTCACACTCCCTCTCTAAGACTGAGGTGTTCTAAATACCACCAAATGACACAACAAAGATGTCATGTTAAGAATCAAAGTGTGGTCATATATTATAGAAAAATGCTTATAAGATTCATTTAGTGCCTGGATTCTTAGGCATAATATCCAAACCAAAAATCTTTGGTGTCAGTAGCTTCAATTGTAATATCTACATTGATCTACATTGGAACCAACATATCTGCAGATAGGTTACTTCAAAATATTTGTAGGTCTCATGGAAGTGTATACCTAGTTTCTTCCTGATAATATTCTTAATGTAGAGTTAAAGATAGATATAAAGAAAATAGTATGATTGATTCTTCAGTATTATATTCATTATCACAGTCAAAATCTTATTTTACTTCTTCATTTGACTTTATCATAAATTAAACGGCATGTCATTTCATTATCTATCATGTATTCCTTCACGGTCTGAAGTACTTTTAACAACATCATTTTTAAACCCTTTATTTCATTAAATTGGAGTTATCATTTGTATTTAAATTTAACAAATTATTTTTTTTGTTGAAAACCTTTTAATTTATAGAACTTGAGTAGACAATCTTCAAACTATTTTTGAATACGTATTATTCTCATTTTTTTTATATAACATAGGTATTCTCACCACACATTAGAGGAGAGACTAATCGCATGAGTATATGTAAACCTTCTTATCCACACACATACCAGTGAAGTTGACTCCATTAGGAGTGATTCAAAAGAGTTGAGCATAAATTGAACTCAAAATCTCACTTCATGAGGTGGACGTCTTGACCATCAGGCCAACCCCCAATCGTATTGTTCTTGTCTTTTAATTGACATCCTCTTCTATTCATAACACTTGACTAGACAATCTTCAAATTATTTTTGAATACTCTAAACAAAATTTTAACAAATACAATATTACGGTATTGTTCTCTTCTTCTTCTTTTTTTACATGTGTATTCTCACCTCCACGTTAGAGGAGAGAGTAATTGCATGACAATGTATAAATCTTCCTGTCCATGGACACTTGTTAAATCAATAGAGAATAATCCTATGAAAATTGACATAAAGGAATTGAAAGTGAATGGAATTCAAATTCTCACTTTATGAGAGGGAAGTCTTGACATGTCACGCAACCCCAATCGGGATTATTCTAATCTTTTGATTAAGATAGATTGCAATGATGGTGAAATATCTATAGAACGAAGATTTTTTTAGGAGTGCAATGTCATCTATACACGTGGCAGGGACAAGTTGGTCTTGGGATCCTTCACGTGGTGGGCCTTCTGACTCTTAATGAAAAACTCTGAGGAGTGGTGACAATAATGTGAAATTATCTTTTCAAGTGCCCACCATTGCAAATGCTGTCTTGAAATGGATGATGAACATCAAAGATAAAGACAAGAGAAGACGAACATCAAAGATCTTGTGATCTTGCTCAACAAATTTCCTTTTTCCTTTCTTCATTGCACTATAAATCTATTCAATCCTATTCAATCTCCACCCTTCTTTGCTCCTCTCTCACACACTAAGTAACCCTTTATACTAAACTACAGCAGAAGAAGAACCCAATAACATGCCTCTTCAGAGAATCACACTGAATGAAGCACTGAAAAGGTTTCACCTGAAAAAATCATCAATCAATATACTTGGAAGATGCAAATTCGAGTCGCCTTCTCCTACGAGCACTCTCAACTTCGACGATGAAGAAGACATTGTCCCTCGCGACATACCCAAGGGTTTCTTTGCTATGTATGTTGGTAAGGAGTTGAAGAGATATGTGATCCCTGTAATGTATCTGAAGCACCATGTTTTTGAGGCTCTCCTAAATCAAGCTGAAGAAGAGTATGGTTACTGCAGCAATGGCGCGATAAGGTTGCCGTGCGACACCGTCTTCTTCGATCGCCTTCTTTGGCTGCTTGATAGAGAAGATCCTTCAGTGAAGAGGTTGGAGGTGGAGGAACTGCTGAATTTCTACCAGTGAGAGGAGGGCTTTTCCTAGCCCGTTAAGTAAACCATCGGTCCTTAATTGATGTGAATAATGTTGGGTTTCTTCAACTTGTTTAATTAAGAATGTTGCATGTATTTCTCCACTCTCTTTTGGGTTAGTCTTGAGAACTAGATAGCAACTTGGTGATTCAAACTATTGAGAATTTTAGTTTTTCTTTAAGGAATTTTAGCTTGTTAAGTAAAGAATGTTCTTTTTTTTCAGAAATTTGATAAAAATATCAGTATTTTTCATAACATTTCACTAAGTGATGACAAGTCTGATGATAAAAAATAGGGTTCTCTCCTTCCATTCTCATTCACTAAGTCATGTAAGATTTTCTCAAATTGCACTGTTTGTAGTCTACATCTTTTACCAGGTTAAAATTGTTGTTGAGTTGGGTTCCAGCCCAAAAAAACTAGTCTGATAGGTGGAGTTGTCCAGCCTTATAACTCTCTATTTCTCCCATTTTCCAACCGATGTGGGACTCATTTGCAGCCCCAACAACAGTTTCTTCCGTCAAGCGACAAATTCATTGAAAAGGGTCCTTTGATAAAGTCACATCCAAAGGCAAAAGAAGGCTTCATTGGTGGAGGTCTTCTTCCATGTTTACGAGAATAGTGAAGAAAAAGATTACTCTTTTACTGTTCATTATAATGTGTGATCTTAATGATAAATATATTGAATTCAGCGATGAAAATTACTTAGATTGATGTTTAGAAGACTCTTCTTAACCATTCATTCAGTTCATCGATGCAGGTGTAATGGTCGCCCGTATCAATGAACCGATTTTTTTACCCTAGATCAATATAGAGGTGGACAGGTTGAATAGAATCTTGATCAATTCACATTCTTACAGGAGTGTTCTAAGTTTCTGACTCTTTACCACTATAAGTTTAAGTTCCCACCTCTTAGACTCTTATACAGTGGTTAGGCAAGATTCTGTTTGTATACTTGGTTTACTTAGACGGAAGAGTCAACTCAGCTGAACAGAATTTATGTGAAATTAGATGGCTGAGAATAATCAAATCGACTTACCCAAAATTAATTATTAGTTAGTCAACTTAAGCTCATCTGCTTAAATTGCCATTCAAACTTAAAGTAATGTCTCATAACTTAGTGATTAATTGAGTTAAAATTATTAATATAATTAATATTAGTGAGGTGAGTGAAAAAGTTTTACCCATGAGGTGCAGATATTTGATTTTTGGACACGGATATTATTTAGACTCATTTTCAAATAAGTAAAAAGGCAAAACTGAGACTTGAGAAATAAGAAAGAAAGAGAACCCCAAATAGAGTTATTTATGTTCGCTCATCAAATAAGGTGATGATGGGTTGATGAAATGATCAATATATTGTTCACTGGAAATCATGGAAATTGAATTGATCAAATCATGTTTTAAAGATCATCAAGTTTAGAGATAAAAAAAATAAATTTTGAAAATGAAAAAAAAATAATTTGATCAATCTAATCATAGCGATTTTGGATAGACAACGTCTTGAATGAAATACTATTCTAACGGACCTGGTACCACTCTATTTCATGAACCTTATGTCTAAGAGCATGTGATAATGGATTGAACATCTCCTCGTGGAGTTTGAATGACTGCAGGTGACATGCTATAGACAAATTCACACGTGAACTTCACACGCGCGTGTCCGAAAGATTTCCTGCATTATCATTATCCATTTTCAATGCGCCATTTGTCAATTTTTTTTTTTGTTTATTACTTTTAAAAACGTATTAATGAAAGTTGTGAAAAAAAAAATACAATAGCTGCATAATTATTTTTTCATCTTTGAACCCAACACAGTTTTCAACTTGGGTTGCATTTGATTAAGTAAATTAATAATTTTAAAAAGGAATATTTTTAATGATATTTTAAATAAAATTATTAGAGACAGTAACATGCATGTTTCACTCCAATCTACTGCACTAGAAAATTTAATTGTAGATTGTAAATGTATTTAGTTTCAAATATTATTTAAATGCCTTGCATTTATTGTCGCAAAAGAAATATAGATGTAAAATATGTCAAAAAATAAAAATCAATTCTTTTAAAAACTAATGCCATGAAATAATATATAATTATACGTTGTAGACCGACAACATATGGACTTACGGGTGCATCAAGTTGGGTTGGGTTGAGTCCAAACTTTCAATCCTAACCCAAGCCATTTTTTAATTAATATTAACAAATTTAACCCTAGCCCTACCCTAATTTAAATTATCATGATCAGGGAATGAAATCTCAGCCGATATATGCATTATATTAGCCAAATTAAAGAAATATCACTTGAAGTAATTTTTTTTTTTAAAAAAAAAACAATTTTCGATTGTGGGTCCAGGATTATATCGGCTGATATTTGAAATATCGGTAAATATTTATATTTTTCATTTTTTCTAAAAACAATCTTTTTTCATTTTCTTTTTTTTAAAAAAAAAAAAAACTCAGTTTATTTTTTAACAAAATAGCCACCGAGATTGAAAAAAAAAAATTGACGATAGAGAAACTGTCACGGCCGATATCTCAGCCGAGACCGAGATCTCGCCGATATGGAATACTGCCCGAGATCTCGGTTTGGGCGATATTTGGACCTCTGATCCTGACGCAAAACCCAAATTCTGGTTTGGGCTGAACCGGCAGAGTTGAACACTTAGGTCCATAGGTAGTGTTCCTATTGAGCCCAATATAATTAGCAGAGCTACTCCTTGCTCAGCTTGGGTTGCATTAACTATTGAGGCCTGGGGTCCAGGTCTAGCTGACTCATGGTTCCAGCAAGCTAGGTTCAAAACTTCAAATCTTTCCACTATGTTGTGGGCTGGGTCCAGGGCCTGGATTTTTAGTCATGACTAATCTATTGGCCCATCCACTTGCACCTATGTGAACATGAATTTTGGAAATCGCATGATTTACAAACTAAACAAATTCGTTTTTAATTGATAAGGGTTGTCAGAGAAAATGCAGGAAAAAAATTAATCTATGTTTTAATTGTACTTTCTAAGACCATTAGCTGGTACTTCCTACCTAAACTCGAAAAATCAAACATATTATCCATTTATAATTTACTGATCAATGGTTAATGAACAAGTTCTGTAACATAGATAGAAAAGCCATCAACGTGGGATTACACTCGTTTGAAGGGCTGCAAAGGAGATGGGCTGGGCTTGATTTAGCTTCTCGTAATTCAAGCACTTCTCAGTGTTACTGACATGAAACAGGCCCAGTCGAGCCTGCTGGGCTCAATCAGCCAATTATCTGGGTTTGAGCTAACCGCCTAACCCAGGCAGGGCGTCAAATCAATTTCATCCTAAAAATAGACCCTATTCAAATAGATAAGGACCTAGTCTCTATGCTTTTGAGGCCCTAATGAGCCCAAAAATAATTTTGATACCTGGCCCAGTTTAGGCCCCAAGGCCCAATTTGGTATTTATTAAAGTAAGATGATAGATGCAATATAATGTAATGAACATAAAATAATGGTCATACAATTTTTAGAGGAATGATCCTATGCTGGCATTTTAATGGTAAAGATGACATCTAATGGTATAATTTGAGACATGTGAGGTCCACTTATTAAAGTCATTGAGCTCAATCTAAACCAGTCATCAATTGAACCCAGGCAGATACTTGGGCCTGTCAAATTAAATTAGGCCAGGCCTTTGACCCTAGCTGATAGATGGCCTAGCTTGGCCCATCAACCTAGTTGTACTACCTCAATGACTAGATGAACTTTCAAAGTTGTAGACATGGAATTACTGTTACAATGGTCTTAAACTAAGTGAAAACTTCTCACTTGTTCGAGCTCCCAGGTTTCAAAACTCAGATATGCATCAGTCGAGGGGTATTAAGTTCTTAGAAAGGATACCGGTAGGCCACGATCGCCGGAGTCGGCAATATCACCGCTGTTTTGTATGTCTTGTGATGTTTAGTCATCTTTTCTATAGATCTATCAAAGTCGCTAATTGATTACTCAAGAAAATACAAAAGAACATTTTCATAAAAAGGAAAATTGTATGCTAAGTAGGGCCAAATCAGGCCTCTCTGCATTGAGTTAGCCTAACTCGAGGGATTCTCTTGATTTTCTGCAAAATAGAGTTGCATCTCTTGCTTGTTGTGTAGTCTTCCCTGTACAGAAAATTCAAAACTCATACATGACTCAAATTTTATTGAATTAATAAAACTCGACAAGTTTTTTAAAATGATTTAAAAAGTTAATAAGAACTCACCAGCATATTTGACTTGAAATCTTAGCGAGATTGTTGGGCAGTCGAACGAGTCCCACATCGATTAGTGAAGAAGAAGATCTGGAATATATATTGACTTGGATCACTCCCCTTGATGGGCTACAGTTTTGGATTGGATATCAGTTCTAAGCTAAATCATATGGTATTAGACATTTAGAGCTATATTTCAAGCTGCTGTATGTAGACTCAAAAGATCCTCTAGTCGAATGAGATGACCGACAACGTTCTATCTGTCGAAGAGCTTTGTTCGAGGGAGGGATTGTTGGGCGGCAAAATGAGTCCCACATCGGTTAGTGAAGAGGAGATCTGGAATGTATATTAGACTTGGATCACTCTATCTAATGAAATATATATCCAGTTCTAAGTTCTAACAAGCATGTCCCACTCATGAGGCCAGAGGCAACTAATTGAACTACACCCATGTGAGTAAATTCTTATATTTTTTATGGCATCTTAGGCAAGAATGAGATTATCTTAGACCTGACAAAATCTGATTCGATGTGATTATTTGACCAAACTTGAACCCACTAGTTTTGATAAATGGCCTAATCTAGTCTAACCCATTTAATAGATTACCCAAACCCATCTATAAATAAGTAGATCCGACCCAAATATGAACATAAATGAGTAAATCTGATTGATTCAATTATTGTCACGTCTATATGCATCACATTCAATCATATAAGTTCTAAACCCATATAGTCTAATTTTTTAACCAATTTTTTTTTAAGTGAACCTGATATTCAAGTATAATCAATTAAACATATCTATGTCCAACATTATTGGTGGGTTTTAAATAAAGGTGCATATGAAAACCCAATATCATGCACTCAAAATGTCTTTAAAATATTATAAATATAAAATTACATATTTTGAAATTTCAGAAATAACAACTTTTAAAAGAATTTGGAATTGCAAATTTTTTAGAACTTTTGGAATTTGAAAATTTTAGATAAAACAAACAATGGATTTTAAGAACAATCCGTCAAATCCCACCTCCAAATTTTGAATACCAAACAAGCCCTAAGAGACATGGAGAAATTTCAGACAGAAAAGCATGAAGAAACTCTAGCCAAGGCTAATACCTTTTTCATTTTTTTTTCTACTATGTAGTGATGCATGAGGGGTAAAATGAGAATTTATGTATAAATTTGGTGCACCGTGAAAAATTCTCACCGTGCAAAAATCAGTACACACTTTTAAAGTCAAACTTGGGAGAGTAGGAAACAAGGCATATGTCATATATACTAGTTAAAGTTGACGGTAAAAAAATTGAGTTTACTTAGATATCGGCCTATAACTCTCTCTCCTATTTTTTATTTTTAAATCTCGGTGTGTATCGACCGATATCGATGAGATCTCAGCTGATATTCGCTAGTTCAGTCGATACAATGCGTATTGGCTGAGATATCTCGATGTTCGATACACACTGTATCAGTCGAGATTTATACCCTTGGTTAAAGTACAAGGCACAATTAAGGCGTCACAATGTCTCAGAGCTTAAAGTTCAAAGTACATCTATGGACGGTAGATTTAATTTTGCTATATGACCTTATTTAGATCTTCAAAATGTGTGTATATTTATGTTCTTTTGTATTAATATTAACAAAATACAACTAATAACTATCTGAAAAATTAAAATGTATTGGCAACTAAACTTCCAGACATACTTTGTAGGCATATACAAAAGAGCTCACATCACTGCAAGTAGGACAGCAAAGAAGAGGGTAGAGCTAAAGGTCGACCACAAAATGTAGGATATCCTGTGATTGGGGAAGAATTTTTTGGCTGTCGATAGCATTCAACAGTTTTAGGTCAGTCCATCTGCGATGGGTCCAGTTGCAAAAGTTTCATTCAGGGGTAATAATCTCGATACGTATATCTCGGTTTCTAAAGGCTTAATATCTCGGCAGATACGATATGTATCGGCCTATTTTAGTGATTTTTGTAAAAAAAAAGAGAGAAATATATAGGCCCATATCGGATATATCTAGTTCATCAGTCCATGACAATAAACTTTACATATTAGCGTGCCTTGTCTTGGATTTTCTGACAAACATAAGATAGATAAGCTATACACATAGTAAGAAACTCAAAAAAATCTAAGAATATTGGTTTAAATTAACTTAACTCAATGTCGTTTTTAGTTGAGTGAATAAAAAAAATTAAAAGTTTATTTTAACTCATATGGGATAATTTTACTGACAGCTATTTTGACTCAGGAATCAGAGGTCCCAAGTTCAAGTTCTATAATCACCCGATGTACATGACTTGTAGAAACTGCGTGCATTTGGAGTTTTAGCCAATGCCTTTGTACTCGAAAAGAGGTGGAGGCTTAAGATTCTCTGTTGTCGAAAAAATAAAAAATAAAAACTTTCCTTTTCAAGTAAAATCTAAAAATTCAATAAAATTTAAAGTCAGTCTTAAATCTAAGTTTTTAATCTATGTCTATACATTTCAATTGTGATATTGAAGTGAAAAGATTGTAGATATACAATTATTTGAACAATAACATGAGGAGTCTTAATATTTTGCTTGGCTGAAGAGATGTGGATACAAAATTATGTAGACTGAATTATAAGAATTAAAGAGAAGGGTCGAAAAACAATTTTCATGGAAGGTGGAATTCAAGGTATATGATGCAACCCACAAACTAACCATGGTTCGATGCAATATATGACTCAAGATCCAACCCAAACACAACCCATGATCCGCTATTTGACCCGTGACCCACATCATGATCTTCACTATCCAACACATGACTCAACCAATCTAACTCTTGCCTCATAATCAACTTAACTAAATTTATAAATCAATCCATGACTTGAAATCCAATTGATGGTCAAACTTAACTAAACATAATATCTATAATTCGTTATTCAAATGAACTATTCATTTTATTTGAGATACTAAAAAAAGATATTTGTCTTGTTTTTCAAATGAAATATTCATTTTATTTAACTTATATCAAATATTCATATATATATATATATATATATATTTGACAAAATTGATTATTTTAATTTATATAAATAATTATTTTTAAATTTTATATAGTAATTTAATCACAGAAACTTGATGACAAAAATTTCGTCACCTTATACTGGATTTTGAAGTCCACGATCGTCACTTTTGTCAAGGTGAGTATTTTCAAAGTTTCAAGTTTCAACCAATGAATAGGAGACAGCAAATAAGATATTTTTCATCCTTAATTATTCAAGGCAATTTGTGTAAACTGGTTATATATTTAAAGTTGTTTTTTGGCATCTAATAATATATTTTTCGGCTTGTGAGATTTATCTATATATCAAATAAAATAAAAATATATACAGCTGCAGTTGTAATTATTTTTTTTATAATTGCAAATTTACTCTATCTAGATTTATAATTGTAAAATACAAAATCAAAAGATTTTTTTTTTTAAAAAACATCATATCCTATAAACATAGAATAAAACAACCCTGAGAGGTTAGCTTGACATTCAATTCCCATCTTATTTGTGGGACCTGGGAAGTATTGGGAGCCACTCCCCTTAATTCTGTATCCAGTGTGTGCAGATTAGAAAGTTTACACATGTCTCAAAGATTAGTGAAGTGGGACACGTAGAAATTCAGATGTGGCACTTTGTCTTAAAAAAAAATGGTGCCCCCATATAGGCACCCGACTTTTCTGCTTCTACACACCCGATTTCAAAAAATTGGATGAAATTATCATTCAACCCCTCCGTGTTCTATTCATTCAAACGAATTGTCAGTTCATTTTCAGTTCGTTCAGATGAATGTACTCATCCGAACGAACAAATCAGCGTAGTTTCAGTTCGTTCGGATGAGTGTTCATTCGTTCGAATGAACAGTTTGGTTCATTCGAATGAATGAGTCGAATTTTGTGAAGGATTGCCATATATATGTTCATTCGTTCGAATGAACACTCATTCAAAGGAACGAAAATTACATTATGGTGTTCGTTCGAATGAGTACTGTTGTGCAAATTTTAAATTTATAATTACTCGCAAGCGCACGAATCGAATTGGAGTATAGAGATATGCAAGTGCGAGGTCGAACCCACAGGGACTTAGTTTAGAATGAACGGGAAAACAAATTAAAAAGCCTAATATTTTAACCTTAACCTATTTAACAATTTTTCATGAGAATTATTGAATTGAAATTGCAAAATTAATTAAAACAACTAAAAATGGAGATTAAATCAAGTGAGAGAAATTACTAAGGTATCAGATTCTACCACAATTAAATCCAGAATCTTCTAATTATTTATTTATTAATTCTCAATTTTTAAAGATTTAAACATATAAGTTCATTAATATGGTGTTCAAAAATCAGATTTTCCTTCGCTTTTAAAAATATAATTCCTAAACATTTAATATATCCAATTTGAATTTAAAAGACAATGGATCAAAGAAAATAAATTAAGCATCCAATATATCTAATTAAATTGAAAAACATTAAATCAAAGAAATCTTCCTTTTTAATTAAAATGCCAAGCCTTTGATTAATTAAAGAATAGTATTAACTACCAAAAAACATGATATTAATGGTGAAAATAATGAATATTTAATTAATCTAATGAAATCAAAATCATTAAATAATAAACACACATATATGAGAATCAATAAATAAATAACTGAAAAATTATTTCATTAATAGAGCTTCCTCTTCAACCTCAGTACAAAATTTAGAACAACATAATGAAATTAAAAATAAAAAAGATTGAAAAATTATAACCCATTATGAAATCGGAGATCCTAAGCCTCTTGCCTCAAGCCCTCTGTGAGCCGAGCCTCTCTACTGTCTCTCCCGTGCTATCACTCGATGGCCTCAATTTATAGATGAGTTGTTGATTTAATAAAGGAAAGACCCATCTCAGTTGGCTAGCATACAGACTCCACTCTTAGCAACTTCTATTTTCTTTTCTTCTTATTTTATCTTGTACATTTTACTGCCACTTCCTTAATAAAGGAAAGACCCATTTCAGTTGTCAAGTACATTCATTCAAATGAAATAAAAATTCGTTCGAATGGATTCATGTATAAAGGTAGAATGGTAACTTTATTAAAAATTTGAAAATGGACATGTAGAGGTCGATTTTCTAAATGTCTTTATAACTCTCCAAAAAAATATAGAATAAAATAATTCAAATTTTTACGAAGAGACGTTGGACGATTTTATTTCATCACTTACATGTGAAGAGTCATTTTCATAGAACGACTCTAACCATTGATTCCAAGTCTATCATTAAAAAACAAAAAGTCTATGATTCCAGGTCTTCCATACTTCCTCAGCAAATAATACGTGAACACGTGTCACATTGTCTTCTTATATAATTCCAAACGACTGCATTTCCATTTCATTCTTACTTGTCTCTCGTTCTTCTTCTTCTTCCTTCTCTCTTTTACGAGTCCAAACCTACCTCTATCTCTCTCTAGAGGTGACAATCATGGATTCTTCTGAGGCAATTCAGTACCAGAAACACTCATCTTCACCACAATCTGAGGCAATTCAGTACCAGAAGCACTCATCTCCACCACAGTCTGAGGCAATTCAGTACCAGAAACACTCATCTCCACCACATTCTGAGGCAATTCAGTACCAGAAACACTCATCTCGACCACAATCTGAGGAAATTCAGTACCAGAAGCACTCATCTCCGCCGCCATCTGGTGGAGCCCCCACAAGTCACCAATTCCATCAAAATAAAGCCCCGGCAAATGGCATACCGGTAGTTTCAGTGTCCCAACCGCCGCCACTGCAAGTTGAATCCAAGGCTAGAAGATGTTGTTTTTGTTGTTTTGTTCCGTGATTTAGCATAGTTGGGTGTAGTAACAACTATGTATAACCCTCAGCTTATTCTTGCTTCCTCTTCCTGTTTGTAGCCTCAAGAAGCAATAATAAATGTTAAGAACCTTATTATAATTCTAAACATAATTTATTAGAAGGTTTCGACCTCATTACTGTTTTCAGCAGTGTAGAGTCATCTTGCTAAGGTCGTCGATTGAAGAAGTGAATTGGTTTAAAAAAATGGAGAGAATAAAATGAAATAGAAAGGGATGAAGCTAAGCTTGAATTATATTCTTAAAGTCAAGGATTATTCTTTTAATTTTTGTGGTTTTGCAGAATCTCCCCAAAACCCACTTACACTTAATAGTCATAAAATCAGCATCCATCAGCTGCCATATGACTGATAATTCAGCTGTATCGTTGTGGGTAATATCTGTCGTATTAAAAAAAGAAACATGTGTTACATTTTTTGAGTTGGATATTGCATTTAGTATGATTTTAAGGTTTAGAATAATGTACCTTAAGTGTAAAAGATATTTGCCAATTTCAAACTTTTTTCTCTTAAGATTTATCTATTTTTAGTTATTTTTATCATTTTTTTAATTTTTGCTTTAAGACAATCCTGATTTGGATTTTTTGTGAAAATAATTTAATAAAATAATGGAATTACATGGAGATATTCTAAAATGATTGATATAGCTTATAAGGTGTTTTTGTGATTTTTCAAGTTTTTTTTTTGAAAAATAAATTAAAGCAGGGTTATTTAAGATAACTTTCCTTTTAAAGTTTTTTATAAAAAATTAATAAATGACATACAAATATTTTTGAAATAAAATGAAGAACCTTCGATATGATTGGTACAGTTTTTTAGGGTATGTGTGTGATTTTTCTAATATTTTTATGAAATTCAAATTTTTTTTTTTTTGAATGATGTGTCAAAATTTCATTCAAAGAGAGGGAAAGTCCAAGATTTACAATATAGCGAGTAGCGACAGCCCCCGGGCCATGCCAGAATACTGAGACCGCAAAAAAGCAAAAGAAGTGGGGCCCAAAATAAAGCCCAGGAAACCCAGGCCTAGGTGTTTTCAGAGGCGATGGCATAACAGGAGAAAACACCAGCGTTATTCCCATCAAGGAGGAGACTCGAAACTTGTTGACCTGTCATCTTGCTAGTGCTTATAATCGATGATGTTTGGAGGCCCATAATTAAATGTCTGATGCAGGGATTTAATTACAAAGGGTGCCATTTAGACACCCCATTTTTATTTTTTAAGACATATTTTTTTTTTTTTTTTGTATGAAAATTATCATTTTACTCTTCAATTTAAAAAAAAAGATGATTCCTCCACAAAACTGAGGGGAAATGGTAATTTCACATAAAATTTGAAATGAGCTGTCTCTTAAAAGAAAAGTGAAGAATTTAAATAGCTACCCAATTATAAATTATAATAGAAGATACATATCACTATAGAATAAGGGTAGCCATTTAGACACTCGACTTTTCTGCTAGGAAATTTCTTTTTCGAAATTTAGGATGAAATTACCATTTACCCTTCCGATGTGCATTTGTACAATGAAAGATTTTTCAAAATTAGAAAGATAAAATAGTAATTTCATTCTAAATTTCGAAAAAGGGTGTCTCTTTAAAGAAAAGTCGGGTGTTTAAATGACCACTTTAGAATAATAAAGAATATAATTTTATATGAATTGTTTCTTCATATTGATGTCTTACTTTTTTAAAAAATTTAGATATTCTTTTAAAATTTTAAAATATTGGTCCACTGGAAATGTTAGAGAAATCTTGTCCCTGTCTAAAAGCCATTTCACAAATGAGAGATGTGAGACGTCATTGTAGGTCTCGAAGTGCCATATTGGAAAAAAAGAAAGAAACTGGTTTAGAAATGTCTACACTTAATAAGGTACAAAATTATGCTTTTTCACATTTAGAATTGGTTTTCATTGTCATGGTCTATCCTAAAATAATAATAGAATTAAATTTATAAAAAGATTATCTAAATTGGTCACCTCAAATTTATTTCTTCTTCTCTTGATTGCAACATCAGGCTTAGCAGGAATAATTGCCGTTTCAAAGATAAGTAATCTAAATTCTAAAGCTTCTCTCGATGAGAACTTGAATCCTTTCTCCTCAAGTTAAGAAGTAAGAGTCATTCAATGCATCTCTCTCACCAACACATGAATCTCCCATCTGCACCCAGTATCTAAGAAGATTGAGTTGTCTATAGTTGACCAGTGCCACGCCTGCCACTGTAGAACAGAATCCAGATTTCCTATCAACATAGATATACTCTACTTATTCTAGAGGACGACGTGTCCTCTGTAGCACTGTAGCATGTGGGTGTGAATATGTTAGTTGTGATTAATTTAAAATCAGTGCAAGAAATCAAGTAAAAATGAGAAAAAGACAATTATTTACGTAGTTCGGTCAAAAGCCTGCATCTACAGTGGTACTGGGAAGAATTCACTAATTTGAATAAAGGGGGATACAAACAAGGCTCTTACTCTCATATAAACTCTTGGTTGTCCTAGAGGAGCTACAATGTTAAAGTCAAACCAAGTTCTCTCACATTCTCACTATAGCCGGGCTTAGGAGTGACATTCGGGTCGGGTTTTGGCCCGAACGAGCATGACCGGACCTGAAAATCATGCGGGTTGTGTCAGCGGGTCGGGTGAGGTTGAGAAGTCAGAAACTCGCATTGAATTCGGGTTGAATTGAGTTGAGAGATTTTTCAGTTAACCCAACCCGACTCGATCAAACCCAACTCGACTTAGTAAAAAATAGGATAAAGTAGGTTCAAAATGCAGGTCAGGTCGGGTTTCGGGTCGAGTCGAGTTAAAATTCGGGTCATCAAGACGTCCAGGCCAAAAGTTCGGGTCGGATCGAGTCGAGTTCCTTATATTAATAATTCGGGTCGGATTGAATTTTAAAAAACCGACCTGATCCGGCCCGATTTTAGCCCTAGCAGAGCTATAAATGAGGCAATTCAGACCGAGTCAAATCAAGCCAATATTCTAACAAATGCTATCCATCGGAGATATTTTATATTTTAAATATGAAAAAAGTAGATTCATATAAGTGTTCTATCAGATTTAAAGCAATGAAATAGATATTATAGTTTGATATCTATTTTTTTTTTTCTCTCAGCCATCTATTTTTATGGACTAAATGTAAGAAAGTCCCTTTTTGTCAAAATTTAAAATATATTAACTATCTACTTTTATTTTATGAGATGAATCTCAATCTCAGTTGGCACTTGGGACTATCCTGTTCTGAAATTCTCATTGCCTCACTGGCTGCCAAGTGTCCCTCTTTCCAAGTAAAAACAGCTTTTCATGAGCTAAGGAAGGCTACTGTAATTCATGAGATGAGAGACAGATGCAATGGACCATAGATTTTATATTGGCTGGAATTATATGGATTGTAGAGTTGGCTATGTAGATTTTTCATCAAATGAAGTTTAGACTTATATACTCAAGTATAATATAAAGATAATTATATGAATACAATGTTTAAAAAACAATGATCTATACATCAAATTTTTTTTTTGCCAAATTACCATTTTGCCTTTCTCAATCGACTTTTACAAACAAGGTATTAAAATTCATGTTCTCTGAATTTTATAAACTCCGAAACTGATTTTAAGTGAAAAGAGTATAATTTTGGGTTTCAAAAATCATATCCAAGAATTAAGAGAGAATATCATTTTTCCTTAATTCTTTAGGTATAATTTTTTAATTTCAAAATTATATTCTTTTCACTTAAAATCAGTCCTTGATATTCAGAGTAGATGTATTTTGATACCTTATTTATAAAATTTAGTTAATAAACGACCTCTTTTGAAAATCCATCTCTATAAGCTCATTCGTTCGAACGATTCCATTTTACATGGAGTCGTTCCTTCGGACTTTCTAATCGTCCCAACGAACACATAATGAACTAGATGTTCGTTCGGACTTCGGACTATCAAAACACGGAAGGGCAAAATAGTAATTTCACTTAAAAGTCCGGTGTCTATATGACCGGCCTAAAGTTATATGATTAAATGATCAATTTATAGTAAAATTTTATATAATCACCCGTCAAATTAACTTAATTATTAAGAACTCATGATTTATTTAGTGAAAGTCCCTTTGTCTCATTTTTAAAATTTCAATATCCTAACACATTAATAAATGGCTGAGAGTCCCCACAATACCCAACAACAAGATATTTAATTACCTTGTCCCCTTGAGTCAACATCCACTGATCAATTTGGCTAACCAAGCAGCCTGTGAACAAGCAGTGCCATCTTTCCTGCTGAAACTCAAAATGTTTATGCTTTGAAGTGGCCAACTCTGACTCGATAGTCAAGTTTATTAAATTTGATTGAAAAAAGTAAGGTTATAAAATGAGTAACTTAACCAATTAATTAAAATATATTAATTCTAAGAGGGGAAAGTATTATAATATTTTAATTATATTAGTAATAATATTAAAAAGTACTAAAATAGTCGATGAAGAACAAGTACAACTGTTTGACATATATAACTCACACATTTCAAATGTTTGAACAACAATGCATTGAACAGTGTTAAAAATACGAGTTAAATTGAGTTGAGTAGAGTTGAGTCCAATTCGGGTGGTTGAGTTAAAATACCTTTGGACTTCGAGCCTTAGTTGAATTCAATTAACCTTGCCTCCCCACCTTTGATCATCCCCCCAACACCATGTTTAATAACCATTCCATTGCCTTGTCTTGCTTAAGCAGTCCTCCATTTCTTATGCTTCCTTTACCACTTTTCTAATCTTCCTGCTTTCATTTTAAATTATCTCCCACCCTTTTAAAAATCCATGCCCACGTTCACCATCTTAATAAAAATGCAAGGCTACACCTTCCAAGCACTCATCCCTTTGTCCCAATTTTCTAACCTGACCATGTTCACTCCCCTTTCTTCAAATTCAGTCAACTTTACTTGCCAGTCAGCCTCTATAAATGTAACCCTTATCACCACACAGGAACAAGCTCTTGGGTCTAATAACTTATACACTCATACACCATGGCTGAGGCCTACTGCCATCCTAAGCTCGCCGCCGTCCACCGGAAGAAGGGTGGCAATGGCTTCTCTAGGAAATGTGCAGCTCTTGTTAAGGAGCAAAGGGCGAGGATCTACATCCTTCGTCGATGCGCTACCATGCTCCTGTGTTGGTATATCCATGGAGACGAGTAGGACACACTGTGTAGAAACTAATAAACCCACAGATCAATCACAATAGGAGACACAGATTTACGTGGAAAACGCTAGAAGAAAAAAACCAATATTAGTTTCTACACATTGCTTGGTAGCTGCTGCTTCTTGCATGGATTGTATCTTATTTTTATGTTCCTTTTATTCTTCTTCTTTTTTTATCTTAACTAGTGCAAGTCAAGTCTGCTGGTTCAACTCGGTTCGATCAGCCTCGGCGCAGCCCATCTTTTGTTCTCTCTCTTTTTTTCCGATCGATCAATGACGTCCGATCGGGTTTGTGGACATGAGGGAGGTTTTTGGCTGTGCCCTAGGCTTTTTATCGAGCTGTTTCAGGGAGGAGTAGCACTAGTATGGTTACTGAAGTGTCTTCTGTAAGGGAAGGGAGGATTAGTTATTGTATTAAGTTCTGTATGTATCTTTGAATTTCTTTCTTTTATGTTTTTTATTTTTATTTTTTTTTGACATGGGATGAAGAACTGTGAAATGCTTCATTTTATGTGAATTCTCAAGGCTGAAAGTTCCTGCTTTCATTGTAATAATAATTGCCTCCTTGTTATTATCACAAAACAATCTCTATATGTATGTGTGTGTGAGGTTTCTCAGTTTTTTCCTTGGATGTGAAGATGATCAACAAATGTAGAAAACAAAGTGAAAAATAAATGCATGAAATGTTGAGATTTATGAATGATTTTTCACATGTATCGTATGATCTAACCTAGGGTATAGACACCGAATTGAGTCAACTTAAATGAATAGATTTTTCTTTTACAACATGGGTTTTCTCATGTCAGATTGTAGGTGAGACTAATCCCACGAGTATGTATAAATGTCCCATTTTACAGAGTTAGTCGATGAAGAGTAATCCATGGGGAGTCACCCAGAAGAGTTCGGAAAAAAAATGAAAATGAGAAATATAGATGTTAGAATTGATGTTAAAGTAACTATAGTTTGTTAATTATTTGTTAATTAGTAGAATGGTAGTGTGTTTTTCATGTAATGAGGGAATATGTTGGTGAGGAATGAGGAAGAAGTATTTGTTTATACCATAGAAGAAGCTGGAATCCGTAGTACTATAGACCAAAACCCACAATACTCGATTGGATGTCCAGACATGTGTGGATGGATTATCAAACTATCAATTGGCCACCCAACTGGCTTTTAAATTTCTTTTATATGTTATTGTGTGTAAAAGCAATTCTTTAATAAATCATAGAATGTTGGATTATCAAACTATCAATTGGCCACCCAACTGGCTTTTAAATTTCTTTTATATGTTACTGTGTGTAAAAGCAATTCTTTAATAAATCATAGAATGTTTCATATGTGACTCGGTTTGAGAAAAAAAGCTGATTTGACTCAGAATATAAACCGAGTCAACTAGGTTGTGTAAGAGTTTTAAAATTATGGTTTTGCATGCACTCTTCTGCCATATATGAGCAGATTTTCTCTCATGCAGCTTAACTCTATGTCATTTGACAAGTCCAATAGTTAACACTTTTAACTTATTTAAATGATGATCAGCGAATAATATAGAGTCATTAGAGAAATGTTTTACTGATTCAATAGTTATTAACACTTATTTGTAGAGAATTATCATCATTGTCATTAAAATATTTGACGGGAGGCATCTGTTTTATACGAGTGACAGTGGTTAAATATTAAAAGCAAATATTTTTTTTAATACATCATATTTTGTGTAGAATTTTTTATTTTTAGATACTAATCTAAAAAAATTCAGTCATGACATCGAAGTCACAAAATTCAATAATAAATTCCCTTTTTTATATTTTACTCAATTTCTAACACAAATAATTATCATTATCATTATCTAAGTCATTTATCCAATCAATCTGAAGTCGGCCTTTATATTTAAATTTAAAAAATTATTTTGGGCCAATTGTCTCTGATGCCCGTGTGACTTAAACCCACAATTTCTAGATTGCAACTATAAGCTCTTACCAATTATATTACATGTTCTTAATTTTTAATCCAAATGCTCCTCAGGGTGCAACAAAGTCTTTGTAATTTTGGGTGGTTGAGGATATTGAAATCAATTTACCTCCTCTCTCCAAAGCCTAGAAAGATATGTTCATCCACGATCCAAGCCACATGCAGGGGTCAAAGTTTCAGCTCTACAGCTGAGTAGACTCGTTCAACTCTTCTCAAAACTAAGAAATTTGGAAAGCAGAAGTTCTTTTCAAGTTAAAATTTTGAATTGAATAGTCAAAACTTCTCAATCGAGACACTTTTCTATGTTTTGAAACAATGCATGCACCGACTTCAGATTTACTGGAAAAAATAGGGAAACAAAAATATATATATGAGCATTTTAAAATATATAGTATGAAAATGATAAAACACTTTATTTATAAACGAAATTAGAATTTTCAAACTGCATTGATCTGATTCATAACCTACAAGAAATCAACATCAACTCAAACAAATTAGTTCATACTTTGAAACTGGGTAGAATGAACTCGTTTTCAGTCTCCTTTCGAAAGGAGAGACTCAGGAGCTAGTTTGCCCTAGATTGGCGGATAATCCTACTCATGATTTGGATCATTATGTCCGGTTCACAAGATCACGTCTCTGATTCAAAATCTAATCCAAAGGAGTTAGAGTGATGAATAGAGAGTTTGATTCTCACTCTACTCTGAAGTGTCACTCCTTCTAGAATTACTTGGTGTGTGTAGATAAAAAAGTTTGCACATATTTTGAATATTAGTCGATTTTTTTTAAGAAGTCTGAACACATTGATCATTAAAAAAAAACCTTAGAAGCAACTCTAACCCGACCTATTGAGGTCTTCTTCTCTAATTTGCTAATACAATGTGAACACCATTGATCACATGCTTTTATTGGCCCAGGGAACACTGACAAGTTGAATTTTCAATGGTGTATATCATGAAATAAATCATTCGGAATGATTAAACTGCAAAGCAACTGATCCTCACATGTGGGAGAAGATTACCCAATATGATTCTCAAGAGAAATCTCTAAGTCAGACCTAAAATAAGATAAGTGAACTTGAACATAGATCTTGTGACATGTTCTTTGATTTTTAAACATGATCCACTTTCCATAACTCAGGATCGAACCCAAGTTATAAATATCAAGGGCCACACGCTAAAGATATCGAGGCTCTCTGGAATCTTTCTTAAAGTGCCAAATATGATATAATTAATTGTTTAGAACTGAAACCTAAACTAAAGAAATCATCTGGCTTGACCAATAGATATTCTACCATGTTCTATCACAGCTGGTTACTGGTAATAAGAATCAAGTTTGAGCGGTGGAAACATGTGAAACGTGTGAGCAAGTACTCTCCCACATCTTCTTAGTCTTCACTCGAAAGTTCAAGTAATCTAGTTATAAGATTTTTCTTTATTTGTTTGTTTTGCCTTTCTTTAATTGAAAGTGGCATCATTTGCTACGGTCCGTCGTAGGAAATACAAGCAATCATTTGGCGAATCTGCATTGTGTTTTTTTCTCACCTGCACTAATAAATATCAGGGTTTTCTTTTAAGATCAAGGTATTCATACGTCTCCCATGATTAATTCTTAGGGTATATGTAAACTTCTAAATCCACACGTCGGGTACAGAACAATAGGAGTGAATCTTTTTATGTTGAGTGGGACTTAATCCCAAGACTTTCATCAAATAATGATGAGTTTTGACTATCAAACTAACCCCTCAGATATAGTAAAATCTTTATACAATGAAAAGATTACAATGCCTTACCGCCTGTGATGTGAATGATATCCATCCGCCTCATATGCATTCCTGTGAGGATTAAGGCATGTTATCGGACCTCATTTTCATTTAATTGCTAGAATCCTCTCTCAGACAGCGAGAGGTTGGAGGTTCGAGCCCCTATGGCCTAACCTTGATGTACCCTAGACGTAGTGGGCTCACTCGTGGGGGTTTTACACTGGGTATCCTACAGTTTCCCACATGTAAATTAAAAAAAAAAAATTGTAGAACCACTTTCTCAGCAGTAAAGTATTCCCCGCAAACAAACTCATGCAGACACAACCCATGATTTCAATCAGGAGTGAGTGGTTCTCTATTGCTGATCAAACTTAGCAACTGATACCATGTTAAAAAGAGATTTTTTTTTATAAAATTGTGATGTAAAGTATTCATTGAAAAACTTTTATACATAGACTAGTCACATAAGAATTATAAATATACTAAAACTCTAAATAAATCTGATCTCTAGTAATCAGAGATCTCTATTCTAACATAGAAAAATGTTACTTCATTAGTTTAAAATTTGAAAATTTTTAGGGTATTTTTTACCAAAAAAACTTCTTAACCTTATCTCATTGGAAAATGTATTTCATTGTAAATGAGAGAGAATGATTTTCTATGATATCTATTTTCCATTCAAGAAGAAGAATGACAAACAAACTCTTGTAGTAATCTAGACAGAATAATCTTGGCTTTATATGGTTAGTTAATACTTCTCTATTCGGACTTCGGTGAAGGAAAGGGTCAAGTGTGCTCATTTAAAAAAAAAAAAACAGAATATAAGTCTTATATTTACTTATTTTAGAAAACAATCATCATTATCATCTTCTAAGTAATTTATTTTATCAATTTGAAATTGATCTTTAATTTTGATTTGACAATTTGTTTTATAGATGGACTGTCCTATGTCATACTCATAGGAGTTAAATTCTTTAAAAGACAATTCATGAGTTTAAATCTTGAGACGATTATAAAAATCTAAATTTGTAGTCTATTCCCTCTTCAATAACAAGCTCTAAAGCTCACCCAATAGTGCACGATATTTGGACCTTAATGACTTTAAATTGGACTAAAAAAAAATGCAACTTTTAATTGATGAAGAAGTTAATGATATAACCTTGGGAGAGAATAAAACAATTGATTGTGATCGGAAGAAAAGAAATTGAGAATGATAGGTCCAGTGGTTTTAATATCAGTCAATACGTAACGTATCGGTTTTGAAACCTATATATATATAGCCTGATAAAATACGTATCAGCCGATATTTACACTTAATATTGGATGATATCCAGTATATATCGGCCGATATCGTCCAATATCAGTGATTTTAATTAAAAAATAGTAATTTCATGCCATTTTTTCAACGCCTGCCCGATATATTTGGCCAGTGGAGAGCATATCTTAAGAGAAACAAATGAGAAAGGAAAAAGGGCTTAAAAATGGGAAAATGAAAAAAAAAAAAAAAAAACATTGTTGATTTTACATTGACCAATTAACATGTACAGTAGTTAAGAAGCGTGAAACCGATGACATTATTAAAAAAATAGAGTTTTAAATCTTGGATAAATAAAATTCAATTCAACATTATCCAAATTTAATTTATAATGTGCAATAAATAAGAGAAAATAAATGGATAAAAATGTAATAAAATAATTGACAACAAAAATTTAAGCATTTATATAGTTTACCATTTTGAGCTTCCGCCGGCAATTCAATAAAGAGAAATCTACTATATCTCGAAGAAATGCAAAAAGTGTGAAAAGATTTTACAAGCAAATGACTAAGATGCCCCCATTTAATCGTCATAATGTCAAAAATAGTCCTCAATATGTCTTAAAATGTCTTATTTTGTTGATTGTTTTAGTTGTATAGTTGATGATACAGTCCAAAATGACTAAAATGCCCTCATTTTTTATTATCATCATTATAGTAATAATAACATATAGCACAACTGATCGACACGTTGTCATAATCTAGGTTTGATGGGCGTTAGATAGAAGAGTCGATCAATAAAAATAATTTGTCAAATTCAACTATAAAACTCAAACTCAGATTGATAAGATAAATAACTTAAATGATTATGGTGATGTTGCATATTGTACTTACCTTTCGATTCTAAATAAAAAACAAATTATTTTCTTAATATTATTAACCAATGTTTCATGTTCTCAATCTTAGTTTATTCCATATTTGACAATTTCAATAAAATTGTTGCATCAAATCGCTTGATCAATGATCACGGACACATGCATTGAGTGAGCTCTGGTGGCAAATGGGCCAGCCCAATCTCATTCAAGTCCAGCCCATTTAATTAATAGTTTAACACTAAGCCCTAAAACCTTCCAGAATCTGACGAGTGAATCAAGTAATCTTATTGAGGCTTTAGCTAGATATTGATCTGTCCATGGCCACTCAGTATTGGTCTAGGAAATAAACAATAGCTCAAATTGAAGTACCCACTCAAAATAAGGCCTACTTGCAACCCTACTGGTGGGTAGATGGTGGACCAATACACATGACCAATATATGAGCACCAATGAGGTAATTAGAAATGCTAATCATATTTAGGGCTATTTATGGGCTCAGACTCAGACTCAGACTCAGTCCAAGCCCAACCTCAACCCATTGCAAACAAAAGAGCCTGAAAATATTATTTTACTGACAAATCATGTTCAAGCTCATGTTTTTTATCCCGTTTGATAAATACGTAGATCAGGACTTTTAAGTAAAGTACATGTATCATCTATAAATATATAATGGACGCCCATCCTAATACAGTTAAAATTTGTTTCCATTTTATTTTTACTGGTGTACCGCTCATCAAATACCGGTGTACCGATATATAGAACATATAGCGGTATGTTATCGGTACACCTACACTTAATGAACGGTACACCGATAGAAGTTAAATGAGAATTTCACTAAATTCCGTATCTCCTAACAAATTTTATCCGTTTTAAGATGGCTGACCATATATAGTAACTACATATATTATTTTTCTTCTTTTATATCAGGCTATATATATATAAGGCCCTCCCTCATTCACTAAAAAATAAAACTATCTCATTAAATTTGGAATTGAGTCTTAATTTTATCATTTACACTTTTATTTAGTGAAAATATCAAGTGGGCGGCAAAAGTGGGTTTTAGACTCAATTTGTCCACGTATGTCATTTTACAAACGGGCTCAAAAAATTGAGCTTGGAGCCTTTGAGTTTTCTCCTACCAAAATAAGAAGGTTGAGCTTGGTCTTGTAAACTATGAAGCCGCCAGGTTGTAGAGAGGCCTGGGTTTTTAAAAAATAAACGGATTTGGTTTTGACAGGAGTCAAATCTTGGTCGCTCAAAATATCTTGTACAAGTGAGATCTCGGTCGATATTGGTGGACACAATACATCTACGCCGAAAATTTGAAAAAAAGAGAATCAGAGAGAAAAATATCGGCCAGCCCTTCCAGTGTTTTTTTACCTCTGATTTTGAGCAAATGGAGGTCCAATCCAAACCAAATCAACTAAGATCCCTAAAGTATTCATTTTTAATACATGTAGTGATCAGCAATGAATTTTCACTTAAATTTCTATAATTATATCTATGAAAATGTTTACCCAGAAGATTCCGTCCGTCATCAACTAATTTACATTAATTTTTTAGTAAAATAAAATGACAATTATGTTTGGACCAAGGAAAGTATTTTCTACACTTTGTCATTGTCCGTACACGGAGTTCATGCTCTTTCCAAGAACCTTCCTCGTGTCAAACTTGCCTTTGAAAGATCTCACCCAACAAATTCTCACCCACTTTTCTTGAAAAGTCTAATCGCCTTTTTTTTTTTTTTTCCTTCCTTTACTTCTCTCTCGGCCGTCCTTGGCGTCTTGCCTTTGGATCTCTCTCTTTCTCATTGGTACGTATTTCTCATCTTGGAATTCTTGTACTCTTCTGAATAATGTTTCTTGTTTTGGATGGATTTGAGTTTTCGAGGAAAAGATCTGATTTGGATTTCCATTTCCTTTTTCAAACGTCTGTGGGCATAGAAGGGAGAGAAGTTGAAAGAAGAGAAATGGGCTTATACCTTTAATTTTACGGAATTCTATTTTGTAAGTTCTGGTTACTTGTTTTCTCTAGGATCGTTTTGGTGCATGGAAAGGGAAGCTCTTTTAAGAAAATTACAAATTTATACAGATTGGTTAAACTTGTTCCTGTTTTGAAGTTGGACAATTGTTATTTCCGAGAAAGTACTTTCATTTCCTAGCTCTTTGTTTAGATGCAAGAAAACGACAGTACTTTCTCAGAACTTAAAATTCCCTAAGCTAAAACCAGAAATGGGTTTAACTAAATTTGCTTTAAAGTTCCATTCTCTACATCTGCTATCCTTTCATTATTTTTTGCCCTCTGGTTTTGCAGATTCCTGAAATTCGGTTACTTGAATCTCTTCACTTGCGTTTTTATTTTTCTGTTCTTCTTCTTTAATTTGGACTCTGGAACTGCTTTCTCGTCTTAGTAATTGGAATTGGAATATCTATAGATGTGTATCTTGGGATTGAGCGACTTTGCAATCTCTTGGTATGGAATATGTGGATGGATCTTTTTGTTCATTCAATAACTTTTTCCTTTCTGTTTGTTCTAGATCTATATAACTGTTCAAATTACAGAGACAAGCATATTGTAGCTGAATCTTTGTTTATGCATCTCATTATCTTAATGCTTGAAATTTCAGTGACTAAATTTGACTCCTTGTCAATACCTGCACTTTGAGTTGGTACCAGCACTTAATGAATCAGTGGTAGGTATGGCTTGACTGAGTTGTAAGAGGCTGGATCTAGTCTGAACCAACAAAAACTAGGATTCATTCCATGCTCCAATTCACTGCTCAAGTTTTGACTCAGTGACTTCATCACAATGTGATACTTATTTTTACAAAATTTATGAAATGATTTAAAAATATAAAAAAACATGATTTTATATTTCTTAAATCTTTAGAGATGGAGAACCTACATCTTGGTCTACTATGACAGTTTCCTAGCCCTTAAAATTGAGACCATCCACCTTATTTTTGCTAATTCAAGAGTCAACAGACTGTACATCAAGATCCCAAATTAAGGAATTTGCCTATGTTGGCAATTCAAGAAAACGATACCTGAATACTATATTTAGTGGGAAAAGTTATCTTCAATGTACACACACACACATATCCTAATATTATTCAACAATACAGTTCATATCTGAAAATTCAAAAAAGCCAAAATAAATAAAAATATATAAGTAGCAAAAGAATTCTGCATTACAAATGTGCATCTAGAAAAATGGGGAAAACTAATAATTTGTCATGCACCAATCTACATTCTTTTAGAAGGATCAAACTACAAATTGCAATATAATGAGTAAAAAATTGAATTCTGAAGTTTAAAGTTCAAACTTGGCATGAGAGAGAGAGAGAGAGAGAGAGAGAGAGAGAGAGAGAGAGATGATGGTAACATAGGTCACATTCTGCTATTGATTGTCATGAAGGCCATTTGAAAAACTCACCCAAGTAATTTTCACCCTTGGATTAAACATATTCCTCATAGACCATTACAACTTTCAAAACTTAAGATCAAGTATTAGAATGATCAAATAGGTCTTGAGTGATTTCATATTCATCCACCATATAACTGCCATCAAATGGTGTACCTGTCCTATGAAATATTCTGGAAGAGAAAAAGGGAGTACAACTGTTGGGATCACATAAAAAGTCCCGGTATGTGTGTGTGTGTGTCTGCACGTGCATTTTTGTGATGCTTGATCTCTTCCTACAGTTTTTTCCTTTTTCTTTTTAAAATTGACAACAATATTAGTTGACAAAAGAACATCTGAACATAAGAGAACAAAAACCTTGATTTGACCAAGCTATGGATTGAGGGGATGGCCCATGGTCCCAATTACTAATTTAGACATTTACTTACTTTTCTATGGGAAAAAAAATTCCCTTGTCATTCCCATACCACTTTGGGGTATGTGGTTTTCCTACTAAGATTTTGCTTCATTACTCTCTTTTTTGAAAAGGTAACAAGAATAATTTCACTGATGAGTCATATCAAGTACAAGGACTTGGAGTGATTGGGATGGACACAAAGAAAAGATCATAGTAGAAAATAAATGCCAAACACTTACAAACCATCAAAGGCACAATAAAAGAAGTCCAAAAACATATTAGATCTAGAAACACTCTGTTTTGCCAAGAAGTCAGTCCAAACATCTAACTATATGCATTAAGAGTAGACTTGAAAAGCTATTAATATACCACATTTTAGCCACAAATTCAATTCCTAGCCACTTGATCTTGATGATCGAAATTATCATGTACTTGAATTTTTTTTCACACTGGACAACCTTGATCAATACGATCAAGTGGTTGAAATTTAGTTTTGGGCTGAAATTTGGTCCACTTGTAGTTCATAAAGTCTATTGTCAATGCATATTGTTATATTTTCTATATTATATAAGCTCCCCCTCCCCTTCCACACCCACCACCCACCAACCAACCAAAAAAAAAAAAGGAAAAGAAAAAAAAAAGTGAAATGAACCAAGTGCAACCCATGTGATTGGTCACCCCTCCTCAAGACGCACTTTTCGTGAACTTGCCTATTGGTAGCCCACCTATGGCAATGGTGATGAGTCCATTGGAAAAGTCTATGCATGAACTTGTGGTACATCAAAATCAATTGGATAGATCAAGTCATGTTTTCTAAGTCTGAAAAATTATTACTCTTTTATCTCCATATTTTACTCTTACGATTTACGATTCACTCCCCTAGACTGATTCACGATACGATTCAAGTTTGACAACATTATTAAATAAAGCAAAATGATTTTTGGTGGACCACAAGTTCAAGATTATACATTTTCAATAGACTCATCACCATCACCATAGATGGGCCGCCTAAGAAGTACCGATACAGGTGTGCGTATCGGATACGTGTCATATCCGATACGGGAATACGACAAATTTTGAAAACTAGGATACGGGTGTGGCGGGATATGCCAAATTAAAAAAATTATTTTATATTATATATATATATATATATTTTCAGACATTTACAAAAAACATCATAAATTATATTATGAGATAAAAAGAGTCAACAAATACTAAGTACATGATAAGAAAACACCACTTCAAACAAACAAAAGTCACTTAAGAAAAAAATAAATGACTAAAATAAAACACCTACGCGTGTCTCGTATCGGTGGCATGTCCGGGCGTATCGGTGGCATATCCCCATTTAAAAAATATTTTAATAATTGGGTGCGTATCCGACACGTATCCGAGCTGTATTTTAAAAAATATTTTAGCTTTATCAGCGATAATCATGACTTTTGATCACAAGCAATCACTTGTTAGTTGTTACAGATTGATCAAATAATTAGTTGATTCATGATGGCCATACCAGTACAACTATCAATTGATTAAATGGATTCCAATAATGTTTTAGATATGATGATTCTTCAAATAACCTATCATTATGTGTATTTGTTTATTTATGCAGTGTTGAAATAATTGCCTATTTTCATTCATTAAAATTTTTAAGATTCAAAGAATATTTTGCAAATGACAAACCACAATGACATGTTCTTATTTAGATGCCTAATGTTGGCAAATCTTGTTTTTTGTGGAGCAGCCGATGTGCCAGGTTCTTAGTTGGAATTGCAATTGCTTGCTAAACCTTTAGTGTTGAGATATGGGCAAAAGTTCGGTATTGACTGTTGAAGTGAGTTCCCTCATCATTCTTTTGAAAGAAGGCAAAATCTATGTATATCTATGTTTGCATATTAATCCAATCTGTTTGGAAGTTTATACTCCCCAGTGAGCTATGCATCACAAAAACTTGTGCAAGCATCACCACCACCCACACGTGCAATTTTATTTTTAATAATCCACACATGCATGCCTAGCACACGAAAAAGATGGAGGAACAAAAATTGTGGCCTACCCTAATCTTACCCTGAGCTACGTACACCATTGGATTTGAAACCAACCATCCATATATTTTTGCATAAATATTCACTGTTACCTTTGGGGCATTGAAAACCAGAACCATAGGGATCCAATCAAGTGTACCCTTACTATGTGAAGAGACCTTTCCATCCCATCTATCAAGTGATGGCCGTAGGTGGGCCTCCATCGATGTAGCAAATTGTATTATCACAAATGGGTACAAGTACAAAAACATTATAAGAAATACTAAGCATGTCTGCAGATATTCCCCAATAACCTCATGCAGGATCATCCTCAGAGAGTCCTTACACAAGGCCCCAACAGTGCACTCCTTTCAACATCACCTTCTCACCCATGAACCACCTTTCTTCTTGTGAATATACAATGTCCAATCAAACACCTACCAAAGAATGCAAGCATACCCCTTTTTCTTCCCTTTAGATTATTTGAATATACTCTAACCACCTCATTGCCACCTTAACACTCTCCTCATTCTTAAATTGGATCTCGATAACCCACTCTTAGAAGCTTGATCACTTACACCTGATGAGATTCCCCTTTTTTGGTGCTTTCAAGCCCACTTCTTACCCCCACCCCCCACTCGTCTTTTTTTTTTTCCCCTAAACTGTTCTCGGATGCCTCATTAATGCATAAATCTTTCAACTGCTTTTCACACTAAAAAGATTAGTTCTTTCTTTCAAGTTCAAACGATTAACAATTACCTTCTCTCTAATTTGTTTCATACTTGAAAAATGCAACCCCTTCTAATTGGGCCGCCTAAATTTTTTCTTATTGTTGAAAGCACCTTCCCTTCATAATACGACAGTCCTTATCTTCTCCACGTGGACCCAATCCAATTAATTATGACCCATTCACCTCTCTAATCACTCCATTTGGGCTACCCGAAGAAACAATCTTACAACATAAGCATTGGCCCACTTCACTAGTGCCCTGTTTACATAATATTGTTAAGCCCCACTCCCACTATGTGATCATGTGGGGTTATGTGATGTGAGCCCTACCTTAAACAAAAAATTAAACCATTCATCATTGTTAAATCTCTCTTGACAAAATGTCCAAATCCTTAATTCTCACCAAGTCATCACATGAATTATGATGGCTAAGTTGAATATTAATGATATTATGTAATATGTTAACTATTGATGACTTTTTGTTGATAGCATATGGACAATAAATGATTACTTAATTATTTTTTTGTTTTTTAATGATGATAATGGTAATAACATTTGTGCAAATAATAATTATGATGCTTTTATAATGTCTTAAATTGATTATTACATTCTTCTCCAATTGAATCTCTCTCAAACATCTGTACATTTAAATTAACATTTTTTAACCTTATTTACTTTGGCCCCTCAAAAGAAAATTCCTGGCTCCATCCCTACTTGTCGAGATATGTTGCATCACAAGTAATCACTTCCGTTTGTATGTGTGTTTGAAATGTTCTTAATGGGCCGTATTGCTTTGCTGATATTTATCTTATTTATGTATTGGTTAAAAGTAACCGATGCCATATTTTTGACATGCAGATGGAAGACTTAGAGGATAAGAGTATTCTCCATGCTGAGGTACAGAGTAATCTGTCATCACCAGTTGGGAGACCGACAAACTCATTGAAGGACTTTCATTATGGACCACAAGCAAAGCTCTTCCATGTGACTTCTAAATGGACAAATAGATTACTCTTGAACATTTATATTGTCTTAATCAGAGCTAAGATTAATGTGCTGCTACCTTTTGGTCCTCTGGCTGTCACTCTACATTACCTCACTGGAAAGCATGTAAGCCTTATGATCTCAAATACGGCTGCCCATTTTCCTTGGATAGTATGAGAGAGAGAATGATATCTGAGTGCATTTAGTGTAACTGAAATTGTTAATGAGTAGAATATTAAGCTTTGCAGAGAAGAATTATGTGCACCTTACATTTTTCAGGAATCCAAAATTTTCCTTGATTTGTATGTTATTTGTTTCTTGTGTCCTTATGAGAACTCCAATTCCATAGATAACCTGGATGTTTAATGGATGTAACCTGGACGTCAGAAATGTATTGATATAATTTTGGTGGAGAGGATCCACCCTACTTGTCAATTTAAGGACTTGAACTTCAACCTCAAAATTTTGAGCTACTTGAAACCTTGTGATTCTTCATGTTGGACCTGCTTTTTTATATATATATATATATATATATATTGTATGTGCTTGAGTCATCTAGAAAAACATTTCTTAATCTTAAGCTTCTATATATAGATTATTTGCAAAGTGTACAATTAATTAGGTGCACCTAAATAACAAAGCCGTACATACATCTGCAGTAAAAAATAGATGCAGTGGCTATGAGAGCTCTGTCTCAGAGAGAGAGAGAGAGAGAGAGAGACAATAATGGATGTAAGCCACGAAGGCTTGGACAATGCTAGCAATATGCTACTTTATGGATGTCAGCATCGATGGCTTGGACTTCATAGTAAAATGCTAGTAATATGCTTCTTGATTTTTGTGTTGTAATTATTGTATAATGATGATGTCAATCGGTAGGGACTGCTGATTCAGATTCTTTTTTATTTATTTCATCATCAATCATCTTCAAAGCCTTTTGTCTCATCTATCTAAGGTTGGCACAACAGCATTCTGCACTTATTTGCCTTTTTTAGGTTCAAAAATCAAAACTGGCTATATAACAACAACACTGTATGATTTTACCACTCAGACACACATCCAAGGCTTCTAGAATTCAATGAAAACCTCTTAGCTAACCATCATTCAAAAAAAAAAAGGTTGGCACTCTTAATTGAATTTGACAATTCAAGTTCGTTTTGTTAAATCTTTCTGTGACTTCTATTTATGTCTCTCTTTTTTTTAAATGACATTTTTTATACTGCAGGGATTTGTTTTCTTCTTCAGCTTGTTAGGTATAGTGCCTTTAGCTGAGCGTCTGGGATTTGCAACTGAGTAAGTCATGCAGAATGGAGTTTGGCATTTTCTTGGTGTTGGCCATAGCTTTAACCTTTGTTCAATCGTGATAATTTACATGCTGCTTTTTATTTGATGTAGGCAGCTAGCATGTTACACTGGGCCTACAGGTACTTTTGCTTAGCTTCAACACCACTTTTTAGTTATTATTGTGTCTGATATGAATTAGTCGTACATGTATCTTAATGTTTCATTTGAATCTATTCTTTTGGAACCATATTTTACTGTCTTTATTAGGACATTTTCTTGTTTGCACCTGCAGTTGGGGGCCTTTTAAATGCTACATTTGGAAATGCAACAGAAATGATAATATCTATCTACGCTTTAAAGCATGGGATGATTCGAGTGGTTCAACAGTCATTGCTTGGCTCTATTTTATCAAATATGCTGTTGGTGCTTGGATGTGCCTTTTTCTGTGGTGGGATCATCTATAAAGAGCAGTCCTTCAACAAGGTTGATCATCCTTAATGTGAAAAGATTTCATTTTGAACCTTCCCTGCAGGGGTCTCTTTCATGCATAATATTTCAATGTAGAAATTCAATTGATGAGGAATTCCTTCACAACAGGCAGCTGCTGTGGTGAACTCAGGGTTACTATTGATGGCTGTTATGGGTATATTGTTTCCTGCTGTCCTTCGCTTCACTCACTCAGAGGTTCATACTGGGAAGTCAGAGTTGGCTCTCTCCAGGTTCAGCAGCTTTGTCATGCTTGTAGCATATGCCTGTTACCTTGTTTTTCAACTGAAACACAGGAATCTCTATGATCCTATCAGTGAAGTGAGTTTCATGGTCCAGTTCTGAGGAACCCCCCTTTTTTTGAGATGGACATATTTTTTGTATATCAGTTACTTATTTTTTGTTTTCAAAAACACTGCTGTCATCATTTCATGCAAAAGGATCTTTTTTAAGGCCTTTTGGAATGGATTAATGCTTCTTTTTAAATGGTTACTTTATTGATAGGTAAATAGAAAGAATATAAGCTGACTTCCAGATTGAAGAGATTCCAAAAGGTAAAGGCGTCAAAAGAAAACACTAGGTTACAGTTACAGGAGATATTCAATAACTTATATGACTCCTTCAATATCTTAGTAAATCCCCAAATAACAGTTTCAAATGAGTGAAGACTTGAAGCCCATCCCATGGTACTGCATGATGCATGGCTAGCTTAATAATCAGAAATGGATCACAAGATAGGTTACAGAAACATCCATTATTCCTTCCTCCCTATAGAGGCCATATGACTGCTTTAGAAGAATAAGAAACCACATCGTGCTTTCGTTTTTCAACGAGGACACCACAAACATAAGAACATGAGTTAGGCAGACTTTGAAGGGAAAGCTCAGATGAAGTTGAACATATCTAAAAGTGTCATCCACATCTTTCAAGTGCTTTCCATTTCTTTGAGGCTTGTGGCTAAAGATGCAGACATCTACAAGAATATGATGTCGTCTGCTTCATAAGGTCATCATCATTATCATCTAATCCATTTATCCCATTAATCTGGAATTGGTCTTTATATATTTGGATTTGACAAGTTGTTTCCATGGGCTGGTTGCCATCTGACAGCCATGGAATTTGAACCCAAAACCTCGAGGGTGTAACAAGGAGCCCTTACCAGTTGTGCTTCTCAAAGTACCAATCATTATAAGTTTATTAGTCCAACTTCCCAGCAAAAAGATGGTACCCATGGGGCATTCTTGGATCTCTAAAGCTTGTGGTTAATAATTGGAACACTCGTACAAGTGCTAACAATTCTGGAAAACATCTTGATGATGGAAAATGATAATTGTGAAAATAATCTGAATCCCCTTCCTTTGAAGATTTCTGAAACTTTTCCATGTTTGAATTTCTGCCTGCCTAGAAATAGTGCATTGGGCTGCCTTAAGTTCTAGCTGTTTTGTCATTGCCTTCTTGTTTTTTTCTCTGCAAGTTTGTGGGAGTACGGGGTCGCGGGGTTTCTCTGTTCTTCCTTTGTCTATTTCTTTTGTATTTGCACTTCTGGTGTTTTTTTATTCATACTGTTACCATTTCCAAAAAGAAAAAAATTGATGTTGTGAAAATGATGGATGACGATGATGGTTAAAACTGCTATTCCCTGACACCAAACTCTCCCATCTGAGCTAGAGCAAGCTACAGCCTCCCGATTTAGCTTTCCCAACAGCACGGTTCATTCATTGTTTCAATCTTTCTGAGAGTTGAAACTTGGGGACCACAACTGATGGTCTCCATCCCAGCCCACATACACTCTATCAGTGGTTCTTTATTCGAGGTACAGCAAACACATTCTCAACTGTTGGATCTTTAATCCAGGTACAGCAAACAAATCTGCAAACTTTGCTTGCACAGCCCGTTTCTGATCCAATGGTTGTTTCATAAGTGGGACCATTTTTCACCTTGTATATATGTTGAGTGTGATGAAGTGGTTTTATACTTACAACTGCTTTTTATGTCTCTGATGGCTGACTGCATTCTTTGACCACTTGTTTTGATATTCTTTTCATAAACCATGGTAGTTAAATTCACTTTGCTTGTCACCCATCATAATAGCCATTTTTTCCATCTGTCTAGGGTCGCACTCTAGATTCCATGTTTGTACTTTTACCTATCAAAAATAATATTTTCTGTCACTTTGTAATCTCACATTATCATTGCTATGATCCAAGTCTTTGAGGGTCTTCCCTTTCTTTGAGCACCTTATACTTGTAATCTGTCAATTCTTCATATTGGGGCAGTTTCTTGCCTTCTGCATTGCGAAAGGGCCTTCTACATTCTTTCCCAAGCTATTTTGTAACTACATTCTGTCTTCTTATCTATTGGGCCTACCTGTAGGATTCATCTTCTCTTCATAAACGACATTGCCAATATGATTTGGACCAAGAGAAACGAATCAATCCATGGTTAGCTATGAATTGATTCTCTAGCAAATCCTACAAATAAAATAAATGATTTTTGACATTTAAATTGTTCTAAAAAATTGACATTTAAATTCACTGCAGACTTCAAAACTCTAATGGGAAGAATTTTCACATACAAGATATTTGGTAGTATATTTTAGCATCTAACCACTACGTACTTTCTTTGAACCTAATTTAATTTTTCACTATAGGCTGTACCTCATTTTATGATGTTTATGTTGTACGGTTAACAATGGTTGTTAGTTTAAAATGTAAAACATGAAGTCCATTAAAAACTAATGCATGTCAAAACATGGATGTTTTAACTTTGCATGGTTCATCATCATTGTCATAAGCCTAAATTCCATCTATTTGGGGTTGGCTTTTGAGTTTTACTTATCCACTTCACCCTGTCAAAAACCATAATGTCCGTCAGTCAACTATCTATCATGTAGTTCTTTATCCCTTCCCTTCACGTCTTCAGCGTCTATCTTGTCTCCTAGGGCATGCAATTTCTAACCTCTCAACTCTACGTACTAGAGCCATCTTTGGTCTTCTATTTACATGTCCAAACCACCTTAAATGGATTTCCTTCATTTTGTCCCTAATTGGTGCTATTTTTAAATTGTCTCTAATTGAGTCATTCCTAACTCATCTTTTAGTGTTAAACCACTCATCTAATGTAGCATACACATCTCTATCACATTTTCATACTTCTTGCTTTCTATCATTGCACCTGCCTACATATTGTAGCTTTGCCATATTTGCCCAAGCATGGATTTTTTGAAATTTGTCCCCCTTTCCTTGGTTTGTGGCATCCGTTCTTTAAAAGAAAAATAAACCAAGGTGATCGCTTAATATTCTGATTAACATTGAATACTTTGCAGGAAGGTGGTCAGGAAAGTGATCGTATTGCAGGAGATTCTGATGAAAGTGTAGAAGATTCTGATGAAGAACCTGAGATAACTATGTGGGAGGCAATTGTTTGGCTTGCTGTTTTAACACTTTGTATTTCTGTTCTATCTGGTTACCTTGTAGATGCCATTCAGGTAAGGTATCATTCAATTAACCATTCACATTCACTGTTAGACATCTAGTTTTTCAATATTTCCATGTGGATACCCTGTCTATTTAAAAATACTCTTGTAATCTTTGTAAACACAAATCATTCCAATGATTTAGAATTCTCTCCTTCAATCTTTTCCCATCTTCTTTTCTTTAACCATTTTTCATACGTGCACAACAACACGATTCACGAACACTCCACAGGATCCTTCATGCTTAAAATCTCCATACTAGAATAAATCTTTTAACTCTAAAGGAGGGTTACTATTTTACCACCCCCATGAATGAATATCCTTGTAATGAGCAAGGAGGGGACTTTATGCTTAGGTGGAAACAGCCTAAATCCCACCCGATCAACATATTTTCCCCCTCTCTCTCTCTGGAATTTCATTTGCCAACACCCTGCATTTTTTTTCTTTTTCCTTTCCGCCCTTTTCATGTCATTTTAGAATGCTACTGGTTTCTGATTGATACATAATAGGACAAGCTTATTAGGAATATGTTTGAATACTTTGCAGGGGGCATCTGATTCATTGCACATGCCAGTAGCTTTTATTAGTGTAATTTTGCTTCCAATAGTAGGAAATGCTGCAGAGCATGCAAGTGCAATCATGTTTGCCATGAGAAACAAACTTGTGAGTGATCAGCATCCCTTGTTAAATTAACTGTTTTAGTTGTAGTTGGATTGAATACTTACACCAACTTATATTATTTCTTTTGTAGGACATCACTCTGGGTGTTGCAATTGGATCATCTACACAAATATCCATGTTTGTGGTAAAGCTTTTAAGCTCTTCTGTTTTTCAATGATTTTATACTATTTCAGTAACAAATTGCTACTGAGCTACCAATGCCTGGATATTGTTTTCACTGCAGTTTTTCTACAGTCAGCAACATATACTTTGGGTTACCAATCTAACCTTGCTTTATTAGAATGTTATGGCATTGTACCCAACTGGACTATAAAGAAACACTCTAGATGCATGAAAACTCTGGATATTTCAGAATGCACCCCCTTCTCTTCTTTTCTTCTTTTGAAAAGTGTATGTCAATTCTAGTTTGTCGGACCTACTGTATACATCCCTAAAATTGGGGGGGAGGGGAGGTTGCTCTACCAAGTTTGTTATTTGTTTGCTGCATTTTAATCTATTTCTGTAATACCCCGCTCCAAAAAGTTTCACATTGCTAGTGGCATTGGAAATTCCCTGGTATATAAGTAGTAGCCTTTCTCCTTCTAGCACAAGGCCTTCTGTGAGCAACAGTGGGTTGGCTCGCCAAAGCAAAGGCGTGCGGGTCCATGTGTCGGCCCAAAGCGTACAATATTGTGCTAGCGGACGGGTCGTTACAAATGGTCAACTCTCTGCCTAAGGGTGTGGGCTTGTTGTTGTGTGCAGAGTCGGGGACGGCTCTGACTTTATGGGGGGCTAGATTGTAATACCTTGCTCCAAAAAGTCCCACATTGCTAGTGACATTGGAAATTTCCTACTATATTAGTAGTAGCCTTCCTCCTTCTAGCACAAGGCCTTTTGGGAGCAACAGTGGGTTGGCTCGCCAAAGCAAAGTCGTGCGGGTCCATGTGTAGGCCCCAAGCGGGCAATATTGTGCTAGTGGGACGGGTCGTTACAAATGGTATCAGAGCATAGTTCAACCTCGGCCTAAGGGTGTGGGCTTGGTTGTTGTGTTTGCCCCGGCTCTGGCTTTAAGGGGGGTATTGTAATACCCTGTTCCAAAAAGTCCCACATTGCCAATGGCATTGGAAATTCCCTGGTATATAAGTAGTAACCTTCCTCTTAGCTCAAGGCCTTTTGGGAGTAATAGTGGGTTGGCTCGCCAAAGCAAAGTCGAGCGGGTCCGTGTATAGGCTCAAAGCGGACAACTTTGTGTTAGCGGGATGGGTCGTTACATTTTCCCCTTTGCCTTTGGTTCTCATAATAAGATGTTTGAACCAATTACATGTTACAACAACATAATCCATGGTTGTTAAAATCTTACGATACACGATTCGTATCTTATGATTCATACAATTTGATAAGAGGAACGATTCGTATCTATCAACAAATCTTACGATTCGTATAAATAATAGAAATATGGGGTTATTAGGAGTGTGAAAGCATGAAACATTTCGTTTTAATGGTTTTTAATGCTTGATTTGATGAGTATTTAGGACCTTTCGATTTTTCAAGGGTTTTTTAGTTCATTATTGACTTTTCATAGTATAGTTGGATATACTGGTCTTATAATTTTGGGAGTTAGAGTATTGAAATTTGAGCTCAAATGAACTCATTATATAGAATTCACTTAATATTGAAAGAAAGTTATAGAATTGCTCATGTTATTACATTTTAGATATATTTTATGTTATTTAATATATTAAACATTTTTTAGAGAAAACACTTTCGGTTTACGATTTACGATACACGATCTGCGATTAAAGATTTATTAACGATTTACGATACGATTCAATTTTCACAACATTGATATAATCTAAATTAATGGGTTCCTTGATGAAACAATAGTTTTTCATTGCACATTATGCTAATCCAATTAGGACCCATGAAATAGATTTAAGTTGTATTTTAGATTTCTTGTGTGGTACTGTTTGCACTTCATTGATATCGTTGAATTGATGGGCAACTTTGTCATGCTTCTTGTTATGCAGATTCCTTTCTGTGTGGTGGTTGGTTGGGTAATGGGAGAACGAATGGACTTGAATTTTCAGCTCTTCGAGACAGCAACACTTTTTATAACTGTCTTGGTTGTAGCATTTATGCTTCAGGTTTGTTCTCAGACAATTTCTTTCTGGTAGATATAGATAATCCACTTCTGTTATATTCATATCACTTGCATTGGTACATAGGTGGTTTGCATAGGAACATTCTATTGTTGCTGATAACCGATTTTTGCATATTCTGACAAGAATGATGGTCATGGTTGGCACTCAGCAATTATGATTAGGAGGTGGGCAGTCCACAAATTTTGCTGTTTCTAAACATCCGTTACATATGACAACTCCTTGTGTGTACAAATATTCACAAACTGTATTGTACATACTTGCACACTCGATCTTGTTAGGGGCACAGCCATTTTGCCTTCTCTAAATTCAAGACAAATGAATTCGTATTAAGATAAATGAATGTCAAAACTCTCTCCCCCCCAACTCCCTTTGCCCATCATCATTAGCCATTTACCCCATCAATATGGGTTTAAGCTTGATATTTATATTTGGCAAATTGTTACCATGGGCCGACTACCAATCTAACGCCTATGGGACTTGAGCCTACAACCTCTAGGCTGAAACTATGAACCTTTACCACTTGTGCTCTCCCCATAGATCATGTAAGTGTAGTAAAGATGAAAATTAGTGGGGCACAGTGAAAGAGAAATACAAGATAGGTAGCGAATGTGCATTAAACATGGAAAATGTGAATGGCAGACATGGATGTAGAAGCAAGTATCTAAACTTATCACAGAGTGTCATATTTTTACCTAGTTACCTTTAATGTCGTCTAAACCACTAAAGTTACATTCCACGTACTTTGTTTTAGTCCTGGTAATTTTCAGACCATTGACTCCAACGTTTTCCTCCACAATTCTAGCTTAGTGTTGAGTTGTTGTTTTGTTGTATTAATTAACACTATATCATCTGCCAAAAGCGGACACTTTATCTTGGATTTCATTTGGAATCCCTCATTTCCATATATTCCATTTTTTTCTTCTAACATTGTATTTTGTTAGAAGCGATGTTACGAAACACAAAATAACAAATATTACCCACTCAATGCACTCTGTTTTGTTGATATCACTCTAGGACCCGTGACTGCACCTTGCACCTTAACTGATTAAATGGCCATAATTAAATTGAACCTGTGATACGTGATCAACCCTTGGTCCCTCCCATCTATTCTTGTATGCAGCTATGCCAAATGACAAGCTCATTTCATTGACCATCCAACTACCTAGAAGATGCATATTTGAAATCATTCAGAACTCTCTATGAGAGGGCATGATTTTGTGTTTCAACATTCTACGTAAGTTCAGCTACAGCTGTCACATCTTAAAATACAAAATTTTACACAATACATTTGCTTGTTCATGTTTTCATCATCAGTTGAAATATTCCCTCACTGTTGCATTCTCATACAAATATAGTTATGGAAAGTACTTTCTCCACCTGTGTTATTTCCACCATAGGAGTGACCGAGTACGGGCTTGCAGTTAACCTACTTCGCATGGACTCCACTAGTGATCTGGGTGAAATGTATTAATATCAGGATTAGCTTCATTTCCTTTCTAATGTTGTTCTCTTGATCTTTAAGCTCTCCACTTCTTTCAGGATTAGCTTTATGCTTCTAATAATATTGAAGAAAAAGAACTTCGATTTTATGCTTTAGAAATCCACTTGCTATAACAGTTATTCTTCAATAACATTTGCTATAACAGTTACTTTGCTTTGTGGTTATATATAAAATTTATTTTCAGGTTTTGGTAGCATCTTATTTGTGTTTTGTTGCAGGAAGGTACATCTAACTATTTCAAAGGGCTGATGCTTATCCTGTGCTATCTCATAGTTGCAGCCAGTTTCTTTGTACATGTCGATCCAACAGATCCAACAAATGGTAAGTGTTTGTGAAGTGCACTCTTTCAAGGGATAATGATCCGTGCACCATGAGTTTTCACCATGGTACACTACCCTTAAAATGAAAAGACCATTTTGCCCTCTCTTTTTGAAAGAGGAAGAGAAGAAGAAAAGTAATAGCAAAATCTTAATTAATACCAATTTTATCCCATAAAACTTCCATTTTTTTCATGATTATCTCTGCATCAATTGACAGTTGATATTATTTGTGGGTTTTCTCAGACAATGATCAAGGTTAAAAGAAAATTGAGCCATGTTTCATGAACACGAGCATTTGCAGCAAAGAAAGCAGCTAGAATGCCATAATTTTGATGTGGGAGAATCACAGGCATGAATTCAAGAGCTGTGCAGGATCAAGTGGGCAGATCATATTAGATATTGCTCTCTCTGCTGGAAGAGTCCTGAACTTCTGTTTCAGGGAGATCTTTGCCCCCATGATCGAGAGAAGGAAACGAGAATTTTTTTTCCTTCTTTTCTTGTATTTTCTTGTATTCTTTATTGAGCTGATTTTGATTGTTGAAACAAGAAATGAGCAGACGCCATTTCCTCTCATGAAACTTTTGTTACACGATTCCATAAGAATTTTTGTATAATTGGCAATTGATTTTATACGCGGTTTTGGTTAAAATCTTTAGACCTTGAGTTGCTCCCCAATTAGTGCAGTATGGATCGGTTTGTTAAGCATTCAAAAAAAAGTGTATCGATTTCCTTTTTAAGGCCCAAAATTACCATTTTACAGATCCTGTGGAATCCATTTATCAAGAAGGGATAAAAATTCGACTGATATATATTTCTATTATCCATACAATAATAAATTCTGGTATAGTAATGACTTTATTCAATTTTTTATTTTATTTTTAAATTGTTGTTTCAATGATTTCTCGATTTGAATCTTGGATTGAATATGATTTTAAGAAGGTTTTGATGTAAAATTTTCAAGGGTGTAAGGTATTTATCGATTTTAATTTCTTTTTAAATGTTCGTTTCAGTTATCTTCATCAAATTTTTAAGATAATTTTGGTTTTGGGTTTTTTGTAAATTAATTTATTGAAATGATATTGAGTTTATAAAACTGAATGGAGATATTTTTAACGTGAAAGATATGGCTTATATGATGTTTGTGTGGTTTTTCAAGATTTATAAAATTTGAGTTTCTTAAGATATTTTCTATTTTAGAATTTTGTGGAAACTTTTTAAATATTGTTATAATTTTCAGGTATTTCGGTGACTTTTCTAATATTATATTTTCTTTGTTTCAAAATATTTGTCCTATATGGATTTTGAAATTGTCTCAAATTATTTGTCATATTTTTTATTTTTATATTAAATCAAAGTTATATTTACTTTAAAAGTGATTTGTGCATTTTTTTTTCAATTGCCCCCCATCCACCTTTTCTCCATTTCCATCCTTTTTGTTTCTGCAAAGCATGAAGCGTTTTCCTACACCTTCATCGCACGTTTTTTTCTGCGAGGGAAGTCTTCCTCATCCTCCATCCCGGAAGCTGTAGAAATCCCTCTCATCTGGTTCATGTTGATTGTAGTTATGAAGTGATCAATGTCAAATATCCAGGTATTGAAGTCCTTTTGAATGTCAAGAAGCTTAAAAGGCCATCTGTGGTTGGTCCTTCAATTACATCATTCAATGCTAAAAGCTTTAGTAAGGTTATGCTTATGCTTGTATAATTAAAGATTGTTGAGAGGGGTCCTGGTGCCTTGGCTTACTAAGGTGAAGGAGCTCTGAACTGAAACTGCTAAGCTGAGCCAAAAAATCAATTCCATCCTCGTGTAATAAATTGCAAAATGAACATGAACTGAAACTGCTAAACTGAGCCAAAAATTCTCTTCTGTAGAGCCCAAATTGCCGATACACAGAAATCCAACCCTTCTAGCAGGCCACAAACTACTCGAGAAGAGCCCCAACTGCCACCAGGGTTTGATTATAAGCTGAAAATTTAACCAGATTCAATAGCATTCTTCCTGTGTAAAAGGGCAAAAACAACCAAGGATGGACCAGGAATAAATCTGTAAGCAAATGAAACCAGAATCACTCTTTACAAAATGTAATTTTTATCAAGGATTACACCTCATTTCAAGCTGAGACTAACAATTTCCTCAATTACTATTATTGTCGTCGACAAGGAAGATTAATTGCAGGGAAACACCATCAAGAGGCTTCAATGCCCCCTTGCAGGCCGGAAGACAGAGTACCCATTAACCCCACATGGCAAATTTGAGTAATCTGGTAGTAGAAACGGGTACCCATCGCCAACCTCATGTCCAACATCCCTCAGGCCATCATATGATCCACCAGAAACGTTGTACATCCTTCCAATTCCATCATTAGCATGCCTTGCTGACCGATCAAACCTGCAACAGTTGGTGCCTAATCGCCAGCAGCACTCATTGAGCGTGACAACAATGGTGTGGTCTGAACCATGGAGATGACAGGAGCATTTGGTCTGGGTGCAGGGATTACAAGGGCACTTAAGGGCCTGAACACAATAGACCCTTGTCGCACACATGTATCTCGACCTCTGCCTTTGTAGGATTTGTCAGTTTTTGAACTTCCGGTTTCAAGACAGCAGGAGGGGGCATTGAAGCCTCCCTCTAAGTTGGTATGGCTGCAGGCCGGGCCTTGGCCTTAAAAGCGAATTAAGCCATCTCCTAGGGCCCCCAAATAGATAGGGCCCTCAAGTCAACTTCAATTTTTAAGTTCGTACACATTATTTTATGTTATAAATTTATTTTAATCTATATTTTACCAGCAAGTTGATTCGTGGCACATTGGTTGTGTGTCCGACTGGTTGTAAGTTCAAATCTTGACCCGTTCACTTTTCAATATTTTATAAATTTAGACTTAATTTTTACTTTAATTAAAATAAATTTACTTCTTACAATTTTTTATATATTTAGACATAATTTATAATTTTTCTTTAAATAAAATAACTTAACTTTTTGCAATTTATTATAAATTTATATATAATTTTTTTAAATAAAATAACTTGGAGAGTATCCATGTTGTTACGTTTTTTGTAATTTCTTATAAATTTAGACATAATTTTCCTTTAAGTAAAGTAACAAACATAATTTTTCTTTAAGTAAAATAACTTGGAAAGTATTTAAAGTCAATTTGAAAAGGCTTGACAAGACTTATTAACTCGCTTGATTCGAATTCCTATCGAGTTTAATCAACTCAGATTGATTTAGCCATTTTTTTTTTCAAAATTTAAATCTATAATTCTAATAAAATGAATTAAACACCCTGATAAAAAAGCATTTATCATATAGTTTTATTTTTCTTTTAAAAATTAAGAATTGAGATGATTAATTGACTCTATTACAAGATTAAAATGATTATATAAAGGTTAAGTTTTAATTAATCATTATTTTTATCATTTTTTCAGAAATTTTAATAAAAGTGTGACCTAAATAAGTCCCTAAACGAGGAAACTTAATATTCACTATAATATAGATAGTTTAATGAAAAGAAAATGGATTTAAATTTGAATGACTATTTTACTTTATAGTTTATAATTGAGTGCTAATTTTTTAACATAATTTTATTTTATAAATTATTTTGAATGCATTATATACTTTAACATGTCAACTACTCTTTTTAAATACAATAAAATAGTAATAAAAAATAAAAAAATCAACATGTATATACAAGTGGAAATTAAATTTGTCACAAAAAAAATTGAATGGATTAACTATCTTATTATTGAAAAAGATATGTTAAAAAATCTTGAATATAATAATTTAATTAGTAATTTGTATCTCAAAATCTGAAAAGAATAAATTTTAAATAATATTTGTTATAAATTTGATTATGATATTTTATTTAGATATTTCACACTTTAAAAAGAAAATATATATGATTTTTTTTTATAAGTGTATAAAAGGCTTATCTTAAATGTTTGCTTAGGGAGCCTGAAATCTAATAGCCGGCACTGTATGGGTGAGGTGTTTTTTACAATGGCAGCTTGCTTTGGCTGTGGACTTGAAGGCGTTTCTCTCGTGAGACCATGCTCTAAGAGTCTAAGAGGAAATCCGGGAAGACGTGAAGATGTCAGAAATAAGCGCGGATGTGCACGGGAAGATAGACGTTGCTGCGTGGAAGAGAGAGGGATTTCTACCGCTTCCGGGATGGAAGATGCAAGCGATGGAGGAAGAGAAGCTTCCCTTGCAGAAAAAAACGTGTGCTGAAGGTGTAGCGGGTAGGAAAACTCTGCGTGTTCTGAGGAAACAAAAACGATGGAAATGGAGAAAAGGTGAGTGGGGGTAAAATTGGAAAAAAAAATTGAAGGGGTACCAATTGTTAAAATGGAGTGTACAAATCATTCCCTTACTTTATTCTTAAGAAATGAAAACAAGTATTTTAGAATAGAGAGTAATTTTTTTATAAAATTTAATTTCTTATTAAAAAACTAATGAGTTATCATAAGAGATAAATGTCTTTATAGGATATCAAGAACATGAGTTTCAATTTAGGTGTTTTTCATATTGGTTTTTTTATATTTTTAAATTTTTAAGATATATTTTATTTGTATGAAAATTTTACTCAAAAGTCTAATACTCCATCAAAAAAACATTTTTATAAAAACTATGAGCATACTGGATTTTTCAGTTTTTTTTTTCTAATTTTTTAATTTTTTTGAAAAAAAAAATCAAAAGAAACAGAGAGAAAATGGCTAATTTCTAGCCTCTATTATCAAGTGGGGTTTGAATTGGTCAACATGTCTATTAAAGGGAAGTAAACTTAATTTAGACGTTGTTTGATTGGGTTGTGGCGCTGAATTCTCAATTTATAGGGGGAAAATTCCGTTTTAGACCCGATCTGCTTATTAATGGGCTTTTAATGAACCATTTCTTTAAAACGGCAGAACCCATCTTCTAAATTCCATTTTCTTTTAGCCAATTAAAGTTTTGGGTTGGCAGTAGGCCTATTCACAGATTGCCCAGTAAAAATTCTTGCCATAATATTATTATTATTATATGGGGGACAAATTTGAAAGTATAGAAGAATTTTGGAGGTCCATTCACAGATTGCCCAGTAAAAAATTCTTGCCATAATATTACTATTATTATATGGGGGACAAATTTGAAAGTATAGAAGAATTTTGGAGGTCCAAATGTAGAGAAAAAAAAGAGTCACAAGACTTAAAATCATAGTTTTGTTAGTAATAGAAAAATATAAAATACATTTGTTGGATTTAATAGCTTTTTTTTTTTTTTTAAGTCCAAGGTATCGACCTTTTATAACACCTGATTAAGCTTTTGGGATAGGTGCAACCTCCATATCCACAAACATTAGGGTTGCGTTTGGATGAGAAGCTTGCAAGAGTAAACTTGTTTGGTAACTAGGGTTGAGGATAAAAAATCAATTTTACCTTTTCGCTTTTCATTACCCTTTAAAAACAATGGGTATTCATTTTTGGATGCACCCACCTTGATGCACTCCCTGGATTTTTACCCCTTACGTAAAATTAGGGAAAATGACCTTATACTTTGAGAGTCGAATTCGAACCTAGAGCTCCTATAACTTATTGGGGTTCTTAAACGTCAAACCAACTCTTATGCTCTTTACTCACTGAAAAATCTCTAAACTTTAAAACAAAAATAAAAATAAAAAAAATCCCCATTCAGGATAATACATATTTGGCAATCTAGACCATTAAATAGGATTGATATAGTGAATCATGTGATGGATGCTATAATAAGTAAAAGATATTGCTCATTTAAACATTCCAAGCCTTCTTCTTTTACATTGATTGTGCATGCAAAAAACCTTCTTCTTTTACATTGATTATGCATGCAAAACACATGTATAATAATAACATTTAATCAATGTTATTAAAGTCGAACCGGCAGTTCAACCGGAACCAAGTAACTGCGGTTTGGTCCAACCGAAAATTGAATTTTCGTCTAAACAGTTAAAAACCATTGTGAACCGCGGTTCACAACATTTGAATTTTTTTTTTTTTATAAAAAATTCCCTTTCAAAATATCAAAAATTAATATTAAAAATAGATATATTTGAAATTTAAAGGTTTTTTACCATTTCTATCCTATATCTTTCACCGTTTTATATTACTCATAGTTTGAATGTTATTTGTAATACCTATATTAATATTACTTAGAGTTTGAATGTCATTTATAATATTTATATTAATATTACTTATATTAATGTTATATGTAATATTTATATTAAATTATTACTTGACCAGTTTTTACCGGCTTTGACCATGGTTGAACCTGGTTGAACTTAAAATATCTGGAAGATGGTTCGTTAGACGATACGGTTCAGATAACATTGCATTTAATAGCTATTAGTAATTTATTCATGTTAAAATACAAAATTTTACACAATACACTGCTTGTTTATGTTTTCATCATCATTGGAAAAATTCTGTGTGTTGTATTCTTGCATACAAATATAGTTATGGAAAGTTTTTTCTCCACCTGAGTTATTTCCACCATAGGTGTGACCAAGCACCTGGGCTTGCAGCTAAGATACTTCGTGTGGACTCCAGTAGTGATCTGGGTGAAATATATTAATATCAGGATTAGCTTCATTTCCTTTCTAATGTTGTTCTCTTGATCTTTAAGCTCTATATGCTATCTTGGATGAAAACGTAGAATTGTTTGAAGCTTTATGCTTCTAATAATATTGAAGAAAAGAACTTCGATTTTATGCTTTAGAAATCCACTTGCTATAACAGTTGTTCTTGCACTTGGTGGTATATATAAAATTTCTTTTCAGGTTTTGTCAGCATCTTATTTGTGTTTTGTTGCAGGAAGGTACATCTAGCTATTTGAAAGGGCTGATGCTTATCCTGTGCTATCTCATAGTTGCAGCCAGTTTCTTTGTACATGTCGATCCAACAAATGATAAGTGTTTGTGAAGTGCACTCTTTCAAGGGATAATGATCCGTGTACCATGAGTTTTCACCATGGTGCACCATCTGCCTTCTATTTTTGAAAGATGGAAGAGAGAAGAAGAAAAGTAATAGAAAAATCTTAATTAAAACCAATTTATCTCGTAAAACTTCCATTTTTTTTTCATGATTATCTCTGTATCAATCAATTGACAATTGATATTATTTGTGGGTTTTCTCAGACAATGATCAAGGATAAAAGAGAATTGAGCCATGTTTCATGAGCACAAGCATTTGCAGCAAAGAAAGCGGCTAGCATTTGCAGCAAAGATTTCTTCTCATGAAACTTTTGTTACACGATTCCATAAGAATTTTTGTATAATTGGCAATTGATTTTATAAGCAGTTTTGGTTAAAATCCTTAGACCTTGATTCGCTCCCCAATTAGTGCAGGATGGATCGGTATGCTAAGCAAAAACTGTATCAATTTCCTTTTTAAGGCCCAAAATTACCATTTTACAGATCCTGTGGAATCCATTTATCAAGCAGGGGTAAAAATTCGACTGATATATATTTCTATTGTCCATGCAATAATAAATTCTGGTACAATAATGACTTTATTCAAATTTTTATTTTATTTTTAAATTGTTGTTTCAATGATTTCTCGATTTGAATCTTGGATTGAATATGATTTTAAGAAGGTTTAGATGTAAAATTTTCAAGGGTGTAAGGTATTTATCGATTTTAATTTCTTTTTAAATGTTCATTTCAGTTATCTTCATCAATTTTTTAAGATAATTTTGATTTTGGGTTTTTTGTAAATAAATTTATTGAAATGATATTGAGTTTATAAAACTGAATGGAGATATTTTTAACGTGAAAGATATGGTTTGTATGTTGTTTGTGTGGTTTTTCAAGATTTTTTTTATTAAGATTCATAAAATTTGAGTTTCTTAAGATATTTCCTATTTTAGAATTTTGTGGAATTTTTTCAAATATTGTTATAATTTTCAGGTATTTCGATGATTTTTCTAATATTATACTGTCTTGTTTCAAAATACTTGTCTATATGGATTTTGAAATTGTCCCAAATTATTGTCATATTCTTTATTTTTACATTAAATCAAAGTTATATTTACTTTATTCTTAAGAAATGAAAATTTCTGAAATAGGACAAGTATTTTGGAATAGAGAGAGTAATTTTTTTATAAAATTTAATTTCTTATTAAAAAAACTAATGAGTTATCATAAGAGATAAATGTCTTTATAGGATATCAAGAACATGAGTTTCAATTTAGGTGTTTTTCATATTGGTTTTTTATATTTTTAAATTTTTAAGATATATTTTATTTGTATGAAAATTTTACTCAAAAGTCTAATACTCCATCAAAAGAACATTTTTATAAAAACTATGAGCATACTAGATTTTTCAGTTTTTTTTTCTAATTTTTTAATTTTTTGAAAAAAAAAATCAAAAAAGAGAGAGAGAGAAAATGGCTAATTTCTAGCGTCTATTATGGGTTTGAATTGATGAACATGTCTATTAGAGGTAAGTAAACTTAATTTAGACATTAGACATTGTTTGACTGGGTTGTGGTGCTAAATTCTCAATTTATATGGTTGCGTCATGTTGACTGAAAAAATTCCGTTTTAGACCCGATCTGCTTATTAATGGACTTTTAATGAACCATTTCTGTAAACACGGCAGAATCCATCTTCTAAATTCCATTTTTTTTAGCCAATTCAAGTTTTGGGTTGGCAATAGGCCTATTCACAGATTGCCCAGTGAAAAATTCTTGCCATAATATTATTATTATTATATGGGGGACAAATAAGTCCAAGGTATCTAGACCTCTTATAGCACTTGATTAAGTTTTTGGAATACGTGCAAACCTCCATATCCACACACATTAGGATTGTGTTTGGATTAGAGGCATGCAAAGGTAAACTTGTTTGGTAACAAGGGACTAAGAGTAAAAAATCAACTTTTTACCCTTACCCTCTCACTTTTGATTACCCTTTGAAAGCAATGGGTATTCATTTTTGGACGCACCCCCCTTGATGCACTCTCCGGATTTTTTACCCCTCATTCAAATGCAGCCCTAAGTAAAAGTAGGGAGTAGGGACAGTGACCCTTATACTTTGAGAGTCGGACTCAAACCCAGAACTTCCCACAACTTATTAGGGTTCTTAAACGTCAAACCAACTCTTGTGCTCCTTACTCGCTCAAAAATCTCTAAACTTTAAAAACAAAAATAAAAAAAAAACTCCCCAATCAGATAACAAATATTTGGCAATCTGGACCATTAAATAGGATTGATATGGTGAGTCATGTGATGGATGAACTATAATAAGTAAAAGATATTGCTCATTTAAACATTCCAAACCTTCTTTTACATTGATTGTGCATGCAAAACACATGTATAATAATAACATTTAATCAGTGTTATTAAAGTCGGACCGAACCCTCAAAATCGAACCGGAGTAACATATCTACTAAATAAATTACCCTTTTAAAACTCGAGTGAGTAACGGATGAAGTTATGGAATATATGAGAATAATAAATATTTTCCACCTCAGAACTGAAACAAAACTCGAAAATCAATGACTTGCTATAAGTATGAGATATATATGGAGAGCTCTCACTTTTAATCAGTGTTATTAAATCCGAACCGAACCACAAGTTCAATCGGAACCAGAGTAACTGCGGTTTGGTCCAACTGAAAAACTGAATTTTCGACAAAACCGTAAAAAACTGTTTTGAACCACGGTTCACAACATTTGAATTTTTTTTTTTAATTTCCTTTCAAAATATCAAAAATTAATATTAAAAAATAGATATATTTGAAATTTAAAGGTTTCTTACCATTTCTATCCCATATCTTCTACCGTTTTGATATATTACTCAGAGTTTGAATGTTATTTATAATATCTATATTAATATTACTTAGAGTTTGAATGCCATTTATAATATTTATATGAATATTACTCATATTAATATTATATGTAATATTTATATTAAATTATTACTTGACTAGTTTTTACTGGCTTTGACCCCGGTTGAACCTAAAATACCTCGAATACGATTTGTTAGACGGTAAGGTTCTTATAACATTGCATTTAATAGCTACTAGTAATTTATTTTTAGGTTGTTAAGCTTTTTGGTGTATTTGCTCTCTTCTGGTAGCTTAAATTATTAAGATATTAAATATCTCATTATGTATCCATATTAAGAGCTTGAATAAGCTAGACTTTCTGCCTCATAATCGCTTACATTTTTACATATAAAAGAGATAAGTTTGGACAAATGATTAATAAATATTGACTATTACTTGAATATATGGTTGATAATCTATTTATAAAAAATAATTATTTATCCAGTCGAGTTGTAGATTAGCTTAAACTTTTGGATCTGAATTTGAACTTAAATCTAATATCTATTTGTTTTAAAATTTAATTTTGATCAAGCACATTTAAATCTAATAACCACTTAATCAAAATGACAAATAACATAAATAGCATATCTATTATTAATAATATATTATGTTTTGAGCTATAAAAGAAAAAAAAAAGGTCTAATATATATTCTGAAATATTTTTACTATACCAGTTATCATATTTAGATAAATAAAATAATCTCCCCCAACATCATGGCCATGAATCTAATAATAATAAAAAATTAATAGAATCATTTCTTCAAATCTTTTCTAAAATACAAACTCTATTAAAATAACTTATTTACGTAAATTTAGAAACTCCATATTTTCTTGAACTTTCGTTTTATTAAAAAAATTCTCCAATTATCAAAAGACATTATTAAAAAAAAAAAAAAAAGTTCAATCATTTGGACCCAATTTAACTTGAACTAGCACATACCCTAATCTAGTTGACCCACAGAGTATCCATTTGGGCACAGTACCTTTACTAACTGTAAGTCCTTTTTTATTTTATCACCATAAATTGAAAAACTGAAAAAATAAAATAAAAATATTATTAATTTAATGAAGGATAAAAAGGACAACGATTTTCAATTTTAATAAGTATACAGATGTTCAAATGATTTTTTTTAATATTTTTACTTAATTTTTACAATTTATGACTAACTCATTTTATACCGTCTATCAAGTTAAACCACTTAGAATCAAATTGGGTAATAAATCTTAATTAGGGAAAATGTAGATATTCCTACTATAAGAGGATAAAGTTCATGAATAATGAAATGTTTTAAGTATGAAAGGGGGATGAGTTGAAACCAAACTGGTTCCTTATAGAGTAAACATTATCTTTGACTCGGAGGTTCTTGTGGCCAACTATCTACATCATGGACCTACATAGAAGAGATGAGTCCTTAGTGCTTAGAATTGTTTCATCACCTTCGGCATTTGAACGGTTGTATTTGGATAGTTATCCAGTTTTTTTCGAGTTAAATTGAAAATTGTATTTTAACTCAGTACATCTTATCCAAATTATTTAAATTGATAAGATTATCACTCAAGTCTAAATTTTAAATATTTGAAGTTTTGAGCTATAGTGCCTATTTTTTTTCTATTTAGTATATTATGTGTGTAAGTGAACCCTACAAAACAGACGGCCTTGATTGGCTTTCCAAGTGTCATTGCGCCTAAGATATCGGTTGTGAGAAGAAGAGTCGGAACTCAATAAATAAAAAATACTATTTAAAAAATTTATTGATTTATGGTTTTCAGCAACGTGTGGCTTATTGATGGAGCCCACCTCTTTTCAACACAAAAAAAAAAAAAAAGTTTTCAATATTACATAAAAAAATAATTTCATTAAATATTTCTACCCATCTAATTTAAAGATAGCAATCTTAAACTTACAAAATACAACTATTCAATGGCCTAAAATCATCTAATTTCATCGTACGGCTAATATTATCTGTCCAAGTCGAACTTCTATATATAATTAATCAATATATGTTCCTTAATTTTGAAAAGAGAGTGGGGCCAGCAACACAATACATTGAAGATTTTGATGATAAAAATAAAATTCTAGAAATAGGCAACAAAATCGTTACACTTTTGGAAGTTTCATTCCTTCACTGAGAAATTAAGAGCCATATTCGATTCCACTAACTCTCACTCTCTCTCTATCTATTACCTTCCCTGAATTTAATTTAACAATTCTCTCATTTTAATAAATTTATTTAAAAAGTTTTAACAACATTTTTAACTCTTTTAAAAAAATACATATTCCATATATTCAAGATATTATTGTGGGCTACCCAACTTTTTAAAAAATATATATATAAATAATTTAATTATTAATATTAATGTATTTAAGTAGATGCTAAATAAATTACCCTTTTAAAACTCAAGTGAGTAACAGATGAAGTTATGGAATATATAAGAATAATAAGTATTTTCCACTTCAGAACCAAAACAAAACCCAAGAATCAATTACTTGCTATAAGTATGAGATATACATGGAGAGGAAAATTGCCCCACAAGCAAGCATTATCGAAAAACATTAATTAATTAAATAATTAAAAAAAGAAACATTCAAACTTTTTGAAAATTAAAACCAGGAAAGTGGAAGGGACTTGGAACGGGAGCGAGTGAAAGAGTGGGAATCTTCATCAATATGTGTGATACTACTAAAGAGGGAGGGAGAGTAGAAGTCGGTTGAATGATATCTTTTTTCGTTTCCTTCTCTTTTAAGTATTTTTCTCCATTGTCTTCCTCCTCTGTATTTCTCTCAGTCCTCCGATCTTCAAGCTTTCTCTTTCTCTGAAGAAAAAGAAAGAAAAGGCGAATCTTTTCTTTCTTTTCTTTTTATTCTGAACTGGGTTCTTCGTATTTTCTTTTATTTGCTGGTATTAGCCTATTCCACAATCCTGTTTGGAGGAAATCTGAGGGTAGAAGCTGGTTTCTAGTGATTTCCGAACTGGGTTCTTGAGATCTTGATTGCTCCTGGAGTTACAGTCTTTGAAAGCGTTAGGGAACTCGGAAAGGTAACTTTTCGCAGCTGGGTTATTCTTACTTTTCTCTGTTGTCAGCCTTTTCCACATCTTTGTAAAGTTGAAATCTTAGAAAAGAAATTGATTTCTACTGATTGTCAAAAAAAAAAAAAGTTGGGTTGCTATGTTTTTTATTGTTCTTGACGTTATTGGGATTGGAGATCTCTGACGCTTGGAAAACCCATGTTTTTCAGCTGGGTTATTATGTTATTGAGTCGGTAGAATAATAGTCTCTTTGAGTATAGGCCCCGTCCATCTCCTTTTCTTACTCTCTGCTAGTTTTCTCTTCAGTTGATCATGTATTGTAAGAGAGACCGGCTCGACTTCTCCGAGAATTTCTTGGAAGAAGAGATAGAAGCTGCATCGAGCTCAGATGAGAGATCTCTTTCAATAAGCAAAGAGCTGCCAAAGAAGAAGAGTAATATTCTCAGAATCAAGTTCCGAAAGATCGATCAATGCTGCGAAAGTGCCAATGATTTTCTCACGGAAGATTTTTTCTACAAGCCCGGTAACAACTTCTTCAGCTCTGAAAAATCTCTACTAGATCAAAAACCCATCAGAGAATACGATGTTTCTGATTACAGAGAAAAGGATTTTAGCTTGAATCACAAGACTCATCGCCAGCTCAATGATAACAATGCTGGGTCTGCAATCAGTGAAGAAGAGAATACTAATGATGTAACCAACGAATGTCCTAAGGTGGAGGAAGTACCTCAGCTAACTAGAAGTGAGCACATCTGTTCTGTATGTGGAAGGTGCTTCAAATCGATGAAATCGCTTTCAGGCCACATGAGATGCCACCCTGAGAGGGATTGGAGGGGAATTCAGCCACCGTCCGCTGCAAAGAACAGCCCTTCCTCGACCATATCAGAGTCTGCAGGACTAAAGATGGATGATCAGAACGATTCTGCCATGACGACAGAGACTTCAGATTTTAATGAACCAAAATCTCTGTTGCGTTGGACTATAACCGCAAAAAGGGGCCAAAATGCTGCAATGCATATACCAAAAGTTCAGTATAACCTTGAAGAGATGGATCCTATAGAACTTGAAGCAATTGAGACTCTCTTGTCTCTTGCTAATGCAGATCCAAGGGAGTTGGCATGTGTTAAAAGGAAAGAAATAGAGAGGGAATCAGAAGTCAAAATCCCCAATTTCACCCATGAAAACTCAAAATTTTATGAAGGAGACATCCTATCTGGAGATGGATTTGGATCAGAACACATGGCCTCAGATTCTAGAGTAGAAATTTTAAAGAAGCTTAACAGACCCATGAAGGAGCTGAGTTATAGGACTGAATGCATAAAGCTGTCGAAGAAGAGTAGTACTCAAAATTCCAAAACAGTCGATGAGAAGCGAAAAATTGCAGCTTCGGTTGGATACGTATGTGCGACTTGCAACAAATCCTTCTCTTCTTATCAAGCATTGGGTGGACACAGGGCTAGTCATAGAAAAGGCAAGAATGGTACGACAGAGGGAGAAGTAGATGAACTCACTGGAGACGTAGTAGATGATCCATGTGAAATTGAGGACACCACCCACCACAAGGCCTTGCCTGCAACTGATGAGGCATGGACAAAAACAGCAATCTTGCACAGATGCAAGACCTGCAATAAGACGTTTCCATCAGGCCAGGCCCTTGGAGGTCATCAGAGGTGCCACTATAGTGGCCCAACTGAACTCCGGTCAACTTGGTTGTGTTGCAGGAAGAAGACGTGAACACTGGTCGCCCAGTCGAAGCTCCAATCAACTCAGTCATGTTGCAGGAAGATGACAGGAATAGCGGTCACCAACTTCGCAATTTCGACCTCAATGAGCTTCCGATGGTTGAAGACTGATTATCTTGAGTTTTCTGTTTCCACTTGCTAGCCCTTTTGCTGAAGCATCCATCTTCTACAAGCTAGTTGCTTACTAGACAGATACACACTTTCCCTCTTTAGTACATTTTTTCTTCTTGTAAACATTTCCTGGATGATTTTTTAGTACAGAAGTTCTAAATTTTGTTGCTTCCATCCTAAATTAGTCTTTGAATTTTCTTCCCTCATAGCAATTATATGTTTGATCTCTTTTTTCTGTTTTACTACAATGAGACAAGAATTCTCACAATATTTGCAATAGTGGGTAATGAAAAGAAGAATTTGATTCTTGACTTTCCTAAGTCTGTTCTCTTCTCCTCTTCACAGCCATTCATGGTAACAATTACATACCTCAAAAGGTTGAAGAAGTGATTAGGTGGGCCTAGAGTTCAAAGCCTTCTGGCCCAAAAGTCAAGCTATTCCAGTAGTCATCAAGTGGACCACATACTTATGCTGATTGTGGACCTTTGACAAATTTCATTAATTACCATTATCATTGTAGAAATTTGGTCTCTCTTGATGTTTCAATTGATCTCTCTCTCTCTCTCTCGGTCGGGAGTGGAACTAGGGAGGTTAGGGGGTGATGATTCTGATAAGAGCAAAATGTTTGTACCTATATAGTTTTTGGCTTTTCTGAATCATGATTCATGTTATTAACTAAAACACTGCATAAATATCAAAGCGAGACGGTTAAGAAGCTCCTCTCATGAAGGAAGGTCGATTCACACTCAACACCCCTTTGGGCACTCTGTTTAGATGCTTACCTGTTATGTGTGGGATTAGGAGGCTTGCACATGCTCAAAGGATTAATTGAGTTAAAATGTCCTCCGTTTAAATACAGGTGAGACCCCTGAATACTTTGGTCATCAAAAAAATGATCAAGGCGAGACATTTTTACAAGTTAGCAAGTCCCCATTGTTGCAATTTTATGATTCTGAGTTCAATTGTCAATTCAAATCGATGGATGATGACTTCAGTGATAATGATGATTTTTACAATATACCATTTGCTTCCATGAGAGTTTACAAGAATGATTGAATCAACTGGACATCAGTTGCCGAAATACCTATATAGTTTGAGCTTGGGGAGAGAGAGGAGAGGAGAGAAGAGTTGGAGTTATACATCATTAATTCATATAAATAGATAAATAAACTAATAAATGGTAACCGGTTCTAGTCCCCTAATAAATTCATTTTCATTATTAGTCTTTCTCCTTTATGTTTAAAGTTGATTTTTTTAATTTTAAATTTTTACTGAATCTTTAGGCTTCTTTGAGCACCCGATTCAGGAAATGCCCAAGTTTTCCTATCTACATACTAGATAATTCTACAGGGAGTGTCCTTTAAAGTAAAGTGAGAATGAAACTCAAGACTCTTCCTTTAAAAGTAAAATAGGAATGAAACTCAGAACTCTCGCTTTCTACTGGTCATTACTTCAACCCTTTTTTACTGTATTAAAATTAAATTTACATAATCTTTTGTCTTTACTCTGAGAATCAAATTTTTTAAAGGCATCCCTCTTATACTAATTCGCCTTGACTAAATAAGTGCTTAAAACAAATTAAAGTGGTGAGTTTAAATTCTTTGATGCCACCTGATGCAAATAAACTAAGGTTATTGCCTGCATGAGTTACGTTAGCTAGGCGACTTTACTTCTCACAGAAACTCCACTGATGGTCAGTGTAAAAGAAAAGAGTTTAGGCTTGTGAGACTTTTTAGTAAGATTTTTTGTCAAATGGAATATAAGCCCTATAAAGTTAGGTGTATTGGATAATTGATTGTATGAATATAAAGTATGTAATATTTTACCGTCGATCATTCAAGTTATATAATCTTGACCTATAAATTTTAATGAATATTAAATTGATTTTTAAAATTTTAAAATTAAGAAATAAGATGATTGAATGGAGGTGAAACCTTCGAACAGGCCCTGAAGCGAAGGTGGGAACGAGCAGACTCTGGGGTGGAGACTATGTTCAACATTTCAAACCTGATGAGAGAGTGGGGTGTTACCTAAGCTTGGGCTTCATTTTTCTGGCCCAATAACCAAACAAGAGGGCTGCAGACTAAGAAAATAAATTGGCTGATTTTGGGAAAATATTGAATTTTTAGGAGAAACCCATATTTCCTGTAGGCCAAAATTTCAGCTCATTTTGACCAAGTTTTATTCTTTTAAATTAAAAAAATTGGCCCAAGAGTGGCCAAAATGACTGAATTTTGTTTGTCGTTTTTTCTCCCAATTTTTTTTCTTGGACTTTATGGATAAAATTGACAGAGACCACTCTAATTAGACCCTGTCTAATTGCTCTCCATTTTTTATGGACTTGAATTAGTTGGGCTTAGGTTTTGGCCCACACCCTGAGTGACCCAAATACCCATTCCCCCATACCCAATTATGTACCCAATTGTGTCATGTCCATGACCCATATCCATGCAAGAATCCTAATCCTTCCCAACGTCGAGATCCTAAATCTCTCCTGAAATCTCTCCTAAAATTCTCCACAACTTTCTACCGTTTTTGCCTACATTTTCTCCACTTTTAACGTGTTTTGTAGGATGGAAATTACTTGCAAAACGTATGGAAATTTAGGAAATACAACCCACCAACGATTTCATCCTTTTGGTTTAATGGTTTAAACTTAGCATTATTTGAGTTGCATTAGAAATTATCTTTTGTTAGCTATCCAAATGTAGGATTTTGTGAGATAGTCATTAAACATTAATTATTTTATCAATCAAAATTTTAAGATCAGAACCACATAGCCAGGATTATAGAATTGAAATTTTACTAGCTCTCTTCCCATATTATTTTTCACCTATTTTACTCAAGGATAAATGTTTTACTTGAAAATTTAGTGAGTGAAAGGAATTTCAACCTATTTTCTTAACTTTGTTAAAGATATTTTTCTATAATATTTTAAATTAAAAAATGTGATACTATTGAAGTACAACAAATTCTTTATTGAAAATAAGATGATTATCTCCTGTTATAGGAAGCGGGAGATTACAAGTTCGAGTTTCCATGATCTAACCTTGGTGTACCGTAGGAGTAGTGGGTTCATCCGTAGAGATTTTAAGATGGGTATCCTGTAGTTTTCCACATGTAAATTTAAAGAAAAAATGATTTTTAATTAATTGTATACTAAATTCAGCCACTCCTGATTCTATAAAATTCAACGTTGATAAATGTAGACTTAAACTACTCTCCTATCATTTTCAATAGTTTATTTTATATCTTCATATTAAATAAGCAAATGATTAAAATATCAAATAAACTAATTTTTAATTTAAACTAACATAATTTACTTTACACTTACATTTAATCAGATGGTCATGATATCATAATTAATAAACAAGCAAGAAATATCCCATTTTAGAATACCAAATAAAAAACCCTCCTACAGTAATAGTTCCAGTTATGGTTGGAGACGATCCTCACTTGAGTTAAGTTGGCATGCACGCCATTTCCCTAACCAGGGTTTTGCGTGTTCCATATTTTCTTAAACATGGGTCAAATTTCAACCCACTATCCCATTGTCTTTTCTTTCTCTGCAAGCCTCTCTTTCTCTCTCATGTGAGCTAAGAAGGTTTCTATACTTTTCCAAGGAAAATGGAGGCTAAGAAATGGAAGTTACAGCTGTTTTCTGCAGGTTTGGTCGATCTTTTCCTCTGAAAATGATCTTACATTTGTTCCTAAGCTGCTAATATATGCTTAGAAATACATACACAGTTACTTCTGTTGATGCTTTGATTCGCATTTCTTGCTTGTTTCATGAGTTTTGGTTCAAATCCATCTTCTTCTCTTTCTGCGGAATCGGACTTTTCCTTTTGCAACGTTCCGGGTAAACTATTTTCCGTGGAACTGGGTGTCCTCGATGATGTTTTTCATTTTTCTTTTTGTAGAAAATGAAATCAAGAAGACTCTGTGTTTCAAGCAGTTATCAATTTTTATTATTTCGTGCTAGAAAGAGGTTCCACTTCATCAATGAATCAATTGCTACAGTGAGTTCTATGTTGCAGCACAACCCGTTCGTGTTTATGTAAAATAACAAAAATAATGTGTGTATATATATAGATAATTTTGTAATAATTGAACTGATATTTTACTTTAAAAGGAAAATAATACATGATAGAGATGCAACTTGTGCCAGGTTTAGGCCTGACCCGATATGAAAATTAGTAGTCTCAGGCTTGATAAGCTGGTTGGTCGGGCCCTAGGAGATGGTTAGGTCAGGGTTGTGTTTGGTACTTCGGTCATTGGTGAAGTCAGGCCGTGGGCAATGAGTCAGGGTTTGTATGGATCAGGCTGTGGGTTGGGACAGCCCATGGTCAAGTGTTTGGGTTTGGGCCATGGGTCGTGGTTTGGGCCGTCATGTATTGGGTTAGATCATAAGTCATGGGTTGGATTGCGCCATGATTCACTTCAGGGGTTGGGTCATGGCTTTTGAAATTTGGAAATTGTTCATTCTAACTTTCTCGCCGGCCGCTGCCCTGTCTCAGCCTCTCAGGCACTCTCACTCTCACTGCACTCTCTTGCTGTCTCCATGCTCTGTCTCGCTGCACTCTCTCTTCTTGGTTCCTGCTTCCTCGATTTTGACCGGATATTGGAAAAGCAGGTCAAATCCATAATGTCTTCTTCTCTTCCGTTCTTCCCTAAGATTCAGGCACTTGAACCATTAAAAATGAGGGTGGGAACTGGGAAGGAGTTACACTATAGTGGAGCACTCATCTGCATTAGTGTTGATCTGCTTTAGCACAGTATAGAGAGGCTCAGAGAAAACACAGAGTAGAGGGAAACAATAGTGATAGTGGGAAATAGATGAGGGCCATAGGTGGGTTATGTGGTTGCTCAGTTTTAGAGTTGCTTAAGGGTAATTACAAAAGCAGGCGACAAACGGGAGAGAGGATCCATGAGTCTGCTTGGGAGCCATTTGCTCTCTATCGCTAACCAAATCTTGCAATTGATGCCATGCTAAAGAAGACAATTCATGAAACTCTAATATTCATTCATAAAGAAACCATTCATATACATAGGACATATTTCAGTAATAGATATACTAAAATTCTAAATAAACTTTTCTCCTAGTAAGAGATTGACATAACCTAAAATTCAATGAGATATCCAAACTTAACAAATGCAACACATTCTGTAACCAAATACAGTATATATCTGCACTAATTTTGACCCTTCTTTTATCCAAATAAACACAATTCTATGGAGAGTGATAGGGAAGTTGGTTTTCCTCTCCACTTTCTTATTTGTGGAAACACACAAACAAGTCCTAAAGGAAAAGATTGCAATCAATTTTTGAAAAGCCTTATTTTCCTAGAGAAGTTCATGCAAACAAACATATGCTAATTTTTCATTGAAGTTAGAAACTGGAGTTGTTTCTAGGAGCAAGAAATGTGAGAGAATGTGAAGAGCATGTAAATTACGATTTTGTAACTCATGACCATCCACTATCAGTTCTGTAGATGGCCCATGACTAAAAAAACTGGTAAAAACTTCAGTCACTATCAATTATTTATTGTTTCAAGAAAACAACCGCAGTCATTATTCAGCACTTGTCTCTAAGCATAGTAGCCAAACTTGCTTCCTAACTTGTTATAACACTCATTTTTTGGTTACTGATCAGGCCCATGCTTACCCTGTAGTTGTAATATCCTGACTGAAGCAGAGTTCATTATCTTCATAGTTGGCTTGAACAGGATTGGGTCAGAACTTGATGGAAAATTATAAAAACCAATACCAAGTGCCTCACTCCTGACCTTTTTAAGTAGGTAGTCCCATATAAGAGTCTAGCTCCATCTAGTGGGCCTGATGCGCAGTCCAACACAGCATATTATAGGCCTGGCAACTTGAGAATTCAGGCCAACCCAGTTGTCATGTGAGCGAGAGTTGATTTTTAAACAGTGTTCATGGCTGTGGAGCCCTGGTTAGAACATCACAAATGCCATATAGAGTGAGAATCTTCAGAAATTTGTAGTTTCCTTCTTTTAACTTGTGTGTATTTCTCTTGTTTTTTCCATTGTCAAAGCCATTATCCCATACATCTTTGGTTGGAACTCATAATTAGATTTGGTGAATTGTTACCGTAGACCAACTGCCCAAAAAACATGAGAAGTTATAGTACTGCTCAAATTTTCTACAAAACAGGGCCTTTAGGTATCATCATCATTATCTAAGCCATTTATCCCTTCTATTTTGGATCACGCTCATAATTGGATTTCACAATTTCTTTCTGTGAGCCGATTATCTATCTAATGTCCATGGGATTCGAACTTGCAAACTTGTGGTTGCAACAATGAGCATGTGCCACTTGTACTGCCTTGAAATGATCTTGTTTAAGTATTTATCTCAATTGGGGTTCTTTGTACTTTTTTTTCCTTCAATCTCTACTGGTATTAGCCTTTTCCACATATCTGTGAAGAAGATGTCTTTCATTTTTTAAATTATCTGCAACTGAGTTCTTTGTATTTCCTCAGTTGCTGTCATTGTTGACATTTTCACTTCTCTATGAAGAAGATAAATATGAGAAGAAGCTAGCTTCTACCGATTTTTAAGCTGAGATCCTGAGTGCTCTTGGTACTACGCTTCTCTAGAAGCTACTTAGAATTCAGAAAGGTGATGCCTCTCAGCTAGGTTATCCTCTGTTTGTGTATAGTAGCAAGAACTTTTACATTGCTAACAGTCTTCAAGTATAGGTGTTTTCATCTTCTGTTCTTTTTCTTCAGTTGATCTACGTTCCCTTTGTGTCCTCAAAATGTATAATGAGAAAAATCAGTTTGGGTTCTCTGAAAAATACATGGAAGAAGAAACTGGAGCTCCGTCTAGCTCAGATGAGAGAGCTGCTTACATAAATAAAGAGCTTCTGAAGAATATGCTTAGAATCAAGCCTCAAACAGTTGATCAGTGCCCTGAGAGTTTTAATGAATCTATAGAGGAAGATTGTTTGTACAAACCTGGTAATGGGTTCTTCAAGTCAGAAAAACTTATGCCTGATCACAGTCCTATTAGAGATGAACATCATTTTGATAACACAGAAAAGGATATTATCCTGAATGACGAAACTCATCACCAGCTCAATGGTAACAGTGCTGATTTTATGGTATGTACAATCAGTAAAGAGAATGGCGCCAATTTTACGGTATGTTCAATCGGTGAAGAGAATCATGCTGATTTTATGGAATGCACAATCAGTGAAGAGAATCATGCTGATTTTATGGCATGCACAATCAGTGAAGAGAATCATGCTGATTTTATGGAATGCACAATCAGTGAAGAGAATGGTAATGGTATAACTAGCAAATATCCAAGGGAAGATAAAGCACCCCAGCTGACTAGAAGTGAATGGACATGTTCTTTATGTGGAAGGTGCTTCAAATCAATGAAATCACTTTCAGGCCACATGAGATGGCACCCAGAGAGGAATTGGAGAGGAATTCAGCCACCAGCAACAGTGAAGATTGATGATCAGAACAATTCTGGTACTGCAACAGAGAATTTGGCTTTTGATCAACCCCAATCCCTGTTACATCGGCCTGCTGTGATTAAGAGAAGCTGGAATCGTATCTCAGTACATGCACCAAAGTCTCACAATCACTTGAAAGACTTGGAGGTTTCAGAAATTGAAGCCGTAGATAGTCTCTTGGCTCTTGTTTATGCAGATCCTATGGAGTTGGCATTTGTGGAAAGGAAACAAACACACGAGCATTCTAAAGTCAAATTTCTTGATTTTGCATGTAAGAACTTGGGAGTTTACGAAGGAGCCAACATATCAGGAAATGGGCTTAGATCAGAATGCGTGAAAATGGATTCTAGAGAAGAAAATGTACCCAAACTTGAGATGATGAATTACACCAGACCCATAAAGAAGTTCACTCACCGGATTGAATTCAGAAAAATATTAAAGAAGAACAATACTCGCAGTTTAAAAACAACTAATGGGAAGAAGATATTTTCAGCTTCTGCTAGATACATATGTGGAACTTGTAAAAAATCCTTCCCTTCTCACCAAGCATTAGGTGGCCATGCAGGTAGCCATAAGGCGGCAAAGAGCAGTTCAATGTTAGAGGTGGAAGTACTTGAATTTACCAGAGATGTTGATGATCAATATGTGATCGTGGGTCCTACCCACTCCAAGAGATCATTAGAGACTGATGAGGCATGGCTGAATGCAGAAATGGTGCACCATTGCAAGACCTGCAACAAGACATTTCCTTCAGGCCAGGCTCTTGGAGGGCATCAGAGGTGCCATTGGGGCAGTGCAGTCAAAGTTCCAGTGATCCCAGTCTTGTTTCAGGGAGATGACAGGACGGTTTGTCTTAAAGCCAATATTGGTCTAAGTGATTTTCCAATGGGTGAAACCTCTTAAAGAGATTTTCCAATGGGTGAATGACCGCAATGATCTTGAGTTGGTTCTGCTCACTGGGCATTTTGCTCTCAGTGCTCATCTTCTACAATTCAACACCCTTCTTTTCTGTTACTAGATAGAATTTTTTTTTTTTCCTTCGGCAAACATGTTTTTGTATGATTGTTGAGTCCAGAAGTTGGAAATTTTGTCGTTTAAATTCTACGTTAGGTCCGTTATTGGCCTTCTCACAAATGGATGTTGGTACACTTACAGTAGACAGTAGCAATATAAATCTTCAACTCGTTTCATATTTTAGGTACTTCAGTGGAACATTAAGTTCCCTCATATTTGCAGCTGTTAGTGATGAAAAGAAGAATGAAATACAATCGGCACATTTCCTGAAATTTTCTGTCTGCCCTCAATTCTTCTGACAGCAGTGGTAACCATGACATGCATGAAACATTGAACTTGTAAGGCAGGCAGGCTTAAAGAGTGCAAAGTTTTGGCCCAAGAGTTGAGCTGATCCACTCATCAAGTGGACCATTTGCTCATGTTGAATGTGGACCATTCATGAATTTCCTTTGATTACCACCATTTCGTCGGAATGTGGACTTGCTGAAATGGGATCAGAAAGATATGTGTTGTAGCTCGTAATCGGGTCCATCTTGATGTGTTATGCCGAAGTAGTTAAAGGTTCAAGATACAGTGAAGATCTACCCCAAGGATCTTCAAGCCTAAGGCGCAATGGATAAGCTATTGCATGAGAAGAGGAAGAAACAGGAGAGTGAACATAACTGGTCTCCCTGGATCAAGGATTAAAATTTCAGGCTTTGGTGTGTACTGGGTTCTATTATACGTGGTAGAAATTGTAGCCAAGTCCTGCTACTTTCGAATTCCATTTGATTATGGATGGAATTTCATTATCCAGTACCTACTGGACCTGGAAATTTCCTGTACTCACCAACTATTTTTTAGCATGCTGGTGTTGGTGGCATCCAAGGACAACAATGACCATAAAACGTGCTAAAAGAGAAGGATCGAAGTGATCAATGATGTAGACAGTGACAATCAACCAGCCATTGGCTAGACTAGTTCTATGTCGAAGCTTTTACTCCTATTGTTCTGTTAAAGTGGGGAGGAGAAGTTCTATGGAAGTATATTAGAAAATAGATTAAAATTTCAGTAGGTTTTTAAAATATTTATGAATATTTGTTGAGTTTCTATATATTAATATGATGTTTTTGGTATATTGACTATACCAGTATAAAATGTGATGTGAAAAGTTTACAGGTGAAAATGTCAATTGAGCATCCAAATGTAGGTCTGGATTTTTTTTAGTTGATATTTTGCTATCAGATGATATTTAAAACTCTTTCTAGAGAGCACGTGAGAAGAAAATTATGTTGCTTAAAAAAAATGAAAAGAGGTGCAAGTCTGTTCTTAGCTTGGAAGTTTTGTAGGAATTGGAATATGTAAAATTTATAGATACCCAACATAAATACCATTCTGAGTGAAAGTGAAATTCCTAAGTTCAGAAAAAAGAAAATTAATCTGTGTGGAAATTCTCAAATTCCAAGATTAGTAATTTGAAAAGTTATAACATTCAACTGAAATTTCTACCAAGCAAACTCTAAAAATAACCTAAATAATTGTATGTGCTAAAAAACACGAAAGATGGTAAGTTTGTGTGGCTTTTTTTATGATCAAGGTGGCCAAGTCTGTTAGAGTCTGACTAATCCTCAGGACATGTGTAAGCCTTCCTACCTACACATATCAGATAACTCTACGTAGAGTGGCCCATTGGGGTAGAGTGAGTCAAACTCAGAACTCCCACTTCTTGAAACGAATTCCTGACCATCACTTCAACCTTTTTAGGTGGCTTTGACGCTCATCTAAAATATCCAAATAGTGGTAGAAATTTGTGACAAACGGATGAAGATCATTGTCAACTACAAGACCTGAACAGGTTGGAAACCGCACAAGACCATGAGAGCTACCTTAAGGGGGTCACCCCTGACCACCCCAAAATATCACCAATACTCTGTCTAACATTACCCATTTTATAGGCCCATTTTAAAATAACCTTGTTAAGTCACAAAATTTTACAGCCATTCATCACTAGACCCACATAAGATACTGGTCACCCTTTGACAAGGGCTGTTAGACCAACCAAGCTAAAACCCCAAAGGCATCTGTCAGCCATCAATTTGAAAAATACCCGTGAGTTTAATCATAATAGGGAACTTCTAAAATGCATCGAAGATTACTGTGTTACATAATGGAGCCCACTTTCTACCAAGTAAATCTTCCACACGCCTTGCTCATCTGTGAATTCTCATGCTTACCCTCTAACACACTTATTTGATGATCTTAATCGTTGAATTTAAAATATTTTTATATATTTAGTAAAACAGTAAAGTTTTATTTTAAGAGTTGGGATGATTAGATAGGCTCTAAACTTGGCAGGTACCTAAATCTCAAGATTTTATTTTTATTCATCGTATTTAACATGTCAATTTGTGGACCCATTATCTATAATGGCTCATCAAAGATTTACGATGTACTACTCATCAAAAAGTTTGCTTTGCGTTGTTAAACACCACAATGTAAGGATATAAACAGGCTGAGTTTGGGCTGGGCCTAACAATTCGAAGCCCAATTGTAGCAAGTCAGGCCCTTGTACATTTAGGCTTTTAAGCCTAATGGCTAATTGTCATTCCTGAAATCATGGTGCAGACCTAGCAACAGGTGGGATCGGGTCGGGTCAAGCCTGTTCTTATTAAGTTTGGATCTATTTCGTATCATATTAACTGGGTAAGTCAATTTGAATTTATTTCAAATTTAGGGATTTATCCATTTACATAAGTCGATTTTTCCAACGAGATACATGCCAAAATTACCTTTTAAAGCGGTGTAGACTTCGTATGGTTGGATATGTTGTATAAAGACGTGGTAGTGGTTGGGTCAGTAAGGTCTATCCATTTACAAACAGGTTTTAGTTGGGTCTACCTATTTATAAACGGTTTAACAGAGTCAGGTTAGGTCATTTATTAAAATAGATCGTTTTAAATTAGTTCGAATAATTAAAAAAAAGTTCAAATTTTGCCAGACTTATCATGCTGAGATGGATCTTCTCTACCTACTTTCATGTGCCATACCCATCAGAAGTTATGCGCTTCCTACATAGACCTGTTGCCCACTCCAGGTATCTATCTAATTAAGGCTAAGCTTATCACCTTTGGTTTTGTCAAACTATCTTCTTTGAGCTTGTCACAGAGTATGAAGACTAGGGTGGGTCTTTCTTTCTTGATAATTAAATATGGATTTACTCCAAGTTTAACTGAGAGGAGTAAAAAAAATACAGCACAAGTTCAATAATGAAGTTAAAATTTCACAGTTAGATTCACTAATTCCATAAAATCCTTCGATATAATCACTCTGCCATCACTTCTTTATATCATAAAAAAGATATTGGTAAAGTTAGAAATAAAAGTTCTGCATAGTGAAAAATAAAATTCAGAAGACTTATTTGAAGTAAGATAAATAAAAGTTTTAAATAATGATGATGATAGCAACTTCACCAATAGAGATATTTCATCAAAATTATTTTTTAATGAAACACTAAGCGTACACATACTTAGTAATAGTGGTTTTCATATATAATCCATTCAATTGTCATGTGATATCATGCAATCAACACCATTAGTTGTGAAAAAAAAAAAAAAAAAGTATAGCTGAAGAAATACAACTACAGTTGGTGTTATAGAGAAAAACTATCAAACTTTTTTTTATCTTTTTAATATTTTATTGAGGAACTTTCGGTTTTGATACATGGAAACACTTTCTGTATTTTTCAATACTTTAAATGATAAAATAATTAAAAATTACAAAAGAAATATATGTTTCTATTAAAATAAATTTTCTCAGTCACTATTTTTTTAACCTAAATTGACAATTTCATGTGAAATCAAGTAGGTTGGGTTTTACATTTTAATTAAGGTCGGATTGAGTTGAGGAAAAAAAAACTAATATAGCATTTGAGTTGAGTCAGGTCAACAATTCGGGTCGAGTTGGGTTGTATAATTTGGGTCAACAATTCAAGTTGGATCAGATCAGGTTCGATAAATTTTTATATGAGTTTGGTTTATTAAAACTGGATCTGACCTATCTGAATTTTAGTCCTAGAGAATCTTAATTTCTTTGTGTTGATTCTAACTTAAATTTGTACTTTTCATACATAAAATGAGAATTTAGTCTGAAAAACTCAACAACGTCTTACCAACATTAATAGAGCTTAGCACATACTAAACAGAGGAACCAAAACCCAAGATTAACAAGGCTCCATCTAGGGCTACAACTCTGGTCGAGTTTTGGCCCGACCAGTATGACTCGACCCGAGAAATCATGTGGGTCGGTTCGAGAATTTTGGGTCAGCAGGTCAAGTCGGGCTGAGAAGATAAAAGCCCTCATGAAATTCGAGTTAGGTTCAAGATTTTATAAGTTAATCTGACTTGACCCTACACAATCCGACTCGACTCGGCTAAAATTAGTCTAAAATGAGTTCAAAATGCAGGTTGGGTCAGAGTTCAGGTTGATTCGGATTAAAATTTGAGTCGAGTCGAGTTGAATTTTAAGGAACCCGACCCGTCAGACCCGAGTTACCGTCCTATCTCCATCCCTAATTCCCCTTAGGAGGGAGATGTAGACTTCTGACCCTTTCTTTGCCTTTATTTCACACGTAGTGACACTGTCATTACTCATTAGTGAATGGTAGCAAGCCATTTAATCCATTGACTAGGTATTATGCATTATATATATAATGTAATCAATGTCATTGAAATACAAATTAGGTTTCCATCTTCCATTCCACCAACCTTTAACAACTAAGACAAGCTCTATATTCCTATTACTTTTAAAGTACTCTAATATTATTAAAGTCTTACCTCTACAACTGCCAAGTGTTATGGCCTAATAATCCAAATGGAATATGGAAAAGGACAAGGAAATAGAAAATCATCAGACGGTGGATGTTCCCACCAACACAAAATACCTAATCCAAATGAGGTTAGCTTAAGACTCTTAAATTATTTTAGGTGTTATTTCCTTGTCATTATGTGTTGTTTCTCAGATTAGGGTTTGGCTTTCATTACAGACAAAGAAGATCATTCCCTAATCTTATTGTTAAGTACAGAAGCAAGCATATTCATATGTTTTGTCGTGAGTGTAAGATAAATGACCCATTGTTGAGAATCCAAATCCAACTACAATCTAACAACTAACACATTTTGACAATGACTCAAATTTGATGAAATGATTGTTAAATGGATCTTCTCTTCACTTACAGGGATAAAAATGGGTGTAGCTAACTTCACCCTTGTGTGTGTTAGGTCCATAATCAATACATCAAAAGCTCTAAAGTATTAAAAAATAGAAAATCATACCATTAAGTCGGTCTCATATTAGACTAGCTCAACCCAACACATTTACCTCTATTTAGGCTCCGTTAAACACATAACATACCACCAAAATTCTATACTGACGTCCTCGTGACCCTTTAAAGTTTAAATGATAGCTCGCACGGCAAACCAAGTCGCTTTCTATTTTCTAGTAGCATTCACTATGGCACTAGATAGTCCTTTCTATGAGTTACCCCTCTAAAATTTGAATCTGAGATATGATACTTGCTCTAATATCAAATGTTAAGTTCATGACAATTATGCCAAAGGTTAAATAAAATGAAAAATTTTGAGTCAGTGGGTCGGGTCGGTTTGAGAAGACAAAAACCCGAATGGAATTCAGATCGGATCAGGTTGAGGATTTTACAAGTTAACCTGACCTGACCAGGATAAAATAGGTTCAAAATATGGGTCGGGTCAGAATTCGGGTCGATTTGTGTTAGAATTCGAGTCGGGTCGGTTGGGTTCCATCAATATTAACTTGGATTGGATCGGGTTTCACCGACCTGGCCCAAGTTGCAGCCCTACGTATATTGGGCTGGCCCAACTCAATGTCCATAATCCGGCTGGCTGCACTAGGCACATAACACCATGTCAGCCTAGTTATGGACATACTTGAATCTAGACCAATGACCCAAGCCCCTTAACTCAGAAGCCCATTGAGCCCTTCTATGATTAGAATTGTGAATCTTAAGAAACCGTTCACCTAGAAAGGTATCCAATAAGTTCTTTGAGAACAATCAAGAATAAATCAATTGACATACTTAATGCATCAGCCTTAGTGAATGAATAGTCAACATCCAATGTAGAGTTTTTCAACTCGAAAGTGACTGATCTTTGATCGAAAGATTAGCTAATATTCATCACAAAGTTTCTTCACCATAAAACATGGAGAGAAAGTGACAGAATGGAAGAAGGGATTGGGAATTGAAAGCTACCAATCATTGAAATATTGCCGTGGTTATGTGTGGAGATTGGAATGGAGCCTAGAAAGAGAGGCGATGACGGGACAACGACAACTGAACTTAATCTTCTTTATGCTCTTGTTTAGTTTTAAGTGTACACTAATGCCATTATTTATGTACTGAAAACATGTTGATGGCTTGAAGATTCTGCTCAAAATAATAATTAATTGGCTAGCATTATGAGAACATGTTTGCCACAACTGGCTACTCTTAATCTCTTGTGAGGTTATCATGGTATACATTATAAGAACATGGAATAGAGGTGGGTAGATGTCTCCTCATTTCTTATCTTGTTACGATAGTGGACTTCGAATTTATTTTTGCGAACATTAGAAGAAAAGATAGAATTGGAGATAATTAACATGTATCAATTCTTCTATCAATTACTCCAGTTGTAAAAAAAAAGATCTGATGTACCTAGACGTTTACGAGGTGATAGAATCGAAACCTTGTTGTTGATCCTATTCTATTGTAAAGGATCGTGATGACCCAGTTTTGTGACCGTCAATTTCGAACTTCATTATTAAAATCAGCCCAATGTTTTGTATTATTTTTGTGAATGCTTCCTTTTTATCTATTAATATAAGTACTATTTAAAAAAATATAAATTGCAAAGCCATTGTTGAGATAATCTAATTTGGATAATTTTAATAAAATGTTAGCATGTATAGAATGATTTAAACATATGTATAAAAGATGAGAAGTAATCATTCTTTGAATCCCTGAAGGGCCCTTAATTAGGTAAAAAATTGAACGTATTTGGACACAAATTTTGATTTAAAATGTTTTTTCTTAATTTTAATAAAAAATTATACTCCCTCTGTCTCAAATTAGTTGTCCTATATGGATTTTGGAATTGTCTCAAAATAGTTGTCTCATTTGTATTTAACTAGTATAAAATGTGTTGAAAATAAATAAGATCAAATGAGTTTAGCTTTATATAAAGAGTTCCTTAAAAATTATAAATATTTTAAATGAGACAATTAAAATGAGACGGATGAAGTATATCAAACCATTGAAATTTATGTGCCCCGAGTGACATAGATAGCCTTATAAGCCGATTTTTCATAAAATAATATTGTCTAACTTTTTTAAATTGCCATTTTAGAATTGTAAATAACAAATTGAGTAATGAGTTGACTTTGCAAATTGAAATAACAAACACTTAGCCATCTCTTGCACATCTTCATTAGAAGAAACAAAATTTCATAATTGTGATGGTTTCATTACTTTCATATGAATAACAAGAAAAAAACCATTGCGACATTCCTTTTTCTAAAGGACACTCTGTTCATACTCTTTTATTAAATAATAAGAATGCTTTTAGTATAAAAATGATTACATATTTTTAAAATAAAAATTTTATTATTTAAATATGAATAAATTAAGAATATCTCTTCTTTTAAAAAGGAGACGATTCTTTTTTTTTTTGAATTTACGTATGAGAAATAGTAAAAACCCAATATAAAATCCCACGGATAATATCCACTGTCCTAAGGACATACCAGATGAGGCGAGGTTTGAATGACACCTCCTGCTTTCTAAAATGGAAAATTACCAATTAACTAAAAGTAGATGATTCCTAACATAAATAGAATAAGATACTTTTGCCATCCATTCTAAACATAATTGATTTAGCGTTTTTTGAATTTTAACGGTATAATATTGGGATATAAGACGCCCCATACTGGGGCCCTTTTTTTTAATGGTTGGGATATGGGGTTGAATCTTGATCTCCATGTGCACTGAATGCATGGATCATTTTGCCTCAGAAATCAGAATATGGTGTGAGTGTGAATGTAGATGGGGTCAATGTTACTATGTTAGGGGCTTAGGGCCACCAACATGACTACAGAGAGCTTTCTTTTGACAGCTGTTGTGACACGCTGCACCCGTGGGTTTGGTTCTCCAGCCCAGCCCAGCCCGGCCCGGCCCGGACCGACCACCGACTTTGACGCTGCAACAGGTGCCGTGGACGCCACTAGCTGGTGCCAAGTGGCATGCTTAATCGGAGGTCTAAACTCTGAATTCCGAAACCACGACGAGTTTCCTTTGAGGAATTTCAGTGTATATTTCTCTATTTTTTTTATTTTTAAAATAAATTATAATATTTTTCACGGTAAGAAACTTTACAGAAAAAGATGTTAATTCACGTATACTGATTAAGTCTATCTAGAATAATATGCTAAACATAATTAGTTTGGATAAAATGAGAAAATTCTTAATTATTATATCTTTTTGACATTTAAAAATAGTTCACAGATGATTAATAAAACATAAGTGTATCTATCTATTAAAAGTAGAAATGCCTCAATTACCAGACTCATATAGTGAATGTCAACTTTGATAAATATATATTATTTGATAAAAAAAATTTAAAAAAAATCTCATTTTACTCTGCTTATGATAGTCAAAAGTCAAATCTAATATCATTTTAACTCTATGATAGCTCATTTTATAGATGAATTATAAATGATTCATTATTAATTTATATTCCTCGTATCATTTACATTTAAAATCATAATATCATTTTCATTAACTTTTCAAAGATAAAGTTAAAATCTAATTTGATTGCAACGATTAAAAGCCTAATAAATATAATAAATTTTAAATTTATGATATTTTAAATAACAACATTATATTTATAATCTAAGACTTCTTACTTTATTTTAAAAAAAATTGATTAAAATTCTTTTCCTACTCTCTATTTCTATTATATTTCAGCACTATAAATACTTATTTAATAGCTCAAAATATGGTTTAAACATCACATTGCACGTGCTTTTTACCGGTTTATGATAATATTCAAGGGAAAACATTTTGAACCCAAGTACCTCTCTAAAAGAGGTTTCTAACGCCTTGACTGATAGTGAGGGCTATCAACGGTCTGGATGGATCCACCAAAGTGCATTCTAAAATTTTTGAACCAGTTTGTTGGCTTTTTTCGTAGTTGTTTACACGATATATATGGAATTGAGAGGCTTTAACATATTCTAAGAATTAATCTAGTTAAAATGTTTCATGTATAAATACAAGTTAAGTCTATGAATACTCATAAAAAAATTATCTAAAGGAATAAAATATTTTATATAAAATTATTATCATGGAGATTATTTATTTTATTCATCTAAGATTTGAGCTAACAACTGTCACGCTTTGACATTGTGAGGAATAAAAAAAGTTATTTTAGCAGGAAAAAACGAATGGCAGGAGTTTGGGGGCAATTGATAAAGACTGCTGCATTCCAAAGAAAAGTTCGGTGGACGAAACGACGACATTTAGGTGTGTAGCGCTGTCTATTAGTCTATTGCAGTGACACCCCACACGACTCACAATTCTTGTTTACTATTACTACTATATGCACTTTCATTACTAATATTTAATATTTTAAATTGAGTATGAACGTCGCCATTTAACCTGTTGAATAAGTTAAATTAATTAAAAAAATAAATTTAAGTAAAACTATTTTTATTTTTAATTTTTGAATCTACGTATGAGAAACCACAAGAAACTTAATATAAAACTCACAAGGTGATATCTACTTATCTAGTTTCATTGTCCTTAGAGCACATAGTGGGTCTTGATATTTTCAATTATCACATAGAATTTAAATTTAATAGACTTTTAAATTATGAAGTTTTATATATTCAATTTGTTCAATGAATCAACTTGTAGACCCAATTCTCTAACATGAATAACAAGATATTCTCAATTGTTATTTTTGTAAAATAAAAAAAATTATTATAACGTTTCAATAATTTATAATAAATTCCTCTATTTCTTTATTTATTAAGACCAAGTCTCATGTGAAAGTTGGTTGTAACACCCATATAAAAAGTTCTCCAAATCCGTGGGTTTGAAAATTTCCAAACTCGTGATTTGACCTCGTGCAGATTCCAAAACTGAATTTTTGTTATTTTGAATAATGTTTGTAATTTTATATATGTTAAAAAAATAATTTTAATAAAACCCTAATCTCTTTCACACTAATACAAGTGAAGCTGAAAATTTCAATAATTGATGCAAATGCATAATATTAATAGACTTTAAACCAAATAAATGAAATCTAAAATAATAAACTTTGACATCAGCTGATACAGAAAATCTATATTTCAATTTTCATATAATAAATGAATAATAATTAATTAATATGCTTTATAAATAGAAAAATGTAATGTTTTCTATTAACAAAAAAATGTCAATACCCTTATTACAATTTTATAAATATTTTATATATTAAATTTCTAAATACCCATGAAAATAAAATACCACGTGACAACTGTTATTCCAAAATTCACTGGTCAATTAAGCATGAAGCAAACCTGTCGATGCAAGCAATTAAAGTGAGATTCTATATTTAAGAATCCTACGGCTCTTATCTTTTTGCAAAAATGTCTCCTAAACAAACATGTAAGATTGTGAAAGGAATCACAGCCGTTAATAGAGACGATACTAATAAAGCAACAGCTTATGTTTCTTTCTCTTGTCATTATTTAAAGTAAGCAATTTGTCCGTTGATTAGTGGTTTCTATTTTCTCATAATTTTATCAATTTTTTTTATTATAAATGGACATTTTTATCTCCTAACCAAACATGTAAGATCGTGATAGGAATCTGAGCATCGGGGCTAAAATTTGCATGGATTGGGTCGGATTTTCAGAAATTCAATCCAATCCATGTCAAAAAATATTGAATGTGACTTGACCCGACTCAAATTGCTCAATCAAATCATACTCGAATTGCTGACTGGATTCAACTCGAGTGTTGAACTGAATTGTTGACCCGACTCAACTCCAGTGCTATATTAATTTTTTTGAGTAGGTGGCATCGGTTTAATTCGAGTAAGTCATATCAATTTTAAAAAACATGACCTAATTCAACTCGATCCGAATTTAATTTGATTTTTTTTCCGCCGATCCAACTCGACCTTACTTTTAAAAATCTAAAATCCAACTCACTTAATTTTTTGAGTCAGATCATCTAGATCAGATTAAAACCCGCTAGTTTCAACTAAGTTCGGTTGACTTGGAGCCAAAAATACCAGCAAAAATAACGGATCACAGCCGTTAGTATAGAGGATACTAATAAATCCACAGCTTATGTTTATGCGTCTTATCATTATTTAAAGTCAGCAATTTGTCCCTTGATTGGTGAGCTTCTATTTCCTCTGAATTTTATCAATTTTTTTTTTATTATAAAAGGACAACTTTACCCCATAAAAATCAAATATTCTCAATTATATCCCATACCTACTTAAAGACCAGAGAGTTTTAAAGAGTAAAAAATTACAACGATTAGTGAAACTTCTTCTATTAAGAATGTCGTTTAAATGGAAGTAGCTCAATATAATTGAAAATGATGTAAATAGAATTATATTACTATTGATTACTGACACTGAAAATTTAATTTAAAAATTTGAATTGATTATTTAATTAATAGATAAATTAAAAAAATATTTACTATATTAGATCAAATATCTAATAATATTTTTAAACATTTTTCATAAATGAAAAAAAAAAATGTTGAGTGATACTAGAAATCTCGAAACAATAGTTCTAAAGTATAAACTAATCTCCTTGGAAATGATCGAGATTTCAAAGAAAGTGTTAGCCGTAACAAGAAAGCAAGATCCGTGTCGGGATCAGGAATTCTATTTTCTGTTTGGAAAGGTGATTTTTGCGCAAGATCTTATGAGAACTCTGTCCCGGTCCGTGAATCGTAGCCATAAAGCCAAGATTTCCCTTTATACGACTGCAACTGGGTTCACAGTTCGGCTTCTTTTTAGATAACTCTTTGAAGTTTGAAGTCTTGGAACTATTTTTTTTAAGTTTGACCATCTTGTATAGATTGAACTACATGAAGTCTTGGAACCGTTTTTTTTTAGTTTGACCATCTTGTATAGATTGAACTACATGTCTATGTATGAATAAATGAAGTATTTAAAAAATTAATATTTAAATATTATAAAATTCTAAAATAATTAAACAAAAATAATTGAATTTTAAAGTTTACAATTATATTAATAAAATGGTTGAATAAAGAAGATAATATTATCAAATTTTATTTGTATCCATTGCTACACGTTCTACTTGAAATCTACGCATTTCTTCAATAGTTTTTCAACTTGATGATCCAATGGTCGGATGATTCCATCTCATGGAGCAGAAGCAAATCAATGGTCGAGATATGCTGTGAAATTAGGAATAGAATCAACGTGCCGCTATGTAGAGCAAACTTCTGATGAGTTGAAGGAAAAAAAGATCAACATTTTGACATATGAGATTGATAGTTTAGATCATCTCAACAACTTGAATCATAATTGAAGACAAAAGCAAACAAATTTAGAATATATGAAATTTTGGATAATAGGATTGGACAAATCTAAATACGGACTAAATATGAAGACCGCAATATATAGATCTATCTTAAAATGGAAATGAATTATTGTCACAACAATAAGATTAAACAATTAAATGATCCAAACTAGGCCACCATCAGATATGTAGTAACACGGGCAATGACAAGTGAAGACAAAGATAACAAAAAGGACGGATCAATAACAAATATCCAATCCAACGGTGAGGGCAAGATTATATAATATAGAAAGAGTATCTATCTATTCGATGGGGTAAGAGTGAAAACCCATTTGATACCATGTTAGAAGGTGAAGGGGACAATAAATTAAATGAGTACATTAAACAATATAGACACATGAAATGGATATCAATTAAAACAAATTAAATATAAATAGAAATAAGATTTTAAATTTAGATAATTTAAATTTGCCAGCCGAATTTTCACATTCGCCTCACGCAAGGGCCTATATGCAAATTAATTTTTCAACCTTACCGTTGAAGCAGGAAAGTACATTACAGTGTGTCACATACTGGAGAGCATGTAATCTTCAGTCTTCACATGGAAAGATTAAAAAAGGAAGGAACCCATAAAAAAGCGCGTTGGTTTTTTGGTTATTAATGAGCATTCTGTGGTTTTGGATTATTCTCTCACTTGCAGTCTGCTTTTCCTTGTCTCTGTAATCTGTATCTCTTTCTCCATATAAAATCTATGAGCTAAGAAAACCTTGGATTCTCTCTTTTCTTATTCTTCTTCTTCTTGGGAGGAAGACAGAGTTAGAGATGTTGGAGATTTTGGTGTTCGTCGTTTGCATTTCGATCTGTGTTCCAGTCTCTGTCAATGGAGCCACAGATCAAACTGATGGTAAAGCTCTCTTTCTCTCTCTCATATCTCTGCCGCTGTTGTTTCCAATCTCTTGTATGTAATGAAGCGTTTTCTCTTTTTTAATAATAATAATAATAATAATAATAATAATAATAATAATGTCTGCATTGCACTATTCTGATGAGTTTGATCATCTACTTCTGCAAGGTTGGAATTTTCAAGATGGGTATTTTTCACAATTTTTATTTTCGTATTTCAAGTTTTATGTGTGCGTAAAGAAAGGGTCTTTGATTCGTGGACAGAATAAAAGGGTGTTTTTTTTTAACAGTGTAAGATAATTTTTCGCTTTTCAGTGCATGAACATGGAATCGGTTTTTATGAATTGGCTTTAGTTTTTAATTTTTCTCAGAAAGATGTGATCTTCTTCATCTTTTTTTTTTTTTGAATTTTTTGTTTCCTTTAATTTGAGAAGAATCATTTTATAACGTGATCGTTTTTCTTTCTTTAGATCTTGATTATTTTCTTTTTGTTCTGTTTGAGATCTTGGCATTTGTCATATGGGTGAAATATTTTTGATGAGTCTTCTATTTTGAGTGGTTTTTGTATGAGTGTGATGCACAATTGTGAATATCGGTTTGGATAGAAAAATGGTTTTTCTCAGAGGGGTCAGTCTTAGGTAGTGATGGTCAGTTTGTCTACCATGAACATAAGTTAGACCTTTCATGTTTTATCAGCATTTTCTGTGTCATTAGAGCTCTTTCACTCTTTCCCCCCATGTAAACGAGCATATACCCCCAAAAAATAGAAGGCCATAATTAGTGCATATGAGCTAGACGATAAGCCTCAGTTTATGACCTTGGAGTTGTATGGTTAACCTCTTTCGTAGGCTTCAATTCTCCTGTTCTTCTCTTTGACTACAGGCTGTACATGAAACCATGAAATGGTGTCGATTTATGACTGGATTGCAGACGACTTGAACCATTAAGTATCAGTAAAATGAACTGGGTTCCAATTTTTAGTCTTTGTATGTGTTCATAAGAATTACTTAAGGAGGACCGGCATTGTTGGTCTGAAGAATCTTAAATCATTAAAAATGAAACCACTCAAGTCTGGGAAGATGTGGACTGAAAGGGTTTAATAAGGAACCTTAGCAATACTCGGATAAAAAAAAGGAACCATAGCAGTCGAACACTAGAGGTGCCTAGAGCTAACCTCTGAAGTCACTCTACCCAAGTAGAGGGAAAGTATCAGAACAAGGTGAACATTCTCACAGAAAAGTTACAAGTGAAAATCACCCAACCTCCGACCAGGAAATGGGCCAAAAGACAATGGCCTCTAAAATATGACCCCAAAGCACAAAAATATAGAAGGCCCCAAATTAAAGCTGCAACAACCAAAATCAAGGACAGACATGGCTAAATGTCAGCAACAGTAGGTTAACTTAAAAAAAGAAAAAAACCTAGGACCCCAAAAACAGCTGCATTACAGTTAAACATGTTGTTCTTAGACAGCTTATGAGAGATTCCCGAAGAGGGTTTTACGTCCAAGAAATAGTGACCTCTAAGGCTGCTGCAAAGAACTGAAATGTGCTTTAACAAATTTTCTCCATGTTCATTTTCAGAAAATATTGTGCATGCTTCTGCTACAATTAACCAAAACAACAGGTGCAGATTTGACAAAATTCACGCTATCAAAATCTAGTTCCCTAACTGACTCGAGTGCCTCAATGCAAGCAACTATTCAGTTTCAATTTTATTATGATTGTGCATGTTCATCTTCAAAAACAAAGAACAAGAAAAGTGCATGCTTCTTTTATAATTAGCCAACACAACAGGTGCAGATTTGACAAATTCATGCTATCAAAATGTAGTTCCTTAACTGACTTTAGTCCCTCAATGCAAGCAACTATTCTGTTTGAATTTTGTTAATCTTCACAAAGGAGGAAAGACCAAAGCACCATCAGTATTTCTTATAGGTTTCAAGGAGGAATTTATGTTCAGAGAAATCTTATCTCGACACATAACATTTTGATCTTAATCAAAATCTTTTAGTTACTCTGTCGACAACTGACTTTAGACTCTGAAGAAATGTTATGATCTTAACTCTTAAGTGTTTAAAACTTACTTTCTATTTAGAAGCTTAACATTAGAAGAAGACATATATTCTTACCACTCCAGAAAAAGGAAGTATAAACGTTTATTCTTCTAATTTTTCTTATGATCATTTAGCATAGCTTGACTAAATCTGGAAACTGGATCAAGCATGAACTCAATTAGGTCCTGTAATACAATTGTCAAACAGTTGAGCACTTAAAGTTATGCTGTGACAAGTGGCTGCAAACATTTATTTTAACTGATTGGCTTGTTCAATGCACAGTTTCGGCTCTTAAGGTTATGTACTCTAGTCTAAGTTCACCACCTCAGCTCACCAATTGGAATAAGGATGATCCATGTGGACAATCTTGGAAAGGTGTTGTCTGCTCGGGCTCTGCAGTTACAGAACTGTGAGTTTTTCTTTAATCACTTCCACATTCTTCTTATGATTACTATAAATTTACTAATGATGAATTGTCTAATTCATGCTTGTGTTTCATTATTGAATTCAATCAGCAAATTATCGGGCCTTGGACTTTCTGGATATACAGGCTATCAGTTGACAAGCCTAACTTCACTTAAGAAAATGTGAGTTTACTATCTGATGAAATTGATAACGTTATCATTTCCGTTTTAGATTTACTTAGGTGGTTGTTTGTTGAAATATATGCAGGGATTTGAGCAATAATAATCTTGCAAACCAAATACCTTACCAACTACCCCCAAATGTTGAGCAACTGTAAGTTACAAAGATGCACATATTACTTATTATTTCAATATTCTTTAGTGACTGATATTTTTCCTGCAGAAATCTTGCTGGAAATCAATTTGATGGAAGCATCCCTTATTCAATTTCTCAAATGCCTTCTCTTACATATTTGTAAGTCCGAAAACTTTGTGTTTATTTAGAAACATGCTTTAATCTGAGAACTGAACAGTGGGGTAACTGTTGAATGTAGAAATGTGTCTCATAATCGGCTTAATGGTCAGTTGAATGACATGTTCGGGCAGCTTTCAAATCTGGAAACAATGTGAGACAATCCTTACTTTTCTTCTCTCATGCAATTTGTGCCATCCTATAGTTGTTCTGTCACTTGTTCTTATCTCTTGCTAGTAAATTTTTTATGGCTTTAGCTTTTCTTGAAGCTTAAACAATTGGGAATCCACAATCTGGTTCAAGCTTTGTTGTTTGGAGGGATATTGCTTCCCTGGGCTCGAAGATTTTTTTTAGTCTGCAGCTAGCTGGCAAAATTCTGTGGATAACATGGAGCTTAGAGCAGTTATCCTCTTCTATTTCCAAAGTTTGTGTATTTTCTGTGAAGGTCATAAGGAATCAGAGAAGCATCTTCTAATTGTATGATTCTACAAAGGATTTGATAAAAAGTTATTACCCTATATCATGGTTTGGCATCTTCATCTGGAGTAATGTTTAATCAGTGGTGATAAGGTCTTTGTGGAGAAATCTGGTATCCTTTTCTGGTGAGAATCTTTAGTATGGAAAGAGCTCAGTGGCACATCTTCATTTGGAGACGTTAGTTTCCTAAAAACAAAAGTACCCGTTAGCTTCAGGGCACAAGATTCAATTTTGTTTCATGTTTTGATGCTTGTATCTTTTGATGAAATCTGAAAAATAAGGTTCTTTCAAAATAGAAACCAACAAAGAAGATGTCTTTAATGAAAATGGTGCAGCTAGAGGACTCCTGCAGCTATTGGAAGCACTTCATGAATTTATGATGAAAATGGACTGTAGTCATTTATATGTTGGGCCCCACACAGGTGGGCTTATGAAGGGTACAACTTAAGGTGGGGTGTGCGGATCATCACCTTAAGTTTGTATGTTGAGGTTTGTTAGGTTATAAGCAATCAATTGAAATGTAAGCATTTGTCATAAGGAAAGCATCATGAAAGGGGCATAAGTCTTTTATGTGTTTGGCCCCACATAGGTGGACCATGGAGTTTACGACTTGAGGTGGGGTGCAAAGGATCATCACCTTGTGTGCGTGGGTTGAGGTTAGTCGGTTCTAAACAATCAACTAAAATCTAAGAATTGGTCGTAAGGGAAGCATCTCCATTTTTGAGGATTCCATTCTTGTGCAGTTCTAGATAGAAGCCTTTTGTGGTTAGCTCATTATGAAGGGAGTGGGAACATGAGGATTTTCGAAGTTTAAATTCTGCCTATGGAAATTGTCCTGTGTATAATCAGATCAAATATCATTCAGTGGGTCTTGGTTACTGAATCCTGTAGGAGTGTTGGAGGCTGGGCTGCATTGGCTTAGATATTTTCTTTCTTATTTTATGCGGTTTGTATCCTTCTTTGTATCTCTCTTTAGTCATATGTTTTGAATCAAGTCTTCGACCCAATTTCTCCCTAGGCCTATGTCTCTGCATTAGTTTTACTATCAATAAATTTTGTCTTCTTTAAAAAAAAAAAACATTGAAGGGAATTCATGGAATACCATTTCATGAGTGTCATAAAAGAATGCATGGTTTTTGCAGATTAGTTTTGGTTTTGGATGGCTTTGGTATTTTTGTATTTTTTTGCGTTGGATATGAGTTCCTCTACAAGGAACAAGGTATTGTAATGTAGCAGGCAAATCTGCCCTTTTGGCTACCACAATAGTGTCACAATAGTGTTTTCCAATGTCCCTCGTTCCTAGAAAGTGGTCACTATCTGGGCCACATTGTGGGTTTTTTGGCTAAACTAGTTGGTAGGTATGAATTATGGTTGTGTTTAACCCCACTGTTAGACTTGTTATGTGAGCCTTTTAAGGGATCCTCTTGGATGGGTTGGTTGAAAAGGTCTTTTGCTTGAAAATGTTACTTGTCAAATCACCTCGATTGGTTGAATCCATGTTTCCAAGGGCTCATAGTCTGGATCACTCTTAAGTGAATATTAAATCCAATTTGTGTGGGGATTCATTTCAGTTGTGACATTATCTTTGAATGTGGTCAAATTTGGCAGGAATCCAATTTACAAAATGAGTGGATTGAGAGTGTGTGTGCATGTATATGTATGGCTTGGGAGAGGAAAGGGGAAGAGCCGAAGAGGAAAGAGGGGGGGGGGGGGAGGGGAGGGGGGGGAAGGGTGGGGGAGGATGGGAGGAGGGTGGTTGCAGCATATTTTGCCCTGGTCCATTTTGCTTTGTACCATTTTCATTTATATGTTATAATACTTTCTCCAAAAGAAAATGTATTTCCTCTCTTTAGTCAATTTTACTAGGGTTCACTATCTTAGAAGCTACTCTCTTCAATGCAGGGATCTCTCCTCCAATGCTTTTACTGATAATCTTCCTCAGAGTTTTAGCTCCCTTTCTAGTATGACATCACTGTAAGTAAAATGGGTTATTCTTCAGTGCTATAAATACAAAGATGCCATCTTCAAAGTAACTTCTCATTTGCCATTTGCAGGTATTTACAAAACAACCAATTTTCAGGTTCCATTAATGTGCTTGTCAATCTGCCCCTTGATAATTTGTGAGTATATTCTATTTTGGGAAATTTTACTTATTTTGTCCTGTATATTTGATCTGTTTGGTTTGATATGCTAACAACTCTCTGTTTTGCTGCAGAAATGTTGCAAATAACCGCTTTAGTGGCTGGATTCCTTCTCAATTGAAAAACATGAAGAATCTTCAGTAAGCATTTTACAGAAAATTTTCTTTTTTTCTAGAGGGATGTGATATTGATTTTATTATGTTGTGATAGGCTTTCTGATTTCATTTTTACAGGACAGATGGCAACTCTTGGTCCTCAGGTCCTGCACCTCCTCCACCGCCATACACACCCCCACCAGTTAATAGACGAACCAGTCCTGGTCAAAGATCTGGTGGCAGTAACAGCCCTTCTGATAACAATGGTGGGAAGAAATCTGGTATAGGTGGTGGTGGAATTGCTGGAATTATAATATCATTATTAGTTGTTGGAGCAATTGTAGCATTCTTTCTGTTAAAGAGGAGGAAGCCCAGAAGATACTTGAATGAGGAAAAGCATAACCTTGAGAGACCTTTCACTCTTCCTCTTAATTCGAATGAAGTTAAAGGTATTCAGTTCTGTGGTTTAATATACTTGATACAATGTTCACGCTCAGTATTTAGATTTTGTGTTACATGAGGCATGTGTTATATGGGCACATGATGTTGGTAGAATGCATAGATATAACCATTTTAGAATATCATTCCAACGATGGTAAGAAGTTGGGCCTGGACCTAGTTGGTTGTTTTCGCCATAAATTTTGAATCTAGTGTGCCTAGAGTTAATACTGTGTTCCATACGAAGTTTGGGGATGGAGGTGATCTTCCTTGTCTGGAATATCTCAGTTGGGCATTCTTGCTCAATGTGTCTTTGAGGAATCGGGTAGTAATTACTTGTCTGATACAGCTTTTACACATAAGTATCCTGGTAAATGTTGTCTGGTTTTCAGTTTTGATGAAATTTGATATTGGATCATCTTGATAATCGAGGAGTGAATTGCACAAATGTATTTGAGGGGATTGATATTTTAACTAGGTTTTAAGAAGGGAAAGGCGTCGTAATATTTTTAGTCATCTTAGAAAACAATAACTGAATATTTGAAGTTATTTACATCTTTATTAACCAAACCTTTTTACTGATAAAAAGGGTATGTATTGGAACTAGAACTTTCTATTGTTCCCCCTGCCAACACGTTAAGTAATTTTTTTGTAGAATTTCTTATATGTGATGCAAGTGCTATGTGAAGTAACTTATAAAAACATTCTCTCATAGAACATATAGGCCACACAATAACTGAATGTATTGGGCTTTTCTTATTCGCACTACTTAAGTGATGATTAGGCAGTTTCGTCTTATTGTACATGCTCTTGATCTATCAAATCCCTGTTTTATTCTGTTATGCAGTTTTGATTCACTTGTAAATATTAAATTTCATGATCTGCTTACTATTTGCATCCTCTAATTTTCAGAAATGAAGTCTATCCAAACTTCTTTGTCTATCAACACAAAGACATTGCAATCCTCTGCATCATTTACTCTGAAACCTCCGCCAATGGATCAGCATAAATCATTTGATGGAGATGAACTTTCAAACAAACCTGTTGTTCAGAGAATTAATACAGCAAAAATCAGTGCTAAAGTTTATTCCATAGCAGACCTGCAAATTGCCACTGGCAGTTTCAGTGTAGAAAACCTCATTGGTGAAGGGTCTATTGGACGTGTTTACAGGGCACAATTTGATGATGGAAAGGTACGCTTTCTTATTGTGTTAGGTCATGTTCATTGTCAGTAGACACAAATTGTTGAATTGCATCATCACGTCGGTGTTTGTTCCAAACTGCAAATTTATGAAAAAGTACCCAATTTGAGGTGCCTTTCACTTCCCTGTTCATCTTTTGCTGAGGCTCTAAAGACATTAGTTATGAAACAGCTGAAGCACAATCTCCATTTTTGCCAGGTGTATGCAATCCAGATCTCTTGCTGAATACAGTGTATTGATTGTTGTTTTTGTTGTTGTCTGTATGTTTTCTTTTTTCTCTGAAGTCTTCTGTACGTACTTCCCCACCCCCTCCCCCAAGTATGCCATTTTGATTAATTGCATTATAAACTGCATGTTAGTTCTAAATTGAAAAGTAGTCTCTCTCTCAAAAGTATCTCTCTCTCTCTTAAACTTACTTCCATATTTTGAGAACCCAATTGTTTTCACCTTCTTATGTAGCTAGTTCTTTATGCTTCCAATATTCTTTTTTCTTGAAATAGAGACAAATATTAATGATAAAAGAGGAAAAGTACAACAAAAGTGAAAAAAGAAACAAAAGAAAACAAAGGTCAATATATGAGAACTAGACTAACAACAAACTGTACAAAGGAAACAAAATAACATAAAATTACAAAAAAAAAACCAACAAAAGCTTCATCTCTATCCACTGTATCTTTAGCCAAAAGTACATTGCCCTATGTTGCAGGGACAAATCAAGATGTGTTACGTACCAATATTGGAGACTTGTAGAATACTCAAATTCGTGTCAGACACTTGGACAGTTGCATGTGCTCTTCATGGACTATTAGTGCTTTTTAACATTGTTTTTCAAGATCACTAAAATATTACAATCCCCCCCCCCCCCATTTTAAAACCTAGTTAAAGCATCAATTTGTTTGTCACGTAAATGTTTGGGGTAAACTAGTACATTGTTTTCTATCAGTGTCACTTTCGCACCTTATTTTCATTTAAAATAAATGTAGATTTTTTTTTTAAAAATATGGTCTTGTGTCCTTGTGTCCTATTTTATCATGATTACAGAGTCCAACACCTCTTACCCCGGTCAAACTCCAACACTTGCACCTGTACTTCTGCAACTTAGACACTATCCGATTTGTTCTGTGTTTAATATGCGTGAACACTACCTCCCTTTTAGTGCACAAGTTCCAGATATCCCCAACCTCAGAAATCAATCTGCGGGGTGGTTTCTTCCTTCCTTTAACCCAATATCATTGACTGAATCTCCCTCAACTACTAACCTCTTGTGTTCATTTGCCAACCATAATTCCAAAGCCTTCTTATCAATTCTGCTGCTCCGATTGGTAGGTGATCTTCTTGTAACCATGAAGGTTCAAGAGTTGTGTTAGCATTTGGTCCAAAGATTTGCACCCGCTTTTGACATATATATGCTTTATCTTCTAGCTTTCCTGCTATAGGCCCTCAAAGATGAGAACTGACAATTGTAATTGCTGGCTGTACAACCATAAAAGGTTGCATTTTTGGGTCATCTTTCAATTCAAAAAAGAAGAATGAGAATTATCAAAAGACCGACTGGGGATTAGGTATCAGAGGTGTAACTGTATCCATCTTCATTCGTCCACTGCATGTTGCTGTCCATTGAGGTTGATGTTTCAGTTTCCAGTTCCTACATGCATGTCTGGTACATGTCCGCTCATATTTACTGCTGACATCTTGCTTGTTCATGCCTGATGTTTGCTTTGGTGATTATTAACAGATGTAGGCTTATGGTTGATGGAATAGACTGTTCTTGATAGATGAGACCAAAAAAAAAACTTGTCTTATTGTCTTGATTTTCCAGATCATCATATTGTTAGTATATCTATTATAACCTGTAGTAACCTTCTCATGCTGTACAGGTCCTGGCTGTGAAGAAAATAAATTCATCTGCTTTACCTAATCAAACGTCAGAAGATTTCTTGGAGGCGGTGTCAAACATCTCCCAGCTGCACCACCCAAATGTGACTGACCTGGTTGGTTACTGTTGTGAACATGGACAGTACCTGCTGGTTTATGAGTTTCTTAAGAACGGCTCGCTTTATGATTTTCTCCATCTCTCAGATGAATATAGTAGGCCATTGACTTGGAACACACGTGTCAAAATTGCTCTTGGTACTGCACGGGCACTAGAGTAAGTTAGATTTGGATAAATCAACTGTTGTATTAATTGTTTTTGGTAGGGAATTGTGAATCAGCTACATCTTGGGAGGTTGCAATGTTTCTCAATTCTTGAATAACCTTTCTACTTGCTTCCAGAAAATGGTTTTAGATTAATTTCAGTAGAAAATAGAATATGAGATTTAGAAAAACTCAAGCTTATACATGGCTATCACTAGATACCTGTCATCTTGAGGTAATATTTGAAAATACTTTTTTTTTTTATTATTATTTTGTGAATGGTAAAACAAATGTGTTCTTCACTTAATTGGTAAAAATAGACACCTTCTTTTTCTTTTGTAAATGGTAAAACAAATTCTTTTCTTTCTTCATTTAAGCACATAAAGATGTTAATTGTGCATTGATGAATCGGATTCAGTCCTTGAAGCATTTTGCAATGAAACAACCATCTCGATTTTCATCATTACAATTTATGTGATAATGGTAATGAAGAAATTTTGACAATGGCTTCAGTCCTTGAAGCATTTTGCAATGAAACAACCATCTCGATTTTCATCATTACAATTTTTGTGATGATGATAGTGAAGAATTTTTGACAATGGCTGGCAATATTGAGTCAAAATAGTATTTTCTGAAAACAAATAAAATCAGTTCAGAATTTTGCCTACTCCTATAAATCAAACTGACTGACAATTTCATCAGTTTTTTTTTAAGGAATTTTGTTTCTGTTTCTATACTAGAATTGGTTGTAACATTTGTATGGGGCTTATACCAGGTATTTGCATGAAGTATGTTCACCATCCGTTATTCACAAGAATTCTAAGTCGGCCAATATTTTACTAGATGCCGACCTAAACCCTCACCTTTCTGATTGTGGATTGGCTAGCTTTATTCCGAATGCAGAACATCAGGTAACTCCTGGAACCCAAGTTTCTACTGCAAACTTAGAACATAATTTCTACCACTGAAAAAATTGTTTCCATCTAAACTCAACCAGTACCTTATTTGATTTCACTTTAATATCAATTAAATACCCTTTCAATTTGGAAACAGCTGTCCTAATATTTTGGTGGGCCTTTTTTTTTCACTCGACTAAGATGGTGTTCAAACTGCCTCCTTTGTTTCCTTTTAAGCTCTACTAGTTTAAATGACTGACCAACTTGAAGTGAATAACATATTCTTACATCCAAGAGAGAGCCAACTTATGAAGTAGGGCACTTTTTTGCCATTTTATGCAGCTAACATAGTAGTCAAGGTGCAGGGTGTAAGCAAGCCAAAGGGTCCTGGAGCCTAAAATATGAAGTGTGTCTAGCTGCAAGCTCAATTCTTCTAGGCGGACTTAATTAGATACTTCCAAAATATATATGTAGATTCATGTATTTGTGTCCTTATTTCATCAATATTTACATAACTCGATACTAATCCACAGCACCATATATGTTGGCAGTTGAGCTTCTAAGCATATTTATTTATCTACATGCATGCACAAGTATATTATCTAGTAATTAGAGTTTTAATGAAATATTACTAGCAATTACTTCACGTTAACCGTAACATTTATTAGCTATTACAAACAACTCAAGCAATGTGCTTATTATAGAAAAGATTCTAAAAGAACTATTTAGAGTGAGGGGAGGTGCAACATGGGTCTAGATTCTAGGAACCGGCTGAGGTGCAACCAAGGTGTGCCTTTAACTGCTATGGTAGCTTCAAATGCCTGTTTTTTTGTTTTTCGCATAAAATACTGGAAGTTTATTACAGATCTATCCCAGCTACAGGGAATTATTCTTCCAAAAGTCATTACACAAATCAACCTGAACCCCTCATAAGATATTCTCTCTCTCTCTCCCCCTATCCTATTTGCCATGTACAAATCAGATTCTCCATGGCTTTGCAGGGTTGGACATAAATATCTAACTTTATTGCTAGTGCTGTACTATATCACTATCAAATTTAAGCAGTTCAACCTATTCTAGGGCCATCAATGGAAATAAAAGGGGGGCTAAAGTGAACTACTGGTGTACCTCTCCCTAATGAGGAACTAAATTCACCAAGGCAATATAATGCTTACACTGATTCATTCAAGGGAGATCGGCATTACCATCAAAACCATTTTTCTCATCCATTTCATTTTAGTTTTCCATATTTTAATTTTTCATTCTGTACCGTAAATATTGTATCCTTTGTCATTTTACAATTTATTATGTCCTTTCTTTATCATATACATAGTCAGGTGAACAAGGTGCATTTCAGGCCCAACTGCTATCGTGTAGTTTGGGCGCAGATGATGAGAAATCGTGTAGTTTGGACGCAGTTGATGAGAAAGTTAGAGTTCTTTGCTATTGAGAACATCTTGGCATTTGTTTACTAGCCTGTTTTTCTTTTAAGGATCTGAAGTTGAATGGAGTATTTACTTGAAGAAACTCACCCAGCTGTACTACCCTTTGACAATTGCTGCAGGACTCTGATCACAACACAGGTTCTGGGTACAGTGCCCCAGAGGTAGCCATGTCTGGACAGTATACTCTTAAGAGTGACGTGTACAGTTTTGGAGTGGTCATGTTGGAGCTTCTGACTGGTCGGAAGCCATTTGACAGGTACGCTGAAATTATATGGTATAGGGAAATTTCATCAAGCAATAAAACCTTAGAGGTGTTTAGACATTACAAATTTGAATCAGAACTCAAATCTTCTGGTTCCCAACTCCCCCAACCCCAATATATCACTAAATAAAAGAAAAGAGAGGGTAAAGGAAAAGAAAAGAAAGATAAATTTGATTTTATGTAAATTTTACTTTTTTCTTCATGGAAGAACTTCATTACAATATGATAAACATTTTTTTTTTTTTTGGAAGAGAAATATGATTACATATTGGGAATGGAACTTCTATCACTAAATAAAAGTATTACATGACACAAGAAGTATATGAGATATATATTAAAAGACCAAGCTCATTATTCTATGATTGAGTTGCTATATTTTGTATCCTGCTAACAACTTCTATTTGACTTGATAAGTGAATTAAATTCTGATTCTTACAATTGCTTTTCTACTCTCTTTAGTTCCATTCATCATTTATCTGGCTTTCAATGTAATCTCTAGTGTGAGTGTTGGAGTCTGACACAGGTACAAGGTGTCTGACTTGGCAAAAAGAAAAAAGGAAAAAAGAAAAAATTGACTTGGGGACTTGGCAGCATATTTGAATCAAACTATATTAGATTTACTTTAGTTGAGTAAAATGTATGTAAATAATGCTAATAGAAAATAATATACTCTCTAAAGTCTAAACAATAAGGTGACTGACATATCAATATTTTGATTATGTTTTAAGTGGAGAAAAGGTTTATTAATATTTTTGTCACGTGGAAAATAATGTTAAAAGTACTTGAAGAGTCCATGAATACCATAAATAGTTCAACATTGGTGCATCACATATTTGAAAAATCTGTGCAACATAGATGTAATCAGTCGAGGGGGGTATTATGCCCACAAGCACCACTAATACTGCTGAATATGGCATAACCAATTCACCTATTTGAATTCAAGCACGTCTTTTTGTGTACTAAGGACTGTTGACCCACCTGGATGATGATTGAATGCTTGCGTTATTTATGGGATCTTCATTATGGGTACCCTCTAAAAAATGTGACAGTGGTGTGAGATCTATGCCTTTCATTGGCCAGGCTTCATTGTCTTTGCACCATCATTCCATTCATCAGGTTGGCCTGCTCATGTTAAAAAGGAAGAGGGAAATTTTTTGCAGATAAAGCTCTAACGGACGCAGTTGATGTGCTTGTTTCTGAACGGAATGTGTCTGTTTTACTGTCACTGCGAGTTAGTGATCCATCGACTTAATGGTTTGTCCGTTCTGTTTTGCTTGTTGGTACTATTCTTGGAAACTATTTTACTAAATTGTTGCATTTAAGATGTGATCTTGTGATTCTTGGTTCAGGTCCTGTGGTAATCAATCATTAATTAAAAATGGCAAATTCATTGATTTAATTCATATTGTTACAGTTCTTTCAGTTAATAAAATATCAATATAGATGCTTTCTTTTCTCTGGTACCTTGACTGTTGTAGTAATGCTCATGGCAGCTCAAGACCAAGATCTGAACAATCATTAGTTCGATGGGCAACACCTCAGCTCCATGACATCGATGCATTGGCTAAGATGGTTGATCCAGGACTCAGGGGACTCTATCCTCCTAAATCACTGTCAAGATTTGCCGATGTGGTTGCCCTGTGTGTTCAGGTAATTATCTGATGCAGGAATATACAAAATTTACCCTTCCTGGGAAATTTGAAAAGATCTCTCTCTCTCTCTCTCTCTCCCCCCCACATCCCACACACACTGCATCACAATTTACTATTCCTCAAAGATGTAATTTTAACTGCACGGCCATCGTACACACATTGCATCACAAGTTATTATTCATCATGAAGCGAGAGGGTTGGCCTGACGGTTAAGACGCTCACGTCATGAAGCAAAATCTTGAGTTCGATTCATGCTCAATCCCTCCAGGCCACTCCCCATGATGTTACTCTCCATTGACTTAATCAGTTTGTGGATTGGGAGGTTTACGCATACCCATGTAAAAAAAAAGTTATTATTCATCAAAGATGTAAATTACAGATTTAATGTTTAAACTGCATGGCCCACAGCATATTGGTCAACCTTTCAATGATTTTGGCATTTTCCGTTTCTATCAGGACTCATTTACATTTAATGCACTAAAAACATTTAGAACCTTTGTATGATGAGATAAAATGTATGTCCATGCTCCCGTCATCACATGAGCTTGTAAAACAATTATTTAGTGTTCACTGTGCAACTATAAAACATAGATGGAACATTCCAGGTTTGCTTTGTTTGGCTCTTTGCCAATACCCATTTTAGATTAATTGAATTTTCCAATATTTGTTAATCTTGGTATCTTGAACAGCCGGAGCCGGAATTCCGTCCACCGATGTCGGAAGTGGTCCAGGCACTTGTACGATTGGTGCAGCGGGCAATTAGCAAGAGAACAACTGGAGAGGAGCATGGGCGTAGAACTGACAATCCCGATTTTCAGGAGAACATATATTAATGGATTTATACAGGTTATGTCAAGCTTTTTATGATTGTAAGATAATGAGGTTTCTTTTTCATTCATGTGCAGTAAATTTCACACTTATCATTGATATGAAAATATATGAAGAGGGTGGTTCATTAAATGATTTTGTGATGTTTGTGACGATACAGTTTACAAAAATTCCCTTAGCAATATCTCTTGTCTTCAACGACAATGTCCAATATTTCTTTAGACAATTTAAGTTTATCATTAAATGAATTTTGATCTTGCCAAAGAAACAAGAAAATTCATTCAGAAAGTAGCTAAAACAATGCTTTTCAATGATTTTAAGATGAGATTTAATGAGTTAGAAGGGTTTGATCCAATTTCCTCCTATTATCTAAAATAGAGGAAATTTGTGCAAGTATTGACTAAAAAAAAAATTAGATTTTGTGATTACTTTTGACGAATTTGAATGATATGTCTATGATTTTTTTACATTAATATCTAAAAATAAAAAATTATTAAATAAACTAGTTAAGGAGTTGTATCATGCATCCAGAGTTTTATCAAATACTTGAATACGAGAAGAGATGTAGATCTTAAATTTCTTTGTAAAAAAATTACATTTTATAATAATGAGTGCCTCATGAAACGCTTTTCTGGGCTTGTTTATGTATCATCTCTATTATTATTATTATTTTTTTAATTATTCATGTCTGTCTATTGCCATAAAATCAAGCATGTGCCTATCGAGCACCAACTAGATAGTATTTATATACAAGTCGTAATATACTAAATAAACAAATTAGACAATATGTTAAGATCTTATTTTTATTAAAAATTGGAGGCATTTTTTAATTGGAAAAGTATATAAATTAAAAGATCTACTCCAATCATGGAAAAAGTTAAAACACTTACACTAGCTATGAAACCTTCCTTCCCACCTAAAACATGAAGCGAAAATTATACAACTTTGAGATATTATATCTAATTGGTCTCTATATCTCATTGTATATTGCAATTGATGGCTAGTGGGTGGTATTGCATACAAGTGCCATTTATAGCTCCGATCGATTCCTAAGATGACCAAACACTCGTTTCTCCGTGTGACCATGATGGGTAATTTTATAGGAGTTGGGCCGGACTTCGAATCTTAATGAAGTGAAAACGTACAAAGTAAAAAATTTATTCTTAAGATGACTGACATTAGTTATATTATTAAAAGCTTAATCCTTTATGTTACATGATATACTTATATGCGCTGATGTGTCTCAAGTTTGAGATCTTAATACATTGATTGGGGAACTTGTATGGTGTATGGAAAATGGGTTCTCATCTTAAACTATTTTTTGTTTTTTCACAATTTTTTTTACAAATTGTAAAAAAAATACAATGATTGAACCAATAAGATATTGTTAATATAATACATATTGACCAATACATTGATATATGGCCGTACCAGCTAAGGCCAGAGCTGCACGTGCCATACATGATAGGGGATGAGATTTGGAGTGACTTTTTTTTTTAAACTAAGGTGTTTAGACGTCTCACATCAACATACTAGTGTAATCATAATTTTCTCTTCTACATTAGATTTTCTCTACCCTTAGTTTTATCATTGGGTATAACATCAATGAAAGAGTTTTATCATTGAGTATAACATCAATGAAAGAGGCCGCTGCTTTTGAAATTTAAAGAGTTTTAAAAAAGATTGGCAATTCTAATTTATAAAGTAGCAGAAGTTTTACTATATTGATGAAAAATAAGAAAAATGAGATATAACATGATATCATTTTTATAGAATTTCTTCTATTTAAGAGATAACAAAAAGGTTACTTGAAGAAGAAATTGTTCGTCTCTCTTGTTTCTCCACAATCCAAATAAATCTTAAGACATAGAGTGTGTAACAAAAATAAATTTCAATTCTTTTCAAGACTCTGTATACATAAACCTTTTGCCCATCAAATATTGTAAATGGATATCTAGAAATCCAAAGGTCTAAGGAGAGTCCAACTTAAAATAAGCAGGTCCAGATGCAATTTTAGATCTGAGTCCACATTGAATCAACTATTCGTATAGTTTTCAAATCAGAATCCAAATTAGACCACAAATATGAATTATGAATTATGAACATAAGAATCTTAACAATTAATTTGCAAGTGTTACTACAAAGATTAATTGGGTTGAAACTTTGTACTTAGTAGTACATGGTTTCTTCAATGTTAGGGTAAACAAAGTCTAAGCAACCAATTCTAACACATTAGATGTTCCTACATTGATTTTCCAACAAAATTGTATATTCATGTGTGGGGTTCACTGCTCCTATAAATCTCATTCTACAATTATTTTTACTTGTGAGTGTTGTTCAACTAGTTGCCTCGTACTTTAAGAAGTAGGATGTTGTAGATTCGAGCCTCTATGGTCTAATCTTAGTATGCCCTATGGATAGTGGACTCACCCATGAGGTTTTACTCTGGATATTTTGCAACGGAAATTTAAAAAAAAAAAAAAAAAAATTCCCATCCTACATGTCTAATTTTTCAACCAAGAAAAACACACTACTTTGAAATCTCTATTTCTCTTCTATATTCCTTCAATTTACAAATAAAAAACCCTTAACTTTTTTTATAAATGGACAAATATTTATTAATTTGAGTATTTTGCATGGCATGGCATATGATGAATTTTCATGAAGATCATAATTTTTTTTCATGGCATGTAAAAAATATAATTTATTAAAATATATTAATCTTTAATTTTAAAGTTTGAAATCTAAATATTTTAATTATCATATTTAATTAAAAAGATATATCAAACAAAAATTATAAATAATTGAATTCAAATATTAAGAATAAAAATAATTTTATTAAACTATTGAGTGAGTTTTTCGTCGGACACGCTTAAAAGGTGGTCGGCGTTTTGTATTATCACACACTGTAAACAAAACGGCAGAGCCAGAGGATGAGGAAAGAAACAAATCTCTCTCTCGTGTTCAGGGTCTGAAACTCCATTTGTATTGCTTGTTTTCTAAAGGCGGTCGAAAGCTGGATCTCCTTATTGTCAGATCAAATATAACCCATTTGTTATCAGCTGCAGCTGTACTTGAATTTCCGTCTCGGTCTTCTCTTTTCTTTTTAATCTGCGAAGCCGAAGCACCTCGAGCTAGTTTCCAGAAGAGCGGCAGGCGGGCGGGCCGGAGGAGGAGGGGAGGGGGGGGGGGGGGGGGGGGGGGGGGGGGGGGGGGGGGGGGGGGGGTGGCGACAAGCTGACAGTCTGGACACTCCTACCACAATGCCGGCATAATTCTGCGCTTTTTTGGAAGGTACCCGTTTATTCTTCACAAAAATCCGTGTAATTCTCTCTTTGGATGCGTAAAATGTGCAGTACAGTAGTTCAAAATATCGAGCCTCGGGAAGCTTGCTATTTCCAACTTAGTACTTCAGAATTATCCTGGTTCTGTATCTGCCCTTCTGGTCTGTTTATATAGAAACTAAAGATGTTCCCTGAGGAATTCTGTCAAACGTTTGATCTGCATTACAAGGAAACGGCAGGGAACCTTTCCCCTTTAAATTTGGAGTATGTTTGATAGCAAACGTGCGTTTTGGGTGCAAAAGCTTCTTGGCATCCATTATTTTGGCCTGTTATATGTAGAGCAAAAGTAGTTTTTGTAATTGGCAGATATTTTGTTAAACCACCCATAAGAACCACGTTCTGACTTTTATCTGGAGAATAGCCAACAATGGGTTCCATTGAATGAATAATGGATCCGGATAGTTATGTCCCAGACAAGCATTGAGATCCAGGCCCAATCATGGGGTACATCTGTATCTGCATCATGATGAAAATTTTGGGTTTAGATTTGAATCCAAAAACGAAAATGGATTAAAAAATTTCATCCAAACTTGTTTATCTATGTTCCAATGTCTTGTACAATTTGTCTTATCAACATCATTATTGGAGCCATTTGACCCATCTATTTTGGGTTGGTACTTGCAGTTAGATTTGTATTTTTAGATCATCTCCATGTTTGACAAGAACCGGTAGCACACTCATAGTTGCAACCTCAAGGTTGTGGGTTGTCTTATGGGCATCAAAAAGGCATAGGCCTAAATCCAATTGCAAACCCCAATTCCAGATTGATGGAATAAATGATTTCAATGATGATGATAGGATTATCTACATATTTCAAATTTGAATTTTGATTAGCCCCTGCCTGAAACCCTGGCCTAAATAATTTAGAATGAGGGCCCTGCCAACTTGTTTGAACAGCTAATCAGGCCATCAGGACCTTTCAATTGAAATTTGACAGGCTCTTGTGAATTTAGATGGTTGAGAACATGTTTAGAACTTGTACATGCTACATGCTGGTTCTGTTATTGGGACAATCCCAAACCATCAAAAGGATTGCATTCACTGAATATTTGGCTCCTGTCTTAGATGCATGAACTGGAATGTATTTCTTGGAAAATGACCATTCTTAAAACATAAATAGGACCAACCAGTTTTATTAGAAAATGCTATTTTTCAGGTAACTACTTTCCTTTATACATTGAAATGGAACCTTTTGATTGGTGTGCAAAAGTGGAAACTGCATGCATTTGGTGGGCTACTATTCTCTGATTTTGTGACCCAATATGATAGTGAGCACTGAGCAATGGTATTTGAAGCTGATTTCATGTAGGAAATTCTGAAAGACCTGCTTAATCCAATTTCCAATTTTGGTGCTGCCCCAAGCCTAGGCAGAATAGATGTCATTTACTTGGTGAAAAATATTCAATCGTTTCCATTCGTGGTACTTGAAAATGTGCATATTAATCTTCTGTTAAGTTGGTATGGTTCCTCTTCTCTGGAAGATGTAGATGCCCATTAGCCATTAATGGTGATAAAACATTGTCTCCTATATATTGTAAAAGAGTAGTTTCTATCTGGAAGACCCAGAAAATTTTGGCTTTATCTGAATTTTGGAGCACCAAGTTGTTAGGCTATGTTTAGAAGAATCAGGGTAGAATCTGAACAAGAATTGATTAGTGTCTACTGGGACATTGATGCGCTTGTATTTCTCAGGACTCACTCTACAATATATACAGTGGTTATCTAATGAAGTGCATACAGCAGTTTATTCAGTTTTTCCCTTAATTAACCATGAATAGAAAATTTTATAACTATTGTTTAACAGCTCATAATTCGGGAAGGATATCGAGAAAAAAGTTAGAATATGGTCTAAAAAGAGTTTCCAGCAAATGAATAGAATTAGTGGATTGCTGAAACTTTTGACCATTGGTCCATACTCCATACATACTCTTTACATCATACATGAGGTGGTCCGAGTTGGTCTGGATTGCTTAGCATGCTTATATATCTCAGTCATTGGAACCCAAAGGGGTTGGAGTGATGACTAGGAATCCGCCTCAGGAAGCGGGACTCTTGAGTTCGATTCCCACTCCACCCCAAAGGGCCACTTCCGTTAGTTGCCTGGTGTGTGTCGATAGGAAGGATTGCATATGCCCCAAGGATTAGTCGGGTTCTCTAAGAGGCCTGGACACCTTGGTCATCAAAAAAAAAAATTCTTCGTTATTGGATTGGTAGACTCCAGGCATAAAATGATACTCAACTTATCCTCATCCCTCCTTTCCTTTAACTGTATATTACAATAAACTATATCTGTTTAATTCATTATCTGAACTTGGTTGTTATTTTGGTTGTTTATTTTCTTATACTTTGTTGCTACTCCTGTTTCTAATAGCTAAGGTTTTCTGTATTACAAAATTTCCTGGGCCACTCTGAAGTTGTTGCAAAATCTTCCAGGTGCATTATGGGTTTGGCACTACAACCTTTCTTTTATGGTACTACTTTAGATTTAAGTTCTTTTGGAAAGGGAAAGAGATTGTTTTTTGCCAGGAAGGTGTATCCTCGATTCCTCTTTAAAGTAAACATAAATGTTCCACATCATGGGAAGCAGATTGTACCTGTAATTAAGGCAGTTGCAACTTTTGAACCAAAATATTTGGTTCAGAGTGAAAATGCAGTTGCACAGGACTATGAGTTACAAATCTGTTCTAATTCGAACTCTCAAAATTTTGTATCTCAAAGTGAAGAACCCAGTGAAATGGATGAGAGAGAAAGGTACAGGCGGATGAAGATTTCCAAAGCAAAGAAAGGCAAAGTGCCCTGGAACAAAGGCAGGAAACATAGTGCAGGTGGGGAACTCAAGACTGAGAAGATGGTTTTAATTTGGCCTGTATCTTGCTTTGCTACTGTATTTTATATTCCAAGTTATTTATTGATATTGTTGGGTTCTCCACTTGCATGCAGCAACCATTCAACGGATCCTAGAGAGAACCAAGTTAGCTATGCAGGATCCCAAGGTGATTTCATGTAAGAATAGTTTCACATTCAATTATAAAAGTCAACCAACTGACAGAGGCTTAAGATCCATCCCATATTCGAGTGGAACTCCTCACAGGCCAGCCAGTATTATAAGGTTTCCCATGGATATAGCAATATTCAACTATTCAGCTCAGAGCTAAGTATTTTAATTTTGCTATTCAGTGAAATCAGTGCAATGTGTTGTTGCATGCGTTACCTGTGTATGGATATCCACCAGTATGGCAACTAAATCACTGTTCTATAAAATGTTTCAAACTATTTTATAATTAGATTGTCTAAACACGCCCTGAACTCATGACACTCATTTGGACAAGTGGGTAAGGTGGGAATTGATATTAACTTTATTCATTATAAAACCTTCTGTTTGTCCACAGTTACATGCTTATATATATTGCACTCTAGAATCTGACAAGAACATGCAGCAGGGACTCATTTTTGTATCCTAAAGGTGTGGGGTCAAGTCTTGTGGGTATTAGATGATAGTCGCCTCATGAAAAACAATTTGCCAAATCCATAGATATATATATATATATATATATATATATCGCACTCTAGAATCTGACAAGAACCTGTAGCAGGGACTCATTGTTGTATCCTAAAGGTGTGGGGTCAAGTCTCGTGGGTATTAGATGATAGTCGGATCATGAAAAGCAATTTGCCAAATCCAAATATAAATGCTGACCAGACATATGTATCACTTCCTGTCACTTGAAATTGTGCATTGTCTCATTAAGAGTTTAATCTGCAGGTCAAAATGAAGCTAGCGAACTTGGGACATCCTCAGAGGTGGGTCACATGCTGCCATTATTCAATTTAGTCTTTTCTGTCATTTTTGTTTTTAAATTGTAACTTGAATTAACAAAATAAGAGGGAGAGGGTGCAGCGTGGGGTGGGGGTGGGGGGGGAGGGGGTGGGGCGAGGTGGTGGAGGGAGGGCACAAGCTGTGCAAAATGCTACCCAAAACAAAATAGAAGGACAAAGGGATCCCCCAGAAACAAGCAGACATGGCAAATAACCCCAGGGTATTGAATTCCAACGCAGCACCAAGATCTGGTTATGTCAGATCTTTCTGATGAGCCAAAACATTCGCTGCCTCTAAACTAATATTCATGAAGTGATCCATTTAATGACTTCCTTATATCCCCTAAGCAACAACTCATTCCAAGAACTGCAAAGTATGTATGATGCATTCTTGTAGAGATTTTGACTGCATCTTATTTGCATCCATTTCCTCTGTTACATTTTCTTTCTCTTTCTTTCTCTCTTTTCTCAAAAAAAGAAATATATGCTGACACGAACCCAGCGCTGCAAGGGCTACTCAACTATGCTGTGTTCTAAATCTAGTGAACTGCAAATTGGATTGCGATCAACCTAACCTTAAACACATTTAAAAATTAATTTATAATTTATAATATATAATAAAATTATTTTTCAACAATAAATGAAATTCCAGTTATGGTAGAACTTTTGTAGATAAATGCTTATATTTCATTTAATACCTTTTCTATAATATAGTAAGTGTTTCATATTTTTTAAACAATCCCACCTTTGATGAACTAAATTGTTGGCTTGCCACAAATTGCAATCTCTGAACTATGAACCATGAACATTGATCAGGCAATCAACAATCTTGCTATCAAGGTAACTGTCCTTGAAACCACAACCTGTGTGGTTGACTGGTTTTGATACTATGCACCTTCTGTCCGTTGTAGAAGCTCTGATGAGTGATCCATTTCCTACTGAGCATCCTTTTTATGGCCTTCTATTAGCATGAAAATGTCAGAAGTCCTCTTGATTATATCACTTGTTTCTAATAATCCTTTTGGTTCTAGGTGGACATAGGTTTTTGATGCCTCAGACAACTATCTGTATCTCAACAGATAACATATGAGATATATTACATCATCATCACCATTATCATCATTGATTAATGATGAAGACTACGATTCTAATGGAATAAATGACCGAATTCACGAGGGATTAATGTAGAAAATTTCAGCCTCTAACAATTTTACTAGAGAAAAAGCTAATTTTCTCACATTGTTACAAACAGTTTGATTCAGTTCTCTCCAATGGATGAGTCTCAAATCTCACAAAAGATAGAATTTATGAATGTGGTTCACTCTTAAAAGGAATTCTCACACTTTAAGAAATTGAAGATTTTGGAAACCTCTTACTATTTCTAACATGAAATTTAATAGAAAATTGAATGAAACTCTCCCGATTTCAACAGAATCACACTCACAATTTTATGAATTTGGAAAATAAATTCACACAAATAAAATTGCATAAAAATAAATTCAACTCACCTTAAGGGAGGAAAGTTGCTCAGAAAAAAAGTCATCAAAATAATTCATAAATTCTAGGAGCCCAAAGCTCTTGTTTATACATAAAATCTTGCAAAAACTAATTGACATAGATAACCCAACAACCTTGGCTCTTCCAAGCACATACATGGCATGTTTAGATGGCCTAAACTCATCCAAATCATGTCATATCATCACTAATATTCTCTCCCAATGGGTACATAACACACAGGTATAAAAAATAAGGAAAAAACCATCCTACTTGGAGTTGCTTTTCTTATGGAGAGAGAATCTCTAATGGATAAGAACACTACATCACTTGCCTCTATCTTTTCCTTGAAGACCAAGTCAAAGATAAGATCGTATTTTCGTCATTCCATTTGCAAGGATATTATGACCCCCCAAAGTGAAATCCAACAATCCAATTAATGGAATATGGACTTGGACCCATACCTTATGGGCCTAGGCCTCTTATTTTATCATTTTTGAGCCTACAACTCTCTAAATTAACACAGTTCTAAGCTATTAGATTTTTTATGAAATCCAAATGCAACATGTATGATATGGTCTTCAATATTTTTGGCAGATGCACTACATCAATTAAGGTCTTATCTATCTAGCTGCAATCAGCCATCTGAGCTATAGCTTTTCTACTTAAGCTATTAAAAGCCATCTTCTCTGTCACTACAATTTGTCATACCATTTTTCACTACATTCGAGATATTCACTGTCTCTTTGTTCTTCTAGTCCCTTGAACTTCTATATGAAAAAATTGTAATGTTAGCTGAATGCAATGTGTCATAGATTAGAAACCATATACTAGCAAGAATAGGATTTCTAAATTGGTTCAACTTCTAAAAGAATGTTACCATAGCTATAAATGTATATACTAGGTAAGGATAGTAATGGGTCAGGTTAGGTTCTAGTGAGTTTGACTATTAACATCAATAGTCATACACCTGGGTCAACCTGACCTGATCCAAATTCTTTGGAATGCCTCCACCAAAATGAACTAGAATTGTTTCTCTTGAACCCAAACCTAATTATAAGAGTGAAGGAGAGGTTTGAAAATCCTTCAGTTGCTCAAACTACATCACAAGTATAAGCCAGAAATTATAGTAACAAAGAATGGAAGAAAACCATATTTATATATTGCAAGCACCATAATAAATGAAAAAGAGAGAAGATTGTATACATGATCACTACCATGATGCCAGGTCAAAATCTAAGCTGTGAGCTGCAGTTTGGTCAATTCTTCATCCTAGCCATTCTATCCCTCGTTTTGCCTCAAAATAATGTTTCAGTATTCTTTCAAACAATCAAAACCCCATTTTAAAAGTGCCCATCACAGATTGTCCATGTTTAAATAAGGATCAATTACATCTTACAACTCAAACTAGCCGCTGGTATTATTCCGCTTTTCAAAACACACATTTTTCTGTCATTTCACTGCATTGCACTTGCCTGTGAATTTTGCTAGCAAGAGGGTGACAGATGACAGAGCGCAACAAGAGAGGGTGGAGGTGATAGATGAGAATGAGATGAGAGAGCAAAGCGAGAAGGCGCATGGTGAGGTGAGAATGAGATGAAAGAACAAAGTTACAGGGTAGAGGGTGAAGTGAGAGGAGAGAGTAAAAGATATGGTAAGAGGTGAGAGGTGAGGAAGAAATATTTGAAGGTGGAGGTGAGTGATAAAACTCAGCAAGAGAAGAAGAAGGTCCCTTTTTCACCCTGGGGTTTTAAGGGTGGAATATAAGGTTATGCTTGTGCTTGGGCATAGGAACAACTAGATATGGTGGGTGCTCCAATCGAAACCCGACCCAAATGTATCCTAGAGTGACCCCACCCAAACTGAATTTGAGGTTTGGGTTGAAAGCTGTGGCACAAACATGGAAACAGGAGCTGGGGGGATATTTGAAAAGTGGGGGAGCAGGAAGGGGAGGGGAGGATCGAGTTGGGTCCAGTTGAGTAATTGCCATTTCTATAGATGAGGAATAGATGAAACAACCTATTTCTAGAAATCATAAATTGCCTATTGAAATACACTTCTAGCTATTTGAATCTTTTGGCAGTAGCTCCTTGAGTCATGACTCATGACTATGATCTATCATAATTGTCAGATGGAAACTTACTGAATTGTCTCTAGGATTAAGAGTGTGTAATAGGTCTTCCAATGCTTTTATCAATAAATACCCCGTTAATGATAAAATGAAGTTTCCTTAAACTCTAGAAATCTCAATTGTCCCCAGCAAGTTCACTTTTTAAACCAAAAATCTTGGAATACTTGGCTGATTTACATTGACAGATTGTTGTAGAGTTTCAAGTGTTAACTACTTCCTTTTGCAGTTTTGCCCTTTTGAATGATACATTGGTTTCCATTATCTAATTTGCAGTGAAGCGACACGGGTGAAAATTGGAGTTGGAGTGAGGATAGGGTGGCAACGTCATCGTAAATTGTTGATGATCCAGGAGACATGCTATCTAGAATGGCAGAATCTGATTGCTGAAGCTTCCAGGAAGGGCTATGCTGGAGAAGATGGACTACAGTGGGATTCATATGTGATCTTAGACAAGCAACTGGAAAAGGAGTGGTTGGAGAGCATTGAGAAGAGGAAAACAATGGAAAGGCCAAAAGTCGGCAACAGAGCTCCAAAATCTCCCGAGCAACGGAAAAAAATCTCGGAAGCCATTTCTGCCAAATGGGCAGATCCTGTAAGGACATATATCTTAAGGAGGAATGCTTCAAATCTGTTTATACAGATATTATCTCAGCTTGTAATGGAAAATTATTTTTACATATATGTGACAATCCTCATTCCTGATAGGAATACCATGCACGAGTCTGTTCTGCACTGGCAAAGTATCATGGCACACCTATTGGAGCTGAAAGAAAATCAAGAAAAAAGCCGATGGGGGGAATATCAACTTCACAAAAGAAAGCTGAGAAGGTCAATGCCATCAGGCAGTATAAGAGTGTTGAAACTGAGAGTAAACATCTTGGTAATACAGGGCCTGGGCAAATAAGAAATGCCACACTAGCATTTAAAGATCCACAGGCAGATTCAAAGCTGGAAATAATAAAGAAAATCCGAGAGCAGAGGGCAGCCACGGAAACCAAGAAAAGAGAATCAACAAAAAGGGCTAAGTCAGTCCTTTGTCTATTTTGAAACTGTTTCATTTGGATTCATTAAGATATGGTAACATAGTCTCAAGCGTTGTGTGAGAGGAATTATGTGACAATCTTCCATTCAAATGTAAGGTTTCCACTAGAAATTGATCAGAAGAATTCAATAAGGTCAAACGATCCTTACTGCAAGATCGAAGTTCCATTCTATCCAAAATTCTGTGGACTCGTACTTGATACTGACCCAGATCATTCATTGTGACAGCCCTGCTGTTGTATGTATAGGTGGATCTTCATTTATTTAACTGTAGTATCCATGAAGTCCTGTGAGTATTTCTGGTTTAGATTTGCATATAATAAAAAGAACCATCCATACACTAGAAACACAACTTGAAAAAGATCACAAATTTCTCCTCCATCACAACTAATTCCTTTTTCATATCTTGTGAAAAAGTAGTTCCTCTTCAAATGGTATCATAAAAACTTTTTGTTGGATAGATATAACAATTTGTAATATTGTTTGAAGATTTTCAAATTTTGGTTTCTTGGGATATTATTAGGAAAATGAAATTAAAAAACTAAAAAATATTTGAAACTAAAGTATAGAAATATTGTGATGGGAGAGAGATGCATCTGTCTCTGAATAGAAGTCATGGCCAATTTCCCTTAATAAAGAAAGAGAGAGAGAGAGAGAGAGAGAGAGAGAGAGAGAGAGAGAGAGATGCATCTGTCTCTGAATAGAAGTCATGGCCAATTTTCCTTAATAAAGAGCATTTTTTGTTTTGGATTTTTCAGAGCTTTAAGATGTCTTGTTTCTCATTTGCTGTATTTTCTTCAATGTTTTTGGTTATTCTGCAACCAGGTTACTGATTGCCAAAGCTGAGGAGGCTGCAAAAGCTCTTGAGGCAGTGGCAGTGAAGAGTTCGCTCGCCCTAGCCTCTCTTTTGGAAACGAGAAAGCTTATTGCTGAAGCAACTCAATGGATTGAAAGCATAGGGAGAGGAGAGTCCATGACATCCAATATTGGCAAGGGCACTTCTTTGATTTCAAATGGATCAGCAATCCAATTAGATAGGAACCCAGATGCTGCTTTAATACTGAAAACAGAAGCCGGTGGTACCAATGTTCTCTCTTCGAGTAATGGTGACTACGGTGTTTTCGGTCAAGATACATTTGCTTCAAATAACTTGATGAACAGGAAAGAGCCTTTGTCCATTCCTCATAATTCAGAAAGAATGTCTGGAGAATGCATCGTTGATTGTGTTTTGCCTCCACAGCTTCATAGTCCAATAAAACATCCAGAGACAATACATTTGGGAGGCAATTGGCCCATTCCTAATGGAGCTTCCAAATGCAAGAGAATGCCACCCAAGGATGAGAAAGTACGAGAAGAAATGAGGATGAAAGATGAGAGTCCTCCATCTGTTACCAGGTTCACAAAAAAGTGGGTATGCGGGAGGTTGGTTGAAGTCATGGAAGAAGAGAATGTCAGCCACAAGCAATAGCTGAATTGTTCTGGCAATCTTTTGTATCTTGATGTTGTTCTAAAGTCTGGTCTCTCAATGCAGAATTGGACGCATCTACAGCTGCAACATACTATTCATGAGCTTATCGGAAGTGTATCTTTGGCCAGGCAGATACAATCAGTGTAAAGATCGTAGAGGTTTCTAGGAAGTTGTTTCTATTGTCATGTAAGATGTTTGTTTGCATTGCTGAAGTGATTAACCTTGTATTCTAAAAGACCGATGCTTTATTTTAGCTTTGTATTTTGCCCCATTTGTTTCCCTTTTTGTGATTAACCATGACAACCAGTTCCCTGCTGGGTGGCTTCATTCTGCTATTAGTTATGCCTCCCCACTAGGGACTTGCTATGTTTTTGTTCTCTATGATTCTATGGACTTCTGTTTCCGGCTAGATTGGGATCAAAATGTTTGAGACAAATCAACCTGATGGTTAAGACAAAACCCGCACTGCCATTAAAACAGCTTCAATCTCATCTGGCGAGTGCTTAAAGTGGAATATGTTGGTTCTCTCTGGCCTCTTTCCTTGTTACAAGTTATAACCTAAGCTAGAAAGTGAAGATCCAAATCAAAAGAAAACCACACGACAGACTAAATGATCATGTTTAACATATATACAAAGTTGAAGCCTTGAAAATGTTCATTGTTACGCTACAAATTTCAAGCCAGGTTACATAGAGAGGTGATCGGTGGTGCTTGTGCAGGATTGGGCCAAGGGTGAAGATTTCTTTAGAGTGATTATCAATTCCCTGTTTTCCTCTATTGTTGAAAGATAATGGGTTGTCATCACAATGTCTTAGAAGACATATTTGAGTCGGTTTGGATTAAGAAGAAGCGGGAGAAAGTAGGAGATTTTCTTTAAATAGTTTTTTTTACATCACAATCAGCTTCGAATCACGTTCAATCCCAACGGGTCATTTCCCATAGATTTAACTGATGTGTGTGTATTGAGAGGTTTACATATGGAATTAGTCTCCATGTTATCCAAAAAAGATGGTATTGTGTTACATCTTCATTTTAAAAAAAATAAATACATGGTAGTCTATTTTTTTTCTTTCTGGTACTATAGATATAGCAGAATCCTCTGCTGTTGCCATTGATGATCCACCATGATCGAAAAAACATCACAATTATATAATGGTTTTACCCATCACTTTCCAATTTTCACCTCTCAACATTGCCTTTGCCAGTAAATGCCATTAACTTTTTAGTAAAACTACATTGTCATCATCATAGTCCTTGGCTATACTTCTTCTATTCTAAGTAAACTCTTAAATGTTTCTGCTCATTCCCATTAAAGATTATATTATTTGTAACTGCTCACTATATTATATTATTTACTTGGAGCATTTATTTAAAACATTTTCAATATCAATATGTGTCTAAAAACTTAAGGAATAAAACTTGAATGATGCATTTCAAGTTGAGCATGACAACTGATTTTTCAAAAACCCAAGATGTGATAACGCCTATCTTAGTTGAGATGATCATATATACGTATTTTGGACTCCTAATTTAGTTAAATTATAGCAGCTTATTATTAAAAATTATTGGAGTCATCAATTGTAAAATACAAAAGTAAAACCCACCACAATAGAAAAGAACGTTTTGTTGAGTTAGACGTGTCTCAACCGAGATGGTCCTAAGTCAACCCATTGCAGTTTGTATAACATTTTTCTTTTTCTTTTTTCTCAAAACCTCACAGACAATCTAGAGCAGTGTTATTTTTTTTTTCACCTACGCTAAGAATGAAATTAAAAAGGATTTAAACAAGTTTCTTCAACATTTTTGAAATTAAAAACTATTTTATAGGTTATCTATTTGTGCATGTATGTCATTTTTCTTGCTTTCTTCTATGTTATAGTGCATCCATTTGATAAATTGATTACTTGTGCATCACTTTTTGTTCAACTATTAAGTGAGAGAACCCCTGATATGTATAAAAAAATTCATATAGTTTTGTGACTGAGTGCATGTGTTAAAAAATGCGGCCGATACGTCATGTATTGTGATACCCCTACTCATGAAGGGGGCTTGGGCGTCCAGTCAGGTGATACACATCGACTAGGGTCGATGTGTAGCACGGCTTAGGTGTGTGTGTGGAGTCCCACATCAGAAATGAAAGAAAAAATGACTTGGGTCTATATGTAGTCACATCCTCCAACATAATACAACACGTTTTGGGCCTACTGTGTGGGCCAGGCCCAAAGGCAAAGCCGTGCGAGCTCGCTCTTGTGCGCGTGTGTGTGCATGCGAGGCCCAAAGCGGACAATTTTGTACTATGTTCGGAGGCGGGATACGTTGGATTAGGTCGTTACAATTGGTATCAGAGCCTCAGTTTAATACTCGAACTGTGTGGGCCTACTGTCTTCCACTGGATTGTGTGAATCGAGCCAGAGATGGCTCGAGGCTTAGGGTGTGATTGTGATACCCCTACCCATGAAGGGGGCCTGGGCATCCAGGCAAGTGATAAACATTGACTGGGGTCGATGTGTAGCACGGCTCAGGTGTGGGTGTGGAGTCCCACATCAGAAATGGAAGAAAAATAGCTTGGGTTTATATGTAGCCATATCCTCAAACATAGTACAACGCGTTTTGGGCCTACTGTGGGGCCAGGCCCAAAGGCAAAGCTGTACGGACTCACTCCTGTGCACATGCGAGGTCCAAAGTGGACAATTTTGTATTGTGTTCGGAGGCGGGTTAGGTTGGGCCGAGTCGTTACATGTATCTCTCGCTATATTGAGAAAATCAAGGTCGATACGTATCGACGGCAGTGCATCAATGTGTCAAATGTGGTGACTCTGAAGAAGATATTTTTACTTACCTGCATCTTTTCTTTTCCTTCATACCATCTGTACCAGTACTAAGGCTGCATTTGAATGAGTGTAACTCGGGTGGGATATTGCTTTTGAACCATTCAAATTTTTGTCAACGACAATATAGTGCTTGGTCTGCCCCCATTTACTTTAGATTAATATAGTTACATAAAATTACAGACTTTGAGCATTTAATTATGAATTTTTAATTTAAATATGTTTACATAAAAATAATAATTGTTAAAATCCTTGAATTATATATTTAATTTAATTAAAATAAATAAATTTGTTTATTTAGTAAAATAAATTTTTAATCTCTCCTAAATAATATTTTAATTTTATAAAATTAAAAAATTATCTCAGCTAGAGCTGATCTGTATACCAGCCATGGGGCTACTCTAAATGAAAAGATAGCAACCGCGGGGCTTTTAAGCGCTCGCCACTTTCCGGAGTCCTATAAAAGGCGTGGGTCACTCGGTTTTACCCTATTGCTTCTTTGAAAGGAGGCATCAGAAACCTAGCTTTGGAGCCCTTTTTCTTCCACTGAACCCCGGCCTTCGGTTAGCGTCATTAGATCGGTAATCGTCAAGTTCTTGTATTACCGATCATTTTTATGTTACTTAGGCGTAGAAAATAATTTTTGGTTTATGTTATTTCGGTCATTATCTATGAATCTCTACAGTTTTCTTCAATTTCCTTAACTATTCTTTCACAATCAAGTTTCTGATTCTTCTAGTTGTTTCTTTTGCGTGAATTACAGACTTTCTGATGTTGCTACGGCTCCAATTTGTGCATGGAAAGGAAAGTAATTGTCTGGAAAATAGCTATTTCAAACAAAAAAACTGGTTCAAATCGAATCTATCCCTGAATAACCACTCTGCAAGAAATGCTTTTTTTTTTTTCCAAGAAAGCGCTTTTCCTTTCCAAGCACCGAAATGAATCATTAAGTCTTTTACGAATTTCTGATTTAGTACAAATTAGTTCCTGGTTTCCAGACAAAGACCTTAAGTTTGGCAGTTGAATTGAATTGAATTGTGAGAATTTGTCGGATTGATCATGCGATTACATGCTACTATTGTATTTTTCCTCTTCGAATGTTGCAGTTTCGAGTATGTTTTTGGTTTGTACTTTATTTTTTAAAAAATAAATAAATAAATCATACTCTCTTCCACCCCTCCCTTCTCTGTGTGTGTACGTGCGTTTGTGTTTGTGTTTTGGATATATTCTGTTTAATTTATGCGGATCTATGGTTTCAAATTTGTTTCTGGAACTACACCAACTTCCCTTTCTGCAATATGATGATTTGTGTTCATGATTTGAATTTTATTGTTTCTGCAGATTTGAATAAGAGAACGAGTTCAAATATTTTGGGTCAGTATACTGAATTTGGGTTTTGAATAGAAGAGAGATGGAACCACTTGATACTGACATAGCTAAGGTCCAAGAAGAGAGGAAAAAGAAGGAACAGGAGCTTGCATCTCTCACTGCAGTTACTTTTGATGCTGATCTCTATGGGGGTGGAAACCGTTTTGAGGGCTATGAGCGCTCAATCCCTGTCAATGAAGAGGAGGAGGATCAAGATGCTGCTGAGCGTGAGGTTGGCAGGAAGTTACCATCTTATACTGCACCTAAGTCGGTGTTGAAGGAATTGCCCAGAGGAATGGGTGGTGACGATGATGATGATATTGGTTTTAAGAAGCCTCTGAAGATAATTGATAGGGAGGATGATTACAGGAAACGCAGGCTTGACCGGGTCATCTCACCTGACAGAAATGATCCCTTTGCGATGGGAGATAAGACTCCTGACCCTTCTGTGAGAACTTATAAGGATGTTATGAAGGAGGAGGCACTGAAGAGACTGAAGGAAGAGACGTTGAGGGATATTGCAAAGAAGAAGAAAGAAGAAGAGGAGAGGAAGACTTCAGACGGGCAGAAGGACTCTGCTCCTGGTCAGGCTACTCAGAAGAGGAGGAACAGATGGGATCAATCTCTGGAACAGGATACTACAAGCAAGAAAGCAAAAACTGCATCTGCTTCTGACTGGGACTTGCCAGATTCTACTCCAGGGATTGGTCGATGGGATGCTACCCCAACTCCCGGCCGGGTGGCTGATGCTACGCCATCAATTTCTCGTCGTAACCGTTGGGATGAGACACCAACACCAGGCCGCCTGGCTGATTCTGATGGAACTCCGGCTGCTGGTGGAGCCACTCCTGGTGCGACACCAGCAGGAATGACATGGGATGCAACACCGAAGCTTGCTGGACTTGCTACCCCGACACCGAAGCGTCAGAGGTCGAGATGGGATGAGACTCCTGCTAGTATGGGGAGTGCAACCCCAATGCCTGGTGCAACCCCAGCAGCAGCTTTTACTCCTGGTGTGACTCCAGTTGGTGGTATTGACCTTGCAACCCCAACCCCAGGAGCTATCAATCTTCGTGGTGCCATTACACCTGAGCAGTATAATCTTCTGAGGTGGGAGAGGGATATTGAAGAAAGAAATCGACCGTTGACTGATGAGGAACTTGATGCTATGTTTCCACAAGAAGGATATAAGATTTTGGAGCCACCAGCATCTTATGTACCAATCAGGACTCCGGCTAGAAAGCTTCTTGCCACTCCCACACCCTTGGGAACTCCTCTGTATGCAATCCCTGAAGAGAATCGTGGCCAACAATTTGATGTAATGAAAGAAGCACCTGGTGGGTTGCCATTTATGAAGCCAGAGGATTATCAGTACTTTGGCGCCTTGCTGAATGAAGAAGATGAAGAGCAGCTGTCACCAGATGAACAAAAGGAGCGTAAGATCATGAAGCTGTTACTTAAGGTCAAGAATGGGACCCCTCCGCAAAGGAAAACAGCGCTGCGACAACTTACAGATAAAGCCCGAGAATTTGGGGCTGGACCACTGTTCAACCGCATCCTTCCGTTGCTTATGCAGCCAACATTGGAAGATCAAGAGAGGCATCTCCTTGTTAAGGTCATTGACAGAGTCCTGTACAAATTGGATGAGCTAGTTCGTCCCTTCGTACACAAGATTCTTGTGGTGATTGAACCGTTGTTGATTGATGAGGACTATTATGCTCGTGTAGAGGGAAGGGAGATCATTTCTAATCTCAGCAAAGCAGCTGGATTGGCAACTATGATTGCTGCGATGCGACCAGATATTGATAATATTGATGAATATGTGAGGAACACAACTGCAAGGGCTTTCAGTGTCGTGGCCTCTGCACTGGGTATCCCTGCATTGTTGCCATTTTTGAAAGCTGTGTGTCAGAGTAAGAAGTCTTGGCAAGCTCGGCACACGGGGATTAAGATTGTACAACAGATTGCCATTCTTATGGGCTGTGCTGTCCTTCCACATCTAAGGTCTCTTGTTGAAATCATTGAACATGGTCTTAATGATGAGAACCAGAAAGTCAGGACAATCACAGCGTTGTCACTTGCTGCACTTGCTGAGGCAGCTGCACCATATGGTATTGAAAGCTTTGATTCAGTCTTGAAACCTCTTTGGAAGGGTATCAGATCACATCGAGGGAAGGTCTTGGCAGCTTTCTTGAAAGCAATTGGTTTCATTATTCCTCTCATGGATGCGATATATGCAAGTTATTACACCAAGGAAGTGATGTTTGTATTGATCCGTGAGTTCCAATCACCTGATGAGGAAATGAAGAAGATTGTACTGAAAGTTGTAAAGCAGTGTGTGAGTACTGAAGGGGTTGAGGCAGACTATATCCGAAGTGATATTCTTCCTGAGTTCTTCCGACACTTCTGGGTGAGAAGGATGGCTCTAGATCGCAGGAACTATAGACAGCTTGTGGACACAACTGTAGAAATAGCCAACAAGGTAGGTGTTGCAGATATAGTGGGAAGAATTGTTGAGGATCTTAAAGATGAGAGTGAACCATATAGGCGTATGGTGATGGAGACAATTGAAAAGGTAGTTGCAAATTTGGGGGCTTCAGATATTGATGCTCGGTTGGAAGAGCTCCTGATCGATGGGATCCTGTATGCTTTCCAAGAACAGACCAGTGACGATGCTAATGTGATGCTCAATGGGTTTGGTGCTGTGGTGAATGCCCTTGGACAGAGGGTGAAACCGTATCTTCCTCAGATTTGTGGTACTATTAAATGGCGTCTGAACAACAAGAGTGCTAAGGTGAGGCAGCAAGCTGCAGATCTTATTTCGAGGATTGCAGTTGTTATGAAGCAGTGCCAAGAAGAACAGCTGATGGGGCACTTGGGTGTTGTGTTGTATGAATACTTGGGAGAAGAGTACCCCGAAGTGCTTGGATCTATTTTGGGAGCATTGAAGGCCATTGTGAATGTTATTGGTATGACCAAAATGACTCCTCCAATAAAGGATCTGCTTCCACGGTTGACTCCAATTTTGAAGAACAGGCATGAGAAAGTTCAGGAGAACTGTATTGATCTTGTTGGTAGAATAGCTGATCGTGGTGCAGAATTTGTTCCTGCAAGAGAGTGGATGAGGATCTGTTTTGAGCTCCTTGAGATGTTGAAGGCCCACAAGAAGGGAATCAGGCGTGCAACTGTGAATACTTTTGGGTACATTGCAAAAGCAATTGGGCCACAAGATGTCTTGGCGACCCTGCTGAATAATCTGAAGGTTCAAGAGCGTCAGAACCGTGTCTGTACAACTGTGGCTATTGCAATTGTTGCAGAAACATGCTCACCGTTTACCGTTCTACCAGCTCTAATGAACGAGTACCGTGTACCAGAACTGAATGTGCAAAATGGGGTGTTGAAATCTCTCTCTTTCCTTTTTGAATACATAGGAGAGATGGGGAAGGATTATATTTATGCGGTGACACCATTGCTTGAGGATGCTCTTATGGATAGGGATCTTGTTCACAGGCAGACAGCTGCTTCTGCTGTTAAGCATATGGCCTTAGGCGTTGCTGGGTTGGGCTGTGAAGATGCTTTGGTTCATCTTCTTAATTATGTGTGGCCAAACATATTTGAGACATCACCCCATGTTATAAATGCAGTCATGGAAGCCATTGAAGGGATGCGGGTGGCATTGGGTGCAGCTGTTATTTTGAACTACTGTCTTCAGGGGCTGTTCCATCCAGCCAGGAAAGTGAGAGAAGTTTATTGGAAGATTTACAATTCACTGTATATTGGAGCACAAGATACCCTAGTGGCTGCTTATCCAATAATGGAAGATGAGGGTAGTAATATTTACAGCAGGCCGGAGCTGACGATGTTCATCTGATCCATTTTGGAACTGGAAACTAGAGGAAGCTAATGGTTCTGATGCCACTGTGTGAAATAGGTATCTTCACTGAACCGGATTACAAGTAGGAACATGTTTTGTCCAGAGTTTGATATTTGTTATCCAAGTTTTCTACACTTTGCCATTTTGGCAGTCATGGATGATGATCGACTATGCTGCTTTATTCTATCTAATATTGGTTGTGCCTTATCTCCTCCTCCTCTTGTGTCCTATTTGATTTTTCTTTAGTAAAGTCAGCAATCATTTCATGTATATATTTAGGTCCTGATGGTATTACCATCAGGTCTCCTGTATATGTGAAATGGAGACTCTTTTAAGTTACCAAATGAGTAATACCAGTGTCCTAAATGCATGTAATAAAATGGAGATAATAATCTTTACCATTCTTCTCAAAGATAATCAATTAGTGGCATCCTTTTATCTTTTCAAAAAAAAAAAAGAGAAAATTGGAAAAGATAGTGATATCCTGTGTGATGATATTAGAACTCCATTTCTAAACAATCTATATGTGATTCCAATGGATCCACCTACTCTAAAGCCTAAGCCTCGGAATCACCATACAATGTCGCCTTTGAGAAATACTTAAAACTTGGCAAGAAGATAGAAACCTATAAAGAATAGGAATGCATGGAAGGAAGTGAGGGAGATGCTTAAATCTTAGTATTGTATGCATGGTCAGTCCTCTCCTCTTCATCTCTGACACACCAGGTGAAGGAATATAAGAGGACAAGAGCCCTATTTTGAATCTCCCCTATCTCTGCCTGCAAGAAATAAGATGGAATAAAGGAACCAAAACAGGCATTGCATTCACTTAGAACGACCAAGATCTTTAAAGAAATTCTTTCCATACTTCATTAGAGAAATTCTTTCAAATTTCATATTCTTTATTCGTAGTGTGGCTTTCCATTGTTGGTTAGGCCATGGGCTCAATCTAGCAACTCAAAAAACTGTGATTTAGAAAGACAGAACTACCCCTGCATTTTGGAATTAAAAGTATGAGGATATATAAAAACATTTAAGCAACTACATTAAATCATTGATGGGTAGTCACTTTTGGATTTCATTTGTTCTTACGGCTATGGTGTAATCCCTTTTATTTTCATTTGTTGAAGAATTTCTTTTTAAAGAATTTGGATCCATTAGACAAAGAAGATTTCTTCCTTGCCATATAATCTAGGGCTCGGCATTTAGACACTCCCATTTTCTGCCAGTAGACACTGCATTTTGAATTTTTAGTGGAAATTACGTTTCTGCCTTTATGTGAAATCGTGCGATTGAACGGACAATTCGTTTTCGCTCCGATCGATCGATCTTAGGCGTATATAATCGTGCGATTGATTCTCCAAATAGAGTGGAGAGGAATTTTCAAAAGAGGTCATTTCTCGACCGATTTTTACAAACAACGTATCAAAATTCATCTAGTCTGAATTTTATGTACTTTGGGATTGATTTTAAGTGAAAAATGTATAGTTTTGGATTTCAAAAATCGTACTCAAAGAATTAAGAAAAAATTATCTTCCCTCTTAGTTCTTTAGATATAAATTTTTAAGTTCAAAATTAGATCATTTTCACTTAAAATTAATCTAAGAGTTCATAAAATTCAGAGTAAATGAATTTTGATACCTTGTTTGTAAAAATCGGTCGAGAAGCAGCCTCCCTGTCAACTGTAACCTTTGTACGATTGGTTCGGAGTTCATAATTTTTCCTTAATTCTTTGGATACGATTTTTGAAGTCCAAAATTATACCATTTTCACTTAAAATCAGTCTCGGAGTTTATAAAATTTAGAGTAGATGAATTTTGATACCTTGTTTGTAAAAATCGGTCGAGAAATAACCTCTTTTGAAAATCCCTCTCCACTCCATTTGGAGAATCAATCGCACGATTTCTGGAATCGATCGCATGATCTCTGGAATCGATCGCACGATTGTATACGTATAAGATCAATCGATCGAAACGAAAACGAATTGTCTGTTCAATCGCACGATTTCACACGGCAAGGCAAAAATGTAATTTTCACTAAAAATTCAAAATGCGGTGTCTGCTGACAGAAAATATGGGTGTCTAAATGCCGAGCCATAATCTGGACCTTCGATTTTAAGTGTTCTTTTCTTTTTTGTTTTACTGCCTTTTCAATTATTCTTTCTTTAACTTATATTTCTTATTTCTAATTTACTTCTATTTTTATTTTTTCATTAATATTAATTTATTTTATTTTCTAAATTTTCTTTTTCAGGAATATCTCTATAATTGAGATCTTGTAAATCTAAAAGAATGTGTTCACATTCGCAAATTTGGAAAGTATGTGTTGAGTTTTGTATCCAGTTTTTCTGGTTTCTCGTAGGTGTTTGGAGGTTATTTGCACGTCTGATGCCACTTTTTCCTATCAATATAGGATCCATCCAACCTAGCCTAATGGTTTTAAATTTGTGCAGCTTTCTTTTACAATTTAAGTAATCCTTTATCTAGGTTAAAATAAAAAAGTGACTATTTTAATATCCATCAAATGAATATCAGTCCTTTGCTAAAATGCACCATCTCACAGCGACTTTACTCGATTAATCTTTCAGAGCGTGTGTATGCCTCTCTAGACACACACCGAATTCGTGTAAATCGGATTCAAAACCTCCCTTGACGCTTCTTGAACCTCCTTTTGATTTTTTTTTCCTCCTCTTTTCAGAGGTGTTATTTCTCAGTTTGACTGAGAGGAAAGAATCTTGTCATTTTTTTATATTAATTTTGAAGGTGCTGTCTCGTTGTTTGGGCCTCCTCTTCAAAGTGTAGAGGAAAATAACAATACTATGGTTTCTTCATTGAAGTTAGTATTCTATTCAGGCATGGGCCACATTAGAAGTTCTACATCTACAGTCACTGTATGATGGAGCAGAGATCTCCATGACTCCACCAAAACAATTTCAACTGTCCTATAATCGCCCTGCAAATGAACAACTTCCTACTGGATGGCACTGATGATTTCGTGATGGACATTTCAATTATATGCATCTCTCAATAAATAAATAAATAAAAATGGTAGCTGTGAGTCATGACTCGTGAATGTCTAAAGGTTTTCACCTGTATCAAATATTATTTTTTTGATTACCGTGTGGAAACTCAGACATAGTTACCTGTATCAAATATTTAAATGCTTGGTTCGAACGAGAATGTTGGATACTTTGGTCATTCATGATCTCTTGAAGTAATTTGTTGTTCCTTTGATTAGACTCAAACTTTGTAGTGTTAAGAGAACTGATTTCTGCCTTAGGTTGGGTGACAATCTTAGCCCTTGTTTGGGTTCTTGTATGTTTTTATTACAAGATTTTAGCATTACAAAGTGTATCCTCTTTTCATTTACCTTGCCGTGATAATTGTCCCCACTTGAAGTGAAACAAGCATGAGACACTCAAAACAGAACCCAGCACCAAAAGGAAACCAAAGAATCCCCTCTTCACCCTGTTGATGTGGGTATGATTTCGAGCACAGTTTCTGGTTGTATCTGAGAGCAGAACCAAAAGCCCCAGTTGAGCTCAAGGGTGACAGCCATCTCTTCTTGCTCGACTCTTTCCCCGCCCCCCCTGGGAAATATCTTTCTGTAGTCATTTGGTTTTAGCTTTTCTGCCAGAGCTTTGATTCCAATCATCAAGTGCAAGCTGAGTTTTTGTGGCCATGCTGTATGAATTCACCTGCATATTAGATGGATTTTAATTCCTCATTTAGTAAATATACCCCCAGCGGCCTTAGGTCCAGGTTCATCACTGAGAATAACAGGGTTTGGCTCAACCCAGTGATTCACACTTGACTGATTGTTTAAATGGCACATCCAAACCCAACATCATTAAACCAGTCAGGAATTGCCCACTTCATCCCATTTTTTTCATGTTGATTTTGTAGGTTGCTTCAGGAATTGGCACCTGAGGCTAGTGGAAAGTTCGCGATAGGATAGCGCGATACATGGTGTTAAACTTTATTTAAATTAATTTCATTGTTAACTGGGCTAATATGATTTCATTTTGATTATTAGTTAGATTGAAAATGTCAAAACCATGTGTAGAATTTCTGGGTTCGAATGGAACTACAACCCTACTGGATCCTACTGGATCACATTGTGTGCTCGCAACTCCAGCTGCCTGTAAGTCTGCAACTATGATCACTGTGTTTTTTTTTTTTTGTTTTTTTGGTATAGGTATACAATGAGTCCATATATATTTAACATTGTTCAATAATATAGGCTTGAAAATAAAAATGCAATCAAAATTGTAGCCTAGTGTCAATGGATGGAGAGTGGGATACGGGTGGAAAAGAGTCAATTTTGTATCTATAAATTTAAATATTAAAATTTATTAACAAATACATTCTCCATTATTTATGTTTGAGGTGCTTTTTGTTTAAAAAAAAAATTTGTTTTTATATAATCAAATTTAATTGGTCTTTTGTCATTTTAAATAGAGGCGATTTCAAGAATAAAAATAAGGAATTTCTATTATTAAAACTCTCAATATAAATTTCTATATTTTGGAATGACAAGTAGATCCATTTATCGGATTGAAGATGTTTAACTCAACGTTTTTAAGATGAAATTTACATAAATTCATAAACTATAGTTAAAATGCCAAGTTGAATGAAGTTGGTTGAATTAAATATCTAAATTATTAAATTTGAGTTTTACTACTATTTATCCATTTAACAAGATGACAACCTATTTATTAAATAGATCTAATATTTAAATTTCATGTCATTATCACTCCTAAGAGGCCAGTTACCACTAATTCAGAGGTATAATTTATATTAATATACATTATATGGTAATGACCATCATTGGAACTATTAAAATTGTATAATCATGTGCAAAACTATAAAATATTTGAGGATTTTTGGCATCTAAATACAAATGTCCAATAATATGAAGCCTAGTTTATGATGAATTTCATATAAAAAATTACTCTCTTTTTTTCCAATTTACATTTCATTTGAAACATCTTTATTATTAAACTGATGGTTAAAATATATAAAAAAAGTTATTAAAATCAATTACTAAGATGATTGTACGAATCTTTTTCTTACAAATTAGATAACTTTTATAAATTTTTATAATTAGTAGATCTGACCTCCATGTTAAAATATTAAGTGTTTTACATGGGACATCTACTAGAGCTGCACTTAAATTCAATGTAATAAATATTTTCGATATTTTTTTTATCATGAAAATATTAACAAAATAACTTTCGCGCTTTAAAAATTCGGTTTTTGGTTAACGGTAAATTTCTATTAAAAATGTTTGTTTATCAAAAGAAATGGTAAATTCCCGTTAAAATTACAAGATTTTACTATTAATTTTCCATGAAAAATATTTGGGACAAATATATATTTTTTATTTTTAAAATATCAACTATACTTTCAAACACCAGCCACATTATTTATTTATTATATTCATATTTATTATTTTTAAATATTATATTTTCCATGAAATTTTTCCGTAAATTCTAGATAAAAATAGGAGAACTTAAAAATATCCTGCTATTAATAATTAATCCTCAGAACGTGATTTGTTACCATACTTAAATCATCATAGATGAAAAATCCATCCATAAGAATGGTATATAAATAATTAATTATAAATATGTTAAATTTCGTATAAATATTCATCATATAAATTATAAACAAAAATGAATTTTGTGCCCAAGATCAGTTGATCCACATTAGACGAGAGAGTGAAAGTGGTCAAGGGTGGACCCGTCCTTCTCCGTACGATCAATCCCCTTGCCTCAGAGACCGAAGTCTTCCACTCGTCGTTTCCTGCAATCTCCTCTCTCTCTCTCTCTCTCTCTCTCTCTCTCTCTCTGCGATGCATTTCTCTCCTACTGCTTCTTCTTCTTCTTCTTCTTCCTCGCAGGCCCAAACCCAGATCTGAAATATACTCCACCGTCGTCATCCACAGCTCCTCCTCATCTGACGATGACGAAAAACCGTCCAATGTTGTCGGCCGAGAATCAGAGGAAGATGAAGACTCTTCTTCCCTTCCCCCTCTCCTCCAACGCCTCCCTAAAGACTTCGGCACTGCACCTGATGACTCTGACGACAACGAAGAATTCTCTTCCGGAACTGTCATATTCAATCCCAACCGTTCGTCCCTCTCTCGCCCCCCTTTCTCCATTCTCAACCGTACGATCCCCAAAAAGCCTCCACAAGAAGACCCTTACTCCACCTTCCTCCTCCGATCCACTGCTCGATCTAGAGGATCGACAGTCCGGAGCCCAAAAGAGTCTGTGTCGGGGACTGTGATCCGTCGGACTGGCTTTGGGCCCTACCCGTCATTCAGAGGATCGGAGAGAGAGTTTGGGTTTTCAGATGCTTCACCAGAAGCGGTGGTGGAAAATCAGCAGCGGCCCAAGAAGAAGATATCAGTGGGTTCGATTCCAGACAGCGTTGTTATGAAGGAGGATCCTACGACGAAGTATGAGTTACTTAATGAGCTTGGTAAGCATAATTCACTCAATTTTGATTTTCTGTTATGTAAAAGATCAAATCTTTCTTGCTTCGTAGGCAATTTTAGCTTTTGCATTATCGTTTATATATGTGTGTGCCTGTGTATGTATGGTGCATATATATTTTGATTAGTGGTCTTCAAATTGGTCACAATTTGGTGGAGAGAATGCTAATGTGGATATTGCATATACATTGTTGCTAAAAGATTGATTCTTTTTCGTGTTCTACCTTATATTTTTTTTACTGCAATGCCGTTAGGTGAATGGGCTTGTTTCGTTTTGGTTTATGATTTTTCATACTTTGGGTGCATTTGGCAACTAGGAGATTCAAACTTAGGAGATTCTGAAAGGGAGTAAACTACTCTAATTTTGTGATAGATCGAAATCTTGGTGTTTGGCTACTACTATAATTTTTTTATCAAATCTTAATTGATAGAAATACTAGTGTTTAATCTACTCTTCTTTTGTTCTTAAAACAGGAATGAACCTGTGTTACAATTACAAAAGCATTCAAGACATTCACAATTCTTTAAAAGTTGACAATAATCAAAGATACAAGGCTATAAAATTACTAAATTCTTCTTTGATTCCACACATGAAGTAGGTTATTTGATAATTCTTATGATTAAGTCTATAATAAATAGGGATTTAAATAACAAAGAATTCGTACACACTAAAAGGAATAATCAGAAGCTCCAGTTCTATGAATTGTTGATGGAAACCTACAAGTAGACAATTTATAAAAGTGTCTGAAGAAAATAAAGACAAAATTGACTATTATATTAACAAGCACAGTCGATGTATTTTTAAAAATTGGTTATCAAAAAATGTATTTGTAAGATATAGAATAATAAAAATAAAATGTCTCCAATCAAATTTAAAAATAGCAAAAAAGAAAAAAATGCAGTAAAGGGCTGAAGTCAAAATAAACTTGTTTTGGATCAAGAACGAGGCTTTGATATATGGTGCAAGGGCAGTGTGGGACTGTGGGGTGCTAGATCAGATCAGGTAGTGGGATTGGGTGAGTGGCTAAATCGATTGTGACCGGAGGAAAATAGCTTTTAGAAAAATAGAATCACTCGAGCGTGAATGCGGAAGACGGAAAAGTGAAGAGTGCTATCTATGGAAACAAATACAATAGATCAACGCTTACGGGCGAGGCCTGAAACAGCAAATCTCCTATTTTTGGGAGAGAAGCTTCTAATCTTCAACTTACTGAACACATAATTTTCAATATACTTTAATCAGAAGATTGAACTATTAATCTTTAAAGATAAGTGATTCCCTCTTATGGAATAGCCTCCCCACCTCACACCCCCCTTTTTTTTTTCTCTTTTTTTTTTGAAAGATAACTTCATTAATTCAAAAGAGAGAACAAAGAACAAGCAAGCGGAGTTTTTTTTTCTCTTTCTTTTGGTAGATTTAGGTGCAAGTAGAATTTGAATTGTTTATTTCATGAAGATTTAAGTGTTGTATCTTTACTTTTTATTATTGATTTTATGTTGGGAGTTTAGTACGTTGTGGTTAATGGTGATTATAATTTTGTCAGCACTTTAATCACTGTAGAAACATCGAGGCTTTGTTTTGGTTCCAATGAGTAAACACTCTTTAGAGACAATTGTTTCTTCTAATTAGCAGGGGCGAAATGGTTAATTGGAATCAATGAGTTGGAGAGAATTGGTGGTTTTTAATAAAAAGGATTTTTATGAAATGTTTTATAACATGATATGTACATATTTTTTCACTAACACGTTTCATGAACCTAGAAAAATGGTGTTTTGCTATATTTGGCCAACTAGGTTTTTTTTGGGTTGCAATTTGTGGTTCTTGAAGGAGTTTGATTTTTGGAGTAAAAATGATTTATCAGGGAAAGGTTCATTTGGTGCTGTCTACAAAGCAAGAGATATAAGTACGTCGGAGTTGGTTGCGATCAAAGTGATATCATTGTGTGAAGGGGTATGTGGCTTCCATTGATTTGTTAATTTGGTTGGACAATTTTTTTTTTCATTAAACTCAACCTATCTTACAAAAACTATATATGTGATTTATAAATGTTTCCAACTTGTGATCAGGAGGAGGGATATGAGGAAATTTGTGGGGAAATTGAAATGTTGCAACAATGTAGTCATCCAAATGTGGTCCGCTACCTTGGGAGCTACCAAGCAGAAGAGTATCTTTGGGTATGAGCATGTGCATTGCCTTATGTTTCATGCATGTTTTACTTACTACACTATCAAAATTGTATCTGGCTTGGCACATACTTCTTGAAAGCTGAATTGCATCAGCTGTTGGGGATAATCAGTACAAATTTTAGATTTTTAATGAGTAAATCCTGACCTTTTACTGTAATAATCAATGCCTTTTAAAAAAATTACCAAGTTCTTTTTTGATGGAAAATATCTGAATTAATCAATTGATCATCAACTTAGTTATGATTTCATTTTTTTTCCCAACTTGAGTGGTCGTCTGTAGTTCCTGTGTTTATTTATTGAAATTGGCAAGAAGATCCAGACTTGTTTTACTTTTGGCCAGATTAGAATCTTCTTTGTAATTGAAGTGTTTTATGGTTGCATGTTTGTTTTCTACTTTACATTGTTTGCTATTCAACAGCAATAATAGTTTTTTAGTGGTTATGTTGGCCTCATTAGCTCACTAATGGGTTTTCTCTGTTTTGAACTTCTAGAAAGTTTGTCTAGATTTTACAGTTCCCCATGTCTTCACCCCGGAAGTCAATCTCCACTTTCTGATGATATGGTGTACACTTTTCCTTGGTGTGTTTATCTCACATCTTACAAGGCGATTGATACCCATCATTGTGCCTTTAGCCATTGCTCAAGTTTGGCTTTGTCATGTTGTAGCAAGCGCCATCTCAATGAACTTCTGTAAAAAAATTGTTGCTGTTAGCTGTGCATGTGTTTTTTCTATTTTCTTCTTAGATGTGCTAATTAGGGACAAAGGATGTTGGCTAAAATTTGAACTTTATTAATGTGAAATTTTTGGGGCAGATAGTAATGGAGTATTGTGGGGGTGGAAGTGTTGCTGACTTGATGACTATCACTGACGAGCCTTTGGAGGAGCATCAGATAGCCTACATTTGCAGAGAAGCTGTAAAGGTACTACCTTTATTCTTTATTTCTTATGATTGAACATGGCAGTTGGGAGAGAGTAATTTCTCTGTCCTCTAATGATGTATGCTGATGGTCTTGACCTCCTTAAATACACTGCAAATAAGAAAATGTTTCCCAGTTTCAGCATTCCAATTTAAGCGTATTTAAATATACTTTACAGTTTCCAATTTTCCATGCTATTGTGCTCCTCACTCGTATCAAAAATTCTTTTTTGAACTAGAGACTGAAATGAGTTTTATTAATAGCAATATCTAAAATACATTAGCATAATCAGACCTTGTATAAGAGAGCTCTATACAAGGCCATACATCCAAACAAAAATAACATATAGTAAACTCCTTGGGGGACAAAGAAAACCCCAATCCTAGTACACCCTTATCCAGTAATCCAAAGTCACAAAAGTTCCATGACCACCATCCGCTTTTGTACTCCAACCTTTGCCAAGAAATCTGCTACACTGTTCATTGAATGTCTAATTTGTCTGAAGAGAATACCTTTGTTCCTACTCATCCTTCTTCAGTTGTATCAAATTCAGGTGCTAACCTTTTCTGATTTTTCCATCTCAAAGTGGATACTAGCATTGTGTATTTCTTTTTACCTTGTGATTTTCAAGATTTAAGCGTTCTTTATTTCCATTTTTTCTAATGTTCGAGGGTGTGTTGTGATGGTACAAGCATTAAGCCAATATATATCAAGTGAGGATGAATTGGGAAGATTCATCTCAAGAAGTCTGATGAAGGCAACTAAAAGGATCACGGATATGAGTATAAATTGATTTAGTACTGCAATATGGTCCTTTGAGAGAGAAGTGTTGAATGCTTTCAAAGAATATGAATTATAAGAACATAATACTCAATCAAGCCAGTTCACCCGCATGCTATGCACAGTCAGGAATAAAAATTGAGTATGTTCAGTTTTTTAGTTATACAACATTGAATGAATTGAAGTGATTATCAAAGTGGTTATCTTTATGTCCCATAGTTGTGAATTAAAAGTTGATTTATTTTGATGCAGGGCCTTTCTTATTTGCACTCAATTTACAAGGTCCATAGAGACATTAAAGGCGGTAATATATTGCTTACTGAACAAGGAGAAGTCAAACTGGGTGAGTGTGTTTACCATTTTTAGGATATTGAACTTTTCATATGACTTTTTACCACCATGTACGAGTTTCATGCTAAAGATTTTTTCTAGGATAGTGAGTGAAAATGCTTGGTTTTAACCGTAGAGAGAGAGTGTAACGTTCCGCCCCTTTTTACAGCCTAAACGGATCGTGGCCTGCTTAACTGTAGACTGAACGGGCGTCACCCAACGCATTACGCACCTAACGGGTCTTACATCACAGATTTGTGGCTGGGAAATGAATATATATTTTTTTAAAGATTGTGAATGAAATAATGAAGCCATCAAATCCTTCATGCCCAACTACACATTGTACAAATCTTAATGTCATCCACAAAATTGAGAGAAACAACATCTATTATTAATATCAAGTCTAATCTCATTGCTCACATCCCAATCCATAAAAATAAATTCAACTAATCAAGTTTCAAAAATAAATATTACCAAATAAATAAATTCAATCGCATGAATCTACAACTATGCTAAGAAATTAAATATCCATCATTGACTCAGTACTACGTCACAACGTCCGAGAGTTGAATCGTCACTTCTCAGCTATCACCTAAAAAACTGTTAGGGAGTGAGCCTCACTTGCCCATGGATCATCAGCTCAGTAGGGTACAAATAAACAATAGGAAACCCACATACAATAATATTCAATAAAAAGGCGGAATATCCAACACAATTCAACATCACATAAACAACACACACATGAACACCACAACATAACTCATCTAAACGTATCTATCTTGATATCATACTCAAGACGCTCATATCCATCAATACATCCTAGTTCTAAGCACTAGATCATCAATTTAACCAACTAAGAAGTGTAACTTATCACACTATCAAACTCTACAATGACTCAATTCACCTGGTACAGTGATGCTCTTAATCCATTTTATAGACAACGCGTTCACTCATTTGCTCTCTATATGGGATTAGTGAAAACCTCACTCCTCACCCGCAGCCTGTTAATGAGGTAGCCTGCCAGTGTGGTAGCCTATGCTTATCTATCACTCCCCCACACATCATCCGCCCACTAGGACTTTTGGGTTTGTTGGCCTCACACCTCCTCATCAAGAAAACAGATAAGTATCACGTTCTTAATCAAATCTCACACATGGGATCTTTCCTGACAAGCCACTTATCTCAATCAATAATCTGATACATAATGTTGCCTATAAACATATATCACCGTGAATACAATGTGCGGCCCATCACACTCACACATAAGGCCCAGGCACTGCAATCCAACACGTGGAATCCAAATCCAACAAACACATCAATCGACATCTTAGTAATCAGATATATCCTCCACAAGTGGCTAACACATCACATAATCTCATGTAATCTACACCACTCAATCATATCACAAATACCCATATCAATCTATGAGTCTCGACCACTTCCATGCATTTATTAACGTACGGGTCCCATTCGCATACTTGAGATATCCGCTCAATCTTACCATTGGTCTACACATTCATCAAATCAATCCACAAGCCTCACCCATAGATACTTATCATAATCAGACCCAACATAACACATTCATGCGTAACATTTCAAGTATTCACATGTGATGGGATCTCAATTAAATTGACGGGTCCAACCAGGTTCTTCGGGGCATAGAAATTTTATATCAAAATCCAGAACCGGTGTTAGTCATTGGCCATGCTTGCGTCATTACCATAATATCCCAATCACATAGATATACCAGATATATCAAATAAATCATCATCACATCATAGCAATAATAAAACATAACAATATGCCTTTAAAAATAAAAGCAAAGCATAAATAAAATCAAGATATAAAAATACTGATAAAACCTAAATAAACAAATTATGAAAGAACAACAGAGTACTCCCTAACTCAAAGTTGAGATTTTCACAGTCTCCTAGCATCCAAACAGTAGATAGGTTGCATAAAGATGCCAACTCAAATTCCAAGTACTGCAAATAGATTATTTCGAGTTTTCCAACATCATTAATATGGTGATTATTAAGTCTCTATTGCAATTTACATTAAATACGTATGAGGTACGTTGATGCCCCAACTTTGATCCACGGCTATCCTAAAGTCCAAGGTTAAGGGTGAAGGTGGAGTTCATACATTGTAGTTCTTAAAATAAGTTTAGATAAAAAGATACATAAAAGCTACGATGTAGGTGAAGATTGAAAGTTAAACAGTTGTAGCAAAACATTAATTATTTAAGGTGGATTAAAACAAAAGAGAGGGATGTCAAAAATCGACTAAGTAGGGGCTTGTTGTTTGAATCAAAGGGTTGGTACAATAGGTTTAACATAAACCAATAGTAGAAACCAAATAAAATAAATAAACAAAAACAGTTTATAAAGAAAATAATTTAAATATTTGAATAAAAGGGAACCTTAAAATATGAAAGACTGCTAGGTTTGAGTTCTTAAATACTAAAGTAATTTAAGGAAGGAAAGGCCAGGTAAGGGTTTATACCACCCACCAAAAAGCAAAATACTTTCAAACATCTTGAAGTGAAGGACCCTTTGTAAATAATCTAGATAATACAGTTGAGTAAAATGGATTTAGGTTTAATCAAATTTACATGAAGACAAAAGTTCTCAAAATTAGTTTGAAGAAGCAATAATAAATAAGCAAACCATTCATTAATTTTATAAGAACATAGTACAGTAATCTACCCATTTAGAATTATCTAAGAAGGGGGACACAGTACGGTCAGGCATACATCAAGTTTGTTGCCTACAAATCTGAATTTGGACGGTTCATGAAGGCCCAGTTCAGTTCGGTTTAGCCAGCCCTATTTCTAGATCGATCTTGGGTTCTATCAATTCTGGCTGGTTGAAACCGTAGCACAACAGAGAGATAAAGAATGGGGAGAGGGAAAGTAGAGGGAAGAATAATGGGAGACTAATTGTCAAATTAATAAGCTCTAGGAATACCTTGTGGAAGATCTGAGTTGTAGGTGTTCAGCAATCTTGGATCTGATCAGCGATGAGGGTTGATCGCAAGATGAAACAATACTCGGCCTTGTTGCTGATAGACGATGGTGGCTACTGCTAGATGGAGACCGAACTAAGGAGAAGAAATCGGCTGCCATCGCATGGCTTTATAGAAGAAGGGTCGGCTGGTTTCTTCCGAGTAGGATTCGGATTTGAGGAGTAAAACATGGGAAGTACACCGCTGAGAGATAGGATCCCTTTCCGTTTTGGAGAGGTAAAGAAGGGAAAGGGATCGAGATTTAGGGATTTGCGGTAGGGAAAGAATCCCATTTGTGGAAAAACTGCTCGATGCGGTGGTTGGGTTGAGTTTCCATCGAGGGTTAAGGAAATAAAAGGAAACGAAGATTGTATGTTCCCTTTCCATCGTGACTTAGGTAAATTAGAGAATAAAAGGGCCGAAGGAAGTGTGGGTCCCTATGGTCCACACGGCTTAGGTAATGTCTATTAACATATTGTGTATTCTAAAAATACACCCCACTAAATTAATTTTAAAACATTATTTGATATTTAAATTTTTCCATTTATTCCTTCACTTATTTATTTTAAATACTCTTTTTATCTAACTTAATTTGCTAGGAATAAGGATTTGTATACTAAATCCTACAAAATTGTTGAATTAATAATTTTTTTGCCGCAATAATAATTTCAATTGTTCTCAATTTGATTTAATTTGATATTTTAGTTTCTAATTTTGAAGTTTATTTTTCAAATAATTTTAATGAAAAACAATTATACACTAGCATACACTATAACAATTTCTAACTAACTCTACCCACTACTACTGACCCGCTACTCCGGGTCGGGTCATTAGAGAGAGAGAGAGAGAGAGAGAGAGAGAGGCGCGTCTGAAGAACGTTAGGTTTTGGAGAATAATTTCCAAATTGATGTCCCTAAAAAGGGTGTGGGTGGAAGCGATGCCTGCAGTTATGGATTTGGAGCCTCCCAAAAGACGAGGTTATTCCAAGGAAGATGGAGAGGATATTTTGAGGATTGGGAAGAGGTTGGGGATTCATTTCAATGAAAAGGAGAAAGTTGAGCCAAATCTAAGGTGAGTGGAGGAAAAAGACAGAGTTTCATCATCTTCTTCAAGATCTACAAAGAAATCTTCTGGTTTGTCCCTCTTGATGGGTAGGAGTAGGTTCTTCAAAATTTTCGACAATGGAGGTAGACGAAGGTTAGGAATTGGGGGAAGGATACAAGTTGCCAATGAAGTTCTTATCATGGAATGTTAGGGGTCTCAAACTCACAGAGAAAATGGGGTCAATTCGAAGATTTATTCTGAAACATTAGATTGGTGTTCTATTAATCCATGAATCTAAGAGAAGATTTTTCCAATATTATTCTAAGGGAGATTTGAGGTAGATCTGAGGTTGGGTACCTTTTCAAACCTTCAGAAGGGATGTAGTAGGTTTGCTGACTCTTTGGGATCTAATGGTTTTCAACATTCCTAATAAATGAGTGGATAATCAGTCAATTTCAGTTAAAGGTTGATGCTTGGAAGAAGGAATTGGTGTTTGTTTTACAAATGTCTATGGACCAAACTTGGAAAGCGAAAGGGATAGCTTATGGTCAAAATTGGAAGACATTAGGAATTGGGGATCAGACGCTTGGTGCGCTGAAGGTGAGTATAATGTTGTAAGATTTCCTTCGGAAAAGTGAGGTGGAGGCAGGTTTATAAGTATGGAGGCTTTCTCTAACTTCATTGGGAGGAATGATCTATCTGGCTACCCTTTAATTGGAGGCAGATTCACGTGGTCTAATAGACAAAGAAGGATGGGGACCTAGACCCTTTCTATTTAATGTTTTTTTTTTTTAAACAGTGACAAATAATTTCATTAATTAAAGTAAGAAGGTACAAAAGAGGAAGTTGCATAGTATAAGAGAGTTGTACAAGGCTACAAGAAAAATGCAAAGAGATTAAGTAGATGGAGCCTATATATACAATGCTCCAAAGCATAAAGAAGAGGCAAATATAAGTAACCCCAAAACCTCATCTCCCTCACTACTCCCTAGGGCTCACGAACAACCAAATAGGTTCAGGAAAAGACGCCAAACATCCCCTATGAACCGACCTAATAAGCACTTTCAATTGAGTCACTTAGTTTAGGTTGTGATTTATATGTACTATTTCTATGTTACTTGGCTTTATTGTATCCAAAATAGCTTCTTTAGTGAACATTTGTTATTGTGTTTCCATTTTGGTACTCCTATGATGGAAGGTGGTTGCAGATAACATCTACGTAGATAACATCTATTGACCGCTAATTAGGTCGGTTCTTACTTGAACAACAACATACTAACTTGGCGTATATTTTGATGACTCTTAATTTTTTTTGATGACTAACTTGGCGTATATTGATGAGTTGAACAGGTGATTTTGGTGTTGCAGCTCAACTTACGAGGACAATGTCAAAGCGCAACACGGTATGTTTCCTTTGTTGATTTTTCCATGTAAATTTATGCTTGCAACTTCAACAAATACCGAAAACAAGATCACATCTTCTCTGACTTCCCTTCTTTGTTTTTTCCTTAATGTAATGTGACTAGAACATACAACCATTATGTTTGTGAATGAGCATTTTCCAATTGTGTGCTACGAGGTCTTTTTTTTTATTTAAAAAAAAATAATTCCAGGAAGACGGTCTTTGCTAGTAGTTGTGGGAATATGTGCAAGTGTGCAAAAGTATTCTAGAGAGACCTCCTAGACCACTACGTTCAACCCTTATTTGGTCAATCCAATCTGTTTAAATTCAAACCAACCTAATTGAAGGATTCATCTATCCCCTGTGAATTGGTATACACATTTTATTTATCTAAGCCTTATAAAACCCCCCCTGTGAATTGTCATAGACAGTTTATTATCTAAGCCTTATAAAGCCTTTAAACATTGAACTCTTAAATTTATGGCCGTGGGGAGCAAAAGAATTGAAATCTCCACGCCTAATCCATCTAGGTACCTTCCTACTCACCTACTCCCTAGTTATTTCTAAGAGTTTAGATGGATCCCAAAAAAGTTGAGCTCCACCCCCCCTTCCCCTGCTACTCTCTCTTTCTCTCTCTCTCTCTCTCTCACTCATTTATCTTGCCAAGTAGTCAGATGGTTTTGGGATCATACAATTTCCACTTAACTAAGGACATTGTTAGTGCTATTATTTTTTAATTTAAGAAAGATAGCTCCAAATGGTTTGGGATTTTGTCTATGCTTTTAGCCTGTGTATGGCACATGTTTTGTGACTCGTGTTCCTATTTTTAGTTTTAGAGCTTTAGTTTGAAGTAATGGGAATAGTCTAAAAATGGTAATGGTTGACATTTGTTCTTTTGTTTCACAGTTTTTACTTTGAAATTTTCAGATTATATTTGATACCATGGTCATCATTTCCATTTCTTCTTAGTGGCTAATATGAATTTTGTTGTTTCAGCTTATTGGCACCCCACATTGGATGGCTCCAGAAGTTATCCAAGAAAGCCGTTATGATGGAAAGGTAATATTTCATGTGTGGGTTATGCTTGGATTGATTGTCTGTAAGCCCTTTTCCTTTGCTTGATACAACTACATTCCTTTTTTAATAGTAAGCATCACTCATGTTAACTGTCCAAACTCACTCTTTTTTTTTGAAGCATTAACAACTTCATTCATTAAAAAGACAAATATTGAGTACATGAGAGGGAACCAAATATAGGAGAATTATACCAGGTATCAAGAAAATGAAAAGGAGAAGAAACAACAAGAAATATGAGGCAAAAGAAATGGATCAAACAACATTATATGAACAAACACCCCTCCCAACAAAAGATACAATAAGACCTTTCAAAAAAAAAAATTCAAAAGATACAATAAGGAGTCCCCTACTCCCCAATCTCCAAAGGCTGATATGATGAAAACAGTTCCAAAGCCGGTCTTTGTTTGTGTACACCCACTTTCGCTAAGAAGTCCGCCACACTGTTCGTCGATCGAGGTGTATCTATGAAAGTGATGGTTCCCATCCTGCATAACCTCCTGATGTCCAAACTCACTCTTGTGTACCTTCCCCCCCCCCCCCTTCTTCAATTTTTATTGTTATACTTTATAATTTTCATTAAACAACTGAATTCCATGGATATTCTGTCACTAGTCAGTTCTTCTTGAGAGAACCCCACAAATAGGATTCTAACTATGAGAAACCCCACTCTCTTGAGCATCAAATTGTTTGAAACAAATAAAATGCACGGCATTTAAAAAAAATGAATTAAAGTTTCTTTTGTTATTGCTCATTTTATTGTTGTATTATGATTTTATGAATACTATTTCTTTTTTATTGATGCTATTGATAGTTTTGTTGCTTATTTTTTGGTTTTTTTCGGTTGCCTTCGTTGTGGACTCTAACCTAGCATCTCCTTTAAGAATTCCAAATACTGTGGGGATTTCTTCTCTCTCTCTCTCTCTCTCTCTCTCTCTCTCTCAGGGTTTTTTTTTTTAATTTTTCCCCTGCTTTCATCTCTGGCTTATGTAAATATCTATTTCCACTGCATGAATCTCTGGGAGATTGAAATAACAAAATTAGAACTAATAAGGTCCTTAGGTTTTATGAGTACAGAGGTTCTGTTTTCATGGCTGTAAGTCTTAACTCAGTCCAAGTTTGGACTGTGTGAGTGGAAGCTTTTCCAGTTTTCATTTTGTGTTACATGTGTCTTCTAAAATTACCGTAGTTGCACTCCTACCTTTTAGGTTTTTTAGCATGAGGATGTCACTAGAGCTGCAAACAACTGCCCATCTTACCCTGCTTTCCAAATGGAAAAAAAAAAAAACATATTAGTATATTACGTTCCAGCCGTTAGATATTTGCTTCAGCCATCAGGTACTAAAACACATCCAAAGCTACCTATTAAAATGGATGACTACTCATTGGGTACCTGAGTCCAACAAGAGACACTATTATTTGTAACATGTGTATGCCTATTATAATCTTTTTAAATAAGTGCCTCGTGGAGCTTCTGCCTGGGTAGTATAGTCTAGGAGCTCAGTGGGCAGCCTGTGGGGCACAAACCCATCCATTTAGATTAGCACGTATCAAAGCATGGTTAGAGTCTTCTCATGCCTGATTCTCGATTTTTAAAACTCTTTTATAAATTACCCTATGTGTGTCTCTTTATTTATTATGTAATAACTTAGCAATGCCCCTTTCCAGGTAGATGTGTGGGCTCTTGGTGTGTCTGCTATCGAGATGGCCGAGGTCTGTTTATTCTCATTGCACTATAAATGGTTGTAAATATCACAAAAAATGGTTTGTGAAGAATTACTTGACCTTTTGAATGACATCTCTCTGAGATTGGAGAGCTACCATTCATCCTTTTTCTAGCTTAGCTAAATGTGGCCATCACTAGGGCTGTGTTTGGAAGGCAAGAAGTGGGGAGACTTCTTCAAGAGAAAGTGGGGCCCACAAAAAGTGAATCTTCCCTTCCTCCATGAGAAGAAGGTGTTCTCCACCTCTGCTAGGATAACACCATCTTCTCCAAGAGAAGAGAACATGGGCAGAAGTTTTCCTACCTTAGGAGAACCTTCTACTATAAGTTCTCATCCAAACACAGCCTAGGTGTGTGGATGATTTCTTGCTTAAAATTGGTTGTTGGTACCTGATGGTTATTTCTTCTTTTGGCTTCAACACTTTTCAGGGACTCCCACCAAGATCAACTGTGCATCCAATGAGGGTAAGTCCGTACTCTTTGTGATTTCTGATTAAGTACATAGCACTAATAACAAACAGTTTGATATTGCATCCGTGCTTCAAATTCATTTTAACTACATTTATTTTAAGATGTTAGCTTAAAAATTCTTCTTTTTGCTCACATATTGTTGAGTTTCTCTGGCACATTTTTTTACCTTGTGGTTGCTTGATACTTTGTATAAGCATGCATGGGGTATTTGCCACTTGAGAGTTTGTCTGTGATATTGCTCTAGAAATCTAATTGTTCAAAATATGGGAGTGTTGTAATATTTTCTTCTTCTTTTTTCCCTGAGATGGTGAGGTGATTTCAATCCTCAACCTTTAAGGTTGCATAATGAGCACTTATCAATTGTGCTATTAGCTCCAATCTTTTCAACTGAAATATTTAGTATGAATCTTATGCTCTATTACATGTTTTTATTCTTTTTTATTTACTTTGCTTGGACTTTGAATATTAGTGTGTTGAGAAATATTTATTTATCTTTTATAGGTACTGTTCATGATATCCAGAGAGCCTGCTCCTATGCTCGAGGACAAGGAAAAATGGTTTGTTTTTGTTTCTTGTGTTTGGAGACCCGCATCATATTCCATGCATTTTGCAGTCTTTATTGCTTGCCTTTTTCATCTGTTGTTTGTAGGAAGGCAATTGACTTGTTGTTGCCATGATATCAATTGTGCTAATTCTCTTTCATGTTCAAGTGAACACTTAAGTCAGATGATGTACATAATCTAGCATAAAATTTGGAATTGAACTTTTTTACTAGTATTTGGGTTCACACAGATTTGTTTTTAAGAAGCGTGCTATCTGCTAGTTGTTTGTTTGATTTTGCATGTTAATTTTTTATTTATTTGCAATTAAAGCCTATAGCGCAGTTGATAAGTGCTCACTCTTGCAACCATAAGGTTATAAGCTTGAGCCAAGTCACTTTCTCCAAGAAAAGGAAAAAAAAAACCTTTTTTCTTTGCCTTTTTCTATGTGAATGGAAGTCAACAAGCTAAAGAGTAGAACATGAAATGGAGGTAATCCCAAATTCCAATTTATCCATCCACCAAAAATGAGTTATTTGTCTAATAAAACATGTGCCTTGCCTACTTGACACGAGTGCATGAGCCTCATGGTTTAAAATACTGGTCCATATGATGCATATTCTAAATGCTGTTTCCTTTGCACCATTTGTATCTTTCATTGTTATCTTGTTTTTTTTTTCCCTTTTGTGTCCATCTTGATCACTCTCTAGTATTGGTTTTCTCGTTTTAATGGTTACCTTTTCAAAAAGAAAAGAAAAAGATATGTATTGGTTGGGTTCTAACTTGGAACAAATTCGAGGAAAGATATGTATTGGTTGCTATCAATGTTTTTTATTTTAAGATTGCTTGGGTTCGGGATTCTTTAGCTAAGCAGGGAGTATTGCTAGATGTGGAAGTTGTTCATAGTTTGATGTAATTTGGTTTTTCTTTTGTAGGGTCTTTTTTGGACCTGTTTCTTTTTTCGATTAATAAAGTTAACTTAAAAAAAAAAGTAGTTTTTTGAAAATATCTCCAGAAAATCAATAAATCCGATATATCAACCAAAATATCAACCAATTTCCATTCCCTCAATTTTAGTGTCCTTGTGGCAGAAATATGTTTTTTTTTTCCACTTATTTTTCATTTTTCCAATATTTTCCTATTCCATTCCATTGGAGACCAATGATTGTTCCTTTGATTTTTCATTCTTTGTCATTGCTCTGGCTATAGAGGGCTCGTTCCACGTGAAATGGGTTGGAACGGCTTGTGTTGGTCCTAGCCGTTTTGCTCAAATGATTTCGTCTTTATATATATATATACTTTTTTACAATTCTATCTAAATTCCAATTGTATGGATTTAAAGTAGACTTGATGAATTGCGGGTGGACTAGCTCAAAATTCAATTTCTACCCACTTGGTTTTAGTGGTTAAAGTCACTAGGCATCTTTGAGATTTTTTAATGGATACCTGGTGAAATTAAAGTTTGAGCTGAAATTTGGTTCACTTGTAATTCATTTATATTTCCAATTCATAGGGCTGAATTTTTTTATGGATGAGGTGAAGATTTTAAAGAAAAAAAACATGGACCTGGCGCGACAATATATTGAGCTTTGACATTCGATTTTGAGTAAAATGAGAATTCAAGTTTGTTTCTTGTTTTTCTTTTTCTTTTTTGTTTAATTGGATTTTTATTTAATTTCTGTGAGAATAAAATTCTAGTCGCCCTGAATTAGTATTTGATAGTCTTGTTATTATGACTTGAGATTACAAGCATTAACAAGTATTTAATAGTAATTTATGTTTTTATTTGTGTAGGTTAGTGTGAAATGATGAGTATAATTAATTGCAATATTTATATAATTTGTACAATTTTTAAATATTTTATCTTTTCTTTTTTAATTTTTGCTGTCATCTTTTAAACAGAACGGCTGAAACAACAGAATGCTAGTATGTTCCGGTATGGAACAATACCGGAATGGGTTTTGGAATGAATTTGACAACTTTGATCCCAATTAAAGTAACTTTTTGATTGATCTGTGAGGGTGTTAACGGGCGGGCTTCACTTAAAGAGCCCGAGCCCTTCCGAAACCCGACTGGCTTTGGACGCCAAAGCCTGAATCCGTCCGATTAAAGCTCATTTATTTTGCATCTGGTACAATTTTTATTTTTTCTTTAAAAAAATTATGTAACTTGACAATATAACCGTAAAGATTGAAAGCATACTTAAATATCTACCATTAGTTAAAATTTCAATCCTAAATTCAATTTCTAATCACTTGATCTTGATTGTCAAAGTTGGCAAACGTCTTTGAAAAGATAATGCTTGGTTATTCAAGACACTCTCAATATAAAAGAGCCACTCTCCATAGTGTTACCCAGTGTGTAGATAGAGAGGTTTGCACGCACCCCAAGGATTAGTCAGGTGCTCTAAGAGGCCTGGTACTTTGGTCTTAAAAAAAAACTCTTCTTTCAATTTATATGGTTAAATTTTTAAGTATAAAACAACAAAATAAATAAAACATGTAAAAAAAAAAATAGACGGGCCTTGACGAGCTTTAAATAAAAGCCTGAGCCCAGCCATTCGAACAAAAATCTTTGTTTAAGCCTGTTTATTTAGGTTAGGTTCGGGCTGGGTTTGGACAAATGAACACCCTTATCAGTTTGAGATTTATATGTAAAAATACATGTTTTGCATTTTGTTTTGGCCTTCGCCTGCACCATATTGTTAGCCTCTTTTGTCTTGTTTATTATGGGACTTTATTTTCTGATCACAATTAATTTATTTAATTTGTCTATATTTTTAGGTCGCTGGTATTCCATGATTTTATTGCCAAGTGCCTTACAAAAGAACCACGTTTACGTCCCACTGCAACTGAGATGCTGAAGGTATGTAAATAACCCAAACTGCAAAACTTGGCTGCAACCCTACAATGTACCCTCAGCAACTTGTAAAGACTATACTAGTGATGCTCTTGTAGCATCTTATATTTTGAAAACTTGGGGTTCTTTTTTTCGAAACAGTAAAAAATAATATTAATTGCACAGAAAATACAATAGAGTATAACAGGATCAGTACAAGAGAACTATATTGATACAAAACAAAACAGTTCATATACAAATCACATAAAATAAATGAAAAAGTACCGTCTTTCACCCCACTTTTGCAAAGAAATCAATAATACTATTGGCCATGGGTCTGACATGACCGAATGAGACATCCGCTACCCCTGGACAATCGCCTAATGCCTCTATAGACTGCCATCAACCTCCAAGGGGGTTGCTCCTTTCTTTTCCTTTTTCCCAACTATCACCTCCAATGATTAGCCTCCCCTCTCCATATTTTCTCTAAACTTCTAAAGCCTGTCTTGTTACTAATAAGTCTAGTAAGTTCGAATCAAACCCATCACAGCAGAAAAGGAAATCTTTCCCAGATGATCTTCTTGAGGAAGCGAATACAGCAGCCAAAGCAGCACTGGAGGAAATGGACGCAGACGAACAACAATGAATCCCTTCTTTTTTACCTGTAGGGCTCCACACATTTTATGATCATGAAACCCTTCCGACAAACTGAAAATATATTTTGGTTGGGAAATGATCTTAGTTTCTACCAGTTCTAATTGAACACATGAACTCTGCTCTGCTGTTAGACTCTATTCAAACCAAAAAATGAGAGAGAGCTATGCATGCTGCTGTTGGCCCTTCTAAATCTGTCCACTGACCAAGCTGGGCTATGCTGTCCACATGCCAGCATTACAGGCTGTTTTCTTTGCAGCCTGGCAGCCAGCCCACTAGTGAACTCTGAAGATCACCAAATTTAGAAATTAATGGCAATTAACGACAAAATTATTTATTTTACTGTTAATCCTTTACACTGCCATTTTTCTTAGGAAATCATTTTCTTTTACCGCACAAAGTGGCAAACATTACCCTTGAGGTTACTTTTTTTGATTGGATCTGATCAGCTTGTTTTCACAGTGATTTCTCGTATACCATGTCCGACTGTCTTTTGTACTTTTCTTCAGAATGGATAAAAAAGAGACCTGCATGACAATGTTTTAATTTAAATATATCTTCTTTCACGTTTGGTCTCACTAATTTGTGTCTTTTGTCATGTTGCTACTGATTTTGGCCATGCATGATATCCTTTATCATTGCCATCACCTAGAGAGGGTAACTTTAGCACTTCACTTCTGGAATCCATTTTGTATAACCCATTGGAATGGTTTAGATGTTTTTGGAGGCTGTACCTAATGATACTCGCCAAACCCACCCCCCCCACCCCCCCCCCCCCCCCCCCCCCCCCCTTCTCTCTCTCTCTCTCTCTCTTCAATTTCCAAATTGGCTTATGTCATCTTATTTTGGGAACTTGGGAGGTCCCCAGCTCACTGATGGAACCTCTGATTTCTAAATTTATGCATTTTCCCCCCTGAACTTTGGAGGTCGTTGTTGATGAGTCTGAAAATTTCTTGTCTCTCTCTCTCTCTCTCTCTTCAATTTCCAAATTGGCTTATGTCATCTTATTTTGGGAACTTGGGAGGTCCCCAGCTCACTGATGGAACCTCTGATTTCTAAATTTATGCATTTTCCCCCCTGAACTTTGGAGGTCGTTGTTGATGAGTCTGAAAATTTCTTGTCATCTCTGCAAGCAGTAGCTTTTACTTAGTCAAGCTAGACAATCAAGTGTAACTACAATTTGTGGTCCTCATCAAAACCTCGTAGGCTCTAATATAAAAAAATTGTGATTTTTTGGCTTGTGAGTGGATGAATAATTATTTTGCTTAGATAACTCTCCCTCTCTCTCTCTCTTTTAACTATGTCTGGCTTGAAAGTCTATCTTGTCTTTGAATCTCATTTTAAATATTCAAATTATGTTTTGTTTTGAACTTTGATGACAGCACAAGTTCATTGAAAAGTGTAACTGGGGAGCATCTACAATATTGCCTAAGATTGAAAAAGCTAGGGAAATTAGAGCTGAATTGGCTGCACAGACACACAATCATGTTCCAGGGAGCAATATGTCTGAAGATGATGTATGATTTGAACTTTTAGTCTTGTTCATGATATAGTATTTGTTCTCATATTGATTATATATTTTTTTGTTTACTTTGCCATATGCAACAGCTGGAGGAAGGGAAAAGTCCAAATGTGAACGAAAACTATGGAGATACTCTTCCATCTAGACCTCAGGAAATTTCGCTTAATGAATTTCAAAATCAGCTACATAAAGTTGACACTTTGAAAAGCCATCATTTAACACATGCTGAGGAGTTGCTTGGAGAAGGTAGTTGAGTATTTTATTGCTATACATATATGTGTATATACATGTGTATTCCCACCCCATGTCAACGTGAATATATAAAGCCTTCCACTAGCCTTGTGTATCGGGTTACTCTAGGAGGAGTTGAACTCGAGACCTCTACTTTTTTCCTAGAAGCTGAAGCTAACTGACCTACCCGTTCGGATTATTTTATTCCTATACTTTTATCATTAGGAGTTGATGCGTACTGTAAGTGAACCATGTTCTTTATGTCTGTAAAGACAAGATGAATTGAAGTTTAAAAACTTAAAAATAAGTCAGAAACATAGGTTTCTCTTCATTTAGTAATTCAATTATTAGACTACTTTTTGAATTAATTTTGCTCACACTAGAAATTTGGGGCTGCATGAACTGATCAATGAAAACCTCTTGTTTACAGTTGATAAAAAGCAATTTCAGCCATTGAATTTTACTCTGAGTTCTACATAATCTGTTTCTGGGTATCTCAATGGAATTTTGCATGGATCTATGCTATTATTATTGTAAAATTCTGTCTGGTTCCCATATAGACTTGACCTGAACCAACCAGGGCTGAAACGATACAGATTTAAAGCCATAAAGTCTATTGAAATAGCTTGCCTATCAGATTCTTATGGGAATACTATTCTATGAATATTCATAGCTGAAGCAGTATAAAAGATCCACACAAATATTTGGACCACTGTGCTGATTATTATAAAAAGAATGTTGTATGTGATTCCATGCACATTTCAGTTTTGAATTGCAGTTCTCAGAATCAGATAAAATTGACTATTGATGACCAAAAAAATTTATTTGTCCTTGAGAAAATCATGTCAATCCTGAAAAGCCTGATAACACCCTAAAAGGTTATCTGGATCCTGGAAAAGTTAAAATGCCCTCCCACTGGATTTTATTTTTCTCCAGTAGTCTTGGGCATTCAACTCTTATGAGGAAAGAGGAAAATGAGAAGGATATTGAGTAGCTAAACATCAAAGCAAAATACCAAGAAAATGACCATATTACCTACAAATGTCTCTGTGGTCCTAGGAAATCAAACATCAACTCATGCTATTGAAAACCAGAAGATTCAGCGTACCTGTCTTGAGGAAATTGGCAGAAGTGGTCATAATCCCTTTCAGTCTTGTCACTGAACCTAAATGCCCTTGCAGTTCTGTTTTTTGACCCAACATGGACAAAGGGAAAGCTGTAAAACTTAATGATTCAAGTTCAAGGATGAATTGAAAATAAATCTATTGCATTTTTTGTTCTCATATAACAGGGCATATGAATATGGTGATAATCAATAATGGAGCTTTTTCATAGGGAATCACTTATTTGCCCATTCCGTGTACTTAAAATGGGAGAGTTGTGGTCCAGTTTCCTTTATTACCAATTATCTTCGATACTAACTCATACACCCATTTAGGATCACTTGTATTGGGTTTTCTTCTATCCCCTTGCTCTTGTAGAAGGGTGAGAAGAGTGCTTGGGCACATGACTTATGGTGGGTGTAGTGGAGTGACCCCACTAATCAACACTGAGATTTCGTGGTCCAAAAAACAAGTATGAAATTAAAATGTAATCATATCCAACATTCCACTTATTTGTTTTTTAGTTAAGATAATAATAAGTAAATCTCCTACACTAAATTCCCTAATTCTAAAAGGTGCTCTTGCATCTTTGGAATGAATCTTTCACTCTTTGGATAAGTGGCATGCTAAGGGATGGTAAAAGAAGGCCAAAACATAGTTGTAAATTTCGTTCTAGAGGCTGTTTCCATGGTTTCTGCATTCTATTTCGAAAAAGATGTTTGGACAAATTTTATTATTCAAAAAAAAAAAAAGGATGCTTGGACAAATTTGAAAATTTTGGAAATCATATATATAGGAAAAATAAAACTAAAATAATTAGGAATAGAAAAATAGTAGAAATAGAAAATTAATAAAATATTAAATTGTATAAACTAATGCAATTTTTAAAAGTAAATTACTATTTGTTAATGAACTCAGAAGAAGAAAGTTTGGCCAAAACGCAAAATAATTTTTTTATATTGAAACATGTTTTGGCCAAAAAATTCCAAAATAGATACTGAACAATTGCATGTGTTTCATTTTGGAATCATGCCAAAATGACATGTTTCAGCCTGTTTTAGCCAAAACAAAATGAAACTAATTACTATTGTCCAAAAAGGTTTTCATTGGCAAGGGTGTTAACTGTTAAAGAAGGGCTTTATATGTCTATCACTCTGCATGAACTCAATTCTTGCAATGTATTATATTGGCTAATTTGTAAAAAAGAGTTGGGGCCCCTAACTTTAGTTGCTGATGCAGTCCAGGCCATCACTTGTGATTTGGATGCATCTCCTACTTTTGTGCTTAGGTAGAGGGAATAACAAAGGGTTCACACGTTGGCATCTCCTTTTCTTTTACAAAAATTGTATTGAAAATATATCTACTCTGCTGTTTATCTCTCCTTGAGAGGTATCTTCTTTGCTTATCTACAATCTAGAGCATCTTAATTTCTAGGAGTGTAGTCATTCTTAAAGTGGCTGAAATATCCTTAATGCAGGTGACTTTGGGACAGTTATATTACATACTGCAGGTCAGCTAAAGAAGGAATCTCTTCAAAAACCAGCTTCCTATGCAAAAGAATTCTTTCCAGCACATGGAGATGCTGAAAGTTCTTCTGAGGCTATTGGAGATGACAAAACTAATCTCTGGTTTATTTTATAACTCTTTTTCTTTGTCCTGCGATGCTTATTTTCCACCTATCTTCCACTCCTCCCCCATATTAGTTGGATACGTATGAACTTGGTTATTATCTGAGCTCAACCAGGTCAATTGCACTGTCCAAAGTTGATCACCCAGGTTTCATTGTGTCATTGGATTGATCACATTTGAAAGATGTAGTTAAATTCCATATTTTTTACCTAGTGAAAAAGTCAAAACTCGGCCAAATATGTTAAAATAATGTTATTTTAACATATTATGACTACATACGTACATGCTTGCATGCATAAATACATAATACACACACGCGTGCGCGCACACACACACACGCACATATATATATATGAGAGAGACAGAAATAAAAAGGAAAACAAAAACCAAAGAAATAGAAAGCGGAGAAGAAAGAAGAATATCTAATGAAGGAAAAAAGTTTGCAACAATTGAAAAATGGAAGGAGAGGAGGAATCAGGAAAAAGAAAAAGAAGAAAAGAATGAAAGATCAAAGAACCTGGGCTGGGTCTCTCTCTCTCTCTCTCTCCCCCCTAGTTTTTTGCAATGGGATTAGTTTTTCTAGGTGTTTATATAAGTTTCCAAGTTTGCCGTTAAGAGTCTAAAAATTCTCTTTCATTTCCTGCCCACATGGCTTGATTGAGCTGAGTCGGTCACTTACCCAAGTTTTTGTATGACGTGGCAAGTCGTCCAAGTTAGATTGAAAATTGGTGTTCAATTGAGTTTTGATCAAGTTACTTAATTTTCCACTCGAGTTGAGTTGACTTGGCAGAGTCAACCGAGTGAAATGAGTTTTGCAACGTGGGTAGTAGGTGAAGGGGCACTAATGCCTGGGGCCCATAGAAAAGTATATTATAATGAATGGTTCACTATATAAAATTTCTTAAATGTGATGAAGATGTTTCGATCCTTGCCATAGAAATCTGTAAAAGAGGAAGTTTGACATACAACTCAAGTTATCACCAACAGTTCAAAAAAAAAAAAAAACTTTAAAAGAATATAAGTTCTCAATGAACCGAAGCATGTCACTTAGAACTTCGAAGGGCATTATAAAATAACTAAGTGTTGGAATAAAAATTATGTCGGGAGTTCCATGTGTATAATGTCTAACCGTGGCAATTGTGCCACACTCTAAGATCAATGTGGATCATATGTGGAATTCATCACCTAGTAGAGAACTGTTATTGCAAATTTTCATGGTTCACTTCTCATTTCTCGTCATCACTTGACCAAGCATCATCCTGGTGAGATCATTTTTGTTTTACTACTACAGAGAACCCAATACTTTGACATTGCAACTGTTTTGTTAGCTGCTTGTTCATCTTATGATTGTTATTATTATTATTATTATTATTATTACTATTTTTTTGGGGGATTATCGTGAGGTTCCCACCTCTTTTTGGAGGCAAGAATAATCCCCACGTATACACGAATCCACTTGCAAACCCTGTGTATCAAGGTAAGTCTGGGAGGAGTCAAACTTGAGACCTCTAATCTATCCTAGAAGCTCAAGCCAACTGAGTTACCTGTGCAGGTTAATTTGCTAGCTCTACTTACATTTGTTTATTTCCCCTTTTCCTCAACTGAAACATTGTTGTGCAGTTGCCCATTACTGCCATGTGTCTGTAGGACTAGCTTTCTCAAATGATTCTATTAAACACCTAAACCTCTTACATGCCGAAAGTACTCTTCTCTTCTAGTGTAATCTAGTATTCTCATTTAGATGCTCAATGATAAAAGGCTTCCTCTCTTAGTGTCATCCAGTAAGCTCTTATCTCTCAACATTCTTACATTCAAACAACTGACGCTGTTGCCAACAGTCATCCAGATATAGAATTCAGTCCAAATGTTCAAGGCATCCAAGGAACATTGCCCTCTAAACTTGGGTCTCCTGACAAGAAGCCTAAAGTGGACATCATTTCTCAATTAGAGAGTCAAAGTGGTACATTGAAGGGCACAACTGTTAGGCACAGGGCATTTGCACTGCAAGATAAGGTAATATTTGTGTTCATGTTATTCCATATTGTAGCAATAGGAGACATAAGTGGGCTCAGCCAGCCCCTGTACTTTATGCACTTAGACCTGAAATGCTGGAACTTGGGCCTCATGACTAGGTGTTGGTTCTAGTCCCATCCAAATTTAATTTGACTAGGTGTGTTAGTTTAGGTTTGACGGACTTTCTAATGAGGCTGGTCCAAAGTGTTAATTTAGATTCATCTATGGCATTATGTCTTCAGCCTGCATTTTAGGCCGGCAAGTTGGGATCAGGGTTGAATATCAGTCCTGTAAAAGAGCAGGCCATCTGCTGAGTTCTGAGCAGTCTTACTGTTTCTCAGCCTTACCTTGGCTGCCGAAACTTTAATATTTTTATATGACGATACGAGTTTGGGATTGCCTTGTCAAAAAGATGATGGGAGCTGATTCTTCATGGCTATTTATTTGTTTTTCTGTCTCCATTGTAGCTCTGGTCCATCTATGCAGCTGGTAATACTCTACCAATACCATTCTTGAGGGCAACAGACATATCTCCTATTGCATTGGTGTCGGACAATATGCTTGGGGGTAGAGAGCAAAATCACAACAGCAGCATTGCCCTGGAAGCAGTCCAGGAGCTTTTTAATGGTGATGGGCAAGCTAAAAAGGGGCGAAGGGGACAAAATGAGGTTCTGCTAGCATCTTGACTTGCCTTTCTGTTTCATGTTTTACAGAGCCATTGGTTGATGTATTTTGTTGTTACTGATTGATATCTTATTGTCTTTCTTGGTTCAATATGTTGCAGATGCCCCTTCCCCCAAGTGTGCATCAGAGATTGACTTCAAGTTCAACACTACTAAATCTGGCACAGGCTTTAGCTTACCATAAAATGTAAGTTCCTCTTCATTCTAAATTGTTTATACTTCTCTTGCAACTATGGTAGTAGAGGCTGTGAATTTAACACAAGGTGGATCATTTCATTTCTAGAACTGAAGAGAGTAAGCTGAATTGACTCAAATGTAGTGATTCTGTTTTAGGAAGGTGTTTTGTTTTGCCTATTGGATTGTAGTGTTTTGTTGTGTCATCTCCCAGTGTTATGTTGCAGAGAACGATGGCACAAATAATAATAATAATGATAAGCAATAAAATATGTTAAACTTGAGAAAAATATGTGAAAGCTAAGAAGCCAAGTGTGGAATGGATATGGGTATATTAATCGGAACCCAACATTTGGTATCAGGTGTTCTTTGTACATCTCAAAACATTAGATTTGTGGATTCAGAATAAATATTTGAATCAACGTAATTGTTGAAACCATTCACATATAATTTGAAGTTGCCTTTTTAAGTTCTACTTCTCTATTGAACCTCTATCAGAAAACATGTTTTTTTTTCTCATCACAACCTAACATGTCCTTATCACATTTAATCTGAGCCTTTACGACTCAATCCACAATGGCAATTTCTTCTTTCCAATCGTCGTCTTCCCAAGTGAACCCTATCTAAACCTTAAGCTAACCATTACAGTGTCTTTACTTTGTACAAATTAATAAATATAAATAATGACTAATAAGATTTGGTTTTTCATCGCTGCCTAAACTCCAGACATGTACTACCGCACCCCCAACTCCAGACATGTACTACCGCAAACCCCACCCTCCCCCTCTCTCTCTCCACTCTCTTAATACTCTTTACCTAATCCAACAGCTTCACTCATCATTGGTCTGAATATCCCCATTTGTGGGCTTCTAGAAGCTTCACTCTCATCTCTTTAGTTGTTTCCTTTTTGCCAACATGTCTTGTACTTAGGCAAGTTGTGGGCTTATAGGGCTTGTGTGTGTGCATGTGTGTGGAACTTCCAGTGGTTCTCTTTGTACAGGTTGGGCTTGTGGGCCTTGGAACTTTGTTTTATAATATAATTTTCATAGGTTTCCCCTCTCAAGTGATATGTGTACTGCTTATTTTCAAAAAGAAAAAGGGAAAAACTCTAGGGTGAATGGGATACAGAGGATGAGATGTGGAGAATGGCCTTAAATGGTAATGAAAGGACCACATAATTGGATGAGATTTGTAGGTGACCACAAAATATAATATATAATGTGTGTGAAGTTTAAATTATTTCTCCGTAGGGACATCCCTCATGAGGGACAAAATTTTCTTCTGCCCAAATGGAGCCTACCTGGGCCATATTAACACTGCTTGCCCCCTTCACACACATCTACCTTGCACCCCCCCAGTGAATTAGATCGCTATCGAATTTGAACCCATTTGGAATTCATCTAAACATTGAATTCAAGTCAATCCTAAATTGACACCAATTTCACTTTCGTTTTTTGGACCCCTTGAAAATCATGACTCCTTATATCCAGTGACTGATTTTCAACAGAATACATCTTTCGAAAAATACCTTTTATTTGAATCTGCACCCATGTGTGTGGGCCCCTTGCACACTTCCACACAGCTGAAACGGCTTTATGCATAAAATTGTCATTTTGTATTCTTAAATAGTATTTTGGCTGCCCATTGTATTTTTAATTTTTATGCTTTTGAATTCTATCTTTTTTTTTAAAAGAAAAATACATGTCTTTTCATCATTCCAGAAAAAAAAATCATGTCCTTTTTTGAGCTGAATGCTGCAATGGATGAAATGCCAAAAAGTTTCATCCTAGGTGCAAAATGAAAGAACCTTTGAAGAATTGAGAACTATGATGGAGACCACTAGTTCTCTTCAACTATTCAATTGCTCTTATAATTGTTGTTCTTATATCATAATCCACATTAGCGATCTAAAGGTTGACTCAAAAAGAGTAAATGATCATAGAATGAATTGAAGATGGTTCTGGTATCATATAGAAGACCTTAAACAAGCCTAGTATGGATAATCGAAGTGTTACAAGGAACTTGAAGAGTGCGACTGGTTGTAGACTGGAGAATATTTTTTTTTTCAATGATTGAATGGGAGGCCAGCCTCAAATAGGGAACTTACGGGTCGTGGTGATGTTGGTGATGATAATCATCATGGTGATATTATTGCTATTAATATATATTTATCATGTTTTATTTGTTGCAGTTGCTATGAGGAGATGCCACTTCAAGAGCTGCAAGCGACACATGAAGAGCAGACAATTCAAAACCTATGTGATACCCTTAGAACTATTTTACGGTTGTAACTTGTGAAGAGTTTCCACCTTGTAAGCTATTTGTGCTATAAATTTCAATTTTGTTGGCTTTATTCAGTTTAGTAATTTGAATGGTCTGTATACTATGGCCAATTGCTCCATGATATTTAGCCTGATAAAAAAAATTAAAAAAACAACCAAAAATGTAATCTGGGAACAAAATGGACAAGCTAAAAATGCTAGCAAATAAGTTGCTAAATTGGCAGGACCAACCATAATAAATTATAACCCGTTTAGGGACTTGATTTTGCTATTTTTGGTGAGACATAACTCAAAGAGAAAACCTTAAAATCATAACATTCCCTTCGTTCCATTTTAAAATTTTGAATTGTTTAAAGAAGGGCTCTCAAAATGCATATCAGATTAGATATGATAGAGAGAGAATCAAAATGACATATCAGACAACTATTTTGAGACAGTTTCAAAATGTGCATATCAGACAATTAAATTAAGACAGAATGGACCATAGCTCGAAGAGAAAACTTTAAAATGGATAGCAAAATCTTTTGTGGAGAAATGATCGCATACAAGAATCTAATGGTAAAACTGTCAAACTTTCGATCTCTACCACTTATTGATGAGTATTGAAATTTTAGAATGAAGTTCAACGATGCACATCTTGATGATATTACCATTTAGTTTTTCTTTACGTGATTAGGATTTATTTATTTTATTACTAATTGTTTTGCAAGTAGGTAAGATTGCTTGCTCACAAACTGAGTCAAGCTCCAAATCATAAGATGGGGTAGACCTTGATAACTTGGCGTGGTGGGCCATAACTTGGCGTGGTGGGCCATATTACAGGCCTTTTTATATCGCTGTTGCTTACATGGATAGATTGGTGTAAGCTGGGATTCAAGTGAAAAGAAACTAGATAAATGCTATATTCTTGGGGATTTTCAGATTTTATTTTTTGAGTTCATTTTGTTTTGCTTGTAGAGTGGAACGTTGTGTCAATGGTGCATGTAAATGTTTAAAGAATAATATAGTGCATGGACAGTCTTTTTTTAAAGAATGGTTAGATTCTTTCTATGAACCCTGGGGCTTATAATCATGCGTTTGAAACAGGGATTAAAATCTCGGTTGATAAATTTCTCTTATTTTTTTTTTTACTAAAACCATCAATATCGGTTGATATCGGTGATATATCTCGTCGATATATATATCGAATATCTGCCGATACGATAGTCTTAATCATTTAATACAATATGAGAGGATGGAGGCTAATAAAACATTAAGGTTCACACAGAATTAGTCGATCAAAGCGATGACACATTTACAGTGTTCACCGATGTTTCAGTTCTAAATTAGGGTGATATTTGTGTCCTCTCTCTCTCTCCCCCTTGAGCTTCAAACAAAAATTTGAGTTTAAGTGGGGCCTACTAGTGCTTAGATAGATGGGTTGATTGAAAAGTCGTCGTTTGAATTGAATAAGTGAAGTCATATTTTTAAGAATTCAAAATTTTAATTTTGTTTGTCGGTGAAAAATCATGGGATACTGTACAAGTCAAAATCAAATTGGAGTGATTGAGGCCGTCTAAGTCAAAAGTTGCTTGAATTGAACACGTAAAGTCATATTTTTAAGAATTCAAAATTTTAATTTTATTTGAAAATGAAAAATCATGGGATTAAATTAATGAACTGTACAAGTCAAAATCAAATTGAAATCAATGGGGCCGTCTAAGTCAAAAATTGCTTGAATTGAATAAGTGAAGTCATATTTTTAAGAATTCAAAATTTTGATTTTGTTTGTCGGTGAAAAATCATGGGATTAAATTAATGAACTGTACAAATCAAAGTCAAATTGCCGTCTAAGTCAAAAGTGCTAGAGTGTAGAGGAGGGGATCTTTCACTCATGTGGGACAATTTTTCCAACTAGGGCCTAGAAAATCTCACCCAACCTTAAAAGGTAAGAATTTGCTTATATGATTAATGTTATTTTTCATAAACACCCAATTCAAAAAAGATTTTTTTCACATAAATATTAGTGGCAACATGTGAAGTTTGACGTGCTATATGTATTGAAGAACAATATGATTCATGACTTCTTGTGTGAAGACGAACAAGTCTTACAATGAGGTGTCCCCTATTTTTGAATTAGCTGTATGGCAATTTGACTAAAGATTCTTTTATATTTTAATATTTTTCTTTTCAAAAAATAAGAAAATGTTTTTTATTTTCTAATAATTGGAATTAACTAAATAGAAATTGATCATCAACTGTCCATATAGGTGCAACTCAATTGGTTACCTCCTGTCTCAGAAAATAGGAGGTTATAGATTTAAGTCCCCATAGCTTAATCTTAGTCTGCCTTAGAGGTAGTGGGCTTATCCTTGAAAGTTTTAGTAGGAAAAAAAGAAAAACAATTATCATATATTAAGAATAGTTGCACTTTGAGATCGATAGAAATACCGAAGAAATCTTGGCCTGTAAGTCACCGTTGGTAGAAATCAACATTTAGGATATATGGCAGTCTCTATTTTGGATGGTTTTGTAATCTATACCGAGTATTAAAGATAAATATTTTCAATTATTTAATTTTGATATTAAAAAATTAAGAGTTAAAATGAATTAGTGGAATCTACTTTTGGTAGTTCGATGATGGATAAATTATTTTTACCAACTTACTTTAATATACAAGGCTTGTGGGTGACTTAGTATATTTATGGATATCAATCTCATCTCTAATTGAGAGTGAGGATATCCCGTGACAATCATAATAAAAAAAAATAAAGAGGGATGTTTTCTTTACTTGTCAAAATAAGACTTTTTTTATTTTTAATGAAAAAATAAATTGATGCAAATAACAAAAATGTCATAATTTTGCCATGAAAATAGACAAATGATCTCAAATTTGAAAGAATTAACTCCATGAAAATCTCATCAAAAGAGAAAAAAAAACAAGAGATAAAAACTTGTTTATTTGTTCATTATCTCAGAAGCGAAGTAGGAATTAGGAACCACCCTTTTTAAAAAAATCCTAAAATTCCAAAATCAAAAGGATCAAACAAAAGATGGATCTAGATAGGAAATCCAAGATTCCCTTCCTCTCAAGGCTATTGGGTTTTAAGAATTAAGGATAACCAAAATACTGATCTTTTCATTTATTAAGAACCCATGGAAACAGTGAGCCTTTTTTCAAAAGGTGAAAAGAAAAGGTGTCAGATGGCTTGTCGCTCTCATGGCACATGGATTTTTCCTTCTTTTTTTTTTTTACCTTGCTATAACTATGTAGTCTTTGCTTGGCCTTGCTCAAGGTCCCAGCCAGAGAGTTTTTTCTTCTTAGCAGAGGAAGAAAAGCAGTAAGCATTATGATGAGGAGAGCCCTTGTCTTTATTCTAGCACTAGTTGCCGTAACTCTTGGCAATGGAGTCTCTAGATGTGGCTGTGAAAAAGTTGGAGAGAAATCTGCAAATTCCATGTAATGGGTCCATTGCAGAATGCTTTTGGGAGAGAGAAGAGCTGATGATATCTGAAATAGCTAGGAGGTTTCTCCAACAAGGAAACTCTATCAGTTACGACACTCTGAATCCAAACAAGTTTGGCTCGGGTGGTAATCCACAGCCAGGACAAGCTTATACCAGGGGCTGCCGCCAGAGTCAGTACTGTAGGAGTTAGTATTTAACAATTTACAAGCTACTCTGGTTTGTGTTTCTTTCAATTTGTTGGCAATAATTAGGATTAGATCAGTATTGGGTTGATGAGACTGGGATTCTATCAAGTCTAGCTGGTTAATATCCTCTGTGTTTTCAGGTCTTGAAGTTCATTGTACTTGTACTCTTTTATGCATTTTAGTTTTTAATGAATGATGGGATTTTCAGTAGTTTAAAGACCCAAAATTTGGATGCAGATTCGAATTCCAAATGAGTTGTGTGAGAAAAATGGGTATTAACTTGTTGACTGTTTGACTCAGCATCCAATTAACTCAAGTGGTATCCAGTGAGTCACCCTCTGGAGTTTCAAAATCCCTACTCTTAGGCGGTGTTTGGCTTGACGGAATTCAATGGAAATACTGGGAATTCTCAGAAATGAGCAAAAAGTAGGCCATTTGCATGAAAATACAACTCAAACGTCTGAACAGCATTTCAGTATGTCTAGGAAATGGCATTTTTAACGAGAATTCAATGTAAATCAATTTCCCTATAATACTAGGAAATACATGTAACTGCTTTCGACTGAATTCATGTAAATCAAAAGACCCCTTAGACGTATGTTCCTTTGTTGGCTTCTTATGTTAGATGTCTGCAACTATACATGGCTCTGGATCCAGATCCATAGTTTTTGCAGTGATTGAATTGAGATCTGAATTCAAATGGAGTGAGTCTAAGACAAGATCTTACACTGTTTGGAATGAAATAATTCTAACTTCAAAGCCCAATTTACTGAGTTTTACAATCCAAAATGAATATGGATCGAATTCAAGGCTCGTGTCTGAATCCAAATTTAAATGTGCCTTGTCTGAGTCTAAATACGATTTGTTTTTAACTCTCAGTCAAAATCCGCTTTTATTTGCTGGAATTTTTTATCTGACGTGCGGATTGAGAGGTTTACACATGTCCCGGAGATTAGTCAGATGTGACGTCTGGACACCTTGTTTTAAAAAAAATGCGATTTGTATTTAGCAACCAGGCTTCTCAAATTCCAGGTTCCAAATCCAGCCCATTACCAAATTTGGATAGGAGATCAGAATCTAAATCTGCACATCAGATTTGAATTCATGCCAAGATCTGCAGAATTGTTTGCCCAATTCTAGCCTATTATTGTTGATTGCTTAGTTCTTGTGGTGCACAAAAACTGTGTAAATGGGCCATTATATCAGTTATTTGTGGCAATGTGCCGTAGACTTTGTTGGAGATTCCTCAAATATATCCTGCATTGGAAGCCCATGCTATGGATACAGAAAATGAAAGTGTTCACCACCACCGACAGTTGCTTGCCTTATTTTGATTTTTATTCAGATAATTAGACTTTATTAGATAAAGGAAGAATCAATCTAACATATTTTTAATAATGCCATTAGAGGGTCAATTACAAACCAAATTTAGCATGGGTGATCACTTACTACAAGTGCCTAGTGTTAGAGAGGCGTTTTCCATCCCAAAATAGTTAACCTCTATGGATGGGATTCAACACACAGCTGACAAGCTCTCCAGCCCAATTCCTGACACCTTCGGGATCCACACTTCTTTTGTGTATAGCCCACACGTCAAGGGGATATCCGCCGCAGTTCCCTAATACGCACTTGATAGTGCTCCCGAGATTACTTTGATACCATATGTTACGGGGGCGCTTCCCATTCCAAAATGGTTAAACCACTATGGGTAGTGCCAAGTGCCTACCCCCAAGTCCTTCCAGCACAGGAGAACTTTATCCATCTTCTTTTGTCTTAAAGAATATGGTGTTCTACTACAAAGGTGGAGACCATCATCTTCTTCTAGCAAAGGCGAAGATTCAATATTTGAGTGTCCCACTTTTCCTTGGAGAATAGATCTATAGGATAAGTTGGACGTCTCTCTCGAATAAGTCTCTCCAATTCTATCCATCCAAACACGATCTAGAGCTCTTTATTTGCTTTTGTTCACACAGGAAAGAAAAACTAAGAATTTACTGAAATGAAACTAATTGCAGGGTGTTTAGACTTTGATGAAGACAAAAATCTGTTTCTAAGTTTTTGACATAGATGTTGGAAAATGGGCAATGGGATTTGAGCTTAATAATCAATTGGATTACAATCTAATTATATCTTTAACTATTTGAGAAATAAATTGTCAAGATTTATTTGATGATCATCTTAAGTATCATAGATTTTTTAGTCTTTTTTTTTTTTAATTTTAGATTGGTCCAATTCTTTTCAATTCACCAATTATTTTCAACTTTAATTTTAAAAATGATATTGAAATTGTAAAACATGTGTTAAATTGGAATAAAGAAAACTTCTATAAAAAAAATCACAAAAAGATTGAATTGTTTAACATAAAAATCTTTTTCCATATTAAATAAAATTATTGGCGGTACTTTTAAAATTTCCCTAATATCAAAAGACTGACATTTGTATAGATCCAGGCTCATTATAATTTTTAACTACGAATCTATCACTGAATAAGGGTTTAACGAATTGCAGGGGACTCCAAGCCGGTGAGGTCTCTCTGGTCCAATGATAGAAATTAGGAGTTTGAAGTTTCGAATTTGTAAATTAAAAATAATGATTTTTTTATTGATTTAATATTTAAAATGATCGTATTGCATCAAATGGTTAAAAAAATATTGTTAATCTGATTTTTGACTTAATTAAATGATTCACAACCTTAGTGATATTGGCTCGGATTGTTTAGATATTATTAAGAGAAATATTCTTAAAAGAAATAAATAAATAAATATAAAGAGATTGAGCAAAACTATGCTCTCTATTTTAAAACCAAACCGTGTAGCTCAGCTGGTTATCTCCCGTTTCAGGAAGCGAGAGGTCACCGGTTCGAGCCCCCATGGCCTAACTTTGGTGTGCCTTAAGGGTAGGGGTCCATCCGTGGAGGTTTTACGCTGGGTATCCCGCGGTTTCCTACACGTAAATTAAAAAAAAAAAAACCAATTTATTTACTACATTCTCCACTTTAAAAATACATTAACCACTCTATAATTCTATTCAAAGTGCACTTTCCATTCTAAAAAGAATCATTCACTATATTTTTTACCTTATAAAATGTATTATCCACTCTATGAATGAATTAAAGATCAAGAATTAATTATACTAATAATTTTCTCTTATGTCATTTTTATAAATTTTATTTCTTTATTCAATAATCATATCTATTCTTTCATTTCTCTATAAAATTTCATCTTAATTATCATCTATCTATATTATGCTCAAGTGGCACTAATAATGATCTATTTAAAAAGAGTCACCTGTATAAACCTCTTAATTTATTTTTCATTTAAAATTTTATTTGTTTTAAAAATGAATTGAGTAAAAACAATATTGAAATTCCTTTTTCAACCGGAGACGCCACTCGAGTTTGACTTGCCGACCGACTTTCTAAATTCAGATAATTACATTAAAAAAAAATCGGATCGGTTATTTTCTTTTCTTATTCTGATTTCTCCCATCTTTGAATTCCTCATCGATATCTTTCCCCTCTTGAGAAGCTACTGCAAAAGAGAGATGGAAAATCGAAGAAGATATCATCCCTTATCAGTATCAACGACAACGTTTACTGAAGACGACCCACATCTGAGGCCTCCTCTTAAGAGGCAAAAGTTGTACTTCTGTAATGAGGATTTGAGGAATGAAAGCCTAATCGATGAGGAATTGGGTCGTCTCAATATCTGCGCTTCTTCTGATGGAGGACCCAAATACAAGAATGATGGTATTTGCAGAGTTGCCTTGCGCCTTCCAAACGGGCAGAGGTGTCAAAGGGAATTTCTCAATTCGGATCCCATACAAGTTCTGTGGCCTTTCTGCAGAGGTTTGTTGAATGGAGAAAAGGAATTTGGATGTGGGTTTCAGTTGCTTTTGGCAATTCCTGGGGCAATAAAATACTTGGATTATCAGAGCAGGTTGACAATTGAAGAATCGGGTGTCTCTAATTCGCTGGTTTCTGTACATTTGATAGAATGATTTTGTATTGTTTCTTTATTGTTGATAATCCAATAGGATCTCTGTTGTTTGGATTTCTATATTCAATGAAATATCATGGTTTAGTTGCAAGTTATTTGGTAAATCCCCCAGCTGTCGTGCCATATATTACAAAAAAAGATTGCAGGAGATCATCGTCATCATTGCTATTGTCATTATCAAAATCATCATCATCGCTTCCACTAATTCCGTCCATCTCAAGTCCACTTTCCGATTGCTCCTTGGCTATTATGTGGAAAAGATTGCAGAAGGCCCTAGGGCAAAATCCTTGCCATCCTTGGGATGGATCATTGATTAACGTGCCTGGTTAGAAATTGGAATGTCAGGCCCTGTATCAGCAAGGCCAAAACCTTGCAATGAGTCTTAGATCGATATCACTCTTGGTCGATGTTTCAGTCCATTTATATTGTGTTTATTTCAAAGCAATTTTCTACAACCCTTTTTTTGGTATTTTGGAAGAATGAAAAGTTGAATGAATCAATCTTGAAAAAAAAAAAAAAGAAGTTGGGTGAAATTAAAGAGAAGAAGACATTGTTATCTTCGGTGATTGAGTGACAAATACCAAGTTCTTTGAAATCAAATAACAATTTTTTTTAAAATGAAGGGTGGATGTAGTATAGTAGTGGGTTTAAATCCAGATTAATGAGATTAAATAGCGACTCTTCCAAAATGATGGATGCCCTAGCCTGAACCATCCCCACAATGATTTTGATCCCTTCCTGGATATTCCGATCAAAATAGAGATTGTTGAGGTTCTGAACTCAGCACATTATCCTGTATTGAGTATTAGGAAAGGAGATAATCATCTCTAATATTTGGTTTCAATTTTGAGTTCTTTCTATTCTTTGTACTTCAAATGTGACAATCCCACAAATTATGTATAACAGCTGGTGATCATGAATATATAACAGTCTCCCCATATCGAAGGTGGTATGCGAGAAAGCTTCTTATTCAATACATCTCTAGCATGGTATCATCTCGTGCAACCAAGCTTGTATCTTTCCCTTTTTCACTGATATCTCTCTTCCTTTTCTCTTCACTGGTACTGGTTTATCTGTATATGACACCTTTGGTACACACAGAGTTTCAACATACAAAGTACGGAAAGAATTCAAAATACAAATCAAATTTAGCTATAATTGGAGATAGCGATCATCACCAACCTCTTCTTTCCTGATATCAAGAAGAATTGGAAGTATGGGGACCTGGGCACACACTCGGCTCTTGCCTCACAAACTGGTGGATGTTGAAGTAGTTTTATTGGATTTGGTGGAATGAGTGTCCCCTGGCCTTTTGGTTGAGATGATTGGTAACATTGTTGTGTTTGCTTAAAGTACTAAAGCCATGAGGATCTACTCCTCTTGGAGGTGAAGAAGGATTCATAACTTGGGCCATCAGAGGAAGTAAAGTAGAGCTGTTCTTTATGGGGGACTGTAAACTTCTGTATCTCATTTGCAACCCTTCAACCCTATAGTGGTGCCACCAAACCCACTCTGCTGCTATCCATTCTCTGCTCCTCAGATTGAGATGCCCTTTGGATTGCATTAAGTTGTTTTCTATTGATCATATTCATACTTTCAACTCAGTTTTTTTCTGGGAGGTCTGCTCATTATAACCCATTGAAAACAGGAATTTTCGGTAGACACTTCTAGCCTGCTGATTGCTTACTGGGATCTCCAGCATATCTGGGCTGGCCATTCGTCCTGGATCGTGATTTGTGGGCTGTTTGTGTTTGCTATGCCTGGCCCGGGATGTGGGCTTCCTTTTCTTCTTCTTTTTTTTTGAGTCTTCTGATTGGGCCTTGTCCCATTTTGGGACCCATTCACTCATCCTGACCCGGCTGTGGGCTGTGGGTTTATTTTCTGTATTTGTTCTGGCTTTCCCCTTCTTTTGAATGATAACTAATCAATCATTCAAAATAAAAAAGTACAAGATCATCCCTCAGAAACTGGCTGTGTATTACTACGACTCGTGTAAGCAAGAACCATGGTTTTCTACTGGTAATCGAACTTTCTTGATGTTCTGCTGTTTGTATGATAACTTCAAGATGCAAGTATCAAAGGCAGTCCTTTTAGGATCTGCTGAAGTGAGTTTCAATCCTCCACAGTACCACCTCTCAAGAAATCCAAGAGTTATCAAAGTTATCCAACCAAAATTAGCTTACTCAACGTGCTTCTTTTCAATTTGAAGAAAAAAATACATATCATTGTCATTCGTCGAATGAGCAAAAAAATATGGTTGCATTTTGATTGGTACTCTAGAAGAGCTAAATTCTGCTAATCTGCCCCGCAGGAGGTCAGTCCCACAAAATGTGAAATCAGAGGGAAGATGATCCTGCTTGGAAGGAGCTGGTCCCACATTTGCCATTGCAAGAAGGAAAGATGGACCTTGTTCCTCTTCTGTTAGAACTAAGATAGGCGGGGGTACCTATGATTAAAGCCATGAAGATGATGGCTACAAGTGAGGGCACAAATGTGACTTCCACATAAGATAATGTTGAAAACGCCTTTCCTACTACACAGAAGCAGTAATATCGAAAAGAAAACAAAAAGGAGAAAATCAAACCACGGTACAAAAATTTACGTGGCTCCCCTTCGGTACGTCCACGAGTTCAAATTAGATCAACTATGCTCGAAGGCAAAGAATCGAATAAGAGACGGTTGTGACCCTCGTTACAATTTTCATCTACTCTCTCTCACGAAAAAAGAGACATCATATACCTGCGACAGTGCAGATCAGATCGATAGTATATATCTGATAATCAAGCTCTACAAAACCTAACAAATAATTGATTCTGTCAAGCTTTGAAGAGATGACAAGAGTTGGTGTTGCAACAGAGGATAGAGGGGTCAGTCCAGTTGAAGAGCTGATAGGTTGATAAAGAAGATGCAGCAGTGGAAGCCGAAAGTTCTTGAATATGAGATAACAAAACTTTCTATTATGAAGATTCAATTGAAACTCTGCCTCCATAGGATGGCAACCAGATCCTATACATATAAAACAGGAATTTCTTGTGCCAATTCAAAAGTATCGCATCAATATGTATTTTTGCCGATTAAATTTTAAAAAGAGTCATCTAATTAACTTTCCACTTGAGAAGTATCTGAAAAAACTGAAAAATATTGTAAACCATGATGTAGGGAGAAGCACTCTTGCATTCAAATCAATAAGAACAAGGGAAACTGGGTCAATCAATAGAAATGGGCACCAAGCTAATTCACAGATTTTATCCAAGAAATAGCTCTCCTGAATGTTTTTCCTCAGTCCTAGATATCTAAACGCCGAACCAAGATACAAAACCAATATCAGAAGTGTTTTTTCATTCTATAAAAGTCTTCCCACTTCATGTTCAGGATTGTCTCAAGGAAAAAAAGTTTTGTTTCAGTGTCTAATTAAGGGTTTATTCAAGAAATGAGTGAATTAAATTGTCAAAATGGAGAAGCAGAAGATGGAAATCTTCTGAAAGTGCTAAGAATTCAACAATGGTGATTTGCAAGTTTTCTAAATTCCACGTTTGAGCTCTATTAAGTTATTTTCTCCATAACCTCAAGAATCAATTGCATTCTTCCTACACAATCACAGGGAGGAATTTGAACTTTGAATACATAATTATCACATAGCAAAACACAGAACGTTCTTGTTTTCAAAATTAAAAAACAAAGAAAGCAGATACATTCTAAAATGTTACTTGTTGAACCATTTGACAGTTGATCCAGATTTCAACGTACTCAGACATGTAGTCTTTTAACAATTTTTGGAAATTTCAGCAGAGGCAGAACAGAGACCTAAAATTTGAAACTTGTATCATTCAAAATTAAATAGAATTACTTTGTTGATTTTTTTTTTACAACTTGGTAATACTCGTTGAGTCGCCCAAGTCAATTAAAACGAGTCATGTCCAGTCTCTGATTTCTGAAACTCAGTTTGAACTAAATATTACACTCTTTTTTTCAAGTTTAGTTTTCACATACTTATCAAGCATCATAAAAAGAATGGGAATATGGGATGCCTTGCCTTCTATTTGAATGTGAAGAAAAATAAATGAAACCTAAAATTTGAATCTACGGTTATAAACACAAATAAAGAAAATATAAATGAGAAGAAAAAAATATAGGCATCATGAAAGTGAACTGTTGTGAATTATGTGCTCCATGAATTGTACTCTTTGTGAGCCTTCGATTGATTCATCAATTATGAAAGGTATGGTTCCATTAAAAAAATTTAAACTTGACTACAATATGCAGTTAAGAAACATTTTTTAGTTTGGATTAGGTCAAGTTAGAGTCTAAATCGAGTCTTGACTTGGATTTATTTCAAATTGAATGTCAAATGAAGTAATTTCAATTTTTGCCAAAGTATGTATAATCAAAATTTATTTCATTTGATAGACACTTCGACTTAGGAAAAGGTTTGCAGTTCGAGCCTTTTAGTCATCCGATATCCATGACTTGCAAGGAGTGGTGTGCATCTGAAGTTTTACTCATTACTCTTATACTTAAGAAGAGAAAGTAGGGATCTTGGATTTATTCATTTAAAGAAAACGGTATAATCAGGATTTAGTTTTATTTTTCATCAAGTGAAGCTAAGAAATTGCCATCTGATGCCATGAGGTGCTGCCACGACAGCAATGAATCCCTTCTCTTTTGGCCGGGGAATGCACAAGAAACGGCGGGCTCAGTTGCAGTGAATCTTGTGCGTTAGTACGTAAGCCGGACTCTGTGGTCTAGGACGAGCATTGGCAGTTGAATGTGTCGGTTAGAGGGTAATTATCGTCTCCACCTAACTATATAACCCAGCCACACTCCCTTCACTATCCAGCAATCTCCTCTTCTCTTCCCTCCCTTTTTCTTTTCATTCCACTGCCTCTCTTTCTACATTACATCAATATCAGATCCCAGACATCCAAACCCTCCAAAATCTCACAAATCTTCAAAATCCGCTATCTAATCACAATCTTCTTCTTCTTCGACGAGATCTGAAATGGAGAGAGAGTCGTCAGACGAAGAAGAAGATCTTGAAACCTTAATCGAACAGAACGACTCCCACAAGATCCGCCGCTCCAGCATGGAGATCGGTGATTTAGATTCCCGGATTGGCCACCGCTTCTCCTTCAATAAAAGGTACCTCATCGCAATTCTCATCCTCCTTGTCATGATCATAGCCTTCTTCTCCGTTGATTTTGGCCGTCTTTTCCACACCACTTCAAGCATCCGGAATGACTCTCACATTGATCGGATGCGAGAGTCTGAGCTCCACGCTCTGTATCTGCTGAGAAATCAGCAATTAGGGCTCTTAAATTTATGGAATCGAACATTTTCTCACTTGATTCTTGATGCTTCAGTTCCATCATTGAATGTGAATTCTACAGTTGAAAGTCCAAATTCTTCAAATTCATCCTTGAATTCTGCTTCGAATTCAAATTCAACAATTAAAGGCAGCGGTTTTTCTTCGTTGCTGTCAATTTCTTTCGATGATTTCAGATCTGCATTGCTTGAGCAGATCAAGCTTAATAAAGAGATTCAAGAATCTCTATTATCCTCTCACAGAGTCGGAAATGAATCAGGTCCAGTAGATGACAATGCAGATACCAAATTTGTTGGTTTTGGAATTGACACGTGTAGGAAAGTTGATAAGGTGGTGAGGAATAGGACAATTGAGTGGAAACCAAAACCAAATCGATATCTGTTTGCTATATGTGTTTCTGGTCAGATGTCTAACCATTTGATCTGCTTGGAGAAACATATGTTCTTTGCTGCCCTATTAGATCGAGTTCTGATTTTCCCAAGCCCAAAGTTTGATTACCAATATGATCGAGTAATTGACATTAATCACATAAATGAGTGCTTTGGAAGGAAAGTTGTCATCTCATTTGATGAGTTCTCTGAAATAAAGAAGAATCGGCTTCACATAGATAGATTTATCTGTTATGTCTCAAAACCTCCTTGTTATGTGGATGAAGAACATATTAAGAAGCTGAAGTCATTGGGGCTTTCAATGGGTAAGATTGAAGCAGCATGGCCCAAGGATGTCAAGGTAGATGAACAAAAGAAGAGAGTGGTGGCAGATATTTTGCCAAAATTTTCTTCTGATGATGAAGTACTTGCAATTGGGGATATGTTTTATGCTAATGTGGAGGAAGAGTGGGCAATGCAGCCCGGTGGTCCACTTGCTCACAAATGCAAAATTCTCATCCAACCAAGTCGGCTAATTGTCCTTACAGCTCAGCGGTTTGTACAGACCTTCTTGGGAGGGAACTTCATTGCTTTGCACTTCCGCCGACATGGTTTTCTAAAGTTTTGGTACGTTTCCTGTTTCTTTGTTCATTCTCTACTTTCAATATTTCTTTAAAGTATTACAGTGCATGTGTTATAGCAATTGTGATATGCTTAGTAGTTAAAATATCAGAATATGCCCCTGTGCTGTAGAAAGGGCTGGCAGTTATTTACTGCTTAATAGATGCTTGAATTGTTCAGCACTGGCATTGGCCTGAATTTCATTGCAGTGATTGCAATATTCAGCATGGGATTGATTTTACAATCCAGTCTCTTCAATCTGTTTTGGAGTCTTCTCACTCTCCATGTGACATGCATGTATTTATGTACATATAAAGATACAGAGGCATGGTCAGGTGCACTTCTTCATTTGGCTTCATTTGGGTCCCCTAATTATGAAATATATTAATTGCACTGAAACCAAAAAAAGAAAAGTTATTGCTATATTAAATAGCTACATAATTATAAAATAAGATGAAAAAACTGTAATGGATATCATTTTCTAGATCCAGGATGGAAACCCTTGGTCTCATAGAAAATAGCTAGCAAAGCAAGAAGAAAAACTTCCGTTAGGGGGTCATCTAACCCTAATCAAATCAGTGTTATCGAACCTCCCTATCTATTATTTATCCATCTTCGAAATGCCGTTAGGGATTGAATGGAAAATTGTGCAGTTTTTTTTTTTTTTGAAAGATAAAAAAAACATCTGCTAGGAAGTTCTTATGGGGCTACAAGGAGACAAAAAGGAAGATTCATTTGGTCAAATGGGAGGAAGTGATTAAGCGTAAATCAAAGGGAGGGCTAGGCATTGTCCCTATCCGGGTGAGAAACCACGCTCTTCTTTGCAAATGGTGCTAGCGATTTGGGAGGGATAGGGATGCCCTGTGGACAAGGGTATTGACTGCCAGATATGGTTTGGAGAATAGGTGGGGGTGGGCCTTAATAGAAAATGTTGAAAAGTTTTGTTCGCCATTAGTAAAAGCTTGGTGGAGGATAAGTCAAAGAGAATCTGCAATCGGAAGGTTGTTCAAAGACAACATTAGATCACTAGTTGGGAAAGGAGATAGAAAGGAAAAAAAGGTAAGTGAATCCTGGTTGGTTTTGGAAACTGAGACAAAAGAGCCGTGAGAGGAGAGAAAAACAATAGCTAGAGGCTGAGGGGTGAGAGACGTGAAGCCGTGTGCAGCAAGCCGAGGGAAGTGATAGAGAAAGGAGAAAAAGAGAGAGAAGAGGAGGCTATGAAGAGTGAGATCTGATCCAAGAAAGAGATTTGATCTGCCGTGAGAAAAGCAGAGATCTAAAACAGAGAGAGATCCGGCATAGACCTATCAGATTTGGCCATTCCTTCGACAAACCCAGGACAAGTTCGATTTCGGGTCTTATCAAAAATTGTTATTTTCACCTTTATATTGTAATACCTCAGATTTTGGGCATAGGCCTGAGAAGATTGTACTCTCTGATTTTATATAGTGAATATACTCGGATTTACCCCGTGGTTTTTCCCTCTACATTGGAGGGTTTTCCACGTAAATCTTGGTGTGATTTGTGTGGCTTGATTCTCGATATTTTGTCCAATAATTTTCTCCATTATTATTTGTGATTAATTGGCTTCACGAAATTCCAAATATTAATTTCGGGCCGGGGTTAATTTATTGTGGGCCCTAACATCATTGCATCTCTATCTGACACCCTAGTTTTGATGCAATGATTAGAGATTACTATTTGGAGTCTGTAGGAAGAGTGAGGTGGTCTATAGGCTTTAGGAGGTCCTTGAGGAATTTTGAACAAGATGAGTACAATAACTTGAGAGTTTTTTTTGTCAAAGGCTCACATTTACGATGAAGAGAAGGATCAGAGAATTTGGGTGGGTGACCCATATGGGGAGTTTTCGGTAGAGGGAGTTCAAAAGGTGGTGTATACTTTCGATTCTGGATCTAAACTTCCGCACTTGTTGGTTTGGAACAACAGGGTCCCCCATGGGTTCGGATCTTTTCTTGGGCAGCAATTAAGGATAAGATTTTGGCTCACGGATTTTTTTTAACAAGAAACGTAATCCTAGGGGCTGACTTGAGTTGCACTTTCTGTGGGTTAGAGGAGAAAACAGGTGTCATTTCTCATGAAAATTATGGGAGTACTTCATAGGGCTAATGGGTTGTGAGTGGGTTCTTAATGGTAACTTAGACAGGGTGATGGAGTGGAGGCTGATCCTTTTAGGGTAAAAGGGGGTAGCTTGTGGTGTTATTCCAGCTGTTGTCTTTTGGTCGGTCTGGAAGGAAAGGCATAAGAGGGTTTTGAAGATAGGATGTCAGAGATTGGGGAGGTAGTAGAGGCAGCAAAGTGGAGCTTGTGTCGTTGGTTGTCTTTGTGCAAGGAGTTTGCTTGGTTGTTAGTTTCGGACTTTTACTTATCTTGAGAGGGTATCATGATGGGTGGCAGGGGAACTAGGAGAGTAGCTAAGGAACATTGGGTGTGTCCTCAACTTCGCTTTTCTAAGGTCAATGTGGACGGGGCATCTAGGGGTAAACCGGGGCCGACAAGCATAGGAGGGGTAGTGCATAATGATAACGGTGAGATCATCTTGGCTTTCTTTGAACCGGTTGGGAATAAGGAATCTAATGAGGCGGAAATACGAGGGATCAAGAGGACACTTCAGCTTTGGCTAACTCATGGGGAGGGTAACCAATTGTAGAAAGGGACTCTAAGAATGCCCTGTCCTGGGCAAGTGATAGAAAAAAAAAAAATCCATCTTGGAGGTTAGTGCATGTTGTTAGGGACATTCGGAGATTGTATAAAGACCAGAACAGTGTTCAGTCACATTAGAAGGTCAGCTAATCAAGCACAATTTAATTAATTCTCAAGTCAAAATGGAATTCAGAAAATAAATTCTTGCATCAATGGAAACTTAAATAACAAACAAACACCTGATGGATACCACAAACCAGTCTCCAACTTTATGTAACCAAGAACAAGTCAACACAACATTGAATAAAATAAAAAAATACAAAATACATGTATGAAATCTATGGGCAGATCTGTTAAATGCCCGAGCAAATGGAGGAAATATTTAATGTTTCACAGCACTAGAGCTTCCACACCTCACTTCCAAGATGTAAATCCTTAACTGTTTGTCAATTTCATTAATCCAAGATTAAATCCATTTACTATCTTAAAACCTTAGCCATCTTAATTTCAGTAAAACCAAAATAGTAAACTGCCCCAATTGCTAAATAAATGCCAAATAATTATAAAATAAAATCATAACTTGAAAGGATGTGCTACCTTCGTTTGCATTGGTGGGTCTATTCCCAGCCCCATGTGGGTTAATGTGAGTCTGCATCTATGACTCCCTCATTTCTTTATGGTGGACCGCCAAAAAAATCCATGACAATATGTTGAAGGGGATAGATCAATGAGCCAGCTGATTTGGTTGCAGAACAGGGATTTCTCATGCACAGATGTTTGTGTCTCAGAATCATCCCTTTTTGAGATGACTCTCTGGTGCTTCACCTCTCAGAGTTTCTCTAATATGCAAATATGCAGTATAACGAATGATTTACCCTATTCATAGTACTGATAAAAAGTCCATAAATATTAAGAATTTCCTATAACTTTAATCTGTTGCATAAGATATTTAATTCTTAATTTGTTAGTGAACCCAACTATCTGTCTTCTCTTTTGTAATTGTCATCTTTAAGAGAAATCCATCTAGTGACATTGAGAGTGTTGTTTCCTCTTTTTTGATGGCAGAGTTTCTCATTGTTAATTTTGTTTATCCTCAGCAATGCGAAAAAGGAGAGTTGTTTTTTCCCTGTTCCTCAAGCAGCACAGTGCATTCTTCAGGCAGTGGAAAAGGCAAATGCGCCCTTAATTTATCTATCTACTGATGCAGCTGAAAGTGAAACTAATCTCCTGCAGTCAATGACAATGCTAAATGGAAAGACAGTTCCTTTAGTCAAAAGACCAAGTCACACCTCCGTAGAAAAATGGGATGCATTGCTGTACAGAAACCACCTTGGTGGTGATGATCAGGTGAGCTTTTCTGCTTTTCCTTTGTCTTTAGACGGCAACAAACCACCTTGGTTCAGGTCAAGTTGACTATAGGTAATGATAGGTTTTCTCCTTGCCCAACCACCAACCGAAATTTTTAGTTTGCTGACCTGATCCAGATTTCTGAGAAAAAAATAGAAAAAATTGGAAAAATAATGAGATGAAAACATTAATTTTTAATAAAAAAATGAAAGATAAAGGGGATTACCCTTTCATATGTGGTTATTAGGGTATGGAAAAAGGAGGCAATGGGCTAAGATTTTTTTGAACATGGGTTAGGTACATGGCTAAAACCAATGGGTAAAAAAAACGAGCTTAAATAGTGTTTTCAATTTGATCAGGTCAGGTTCGAATCCGAGACTCCTCAACCCAACCTAATGTGGGAGTTGAGTCAATTTTAATTTTTTTTCAAGATATACATGATCTGATCCCAGATTTTTCAGGCTAGGTCAGATCCATTGGTTGGGTTAGGAATTCCCACCCCTAAGAAAAAATTGGTTTTAAGTCACTTCAATGATCAGTGAAATGTAAACACATAGATACCAATATATGCGCTAATTGGTCAAATTCAAACCAATATGCATTTTATGTATCATCTCTAATAACATGGATACTGGTAAAAATCATAAATTCTGGGGTCAACTTTTATTGAGAACTTAACTTCAAGTACTGAAAGAAAGAAAGGAAAGTTATCTGATTTTAGGTTGGCGCTGTGGAGGAAAGTTATCTGAATATGGGGAGCTATTCTTTCTTTATTTTTCTTCTTCCTTTTTTTCTCGGCGAGGAAGGAGCTCTGGTTTTGTTACCAGACTGGCATGGAGAGCAACTTGTCGGTGTCTATTTTGCATCAGAAATTCTAAACATATGGCAATTACCTCCAATGGGGGATTATCAATGTCTGCATATAAGACATTTTTTACTCTGTTACAGAGTTCTCAATTGGCCAACCAAGAAAAAAGCTCTTTGCATTATTTGAAGTGATCTTGCACTAGTATCATAGTGGATCCATCAAAGAATCATATTTTTTCATACAACAATGGCATTCTTTCCAATGTTAGCTTTCACAACACCTATGACTGGCTTTGAAATTGAACGTTTTCAATTCATCTTCATCACTAAGCACTAAAATAGCATTGCCACATTGGAAAATTGAATGTGGGGATAATTGATAGGTTATAGCTGCACACTCGAAAGACTTTGAGCACCCCAAGTGGTTATGTGACTTCAGATTTTGAAGGAGCTTGCTCATATCCTCTACCACAAGTAAAGAGAAATGGTGATAGGGGGCCCCTTTGTCACAAAATTCTTAGACTTTTAAAGTTACCATTGGACCTTTGTAAATGGTCAAGAAAGGTGGGGCCAATATACACATCAAAATTTAATAATAGAAGGGTGGCTGGTTCAAAATATCTGTTTGAGTGGAAGATGTAAGAGTTTGTGGGTCTCACATGTTCCATGTGGCATACTTGCGAAATCCAGTTATCATGAAAATAGCAATTGGTTGTTTAGACTTTAGAGAGAAGTTTGGGAAGTCCCAATTTTGGAAAGAAATCACCTTCTTTATCTCCTGTTCTTTTTCTTCTCTCTTGCCTTTCCTTATAAAGGGGGAAAGCTCTCACATTTAAGTATCATCAGGAAAAGAGAATATGCCAGTATCATCAAGAAAATATATACATATATCCCCTAATTTGACAAAATATATGAACAGGTCCTTTAAGTTTGGCAAAAATATACATAGAGATACCATGTAGTTTTAACTAACCGAAAGGACTTGTGATGCTTGTTCATTGCATGTTGATGCTTGTTCATTGCATGTTTTGATTTACAATGAAGATTGCATCCAAATCATGTCAACTTTTTACTAGTGCTTCCCTTGATATATGGTCTACTATTTGCTTGCCATCATCTTGTGTACTAAAAATGAGGTTAATTATTTCTATGAAATGATCACCCGCACACTGGCATGTGTATTACCCACATGCCTAGGCATGTGATCCGCCAATCGGGGTGGTTATGGGTTCTTTGGAAAAGCATGTTCTTTGAATGCGGGCCCATCAAAAACTACTTTGATTGAATCAATTGTGTTGTTTTTAAGCTATCCAAAATTTGATTTAAAGTAAATTGTTTTTTTAATCATTAAATTTTGCGGTCTTAAAAAAACATGGGCCTCATACTCAAACGAAAACCTCTCGAATGACCCATCACCACCCCATTTAGTGAACCTCAGGTGGGTGGGGGCAATACAATGCACATCAGTGTGTGGGTGATCATCCTTTATTATCCTTTGGCTCATCTGTTTATTCAATGGCTATGAAGGTCGAATTGAGTGCTGAATTCAGGTCTTTCTAAGTGAAATTCTTTTAGAACTTCCATGACATCACTGCGATGTCTGCACATCTAATATGAAAGTGAGGGGAGAACCATGTAGCCTTTTTTTTTTTAAATTCTTGTCTGTTTTGGTTATCTGCTCCTATGCTTTTTCTCCATTTGCAAACCATCTTATCGACCTGTTATTCAAGTTCTCTTCAGAGCAAAGATAATCCACTTTTATTCTGAATGGATCCGAGACTTGTCTGACTACTGCTTGATTTCATAATCATCTGAACATCAATCACAAACCATGCATGTTCCAAAACTAGATTTCTGAGAACCAAACATTGCTAGTTCCGGAAGTAGTTGTATAGAATAAAAACAAAAATGGCATAGTTGATTCATTCAATCCACTATGAATTCAATGAGATATTCACCGAGTTTCCAACTCAAAATTAGAGGCTGGAACTAGTTTGTCAGTTGGACTCCATTTTTTTTGTACAAGAACGTGCATTTATGCAGATATGTTGGACAAAGATGCTTACATTATACCTTCTTTTCTTTTTGAAGGTTGAAGCTATGCTCGACAAAACAATCTCTGCCATGTCAAATGTGTTTATAGGAGCATCAGGTTCAACATTCACTGAGGACATATTCAGGCTTCGGAGGGGCTGGGGATCAGCATCTGTTTGTGATGAGTATCTATGTCATGGTGAGCAACCCAATTTCATAGCAGATTCTGAATGAATAGAGCAATCACAAATATGATTATTTGGCCCTGATTTTGCTAAAGAACTTCTGTAGCAGCTTGCCAGTAATATTTCTAAGTGGTGTATAGTAGCATTGTTTTGATTAATTTTCTTAAATTCTTTTTTTAGAATGATCAATTCTCTTTGATCGTGTCATTCAGTTTTAATCATTTTGCTTCAATTGCTTCATGATTTTGCATTTCCATGTGTGTTAGTTTGCAGCTGGTGCTGCCCTCACTGAAGAAATCTCAATCGAGTTATTCATATGTGATAGTCTGAGATGGGACCCTACATATGGACAAACATATGATTTGCAGGCCAGCAAATTTAGGCTTAGATTCGTCCCATTGGAAAAAGTTAGGGCATTATCTAATCCGATATGCATTGTTTAGATAAATAAGCCATGAACATCACTTTGCAGTCATGGTTGAGACTCGCCCCTCTTTGAAGCTAATTAAGTCTTGGTCATAGGATCCAATATTCAAACTAAATTTATGATGAGCTGATATTTGTGGTACCTGGTGCACAAACTACTCTCTTGTTGGCTGGTCGATCCCACTAACATGCCAGTGGTCTTTACATCAGGACAGCCATCAAGTAAGTGTCAAATGTACAATACAACAATCATTCTTCCCATAGCACACGTACTAGTTACTAGGTACACTGCGACTAAGGCTGTCGATGGGGTTTTGAATCTCACAAAGTCACAAGATTTGATAAAAAAATGGGTCTGGACTCTGGATGCATTTCCACATTTTGGTCTGGTGTGTTTTTTTCGTTACCCATTTGTTAAATGAACCAGACTTGGGTAGTGCGCTATTCAAACCTGATATCCTAAGAATCCAACACGGTTTTGCAATACATGTAAACTATTTTAGCTATTCACAAGATGGCCGCCTCCCTCCTTTTTGAAGCCCTAGATTTATGAGGATTTCATCATCCTCGTATCTCTAATCTGCAAACCCCACAACTCTCTCTAGCGGGTATGCACTTCAATGCCCATGCCAACAGTGTCTTTGAGAGAAGTTTCGGTAGGTGGATAAAAATCCACTTAGAACTGATGGGTCCCCACTTGCTACATGTAAAAAATAAAAAGAATTTTTGTTTATTTAAGAAAGTGAAAAGTATCTTTACTCTAATACTTTCTGCTCCATATCAAAGTTTTGCACTGGTCAAACATGTATGGTCACATCCTTTTACACAATGCAATCCAACTGTCATCATCACTTCAATCACAGTGAAATTCAAGATGTGCGAATTGACTAAATTACACAAGTCTGCATTTTCAATTCCAATTTTCAAAATGGCTGCTGATCAGGCCCCAATCTAAGTTTTCCATCATATTTGCTTGGTGGTCTTTCTCATTGACTTGTTCTTGCCCTGAAAGTTTACGCTACACTGAGACATCTGATTGGTTGCTCTGTCCATTCATCCCAACTAGCATTGGCTCAGCAATTCCTGTTTCACAAATCCCAGGGCACAACTGGCAGAAAATGTCATTTTTCATGAAACAAGAAATGACTTTACTTGATCAAGTACAATGGTAACAGAGATGCATGTATTGAAAATTTGAGATCGATGAGTCAGTGGAGTAACATTAAACTAAAATCGAGTGATTGCATTAGAAGAACCTTAAATATAATCTCAATAGATGAAAAGATGGATGAATGGCATTAAAGATTGTTTAACGCATAGAGGACTAAAAGCATCCCTAATATGGGAAATTAAAAGTTACATGACGAAGGTTTCAGGAGAAGAGCAGAGATTTTTGAAATCTTGGATTGACAGAGCATGTAGATTATTATAAAGTGGAATCGAACATGATTTTCTATAGTGTAGTGGGAAGATAGAAGTGGCCTCTGCAAAGATGGAAATATGGTTTATGGTCCTTTCAATGAAAGCTCTGTTTACTTTTCTTTTCTTTTCTTTTTTTCATTTTTCATTATAGAAAAATTAATCATATTTAATTGTGGAAAGAAAGAATTGCGTTCATTATTTGTCATTTTAGAGAAAGATATCTCTGTCGATATTCTTAATGAATCAAAGTTCATTTCATAAAAATTCTTTGGTGAAATAGTATATTCTTTTTTATAGTGTAGAACTTATCCTACCATGGACTTGTCTCATTTTCGGATAAATTAGATGGGAAGGCACTTTCAGAGATAAGCTGAACATAATGTCTACTGCCTCTTATATATTTAATTACAAATTAGATTTAATTCAATCCCATGCCACATCTAATTTCATGATCATTGCTTAATAAAGATATTTTTTTCTTATAAAAATGGGCTGATATTAAAAGCCAGAGACTGATTTTAGAGAGAGATATTAAGGAGGGACAGAAAATATAATTTCTGATAAATTCAAATGAAATCAAATTTTAAATATATAGAATGAAAATCTAAATGATCATGATAATAAAAAAAAAATACTGAGGCACACATGTCCAACCAAAGCCAGACTGCATAAACATATATATCACTTACCGACGTCAAAATGTCAAATTAATGTCAACTTGCTTCTCTTTTAAACTTTTAATCAAGTGAAAACTAAGATAACTTAATGGTCAATCGTTCAAATTAATGTCAGCTTTCATGTTTTCCAGTATTAATTAAATTAAGCCACTAGCAAATTATCATATTGGTACTGGAATGGTTTGGAATTTCCTAGTCTGAACTCTGACCGTCAACCATCGAATGTCGTCGGATGGATTGGTACCCTTATTTTTTCCTTAAGCATACATTTAATGGTCAAAGCAAATATGAATTCTCACTTCTCTTCATACTCTTCAATATTTCATTATACAGATAAGCCTCAGAAGAATTCATTGTTAAAAAAATTATTCCTTAAGCTATTAGAATATATGTGGCAGTTGATAAGTGAGTTTGAAGGTGCTAACGATAGGATAAGATCTATTATAAAGTTTGTCACTATAGTACCCCGCCCCGAGGGAGCCAGTGCCTAGAGAGCCAGGCATCTCACTAAGGAGAGAAATTGGCAGGGTGGCGCTAGGTGCACTAGGAAGTCCCACATCGAGCAATGTATTCTTTGAGTATAAAAGCTTGCAGTCCTCCTTCATCTAGTACAAAAAAAATTTTGGTATCTTCTTGAGTGGGACCTCCAGAAATAAAGCAGTGTGGACTTAAGTACAAATTTAAAGCAGACAATATTGTGTTGAGTAAACTGAGGAGTTATAATCACTTTGATAATTCATTGATTAATTACAACTTAGAGAACACACACATACCAATTGCTCATAATTAGCAAAATTTCAAAATGGTACTTACTACATATTAGAAAAGTTATGGCCTTTTCAAAAGTTTCTTTCTCCTTATAAAGATTTATAAATTAAAGAATTTAACTTACTGAAAGGGGTTGAAGTGATGGTGAGAAAGTGAGAGTCAATTTCGATATGTTTTGAAGATTAGTCAAGTAATTTAAGAGGCCCGGACACATTGGTCATAAAAAAATAAAGACTTAGTAATCAAATTTAGGAATTTAATTTTTAGTTATATACTTACATTTTGTTAAGATCATTGTAAAGTTGAGTATTTAATGGTTTAAAAGATATTTTTTGTGTTGAACTATGTTCATCTTGATGATAATTTATATTTGTTTTCCTCTTGTTCTATATTCTTGTAAGTTGTCTTGCTATTATGGAATTTTGTATTTTTCTACCTATATTATTCTTTTCTTCTTTCTTTGTTACATGCTCTACCTTACCATTATTGCACACACAACACAGTCATTTATTCCCTTAAAAGGTTCCTAAGACAAAATCAAAGACACAGATACATCAAACCCCCCTCTTCACTCCGTTGTCTTTATATTTCTTCTTTCTTTCTATTTCATCTGTCAGCAATGTAGCAACCTCACATTGCATTCTCTATGCATCCATATTATTATATATGTTAGTGCTTCATGTTTTGCTAACCTTAACTTAAAAAAAAATGATAATATATATTTCATATCAACATTAATCAATTAAATTTTTATTCTATTAAAATTAAAATGTTATTTTTAAAAGATTTTCTTCTATGCATAATTGAATTGTATATCGTAGGCAAACATTTTTATATACGACTCACATGAATTTTGTATAACAAATCAGAAAGCTCTGTTTTTGAGCTTCATATGATAAATTTGATTGACCCACCCACTATATTAATTGAATAAATTTACCCATATTCCTAGAAATAAAAAAAATAAAAAAATGGGTTTTTAATCTTTAAAAATTATAAATTCAACAATTTTTTTAATGAGGTCCATGTTTAATAATAGAATAAATATTTTTATGCTATCATCCTAATAATAAGAATGACAACAAATGGTGATATTTGAGATAAATAGATCCTATTGATAAAAAATCAAACTATTTATCAAATTTCTTAACATATTTATATCTATATCACATCTAAGATTTTGTTAAAATATTAAACTTCGTGTTAAATAGATCAAAGAAGAGAATTGTGATGAACTTGTAAATTTTTTAATCAAGTTTTATTCATTTGATCATCTAATAATGGATTAAATAATTTCATACAAATTGATATATAAATTTGTATAAAATAATAAATAAATATATTTTTTAGTATGACCATTAGAATTAAAACTAAAATTAAAATAAGAGTGGCCACAAAACATTTTGATGAACTCGTACGTGTGGGACACGTTACTCGGTTGGGTGATCTGTATCGTTATCTTGTGTTAAGACTTGAGATTGTGGAGTAGAGAACCTCTTAGCTCAGCAGATGTAAACATATAATAGTTGTGAATTGGGATTAACCCACCTACTCTGTGGGACCCACCGGTCAAACGTTTGGATGACAGAACCATGGCCGACCACCGGTCAGACGGCGAAACCGGACAATTTTCTTCTCATCAACTAAAGACAGGCCAACAACACACGTGTCAGCTCAAAGAGGGGACTTCTGATTCTCTTAATCTTCTGCTTTATTAAGGAATTATTATTATTTGTTGAAGAAGGTCAAGTGGGAGACGTAACGTAAACATGCTGAGTGGTGTCTGTCTGTAGTATTTTGTCCTACAAATATGGAAAAAGAAAATAGAACATCGTGCATTAGTTAGTTGAACAAATAAATAAAGTTTTATAGAACGCTGATGATGGTCGTCACGATGATTATAAATTTATAAAACCATTGGAAATTCTGTTAAAATTAAATTATATATGCAATATTTAAAAGTCATAGTTTATATAAGGGGTATAAATCTCAGTATCAACCGATATTTGAATATCGGTCAATATATTGAATGATAAATTTATTTCTCTTATTTTTTTAGTTTTTTTAAAAAAGCTATCAATATCAATCAGAATCGGTAATATATATCGGTGATATATATCGGATTTCGACTATTACTGTAAATATCAGCCGATACATATCATATTTATCACGATATACACTCCTAATTTATATAAATAATAATAATAATTAGATTTTTAATTAACAACCACTCAATAAAAACTACATTGGAGTGAAACTGTCATGTAGCCGTAATTTAAATGAAAAGATAATCTCTATAGATAGTGAATTTATTAGTAGAAGTCCGTGGTTTTTTCACACGTAAATTTAAAAAAAATAAAAATAAAGATATCGATCTCTTGAACATTGATGCTAGACATATTTTAATAAATTATTAAACATATTTAATTAAATAATTTCTCTCAACAGTGAATACTTTGAATTTCTCTTTTCGTATTCCATTGACATCTACACCCCCCACCACCGACGTGGAAAGTGAAAAACCAATCTCTTAGGCTTGTTTTTCGGCCGAGATCCACGTCTCAAACGAGATTTCTGAAGTCCCCTTCTGAGAATGGTCACATGGCTGCAGTCTTTTTCTCAACAACTTATTCATTTCATCATCATCCATAATCCATCCCCCTTTCTTTCTTTCTTTGAAACCTCTCTATTCTTCTTCCCTTCAATGAATTTCTACAACTTTGGTCTTCCAATCCACCTATATAATCAACTCACAAACCTCAGCTCTTCTCCTTAACAAAAGTTTTATCTATTCATTTGAGATAGAATAGAGATCCTCCCTGCTCACAAGAGTTTCTTGGCCTTTCTCAGATTTCAGATTCCATTGTCTGGAGAAAAAAAGGGTGTGAATCCTTTCTGGGTTCTTTGTTGGTTTGTTTGAAATTTCTTCTTTTTTGGTTTCTTCTCAGATCTCGATTTCTGATAGAGAAAGTAGAAAAAAAGAAAGGGAGTTCTTCTATGTGTTTTGCATATATGGTAGGAATTTTGAGAGTGTGAGAGATCGAGGGAAGGATAATCTTACCTCAGTTCTGCTGTGATTCTGATTGCAGCTTGAGAAAGTGAAAACCCCCTTATGGGTTTTGCTCTCAGTGCTTGAGGAAGTTCAAATCCTCTGGTTTTGCTCATACAGCTGGAATTGGATTTTTCACATCCTTATTTGAGTGTGTGTGTGTGTGTGAGAGAGAGAGAGAGAGAAGAAGAAGAAGAAGCAATGGGTGGTGGTTCCAATCTTGACTACTCCTTCAAGGAGTCTGGTGCCATATCCATGAGTGGTAAGTTCATGTTTGCAGCAATCATACTTCTCTTCTTGACTATCATCTTCATCGTCTTCCTCCATCTATATGCCAAATGGTTCTGGCGCCGTAATGCTGCAGCAGCCCATACACAGAACCAGAGCCGTCGCCGATTGGTCTTTGGCACCAATGATGACTCTGTTCTTTCTCCACGTCGGGGCCTTGAACCTTCAGTCATCCGGTCTCTTCCTGTTGTTGTATTCCATCCTAGTGAATTCAAGGATGGATTAGAATGTGCCGTCTGCCTTTGTGAACTATCCGATGGTGAGAAAGCCCGCCTCCTCCCCAAATGCAATCATGGATTCCATTTGGATTGCATTGACATGTGGTTCCACTCGCATTCAACCTGCCCGCTTTGCAGGAATCTGGTAGCATTGGAATCTTCAGTCCCTGAATTGGGAGGGCAGGAAATTCGGACTCCTGAGGCCAATCCAGCAGATGGACATTCAACTGATTCACCGCATTTTCCGACAAACATCTTATTTTGGGGTAACCAAGATCAGGTCAGCACCGGTGGATCTGTGCCTGTTGAAGAGGATACTTCTTCATCTGCTTCAGCTAAAATGGAGGGAAATGGAACCTTAGTCATTGACATACCAAGGCAGTTGACTGAGAGCTCTCATTCACCATCATCCTCGTCTGTGCGATTTCAAGAAGGCGAACTGAAGTCTCCACTGGCATCAACGCGTTTGAGGTCACTGAAGAGGCTTCTGAGCAGGGACACAAGGACCATTCCATGCAGTCCCAGTGGTGCTGATGTTGAGCAGGGGGGAAGTGTGTTCTGTATAAAGGCATCATTAGATTCATGAAGATCTTTTAAAAATGGACACTGATACTGGTACGATTTAATCAAAGTGATTATCATTCACATTCACGTTGGAACTTGGAAGTGATTCAAATTTGGCAATTGGGTCGAGTTTTGAGGTATTTGGTTTCCTCCGAGTGTGTTGTATTTGCATAATCATCCGAGTTCCTCCAAGCTCCCAATATGTCATTGCATCTTCTACTGTCATATTTAGTTTTCTTTGATTCTATTGTATGATCGGTCACTCTCATGCTATACTTCTGTAGTTCTGTTGCAGTTACTAAGTGTACAGGAAGAAGCTGTCTTCTATACTGAAAATGAAAAGCTGTTTCTCTTTCTTGAATGTTGATTCCAGTGGCTACTACTTAATTTCAACTGCTAAACTCCCAGAGGGGAATTTATTATTCATTTAGTTTCTTCATGACATAGTTTTTTTATCCCAAATGCATTTAGTTGAGAGGCTGTAGATTGAAAACGTACAGAGGAGATAAAAGGACAGGTTAGGTAGTGGAGTGACCAACAGTATAATTTAATTTATGATAGACTTAAATAGGAAAGTAAAACCCGTAAAATCGACTCTAGACAGAGGAGATTGTGGCTGCTGCTCGATAACTTGTTTTACAGAGATTTCATGTTGGGTTCCTTCTCTTTAAGTTCACAATGTGTATCTGTTGGCCATATCTCTGTTCACTGCAAATTTGCTTCTGGACCAAATGTTTTCTAAATTTCACTGTTCATTTTAGAAATTGGGTTTTATTTTCTTCTTTTTTTCTTTTGTGAAACTGATGTTTTTTTTTCTTTCCTTTTTCATTCCTCTAGTCATCAAAGTCTCAATTTCATCTCAACTCATTTTTCACGTTTTTAAATGAAAAAGTGTACATCAGAAAACACAAAACTCTTGAGTTTAATTCTCACTCTATTCCAAAAGAGCATTCCCTTTTAATTATTCGCACATGTCCCTTCAATTAATCGACTACTCTAAAAGCCTTAGACACCTTGATCATTGAAGAAAAAGATTTACATCAAATTTGTCATATATATGGCGGTTAGTACTTCATAATTAAGAAGTAACAGGTGCAGAGCTTGAGGATTGTATTGGTTTTTCTTATTCTACCATTTTGAATCTTCTGCAGCAAAGCAAAAGATCATTCTCTTTTTTGCAGATATAAGTGCGTCATATACCTTTCATTGTCTTCACTGTTAAGAGTTTCTCGTGGGATTGAATTGTCTTGCAATTATGTGGAAACTAGCATTAGCATTCTCTTTTTGTTCCTCTCTCCTGATAATATGTTCATGTATCCAAGTCTCAAGCAGTTCGAAGATTTTTGCAGTAAAACACAACTTAATCTTTGTTAGGTATAAAATCAACATTAGCTGAGTACTATTTTATAGATGGGCACCCTTGGTTTTAAAATTTACCATTCATTCAAGAGCTTAAAAAGGCTTTGATAAAAAATCATAAAGAACTTGATCACCTGACTTGTATCAAAATGAAGGAAGCTTGGGATCGGTGCTGGAAACGGTCGGTTGAATACTTTTAGCAGCCTGCTCAGATGCATGGAACTTAAGTACCTTTTGAAAACTTCACACTGGTAACTCAAGTTACTGGTACTTTGGCTCAGTTCGAGTCATGTAATCATTCAATGGTTATGGCTTGCAAGGGACTACGAGCATTTAAAATTTTATCCAATACCTTTGTACACAGAGAGAAGTGAGAATTTGGGGTTTGTTGTACATTTTGAAAAATAGTTATGTTTAATTAAAATTTATTATTAACATCAATTCTTTTTTCAAAAGAAGGGACTTTTTCCAATTCCAAAGGGGCGCTTAGCTGAATAGGATCCTAATAAAACCATACAATATATTAAAAGAGATTTTTAAAGACAAAATGTTTTGGATGTGTTTGCTTGGGGGGAAGGAGGGAGAGATTGCTTCATTCCAGTCAAGTTGGAGAAGAGACGGTCGAAAATTTTATTTTATTTATTTTAAACTTAGGATATATTGTTATAATTGAGAAGAGGCTTATCTATCATATGTTATAATGACGGTCAAATTCATATTTCTTACATATAAATAGAATGACAATATGGCATTCATAATTAAATTTGGTAGTTTTTTTTACAGAACAATTGTTTATATAATGTCATATTATTATTCAAATTCACAACTTCTATATTTACAGCAATAGACACTCACTAATTATTAATACTATACTCAGTTAGTAAACAATTATTTGTGTATAAGCATAATCAAACTCATATAATGAATTTTGATTTATATATCGTACTCCAATGAGGGTTATCCCTCTGTTGGCTCAAGAGGAAGATCTTAGATTCAAATTTATGGGAGTCTCAATGAAGAGCTACTTCTCATGAGAATATGTATAGAGTAAGGTCCTACTAAATTACCTAGTGTGTGGATAAGGGGGGAGGGGGGAAGTTCACGTATCCAAGGGACTAATTGGGTGCGATGCGCCGTAAGAAAAAAAAAAAACTTGACCCATTTTTATTTGAGTTAATACTCACGTCATGCTTTGTATAACTTGATTCGTTCGAATATAAACACACTCTTCATTTTTTTTTTTATCTTTATTCAATAATTTTTAGATTTAAATGTTTATCATTATTTTGTTTTAGCATATCTCGTTTCTTAAAACATATTAATATAATTTATATAGAATCAATTATCTATTTAATTACGAACTGTGAATCCATTTAACTCGACCCAAATTATAAATAGCTTAAGATTTAAAAATCCATGTCATAGGTTGCCTGTTCAAAGTGGAAGAATGATAATTCTTCATGACGAACCTCTTCAGAATCATCTGATGAAGGCGAAAATAAAAAGGTAACCATGGCAGAGTTTCCTTTATTTGAGGTTAACTTGTTTGATTTCAAGAAATATATAATTACCAAATAAGATTTCATGAAAAGAATAAGATGGATTCTGGGTTTTGATAAAATGAGCTACTGAAATAACTTTGTATTTTATTTATTTTTAAAGTTTGATTTTGTATATACATGTTTTTCACTCTTTTCACTACCAAACAAGTTGTATATATGAAAAATTTATTAATTAAATGAATGAAATATTTATGAGTTTCTCCACCATCTTTTTTATACTCATGTATATGTTTATCACTTCAAATGCCACCAGTCACTAAGTCATACCTGACACTAATTTTAAATTTTTGTTTCTTTAGTTAAAAATCCAACTATACATATTTAAAGTTGACTTGATGACCTACTGTCATTGAATTTTCAGTTCAAAATTCAATTTTTAGCCATTTGATTATAACAATTAAAGTTACTAAGTGTCTTTGATTTTTTTTGCAAAAATGTATATCAATTTTAACCTTTAAGATTCATTATAGATGAATATTTAAGTGACAGTAGGCCATTGAACCTACTTTCAATATATACAATAATTTTTTTAAATAAAAAATAGAAAAACAATGTCAAATACATTTTTTAATTGAATTTCTTAAGTGTGTATCAGAATAAAAAAATACTTTCACAAATTAGTATATATTTACGCCAGATGAGATCAAGTGAAAAATCATGCGCCTGATCCATGATTCGAGGTGAACTTAGAAGCCTTCAATCGGTTTCTTAGAAGTCCCGATCTAATCCAACCCGACCCGACCCGACCCGACCAATCGGTTTCTTAAGCTGGCCCTACAAAATTTCGAGTCGAGTCGAGCGGGTCGGAACTCGGATATCGAGGTCCGTCTTCTTTCCCAAGAAAAGCATATAAACCATCCTTCGGCTCTCGCCGTTTCACCTTTCTTAGAACTGAAGCTTTTACTCTGCAAACCCCAAATCTCCAAATCTACGAGAATTCAAGCGATCCGATCATGAGTCGAGGAACTGGAGCTGGTTATGATCGCCACATTACCATCTTCTCTCCAGAAGGTCGCCTCTACCAAGTTGGTATGTATTTTTTCCTTCTTCTCTCTTTCTCAGCTTCTTTCCGCTTTTCAAGTATCCCAGATCAATGCAGGCTCGAGGTTTTTCCGAAGAGAACACAGCCTTTGCTTGATTTTATAGGTTTTTCTTTGATTTCTTAGAAAATGACGAATTGATATAGTTCTCTAGGGTTTAGATGAATCGATTAGAGCATATATCCGCAAGCGTGCAGAATATAGTGTATTGGTGCCAAAAAAGATTTTTAACTATTTTCTAGTGTTATCTTTGACTTCTGACGTTACCATGGGAATTGATCTATTTCTCTAGGGCTTAGATGAATCCAATAGAGAGAGACTAAATTTTTCTTGTCGCCAGAAAAGATAAACTTTGTTTGGTTTTTAGTTTTTCCTTTTCTCTTTGATTTATCACTAGGGAATGTAAATGTATCCTTTTCTCTTGTTGTTTTAGATGAGTTCTATAGGTATCATTGACTTTTTTTTTAATCACTTTCATGAAACGCGCAGAATATGCATTTAAGGCAGTGAAGGCGTCTGGGATCACATCAATAGGTGTTCGAGGGAAGGATTCTGTATGTGTTGTTACACAGAAGAAGGTTCCGGTTAGTATTTTGTGACGATGCCGTGACATTTTGCTGTGACGGTTTCCATCTTAAAAGGTTTTTTTTTGGTGGGAGGCTGTCATTGATTCAGCTTCGGCTTTTATCTGACACTGTTTTCATGATGGGTGCAGGATAAGCTTTTGGATCAAACAAGCGTTACACATCTTTTTCCCATAACTAAATACACTGGGTTGCTAGCGACGGGCATGACAGGTTTCTCTTTTATATTTTCCTTTTTTCTTTTTAAACAGTGGATGCCTTTTATGATTTTTGCTACTTATAATTATAGGTGTATGTGTGGATCCAGCATTTATGTGACTGCACAAGGGTAATAGTATGTCAATTGTCTATCTACTTGCAATTTGAATCTAAACCTTCCATCTGATAGATCTTAACTAAATGGCCATATCTTCTGAAGTTAGTACCTTTCATGTGTATATGTTGAATATGGACAGGACCATAGGGCAGCTTTGATTTAGCAATCCTTCATATTTGGAACTGTTTACATTAAACATGCAACCTCTAGGGATTACAAGTGCTGGAGGCTCTTGTCATGCATTTCTATGGGCATCCATTTTTTCCCCTCGGATCATGGTTTATCTCTTTTCGGCCTGCCCAATTTTTGGAGGGTTCATGGACAACTTAGAAGGTGGTATTGCAAATAGATGTGCTAGTATATAGCTATAAATCTCCTAAATAGGTTCTTTTTAGATGATACAATGACTTGAACTCACAATTGGTTGCAACAATGAGCACATATGGAATGTGCTAGAGGCTTATCTTGTTAGTGTCTCCTCATATGGAAATTTGATGGAAACTTGTGTGTGTGTGTGTTGTGCGCGTGTGCGTGTGTGTGTGTCCTCTCTAAGAAATCAAAGTTAGAGAGCGAAGGAAATCAAAATTGATCACCAAACACTAATTTCAATCCAGCCCAATTTTATAGGGGTCCCCGAAAATTGATTAGAGGAACCAATAAAATTTCACTCAACAAAGAAATAATCGAAGTCCCTAAATCCCACCTAGGTCAACAATTCTCACCAGAATAAAATTGACAAAGGCTTCGCCTCAATTTAATTCACACAAAATTAATTATGCTTTAATTAATTGCAATGCCAATCATAAATTCGAAATTAAAATGACATGATCGAAAATTGAAAGCAAGAATTAATTAAAAACAAAATGAATTTGCTGAAATTTATCAAAATAAAACTCACCAAAATTGGAGAGGAACCAATCTCAAAGCTCTAATGTACTTCATCCATATTCATGTCTACAATCAGTGGGCCTGCACTCTTATTTATAATGTGAGTGTGGCCCATAGAAAAAGAAAAGAAAATTACACTGCAAATAAAGAGGAAACCGTCCATGGATGTTGCTTCCACGCTATTTTCCTCAAAGTTCTCTAAAATCCTAAAAGCCAGGATGCTTTTAAAGCCATTGCTCTCACTTCACACGTCTCCAGTCCTATGTTTTTTTCCAAAATCCCCACCTTCAAGGATCACCTACGGCCAATGCTTCCTCCTTCCTTCCTCATTCACATGCCATTCCCCTTTGCTCTTCCACTTTTCTCTCCATTCAACCATCCAATTGTGCCATGCATTTTTACTACATGGTAAATGAAAAGAAAACAAAATTTCTCAATCGTTCCTTGATAATTCTCACACGCTAATTGGCTTTTAGAGACCCTAAGTTTGAGAACTCCATTTTTTTTATGACCGAGGTTTTCAGGCCTCTTAGAGAACTCGACTAATCCACGGGGCATGTACAAGCCTCCCTGCCTACATACATTGGGTAAATTTACGAAGAGTGGCCCTTTGGGGTGAAGTGGGAATCGAACTCAGAATTCCCGCTTCCTGAGGCGGGTTCCTAGCCATCACTCCAACCCCTTTGGGTTGAGGACTCCAAAATTTCTCCAAGCAGTTTTGGCCCTTGCTCTCAATTCCATTTTCATTGAGGCACTATAAAATTTGATCATTCATGCGCCATGCTTCCAAGAATGAGAGGATTCTTTGGCAACTAAAAATTAGGATAATTTGATGACATTGCTTCCATGTAGGTGATGACATGTCAAATTCGTCCAAGTGGATTCCTTGCAGTAAATGGGCCTCTTAAAGTGGGCTTTTAAGGCCACAACGTGCCATAAGAAGCCTAGACCCATAGGACACTCATATGGGCTGTGCAAGTGGGAGCTTTCTTTGGCCCCCTCTTTCCAATATCAATTCTATTGTGTAATTGGAGTAGAAAGCTCACATTGGTCCCACCATTTCTGGTGGGTCTTCATGATTGTGAATGTTACTTGTGACGATGCCCACATCACACTATTACAACGATAAAGGTGAAATCCAATGCTGCTTTTTAGGGCCAACAAGAGTTAATAATTTAATTTGGTGGAGTTGTCAGCAATATAGAAGCTTTGAGGATTTTCTAGAGGCCTTTTGTGGGCAGGTTATTGTGTATTAAGGTGTATGTGTGTAGTAAACATTAAAAGACAAATCTAAGGGCTGCCTCGATGGAAGAAAAGATGAGAGAATGTTTACAATGCTTTGGGCAGATATGTAGAAGAACAAATACATCTTGTGCAAAAATTCAAGGGTTACAAGTAGAAGACACTAGCAGAAAGGGAGGTCATTGTACTCTTATCCCTAGATTATTGACGTGGCAAAAAAAGACATGATAGATTTGGAGTGATGGAAACCATGATTTTTGATGGGGTGGAGTGGAAATTGGAAATATAGAACTCAAAATATGGACCTTAGATGGGAAAAAGACTGATGATGGTGATGGGATGCAAGTAATGTGCACATCAAACTTACAATGTTGAACATTGGAGTAAAAGGGAACAGAAACGATCATTTTTTCCTTGTGAAACTAGGATAGATTTAACACTATTAACCAATATGACAATCAGTTTGATATGGGCATTTTTTCAATTTCATTTTGGATTAGTGACTTGATTTGGTGTATCTTTGATTGTTCTGTCTGTCGTTGGAGGTTCCTTACGTTTACATGTCTGAAGTATGAGCTGTTTGCAACCCAAAAAATGAACAAAAAAAAGAGGCTTGCAGTTATTGTTTTTTTGTTATTGGAGTGCGGTTTGTTGATGTTTTTAACTCTTCTATCATTTCCAGCCGATGCAAGGTCTTTAGTCCAACAGGCTAGGAAAGAAGCAGCAGAATTCCGTTTTAAATGGGGATATGAAATGCCTGTGGATGTATTGGCAAAGTGGTAGGATTGCTTTTCCTCAGTCCCTCTCTCTAACCTTGTATTTTCATGTATTTTCTATTTATTGGAAAAATATTCACATCTTTGGACATTTTTTTTTTCCAAAATCCTGCTATGCATTTGAATGGGTAATGAAGATTTATATTTTCCACATAATTAAAAAAAAAAAGATTTATATTTTTCACCTCTCTCTCTCTCTCTGTGTGTGTGCGTGTGTGTTTGGCTCTAAAGCTCATTTGTTCCAGAGGTTCAGTGTTCTGATGTGGTTTGCCTTGTTGTTTGCTTTGTGGTATTTCTGCAACTAAAAGTTCAATGCCGGCTATTTTTTTAATAATTTATAGAATCATTTTAGTCAACATTCAAAGAATCCAAATATAAATTCCTGTCTCTATCATTTGTATGCATGATATACCACAAAGACTAAAACATGAAGCAGAAGGGGAACTTAAGTATCATATAGTGGGAATTTGTTCAATATTTAATTGGAAAACTGTTGAGTGGAAAAGTAGAAATAAAAAACTGACATAAGATGGATGGGGCATTGGCTTTGATGATGATGATAATAATTTTTTTTTGAAATGGTAACTATTGAGGCATTAAAAGAAAAAGCACCGGGAGTGCACAATAAAGGTGATAATAATGTTATAACAGGAAAACCTTTTAAAATATTCCCATGTCCTTAATAGGAGAAACTTCAACCCAACACAATGGTCCATGTCCTTAGCAGTAGAAATTTTAGCCCAACAGAATGACCTAGGAATTATTTTACCAATTTTGAGAAAACCAGAAAACATAAAAAGAACAAATGGATACAAAACCATAGAATCTATCTTATATGAGTCCTCCACTTTGAAGTTAATGTTGTTAAAAAAAAAATGACGTCTGCTGTTTTAGGTTCTTTTAGGCTAGAGACACTTTCACAACTTGACCCATTAAAAAAAAAACAACTTGACCAATTTTAGCCATTTTTTATTCCTTGTTGCAACTTGGCAAATCATGCATGAAGCAACTGCAAGCCATTATATGTGAACTAGCTTGCTAATGTGTGAAATCTAGCTGACTCAACCAAGATTTGATTCCATACCTTGAAGTACTTCAATCCAACCATTCTTATTTCGTTTTAAAAAAAAAATCTAACCATTCTTATTTGAGAACTCCTGAGTTCCAATTTAGCTCCAGAAGTTAGGCTCTTAAAGGTTCATGGCTCATTTTCAAATAATTTTTGTTTGTTATGTTGTGGGTACGTTACTTTTTGGCTTTTTTTATCATACTTTATTGGTACATCTGGTTGGCCTTTAAAATGATTCAATAACTTCAACAAGTGTTTAATTGAATGCTCTACTAATTCTGTTTATCTTAAATATATGTGCAGGGTAGCAGATAAATCCCAAATCTATACTCAACATGCATACATGAGACCACTTGGAGTAGGTCTGTTGCCGGCCTCCCTACTATTTAACATTCTTCCCCCATCCTCAAATACATAGATTTGTTGAATTCAATATGCTTAAAGAGCTTACGTAGTTCAGTTTTATTGCTGTTCTATTCTCTCTGATACTTCTTCATTTTGAACTATGAAGCTGCAATGGTTTTGAGTATTGATGAAGAGAAGGGCCCCCAACTCTTCAAGTGTGATCCAGCGGGCCATTTTTTTGGTCACAAGGTATTTGAAGAACATTGCTATGACATTTGTCTTTCATATTAAAAGTTTGTCATGTTTATGTTGAAGTAATATTCTTGAAGGTGTGCTATCTCAAAAAAAAAAAAAAATTATCATCTCTAACTATTCTTGAGGGTGTGATTTATCATGTTAAGACCAGTCAAATTCCTCATTCTCCACTCATAAAACGCTTTTCCTATTTTTTAGTCTTTTTTTTTCTCGAATTTCCTCTATTTTTAGATAATAAGAAGATAATGGTGGACCAAATCCTTCCAAAGGACCAAATCTAATATTAAAATCTCTTTTCCTATTTTTTAATACTATTGTTCAAATCTTTTAATTCACCAAGTGAAATCTTAGAATTCTTTCTTTTTAAAAAAAAAATTGTTTTAGCCATTTTTGATGATTTTTTTTTTCTTGCTAAGATGAAAGAAGATTACAACTGCCCAACAAACAAATAGTCAAGATTTATTTGACAGTCACTTCAAATTGTCTCTTTCATATTAAACAAATGTGAGGTAAGAATGGATGCTAGGTTTTGAGAAGAAATCTGTGTACTAGAAGCATTGGAATGGCTTTTTGAGGAGCGTGTAAACAATGAATAAGGATCTTGAGCCTTTGTACTTACGGTTTCTGTGTCTAGATGCATGTGGGTGTAAAGCTAAGGAATCTAAGCCTCTTCCCACTAGAGTGTGTGTTTGCATGTGCATGTCTGTCGCAATTTTTTTTTTTTTTTTAAATCTAAATTTGGACCAGATCACCTAATATATGTTCTTGGGTTGTTTCTTGGAACTAGAATCTGTGGAATCCAATTGATGCAGGACAACTAATAGGGTGACTCTAAATGCCTAATGTGGTCCCTAAAAATTAAAAGGGATGAAAATAATGTACCATAAAACTAACATGGACTGAAATTAAAATCTAAATTAATATGTAATTAATTAATATAAAATTTATCTCAGATACTCATGTAAATTCTTGAAATATAATGTAATCAAACCCATTAAAATAAAATAAATAAAAAGGGGATGGAATGGCTTTGACTAGAAAGGCACGTGTAATTTACAATGGAATTGGCTAAAGTTTAAGTGGTTTCACGATGGGTATAGGGTGTTAGGGTAAAACAAAAAGGGAAAGAAAAGGAAACGAAAGAGGGGGAAGCACAGAGAAAGGGATGCGATACAGGGAACGGTTTCCGAAAGCTAGGGAAGAAGGGAAGGGGATCAAAGGTGAAGAAGGAATAAAGAAAAGAGGAGAAGAGAGATAGAAAGAGAAAGAGAAATACCTGAATCAGAAATAGGGCCTCACACCAAGCCTCACGCCAAGCCTCTCACTTAAGGAATCACTCCCGTAATCTGAAAATCGCACCTTGGAAAGGTATTTTGGGAAAATCTCAATCTTTATTCATGAATCGTATGTTTTTGCCTCATAGGGCTACAACTTATATAAACCTTCCACTTAATAAAACAAAATACAAATACGAAATAGTAAATAACAGGAATAGCAACTTGCTACAAAGACGAAAATAGTAAATAACGGGAATAGCAACTTGCTACAAAGACGAAAATAGTAAATAACGGGAATAGCAACTTGTAGAATCTTGTGCATGGAGGATGCACCACATCACCAATGAGTTATGTGCAATCAGGGAAGCTCTGAATGTTTTCAAGGAACATATGGGAGGTAATCTGATAATTGGAAGGGATTTTGCCAATGCAATTAGAGTCTTGTGGGTTATTGTTCAGGAGATTAGGAAGATGCACAAAGATTGGATTTGAACATGTGTGGGATATACCTACTTGATTTCCTTAGTTCAATTTTGGTGTTGAGGTAAAGGAGGATAGTTGTTCGGTAGATTAGGAAGATGCACAAAGATTTGGATTTGAACATGTGAGGAGCAAAAAATGTGGTAGACTCTTTAGCTAAGGTTGGATACAAAGACAGGATAAGGATATACATAGTGGATTTCTTTAGCTCATTTTTGGTGTTGAGGTAAAGGAGGCACTTGTAAATGCACTAGTACAGTGCTCATATACTTAGTAGATGTTTCGTATATCAATGGAATTGAAGGGTGATTATGTTGATGTGTTTTTTTTTTTTCAATATATAAATTCTATTCATGGTATTGCTTTTTTCTTTTCTTTTTTGAATGGTAACAAAGGTTGAATAGATCAATGAAGATAATATTTACAAGTGCACATACGGGGTATAAGAGGCTTAGACTCGAAGGCAGAAAAGGAAAAGTGAGAGCAAGTCAAATATAATAGAAAATGAAACCAGCCAAGAAATGCCCCACCCCCCAAAATCTTGCTAAACGTACTGGATATTCATGGTATTGCTTCAAAGTCTTGCAAATAAAAGTGAGATCCACATCATCTACTTGAGTTTTAACATGACAAGGTCTAACCATTCACATAATCAACAAGATCATAACCTGGAACTATGTGGGGCAAAAGTACTGAGGCAATGGTTGAAGAATTATAAGTTGAACAACAATAGAATATGTGGTGTAACTTAGTGGGTCTAATATCAAGGAGGCTAAATTGGTTAAAATTGAAAATGACTCAGCACCTTACTATGACTGACTTTGTTACTTGCTCCTATATAACAAACTGTAGTGTAGTTTGGATCAAGTAAGATTCGTGCCAGGCAAGCAAAGTTGGAACAGTGACTTTCTGTGCAATCATTAAGTTCCATGTCAATTAAGGGTTCATTTCGTTAATGTAGCAATTTATTAGGTGTTTGGACAATTAAGAAGTATCAAGAAGATATAGAATGTGTGACATACCATGTAGCACAAATTCTTTGAAATGCGTGCACACGTGTAGGAGTGCTGGATTTGTCATGATTCTTCTAATACTCGGTAACATTGTTTCCGAAGATGACAAAAATATCACCAGCCTTGTTTTTTTATTGATTATTTGCCACTTGATTGTTCGGAGTAAAATTGTCATATTATTTTTATTGCTATTATTTTCATGCCCTTTTTTCATTTTAAAATAAACAAATTTATAATTATTTATATATTATGCTGCATCCATAAATCCTGTGTTTTGGGATGGTCGAGTCCAACACCTCATATTGGTGTTGGATTTTGATGCTTTGTTCTTGTTCTATGTGACATAGATGCATATGTTAAGATGGACTTGTGGCAAAAATTTAAGGGTTACATATATAAAGACTCTGAGAAGGCTGAAAGGATGTTATATGGATTTGGAGCAAGTGGCATGTAAGGACATTGTAGATTGTGGAGTGATGAAGGTCATGAATATATATATAGGTTGGGTTTTTGTATGGTTGAGCGAAGAACTTAGAAAGCGACCCTGTTGATGGGATAAAGCTCTGATGGGCAAGGAGGATTATGTTGACATTGATGGTTTCAGTAAGGATCATTAAGTGGCAACGATATCAAGCAAATGCTGGAAGGTAAGTGAAGTTATGGTCAAATTGACAGATAGTGTGCCCAATAATTATTGAATGGTCAATGATAGTTAATGGAATTAACAAGTAAAAGCTAAAGTTCGAGGACATTTTGTCAAAAAAAAAAAAAAAAAAGGGCTAAAGCTCGAGACTAATTTAACACTCCTTTCATATATTTAAGCCATTGACACAGTGTAGATCTAAGTTTTAAGTCATCAATTCCGTGCTCTAATGCCATAGTCTTATTCCCGTACATGTTACTCATTTTGTAGAGAATTTTAAAAGTAACAAAAGCATTTGACTCTGCTCTCAAAATACCAACACGCTAAACATAGCTTAAGTTTTGGACTCTCAATAATGATGAACATCGATTGAAGGAATTGGAGAAGTACCACTTTTGTATTGATTGAAACCCATTCTTATTCGCTTGCTCCTTTCAGGCTACAAGTGCCGGTCTAAAAGAGCAAGAGGCAATAAATTTCCTGGAGAAGAAAATGAAAAATGATCCTTCATTCTCTTATGAGGAGACCGTGCAGGTAAATGCCCTTTTTAAATGTATCTTGACATGTTTCAAATTTACACTTAATTAAATGCATTTCTTTTCCTGTTGGTGTGCATGGTTGCGAATTTAATCTGGAATAGTTTGCTTCAGAAATACCTCACAATATTGTTGGCATAGGGGAGGCTATGGCATGGCTGCTTTCTATAATGTTTATTTTAACCCTTTGAGGGCTTCAAAATGTCGGTTCTAAATGGAAACTGTCTTTTCCCTTGACTGATGTAACTTCTCTCAATAGAATGTCACTCTGGCTAGGTTGCAATCAGATTTTGGGCCCATTATAGTTCAGAATGGTTGGGATGACATTTGTTGGATTGATTCAGTGCATTTACATGAGTTTTCACACTTTTTCATTGTATATATCATCATTTAATGGACTGATCAGTGCTTTTTTGTCATTTAGACTGCAATTTCTGCTCTTCAATCTGTTTTACAAGAGGATTTTAAGGCCACCGAAATTGAGGTATTGTTCTTAAATATACACTTATGTTTAAATTTTAGATCATACTTTTTGAGGAAATCATCTTGAAGTTATTGAACTAATTGTATGTTTGAAAAAAGTTTTTCCACATATTGTAACTGTGATCTATTACTGCTTGTCATTGTTAAGTTTTTTCAACAAAAGAGAATTAGGTCATTGTAATGTATCCTAAATTTCTCATGGTTTGCATAAATTTTGTGAGTGAAATGGAAATAACTCACTCATATCAATATTAACTGGTGATCATTTGGTGGAGACGGCAGACAAACTCTATCATCCCCCCCGAAGTGGTCTTAAATGATGCTCCATACCCTTGTGATTTGAGGCATTGTCACAAAATGTCTTCTGTGAAATTCTGTGATGGTAAATTCTTGGATGACTATAAAAGATAGTGGATTCTTGGGATACACTGAGGAATGCATGGTAAAGAAGAGGAAATAAAAGACACAAAATAAGAAATTGAACTAGATCAGGTGCGACCGATCACACTGGTCTTGGATTCAATTGCAGGCAGTTTTGCATGGATTTCAATGCAATGATGAATCAACTCAGAATAGGTTCAAGTTAGATAGGGATTCAATTTATGGGGTAGCATTGGGTGGAATGGGTTTGGTGTGAAAATAGGGCCCAGGTGGGCCCCACTTGAGGCTCAACACAACATTCACACATGTGCAACTGTGCACAGACGAAATACACACACACACACACTCCAGTAAACACGAGTGTTTGCAGCATCAGCTGACCTATGAATGGGAATTACATACAGCACCAATTACAGCATCAGCTGACCTATGAATGGGAATTGCATACAGCACCAATTACAGCAAGTTTTGCATCTTAAGCTATTTTCACAGTTTCTCATGCAAAAGTGAGAGATCATAGGGTACTGTTACATATTCTCGGTAAAGTCTCACAACTTGTAATGAGTTTTTGGTACTTTTTCTAAATGTTGCTAGATTATCTATGTGGCCTGGTTTCGTGAAATTCTTAAACATTTTGACTAGGAATGATGCAGTGAGCACTGACTGCATTTGTGAACTTTTAGTGGGGTTCAGCTGTAGTGAATTTGGACTCACCTTTTTCTCCTGTCACCTGATTTGTTGTGCATAGCCGTAGTTATCCATCCAATTCTGAGACCCTACGAATGGTGAGTAGTTGTCGAGTATTTGTGTCAGGCAACTACATAATCTTTCCTGAGGGGACGCACATAGGATTTGTTATTGAACAATGTGCTGTACCATTTTGACTCTGGATAGGTGTCTCTGTTTGTGGCATATTCAATCATGTTCTTCCAACTTAGAAAAGCCTCCAAAAAAATGAATGCCATCTGCAATTTAGGTCATTGTTCTAATTAAAACTTGAAGCATCCAAATTTTGCTTTCAAAGCTATTGCTCATCAGATTCAATTTATCTTTGATGCCTTCTTGTCAATTGGGTGTGGAGCTAGATACCATGTCTGCAAGTTCACTGCTTTTCAGTACATCTAATTTCTGTATGGAACTGACATTTAGTGTTATGGCTGGCAGAGTGGAACATACAGAAGTTTTAGATTCTTCCTTGTGAGAACACGTCAAAACTTTTTAACTGTTTTCTTGATGGCTGATTAACAGGTCGGGGTTGTGGGGAAAGAGAATCCTGTTTTCAGAGTGCTGTCAACAGAGGAGATTGATGAGCACTTGACAGCCATAAGTGAGCGTGATTGAGTTTGTAGCTGGTGGTGAGGTGGGTCAATGGAGAGTATCATGCTGATTTGATGTCGATCTTTCCAATTGTATCTGTTTCCTATGGTGATTAAAACCCCATAAAACCCTCAAGCGGATGATTGGTTATCAACATGTTTCATGAATCTTATTTAAGTCATTGCAGATAATTATCATATCACATGAGTACAAAGAGAGACCTTCAGTAAAACTTGGGCGGTGCAAACTTTATTTGTATTCATTTTGGTTCTTTTAGCTCTTGAGCCTAGCTTTCCGTGAGCTTCCCAGTAATGGGTCATGTTTCGAGCTCTGTTCATGAGCTTGACTCAAGAGTCTATGGTGCCCCTCAAAAAAGAAAAGAAGACTTGAAACTCCAGTTCATTCATGCTGCTCATTCTGTACAGGTGGTTCAAATTTCAATGATCTACGTTCTAATTATGTGGTTGGAAGCACTGGGTAAGCTGTAGAACGTAAATCTTGCACTGAATGATCTCAACCATTCATCTCAAAAGCGGATCTATTGGTAACACATCTGTTTAATCATATATTTACCCGCCTTATCATACATTTGGGTTATATATTATTCGAGACGAACGTTCACTTATCTCTTGAATTGTGGATTCCACTCGGGCAAACATTTGATCATGCATGATTACTCTAATGGCTACATTTTTTCTTTATGGGCTCTCCAGACGTTTATGCCAAGTCTAATTCCACGATTAAAGAGCTCTGTTTCTGACAATTAGTCCAGGTGAGACCTGTATTTGGACAAACCTTAAAACATGTGTAAATCTTCTAATTTCACGTACACTGTAAGCAACGGAGAGTGATTTAGAGGGGTGCTGAACGTGAATTGAATTCAAGACCTCTTTTCATAAGAGAGGAATTTCTTCACTATTAGATCAATTTCCTCTTGAAACCTGTCTGGTAGTCACCATAACAATGACATTTGTTAATGTGCCACCTTGGCATCGCCTGTTTTTTGTGATCATTGTAGATGATTAAGTCATGCATTTAATTTCCCCAAATATTACGTCTCTTTAGGGTCGTTCAGGGTCGTTCATCAATTTCTATGGGTCCTATTCATGCTATCTCAGTCTTAAATTGAACCATGAAAACTCTCTACTTTTGTTATTTGTATTAAAAAGTTTTTATTTTTATTGAAGATATAAAGAAAATGTTGTCTTGGCAAGCTAAAAAAATCTTTATTTTCCTCATTAAAATTTTCTCTTTCTATAGAAAAATAGATTCTTAAAAAGCTAAATGTTAATTTTTTGTTTTCTTAACAAAAGTCTGTTATAAAAGAATTTTATTTTTGAAGTGATGAAATAATGTTTGTGAAAATGGGTCGAGCCACATTACTGGATGTGGCGCACAATATGATAACGTGGGGTCAACAAGCATCGTCGTAGTGTCCGATATGGATCACACCTGATTTTAGGAGCAGTATAATCGGCCTTCATTGGCTCAATTTTTTTTAAAATTATAAGTATTTTAACAAACACAAAAATGGAAAATTGATATCTTCCAACTTTTGGTTTTAATTTTCCGTTGTTTTCAGTATATTGATGTTTACAAATCAAAATTTTGATAGTACAAAGCATGTTAAATATTGTAAATATGTGCATTAATAGTGTAAATTAAAATGGATTAAAATCAAATAATTATCTAATTCACGAAGTGATAGTGGATAAAATCTTAAAAGAGCAACAAATTTGTATGAACTGCAATGTTCTCATAATGTGGTCAGTCGGATCGAAAAATTAATTATGGGACATTTTTGGCGTCTCAACATCCGTACAAGTTTTGAGTGCTCAGAATCCCAGATTGATCCAGTCATTGAGGATTTTTTAATCAGCCATTCTTAATTGTTTGCTTGATTAGTTTTTCTAAGATCAAAGTGTCTAACATCTCACCTAAAGGAGAGATTCTAATCTGACTATTCTTTGGAGCATGAAAAAACTTCTAACTTGACTAATCTTTGAGACATGTGAAGACCTCATAATTCTAAAATTAAATGTGAATTGAACTCAAGACTTTGAAGTTAAGTGATCTAAAAAGATCAATATGTAAAGAGTTAAGTGTTCACAATTACATCAATATAAAGAATTAAGGTTAACAATTACATCAATGTGATTGGTTATTTGGCACAAATTCAAATATAAAATGAAGCTGACGCACTCCTTATCTAAATAGATTTTTTTGGCCGACTTAAAAAAAATGCAGAGTGTATTTAACTCATTTCAGCTATGATGTTCCATCAATCAAACCAACCTGTATACAAATAATATTCTTCTAAAAAAAAATTCCTTTTTTTTTTTGTTGTGAATTGAATTGATTAACACACTACATGCGAATTACTGATGTTGTGACCCTGACAAACTGCAAATTATACTGATTTCATCAATTGAAAGAAGGATTTGTAGATTAGACAAAGAAGCCTATTGGACACTTCTAGAGGGTTACTTCAGCCCTAATGGGAAAATTTCCAACTGATCAATGGTTTACAATCTTGTGCTCTCATTGCCTTGGATTGGATCAGTTACAGGTTGATCTTCCAAATGGTGGCCTTATCCTTTATTTTTTCCCACATGTGTGTGCATGTCATAGATCAATTTCCCACCTCACATTCACCTACCCACCCTCACATCCATCCATTTGAATTGCACCACACTCAATTTGATATTAATTCAACTTTTACAGCTTATTAATCTAAAACAATGAATTTCATTGTCAAATAAAATTGAAAATTTGAGGGTTTCATAAAAACTTTGTTCATCCAAACAGGCATCATAAACATGCCAAGATTTTTTAAACCTACCAATTTGTGCGGTGCGGCCTCAAAATGTGTGAACCATGACACCTTGGCCTTAGGGGATCTCCACTATCAACTTGGAAAGAAATAGTTTGTCTTCGACAAGTTTTGTCATACATGGTACCTGAAAACTTAACTTGAAATTCTTCTAGTTCTTAATCTATGCACTAAAGTAGCAATGTCATCAATGATGAAATAGAACTCGTAAAGCCAACTCTAAACAAATGGGATTCTGGGTCATGATAATGATGAAAATGCAAAGCAATATGATGGAGCTATATACATAAAGAAAGATAATGTTCCACATAATAGCAATGTTTCACAAATTTGAATAAATGGATATGAACAACAAAGTAATCTATCATGGTGACCAGTGATTAGCCCTTAATAGCTCTTTTATTCTGCTCTGTCATGTTCCTTTTTCTCCAGCAGCTTAAAACCACAAGCTTCTAAAATATCCAATGCTGCAAAAGAGTTGCCATACTTCAGAGAGAGAGAGAAAGTGAGAGAGAGAGTGTGTGTTAAAGAGTATAACTCTTACCTGGAATGTAGACTTCAGGTTGCAGAGGCCTGACAACACCTCTTGTAATGATTTTGTTTCCCAGTAAGAGCTGCAAAATGAAATCAGCTTTCTTGATGAAAAAGGTCATGAACTGGAAACTGTTGTAAGATGGAAATCAGCTGAGAGAGATTCTCTCACTAATACAACAAGACTGGCTTAAGATTTTCTCTTGATTGTGAGAAATTTGTGTTCGTCTTTTGGATCCCTGATCTCCTTTGAGAGTGTATTAAAGAGATTTGAGGGAGTTATTTTTTTGTGGGTATTTCAAGAGGTCTTGTAATTTCAAAGATCTCTCTTGTATGTGAGCCTTTTGCTTCTATGCTTGGCACACTATAATTCTCTCATGCTCCTCTCTTAGATTGGTGAAAGACATCTTTCTTTTTGCCTACACACATATGTATCATTGCTGAACCACATTAAATTTTGTCTCTTCTTGTGCTATGCATATCATTTGAATTGTATGTTGTTTTTCCCATTGCAACATTTAGATTGTATTTTGTCGACATCACAATAGTAACATGGTGAAATATAGCATACCAGAGCTCCTATAGCTGCCGGAATGCCAACTGTGAGAGCCATTGCAGTGGTGTCCTGCCCATTCTTTGTCCTTCCAAACTCCAAGAGAGTAGCCCCCGTGTTTCTCCTTTGGTTGGCCATCTGGGAATTCTACCTCCACTTCATGATGCAAAAGAACCATGTCCTATGAGATTGAGCATGATCAGTTAGCAGCAGCATGTAAATACAGAACAATTAGATTTCAACAAGTCAGATAGGAAGCCTGATCCTAGCCTTTATTCTGCCTGAATTATCCCGAGTCCAGATGTTGTTCTTATGTGCAAGGGCCAGCCTGGCATATTTTAACCATAATCAGAACCTTGTTGTAAAAATGGGGCCAAATTGTGTTTCTCAAACACAAAGTTAAGCACTGAGATCCCTTGTGACAGGTTAGGCCCAAAATTCAGCCTGTGACAGCTGCCCACAAGAAGTACTCCATGGTCACTATTCTTTTGAGCAAGTTGGGGGTGGGGGAGGGGGACAGGAAAGAGGAGGGAGGTGGAAGAGTGCTTATCATAATTATTTTTTAATCCGCAAACTTATCACTATCATCATCGTTGTAGCATTATCCATCTATCAGGTGTTCACCTTCTTAGTTCTTCATCTTAACCATACTTCCCCTTACTTTACACAACTTTCCAACCACAATTCTATCCAAGCATAATGCCTAAAAACATGAAATTTGGTGTACTTCCAGAGAAAGATGAAATTCAAAGCTAAAGAGTATGCTCAAAAAAGATTTCTAAATTAACTGACCTGTTCAGAGCTAGAATAAGATAATCTTTCTTCCATTCGTAAACAAGTAACATCAAAAGCACTTTGACAGGTTGCAGGGATTTCCACATGCTCATTAAGTCCCAAAAACCTAATCAATTGTGGGAATACAGTTTTAACTACAGCGTCAGATAACGTGTAATAATCTGAATATAAGCATTCTAATTTCTGGAAGGAAAACAAAAAGAAAAAAAGAAATTAGAGGAATAATCAAGTGTGAGCAGTTCATAAATATCTTGTGAACCAGCCCATGGGGTCCACTGCAGCTGCCAAAAATTGAGGGAGGAGATGGTAAGATCTATGCATGGACTAGTGTGGCCCAAAAAATCACTCTGATCGAGTCATCATGTTCATGAATTTCAATCACAAAATGGAAATGGTTGAGAAGTGCGAAAAAATGACATTTCAATCCAACTGCCGGTGTGACTGGTCAGGGTCAACAGTTGGGATATATCCGGTTCAGTGAGAGAAGGAGAAGAGGGCAGGGAGAAATGAGCAGAAAGTAGGCCTAACAGGATGCTTCACAAATAACTATTAGCTAAAAATCCATGCAAAAAATTTAATGTTCTAATAGTACTGTCTAAGCATAGACCAGCAAATATTACATTCTTTATGAGAATAATGAAGAGAATTTTTTAATAATTCAAATAGTAAATTTAGTCAATTTGCGTAAACTTTTGGCATTTCATCCTGTCACTCTTCAATCCATTAGATGTGATGACTAGGTTTGTAATATCCTGCCCCAAAAGTCCCACAATACTAGTGGCATTGGAAATTTCCTGGTATATAAGTAGTAACCTTCCTCCTTCTAGCACAAGGCCTTTTTGGGAGCAACAGTGGGTTGGCTCGCCAAAGCAAAGCCGTGCGGATCCTTATGTAGGCCCAAAGCTGACAATATTGTGCTAGCGAGACAGGTCGTTACAAATGGTATCAGAGCATGGTTCAACTCTCTGCCTGAGGGTGTGGGCTTGGTTGTTATGTGTGCAGAGCCGGGGACGGCTCTGGCTTTAAGAGGGGTAGATTGTAATACCCTGCCCCAAAAGTTCCACATTGCTAGTGGCATTGAAAATTCCTTGGTATATAAGTAGTAGCCTTCCTCCTTCTAGCACAAGGCCTTTTGGAAGCAACAGTGGGTTGGCTTGCCAAAGCACAACTGTGCGGGTCCGTGTGTAGGCCCAAAGCGGACAATATTGTGCTAGCGGGACGGGTCGTTAAAAGGTTACAACTGGACCTGGCTCCATCCCAACTTTGGAATGAGCTTGGTTGTATATTTTCTTGTGGACTGTAACTATTTTGAGTTTTCAGGCAGCGATGTAATTGTTTTTGGCCTGAGCTTGTCAACCTAGACAATATTTGGGCTCACTAGTTAGGCAGGTCCTAGATCCATGTAATTTGTTTAAAGCTATATCTGAACAAGCATGGATGAGCCTAGTAAGTGTATAATCCATGAACTGATACCTTTCTGATCTGGGCATGGAACTCAACTGGACTTGGTTTGAATGAAAGAGGTAACCCTTCTTGTTCACAGGCTTGGAAAAGTAGGGCATCACTGCATGTTCCAACAATAGTGTTATGGTCAATTTGGAAGAAAAGGAATGCGAGAATTTTTAAGGAAAGGGAGTTGTGAGAAGTGTTAGAGAATGCTAACTAGAGGATAGCAAGCTGGGCGAGTCTCTGTAAGGAGATTGAAGGTTATTCCATCACAGATTTTTACTCCTTTTGGGAAGGGTGTATGAGAGGAAGAAGAAGGAATAGAGCTAGGGAATTTTGGTCAGGCCACAAATTCAATGTGGACGGTGTTGGGAGAGGGAAACCTGTACCAGTAAGAGTAGGAATAGGTGGTGTGCTACACAATGACGGGGGAGGAATCTTTATTTTTCAGTCGGGGTTTAAGGAGTTTAAGGAGGCGGACTTGTTTTTTATTAGGAGGGATTTAAAGCTATGGGATAGACATATTTATGGTAACTTGGTGATAGAGGGGGATTCTATTAATGCTATTATTTGGGCTAGTGGCAAGAAGAAACCTCCTTCGAGGTTAGTCCATTCATTCAAGGATATCAAGAAGGCTTGTAAAGGTAAGGTGGTCCTTTTTTGACATATTAGACAAGCAATGAATGTTGTTGTAGATTTCCTAGCTAGAACCGGAGTGGGGAGACCCAAGGCATTTTTTGATTTCTTGTAATTTGGCTGTTTGTGGAATTGAGATAGTTGGTGTTCTTTATATTTAAGGATGACCCCAATGATTCTCTTTTTTGTTTTTACAATAGCTCCCCTATACTATTGTTTTCTTTTGTGTGCTTTTGTTTCTATGTAGTCCTCTCTTTTTAATAATATATTATTGTCTATGATTAAGAAAATTATTCCTATTTGGTAATTTAGGTTAGATGGGAGTCAGGTGGTCATTTTCCACAGATTCAAATTTAAAAATATGATTTGAAGCATAAACTGTTGGAACAACTGAAATGAAAGAAGTCGTCAACAATGATGAAGAAAGCTCAAAACTCAAAAATTGATTTTCAAGTGGCAGCAGTCACCTATGGACCAAATGAAAAAGGTTGTAACAATAACCTGATAGCCTTGACTGTCTTCTCTGCAGCAGATCTTTCCTTGCAGTGCCCAAGAATAACCAACCTCCTCACCATTTCCTCCTCTACAATGGAAGATTCTTCTGCATGTCCACCATCCACTGAACTTGTGGTTGTTTTGTTCTTTAGAAGTTCACTTAGGAAGGCACCAAATGTAGGCCTTATACCTTCTTTCAGCATTGGATGAGCTTCAGTATCAAAAAATCCTATTTTTGCCAGACAAGCCATTATTTCGCTAAATCCTACAGAGAAACCAGTTTATCAATTATTACTCAGAGATAATGCAGCACTAATACCAAATTCCAAACTCAATCACATGCCTTCATAACGGAGGGTTGCCCGAAAGATCGTACAAGCTTCATGGCTGATTCCATACAAATCTCCATAGACTAAAGAGTTACGATTTGGGAGACACTCCAAAGCGAAAGCAGGAAGATCAGGTATACGGAATCTCATTGCAGAATCATAAAGTTCATTCCCTGAAAATTTGACACCCTTGTATTTTTTAACATGAAAGAAACAGATGAAATTGCTTTTTTAAGTTATTGATGCTAAATAATGTCTCTTGTGCAGAAAGAACTGAAATTTCTCAGTTATGACTTTGTTCCTGTCAGAGGTAGATAAGAAGATCTTTCACTTCATTTATATTTATGAATAAACACTATCATATATTTAGGCGTATCATTGTAAGACAAAAAGGTAATTCAGGAAGTGCTTACCAAAGTTGACTCAGTTTGATTGGTCTCTGTCTAGTGTAAAAAATGCAAGTTTAGGCAAGGAAAGAACCCAATATTGACACTTAAATTAATCCAATTATTATGAAAATAAATGATTAGCAAAGTTGACTCATTTTGATTGGTTTCCGTATACTGACTAAAAAGTGCAAGTTTATGTAAAGGTACAAACCCAAACTTGATATTTAAATTAGATCCACTTATGGTAGAATAAATGACCAACATTGACCAAGGAAATTATATTTGGAAATGAAAAGCGATTTTCCAGGTCTTTTTTCCCCACCATTCATGGATGCTTCTCATCATCGTTAAGTGACAACTCACCATCAACATGAATCGTTTCTCCTCTAAATTTATAAACTGCTGAATTGCGTCCTGCTCTAATGGCTCCTGCTGGGCTCCAACTGAAATGAAAAATTGAAATAATCACATGGCATTTTATTGTAATATCATAATTATCTGTAATCAAGCTACAATGATCTAAAATAAAACTACACTGAGATCATAACATATTGATCCATTAAAGGGGGAATAAAACTATCTGTGCTAATGTCACTGCAGTACATAAATCTGAGAGAACAATGAAAGTGATGGTAGGTTATCAAAGTCTGCACAAACACATGCAAGCTTTAGTACAATGCACAAGTCTTGACTACGCCTTTCAATTCCACCCATTCCCACACACCAACGCACATCCAGGTGGGCCCACAAAAAGGTGTCACTGCAGTACATAAATCTGAGAGAACAATGAAAGTGATGGTAGGTTATCAAAGTCTGCACAAACACATGCAAGCTTTAGTACAATGCACAAGTCTTGGACTACGCCTTTCAATTCCACCCATTCCCACACACCAACGCACATCCAGGTGGGCCCACAAAAAGGTGTCACTGCAGTACATAAATCTGAGAGAACAATGAAAGTGATGGTAGGTTATCAAAGTCTGCACAAACACATGCAAGCTTTAGTACAATGCACAAGTCTTGGACTACGCCTTTCAATTCCACCCATACACATGCAAGCTTTAGTACAATGCACAAGTCTTGGACTACGCCTTTCAATTCCACCCATTCCCACACACCAACGCACATCCAGGTGGGCCCACAAAAAGGTGTCACTGCAGTACATAAATCTGAGAGAACAATGAAAGTGATGGTAGGTTATCAAAGTCTGCACAAACACATGCAAGCTTTAGTACAATGCACAAGTCTTGGACTACGCCTTTCAATTCCACCCATTCCCACACACCAACGCGCATCCAGGTGGGCCCACAAAAAGGGTCTGAGTTTTGACAATGGTTCTAATGAGAAGAAGGTGCGAGGTGGACCACCAACCTCAACAACTAGTCTCTACTTTGCAAAACTGAGACTTCATCTTTTCCAATTATACCCCTGAATGCATGAAAATCAGTAGAGAATGGATGACATACAGCTCCATCCACACATCATGGACATACATCTTAGAGTTCAAAGTAAATGGTTTTATAAAGATTGAACAAATATGGTTTCATTAAATGAAAATTAAACTATGCATAAAGGGGGAATGAATGCTAATTTCTGATGTGTACCATTTCACGAAGAGAGAGAGGAATGCACTAGATGGATTATGTGTGCACAAAATTTCAGGTCCATCCCATATAAGTATAGAAATTCAAAATTTAATAGTTGTACAGAGCTTGGATACATTTTTTTTCCACCTGAAATATGTATAAGAGAAATTTACAGGGGCAGGTGAAAAGTTTGCATTGATCGTCTCAACAAAAAAGGGAAAAAATGAAACACTTCACATGTGCACATTCAGCCACAACCTATGTTTTTTTTGTTTTTGAAATGGTAAATAAGATTATATTAAAAGCACCAAAGGTGCGAAAACAAAGTACATAAAAGCAGAAAAAAATCAATAGCCCTTTACACCCACAAAAGATGGACCCAAAAAAAGAAAAGAAACCTAGCATGCAACATGTCGGTCAAGGAATAATGTTGGAAGTCGAACAGGGAAGACACCCAAGCAACAAATTTGGCAAGAACTCGGTTATCAACATTTTGGGGGCTTTTTGCACTATTATGGAAAACTCTATTATTCTGCTCCCACCAGATACTCCAAAGGGTAGCAAAGAGGGCAAAACGCCACATAATGGTGCACCTGGTGGAAGTATTAAAAATCTTCTACACGAAGGAAAGCTGAGCTACTGAAGAAGGCATAGTCCACTGTATGCCGAACTGGTCTAGAATGGCACTCTAAACTGAAGATGAGAAAGAACAGTGAATGAACAAGTGATCTACGTCTTCAGAGGCAAGAAAGCACCGACTAAAACCCTTCCTCACTTGCGCAAGTTGTCTTGTGTAAGAATCTTCCCAAGGCCGGCAGTCCACATGAAGCTGATAGCTCTAGGGGAGTGGGGTGGGGCTCTAGAGGGCCAAATGGATGGATCCACGAGAGGAACAGTGTCTCACTCATGTTGCTCCACTCATAAAAGGACTTACTGAGAAGGATCCAGAATTGTTGGGCCACAAAATCAAGGAATCATCCTCCATCACACGGATCCGAGCAGAAGAAAGGGGAGGTTCCCTCGAGTTTCGGCAGAAACGAATATTCTACACCAACTGATCACCTCTCTCGTAGTAGAAAGCTGAGACGAATCCATCAGGAAAGAGGGCAAGACGAAAAAGAGATGGGAACTGAGAGGCAAGGGGAATGGAGTCTTGCCAAGGGTCGGTCCAAAATTTGACGTGGTCGCCTTGCCCCACTTTGAACCGGATGCTTTCTTTGAACTTCTCCACACAAGCACAAATAACTCTCCACATACCTAAAGCCCTACGAGGTGCGGGGTTAATATTCCAACCATTATTGTTGATCCTGCACTTTGAAATGAGTAGAGATTTCCATGGAGCATCACAAAACCGATTCTCCACAGCCATTTTGAGAGAAAAGCAATATTAATGCCCTTGATGGGCCGGACGCCAAGACCGCCAGCTTTTATTGGCAGACAGACTTGGTTCCAACTAACCAAATGGTACTCTCTTTTCCTCCTGATCATTCTAAAGACTTCCTAGTTACTCGCTTTGGGAACCCATCATTGTGAACTTTAGTAAGAGGTTAGCTCTGTGGAGATGCAAGTATCTATATTTTGGTGGGCAGATCACTTTATTGAAGTTTGTTCTATCAGCCTTGCCGGTCAATTTAATATCAGCTTTCAGGTGCCCAAGGAAAGTAATCGGGTCACTTGAAAGAATTATGAAGGATTGTCCGCATCCAAGATTTGTCTACAACTCTACCATCCACCCTAGCGGACAGAAAATGTGAGATGAGGCACGGAAGAAGGGGCTTCAACGTGTTTGCTAAGAGCTCCGAGAGGATCGTGTAAGGACTACCAAGGAGATTGATAGGCTTGAAGTCTTTGAGTGAAGAAGCACCATCCTTTTTGGGAATAAGAACCAAAAAGATGCAGCAAGCTCTTTAGGAATACTTCCTCTCATGGAACTCCTGAACAAAAGCAATGAGGTCATCTTTCACAACTTCCCAAAAAGACTTCAAGAAAATCATTCAGGCCTGGAGCACTGTCCTCACACAAGTCCCAGACTGCAGACATAATCTCTTCTTCAGTAAAGGGCTCATCTATCAAGGAAGCGTCATGAGGGAGGCCAACAATAGGTAATCTATCCCAAAAGTTAGCCGAGTACAGTTTCTGGAAATAGTCAATGATTGAGGAGATGATAGGTTCCTTGTAAAAAATGGTGGTTTCATCAACAATGATGGTTTGATGTGACTCGTTTGTGAGCATAAGCCACGACATGGAAGAATTTGAAATTTTTATCGCCTTCTTTTGCCCATCTTTCCCTAGACCTTTGTCTCCATTTAATCTCATCTTGAACACTCTTAACACAGTATTGGTCTTGAAGGTCAACCACAACCTATGTTGCACGACATTTGGTGCAGTCTTGCTATTAGGGGCCCACCTAGGGTCATACCTATCCATGTGGAGGGTTTGGGATGGAAAAGTCTCCTCATCAGTGGATGGTCACACCAAAATCATAATGACTGTATTACTCAACAGGTGATTTTTATAACCTATATATCATTTATGTACAACTGTTAAAAACAATGGTTTTTAGATGAAGGACTGACATAACTTGGAGTTGGATCAATTTGAGTTTGACAATTGGGAGGGAACGAGGCCATCTGCACGAAATTTAATTGATGTAGTTATTGGCCAAGTATATTTATTTACTTCAGGATAACATTAATGCAAATCAGATTGACATGATCTTGTTTTTCACAAGCACATACTTTTAAAAGATATGTAGGTGGACTGCCATTTCACACAATGCACATTGTCGGGTACAGAGTCAACACAATCATGATCAATAGTATGTTCACCACATGAAGTTTGAATGCAAACCTGAACTTATAGGCTAGTGGGTTGTTTGCAGCAGCTGGAGAAGGAAGTCCTCCACAGTAAGAGGTGAAGGACTTTATTTTTCCCTTCCTGATATGTGCTTGGTCAATCATCTTCATTGCCATCATATGATCTAAAACATGATAAATAATAGTCAGTCTTGATTAAAAACTTAGATGATAACAAATCATATATATAATTTTGCGTCCACTAGTCATGAGTAGATAAAATATATTGCTAACAAAGTAATATGTCAAGCCAAGAGTAATTCTTTTTTCCTGTTCCAACATGAAACTAACAGTGGATTCCTCAACAAGAGCTTATAGAACAACTGGTAAGTGTCAAATGTGCAACCTTTAGGCCATGTCTACATATTCCAGAATGAGCATTTGCAAGGGAAAATATGCATTTTGCACAAGAATGGACTTCATTCAAAATATGTTTTTTTTCCAGAGAACTTAAGAATATGAAGAGTAGAAACAACCTCACCTTTTATGCTAATACTCATTTTCATTAAAAATCCTCCTTTTTTTCATGAGAGGTAACCACAAAGATTTATTGAAGAAAAGAGAAGATGAAAGGCAAACAATTCTATAAGCCTCACAATCTGGACATCCAGCCACCACTAAAATTAAATGTAGACTGACCCACAAAATCCTTCAAAGCAAACACCCATTGGATGATGTATGCTTTACAATGCTCGATTATCAACTTGTGAGGCATTACCTTATCCTCAAAATGTGCCTTTTGTGCTCCTTCCAAACTATCCAACTGATTGCCAAAGGAACCATTTTCCATAGAATTTGGACCTTCTTAGAGAAAGGCCCAGGTCCCCATCCATCAATGAGAGTCTTAAAGGTTCTGGGAATAATTACATGGATAGAAGATGCCTATAAAAAGGAGGACCAAATTGGAAACACAAATGGACAATGAAGCAAAATGTGACCAACTCACTCATTGTTATGCCAACAAAGAAAACAAATATTAGGAAGAGGAAAATTTCTGGGAATTAGATTACACAGTTAAAATTTTACTAAGGTAGGCGTCCAACAAAATGCTTTTGCCTTGGAGTGGCCGGTTTCCATATGGACTTAAAAGGGAAGAAATTTGGGAATGAGGACTGATGATAGAGTGGATGCATTTGCATTGAGCTATGAAAGTCTATCATCTTTTCTTCTATTGGAGCACCCTTCAGGCTTAATCTGATGTAATCATTTCCATCTTTTATTATTACATCACAGATCCACCTTAACATACGTCTCCTCTGTTAGAATTACTTGTAAAAATAGTTGAGTAATACTAAATCTGTAGCATGCATGTGTAAAAATGGAGAGAAATGTAGCATAAAATATTTTCTAAAATAAAATAAGATGATTGAAGTTCTAAGCTACAAAACATTTTTACTGAAATAAAATAATATGAAAAAAATAAATTAAGAACAAATTACCTATTCCAGGATCCAGACCCATTTCACCAAGAATGGTAACACCAGCACTTTTAGCCTTATCATCTAATTTTGACATGGATTCATCAACATAGCTAGCAGTCACAAGATGTTTTTTGAGCTGCAGGAAGGAAACAATCACTTAAGTAAAATCATTCCATTACCATTGACTCGTGAACTCGGATATTGGATATACTAAACCAGTAGACTCATGTAGTCATATTCATGACAAAAGTGAACATTTAAATGCTGCTGAAGTAAGCTCATTGAGACTCTGCAAAAAGGTTCCATCCAACAACTGTGTTTGATAATTGAAACTTCTATTTTGTGCAAAGAAACAAATGTCAAGGAAATTTGAGAGGTTATCAATATTGTCATTACTATAAGTAACTGGTCCCATGCTATAGTGATCCAAAAATAGTCGGGGTTTGATGCATCAAGAGAAGAATGGTGCTTTCATGCACCGGTAGTATACGTCAGGCCCATGTTCTAGTGATCTAGAAAGTTGATCTGATGAGCTCCACCATGGACGTGAAACTTCTTATATAATTCCAATTGACATCCAAATGTTCCAATTCACAGAAGCAGATGATTAAAAAGCAAAAGAAAAAAAGACAAGAAAACAGTTTAGAAAGGACACTGTTAAGATGTTTTAACTGACTCATTCTCTTTTGGAATGGCCCATAATGAGAAGGTCCATTGGGTTAATGTTTTGAGTGACAGGTCACCTATACACAATGTGCATGCAGTACACATCCTCATGATTAAGCAGATGCTTTGATACCTAGAAAGATAGCAAAGGAGTAAAAAGTTTCATAGGAATCTCAAAAAGGACGCATGCAAAAGGAATTGGGTAAAAAGTGTGATGATACAATGATTGCCACTGAAGAAAATGAAATGGATATAAAAGATTTAGCAAGGTTCTTTGGTGTTACATGGTAGAAGCATTCTACAAGAACCATTTTACTTGAGTTTTTGAGGCTGTTGCAACCTATCAGAATGTGAACTTTTGTCAGTTTCTCTGTTCTTTTCTTCCTTCTCTTAAATATGAACACCTTTACTGCTCCCTACTTTTCTGTCATGCATTCTGTATTCAAAGTACTAGAAAATCTTAGGAAATAGTAGAATTTTAAACTGAGTACCTCAATACAAGCATTAGCAATGAATGCATGAAAACTGGCTGGTAATAAACTGATTACAACTTCCACCTGCAAGAAAGTGAACATAAGGTCAAATTCATTTAAAAAGACCCTAGCATCTCCAATATAACAAGCACAATGTGATTTATTCCTCTTGAAAGCACCTTTATAGATGAAATTTGCAAAACAGTGAGAAATTTGATATCAAACTCATGGAATGTACATAATAAGTAGCATTGGTAATGAAGAAACTTGATATGTAACTTAGCCTTGAGTTTATGCCAGGAGAAACTACAAACAATAAGGTACAAGATATATAGATCACTAAAATTTTGTTGCCTTAAAAAAGGCTGTCGTGAGTTCCCTAGAGGAAGGTTTAAACCTGGTCCGTTTGCAGTTAACTTGGCATGAGCTACATGACAAGTGTTCATTCTTTGGAATCATCCATTGCACTTTAGCTTTTGTGTGGACCTCAATGATTTGGTAAGTGATGTTAGGGCTTTTTTCAACTCTACAATTTTTTTATGAAGATCATAAGTTGGCATAATCATGTGACTCCTCTTCCCTCAAATCCCTTCTAAATGTCACACTCGGAACCATTGAACCCACAACTTCTTGTAGCTACCTGCCACTAGAGCCTTTTTATTCATGACAACCACAAATAGTCAAGGAAATATCTCCTTTAATGCCCTCTTGCCACACAAACATCATCCCAAAATGCCACCTTGTTCCCTTTACCCACAACAAATCGTAGCCCATCCTTATAAGCTTCTTCACCCTCATGCTTCCCCACCCCAAATTGTAAATGGTCTTCACCAAATTTAAACCATCCTTTCCTGCTTTTTACTCAGTTCCCATCCACCTCTACCATCTCCTCCCCATACCTACCTTCCAAAACCCTCTATAGAGCATCATTCTCCTTAACATACCTCCAAGACCACTTACACAACACCACATTGTTCATTTTCTTCAACTCTTCCAACCCCAAACACCCCCCTTCCTCCTTTCCTTCTCTTCCCTCCTCAGGCTTAATCACCTATATGAAACCCTCCCCCAAGTCATGCATTACTTGAGTTTTTTGTTAAAAACTCTTTTTTTTTTTTTTATGAAACATTGACGACTTAATATCATTAGAAGAAGGAAGTACAGAGAAGGGATCTAACTATAGGAGATATATTCTCAGAGCCAAAAATAAGGAAAAGAAACAAGGAAAAGAACAAGGAAAAAATAAGAAATAAAAAATACATCAAACAGACAACCCAACACAAGATCGAACTGAAACCTCCAATCCCAAAAGTCAAGGCTGTGAAGATGAAAAAAATTCCAAAGCTGGACTTTGTAAATGAACACCAGCTTTTGCCAAGAAGTCTGAAACTCAGTTTACCGATCGAGGAGTATGAGTGAAAGAGACACCACCTAACATGCACATCCTCCAAATGTCCCTAACAATACCAACCAACCTCCACGGGGAGAAATCATTTTTACTAGCCCAGGAGATGGCATTAGTTGAGTCACTTCGATAATGAGGTTACCACTCCTAAACCCAAACCAAACCTGAAGTGCTCTCCTAATTGCCCTTAATTCAGCTTCATCAGACTCCATCAACCCTACGGATTCGGAGAAAACTGCCAACATTCTACCCCTATCATCATGTAACACACATCATATACCTGCCGGCCTCGGTTTACCCCTTGCCACCCCATCTACATTGAACTTGCAAGAACCTCAGGAAAGCGCAACCCATTTGACTAAACACTTCTTATCTCTACCAACTGCTTTCATGCACCCATCCGAAGACAAGTAATGTAATGGCTCAGGTCAACAAAATGGTTATGGGAATAAGAGGATATATGAATCGTACGATTTTACGATTTTTTATTCATGATTCACACCCATAGACCGATTTCGATACGATTCGAGTTCGATAACATTGGGTAAAATTGGAGAATGTCATACACTTGGAGCATTGGAAATATTTATAAAATTTCATGCTCACAAGGTGTGTGATAATATGTTTGAGTGAATGTTGTTTTGTGCACATTCCAATACATAGTTGTGTAAGGTTATGGTTTTATCTCCTTATGTGCCTGTGTGATTGATGTGAATATATATGTATGAGTTTTCCAAGTTCTCTATGATTAGATGTTTACTATAATTGAGAATTCATAGATTTGTGATGTGTTAAAGTATGATAGAATGAATGAAAAATCAAGATTGCCCAAGATGTGTTATGTTAGGCCTTGATAACTTCCCATACTTGTGTATGATTATGAGTAATGAATGTATCAAATGAATTCTCATGATTGTGATTGAAATTCTTAGATGGGTAACTCCTATAATAAGTATAATGAATGTGTTTTAATGCCATACTTGGATTATGTGATGATGTGTACATCACTAGTGAGTACTATATTGATAATGGTTGTGGTGGATCGACCTAACCATATGTAGAACGAATTTCCATGATTTGAAGAGAAACTTGATAAAGGGTTAGACTAAGTGATATGGGTGAGTTAAAGTCAATTATCTTAGAACCCAAGTGGGTTAACTTGTGCTAAAATAGAGATGGGCTAGCATGATTAAGAATGCATGGAATGTAATATAAATGCTAAGAAAAGCTTGTTTGATTTTCCCAAAGTAAAAGTAGGACCACTCCCCAATGTCAACCCAAATGAGAAAATGATGAACTATAGTTGATCTGATCCACTATGTGCTACGTAGGCAACTGAGAGCATGGTGCCTCAGCTCGATCAAAAGATGCATTGTGTCATCCATTTATATTTAGGATGATGTAAGATGTTGAGCAAATGTGAAGGGTATAAAGGGATTGGTGGGATATACCTTCCCTAATATAGACCCTAATGCTAGATGTTGGATCCTTCGAAGGCGGCTCGAAGAGGTTATGATACCTTGGGAGTCCCGATATGATGAGACATATATGTTTGTTACTCGAGTAAAGTCTAGAATGGCTAGAGAACTGTGAAAATTCTTAAAATGAACAGATGAGAACTTTGGCACTGAGATGTATGTGACTAGGTCACTTGATTATATTGAAACGTGGTATGGGCACGTCCCTCACGTGCTGATTATATTGAAACTTATGGATGCGTCCCTCACGTGATATTGATGATTAAGACGTGGTATAGGAATGTTCCTCACGTGATATTGATAACGTTATCCCTCAGTCCGTTGAAAAATGAAACTGTCCGATCAGTAGATTATTGTGTCTCACCTTTGTATAGTTAAAATGATGAGATAAGTATATAGATTCCATGAGTAAGGCCTAGAGTAGCCGTGAGACCGTGGGAGCCTCGATATGAACATACAGAGATTGTGGCATTGAGATGTATATGTGACTTGGTCACTTGATATTGAGACGTGGTATGAGTACGTCCCTCACGTGATTATGATGGTTGAATGACCGTTCCAGAGAGAGATTCGGGACGGTGGGGTCGGCTAAGGAGACTTGGTCCTGTAGGGTTGCCGTCGAGGAATAGGTCCCTCACATGCTACCTGCTGGAGGGCGCTTTCACGGCTATTTAGCATACTTGATGTGCGTTGATGCGCATGCTAGATACTATTTTACCCCATGGGGTGGTGCTAGCTTCGTTAGACGCGGTCCGACCACCTTAGAGCTTGACTGAATCACCCATGAGGTGAAGGGATGCAGGGTGAGGTAGACTTGATCACTCCAGTCGTGGGTCTCCCGCTTAGTAAGTTATGGGCCCTAAGTCTTGCTAGGGGTCGTGGTATATTTATGATATGATGTTTGATATTGTTGTCACAGTCACGTAGTGATTCATTCGATTGTTGTTCCTACGGATAGAAGATCTCATGGTAGATGATGTGCCCCTGAATTAGTTATGCCCATGGAGGAATTATATTCATGGAAGGTTTATACCCATGAATAAATTATACTCACAGATAGAGTGTTATCAGGGATGGATGTGTATACCCATGGATGATGTTTCCCATAGTGGTTTGGATTCATGCCCGGATGTTGGTCTTATGGTAGACATGTTGGTCTCATAGTAGGCATGTTGGTCTTATGTTAGACATGTTGGTCCCATGGTAGACGTATTGGTATTATGGTGGATATCCCATAGTAGACGTATTGGTCTTATGTTAGACATATTGGTCCCATGGTAAACGTATTGGTATTATGGTGGATATCCCATAATAGACGTATTGGTCTTATGTTAGACATGTTGGTCCCATAGTAGACGTATTAGTATTATGGTGGACATGTTGGTCTCATAGTAGACGTATTGTTCTTATGTTAGACATGTTGGTCCCATGGTAGACGTATTGGTATTATGGTAGGCATGTTGGTCCCATAGTAGACGTATTGGTCTTATGGTAGACATGTTGGTCCTATGATAGACATATTGGTTCTACGAATGTATGAGTTATGCCCATGGATGAATTATACCCATGGAGTGATTATATTCATGGATGGTTATTACTCTTGGATAGATGATACTCACTGATGGAGAGTTTTCAGGGATGGATGGTAAATCTCATGGATGTTGTTCCCATGGTAGACATATTGGATTCATGCCTAGTTATTTATTATATGGTGGACATATTGACCCCATAATAGATATAGTGGTCCCATGGGAGACATATTAGTCTCATTGTGAGCGTGACGGTTCTATGGATAGATATTATTTTCCCATGGATGGTTTTTCCCATGGAGGGCTTTGTGACCATGGATGAGTATTGTATACCGTTGATGAATATTCCAACGGAGGGCATTGATTCCATAGAATATTGGACCCATATTTAGAGTATTGTCCCCGATGAGGGATGTACGTATGTTCGGGTATAGATCACATGGTTGAGGTTTATCTCATGTGTGACATTGACCCCATAGTTGACGATGTTCCCATGGTTGGTATAGACCCGTGATTGGCTAGACCCGTGATAGATGAGATCTATCCAACTGATGAGGCCAACGATTGGGTAATTAGAATGTCTTGATGTAACATCATCAATAGCACGGGGTTAGTGCCATGAAATAAATGAATTGAGAACTACGCAAGATCTGTTCTCCATTGGAGTACGTACGCAGCTGATAATTCAGTTCAATCAAATCAAGGGTCCAATAAGTCATGGGATCCGTAGGAATCTCGCAACACGTGTAGGTGTCACGTGTTTGGACTATGAGTTTTGTATGCTTTAAAATAATATATATATATATATATATTATTGTTTCTTACATGTCCGTTGAGTCAGGCCGTGACAAGTAAAAATCCTCCGGTGCTAAACCTCGAAACTCCTTACATACAAACAACCATCCAATTATTTGTCATTTTGCCTTCTCAAACACATTTTTAGATTCTCCCCTCTTTCCTTCAAAGATCCTCCCATTGCGTTCTTTCCAAATAGCCCACCAAATAGAGAATGTAATCATTTTTCAAACCACTCTAAGTCTACCTCTAAAGCGAACCCCCAACCAAGACATAAAAGAATCATCCACTCCACTACTAAGAACCAAAGAACACCCAAAAGGCCTCTAAAAAGAAACCCAAACCACCCATGTGAACCGACAATTGCATAACAAGTGGTCCACAGTTTCCTCCTCGACCTCGCAAAGTGGACACACTAAAGGAGCCTCATCTGGAATAACGCGTCTTCTCTTAAGATTGTTTCTCACAATGATCCTCTTTTTCAAGGCCGTCCACATAAAGAATTGGATTCTAGGAGGGATCAGATTGTTCCAAGCCAGATTGCAGATAGGAGGTGAGGACAAATTTGATGCACAAATAAAGGATTGATTTAACTGAGAAAGACCCTGACGGCTCCATAGACCATATCCACTTGTCCTCATCCTCAAACCACAGTCTGGTATCCCTAAGGATTCCAATCAAAACTTGGTAGATACCGTCTTCAAAATCCTGCAAAATCCTCCTAAAAGAGATTGACCACTGTGGTGTACCATTAATCTCACTATAGTAATCACTGATCAAAGCATCCCGATTTTGAAACACTCTAAACAGTCTAGAAAAAAAATCTATTAAAGACCTCTCCCCCACTCAAATATCCCTCCAAATCAACACCCTTCTACCATTACCAACCAACATCCTAATCCCCCTTTGAAACACTTCCCTACGCCCAATTTCTTTCACTACCGACGACCCATCCCTAGCAGCTCTACTACCTAACCTCCAACCCCCGTGGTCGCCCACGCCATACCTCTCAATTAAAATCTTCCTCCACAAGGCCTCCCTTTCCGAGGCGAATCTCCACAACCATTTACTCAGAAGGGCATGATTCCTATCTCTAATACTATAAATCTCCAACCCACCCTTCTCCCTCAAATCACTAGCTACTTCCCAATCCACTAAGTGGATTTTGTTCTCTTTCCCTTCCCACAGGAAACTTCTTTGAATTTTCTAACCTTTTTGCCACTCCCTTAGGAATTTCATACAAGGAGAGGTAGTAGGTGGGGAGATTCACCAGGCACGATTTAATGATAGTCAACCTACCCCTCAATGAGAGATAAGATTTGCTCAAAGCATTCAACTTCTTAGATATCCTTTCTAAAACAGGTTCCCAAAACACTTGTGATCTCGGATTCCCACCAACTGGCAAACCAAGGTATGTAAATGAGATTTTGCCGACACCACACCCTATCTCTCCAGCCAACCCTTCAAGCTCCTCTGCTTCCACCCCAAGCCAATGATATTGCTTTTCCCTAGATTTATTCTTAGTCCCGATACCAGTTCAAAACACCTTAGGACCGCTCTCACCCCAAAAAGCTCCTCGCTAGATGCTTCACAGAACAATAACGTATCATCCGCGAACTGAAGGTGACTGATTGACCGACTGCCTGGAGAGATCTTCAAACCTTTGATGAGGTTTGACTGCTTGGCACGACACATGAGGCCATTGAGTGCTTCAGCTATCATAGTGAAAAGGAATGGGGATAGGGATAGTGGGTCCCCCTGACGTAAACCCCTAGGGGCCCTAATTGGTTCTGTAGGTGAGTCATTCACCAAAATTGAATAAGAAAACTCTTGTACACATGCCCTCAACCAACTCTGCCATCTGGTGCCGAAACCCATTCTCCAAAATAGATAGTCCACAAACTCCCCTCTTACATGATCATAGGCCTTCTCCATATCAAGCTTTAAGAGCACGCCCCTTAGACCATCCTTACGTCTAGCGTGGATTAGCTCATTTGCTATCAGAACTCCATCTAGAATATGTCTTCCCCCAATAAAAGCCCCTTGTGTCTCTCCGATCAACTCCCCAATAACCGAACTAAGTCTCGCAGCTAAGACCTTGGACAGGAACTTATACACACAACCTACCAGACTAATAGGTCTATAATGAGACAACTCTAAAGCCCCCTCTTTTTTGGGGATTAAGGCTACCAAGTTATGTTTTAAAACCCCTCTTCTATGAAACTCCCTAAAGAATTTTAGGAAATCCTCCTTAACGATATCCCAACAACTCCTAAGGAATTTAAAATTGAATCCATCGAGCCCTGGAGCCTAATCCCCATCTACACTATGTAGAGCCTCCAACACCTCTATCTCCTCAAACTCTCTTTCTAACCATGAAGCCTTCCCTGATTCGAGAGAGACGAAAGTAACCCCCTTCAGAATTGGATACCCAGTTTGCTCCCAATCTCCAGTCCTAACACTCACGGAAGAACTGGAGTACAGCATATGAGGTCTATGATTAAGAACATTAACCCCCTTACTAAATGAATCAACCACATGTCCCCTTCTGAATCTAGGCCAAACTCCCCCCACGGTTTGGTAGGCACGAGAAGGAACAGAATGGAGAAGTGCAAAAGAATGGATAGCACCTGGTCCGAGAAGAGACGCCTCCGAAGGATGCTGCTGGCTCGCTAGGCCCTCACCAACTGAAGAGAACAGAGGACGAGAAATCAAGGGCCCCTGCAGGAAAGCTGGTAACTGACACAGGCCCCCACTGATATGAGGCGCCGCTGATGTCGACTAGAAGAGAAGACACCGTGGGCTCAAGACTGCTTCCCCAACAGGATGAAGAGGCTGAAGACAACAATAGTCCTGTTGCTGAACGGACCGCTGCCCAGAAAGATCTACGCCCAGGGAGGAACCCGCCGAAACACACTGAAAAGTGTAGAGAACGGTCCCCGACTCGGAAGAACCAGGGATAAAAGGAGCATAACTGGAAGAAGAAAAAAACAAATGAGATGAAAATGTAAGAGCACCTGAAGGAGGAGAGAACCTGGCAACCGGATTCGAAGGATCTCTTTTGATGAAGATATCGGGATCTCTTTTTGTTATTATCCCAAGTGTTTTTTCTCACCAACTATAGACCACCTATTATCAAATGGATTGGTTACTTGGAAAGATCTATATTTGGATAGGATGCCTACAAAACTTTAGCTTGATTGAATGACTTCAAATATGGTTTTAAAGACCCCCAAAATCAACAATAGATAAGGGTGCAATTTTATAATGTTTCAATCCAATGGTGGTGTAACTCTACTATGGGATAAAATTGAATATAGATCCAATTCACAAGTGGGTGATGGGTGTGGGTGGGTAAGAGGTGCAAATGGGGCCTAGGATGGGCTCCATATGTTCTACCATAAGAACCCTCACGGGATTCCTAGTTAAACATTCTCATATATATAGATATGAATAGACATCTGCACAGATACATATAGTGTAGATCCGTAAGAACCATTCTCACGGGTCTCTGTGCACATAGCCCAGGTCGGCCATAGTTGGGCCTGCAAGGATGCGTGGGGCCTGAATATCTTGGATTGTGTATGATTCTTAAAAAGTTTCATCTTCATTGAAGTGAAGCCATTTCTTAAGGCTCTTAAAATTTCAATTTTATTTGATAGTAGAAATTCATAGGTTATATCAATGAGTCGTAAAAGTTGGATTGACGTCAAATTCGGTAAGGTTGAATTCAGAGATGAAAATCACTTGTACCCAATTTGACGCTAGTCTTGCTTTCATAACCCAATGAATTTCCACCATCAAATAAAGTTTTGAAATTCTAAAGGGCTTTTAAAAACATGGTTTCACTTATATGATTAATATGATATTTTATATGTATACACATGCCAAGACTTTTCAAACGCACTCATTCATGTGGACCCAAGTGGGACCCAATGGGCTGTATGCACAAAAATTCATGAGAATGGTTCTTAGGGATCCACACTATATACAAACACACACAGACATGGACACATACAAGGGCCTCTCTCATACACCATGACTTGCAACTTTTTTCAGTTTTTCTAGGCATTTGTTAGGGCAAAGAGCCAATTAGATGTCTTCTAATGAGACTTTCATGAGAACGGCCAATAGGCGCCACCTAGGCCCACATGAATGGGTGGGTTTGAAAGGTCTTGGCTTTACATGATGTTTATAAAATTTCATCTTGATTGGATACAAGAAGCCATGTTTTTTAAGTCCCTCAAAATTTCACATTTAAATCAATGGGCTTTAAAATTCAAATTGGGCACAAGTGCAATTCACGGGGTAGGTGGGGAATTGGATCCATTAGGTCTACTGTGGGTCCCACAAACCAAAGTTCTTGTGAAAGCCTCATCAGTAGCACAACTGATCAAGACTTACGATTGTAGTCTAGATGTTGTGGGTTCAATTCCTATGGGTGTCAGATAGGGTAGTCTCTCCATAAAGAGAATTTCCCAAATCCAAATATGAAATGACGATGATATATATAAGAAATGGAATAAACTCCAAATCTATGTTTTGTTGTTTATAGTTTTAGGGTGTAGCTACACCTTGCCCACTAGCAGCAGCTAATGCAAGTCGTAAAAGGCAGCGGCGGAGAAAGGGAGTGCGTTCCTACCAACACAAGTTGTCGTCAAGCTAGTAAAGTGATGGAAATAGAAGCTACATGAAGGGTTTTTGGCAGCGACACGTAGAGTCTTCAACAGTCCCCCCCCCCAGCCCCCATGGGAACACAAGCTGCGGCAAGGTTTGTTGCTGTGAACACTAAACTGTATTACATGCTACTCCATGTGGTACATCACAGTAGAGATAATGTTTCACTGTAATTTGTATTAAAGGATTCAAAAGTATGTACACTATAACCATGCAGCAGTCTTTATTGACAAAAAGAGATTAAACATGTTGACACACACACAACTTAAGCCAAATCTAGAATGCTTTTGGCAACCTTTCTGTACAAGAATACAGTCTACAGGCTACAGGTGGACCAATCCATAATCAAATTCGTCCATGCTACTCTATGCTCCCTCATCTAGTCTTGGGCAACACCAATATAAGTGATGCTCACATTGGAGAACACCAAAAATTTGTTTATCAACTCCTTATACTATGGGGCTCAATATGAGGGTAAGGATTCTCAAGGCCTGGTTTTGAGAACAGAAATTGAAAAAAATTATGCACATTTCTCCCATCTAACATGACAAAGAGTAGGTCCATCCTCTAACACAGCACGTCTAGAAACCTAGGTTTACTACACAGGCTGATTGTAGACAACCCTCATAAATGTTTACACATATATTTATTCATCCTCATCACTTCTATCTTCCCTCTCTGAAAGGTAACATGAAATTTGGTTGAACGAGAATAGGATATGAGATCTACACCGATATACAATACAAAACTGGAAACAAAAAAGAAAGTTAAGGCATATCACTTCCCATCCACGATGAAACCCTTTAACTCACATTTTATCTAAGGAATCAATCTCAGAATTTGCACAAAGGATCCTCATCATCACCATCATCAAAGGCTTGTTCCATCTATCCTTTCATGGTTTCTGAGTTTTACTTTCCCACTCCACCCATCATCATCATTCCATAATCTACCTTGTCCTTTCTTACCAGTTCATTCCAATTTATACTTATCAAATCAAATGTAAGGGTAAAGGCTTGCAAAAACAGTTGAGAGCAAGAGAGAGAGAGAGAGCCCTATTCTGTTAACAAGAAACTAACCGACAATAATTGGAGAAACAAGAGTATTGGTCGAGAGGGGACTACAACAATTAAATAATTGCACCTGACAACCTCAAATAACTTTTTCCATAGCAAAGTTTTGGTATATGGATGCCTACCAACAATGTACAATATTTTAAGCATGAATTAGTGAAAAAGTGCCAACTTCTAAATTCTCATGAGACAAGCTTAGTTAATGGATCGAGAATGCAATGTAGCTTATTGGATTCAACCAACAAAGAATACAATTAGCTGTTAAAAGATCTAATAAGTTCAAGAAATATTAAGGTGGAAGTCTACCTGCACAACATACTTACAAAGGCTTTTGTAATCCATAGCATCTAGCTGAATTGCTGTTGCGTTTGGAATACCATGAATAGTCTGCATTTGAAAAAACATGTTTAGATTTTCAATCTTCAAACTAAAAGCGAACATTTCCTTGTAAGAGAATGGATATCAAGATGGACTCAAAGACAGCTCTTATAGAGAAGGATACATCTCTATGGAATATGTATGCCATATGGATACAAAGACAGCTCTTATAGAGAAGGATACATCTCTGTGGAATATGTATGCCATATACAAAAATAAGCAATTTCACCAAACACCAGTTCCTAAGTTGGTGAATCAACATCTAAATTATGCATTCATGATAACGGCTAAATTATTGCTTGAGCTATTCATAACCATACCTCCTCTGCATCCTTTAGGTAGAGAGATGCCACAATAACTTTAACATCATTCAATTCTTCAGAATCAGTGGTCATTAACATTTTAAACCAATGATGAGATGAAACACTTCCAATTGATGCCAAAAATTCTGCAGCCGGTTGGCATACTCGCCCAGCACCAAGAATTAGAACTGCTGGTTTCCTCAAGTCGTCTCTATCCTCTGTTGCTGCACATCCATTAACCCTACCAACCTTCAAAGATAGTGTATTTGTCTCTTTGTTGAAAATTTGACCATTCTCATCATGATTAGCTAAAGAAGTCAGAGAATCAATTATTTGATCGAGAACAACACTTTCATCAGCACACACCTGTAAAACAGACAACGATGACAAATGAAAAATAAGCAATCCATATGATGACCAAGAACCAAAAATGGAGTACCTACAATATTTTTCTAAAATTTAAAATAAAGCAATGCATATCCCTCAAAGGAAAGATATGTGATATTTAAGGAATCACTTCTCATTCTTCTTAACTTGCCTAAATGGTGTTCACAATGTAATTCAAACAAAAGGTTTACTAGAAACAAGACATAACCAATACATGTTTTTTTTAATTTTCTGCATAAATCAATAATCTTAGGGCATGTTTGTCTGCAACATTTTCCATTGAAATGGAATATGATCTTTACATTGAAATTGTTTTCCGTTGTTTCGTGAGAACCTTTTTCATAGAATATGATTCCACAATTTGGTCATTTTCCACAAGAGATCATCAGCAGCAGTAGTCAATATCCCATCTATCTAGGGTCGGCTTTATGAGTTCTTTTCTGGAAAATAAAATTCTAGGGGAGGGGGTCAGAAAGTAATTTTCACAATTTGTGGACTTCAAGGCTTATAATCCAACTCATTGACTAACCATGGCCCACTCCGACTCATGACCCAAGATCCAATCTAACCACAAACCATGACTGATCTATTACCCATCCATGACCAACCAATCCAACACATGATCCATGATAGACCTAACATGACCTATGAATCAATCCGTGACGTGACTTCACAAATGGCACATTGTCCAACCAAACCAAAAGTTAATATATATTATCTATTACTTGACCCATGACCCAACCCAAACCATATCCCCTACCTAAAAACCCCTTGGCCCATGAACAAACCTAACTTGATCTCACTCCTAAATTTTCAGATTAGATCAAGGTGGGTTAGGTCAAAATCTCACCCAGTTGCACTCATTTTAAGTAAGCTATAGGTTAAGATAACTAGACAATGTATGTAATTTTCATTATTATTATTGTTATTATTATGGTTAGCATCATTATCATCTTTGTCGTTTAGAATCAAGAGTGATTGAGTCATAACCTACGCCTCACCCACTTGACAACAGGAAAAAAGTCATTAATGAATCAGTGAGGAAACTATTTTGTCATACCAAACAAGAGAAATTGATATCTATGGAAAGCAAAATCTATAAATTTCATTTTCTATGGAAATAGAAGGAAATCAATTTCCAAGGAAACATGAACTAATTCCTAAATTTAGATAGCATGAAAGATGCTTATAGAATTGTCAAATAGCATCCCTGTCAACATGAAGTAGAACTTCTTAAGAAAAGTTTCATTGTTGGGAACTCAAGTTTGAAGACAAACAAATCTGTCTCTTGATTTTCTACAAGATTAATGGTTAAAATATGTTTACCTTCATCTTTTGAAGGATGGTTAATAACCCAGGTTGAATGGATAAACAAAGATATGATGGATTTTGGGGTAGCAGAGGATACTATTCTTCCTAGGGGTTGAATAGCCAAACTGAATTCAAAAAGCGGAACCCATATATATGACAATGCGGTGTTGGAGGCTAGACTGTAGACTGTTTAGCTAAATTTCTAATCCAATGTGTGAGAAGAATTGGGAAAGCTATTTTTCCTTTTTTTCCCCAGATTAAGGATGATGGAACTGCTTAAGGACCACTACATTGATCCCTACTTACTAGGTAATAGGGTAAAGAGATACTCTGTAATGACCCGTCCCGCTAGCACAATATTATCCACTTTGGGCCTACACACGGTCCCGCACTGCTTTGCTTTGGCGAGTCAACCCACTATTGCTCCCAAAAGGCCTTGTGCTAGAAGGAGGAAGGCTACTACTAATATACCAGGGAATTTCCAATGGCACTAGCAATGTGGGACTTTTTGGGGCAGGGTATTACATACTCTAAAAGCCCAAATGCAACACACATACCAATGAGTTGAAAATCTGCAAATGAAACACAAGAAAAATATGAATGAGGAAAAAATGCTCTTCTAGTAGCCTGTCAAGATCCAACATAAGTTCCAGGGGTTTGAAGTGTCCTCAATGGAGGTTAATCACTTTAGTTAGGAAGATTAAGGAATTGATTTCGGGCTTGGAGGTGTCTTTGGTCCATATCAGCCGTACGGCCAATGGAATGGCTGACGTCTTTGTGAAGAATGGTGTTGGCAGTTCCAACTATGGCACATTCTAAGTACCTGGGGCATAGTTTATTTTGTTCCAGTGGAGTCTTGTTCTTTTTTTTTTTTTGTGGTTGTTGTTTTTGCTTTTCTTTTAAGCCTAATCCTCTTAGGCCTTGTGTAATTCTCTTATATTTATTTTCTTGTTAATAAAAGTTTTCTCTATTACTGCTCAAAAAAATAAATAAGTTCCACAAAGACAGTAGAAAGGGACCCAATAATCACAAGTTCCAGAAAATACTGCATACACACTTTTGCAAGTAAAATCTATCCTCATCAACATCATCTCATTATCATCATTTAAAATCTATCAAGTAATTATTCAGTGAAAAGGTTGGATGGAAGAAAAGATTGGTGCATGACGCAAGTACAAAGATGCTTTGATACAAAGTGAGAAATTAAAAGCTATAAATTCAAATGCGGACTTACTTCCAGTTCTGAAAATGACATGACATTTGCACTTTGACCAACTTCACACCTAACCAAGTTAAAAGAGCCACCAGCAGCTTCAATAATATCTAAAGCCTCATTTATCAGAAATTGATCAAACAAATGACCACTAAGAGAGACCTGCCAAATTAACTAGATGTGTTTAATGCTCACAAGGACATAATGTCACATCTCTTAAATACAAAGAACTAATCATTCACAAATCCACTTCAGTCGCATGTAATTGCGACAAAAACAAATGGTTTACTACAAGGAAAACAAGAACCAATTAGATGAAAAAAGAAAAAAATAAAAACTCACGGATATTGTGTATCTTTTCTTCTTAGATTGACTACTCCCAGTTTCAGATGAATCTCTGTAGATAGTAAAAGAAAAACATTCAGAATTAAGTACACACATCTTAAGCATAAAGACAACACATAAAACTAATACACTTAAAATGATATTATTTTATATGTTAACGGGTCTTAGATATGTCCATATATTTAAACAATATGCATGAAAAGAGCATAGAAAATAATGAAACAATATCATGTTAAATCTGGTCCATGTCCATGCGGTGAAAGACAAAGCAAATCTGGCTCATCTCTAAATTTTGAAGGCATTTGGTCTTTGGTATCACAACCTGTTGGTCTGAGGATCCAAGGTGCCTAAAGCCTAACGTCGAAGCTATTTTACATAATGCACATGATTTTTGCTACCAAAAGTTTATGGGCTTGCATTTGATGTTGAAAATACTACTAATGAGTATTCTGATTATCACAAATATTATGGTACAATGGTATATTAACCATGCAAAAGAAGTAAACAACATGAAGACAAAAATTCTTCAATCGACTTAAATAAAATGAACAGAAATAGAAGGGAAACATTCAATCAAGTACATTAAGCACTGATTAAGACAAAACAACATTTCCTGGTTTGTAATGACATTTGATTCCCATTAAGATTGAATACAGTCAGTAGAGACTTGAAGAAATAGCAGGCAAGAACTGGCCGGAATCACGTACATTGGAACAGAAATCTGGTTGAAGAGACTAGATATTGACATAGATATACCATTGACCAGTTGGCTCTACTAAGATTTTGGTATGAACACCATACACAAACTATAAAAAAAAAGTCTTCAAAGTAAGAAGGATGACAGAGACAAGAAGTTGGCTGAAATAGTGTATTTCTCCTTGTACCACACCAAATAACTAACAAGGAATTTACCGGTGTATGTGTTGTTTTGATCAATCTTTTAAAGCCCTTAGTGCCTATGACATGATTTTGCTTGAAGCATATATTTGGGATACAAATAGGGGTGTTCGTGACCGGCGTAAACCTGACTTAAATAAGTGGCCTTGGAAAATATATTTGTCTGACGGACAGGGCTCGAGCTTTCGGGCTTTTAGGCCCGTTTATTTTCTATATATTATATACATATATCACAAGGTCATATTTGATACTATTTTTATTTTTATTTTATAAATTGAGAATTTAAGTGTACAGATTGAAAGAAGACTTACCAACTGATAAAATCTCATCTTAAAAATCAATTTCCAACCACTCGATGTTAACGGTCAAAATTACCAGGCATAGAATCTTTTCAAGAACGTCTGCCAACTTTGACTATTAAGATCAAGTGACTAGAAATTAATTTTTAAACTGAAATTTAAACTCGTACTAGCTTTTTAAGTATGCTTTCAATATGTACCGTTATATTTTCTAGTTACAAAACAAAAATAAAAATAAAAATAGTGCCAAGTGCAAAATAAACAGGCTTTAAACGGCGGGCTCAGGCTTTGGCATTCAAAGCCCAACGGGCTTCAGAGCTCGAGCTGTTTTGACAAAGCTCGGCTCAAACACAGTCCGTGGACAGGCCTAGATATATAGGCTCCTATAACGAAGCCATATTTCTTAAGAATCGATCTATTTGTCTCCATAGGCTCAATTTCAAGAATGGGAACTCACCCCAAAATCAATGAAAGGAAAAATTGGATACAATTCCCTGAATAAGAAAACAATTATGATTGTTAACTGTAACAAAGTTCAGCAGTATAGTTGATCTTCAATAAAGTTGAAGGCATAGAACAAACTCTTCAACACAAACAGAGCAGAAACAACATTAGGTAGAAAATATGTAGGTTCAGAAGATTTACACTGAATCAGAATTCCTCATACGGGGAATATACTCATACAAGGAAGTAAGTGTCCCTTTATGAGCAATGCAAGCTCTTCTTAAATGGGCAGGTAATTCTGAAATGTTTTCTGTAGAAGCCAAGCTACGTATAAATTTGGACAAGATATCTCCAAAATGTTGGGAAGCCTTCCAAAGTCAACAAAGGATTCAGATGTAAAACTTGAATATAAAAGAGAAATCTATTAATCTCATGGTATTACGTGCATACAAAATGGAGAAAAGAAATCTAGTAATATCTTCTCAAAGAATGAGTGAAAATATGAAATATTTTACCTCTTTCGCAAACTCTGTTGGAAGAATGTCGACAGCCAGACATATTACACCATCTCCATCCATGTCATCATGGTATGAATCTGTAAAAGGATTGTACCTAGCAACCATAGTCGATCCTTCGGTGTTATCTATGATCCAAACAATGATACACAAGAATAACAGTAGATCCAACAAGGCAGGAAAAAAAAAAGCTTAAACCAAGCCAAAGGGAAAAAGTTTCCACCAATGTAAATGGTGAGAAACATGTATCATCGACAACATTATCATTCTTAACAAAGCACTATCCCATCTATGTATGTGTGTCATTAAGACTATCTTGATATGTTCTTGAATAATGCATTCAATGTTGCTGCTTAATTAGCACAGCAGGGGAGGGGCAAAAGACACAAATTAAGAGATTCATTGAAAGTGAGCCAAGAAGGGTAGGGAGGCAAGGAGTCAGCACAGATAATGTCAGATCAGGTCAACTTTACCTACATTTCCCAACATCCTGACCCTGTTTGTTAAACAGTGCAAGCCAATCAAAACTGTTTATTTATTAAATAGGTCAAAAGTTTTTACTTGAGCCCTATATTTCTGGGTCATTTCAGGTTGGGTTGTTGAGTTGGGTCAAGAACTGCAACTGAGGAATTGCATTGATTTGGGTAAACTGTTAGCTACATATTGTGAAATGAAGACCCAATTTCAGGGACAAATATGATGGAGTGAGAGATGGGAAAGCCGTTAGGTGGATTAGGGGTGGAAATTTTTCAGCTCCATTTATTATCACCATAGACCTAGAGTTCAAAGTTTGGTTTTGGCCTAAAAATCCAACCTTGAGAAGTATACCAATTCCAAGGATGTTTGTCACTAAGCAGCTTTAGATATAATGTACTTGTACACATACCGAAATACATATATAAAATGAATCAAGTGCAACATTATCATATAGAATATGATGTTATTTGAACAAATCAGCTTGAGTAAGAAATATTAAAAATAGTACCTGAAGAAAGGTCTATCCAATGACGTTGTTTGGTTAACGAACTCTATTGAACCTCCAATATCACAAGTGATATCAGATATTCCAACTAGTGGGCAGCCTGTTCCTTTCAATTCTTTCAACTTCTGAGTGCTAAGCAACCGAGGAAATCTTTTCTCCCAATACATGCAGTTAACTGCCATAGATACAATCAATATGGTTATTATAGGAGTTCTATATATTTAATACCTGTGGGAGAAGAATTGCATCATTTTAACCACACTGTCATAACCTTAGAGTCAAAATAATCTTATAGATAAAAAGATAGACAGACAGAACAATAAGGTTCCCCCAAGATTCCAGTTTCTTTCTGTGGACAGGCTTGAAAAAGAGGATCCTTGTGAGGCACAATCTCAGGAGAAGAGGCGTTCTTCCTAAGGAGGCTCCAACAATATATCCATTATGCGAAGATGATGAGGAGACGGTGGACCACTTGTTATGCAAGTGTCGGTTCACGTGGGCTGTATGGTACCCCTTCTTGAAGTTGTTTGATTGCTCGTGGGTTATAAGAAGTGGAGCGGAGGATTTAATTGTGGCATGGACGGGGGGTTCGTTTAGAGGTAGACATAGGGTGGAATGGAAAATGGTTCCATTTGTAGTCTTGTAGGCAATATGGAGAGAGCACAACGGGAGGATTTTTTAGGGGAAGAGGGGGACACCTAGAGAGGTTTTTGAGAGGGCGAAAGGACAGGTGATAGGTTGGTTGTCTGTGTAAGGAATTTAGCACCTGAGGATTTCTATTTGTCTTGGGAAGGATGTATCAAAGGGGTTGGAATGCCCAGGAAGCATAAGGTTGAGTGGGTAGCTCCTCCCCTAGCTTGTAAATTCAATGTAGATGTGGCAGCAAGGGGGAAACCCAGGCCTGCAAGAATAGGTGAAGTGTTACATGATGATAGGGGTGAGATGTTGGTAACTTTTTCCGAACCATTAGGGATAATGATTCAAATGAGGCAGAGCTGAGAGCAATTAGGAGAGCACTCCAGGTTTGGTCTAGGTTTAGGAATAGTAACCTCATTATTGAAGGTGACTCAACTAACACCATCTCCTGGGGTAGTAATGGAAATTCCCTCCGGGAGATTGGTATGTATTGTTAGGGACATTTGAAGGTTGTGCACAGTGGGAGGTATCACTTTCATTCACACACCTCATTCGGCAAACAGTGTAGTGGACTTATTGGCGAAAGTTAGTGTACATAAACAAAGACCAGCTATGAAAATCTTTTCATCATATCAGCCTAGGGAACTAGGGGTCTCCTTAGTGTATCTTGTGTTGGGAGGGACGTATTGTTGTATCTTTTTATGACTTCATGTTTTTTCCTGTTTCTCCTTCTTGGTTTTGGGTGTATCTCTCCTATACTTGGATTCACCTCTTGTACTCTATTTTTTTTTTAATGAATTAAGTCGTTAATGTTTCAAAAAAAATAGAGAGAGAGATAGATGGATACACAGATAGATAGATAGAACCAAATTCTAACCCCAAACTCAATTTCTAGCACTTCTTCTTAATGGTCAAAATTTCCGAGAGCCCTTGAATTTTTTCAAGGATGTCTGGTGACTTTGACCATTAAGATAAACTACAAATTGAGTTTGGAGCTGAAATTTGGTCCACTTGTAGCTCATCAAGTGCACTTTTGATCCGTATGTTAATTTCTTTATGTTGTTTAGGAAAATTAAAAACAGATGCAACTCGTGTCACTGGTTGCACCTAATCTTTACTCCATATATATACCTACATACATACATACAATGTAATCAAAACCGAACCGGATTTGATCCTGTTCGACCGCGCCCGTCCTCTTCCCGGCCCAATTTGATTAAAAAACCGTCTAAGATCAATAACCGCAAAAAACGGTGTTGAACCGCAGCTCAACACGGTTTTACTAAATAAACCGTGAACTGCAATAGCAATTCAACACAATTTTTTTTAATTTTTTTTTTTTAAGAAAACTTCCATAGCTAATTTTAAAAATTAAAAAAAAAACTATTTTGTACTATATTTCAACATTTGCACAATGCTATGTAGCTATATAAGTATGGAGTTGATAAATAATTTAAAATTTTAAAGTGACAAAAAATTTAATTACTTTATTAATATAGAGTTTTGAGTTGGTCCAAAAATTAGTAGAGATATTTTTAGTTAAATTAATTTTATAAACTTCATCTAATTTTAATGACACAAAAATTTAGAGATTAAAATTATTTAAAGAGATTTCAAATTTTAATCAATGGCATGTTTGATTTGATTAAGGCATTTTTGTTTATTCATATTAAAAAATGATCTTTGATTTAAGATCTTATTTGAATTCATCAATTAAATCTTAATTAGTAATTTACTATTATTTATAATATCTATATTAATTGCACAGATTTGACCAGGTTTGACTGCAGTTGAACCTTATTTAACCCAACCTTCTATTTAGACGGTTCAATACACGGTCCGGTTTTGATAACATTGCATACATATATATTTGTGTGTCTAATAGATAGTAGAATTAGGGAAATCTGAGATATGATACTACATAAGGTGGAAAACCACCAAGGTATCTTAAAAATGTATAATCTCAATATTTATTGTCAATAAAGATGAGGAATCACAAAAAATCATGTGGTTTTTATTACCTCCACAATAGGGCTGCAACTCGGGTTGGACGGGTCGGGTTTTCATAAACCCAACCCTAACCCAAGTCACAACACATTGAACCCAACCCAACCCAACCCAACCCAACCCGAATTAAAAACCCGATTTAGTCAACCCGACCCGATCCGAGTTTGCAATACCCTCAACCCGATTGTTGACCCGACCCGACCCGAGTTGCAACCATGGCTTTTATATTGACATAAATGTCCAGCATGTATAAGGAAAAAAAAACATTAAAAGAAAGACCCAGAACAGAATCGAGCTGAATGGTCATGAAAAAATGAAAAAAAAAAAAACATTTTTAACAATTCGTAGCCTAACTATGAAAGAGTAACAAAACAAAAACCTTCAGAGCAGTAGGATAGAGATAAATTCACAACAAGACATAATAGCATACCAATTACAGATGCATATGGTGCAATTCTTTCATGGAAAACAGGGTTATAGTGTTCCGGATGCGCATAATAATCTGCCTGCAAGAAAATAAGAGAATAGTTTTTCTAATAGAGTTACTGCACTGTGAGATATGCTAGAATTCACAACTAAAGATGTCAGAAGTAGAAGAATATACATGTGGTAGAGAATACAGATCATCTAATGTATGCAGTATTCTTGACTGAGAGTATATTCCGTTGAATCTAGATTAAGAAAACAAGTCCACAAGGTGCCATGGAAGGCTGATGCAACCCAAGTCATTTCCAACAAAGGACAAGTAATAAAGGTTAAGGTTGTTATTAATTAAACCTATAATTATGAGTTCCTGAATCCACGTCATTCTAGAGTAGAACCCCAAATGTCCAAATGAACAAAGCAATAGATTAAGTAAAACAACTAACATCAAAGACCTAGAATAGGTGCGTCTTTGAGAGAGAGAGAGAAGAGAGAGGAAGAAAAAAGCAGCAGGATGAAAGCAGCCAATGAGCCATTTTAGCAATCTAATACTTTTCTTTCTTTCATTTTCTTGAAATGCTTCTAACACATCTTTTTTTACCGGAACACACCATGTATTATTTTGTAGTTAAAGATAAGAACAGAAATTTTTGCATCAATCTCCTATAGTTACACTTAATTACAACCACTTAATTTCGATACTGGGGTGCAATTGTAGAACAACATGGAGAGTGTGATTTTGGTAGAGTTCAAACGATGGGTGCAAGATGGGAAAAGTGTAGGCAACCTAGTGGAGTGTTGTGTGATATAAAAGAGTCACGTATATCAGAAGGGAGTTTCTATAAGATGAGAGTTAGACCTACAATGTTATAAGAAGTTGAATTTTGAGAAATGGAGAGAAGACAGGCATATAAAGTAATAGTAACAGAAATGTGTATTAGTTTGTGCAATGTTATAAGAAAATGATAGAATTGAAGTGAGTGCATTAGAAAAGCCTAAAAGTTTCAGCAGTATATCAAAAAAAATGAGGAAATGACAGTTAAGATACCTTGGCACACCCATTGAAAACTAAAAACAGCTTTAGTATGAGGCTTAGGAGGATTACAAGTAAAAGGTACAAGCAAAAGTGGGATGTCATTAAAAACATGACTTGAGGTGGTAAGACATGACATGATAGAAGGTGGGATGACAAGGACATGGTTATCAATAGGATTGAATGGAAAACTAGAACCAAAAGCCGATCCTTGGTAGATGTAACAGAAGTTTTTGTTAGGTTTGTGGAGCCTGATTGTCAAATATTTACTGGTGATCCCATCCCCACTGGCTTGTTTGAGGGTCAAGCTCCCCGCTGAGCTCACGGGGGGTCAATTTTGTAATTTTCACATTACATATGTTGTAGCCCTAATTAGGGCAGTATATAATGTCTTTTTCGTGAGAGAGGTGTGAGAGTGAAAATTGTAACAGGCACGGCTGTATCTTCTTCTTTTTTTTGCCTTTGAGCATAGTGGATCTAGTTTGAACCCGTAGACATACCGAAAGGGAACCACATAAAATCTTTGTGTGTTGTGTGTGTTTGATCTGTGGTTTTGTTTTTCCGTTCATTATTCTGTGCACTTCTATTCTCAACAATTTTGATAATGATGATGATGATTTTGTCATGCTTCCACTACTGAAGTGTGTGTGGATTTTGGAGAGATATTTGGGCATAGAACACTAGATACTAGATTGTTGCATCTTGGAAATGTTTCCATGGTTGGGCTGCATCACATGAGATGAAATGAAATAGATCCAAGTTCTAAGCACATACTGTTTGAATTTTGAATTAAATTTTGACTTCCCTTGCAACATGTAGGAACCTTATTTAGAAGCCAACAATCTCTACCATGCATATATGGATAATAAATGGCATAAATGGTTCTAAAGAATACTCAGTACTGCAAAGTCTAACAGGAAATGAGACGCACTTTATCAAATATTTTTGAAGGGTCCTTAGGTGAAACCATGTCTTGGCAAGTCACGACACAACCATATACTTTGAAGAATCTCTTAGAAGTCTGTGAATGTTGGTCAAGATTCCCAGCCTATAATGAAAATAAAACCAAGGATCAGATTATCATAAGCAAAAGAGAAAAAAAGGAACTTCAAACTGAATGGCAGTTGAAAAACCAACTAAGCAAATACTGAAAATTTGAGAAAACATATATCCAATTACAGCCATCAATTCAAATAATTAATTGAGAAAATACCATATAAAGCATGAGATTTTTTATCACTCAAAATAAGCAAGGGGTTTTTTTAACTCACAACTCACAATTAAGCATGGTATATGGAGATGGAGATGCATGTTGTGGGACCCACTTCAGGATACAGTTGACCATGTGGGACCCACTTCTTGGCAGAGTTTGACCCAAATCATCTTATTTCAGAAAGTCAACTTGGTTTATTCTTTTATTCCTTTCCATTTTAGCCATTGTGGTTTGCTCCCTATTTATTATTTATACATGTAATCTCCTCCAGTGTACACAATTCAATACAAGAGAAATTATTCTTCTCCCATATTCTTCTCTTTTTTTCATTATTATTTTCTACATCTAATACAGTAACAGCGGCAACATACTAAACAACTTCATGCAGAAGAAACATGGAAACAAATTTCACTCATAACATTTAACAGTCATTTTATTTGAAACTTTTTTTCATAGACTTTTTGTTAAAATTAAAAAAGTGAACCATCTTAGAGAGAAATTTGAGTATGAAAAGTAACCACAATGAACAAGGCATTTGTAGGCAAATTTTTTTTTTTAAAAAGGAGCATAAATCAAAAAGAGCAATCTTGTGCAACATATTTTGGATGTCAAACAAATGGAAATCAAGGAAAAACAAGTATAGATGAAACACAACCGCTAAAATCAAACGAAGGCTTTCAAAAATTATAAAATACTATGCAAGATTTTCATTTTGATGAAGGGTAATGATCCAAATCATGGTGCACCACCTTTAAAAGGGAAAAAACCATTTTGCCATTACTTTTCTTGTTCTTTCTCTTCCCTCTTTCAAAAAGAGAAGGCAAAATGGTCTTTTCCTTTTAAGGGTGGTGAACCATGGTGAAAACTCATGGTGCACAGATCATATCCTTTGATGAATTCATCATGCAAATAATTCAATGTGAAATCATTTAGTTGAAAACTAGGTAGAAGATGATCAGCTACAAATAATCCAGTGTCTAAAAAACTTAGTTGAAAACTAAGTAGAAGATGATCAGTTACATATTAGGCTTTTGACTAGCTGTAGGCAGGGTGGCTAGTCTAAATCCAGCGCAAACCCAGCCTACTTCAGACCAAAGTTAGCATGAGTATGGCATGCTATAACATCGTATTTGCAAGGTAGATGGGCCATAAAATGTCTTTAAGCCATGTGTAGATAATGAATAGTACTTCATAGTAGAAATGAAAAGCACCATAGAAATGTAAACTGTTATTACCGTTCCAACAAGCTCTGGAAGTTTGTAGGGATCCACAAAGGTATGGGGCAAGAGCTTAAATATTTCTTGTGCACCCTGAGAAACTAGAAAAGTGAAAAAAATAAAAAAGTGAAGAAAAATAGTGAAGCTATTAAAGTTATATGCCAACACTAGATGGATGTCTTTTATGTAGACGATGATTCAAGTATTTTTTTTAAAAGTTCATTTCGAAAAATATTGATCAGTTAACTTAATAAATAAAAATATATCACAGTATGCTGCACTGTTGAGGTGACAAAATGGCATCTATATATAATGTGAAAGCATAATGTATCATGATGTGTTTCAATATAATCAACTGACAACCCATGTTAGGTACTGTGAAGCCATGTGTTTAAATCATGGAATAAAAAACTCGGAAAGGCCTCGTTGGCTCAACTGAGTCAACTTGAATTAACATGAAAATTGAGTAACTCGATTGAAACTCAGTGGATCAACAAGTTTTTGGCCTGACTAGCAGGGTTGCTGAGCCAAGAAAAAAACTTGGCCTAGTCAAGTTATTTGACTCAAGTTGTTCGAGTGGAGAAGATGCTCTCTTGTTTCAAAAAAAAGGATACAGAAGTCATTCTTTATTTTTCAGGTGTATAATGCCAAATGTGATTTGAGTGATATAAAAGCTAAATCAAACCCTACTACTCTCTAGAATCCTGACTTCTTGATCCACTTACTCAAGGGGAGAGGGAAGGGGACTGTAAGAGTTATTCTAATTCCATTTTTTTTTTTAATTTCTTCTTGTTCTTCTACCTCCTTGGCCTTCCCATCTTTTTTTCCTCTACCCACTTGGCTTTCTCATCTTCTTTTTTTCTTTTTTGGTTTTTCATTATTGTTTTTGTTTTCCATTCTCTTCTTCTTGTTCTTGTGATTTTCTTCTTCTTCTTTTCCCATTTTCTCTTTTTCCCACTTTTTTCTGCATTTCCTGATTCGATATTCTTTTTTAATTTTATTCTTCTCATTTTTTTGAATGGTTAATATATTAATAGAAGAGAAAAAAGGGGCACTCTTCTCATTTTCTTATTATTTTTTATGCTTTTCCTTTGTTTATTTATTTCTTCTTTTCAATCGCACTAGTTTTTCATTTTTACATGATGATGTATATAATATATAATATATAATATTTTTACCCTAAACCAATTATGCATGTAAAATTACATATTTTTATGATTTTACATGATGATGTATATAATATATAATTATGTATGTAAAATTAAATATTTTATGATTTTAATATTTTGTTTTGAGTTTTATTTTTTGACTCAGTCAAAGCTCATCCAAGTGTTCAATTTAATTTACACTCTGACAAAAAAAAAGAGTGGGTCAAGTTTTTTGAGTTTTCAAACTATGGTCTAAGCACGTCCTAAAGGTTTTACTACTGATTAAATCATCATTGTCAAGCTGCAGTGCAAATTTTGCCTCTTCCAGAAACTTCTAAGTGAGCAACTAGTTGATTGGTTTGATGCTGGTAATTTGATGGAAAATCTAAATTGCTTGTGCATGTCTTTTTCAACACACAGTGCTGGTTTTGTACAGGTAAACAGTGGCTTCTCATGGCATTGGAAATCAACTAATTGCTAACTTACCTAGCGGTTGTAAGACCTTTCCCTTTTGGTTTGATTTGATTGGTCTGAGGATCTTAATCTATCGTGCTATCATGACGGCATTGTCAGAGACTCAGAGGTCTGCTCCTCGACCATTTGAAACCAAACTCAATTTCATAAATCAATTGTGTAGTGATGGTTTCAATAAAAAGAACTTGTCTACCATGAGAATGGCCAACCATATCTTCAAAACTTCAACTCAGAACAAGAAAAGGAACCAAGGAAATTAATGCTTCCAAAATTCTCATAATACCATTTCCAGAACCGGTGAACACGAAAACCAAAGGAGAAATTCCAGATGGAAGTCCCAATGTAGCAATCTCTTCACCCACTGCAATTACTGCAGCCTTTGCAGCAGCAAGAGAAGAATACATGTAAGATGCTCCTAGTGAAAGGAAAGGTGTTGAATACCCAAGACTCAGATATCCTGAAATAAAAGAAAAAGATGTCAAAATCTAGTCATCTTGAAGTCAAACAATGTCAATGTCTTCAACATAATGGAGTTTCTGGTTAAAAAATCAAGCAGCTTACTCTCTCTAAGAAAGAAAGGAAGGAAGGAAAAAACAAAAACAAAAACAAAAAAAAAGTGACAAAATACAGAGAAAAAAAAACTCTGCATGTCAAACCAGGAAATCTTTAAAATTGCCACAGAAGTAAAAAAAAAGGGCAAAAACAGAGGCAACAACTACCACAACCTTATAAAAAGATTTATTAAAATGAGCTGTTATCATGCATGGTTGGTAAAACCAAATTTCAAAGAAATTGCAGAGTTAATAAAGTGAAGTCATACTTTGCCCCAGTCCACGTAAAAAGTCTATTAATCCAGCTCTACCAGCATACTTTCCAAAAGCAAGCAACCTCTCCCCACTGTCACCAACAATAAGCTCATAGTCGTATAAAGAAACCCGTTCAGCTAGGACCTATGTGTTGAACAAAATCATCAAGGAACAGAGTGATGACAGATCCACAATTTAAAACTGAAGTCTCCAATTTTACCTTATCTAACAGGGGCATGTTTTCTCTTTGCGCCTTGTGAGTATGGGAGAAGAAGGCATAAGCCCTATCAGAAAGAATCATCTCCAACTGCATTAAAAGCCAGGTGGTAATCATTAATTTCCCTTTATGAGAAGATATTTGCTTTTTCCATTTGAAAAAGGAGGATATATATGTTTCTGTTACTCTATGTTTGTGAGTCCAGTGGCCTTTCATAGATATAGTACCTTTGGTTGCTTAATCCCCAATATGAGACCGCATTCTGAAAGGTCATCAGATATTTCACAACCAACATCCTCATACAGAGCATCATGATAAATGCGCTTTGTAGATGGCTGCACAACAATGCGGTCCACACTGCCTTTACCCTTGCTGCTACGAAGAAGGCAAGCACAATGTGATGGGCTCAAAGGAGCTCTCCTTTCCCACATATTTGAAGAGTCGGAAAGGATTCCAACAACTCCATTGCCCAGCATGGTGCCAAGTGTTGATGCCTAACCAATCAATGAACAAATATTAGTAGGAATGTAGGATAATGAGAAACACACACAAAGTAAAGATTTGTATTACCTGTAAATACAACTGGTTTTAGATAGGATTCTGCACAGCCTGTGCCAAAATCAAGCAAAGAAGCAACAACAACAATGTAAGACAACTTGTGAAAATCAAATTCGATTCAAATATATTAACTGAAACAATTTACCCTCATGTCATGCACTAGAAGAAAATAATTGGTTGTTAGATCTACAATATATAAATTTAAATTAAAAAAATGGTTAGAAAATTAAATCACACACCTTTACCAGGGAGAATGGAGGTGGGGGGTCGTTCAAGAGGCTCATCTAAAATTACGAAAACCCTTATTATAATAAAGTAGTATTTTGTTTCTCTAAGAACTCTAACTAAATCAGATCGGGGGACTAAAAAAGTTCTAAATTAAAATTGCATCATGCCAGAAGCTTATGTCCATATAAACAGACCCATAATCCCAGTGAAACCTTGCATGAAAATGAAATCTAGTCAGTTATTTATGTTTTTGTATCAACTTATGTTTCTATGATTCATAAAATTTACTGCATTGAACCATAGTGAAGGGTGATTAGATGTTCATTCAAACCTGTTTTCTATATTGAAAATAACAAATCTCTGTTCAAACTATATACAAAGAATAAATATCGAACAACATTCGTTTGTGTATGTCCTAAATTTAAAAAAAAAAATCAGAGTACTTATACACTGACAGTAATAGGATTCTCTGCATGGAAAAGAGAGGTTACCTAAGTCTGCATGCAAACTCACTAATAGACCAACAAGAAAGCATGTGAATATGATAACATGCATGTGGAAGATCAACGCTGTCCAAGATTGGAGCCAACCCCATGACATAAATCAGGTTGATAAGTTATCAGGTGGATCACAGATATTTCTGAACATGAACCATTCTCCTTTTTACCTTAACTGGACACTAGTTTGGAGACATGCTTTACATGTGGATTTTACTTATACATATAAAATTATAGAATAATTGAACTATCAAAATAATATTTGCATTTATTTAACCATCCACATCTAAACAATGTATTTTAATAAAAAGCATATACATCAATTATGAATAATGATCTATATAAAGGACACCAAATGGAGTGACGATGAGTCTGCTAGAAATGTCTTCCATTGAATATGTGATCCACCAAAAATCACCTTAGTTGAATCAATCAAGCCACATTTTTTAAGTTCTTTAAATTTTGATTAGTATATATTATTTTTTAACCTTTAAAGTTTACAGGCTTCAAAAACATGGTTTGATTTATCAGATCAAGGTGGTTTTCGATGGGTCACATGTTCAATGAAAGACCTTTACAACATGACTATTGCCTCCCTATTTGATAAGCCTCATGCCAAGATGAGCTGAATGTACAAATAAGGTGATAACCCTTTTATAAATTAATAGCATCATGGTTCTATCTCCTTGTCAATTTGTCATATAATTTATTAAATTAAAATTAATATTTTTACCTTGAGTTTCTTGAGATTTACAAATTAAAGATGATCACTGTTCATGATATTTTAGGCTTCAGATTCTTTCTGTAGTCTAGAAATCATGAACTGTTTTCCCTTTGTTTACTAAACATTAATACATGCCACTATGCCAGGCTATTCTCCAAATTCATTAATAGTAAAGTTGATTGTCATCCTTCCTTTTGGGTCCAAAATTCTATTTTCAAAAGAAAGAGGGACTGAGGGAGAGAACCTAAATACTGATTTTCAGCTTATCCGCTTTCAGTTGTCCGGCGAGAGCAAGATGAAGACCGATATGAGAGCAAGGGCGCAAGAGAGAAAATCTGAGACGCTGATTGTCAGTTGATCATTAGCGCTACTGTGTTCGTCATCTTATGAGAGCTAGACTGAGACTGAGATCGCGAGACATCCGTCTTCTGGAGACCAGCAAGATTGACACAAAGCGAGAGTGCAAGAAAAAGAGAGAATAACCCAGTTCTTTTCTTATAGGAAGAGATATTCAAATCCACATCCAAATTTATTGAATGCTTGAGTCTGGCAATTTCCAAATCCACATTCAATGATGGAATGAATGGAAGTTTTCCAAACCTATGCAACACTTGAGTCAGCAGTTTCCAAAGTGTTTTAGCGTCATACAATCTCTTTTAAAAGAAATATCTCTTCAAAAATTCTTTGCCAATCTCTCATTTGATGGACGACTCCAACTATCTCTTTATATATAGATATAGTAATAGGATCTGAACATGGTTTTCATGCAAGCTACTCCAACTCGACAACTGGACTGGACTGACTGTTGAACGTTAATCTACATTAAGTCTCACTTAAGTTCATACAAGTGGGACCCACTAATGAGACTGTTCTAACTTTCACAGATGCTAGTTTATCTACCTCTGCCACATATTGGTATTCCATCACTAGCAGTCTCAAGCCTCCCAGAGTATCAGAATGAGATCAATCTGGCACTTTGCCAAGTTTCATTCTTGTATGAATGCTACTTTGAAATCAGAAGGATAACCGCAAAGAGATGGGATAAGGCTTCTATGATGGTGATGATGATGATTATGCCACATCACAAGTTTGTGCACAAAAAGGGATGCAGTAACAATCTTATCAAAACCCACTTAAGAAACTGTTGTATCTTTCACAGAGTGCAAGTTTATGCAACTCTGCCATGTAGGTATTCCATCATTTGCAACCTCAAGTCTGGCAGAAGATGAGAATAGGCATGTTCTTCAGCCTGAGGGTGATTCTAGGTGCCCCCTTTGTGAGTTGGCAACCGAATCTATTGATCACCTTTTTGTTACTCGTCCAGTAACTTGGAAATTATGGAGTTGTTTTTTGGATCTAATGGGAGTTTCATGGGTTTGCCCTGGATCGTGGACAGGAGTTATGGAGTATTGGTTTCATTCCGGTTTGAGATCTAGAAGAAAACTTACGTGGAACACAATTCCAACTGTGGTCTTATGGTCTATTTGGAAGGAGAGGAATATGAGGGTCTTTGAGGGGACTACTTCAGAGTTTAGTGGACTATTTCAAAATGCTAAATGGAGATTATGTTTGTGGCTTTGCGCTAACAAGGAATTCATGGTTTTTAAAGCCGGAAACTTGCTTCAATCTTGGTAGGATTGTCTAAGGAATTATCCGTGTAGAAGGAAGGCTTGGTTTGTGTGGTCCCCTCCACCGTGTGGGGTTCTCAAATTTAATATGGACGGTGCTGCTAGAGGTAAACCAGGACCAGCTGGGATTGGTGGAGTGCTTAGGAATCACTTGGGTTCCATAAGTGTCGTTTTCTCGGAATTTGTGGGATCCTTGGAATCTAATGAGGCAGAAGTTCTTAGTATTAGGAGAGCCTTAACCTTAGGGTAGGGTTTAGGAGGGGAATTAAATTAGTAATTGAGAGTGATTCTTCCAATGCTATTAAATGGGCTAGCAGGGTGAAGCGTCCCCCGTGGAGGCTTATCACATTGGTGAGGGAGATTAAAGTGTTGACTGCGGGCATGGAGGTATCTTTCTCGTTCATCAACCGTTCAGCCAATGGGGTGGCAGGCTTCTTCACAAAAAATGGCGTTGATGGCGCTATTCGGACCTCTTTTCACTTATCTAGAGGATAGCGGTTATGTCGGATTGTGCCTTTTCTCATTGGTTTTTGGTTATTGTTATTTCTTTCCTTGGGGCCTATATCTCTTAGGCCTCTTTCTTGTTTTTTTGTTTTCTTTTTTTTATCGTTTTTTCTATTAATGAAATTTTGTTCACCGCTCAAAAAAAAAGATGAGAATAGGCATGAAACTGGCAATTTGCCAATTCTCCACTCTCTTATGAATCTACTACTTCGAACTCAAAAAGCCAACTGCAAATAGATGAGATAAGGCTTCAATGATGATGATGATGATGATGCCACATCACAAGTTTGTGCAGAAAAAGGATTGCGGTAACAATCTTATCAAAACCATGGAAGCAAAACCTTGTAACCTTGTGCATGTCTGACAAAAAATTATGTTGAGCACCCTCATAGGCACACATTATGCTTGATGTCAAAACATGTAAGGCCAATAATTCTTATTATAAAAGCAATACCTTAGCTACAATTTATTGAAAATCACAGTTGACTTTGAGCCTAACACCAGCCAATTTTACACTTCTTTTGACTTTGAACCTTCAAAGAAAATTCCTGCAGTTTAAATAATTTTAACCAATCAATGCCTTGGATCAGGGAATACAGGGGATCAAAGCATGGTTGATCAAATAACAAAAAAATATTCTTAAAATGGATAACAAAGGCAGATCAATCACAAACTCACTGTTAAATTATGATTTGGAATTTTTCTACAATTTCATACTTAAAACCAATCAAAACCATATGAATCAGGAAGAAAGTAACTAAGAACAAGAGGAACATCCAACCAAAACACAAAATTCCAGACATTGAAAGGGATAGTGTGAATCCACTAGGAACAAAACAATCACAGAACTAACAGTAAGATTCCCCGCAAATTGTTACTCAAAATTATTAAACTGTCAAGAGTCTAATATGTTTCAAGAACTAAAAGTGATGGAACCCACAGACCAGGGGGTGGAAAAAAAAGAGTTCCAATATTGAAGCAATGAGATATAGCCGTAAAAAAGACAATTAATAGGAAATTTCCCTGCAAAATCATCATACCAAATGAACAGAATAAAATAATAAAGAAATAAACTTCAAGTTGCAAGAACTCCACAACCATTGTTAAAACTCAATGAAACTTGACTCGATTTGGAAGTCGATTAGTTGACTGAATCTGACCTTGATTGGATTTCTAGTCTTGTCCAAGTCTCAGGCTTTCAAGCAACCAAAGATACATGAAAGAATACAAAAACACACACCCCAAGAAAAGGGAAGCATCAAACATTTACCAGATTAAGAGACTTCTTATATTAAAAATGACAAAACAAATTCAACCAACCAAAATGAGCAAGATTTTTCATTTGTGATTATCACAATGTGTTACTGTAGCAGTTGCTTGAAATCAAAGTAATCCAAGACATACAAATCAAACTTTTAAAATAAGAGAGAGAAGAATAAGGAATTATTTAAAACAAATTCTGCACAACGCCCTAAAGTTTTGATATTGATAATAATTACACTTCTTTAATCCACTTGAAAACAATAGTGAGAACAGGACTTTCTGGAGGGAAAAAAAACCAAAACAGTTAATGTAAAAAGGCATTCAGAACTCAGGACTAAAACTAAACAATAAGAGTGATGACAAAACAACACAAAACAGAAAAACACACCCCGTGGACTGAAAACACAAAGATGACAATACTACTAAGTTACAAATTCAACTGCTCGAAAATCGAAGAAATTCTCGTGAAATTTTCACATTACAAGTTACTTTGTTGTGTGGATGCATGTAAAGTAATATTGAAATGGGTATAACAACTCGTTATCCAAAAATATTCAATATCTAGAAATGTACTTTGCATTCCGTGCATTCAAACAGAGAACAGCCGAGAAATGTTAAGGTCAAACAACACCCACGGTATATTACTAAAGCAAAGTTTACGGGTTTGAGGTTAGTTTAATTAGAGAAACCTTACAATTTCAAGAACTCAAACCAATCGAAGCCAACAACGACGACGACGACAATCTAGTATTATTTTTGTCAGAGGAAAACAAAAGAATCACACAATGAGATCACAAAAAATGACAGCAGCTCTGCAGTTGGAAACAGCTTCAATTGAAAATTCTTACAATTTCAACAAAGCAAACAAGTGGATCAGAATCTGATCAGGAAAAGAAAAGAAAAGGAACCGGGGAAAAAATCTCACCACTTTTGGAGAAGAGAGAAAAAGGGCCTATTTATATTCAAATTTATGATGATTTCGTACACGGAAACTCAATGCAATTGGTCGTTACTTGTAATTAAAAAGAAAGAAAGGTGATTATTGAACGAATGTCGTGATCCAAATGAAATAAAGAAATTTTAAAATCCCATCGGATCATAACTCCTATATTCATATCATTTTCCCATTCATGTAACATGACGTCTCAATACCTAACAAAAGAGAGTCGCGCCTTTTTCTTATGGTGTCGAATCTACTCTCAGTCCTTCGCACTTTCTCTCCTTTTCAACTATTTCAGTTTTGGAGCTTCCTTTCTCTGGCATCTGCAATTCTGCAAAAAGGATCCATACGGTGGGCCGGGGTAACACACCGGAAAAAGTTAAAATTAGTGGGGGGACCAAATTTGTTTGGACGATGTGATGGCAGCTTCAAAAGAAGCCACGTGGCATTATGGTACCGCTAACTAATTTTCTTAATTAATTGGATTTGAGTCGGTAATATTAAAGGAAAGCCATCTCCTAATTTACAATTGGTGAACAACTTTCCTCATTTGTGTTTTCATAATTAGTGATTATCCAAATTATAATTTTTCCTGATCATCAGATTCTTATTTAATATAAGCTCTTCTCGTAAAGGAAGGTCTTAATTCTCTCCGTAATTATTTACATATATGTAGAATTGGAAGACATGCATATGGTCCAACAACTAATTGAATTAAAATATTTCCGATCTAAATACAGGTGAGGCACCTGAACACCTTTGTCAGAAAAAAAGATCTTTTCTTAGTTAGAGATTTTAATTTTAGAAACTGTATAATTTCCACATTCTTAAGATAACCTAGCGAGTTGCCCTTTAAAATTAAATTTTAAATTATTTCATGTTTGGTTTTCTCTCGATTTATAAAATTTTATCTTCATCAAAATGTTTTAAAATTTTAATTATATTTAATAATAAAAATTCATTAATTTAGATAAATAAATTATAAAAATTATATAATATCAAATAAATTAAACATGTAATTTACAAAAGAGAAGAGTAAATCCATGGCCTTAAAAAAGGTCCAGACTTCATTACGAGAGAGAACCAATTTAGATTCGAAGTCATTTTGTAAGTTTACTATATACTAAGTTATTTATATATAAGTACTATATACCCTAACCCAATTTTCAAACGGATGACAAATATAAATATAGACCTTATTTTAGGTAAGGCATTTTAGACTTTTTGTTTCCTATTTATCTATCAACGAGAAATTTAAGGAAAATAAATTGAGAAAAATGAGATAAGGGGATAAAAATAATAATAATAATAATAATAATAGAAAGATGTTTCAACTTTCTACTCTCGTCTTAAGAAGCGGGATATTATGGATTCGAGCCCCCATGACTTAATTTTAATGTACTTTAAGAATAGTAGACTCATCTGTAAATTTTGTACTTAATTAAACATTAAATATATCAAACTGACTCGATAAATATTGACCCAATACAGTTAGTAGACTCAACTGATACAACCTATCTTGACCAAATTAACAAAATATTAATCGGACTCCTCCGTGGGCCTGTACCAAACGGATGATTTTTAAGCTTTCGTTTAAGAGGGAGGGCCGGGATTTAACCAACATGCCATATTATTTTATTTTAAGAAGTATATTACATAGTTGTCATTTTCGACAATATTTTTTTAAGAAATCTTTAAAGTTAAAAAATGATTAAAAATCATTATTGAGAATAATAGAAATTTGATTAAATTATACTACATCATTAAAAGTGACTTAATCTTTAGAGGTTAATCATTTATTTATACACATCTTTTTCTTAATCATTCATTGTGGGTACAGTGTATAGACTATAGAATTTCGTATAATGTTGTTTTTATCCTCAATGCTATAGGCATTTTAGTCATTTTCCCATAACATTTATACAATATAAGATAACATATTTAAATGAAGAGTGATGTTCACATTAAAATACAGTTCAAAATTTTAAATAATTATCCATGTAGGTGTAGCTCAGTTGATTATCTTTCATTTTAAAAAGTGGGAAGTTATAAGTTCAAACCTCCATGGCTTAATTTTGATGTGTCTTAGGAGTATGGATCTATCCGTGGAGATTTTTTGCTGGATATCCTACTATTTTTTATATATAAATTTTAAAAAAAATATATATTATGGAGTTTTCATGTCACTTAGAAGAATAATATAAAATAAGTCTTCTCATTAGAAATTGGATAAAGTTGCTTATAAAATATTGGACTGCTTTTGCATTCTTTTTTCGTCTTATCCTTTCTCACGTGTCACGCACGTATCAATAGAAAAAGTTGATAAGTAGATAAAAGGGATAACGTTGATAAGGAGATGAAGGATAAGACTGAAGTTAAGTACTTAACGAGGTGGTGACATTTTGTGCGAAAGTATCATGTATTACATTTTTTAGCAGTACACATTACACAATCTCATTTATAATATTTTATTCTTTTTATCTTATTTGGAAATTTTAAATTTAATAAGTAAAAGATTTAAAAAAACTTATGAACTTTTCTCTAAAAATAAATAGATAGAAATAATCAAAATTGTATATCAGACAATTATTTTAATACAATCTCAAAATACATATCATATGATTAAATTGAGGTCGAAAAAATAATTATTAAGAAAAATATTATATTTAATTGATCAAGTCCCCTCAATTTAAAAAGGGACACTCCTCGTAGTTTGTATCCGTCGTATGCTAATAAAGAGATTTACACATATTTAAAGAATTAGTTAAGTGAGACACCTGACTAAATAAGAAACGTATAAATATTTTAATTAAAAAAATTATTTTAAAACAATTCGAAATAATTTCTTTGAAGTAATGATTGAAACCTCCAGTAATCAAAGAAAAAGGGGAAATGAGAAGATGGATAGACTAGCCTGGTACGTACGTTAGGTCAACTAGAATAATCAGTGGATTGTGGAATGCCTCGCAGTTCCCCACTATAAACCAAGGAGGCGAGAAAATTATTTGATAAAGGAAGAGTAACGTTGAGATTAATTTATCATATTTAATTATAAATGTAGATTTCAGATGAATAGTAAATAATTTTGATGACAATAATTACAAAAGTATCTAAGAAGAAAACAAATCCAAACTACTGATGCCAAATAATCTGTTTTTATTGATTTATATCATTGTTTATAATATTGACTGATATATATCGTCTTAGAGTCGTGGTATTCACCAAAGGTGTGAAGCACTGATAGTGGCCAATTTATCAGTTTATAGGGTTTTTTTTTTAAATATATATATTTTTATCCAATTTTTGAGTTATTTTCATTAATATTTTTGAACTTAAAAAGGTTTAAAAGCAACTTATTCAAATTTAAAGGTGCTTGAGTTATTTTCATTAATTACTTTGAGTATTAATTCTAAGATAATCTCAAATTTTGAGTTTTTTTAAAAATAATTTCATGAAATAATATTTAGTCCTTATGAAATTCAAGAGAGATAATTTAATGTCATTTGCATAGTTTGTAACATATCTATCTGATTTTTCAAGATTTTTCTAAGCAAATGATAAAAGTAGAGATTTCTAGGGTATTTTTCAATTTTGAGTTTCTTTTTGAAAAAAATGAATGAAATGATGTACAAATAATTTTGAAATTAAATTAAGGGCTATTAATGTGATGGACATGAAACTCAATTTTTTATTTTGGAAAAGTTATGAATTGTAATAAAAGATACATGTCAGTAGGAGATATTTTAGAACATGTAGTTTTATATTAGATATTTCCTCGCATTGGCTTTATTTTTATAAAAAAGTTTAGATAATTTTGAAATTTTTACAATGTAGCAAAATTTTGACTTTCAATGGTCTATAACTCTATAAAAATGACCATTATTTTAAAAAATATTATACCTAATCTAAGTTTTCCATTTTTTTTATTTTTTTCCAAAATTAAAAATAAGAGAGAGAATGCATATTAAAAATTTATCACCCATATCTATACGTGAGACTTTTTAAGAGTTGTGATTTTTGCACTACCATTTTTTTATAATGCACATTTTTAAATGAAATTTCAATTTTACCCTTACTTCCCTCCTCTCCTGTCTCTTTCTTGTTTTAAAAAAAATTTCCTTTTAAAATCACTGCTTTTTTTTTTTTTTTAAACCCCTCATTTTATCTCCCTCGTATGATTCTTACTACGATGCTAAGAAATGAACCTCGTTCTCCTAAGTTTCAGCTCCGACTTGGTATTTGCAAATACACGAAAGCCACGTGTTTAACACCGTGCCGTATAGACAAATGGAATACGGACAGAAGATGGTCTGATATCAAAGCAAGGTTAAGGGTCTTCACATGCAAACGGTTTAAGGAGATATTATCTATTGTAAAATTGTTAATTATGAAACTAATAGTTTTAACTTTTCTAACGTTTTATTTTATACAATAAGGAAAAATTGGTTTGAAATTATATTTGTATAGAAATGTGCAAAATCTAGTCTAGACAAATCATTCTAAATATGACTTTAAAATAATTATACTGGTTAAGAAATTAAAAGTGTTCAAAAATTCAGCTTGAACAAATTCTAATTATGGCTTAAAGGTAAAATAAATTAAACTATTCATATATGACTCGAACTTAATTCAATGATAAAAATATCTCAAAGTAATATCAAATTGAATATAGATTCAATTCATAGAATATTAATAAAGGCAAAAATTAATGTTAATAAGCTTGATAAAAAATTAATCATCCAGTTCACAAGAGATAATTGACTAACTTCTTGATGTTTTACGGTATTATAGTTGTTTTCAATCTCAGGAGTTGCATTGATAACATATGAGCATCAAAAAATTTGAAATCAGGCCGTAGTAATCAAGACCCTGGATCTTAAGTCTCATGTACTAAGTGTGACGTAAAAAGAATCATCTCAATAAAAGGTGTAGAAACTTCCAATTTGAACATTTTGTCTCTTGATTTTAAGCTTTTAAAAATCAACATACATTCACCAAAACTTCATAGACACAGATATTAAATAGCTAAGATGATCACTAAACAATGAAACTTTACTTATTCTATATCCATTTAATTATCTATCTATCACACTATATAAACTTCACTGTTCATTTGCTAAACTCTTATTAGAAAAATCCCACTAATAAACATGATAGATTGATAGCCCAACTCTTTATGAACTAATCCTGAAGTAGCACTGCTACATATCGAAGCCATACTGGGCATTGAGAGTGAATGGCGGATCAGACCTATTTTCTGCATTGCTGGGTTCTGTTACGAAGTACAAACATGCATCGTTGTTGTGATTCATTTTGCGCACCAGTTTATTAAAATCAACTATGATATTTAACATTTTTAATAATCTATTATTGGCAATTACTGAATTAGTAATACATGTGAGACAAATATTTTTTTAGATGTACAACTATTGAAGAGAAACAAATGATTGCATGACATTTATAATACATGCACCTAAACAGAAAAAAAATCTAATCTCCATGACCTATAAAATCAACAATCCAATAATCCTACAGGTTCAACATGAAATGGTGATTATTTAGAAAAGAGAAGTAGGCCCTACCACATATTTTTGTTGCATGATTGTGTCAATGAGTAACTGAGTAAATAGATCTTATATATTATGATTAGTGATGCATTTATTACTAAGCGAAAGAGAAAAATAAAATAAAAATTTCCACAATTCTACAAGGAAATGTCCAATTCTCCATCTTAAATTTACTAAACCGGATGTTTCAAATAATAGAGAAAGTAAAAGTAAGGGATTCTTTGACTGCAGGTAAACCTCTTGCTTTTTCAAGTTTTCTATAGAATCCCTTACTTTTAAACCACCCTAATTCAAACACAGCCCAAAATTCCATCGTTCAAAACCTGATCTGCGCGTTATACTATTAAGCATGGACACAAGAAAATAAAAGTAGGAATTCTCCCAAGAGAGAGTCAAAACTAGGAACTCCACTGGAAGTGGAAAATGACTGGCAAGTGCAGTCCTAACTGAGAAAAACAGTTGCGAAGCAATTAAACCACCCTTGCAGGAAGAATTTCTCCTAACCCTCATAGGAGAATCGCATTTCTCCTACAGCTGTTGAAGCGTGGGCTGCATTCTCCAAATTCAACGCCAAACAGGGGGTACTCGTTCTTTCTGTAGGAAAATCCCTTTCCCCACATTCAAACATAGCTCAAGTTTGTTCTGGATGTTCACTTGATACATTATAACTGGGAATAGTGATTCCCCTACTGTCCTGGCTCCAGACAAGACCTTTGTGCCAATAACATGTACCACAGATCCAACTAGACCAATTCTCAAGAAAATAAAATAAAATTCTATTTGACGTCCATAACTGAGAAGGAAGAAACTAGATAAATCAGGATGTAGCTTCACCAGTAATAAATCAAAGGGGTTCAAGAGGACTGACAGGCTATAAATGCTCTTCATATCACCTTTCTATACAAGCTTCTGTCAGTTGAAAGATGTAAACCCTGACATATCAGTTACAATGTTTAGAGTCAAAAGCAAACCAATGACCATACCTCTCGCTTTGCAGAATGGGGGTGGTTGGTTTGAATCATGGTTGGAGCAAAGGCAAGGCCATCACAAAGCCAAAGACCCACAACAACAGCATCAGTAGCCAAAAAGGAAATTTTTTGGGTTGCCTTCTGTTTCTTGCATTGTTGACCATCTCTTCCCTACCTTTTTCTTCTTTTGCAGCATTTCGAAGTGTTGTACTGGTGGATCTAGGATCTTCTTTCCTTGATGAGATCCGTTCTGAGATCAACTGCTCTGCAGCTTGCAATTGGTTGTACTTCTCTACATACTCCGGGAACATCTTTTTGAATATTGGGCTGTAAGGAAAAAATGAGGTCCAGATAATTGAAATCGTCATCAAAGAAATAATAACAAAAGAGCATTCCAGAAAAAGGACGTAAAGGCATTCCTGAAAAAGGAGGCCAAGTGTCCTGAAGTTCTAATTACACGCCTGTAGGTCACATGCTTGGCCTCAAAATGACCTATTTGAGGGCCCCTTGATAGACAAGCACTCAAAACTATGTCGTGTCTATTGGGATTATCAAAATTGTGAAGGGAATTATACTAGTTTATATCATGTTATGTCATTCATTTCTCCTGCCACCTCATCATCGTCATAGTCACGAATCCAATCTATCTAGGGTTAGCTATATTTTAGTACCACTCATTCCATCCCTACCAAAAACTGTACCCTTCATTACCCCCATAATCCATTTTATCTTTCTTTACCCCTTTGATCTAGGTTTTTAATAGTCCACCTCTCCTCCTTGTTCCTATCATTAACCACCTCTGAATTCTTGTGTAGGGGTTGTTTCTAGTATTCCATAGACATGTTGGCATGTTCATGGACCCAACCTGGCCCAAGCCCCTCCCAAAGTAATGGGCTTGAACATATACAATAGCACGACGGGCCATGCTCATGCTCATTTTTTGAGCCTATATGGCTAAATGAGCGGGCTTAGACTGATTGAATAAGCCCATGAAGCCCATTGGACTTTTCATCCCGTTTAGCCATATTCATGTGTGTACACCCTGTCCATTTTCCTTTCTTTTTTAATTTTTTTGTGAAAGTCAACCCAAAAAAACAAAACAAAAAAAAAACCACTAACTGTTGGGATCCGAATTAGTATGATGAAATACAAGTGGAGAAATTTCAAAATAGAAATCACTTCCTCCAAACTTGATCTTAGTGATTAAAATCACCAAGCATCCCTGCCTTTTTACCACTGAGATCAAGTAGCTACAAATTGATTTTTGAGCTGAAATTTGGTCCACTTGTAGCTCATCAAATCTTCTACTTTCAATCCTGAAGATAGAATTTTTAATGGGCTTAAATGCATGGGCTCATGCATCATACTTTTACAAAAGGGTGGGCTTGGGCTTTAGTCATGAAAAGCCTGGGTTGCAGGTGGACTGAGATATAGGAAAGCCCAACCTGAACCCCGCCCATGAACAGGCCTATATACATGCTCAAACCATTTTAATCACCTTTCCCTTGGCTCACCTATTGTGGTTACTTTCAAGCTCCCTCTAATGTCTGCATTCCAATTTCTATCTTCTAATGTTATTATATTTAGTTATCTTAAAATACACGCCTTTGTTGTTGTTACCAACGTTTATTACATGAGTTACTATTACCTTGTTTTTTCTTCATAGTCCAACACTCAGCTCTATAAAGGATTGTCAGCTTGATAGTTGTCTCATAGAATTTCCCCTTTAACCAGCCTAGCACTCCTTTACCAAACAACATTCCCTTAGTTGGTGAAGCGCATATTCTATGCATAAAATACGTGTATTTTTTATGTGTATGATGTGCATATTATACGGACATATGAGTTATACAACTCAAATAAACAGGGCTTTGCAGTGACTTTTCCTCTTCCAAGCCATGAGACTCTTCTCATTCCTTTTACTCAGCTATTCAAACTTCTCTTCTTCCCTTTTCTTTTCGTCTCTGTTCTACCTCTCTGAACCATAATGTTGTCTCTCAAAGTGAGGGAAAAGGGTGTTAAGGTCATGATTTCCAAATACTGAAGTTTATATGAATGTATTGTTATATATTATGTATTCCTGAATTTTAAAAGAACTGCCAAATGGACCATCTAACTCTGATAGCCCATTATTGGATCCAAATCCAAGCTGAAGAGCTCAAATACGTGTCTGGATACCCAGGAGAAGGCCAGTCCTTTAGATCCCCTTGATACAGGCCCATTCAGAGCCCTAATTTTAAGTAGAGATGAATGCAATTTTAAGTAGAGATGAAAGCAAACTGTAATGAGAAATGACAATCTGAGAAAACAAAACGCAAGATTATGGGACTTCAGTCGAGGATTCACCTTTTACAGTTGTATGCGAGAGACACCTTAGCCAGTCGTTGCTTCTCAGCAACAGTAGATGAAATGCTACCAGTGGTTGGACTATTATCCATCTGATATGGAAAAAAAGCATCTCACATGAGAAAACTCCAAGTGCAAAGGATCATGCCGATGACAACCTCAAATCATGACATAAAAACTACTTGATTTTAAGATGCAAAGGTAAGAGGCGATGAAAACTGCATGGGCCTAATGTTCAATAATCCGAATAAAACTGTTTTCACTGAGCATAGACCATGGCCTCGAACAAGGGGAAAAAGAACACAACATCATCACTTAAAAGTAAGATGACTTGAAACACAACCTTGAAGTTGGGAATATGAGCACTATCCAATTGTGCTACTATTTCCTCCCTCTAAGGGAATGTAACTTGAACCTTTAACATTATGGTTGCAACAATGAGCGCTTGCAAATTGAGGTACAAGCTATTTTCAACTGTGCCACAGGCCATTGCCTACTAGGTCCTTTAACAATATATAATTATTACCGTATTTCCTTGTTCATGATCCATACAACAAGGATACCTGAATCAAGTACACAGTGAATTAGACCTTTCAAGCAAAGTACACAGTGAATTAGTTTTCCACCCGTTGGTCGTCCATACAATGTCTGCCAAACTTGAACAGTTTATTTGTACCTGAGATCTTACTACCTCTCAAGAAAGAAAATGAGAAAATCAAGCCAATAGTGCGAAAGGCCTGTTCAACATACTGGAATTCTTGGAAGGAATTGGAATTTGCTGGGATTCAATCCAGTCTGGGAACTTTGCAATTTCTTTCCTTCATTTTTTTTTTTCATTTTGAAATAGTAATTCTCATCTGCAATTGTTATTTGGAATTACAAATGCTTTGATTATAATTCTCAGATTCCAGTCAATAATTCCAAGCCCAACAAACATAAAGTGGCTATTGTAGGAATTCTTACATTTAAGAAATGGCAGGATTTGCTAATTCCAGAATTTAAGGAATTACAAATTCTAATATAGTTTCTACCAAACAGACTCTAATGTCTGGTTCGCACCGTTGACAAGTGCACATTGTTGCAACTATATGAGTTGAGCCTATGACTTGAAAAATAGACAAGATAAATGACTTCAAAGATAATAATTATTTACTCCATGCTGTGATACTAGAATTGACAGACAGATTCATTTCTTTGAAAAAAAAAAAGTTAGATGAGTTCATGCTTCTTTTTCAAAAAGTTAACAAGTATTTCATTAAATCAGTTCATGCTTACTGATACGAAAAGAATGAATTGTTCTCTTCATCTGCTAGGGAAATACAGTTGAAATTTAGACGATTATGAACATAGTACCCAAAAATTCAGAAAAATAAAAAAGTCCAACTGTATTCTCCAAAAGCTATGTAATGAGCCAGCATTTGCAACCTCAAAGGCGGTGGTTCACATCATATACCATTTTGAAGAATATTTAAATTTTTGAAGAGGGGGAAAAATAAAAAGAGTAAAAGACCAACATTAAAGTTTCTTTTCCCCTGAAGAGGCAAACTTTCATATTTTAGCCATAAGCCATGGGTCCATCAAAGACTGTCCCATCAATCTAGGATCAACTCCATGAGCCACATTATTCCTAATCAGAAAAACCCAAGTAGTCTTAGAAAATAAAAATAAAATCAAGCATAAAGCCTATAAACCAATGTTTGAAACATTGAAAACACAAGTCGGAGACTTGGACCAAGTCAAAAAGTCATGAATCAGTCAAATTTATTAAAATAATTATTATTTTAATAACCTTTTATATTTATGATTGTATTAAATTACAAAAATACAAAAAACCATAAGGAAATGCTAAATAAAAAAGAAAAGCTATTTTAAGAAGAAACAGAAAGAAAGAAATACAAAGAAGAAAAAATAAACTGAAAAAAATAAGAAAAATAAGTATAACAAAGAGAAGAAAAGAAAATTAAAAAGTTGGAAACTGAAAAATGGAAGAATGACAGAGAAGAAAAAAAACAAAAAGGAGACAAAAGCAAAACAGAAAACAGATGAAGAAACCATGAAACAATTAAAATGAAAAGAAGAAGAAGAAGAAGAAAATAATAATAATTGTATCTAGGTGCCTCTTGCTCCCATTTCTCTCTCTGCTTTGCTTCAAACGATTTTTCAAGATTCTTATGTGTTTTTTCCATACTTGTCCTTAAATGACCTTTAAATGGCATTTATATCTTAATAACACAACTTGAGGTCTGAGTTTCTGTCAAGTCGCACTAAATTCTCATAAAGTTGACTCCACCAACTCAGAATAAGTTTATTACCATGCTATAAACCCATCCATTTGACTTCAAAAACAAAGTTCCCTACCAGTTTAAATACCCGTCCCTCATCCCCCCTCCCTCTCCCTCCCCACAACCACCAAAAAAAAAAAAAACTCTTAAAGCAAGAAGGTTGTCACACTTCAAATAAAGAAAGGGCAAGAGGGTAGTGACCCCTGCCAAGTGCCCACTTCCCAACCACTCTGAACTGAAGGATCAAATGTATCATGAACAGCCTCAGAAAGGTGACCTCTAAGTTGTGTTCAAATTGAAAACAAGCTAAAAGTTGCTAGACCAAGCAAACAAAACCAAGTTCACCCAGCCAAGTTCAATAAAATTGTTGTGTTTTATTTGAGTACCATTCTATCTAACACTTAGCGACCAAGACCAAACAGTGATTCAAAGGCCAGCTATGAGAGAACAATAAACACAGAAGTTGAAAGATGGACTCACCATAAATGACAAGAGCCCATTAAGTATGCTGCACCAACAACTTACAACAGGTTAGTTGGCAAAAATGCACAAGTATAAATAACAGTAGAATAAAAGGCTACGTTCCAAATCATAAATATCATATTGTTAAAAACTAGAGTACAACACCACCACCTCACCTTGCCACAGACCACATTGGATTCCAAGTCTCTGGATGAACTGAAAGAAGATACAGGAAAATAGTATATAATATCAGGCAGCAAATGTAACATTTTGACACCAAGCTGTATCAAGAGGATCTAACAAAAACTTACAGTCACTCATAGATAAGCATATTCTTTTTTGTGTGAGAAACCGTCCATTTGGAGTAATCATGCTGCAATCACAGATAGTATATTAGATACGAATCAGTTGAGCAAGTTAATTTCTTCCAAGACATCACAAACAAAAGCATCACATAACCTATTCATAATTGTAGAATCCAACACTGACCTGATGCCCGGGGGTTTATATGGATACTCAGGAGGGAACTTGATTTTTCCATGATAATACCCACCTTCATGATTGATGGCCAAGGGAAGACAAAAGAGAGAGAAAAACGTTCAGGCAGCAATAAACCAAGCATTAAAATGTCAAAATTCAGCTTGCAGCTGACAAAGATTTCAAGTCCAAGTCACAGATAAAAACTAGGCAACTATGAAACAAGTATTCAAATTCAAAGAGACGGTGTGCTAGTATAACTTTTCAAGTTTGGAGTACTCTATTTTTTTCTCAGTTGCAGTTTTTCTGTGTGTTCAAGTGAGTTAACTCAGATCTTAAGAAGCCTAAGATACTCCTCATTATTAACCTCAGTATTACAAATTAACTACATAAACATAAGGAAAGGAGCTATCAAAAAAGAGGGAAAAGCATGTGATATTCTTTTGGACATCCTGTATGATCCAATTGAAGAATGACATTGTACCAAAGGTAAATAAACAAGAACTAGCCAGAGATATACAACATAATATGCAAGTATCTACTTTCAAACTTTTCACATACCAGCAAAAGGTGTACCTTCACTTCCCTCCAGCACATAATCTGAAAGGAATAGACAAGTCACTTCCAAAAATCAAACAAATAGCCATAATTTTAACCAATACATGGGAGATGATAATTAGTAATAACATCAACCGCATAAAGAGAACAGGAGACAAGAATCCACTCACGCCACTCTAAAATATCATTCGGTAAGGGACGAGCAACAAAATTGGAAACTGGCTCCTACAAAAATTATAAATGACAGCGCGTCAGAGAGAGAAAGAGAGCAAATGAAGATGAAGAAACAAGAAGGGAGAGAACGCTGAAGGCCAAACCCCAACACCCCCACCCCCACCCCACCCATGCATGTGGGTGTTGGGGTTAGGGAGAGTGGGGGACCACACGACACCTACAAATGAACTTTTTTACTTTTACTATTGATCCATTCTTATGAACAATATATTGAATAAACTTTGGCAATTAAGATAAAACATGAGAAAAAGGTCAAATCATTTTATATTCAGGTATGGAAGCACTCGCATGGAAACTTCTAAAGAGGCACCATAATTATATTTGGGTCATCATCAAACTCAAAAGTTCCATTCACAAATTGGATTGGGGTCAAATTGGATAAAGATCCAATTCACAAGGAGTGGAGTAGGTAGATTTGAGGGGGGAAGGGGTGCAATTTAGGGCTATGATGGGCCCCACTTAGTCAAGACCACATGTCAGATTTGACCTTAGCCTTCAGGGAAATTATATATATTTGAAATTTGTTGAATCAACCACACCTATAACATGTACTTGAACTTGTGCACTAGTTTGTAGCCATAAATCCGAGGCATGAAATGATTAGTTTTAATGGGGATGGTAAAAAACATTAGCACCGTCCATTTTTATGGACTTGACTGATTCATTAGAAGGTCAAACATGCATATTTCAACTTTGAATTGATGATAGGGATCATAGACAAATTTCAGCTATAAATGTGTGAGAGTGGGGCGAACGGGCAAACAGTGTGGCAAACTTTCTAGCGAAAGTGGGTGTACAAAAGCAAAGGCCTGCTATGGAGTTGTTCTGAACTTCTGATCATGTTAATGTCTTGGGTGTATTGGGAGTTGGTGACTCCTAATTGTATCTTTTGTAGGGTGTGGAGTATTGTACATATAGCATCTCTATTTTTCTGTTTCTTTTCTTTTGCTTTGTTGGGAACCCGGTATAAACTTCTATACTTGGCTTCATACTTTCATCTCATGTATATATTATATGTAAATTAATGAATTCATTTGTCACTGTTTCAAAAAAAAAAAACTATAAATGTGTGAGAGGGATCTACACAAAGCTGGCCTTACATCTTATCCAAGCAATTATCAAATGGCTGATGAATAGGACACTAAACTACACTCTGCAGAGCTACAAACCTTACAAAGTGCTCTATATTCCTTTTGAAGGCGCTTGACACAAGCCCTCTCAGCCATTGACTTCAGAATAGTACTTTCAATCAATGAAATTGTAAGCTCTGCTGCACATAGATGGAAAACAAAAACAGATTCAATGCCATAAAGTAGAAACGACAAATTTCAGACCCCCACAAAGAAAAATAGTCATACAACTAAAGAAATATTTGGTCATTCACGAAAAGAAACACTCTCCTGATGAGCAAAGATTAAAATGAGTTGTTTTAATAAGTAACAAAGAAACCTTATTAGAAAAGAACTGCAGAAAGATGCATATTAACAGTGCTTCAGTAGTTAGTTTGACACATAATGATGGCATGCTCTTTTAGAAGCACAGTATGAGCGAATACCGAATAGCATGAAAAATTCATAGGCAGGTATGGAGAATGTTCTAGCTTAAGCTAATTTGTCAATTTCTTATTAGGAACAACGTGACAGAACAATGATAGAGAATTGCAGTTGAGAGAGAGAGAGAGAGAGAGAGAGAGAGTAGTTTGTCGAAGGTTAAGCATAAACCCAATGTGAACGGTTGAGGATTCTAAAGAGCAACTGCTCAATAATTAGATAGAAGCAATTAGGAAGGGGCTATAAATACCAGAGTTGCAGAAAAACTGGCTCCATTCCCTGCATCTAGAAATGCCAGGAAGTTCAGAAAGTTCAGACAGTGATGGAAATTTAGATTCAATCTGTCAAGGTTCTTTCATTTTGATTTTATAGCTTGTAATTTGATGGGATTTGGGGAAGGATGGAATTTCTGTCCTTGTAACGCTTGAGTCTAAATATGTCTACTGCTCATAATTCAGTTATTTCAAACTGAGTACAAGAGCTACATGCTCATTCTCTTGCTCAATTTCTAGCTTAATTGATTTCTGCCTTTTGTTTCACAATTATACTTCACCTAAGACAACCTCAACAACTATACTGTGTAAGTTTAATCCAGATCTGACCGTTCTTAAGAATCATATTCTATTTGACCCTGGTATTTTTTAACATTTTCCCTATTTTGTTTTCTAGTGTGCATCATTTTTCCCTTGTTGCACTCTAAACAGTGTAAGAGGTGTACACCAAGAATATGACTTTAATGAATATTTGACCTCCATTTGTAGAACACATTAACTTATACTGACGTATTGGGAATTGTTTCCTTGCTATTCATCACTCTTTGTTGGATTCGCTTCTAGCTAGGCACCTCCTAATCAACCGATTCCAGGGTAGTACCCTTTTATTGCTCTACTTGAGACTGGTGCACAATGTAACCATTATGGGTGGTAAATTTTGCCAGGTAGGTAAGGACAAAAGGTCATACTCAGTTGAGTCTCTATATGATAATGAAAATAGCAAGAATCTAGTACTATCACTGCTTCAGTTATTTCATAATGTAATTTCGTATTTCTTGAAAATTGTTGCAACTATAAATGCTGCCAAGAAGGTCTTCAAAATAGTCATATAACCACTCTTAATTATTCTTGATGATCATCACAAATTTGACAAGAACCTCCAACAAAGTTGATAAGTACTCATTGTTGCAACCACAAGGTTATGGGATCAAGTTCTACGGGCATCAAATAGACACCAACTCATGGACAGAAAAAAGAAACATGCAAATCCAAAGGTAAAAGCCAACCCAAATCTATCGGATAATGGCTCCGATGATAATTTCCTACTACACATGGGAAGGGCTCTTTTGCAGGGGCTGCATTTTCTACCATTTGACAGTCTTCGACTTTGCTTTACAGTCGTTCAAATTGTCCTTTCAGTCATTACAGTAACAAGTCATTCAGTTTCCTGAAGCATCTATTCTTTTGATCTTCTTTCTTGCTGATGTCAATGGCTTTAATTCATGTCAGCAAAAGATATTTCATTCTTGCAAGTCACCCTTTTGCAATGAAGCAGATCCCTTGTTGGGCACATATATCTCCTTCGTCTTTAAGGTATACTCTTCACTTCATTGATATATCATCAATATGCAGTGTTCTTAGCCATTCTATTTGAGTACATGGTACAAGGAGATAGCTAGCAAAGTGGCAGCATACTCAGATTTCTATTCAACTGTTTAAGATCCACAAACTGTTCAGCGATGAACTTTGCTTTCCAAAAATCCAATTTTGCATTTTTGCATCAGTAAACTCTTGCCCCAAAACAGTTCAGTAATTGACAGTAGATACTTGAATATACACAAAGTTTATTTAGTAATGTAGGACAACCCACGGTTGACCTGACCTGGCTGAAATTGAAAAACCCGACCGACCCAAAATTAGTAGGAACGAATTTTTAATTAGTTTTCCTTTTACTTTTATTTCTCTAATTGTAAAATTATTTTTAGTTTTTTTTTTTTATTTCCTCATTTTTAGGGTTAGGGTTTTGCTAATAAATACCCCATTATGGTTGTATTTGAGATTAATGATTAATGGAATTTTCGAGTAAAACTCTCTCTTCCTTCTCCGGTGTCGAATCAAATTGTAGCTTCGGGTTCAGGTGTTGTACTGCGGCCGGACCGAAAAGGAGGGGGACAGCGAACCTCCTGCCAAGAGACCAAGGTAGCTTGCGTACTCTCTGCCACTTGTTAGAAGGAAGTGAAGCTTAATCGGCGGGGCAAATCAACGGCGCTCCACCTGCCACCGCATATGCAGAAAAAGAGGGGGCAGGGAAGGAAGAACGACTTTGGCACATGAGGTGGCGGGTTTGGCTAGGTAACATAATGGAAATGTATCGGACTGCAAATCCTGGAGTGATGGTTCGACCATGTCCTTGGCCTCAAGGAGTGACGAGCAACACGATTCCGGTTTTCCCTCTTCTCTCATTCTTCTTCTCTTTTCCTCCACTGGAGATGGTGATCCCCTGGTTATTTCCCTCTCTCCTTTCTTTCCCTGTTGCAGATCCAGAGAGCGATGGTGCTCCTCTCTCGTTTTTCCTCGATCGGTCGACTTCTCGCTCGTCAAAGCTGTCTCTCTCTCCAACCTGTTGACCTGGCATCATTGTTGCCTATGAATGCGCTCAATCAGTTGCAATTCCCACACGAAGTCAACCACCCATGCTGCAGCATGTCCCTGTGTTGCCCTTCATCTCCCTGCACTCCACCTACCAACAACCGATCAGCCTCCATTCACCCATTATCTCCATTCAAGTCCCTTTCCGTTTTCCATCAACAATTCATCCAAGCCTCCTCCGGCCAACCAACTTTGCAGCCACATTGCCTCCACGCTCCCAATCTGCCCTGTCTTACACCACCGTCCTCCTCACAGCCAAGCCTAAACCCGTCATCCTTACAACTGTCTCCCTGCTTCTTTACCAACGTCTGTGTCCATTCCCTTCCATCCACCTGCAACACCCATTTCCCCTGTTTTGCCAATTCTTCCAATAACCTCCTCAATCGGCCTAACCCAGTTCCTTGGCCCGATTTGCTACCCGAGCGCCCCTGTTATTCTCTCCATAGCCTCCCCTTTCCTAAAACGAACGATGCTCTGTTTTTCTAGAATGGAACTGGATGTTGCCCAGTTTTTCATCCCCTTCTGACCGTGACCCATTAACCGAATCAACACCTCCATTTGATCGCCCTTTTGACCCATTAAATCTCATTTAATTCCAGTTATTATTTAATTCAATTGAGTCACCCATCGTTCCAAACCCGATCATGTTCCGAACTGTGTCAAGTAGCCTGAAATTTTGGTAGAAATTGAATTTTATGGAGATCAAAATATTATCCAAAGAAACCCATGTTTGATAAAACCATAATTACATGGTACGGAATTTGAAATCCCACAAAAATTTAATAAAAGGGAGTTTATAAAATCCCATCTAAAAGTGTCATTCTGGAATTACAAGGCCTAAACCTATATAGATTATGCAATTTGACAATTCCAACTCATAACCTACCAAAAGAAAATTATATACATGTTGTTTCAGGCATTCTATAATTCTAGAATCAGCAAAAGATTCTCTAATTAAAATATTTTAGGGAATATAAACATTGCTGAGACTGTCTATCAAAAGGGCTAATGCAGTAGCATGGTATTCTTAGTCGTGATTGGAATTCTGTCGAATTTATAAAATTGCCCAAAAGTTTCCATGTTTGGTGAAACCAGAATGCCATAGTGGAACTTTAGAAGTCCCACAAAATTCTGATGTCACAGGATTTATGAATTCCCATCTGCAAGTACTGTTTTAGTATTCCAAAGCTTAAACCATTAAGATTGATTCTGGATTCTAATTCTAAGCCTACCAAAAACCATAGCAGAAATGTTCTAAATTCCACAATAAGTACAATTGGCTCATTCCATAATGTAAATTATAAATTCTGCTCGAACTTTCTACAGAACTGGGTCCTCAGCACTGTGGTCACCACCATAATAAATAAATAGATATCCTCTAGAATTGCCATTCTTGAACTTTATTTTAGCTAGTAGCTATTTCATGAAGATGGTGGTGGTGTTGGTGGTGGTTGACGCAATGGTGACGATGTGAATGAACAACTAATTGTGTCTCCCATCACAGTAATCATACCCAATACATTTCAAAAAATAGCCAGGGCAATTTAAACAGACAATCAAACATCCACTCAAAACTCCAATTCAATCATCCAAATCTATCTGAAATCACAATATAAATAAATAAAAATTAAAATAATTCGATAAATGTAGAAAATGAAACGGTGAGAGACAAAATCAAACAAAAAAAAAAGTGTTTCCCATCATTTGATGCACAGACTGATGCAATCCGAGCAAGCAGCCAACGTAAAAAAGATTAGATACTAAAAAAGGAGAACGAATACCTCAGATCGAAAATCTCCACTAGAAAACGAGAAACTTTTGTAAAGGATTGAAAGGCGAAACCAAATGAAGGAGATATTGGGAAGGGAATTCGAGTCGAGATCTTCAATTCGTGCCGCTCAATTTACGATAACGCGTCTTGTTGTAAGAATTTTAGGGTTTTTAGAGGATTTGAATCCCACGAATGGGAGTGAGATGGGGATTGGGAAAGGATGGGTTTCCAGTTTTTTCCTACCTTTTTCCGACCATTTCCGGGAAGGCCTAAGGAGTCGGGACTCGGGATTCTCCGCAACACGTGCTACACGGAGTCGGTAACTTGCTACTGTATATGCATTTCTGAACCGTCGTGCCAACATGTGGTCCCCACTTCCACTACATGGCGATTTTTAACTGTGAACCCTCCCGACCTGAAAAACAAAACATTTTTAAAAATTGATTTAATTCAACTTGAACGGAAGTAATCCGATATAAAAATAAATTCAAGTGCTGATGGACAGAGGGTCTCGAACTTAAATTTGACTTAAATTAAATTAAAACTAATAAATTAATTAATATATGTACCAATGGTTCAATCTTTTCTTTTTCTTTTGTATATTTTTCTTCTATTAATAAATTTTTTATTCACCGCTCAAAAAAAAATATTTAAAAAATCGAAAATAGTAATTATACTGGTCCTTAACGATTCACACTGATTATTTTCACATATTGAATGAAGCATTCTCAACTGGTGTGAATTTTTAGAATTCTATAAAAAAAAATATATACTTCCGCTGTCCAAAATTAGTTGTCTTATATAGATTTTGGAATTGTCCTAAAATAGTTGTCTCATTTATATTAAAATAGTATAAAATGTGTTGAAAATAAATGAGATTACATGGATAGCTAGCCTTATATAGATAGTTCCTTAAAAAATATAAATCTTTCAAATGAGACAATTAAAATGGGACGGAGGAAGTATAATATTTAAAAAACTTAAATATTGAAAAATCATGAGTTATAACTTTATTTTTAATCTTTTTTTCTTTTTTTTTATGAATTTATGTGTGAAAAACAGTATGATATTCTGCGTAAAACCCTCGCAACCTCCCACCTCCTGAGATGGGAGACAACCTATTGAGCTACACCCTTGTAAGTTACTTTATTTCTAATCTCACTCAAGATATGAGAAAATGTCCCCTTCAAGCTAATTATATCTGAGTTATTGTATAATATTGGACTTAGAGTTGGGTCTAAGTTTATTCGTATCATTTTATTCTATTTTTATTTATTTTGATCACGAGATATTCACCCCGCACACTAAATAGGGTAACGATGGATATTGAAATGATTCTTCATTCAACATATTGTTTGATGAAAATTATTATGATTGGCTTGATTATGTCATATTTTTAAATTTTCAAAATTTCATCATTTAAATTTTTTTAATTGTTCAACTTTATGAGTTTAAAATATAACTTAAATAATCTATTATGATAATGTTTATAGACAAATATTAAAAGAAAAATCACTTGATTTGATAGACCTTACACCTAAATATGCATAAGTGAATATCTAATCTCCAAAGTCCAAACCCACCCATCCGGCTCTGTTCTTTTGTCCTATTTATTTTGTGTTATCGATTATTAGTCACAACAACTTGGTGACAACTTCCTCTTGCATTTTGTGGTTTTGTAGAATTTTTTATTAACAAAAAAAAAAAATTAAATAGTTCGTAAGTTTTGCATCCTCCATTTATCTCCAATGGATTGCTGTTCAATTTCTCATTGAAAGACTTGAACACAATTTCCATAGCTCCATTGGCTAAAGCTACTGGGGCGAGGGCCAGCCCAGGTTGTAGGAGGCCTACACTGCTGCATAGGGCTTTCAAAATTTCAAGGTATATCATGGCTCCAAAAAAAAGGATATTAATTGCAGTAGCGGTTCATCCTACGATTTCGTCTAGGGCCCCTAAAATTTCAGGACATCCAAAGCCGGTATGACGGGGGCCAAACTTTTTGGAGGCTATTTTACTTCTTTTTTTTTTTTTTTTTTTTCCTTTCTTTTGGGTATTTATCCTAAAATAGTTTAGATATGCTTTATTTTGATATTGAAGACTACTTTTATAATATTAACAACTTTTATTACTTCTATTATCATCTATAATTTATGAAACATAACAATAAAATTGTAATAAAAAATATTTCAAATCAAAGCAAAAACTGCGGTCAAATTTTTTTTGAATTTTATGGAGATATCTTTGTGTGTAGGGGTGAAAAAAAAAACACTACTCCGGTAATCCAATCCTTATCGCCCATATGGATGTATTGACGATACATATAATTCAGCATTTTATGCCTGATACAACTTCTCTCTCTTCCTTTTTTTGAATTTCTAAAAAATAAATAGGAAAAATAAAAAACTTAATGTGAGTATTTCTTTGTTAAAAACTGGTCATATATGAAGTAATAGACCATTTCAAAAAAAAAAAATTTGAAGTAATAGACCATTGAGAGCCAAAATTAGATACCAATTAAGTATGTTCTTAAATTTTTAAAAAATACCTACTTTTTGTAAATTGCTAAATGACTAAATACCATCCCAACCTAACAATTTTATCATTTATTAAGATGAATTTGTATTTTAAAATTTTAATTTTTTTCAATATATATAGTGTGAAAGTCTCACAATTATGAAAAGAACCTATAACATAATTAGTCAAGACTCGTAATTGTTGTTTGAAAGTTGTGAGTTCAAATCGCATAGGCGTCAATTAAGACAATCCGTCCATAAAAAAAATCTGTCAAATCTAAATATAAATACCTATTTCAAATTAATAGAAAAAATAGCTAGATAATGATAAGATAGTATGGAATTATTACGTTATATTTTCTTTATATAATTATTTCTTATATGCTAATGTTGACATGTGCTTCACATGCGACTCCATAAAAATATAATCAAAATAAATTATACCTATTTCAAATCAAATTGAATGATATGCTAAGCTTAAGCATACAATATGCATAAAAATAAACATGGAACCAAAATGTAGATTTATATGTAGATTTACATTATAGTGTATATGTATTTTGATAACTACGAATTAATGTGGAACCAAAGAGAGCGTAATGCGAGGTATAAAATTGACTACCCTATAACTATTAAAAAATACCTAAAAATTAGAGATTTAAAAATTCCGGAGCCCCGGGAACAAGGGGACTCAATCATTTGCTGAATCCTAATTTTCCCAAAACAAGCAATCGTTAGGCCATCCAGGCCAAAAAGATTTAGAAGATCCCGGATGGCACGAAGATGGCAAAGGTGGGACCAATTGTTAGCATTAGTGTGGCTGATCCAGTTGGCCATATCCTCACTAAGAAGCAGCTGATGGAGGGAGTGCCCCATTTGGACGAGACCTAACAGGATTTTCTGGGTAAAGATTAAGGTATGCAGGATGGAAGTAGGCCCAGAAACAATGGTGTTGTAAGTGCCAAATAAGTCAAACTCCCTGCAATCGTACATAGCACCCAATCTGGGACCATTCGAATCAAAATAAGAGATAAGTAGGTAGCCTCAAGAGACGATCGAGATGGGTCAGGACGTTTGGGAATGGCTTGGGAATGGCAGAGACAGGAGGAGGTAGATCCCACGATGCAGCGAAAGATCCCTTCACTTTCAAAAGATCGTCGTTCGAATAGAGGGAAAAGATGCGATTTCTGATATTGTGGATGAACCTAATACAAAGCTGGTCATGATTGCTGGAAGAATTTTTGACGACCCTCGCATTTCTCTGAATCCAAACATGCCAGATTAAAGCACAGAGAGCCAGACTCGCCCCCAGAGATTCCAGCCGACTGCTCATGCTTTGGATTAGCAAAGTGGCGTCATCCAAAATACATGCAGTGCGAGATGAGAAGTTGAGTTTTCTGAGCAAAAGGAGCCAAGTATTCTGAGAATAAGAGCACTGAGGGTACGATTCAGCCTCAGAGAGCAGCAAAGCACACAGGTGTATCCCTGACCCAGGCGATAAGTCTTTTATTATCAAAGGATCTATATTCGTAGAACAGAGTGACAATGAAGCCATGTTGGATGCAAACTATTAAGATTTAAAATAATTAAATAGTCAAAATTACAAGGCAATATTTTCATTCAATAAAACAAAGTGCCCTTTTCTTAGAATGAGGTGCTCACCCTGATCAAGCCTTATTTTAGAGGCTATAAAATTTAGAGATTAAAAATAATTTAAAATTGGATCAATCCAATCAAGAGATGATTTTCTATCATATTTTAATTAGAAGATCCCACGTCTAGATGCACAAAATAATACCATGAAAACAAGCGAGAGTAAAGTAAACATCTCATCTTCTTAGAAAGAGCAAAGTGCAAATTGAACGTCGTGCCAAACAGCACATTTTATAAATGCTAATTTCACCAACCATAAAATTGGAAGTGCATTTACCAAAATAATTAGTTGCTAGTAAGAATGTAAAATGTGTCAAATAGGCCAATGCAAAACAATTTATGAAAGCTAACTATAAGTGCTAACCTTAAATGAGACAAATGTCTTCATTAATGAAGTTTACGAGTAAATGAGATCCTTGATAAGCAAAGTCAAGTCACTGGGAAAAATGAGGAGACAATTGCATAGCCGACTAATTCAATTCTCTCTCCTTTGTAATTCTTCGTTTCACAAACATTCTATTGGCAATTTGCATCATGCTAAATAATAGTTTACTAACATTGCAAACACAGAATTTAACAAGAGAACAATTTCAAATCTTTTGTTTTTTCAAAGGTTTTGATTGGCCATCAATGTGAAACTGCCTCTTCTTCACTTTTGCTGATTTTGTGTGCTTACTCAACCATGTTGCATTGTGAGCTGCAAGAGATTTTCTCCTTTCTTCTTTTTTCCTATCCATGGAGGCAGAATCGTCACTATTTCTGATATGTTTCTTAGTTTCTATTTTCGGGCGCTTCCAATTCGAGAAACCCAACTTTGCCATGGAAGCATCCAGACCCGGAAATTCAGAACCAGAAATCATTTTGGATTGGGAAGTTTCAAGGCATTGGTCTATCTCTTTCCTCATTTTCTTCAAGTTTTGTTGGGAAGTTGATGGAAAAGAAGGTTGTGCTGCAAGGTGGCTATTGTTTTTGGATATTGTTTCAGAACCAAATGTGGCAGTGAACTCTTTGTAAGTAGTTTGTTTTGATGACAACCTTGATTTCCACTGATCACGCCGCCTTGCAAATCTGCACAAAATGGAAACTTATATATCAGCAAAAGCTCTATCTCTAGATTTCTACCACTGTTCTCAATAATTTATTCAAAAAAGCAAAAGCCCAAAGATCAATTAGGATCTGATATGGGTGGAAATTGGAAAACAAATTTGGTCCACCACTGGCAACAGGTTTGCCAACTTGTAGCTAAAATTGGGTATATGACAATGGTAGTTGATGATGATGACTGAGACCCAAAATAGCATAAAATTCTTGGACCCAAGGGGAGACCAATGGCCCCACAATACAAGGGATATTAGACAAAAGGAAATTTTTTCTACTCCAGTAGTCATTTCTAGAAGTCGGATCCAACAAGATGAAAGGGACAGACATCAAACTTCAACCAGAAGGCCAACAATAATATCCGGTTATTTGGTGGGTGAAATAACAATCACATGACATGTTACATTCTGATTATTATTATATATGCTAGATTACTATAGGTGTCAAAGTTTACTAACACTACATGAAAACTTGGAATGCAACACCATAGCCACATTTAAGACACCATATCCTCCCACAGGAGGAAGCACACAGCTGAGTACATCTTTTCAATTATCCAAGGTTTAGACATGCAGGATTTCCTAACCATATCCCTAACAAATTATCAAAAAACTTGTAGCACAGTTGGTTAGCGCTCTTCGTTGCAACTACACAAGATGCGTGTTTGAGTCATCTCCTTAAATAAAATAAAATAAAATAAAAAGACATTGGATATTTCAAAATCTGTTAACTCATGCTGCACCAAACCCCCCTCGGGGGTTGGTGTGATGGCCAATAATCCGACCGACTAAAATGTAAGATGTCTTGTGTTCAATTCACGCTCAACATATGGGGCCACTCTCCAAAGGCTTATCTGGTGTGTGTGTGTGGGTAGGAAGGCTTGCACGTGCCCCAATGATTAGTCAGGTGAGACGCATGGATACCTTGGTCTTCAAAAAAAAAAAAAAAACATTTAGGTGGCAAACATATTGATATTTTGATTAGGTTTGAAGAAGGAAAAGGTAGTATAACACTTTGGTCATCTTGGAGAACAATGTTAAGCGATAAAGAAGTCCATGAAAAATGGCCGCGTGTTTGATAGGGTACGTAACACATCTTGAAGTGTCCGTGCAATATAGCTTCAACTTTATTTTTGAGCACCGAATAGGAATCCCTACCTTTGCTCAAAACTACTCTGTACTACAAAATTTCATGATGAAAGGTCTTCTGGGTAGACAAAAATAAACAATATGCATGCAAATTCAAGAGAAAAAATCAACATTCAGCTTACCCATCTATGTCTATCTTCCTTAATATATATGGGCCATGCTTTGTCTTGGAGAGCTCAGACTGCACAGCTAATAACTCTGATGCTATTACCTCTTTTAGTGACACAGTACCAGCAGCGAAGCATTTTTCAACCGTATATGAACTTGAAGGATGCATTGATAGCTCCCCAAAATAACCTTCAAACCTTGAGAGAAAAGTAGGAAAAAAGAAGTCCTTCAGAAATCCAAGAGAATAAATCTAGCTTTTACTCCAAAAAAAGAGTTAATGTGACTTTTAATTGTAAAGTTTAATTTAATAAATGTGGCATGCATGGACTACAAATGCTCCTTCAGAATTCTTTCAGATAAAAAAGTGATATCTATAGTGTACAAGAATTCTAATACTTGAAGAAAAGAATTATTCTTCACAGATCAAGATTTTTTGTAGAGTACAATTAGTTTGCAAAAATTCCCTACGATAAACAAAGTGTTATCTATAGATGCCATACAATAAATCTGATCTATGAAGGAACAGAACTATTCTGCACAGCAATGTCGAAAGGTTTACTGGTCAGCTGAGAACTCATTGGAGTCAACTCTGCTTGGTAACGTTCATTGCAGGTAGCAACACTAAAATTCTTGGCAGGAGAGCTCTAATTACGAATTTGTGACATATTTCAGGTACTACCTGAAATCTAAAGAAATCAAACATGGAATAAGAAGGTAAATGCAGCAGAAATAACCAATCCATGACCATAACAGTAATGGACAAAGACCACATCCACTCTTTAGGGTTGCACATCCACCAAAGGATTTTCATTCTCAAAAGCCTCAAACGACTTAATTTTTTGTTTGTAATAATATTGTCGATTATAGTGTAGCAAAGTGGAAAATACAATTCAAACTTTGGGATGGGAAAAGCAAAAATATAAGTAAATCAAATCGTATGACACAAGGAGATGCCAAATAGAGTAGGTTTCAGATTATTAAAGAGAGAAGAATGAGAGAACCACAATGTGCCTAGAACATAACCCAAAAGGCAAAACCCACTCTTATAGTGTCACTTGTATAATTTTCTTCCAACTTTCTTGCTCGAGCATAAGACCTAGAAAAAGTTAAACCTTCTCTCTAATGAGTTTCATAAAAAAAGAATTCTACAAGCTCTCTCATGTAAAGAGAGCCTCACCAAAGGGGGAGTTTCCCATAATAATAATAAGGGCCACATATGAAAAGTAAGCCCTCTAAGTATAAAAAAAAAATCCATTTTGGAAACTTAGCCACTTACCATAACACATGGTATCAAGCATCTAGTCCTTGCACATAATTACCAAGTGCAATAGTCTTTCAACAACACAGAAATCCTACTGAAACTTTAATAACCAAAATTAAACTCTTTATGACTATGGAAACAAGAAAACAATAGGCGACAGTGACTCCTACCAAAAGCAAACATCTTGCAAGAAAAATCATCCCATTGGTACAATTTCCCAATAGGGATGTAACTCAGGTCAGATGGCTTTTAGCCAAGCCAAGCTAAGCCCAACCAGAATGCTAGATGGATCACATGCAACTGACCTGACCAACCAAAGGCCACCCAAGATGCCATTTTATCAAGCAAAGGGTTGAATCAGTTAGTCAGATGGGTTGCATTTCATTGAGGACCTAAATCCTGAAAGCATATTGGGTAACCTCAGTCAGGTACAGGTTAGGCAGAACCCAAGTTGCAATAATTGAAATTCATGTGGACCATGGTTAAATCATCTCCCCCTTGTGTTTGTTGAAGATGGCAACCTACTGAACAAAGGCCTAACAAACCATACCAAATATCTAGAATGCTTCATTCCCAGTCCACTGCACAAATACTCGCTGGAAGCTTCTACCATCAGATGGATGGATTGGATTGTAACTTCAGTGGAACTACCATATCATGCTGTAGTGATTTATCAAATTGTTGGAAGATTTTTTTCGTGTGTAAGATAAAGATTTTATTAAAAATATACAGAAGTTCAAAAAAAAAAATATTGTGTAAGAGCTGTATTTTCAGATATCCAAAACTTGCAAAAGTGCATTCCCCAATATAACACTACTGAAGAGAAGGCCTCTTAACGTGAGCCCATGATCCAGCCCATTCTTTGTCAAAGGGTCTGCCATTTTTCCATACTTCGTTAAACACGCTGAAACAATACAACAAACAAATTAAGAGGGTTCCTTTATTTCCTTCAAAATACCATCCAATATCCAAGGTGATGTTTTATTACATAAAGCCACTACAGAGCATTAATTTAAACTCTTGGAAAGATCTCGTGAAACAACCAAAGACCTCGCAGCCCAAATCAGTGCCTCATTTAGACTCTCAATTCCTATTTGACCTGAAAAGGAAGCATTAAGAATCCCTCCATCATTCTGTAAAGGAAATTTCTTGTGCACATCCAAAAGTATCAAACTAATATGTACTTTTGCTGATTGAGTTTCAAGAGAAGCCATAATACTTGACTCTATACTCTTGAAATACCTGAAAAGGCTGAAAATGTTATAAGTCAGAGTGTATGGAAGAAGCCCTCTTCTGTAAAATACCTTAAATATCAACTACCACTCCAGCATTAAATTTCAACAAGCTACAACGAGAAGCTTCCCACTTTTACTCTACCTTCTTTGCTGAAGAATCTTGTTCCATCAGCTCCAACTTGACATAAAGTGAAGTGTCGAAACCTTTAAAATCAATTTTCAACATTGTCCATGATGCCAACAAGAACTAGTAGCACAATGGATACGTGCCTACTGATGCCAGTCACACCACCGCCTCAAATATTGTTAACAACGCCTTGCTTTAGAATTTTATTGTTTCTTTCTTACATAGTGACCATAGCACCATGCACGGAATCAACTTTCAGATGGTTGAACCTGGTATAGAAATGCACCAGGCCTAAATCATCAAATGTTCTCCCTTGTGCGATTCCCCAACTAACCATATGGTATCATATAGATCCAAAAGGCCAACCAAATCTTTTACATAAAGGAGCAATTTACCATTAGATGATCAACCGATCTCTTCATTACATAGGTGACAATGAAAACACGGTCCAACCTCCTCCAACTCCTCTCCCTCTCTCAAGTGAGGCATCTCTTTGGAGGCTCCGATGCACCTTTAGGTAGATTAGGGATCTTTAGATCATCTTGGATGTCTCCTTCAAACATGTGAGCAGATCAGCCAACAATGTAGTAAAATTTCTATCTAAAAACAGAGTTGAAAGGGGTCGGTGATAGTAGATTTCTCTTTGGATTAGCTTCTATCCATTGTATTCTATGTAGTTTTCTCTATGATTTCTGATCCTGTGGTGGCATGCACCTTCGATGCCACCTGGATCCTTCCTTGTATCCTTCTATCTTTGCTTTAATGAAACATTATGTTCATTCCTTTTCAAAGATAAAAAAGGTCCACTGCCAAATTTTCCTATCTTGATCTTCCTCATGAAAAAATGGTCAAGAAACCTCACAAGACTTCCATACACTCGAAGAAATCATTTGAAATGATTGAATCTGTCCCACTAAGCTGACCTTCCAGTATATCTATTTCAGCATCTTCTTTAGCATGTCCTTCGGCCATTAGAACTTTCATCTATTGGATCTTATGCAGTATGATCTTCTAATGCATACTCATGTTACTCTTCACTGTCATTGCAACACTTCCAAACAGTAATTTGAATGAAAATGTGAAGCATAACATGAAGGGCATGTAAAGGTTATCTGATTTGGACCAGTGGTACAAAAACAGATATTCAATCATCATCCTTTGCTGTTTTTCAAGACATTCCATCCCTCCGAATTCAAACTAAAGGAATCAAAACTGGATTTATATCAAGCTATAACTATCAAGAGAGAGAGAGAGGATATCAAGTTATCAACAGATGGAGCTTGTGATGCCGACACTGCAACATGAAACGCTTGGATCCCAAAATGGCACGAGTTAGAAGGAAAAGGACACAGCCTAGTCAAAATAAGAAATGTTTAGCAGGATAAATAGTACAGATATTTTTTTTCCTAATATCATGGGTATCCCCACCCACATTGGAGGTGAGACCAATCCCATGGATACATGAAACCACCCACAAGCCTCATGTATCGAATAAATCCAAGGAGAGTCGAACCCAAGACCCCTAGTCTATTCCTAGAAGCTCAAGCCAACTGAGCTATACCAGTGTGGGTAGTACAGATGAATGTTGTACCTGTCATTTAGATAAATTAACAAAAGCAATCAATCACTGCCAAACTTGAGGTAAAGCACAAATCACCAATACAAACTGGAAATGAGAAAAGGGTATACAGAGATGAGTGTATGACCTAGGCTGGCAATAGCTAGATCACAGACACAAAAGATGTCGGCATCACACCCACTCCGAAGACTAAACATCCACCATACAATGGTTTTCACACCCAAAATCTCTAACAACTTCGACTTTTGTCCCCAAATTTTAAAAAGAAAAAAAAAATCCATGTTACAATATCACACTTGTAATAGCAACATTTACAAAAACAAAAATCTTAATGAAATGATGCCAAGAAAATAAGGAAGAACTTAAACTTTTATCTTATATAATATTTACTGTGATATAGTGTCCTAAGGTTTTATCTTCCTAAAATGAAATTGTACCTTTCCATGAAGCCTTCATAAATCTTCACAAGTGTCATCGTTAACATCACCATGATCATCATGATGTTAAGAGTGGATGCTCATTTCAAGGTTTACTTTGTAGCCTTTGTCGTGCATACTACATAGAAGAACTAAAAGGTGTTCTATAAAAATGCCCCTTGAAAATCGAAGTTTTCAACTGTTAGAGAACACACTACTTTACCACCTCCCTTTGAATTGGAGCTTCAATATGTTCCTACTTAAACCAACTCTCTATGCAGCTTAAGACTCTGCATTTATGCAATCCTCATTCTGCCCCGTTTTCATCACCAGGGGAGAGGGGAAGGACGGATTGGGTTTGAATTGAATCCTATAAGTAAGTTATACCAAATGTTGGATTAAAAGTTGATACATGTGCAATCTTATTTACAATTGATATTTGGAGCCTTAAAACCATACCCAGAGTGATGCAATCAAACTGTTGTGCCCCAAGCACGGAACGTTCCAACCTGACCCTCACATGGTTACTGGTAGTTTCCAGAGTTTGTGGCTCAGCACAAGGTTGCTTTAACAATAGACAACAAAAATTTTTGTATATTCTAGACCAACCTGACAGACTCTGAAGAACTTTTTCTCTCTGCACAAAGCTGCAGTAATAAGGGACAACACCAAAAATCTTGTACATTACAGTGCAATCAGACACCTTCAAGACGTTTCATATAACTATGCAATGATCATGTGTGCAGGACAGTACAATATCTAGACCCAATTTGATATCACCACTGGAGATCAAACACAACTCATGGGTCCATGGGTACCAACTTTTTCCCATAATCACATTAGTCCATTTTTTTGCACATGAAGATATTCATGCAGAAAAAATAAGAGTTAACTTGAAAAAATAATAGCAGAAAACCTAAATACTGTAGATCTATAACTTACTTAGCAGTTACTTTATTCTTATATTTAGCAGAAGCATCTGAAGAAAGGAAAGACTCCAGAACACGACCTCCCCCTGCATCTTTTGCAGCTTCAATGACTTGATCAGGCTCCATTGATAAAATGCTACTGATATACAGCTGAGTATATTGCTGTACAATAACCAGAAATAAGGGCATAAATCATAAATGCTTATGATGCCATATAAAATGCATTCCAGAATCAGAATTCGTATGTGAAATAGTGTCCTGCCTTGATAACTAGGGTAATAAACATGTTAAAAATAATAATAATAATAGTAAAACATGACTAGGGGAATAAATGAATAAGGTACATCTGCATATCGCTACAGGTTGTAGCTGCAACCAGCCCTCAGCAGGTCTAGCTGAATTTCAACATGGCTTGCATGCTCTTCCATTCCTCATGGCAACTCAGATTTTTTTGTTATAAAAAGCAGCCAAACTTGTGAGTTTTTCTTCACAAACAAAAGAGTACAGTTTAAATCCCATGAGACTCAATCACTTACCCATTGTCAGTTGCAACGAAAGTTTGGAGCTACCTTTTCAAGCTCTTTAAGACATCCTGGGCAGTGCACCGTTCTCCATTATGTTCCAAAATTAGTTTTCTCAATTTGGTCAAGTTCAGGGAACTGTGCAATATGACCCTTTCAGCAGCTGTACACTCTTTTTTAATCTTTTTTGAAAAGTAGCAGCTGTACAGACTTTATGGGCAGAAAGGAACAGCTGAGTCTTCAGAAATCAATGAGCGGGCCCCAAGTCAGGTGTCCAAGAAAGCTAAGTTCAGAATAACCTATTGGGCAACATCAAAGGAGTGAGAGGCCACATACACTGAAGTGTTGCCTCTCACAGAGGCTGTTTATTTTCGTTTTTTAGTCATATATCAAGACAACAATATCTAAGAAAATACTAAATGACTTTCAAGAAACTGAAAAGGTAAGGTAGAAGACCAAACTAAGAGGAACTATAGGCTCATATGCATCACAGCAAATGTATGGTATCCTGATGCAAAATTCTGCACAAATAACAAACTACAGTTTGGTGGAAACCCAGACTGTCGAATTGATAAGAGGCCACATACAATGAGGTGTTGCCTCTCATAGAGGATGTTTATTTTCGTTTTTAACTCATATATCAAGATAAAACAATATCTAAGAAAATACTAAATGACTTTCAAGAAACTGAAAAAGTAAGGTAGAAGACCAAACTAAGAGGAACTATTGGCTCAAATGCATCACGGCAAATGTATGGTATCCTGATGCAAAAAATTTAACAAGTGGCAAACTACAGTTTGGAAATCCAGACTGTTGAATTGATAAGTGATGCCTCAGAATCTTTCATATTTCAGGATTGCCGTCATCCTATATTTGGATTTCCTGTTGGATGTTGCTGCATTATTTGAACCATCAATTTCTAGGCTATTATTAATCACACCAGAAGATTTACAGTGTCCCCCCACAGACAGCAGATGCCCATCCAATCAATGTTCTATACATGACTAGGTGCTCCAAGATAATGTACTATAACTGATGCAGTTCTTCTAAAACTGGATCATACACTTCAGATGGTTTGAATCTAGTGATGGTACTCGTAAAATAGTATACTTGGAACTTTTTTCCTCTCAATCGATGACTCAAAAGAATAAAAATAGATAATGAAAGTACAGATACAAAAACAAATGACAACCAGGAATTAACCACAACAAACAATATGTTACAGGGCCAGAGGTCCAGAACAGAAGAATATGTTTCATAGGATGAACTGGAAGGGAGAAAAATTAGATGTGAAAGGGAAAAAAATTATAATGGATCCAGGGGAGATTTTCAACATACACTTGAATATTTAAAAATAGTCTGTAACATCAAACAGCCCAGTGTGTGCATCTTATCACCCTTCAACCAATTCCAGCTGGACTTGTCTTCGGAGCGGAAGTAGGCATCAAGAAAAAGTATCCGTGGAACGATGCAGTTTGGAGATTCAGACCCTGAACATACTGCAGCAGCAAGGGCCTGGCAACACTGAAGAACAGATACATGTCATACTTGGTCATCCCAATCTATTGCCAAATGCCACCATTACAGCTCATACAGAAGTACAAATCCTATTTAATCACTTACTATCATAGATAAAGTAGAATATAAGTCACATACTTCTTTTTAAAAAAAAAAAATTAGAAACAATGACTTCTAACACGTCTTTTAGTTACTGTAGATCTTACCCTAGAAGCAACAAAGACAATCCGAGACATATTTGTTTGAATCATCAAAATGGAGTAATACAGCAACTGATGCAAACCTTCCATGTGAAGAAGCTTCGGTAATTTGTTACCAAAGATCATCATAAGAACATCAAATAACTCAGAATAAAAAATTGAACACAGACAGCCAAAATAATTTCAAACAAAATATCTGTACACAGTGTAATCACTTGCAATAGAAATTTAACAGAACAAGGGTCAACATAAGAAACTAACCTCACGTCCATGGGTATGAAAACGTTGACATGCAGCTAAAAGGGAAGCAACCACTCCTGACTTCCCATTCATGAGGAGGTTCTTTACTTTAGGACCAAGCTCCTCCCAAATCAAGTCTATCTGCACAAATAACATATAATTGTAAATAGCTAACAAATAAATCACACCTTCAGTTTCCACCCACATAAAAAATCAAAATTTTTGACAAATGCACCTAAATTTATTAAATGACACAAAGTTTATGACTTCCTGGCTTGCAAATGATTCTATATTACAAAATACTAACCCAATTTAATATAGAACAAAGCTCAGAAAGAAACAATAAAAATATTTTAACACAATTCAACGAAAAGCATCACACATTTTTCAGCAATGATCATTGCATGCAAAAAATTAATAGTAGCAATCAAGTCTGTGCTCCTACCTGGCAGGGAAGACATTGTTCTGCCAGTATTAAACAGTATTAAAAAGGATTGCAAAAAAAATGTATATATAAGAATATATATATATTGTTCTGCCAGTATTAAAGTTGGATGAAGCTAAAGTTATAGGCTTGGGGGATCCACATGATACAAGAATACATTGCTCAAATGCCTTGTTAATGCCCTTCCCAACCCACGTATATACGCCTAACACCATTCCATCACATGTACTCTATACTATACAGTAATCATGGTATGAGTTCCTACTCCCCAGCAGCAACTTTGTCTGACCAAAAACGTAGCCAGAAAGGAGGTAGGTAGTAGACCAACATTCTGGACCTTTTATAAAAGGCTTTAGTCTTCTCATAAGCCATAACATGCCTTCCAGTCAACTGAACAGGAGGTTGGAGCAAGTCTTTTAATATTTTATTTTATGTGAAAATGAGGAAAGGTGTTTCCTTTAGGTATGAATTAAATAAACAAATACATGCATACACATGTATATATTGAAATGATGTCTAAATTTTGTTACTATAAAGGCACACAAATAGTACAAGAAACCAAATAGGGTAAAATATCTATGATAAAACATACAATAACACAAAAGGCAATTTGATGCAGGGATTGTCCTCCTTTTTTATTTGCATTTTTTGTGTTTTTTTATGGATAAAATTTAGATCCGAATTTTTCAATTTGAATGAAGGATTTCAATGGTTGAAACCCTGAGGGGCCTTCTCTCAGTTCACTCAATCACTCTCAAGGAAAAGAAAGATGGCACTAATTTCAATGGGATAGTTGGCAGAATCAACTCACCAAAGAAATCAGGTGTTCAATCGATTTCAAATCGAACGTGGATTTGTTATCCCAGATGCTTGAATTTAATCAAAAGCATGTGAGGAATTTAAATCCAGCACTAATTCAATTTGGAAACACTGAACCTTCTAAGAATTAATTTGGATGTGGAATTCAAATTTAATTACTCATGGAAAATTAAAATGCAAGACATAAAATAAATTCACCATGCAAAAAATAATTCCAAATAATTAAATTTAATTCTAACACAAAACCAAATTAAAATTCAAAAAATTAAGCAAAGAACTCACCTTAATCCTAGGGAGAACTTCTAACAAAGCTTCAAGCTTCAAATTTTATTTCAACTCAAGTATGGGAATGGTTACAATGAAGGGCCAAGCACTGATTTATAGGCCTTATTCTCTAGAAAACAAGGAAAGCATGCCAAATTCAAAACTAGAAGAAAAAAGAAGGTTTCCTAAAGCTTCTGTGCAACGTCGGTAGATTCAATTGCATCTTCTATACATTGTCGAACGATCTGATCATCCATCGGATGATTTTTCAGAGGTAGAATGGGTCAGATAGTCGACTCTGCTCTCTATTATCTTTTGTCGGGCGATCTGATGGGATCCATCGGAAGATCCGATCTCCATTGGACGATCCAATCAAATTCATTGAACGATCCAATGATTCCTTGTTTGCAGATCCGGTCAATCTATTCTGCTTTGGGTTGTTTTCCTTTCCTCTGCCTTCCCTTTTGCAATGGTTGAACAATAAATGGAAGCTTTCCCAATCCTTGCAATGCCAATTCAGGAGGGGTCTGCTTGATGACGTGGCAAATTTCGGTGAGGCCCTCTCTTCCCTCTGTCGATCCAAGCGTAAATCTAGAGCGCCATTTCATCAATCCGGTCCAATTGGGTTGGCTCATCTTCTATTGGGTCCAAATCAGAGGTCCTCATCACAATTCTTTTTCTTTTTCTTTTTCTTTTTTTGTGTTGGTGTTGGTGGTGGTGGTGGTGGTGGGGCAAAGTTTGAAGTCTAAGACCTCAGTAACGGAAGGACCGATACTCCCATAGTTTTAGAGATTACAAACCAAAAATAAAGACGTGGGCCAAACGAAAGTCCATAAACTAATCCAAGACGAGGTATTATCTCCCTCCAAGTCAATGTTGAGATATCATTCGATGTATTACGATCAATCTAAAATAATATTGACAATCGGCCATTTCATAATAGTGGTAGTAGTAGTACTAGTAGCCTTAATGCCAACTATAGCTCAAATGAGGATTTAAAACACCATATGGATAGATCATAGAATTGAAATAATCAAATTGTTACACCACATACATGACCTTGGGATCTTGCAGAAGAAATTAATGCTTGAACAACAAAGCTTCCACAATGATGAGATGAGATATCAAATAACGATCCTCTAAATACACTTGTAAAAATTATATCGTACAAACTTTCAGGTGCCACTTCCAAAATGACCTGCAAAATTTGCACCAAACATAATCACTTCCTGAAGGAAACAAATACCATAAAGAAGAGTATAGTTATCCACTGAGCTAAAAAGTACATGGGTGGTGAGAGGTATAATTATATCCATGTAGGTAGATTCTTAGATAAGCAAGGTGGGAAGTGCATCTTCACCACTGCATTAAGCATCTAGATAAAAATATTTATTCAATGGTCTTATTTTGATCTTAAAAAATTAACGGCTAGAATGACCTAATAGACACCATTTTGGATAGTTTGATAGTCTTTACGTAATGACCCAACCTGTTAATTATTGATGATTCTCATAGAAAACACATGGAACTGACACCTTGCACCAAGTGGGCCAAGTTGACCTTAAGACCGGGAGACTTGACTGTAGGTCTTACTTGTGGGACCCATTTGAGGTAGCTACGGAACTCAGATTTTGACGTTTTTGTACTTTTCGGAAGCTCTTTGACTGCCAACAAAAGAAATAAGTCTCACTAGATTTGGAGCTCATTTGCTACATCAAATGGGCAAGGATGGCCATGGGCATAGGCGGCGTAGGCCACCGCCTAAGGCCCCCAGACAGAAAGGGCTCTCACACACTTAAACTCCTTAATATACCAGTCACAAAGGGCCCCTAAAATCTCACTCCATCTAGGGCCCCTAAGATTTTAGGGGATCTCACGGCCAGCCCTGCAAATGGGTCCCACAAGTAAGGTCTTAAGGTCAACTTGGCCCACTTGGTGCCAGGGTGTCAGTTCCACGTATTTTCTATGAGGATCAGTGATAATTTAGTAGGTGGGGTCATTACACTTCATGATGAACTATCAAACCATTTAATTTTTTTTATTATTGGGTGAGTCCTACCCTCTGATATGGCCCATCAGAAATAGAGGCTCTTAAAACCTAACATTAGTAATGATACAGAGACACCAGTCACTATTTCGCAAAATAGAGACCTTTTCCCTTCTTAGTTATAAGAGCTACTTAGATGCATTTGAATCATTAGACAATAGATGAATAGGTAAATCATTAGTTGAATTAGAAGTAAGCCAACATCCGACCCCATCCATGGGAATTCAAAATTCAATGATTTTATAAGCCTCAAATAAATGCAATTTTTTGGCTTAAAAAATCAACAATATATAAAAGGTGGATTGGTGCAAATTTTGGATATATACCAATTCATACAGGGTAGGTGAATATAAATGATTTGGATTGATGACTGGGGGGGCCAACATAGGAGGTCTCTACAAGAGGTCTCTCCAAGAGGCCTCTCTGGAATTTTCCTATATATATATATATATATATACATGCATAGAGAGCAAGATGGATATCAAATATGATTTTGCTAAGCCAATTAGAGCAAAAAAGGCAGGTAGGTCACCTCCATTAAATGGCTGTAAGCAGTGTCCTTTAGCAAATCCATAATTTCTTGCACTGCAGTTGTTTCTATGGACTTCTGTTCTGCAATTGTTTCCACATGGCAACCGAGGAGGATGGAAATTACATGCAACAACTCTTCATCATCTCCAACCAATAACTTCAGAGCAGTCTGCGAAAGAAGAGTAAAACTTGGTGACAACATGATGCGCCAACATTTCAGATTATGATATTAATCAATTAGCCAAACACCAAAATCAAATAAAATAAAATTGACCCAGTAGACATGCATGCACACACAAACACACAATAAAAAAAAAAGTGCATGAAAAAAAAATCCAAATCAACAAAATAAGCTTTTAAGTTCAAACCATATTTGAACAATTTTTTAAGCTAAAACTGTGAAACCACCTTTTGAGACCAATTGGGGTTGCATTGGATGCTCCTCAAAGTTGATACTTATACCTACATTATCATCATCATTAAATACCAGAACTCCATATATCTAGTATTAGTTTTTCAAGTTCTACTTCTCCATTTGACCCTATCATAAACCATGGAGTCAGCAACTCCACTACCTATCATGTTATCCCATCCCTCAATGTTTTCAATAGTCTATCTCTTCTCCTTGTGCCTAAATAGCACCCACATTGGATTAAAAATTCATAAAATACAATCTTTTCAACCACCAATGAAAGATGCAATTTCTGGATCCTTAGAAAACATACCAATCAAGTCAATTTTTTGTATGCCCCAATACAGTATAGACCATTCCAACCCAATACTCCCTGTGATCACAAATGGGCTCTATAGATACGATCAAAAACCACGGTACAGTTCATGAGCAGTGATCCATCATAGATACGTGGGATTCATGTCAATCATGTTTTCAAGTATGGCCACTCATATGCAGCCTTAGTGGACCCAAATGAAACCATAAGGATAATTCTGTTGGCACGATCTCTGCTTGGTGTCACAGGGCATTAGCTTGACCCAACAGTGAGCGCACATGGGCCCCACCTAAGGGTGTGTGTGAGTGGCCTCATGTAAGTGGCTGTCAGGATAGATACACATGGAAACATACATGCATACACAAAAACAAACAAACAAACATGCATGCATGCAGACATACATATGAACAAACAAAAACACACAAGTATGAACTCATTCAGACATAAATGTGTCTGTGCATGAGAAGTGATCATACGGAGTGTACAGCTAGACCATCATACCATATAGAATGATCGTCTCCTGTCTAGTGAATCAACAATCACTATGAGCAAATTCATATCAGGTGTTTGACCATTCATGGGTGGGAAAGGAGACACGGATTCCTGATGCAAATTGGGCCCAATAGCAGACTTATATGATTATTTCTCTCCACAAACAAGCAGATGCTTTGGAGTTTGCCTGACATTCTGACCAACCAATCATTGAAAGACTCACATTCCAAAAATGAACAAGAAAAAATAACAGAAATTCTCAAAACCTTTTCATTTCATTTTGACACATTAAAAGGGAAGTATTTTCTTGGAAAATAATAATTTTGTTACCAAAAACCTTAAAAACCAATTGTATTTTAGGTTTATGTTTAAAAAGCAACTTTTCTTTCCAGGCATCCAAACTAAGCATGTACGAAACCGCAATAGGACATCACAGTAATAAGGAGAAGAAGGCATGCCTGTAGAACAAAACTGCTGTACTTGTTAACTCGCAGAGCTTCAATGTCCTCTTTAGCATATTTTAAAATTCCAGACACAAGAAATTTAAGTAAACCAGGAAGGCCTTGTTGAAGATGTGGAAAATGATCTCCACCAGAATGAGGCAACTGAGTGTTCAACCGCTCTGCTAGAAGGGTAGATGACTTTGTCACATGAAATTCCCCCGACGAGTCTAGTGGAACTCCTTTACAAAGACAAAGAAGACTACGAAGGACATGTGATCCATAGAGGCTACACATCACATCAACAGGCTTCACAACAATCACCTGTCAAAAGTTATTAAATGATTTCCATTCCCAAAAAAAATGAATCAGTGAGTGAAAAATGGTGGTCACCCTAAATCATTTCTTCTTTTTTTCTTTTCTTGGATAAAATAGTGAGATTACCCACAACCTTTATTGTCGCCTCAGCAAGCATTTGCCAACTGTGACATCAGTTCTTGTCCATATTTATTAAATAAGTAACAAAGATGAGATAAAATGGGTAGCTAGAAAAAATCCAACCACAAATAGACCATCTCTCCAACTAATCTTGGCTGTTGCCAATACTGATTTTTCTAACAACCATTTTGGTATGTATGCCACTACTCTCTTTTTTTTTTTTTGGTAATGGATCTCTATTTGTATGTGAGTGTATATAATCCCTAAATGTTCATGATGTTTAAAATCTTGATTGATCCAATCAAAGATGGTCTTCAATGTGCCTTAAGTTCAAACTTAGATCTTTCCAATGCACTCATCACCATCAATGAACTGCACATGGGCCGGCTCATAAAGAGTGTGGCTTAAAGGAGGGTGCAGGATTGATCCAATCAAGTTGGTTTTTGGTGTGCCATGAGTTCAAACTTAGACCTTTCCAGTAAAATCATCACTATAACTATAGTGAACCCCATATAGGCAGATTCAAAAAGAGTGTGGCTAAGGAGGGACTGAGAGATCATCACCTGTGCATATATTCCATTACTGCTGATTAAGTCAACCCTTTCATCCGTTATTATTACTAACTGATTACCCAGATCAATATTATGGCTATCATTGTGACAGTGTTTTTGTTTTGCCAGTACTAAATATTCTCGTAATCTATCTGTGTGAGCATCTTTGTGAGAGTTTGTGCTTTGCAATTCCTGAATTTTCTCTTAACAGTTCAGTATCACCATTACTGATTTTTGTGGTAAAATATAGAACTCAAGTTTCCACTGAAACTCCTATTCCCACTGTCATATAATCTCGTAAAATTCCACCTATGTAAAAAGTCTAAGAACATCCCATAAACCAGGTTGGTATACTTTCACGAAAATATGTGTGTGTATTTATTGCATTCGTAACCATACTTCTCTCTAAAATAAAAATCCATCATACCAAGATGTCTTTCTTTAACGTAATTTCTTCATGCTAAGATATCTACGTAGGTAGTGAGTTTCCAAGACAACTTCAAGGGTAGAGCCAACCAAATGTAAGTTACACCAGCATCCATAAAGGGTAAGTTAATGGGAAAAGAAAGCAAACATCTTAGTTCTCCCCAACACAAATACCTGCAATATCTTTGTCATTGTATCTTCAATTCCAGCATAGGCCTCATTATCCTGAAGATGTAAAGATACAGACTTCAGAGCCGTCTCAACAACATGAGATCCAAACTTATCCACTGCAATGACTGGAAACTCCTGTGCACAACTTTGGAGGAAACCACAAAGCTGGCTAACATCACAGCCTTCGAGTAGAGTCTGCAACAAACGGCTTAAAACTGCATCAGTCGCAAGCTCTAGCTCCTTTCCCCTCGTTTCTTCCAATGTGTTGCCGCATATAATCGATCGCTCATCCAAGTCAATTCCTCCACCTTCGAAGAGATTCGCAATCTCTGTGAAGTATTTAGCAGTTTCAGGATCAACCCTTTTCCTGTTTGGAATTATTTTAAGGACCATAGTTTAGCCAGCCATCATCCAATTAAACAATATAGATATATAATTATATAAAATAATCACTTCTCTTCCACCTTGTCAATAAGGATCAAGTGAGAACACAGCGCAGTACAAGGACAGATAGTTCGCGAAGGTATGATTGACAATTTGGGGACCCAGGGTCAAAACTTTGACGGAGGAAACATGGTATCTACCATGCAGCAATAAAAAAAAAAAATAAGCAATTCTCATTAAAACATAGAAGCAGTTGAAATCAGGAAACCAACCTGATAACAGATGGAGTGTGATGAGCTGAGGATTTGAGAGCTATTGCCTCTTTTTGAGAAGAATTCCCAGATGGGTTTTGCTTCTTAGGCTTTCTGTTCTTGTCTTTGCCTTTTTTCCCCGGTGGCTTTTCGTTCTTTGGCCTTCTTGCCTTGACATTGCCCTTTTCCCCAGATGGGTAGTCCTCATTCTCGGTCTTTTTTTTCATGATATTGCTCTTGTCCTCAGATAGGTGTTCCTTCTTCTTAGGCCTAGTGTTCTTGCTCTTGTCTTTTTTACTCTGATTAGACAGTGAGTCTTCCCTAGCCACAAGAGTGTTCTCATCTGCATTTTTGTGTGTTTTGGGATTCTTGTGTTGAAGTGTTTTAGAACCAAAACACGCCATTCCCGCGCAGCAAAAACCAGGTCTCCAAAATCCTGACTCTCTCTCTTTCTCTCTCTGAGAGTTGGAAAAAACCCTAGTCGAGAAATAAGAGCAAGCGCCAGCTTATTCAGTGAGTTGAGCTCAGGAGACGAAGAAATGCAGAAAGCATACGGATGCCGAGTCTGTCTGGCGGGTGAAAATCGGGTCGAAGAAAAAAAAAATCGAATTAAATTTGGTTAGATCGAGTTGTGCTCTTTTAAAAATAATTTTATTTAATCTGAATTAATTTAATTATCTATTAAAAATTTAATATAGTATTTAAATTGAATTAGGTTAGTGATCTGATCTGAGTTGAGTAGAGTTAAATTAAATAATTTTGATTAATAATTCAAGTTGAGTTGGATCGAGTTTGATAATTTTTTATATGAATTTTCAACTCTACATCATTAAAAAATTGGAGGTTCAATTTTAAATTTAAAAAGTTGATAAAATAAATTTGATGAATTTTAATAAATTTTAAACTAAGATGTTCAATGTCAATATTTTTGAGTTGAGAATGAACTTCACTTAAATATGATCCATTTGAACTTTAATTTTTTAAGCTTTTCATGTGGGTTCAAGATTAGACTCAGCCTAATTACACATATATTTTAAAAGTTGTAAAAAAATTAAAATTTGAAATTCTTTTAAAAATGTAATTTTTCAAATTTTAAAGTCTCAAATTATAAAAAACTGTGAAATTTATTTTTTAAAAAATCACCCATGATCATGTAAAATCTCCGGTGACTACTATTTGGACACCGCCATTTCTTCCTTCGCCGCTTTACAGATACTTTCACCGTGTTATGATATATTTGCAGGCAAAAAATTTAAACCTAAAGATCGTAAGTCCTACGTAGTACGTACTGAACTATAGTTAATATAGAATTGGACTATTATGAATTAACAAACACAGAAGCACAAATTCATTCAAATACTCTCTTCTATGATTTGAACCAATTAACTAAGAGTTCTTATTGCCCATTGACAATAAATAATTATAAATTTTAAGTGTCTAAAAATCTCTTAATCCACCTTTAAAAAGAAAAATGAAAGTTAAGATCACTAGAATAAGAATTTTATTGATATATACTTACTTCGTCCCAAAATACTTGTTTTATTTCAGAGTTTTTTATTTCTTCACGATCATTTTTGTACGGAGCTCGCCAAAAGTCTATTGATAAATTCTCTTACTCAATACAAATTTTATAAAAAAAAATGTTCGGATAATGTATCGTTGTATAGTTATTATTCAATAATATTTTCTTAACTCTCCAACAATACATGATTGAGACGATGAGAGTCGGAGATGAAAATCATTACAAAAGTCAAGTTAAAGATTATAAAAGAAGATCGTCTTCCCATCATGTCAGAAGGTGATTTAGAAATCATCGATAATGTTAAAAGTTAAAACTTTGATTTAATGTGAAAATAAAAGAATAGAATAAGTAATTTGAGATAATTTTGAAAATACATATCGGACAAATATTTTGAGACGGAGGGAGTATTTTCTAAAAAAAATTGGGCTATATAAATAGATTGATTGAGATCAGATGGCTTTCATTTTTCATTCTTCAAGGAGTGTTGGGAGATAGTCAGTTCAGATGTTATCAGATTCTTTAAGGAGTTCTATCACAGTGGAATCATTAATAAGAACTTGAAGAATTCTTTCGTCACCCTCATTTCTAAGAGAGAGAGCCCAGTTAACCTGTCCCATTTCCGTCCGATTAGCCTGTTGGGTAGTATTTATAAGCTCCTAGCTAAAGTGTTAGCAGAGAGGCTAAAAAAAGTTTTGCCGGAGATAATTGGTGAATCACAGGGTGCTTTTGTAGAAGATAGACAAATTTTGGATGGAGTTCTTATTGCCAATGAATTGATTCATATAAGAAAGAGAGATAGAAACCCTGGTGTTCTTTTCAAAATTGATCTAGAAAAGGCATACGATTTTGTGGATTGGTCATTTGTGGGTTATCTATTCGAAAGGATGGATTTTGGGCTTAAATGGTGTAAATAGATGAAAGCATGTATAGAAGACACATCTTATTCTATACTAGTGAATGGCTCCCCAACTAATCCAATACATGCAAACAGAGGGCTAAGGCAGGGAGATCCTTTATCTCCATTCATTTTCACTTTAGTGGGGGAATGTTTGAATAATTTGGTGGATAAAGCGAGGGAATTGGGAATTGTAAAAGGTTTTGAGGTGGCAGCCAGTGGACCTATAATCACTCATTTACAGTTTGCCAACGACACACTTTTCTTCTTTGAACCAACTAGACAGGAGCTTTTGGGTTTTAAAGCTATCCTTCGATGTTTTGAATTGGTGTCGGGTCTCAGGATTAACTTAGGAAAAAGCTCACTTATAGGGATAGATTTGGAGGAGGATTATCTTAATGATCTAGCGCAAAACATTGGTTGTGGTATTGGAAAATTACCCTTCACTTATCTTGGCTTACCGGTAGGAGGGAACCCCAGGTTTAAGAAGTTTTGGAGTCCAGTTATTGAAAGAGTGGAGAAAAGATTGTCAAATTGGGGTAGGAAGTTTTTATCATCAGGAGGGAGGGTCACTCTAATCAAAGCAGTCCTTCTTAATTTACCAACCTATTATCTATCATTGTTCCTGCTTCCTAAGGGTGTTGAAAGAAAACTTGAGCAGTTATTTCGGAAGTTTTTGTGGGGAAATAAGGAGTCGAAAAAGAAAATTCACTTAGTGGCTTGGGAAGAAGTTGTAAAACCCAAAATAAAGGGAGGGCTGGGCATTGTGCCTATTCACCTTAAAAATCAGGCATTGCTTTGTAAATGGGCTTGGAGGTTTGGTAGGGAGAAGGATGCTCTTTGGGTTAAGGTCTTATCAGCTAGATATGGGGTTGCAGGTGCTGGAGGTTGGTTTCTTGATGAGAAAATAGAAAGTTTAGGTTCCTCGGTTGTTAAAGCTTGGTGGAGGCTGGGATTGGGTGAGGGTGTGGTTGGTAATCTTTTTAGACAAAACATTAGATTCCTGGTTGGAAAAGGTAATAAAACATTGTTTTGGAAAGACCTATGGTTAGGAGAGAGGCCTTTAAAAGATTGTTTTCCAAGACTCTTTAGAATCTCGAGGAATGCAAATGCTTTGGTTCAAGATTTGGTTAGCTGGGACAATGGGGTGGTCGTTTGGCACTTGGATTTCCGAAGAAGCTTAAGGTCCTTTGAAGAGGAGAGTCGTTCCGGACTATTGACACTTTTGGAGGAATTTTCTTTATTGCCTTCGGATGACGATGAAATGATTTGGGCAGGAGATTCCTCTGGCATGTTATCAGTGAAGGCCTTGACTCATTTGGCTCAAAGTCAAGTACTTATTGATGAGAAGATCTCAAAATCTATCTGGGAAAGCGCTATTCCACCAAGGGTACAGATTTTTCTATGGTATACCCTTAAGGAGAAGATTCTGACTAGGGTAGAATTGAATAGAAGAGGCTTGCTTAGGGGTGAGGGTGCTCTTAATTGCGTTCTGTGTGAGTCTGCATTGGAAGATGTCAATCATTTGTTTGTTAATTGTGATGTGACCAAGAGTCTTTGGATGAATTTCATTAAATTCTTGGGGATTCCTTGGGTCTTTTCAAAACTCTTTTTCCCAGTTATTAGGAGCTTGGAACATCTCACGTCTGAAACCTAGATTGAAATGTGCTTGCAATCCTTACCGGCAGTGATTGTTTGGTCTTTATGGAAAGAAAGGAACTCAAGACTTTTCGAAGGTGTTTCATCCATCGATTCCGATCTTTTTCATAGAACTAAATGGAGTTGGTTTTTCATGGTTGTTAGCAGACCCAATTTTCAAAGGGCTTAAAATCAATGACATTTTTATTATCTTGGGAGGGTTGCATGAGGTTTCAAAAGCGGAAAGTGAGGAAACAGAATAAATGGGAGCCTCCTCAAGAGGGGATTTGGAAGTTTAATATTGACGGGTCCTCTAGAGGAAAACCGGGTCTAGCAGGGATCGGAGGTGTGCTTAGGAATCATAAGGGAGAATCATCCATAATGTTCAATGAGTCGGTGGGTATTAAAGATTCAAACGAAGCTGAAATTCTTAGCATTAGGAGAGCCCTAGTCATTTGGAAGGCTTTTGGTCAAGGTCAGATGGTTATTGAGGGGGATTCGGCAAATGCTTTCAAATGGGCATCGGATTTACGGCGTCCACCTTGGAGATTGTCAAGTGTGGTTAGGGAAGTGAGAGAATTGGCCAAAGGAATGGGAGTATCATTTTCTATTGTTGGAAGATCAGCCAATGGAGTGGCGGATTACTTTGCAAAATTGGGAGTCGACAACCTTTGGGCGGGAGTCTTTTTATTGTTGTGACCTTTTGTTTTTAGTTTTTCTTTTTCTCTTGTATTTTATCCTTTTTGTTTGTTCTTTGGGTCTACCCCTTTTAGACCCTCTTTTTCTTTGTATTTCTTCCCCTCTTTTATGAAATTTCTTTTATGATTGCTAAAAAAAAAAAAAAAAAAAGTAAAATAAATCGTCTACAATTTTAAAAGTGAGAAATATCAATATTTTTGCCGGAATCTTCTTGTTAAACTGGTCACACTAAATTGAACTTAAACATCATTTGGGAATTTGAGAACAAATTTATTAATAACTATTTCACTCAAATATATTAAAATTAATAATCATCTCTCCACGATATATAAGTGCAGTTTACAACTTAGAGACCATTCAAATCAAATAAGTTCCTAATTCACGGTATATTACTTAAAATTGTGAGTTTGTATACGTAGGGCATAGTGGCCTAAATTATTCTTTTACAATTATAGACGCATTGAGTGAGAGAGAATTCTTGTTTCAAATCTCAACTCATTAATTCAAGAGTTCGAATGTCGGCCGATACAAATATTATAATCGCATCATATCAGTTAATATCGATGTTTTTTGCAAAAAAAAAATTAATAATAATAATAAAGAGAGAGAGAAATTTATTGGTCGTTATCTTGGTCGAGAACATTTTTTCACCCTTCTATTAACCTAGTTTTACATTGAAATTATAAGTTTGAGCTCAAATTCCAATTAAATTACACACTTGAGTTTATTCAATCCACGTTTTTACACTCAAATACTCATATGCATCTAACTATCTAAGTATTTACGAATGATTTTTATTTATATTTGAATTTTTCCTTAAATTTTCACATACTATATATATTTATTTGTATAAATTACTTAAATATTAAGCTATGTCATTAAGATAAGCATGTTATTAAATTTGATTGAATTATGTCCTAGCTGCATCAAAAATAAATCATGTACTATTTTTACATTCAAATTTGAATCTAAAAGTTTAAGTGGATCTTAAATTTCTTACAAACATATCTATCATGGGTCTAAGTCTAACTTTTGGAGTTTTTGAAAAATCCATTTCTATTTTTGGATAAAAAATAATTGTAGATGAATTAACAATTAAAAATACTTTATTATTATTTTTTTATAATTGATTTGTGTCATACTTTTATTTGAAAAAGTCACGTGTCTAACCTTCTCATTCTTGTGAGAGCGACAAGGCCACGGCCCATGTGAGAGTGTGATCGTTCTCCACGGGTCTCGAACCTAGCCACGTCATCCATCCTGAAAAATAAAAAATTACGAAATAAATTATTTTTTCATAGCGATGGCGTGATTTCAGGCATCTTTCGCGACATCGTGATCCGAAACAGAGGGGACAGAAGTCAGTGGCCAAGTGGTTAAAATTATCAATTTCCATGTGTATTTTTATAAAAGGTAATTATCTGTTAAAGTGAATTATTTTTTCTTTTTTGAATTTATATATGAGAAATTGTGGAAAATCTAATGTAAAATCTCCTGGGTGATACTTACTACTTTTAAAGTACACCAGATTAGGACAGGAAGATTCGAACTTAATTTAAACTTGACACCTTCTATATCTTTAAACGAGAGGTTAACCAATTGAACTACACCTGAATTAAATTAACTTATGCACAATAAAAGTCATACAATTGCCAATATAATTGATTTTAAAATTTAATTGAATTATTAAAATTCTCAGAATTCACTAATTTTTCATTGGATAGGACACCATCATATCCTAATAGTAGTTGGCAATGTTATCAAATCCAACCCGACCCGACCCACAGTTGACCCGACTGTTCAACCGTGACCAGCTACCTGACGAGTCGTGTCAGTTTTAAACCTGCTTGAATTATAAACCCGCAAAAATCCTCCGTCACCCTTGGGTCAACCCAGTTTATATAATAAACCCGCGACCCGTTGGATTAAAAACCCATTTTTTAAATGGAAAAAAATTTAATCAACTGAAATAATTCATTTAATTTCAGATGCCCAATTGGGCCAGCGCATAAAATTCAGCTAAAAACTGGGAAGAGGCAATTGTTACTAGCTTCCTCATCCTCTTTTATAGCCTATTCATCTGGGAATTGTTTTCAAACTTACGGATGTGGGACTTGAGTAACGGAGATGTAACTTACTTGCCGTGAGTTTATTGTATTGAAATACAATACGTCATAACAATTTATATTTTAAGACATTAAAAAGATATTATCAAATAAAAAAGTTACACAGAACTTACATGGAATCTTCCATGTATCAACAAGTTGAGAAAGGGTACAGAACTTTATGAATACCATAAATAGGATTGCAAATGGAAGCTAAGCATATAGGACTCAGAGAGATTATGAGAAGAAGAAAAAAAAATAAAGTTTTAAAGCGTGGACTTTAAAGATTGTGAGAACTTAGATTGGGCTTGATTCGAGCTGTATGGAAAAAGCTCAGAAAATTTAGGTTCAAGTTAACATAGGCTCAATCTAGGATCATGTTTGGGCTCAAAATCTTAAGCCCAAAGATGAATTCTCTTATAGGGTTGGGCCCAGTTTAAGAAAACTTGAGTTTTGCTCAAAAGGCAAGTTCGAGCAAAAATTTATAAAAACCTAATTTGCTTTAACTAATGTTTTGTACATATATAAAATTTATGTATATAAATTTACACATATCTATTTTATGCGAAAAAAAAAGAAAGAACCATAGCCCGAATAAGCTTATATATGCATTTTGTGTTGAAATCAGGCTCAGATCTTACAAGTACAAGTCAGCTCCGACTTGGGTTTTAACAAATTGCTTCAACTTGGGCCTAATCTCGAGCTTGGGCCCGTAAATTACAAATCAAGCTTGGGCACATCTTGGCCCAAAACCTGGTCTCCCAAGTGGTACAAGTCTCATTGCTACAGTTTTGTACTAATTCAATTTTTTTTTTTTAAAAAAGAGGAGAGTAACTCAACATACCGATATTTTCATCCCTGAGAACCATCAACAATCTAAAAAGTGATTTTTTTTTTTAAATTCCAGTTTATTGAAAAATCTGAATGCAGCACATGGGCCAAGTTTAAAACATGGGTTTAACAGTTTAAAAGTTTAAAACCATTTAGACAAGAGATTAATTAGGCGAGTACCTCACTACGAATGATAAATGATCATATGGGACTGCATTGATAGTGTTTAAAAACTTTAGTTAGTACTTATTAGTTAGTAACATTAAGATAAGGGGATAATTAGCCTTAAAAACCTCAAATTATAGTTCATAAATAAGACTAATTAAGTACGTAAAAGGGCACAGCTTTACTTTGGAAAAAGCCAAAAAGGGCAAGCACATCCCAATATTCGGCACTTGAAAGTGGATTCCAGAATAATGAGTCGGCAGCTTTGGCCCATTTCAATTCTCAACTCAAGAAAATGCAAAGTTGAAGAGAAGTAAGTCCCAAAATCATTGTATAAAAAAGGAAATTATTCATTATAAAAACTGGTTCAAAATGAATTGATGGAACTTATAATTTATTTTTTAAATTAAAATAGTGATTAAATTGTCCACATGGGTGTAGCTCAACTCGTTAACCACTCTCCTCAAAATACGGGAGGTGCCATGTTCGAGCTCCAATAACTTAGTGTACTTTAAGGGCAGTGGGTATCATCTGTAGGGGTTTTACGTTGAATTTCCAATAGCTTTCTACACGTGAATTAAAAAAAAATAGTGATTAAATTTTAAAAATATATTTTGACGTCACTTACTTATTTAAAGAACATGGTTCACACCAATTTTTTGAACTAGTTTATAAAAATAATTTTTTAGAGTAAAACAAATGGACAATTGGACAAACAAACGGTCATATTTCACTTATTCTCTTATTTTGTTTTCTCTTTCAATGTTTTTCGGCATTTAAAAAGACAAAGGTGTTCAAAATTATATAGAAAATCTAAAATATATAAATTATCATAAACATTTTCCTGGCAGATAAATTAATTAATATTGAAAACTTCTCAAAATTAATGCCTTATTAAAAATAATAAAATCAGTAGTTGGGAATGCCATTGGTGAATGTGAGGGGCCTTTACTAAAGTAATGGGACCTCTGCATGATATGCATGGCTTTTTATTTTATTTTATTTAATAAAAGAATGGTAGGAACTTTAACGGACTTTTTAATTTCAGTTGTCGGCGACTTATTAAATTATAATAATAATAATAATGACAACAGTGAGAATAGTAATCAAAGTAAAATAATAATAGTAGAGAACAAGTGAAATGTACTAAAATATTGGAGTAGATACACTCACTTGCCAAGCACAATTCCCTTTCTTGTTTCTATTTCAAAATTGGATTATGATCGTACGGTGGTAACTGTTGAATACTCTGATTTGACATCTTTTTTCTCCTATTTTGGAGAGTTAGATTTGTTGTAGTGGGGACAGTGATTTTATTTTATTACTAAACCTGACAAAGATTCAATTTATAAAAAAATAAGATTTCAGTTGAGTGCTATTAATTTATTAATAAATAGATTAGATAGTCTGAATTTGTCTAGTAAATGAGGTAAATCTAATTGATAGTTTAGTAAACTATTTGTTTAACAAATAAATTATTTAGAATTGAACTCATTTAATAAATTAATGAATTTAAAGTTCAAATCTAAAGTAAATAGATGAATGATTCAATTGAAAATGCTCTCACTCATATTATACTGTTATCTTAGAGTAAAATTTACTCTAAAAAACAAACTAAAAAAAAAATAGTATTAATTTTACAAATTAATCGATGTGATACTTTTTTATCATTTCATAGGTTTTATTTTAAAAATTTAATAGATAGTTTAAATAAAATAATATGGAGGGTATGGCAAGCCTCACACTTGAGGAAAAACCATTCCAATGTTTAATTCTCTGTCACTGTAATATGAAAGTATAACAAGATAATAAAGAAACACTCGTGGCACAATAGAAGGTAGCCAACACAATCTAATGTCTCTTTAGAGTTTTAGACACATGAGCCTTGCATTTATTTTTTAGCATTTACAAAATTTTATATTTTTGTCTCCATGTATTTTGTGGGATATCTTATCTAATTCGGATCTTCCAGTGAGAATGAAGAAAGCGATGTGTGGAGGAATAAATATAAAATCCGAATCAAGATTTTTCTACTTTTTATTTTCTTATCTATATTATTATAAATGGTGTTTTTAGTTGTTGAGTTTCTTTGATGATTAACATCTTCGAATATTCGACTAATTATTGGAACACTTGTAAGCCTCTCTATCCACGTATAATGAATAACACTATAGAGAGTGATCCTTTTAGAGTAGATTAAGAATCGAACTCACGACTCTCATGTCTTAAAATAGATTTATTGAAGGATTAGTGGCAGTATAAATCTCAGCAAAGTCTATAAGTTACTACTCCGTAATCTTACTTTCTTCAACACTTACAAAATACAATTGAGACGTAAAAGATAAAATTTAATTATAACCTAACCATCAAATTTAACATATGCTGTCACGACCCGATCCCGTACGTGGGCCCGGGACACGACTAAATTTTTTTTTTTTATCTTAGCCCAATGAGTCACTAACTCCTTAACATACTACCCATGTGAGTCTAATAACCACGTTAAATATCCGTGTCCTAAGTATTCCAAACATATTTAACAAAATAATCCAAACAACTTTCACTCAAATACATGGAAGCAATATATTGAGCACACCAAAACACAAATATATTACATGGAAACGCCAAACTTACAGACATAGATTTTTATGCCACAAGAGGCATATTTATTATCAAAATACATATAAAAGTTCATAAATTCATTTTGTTTCCTTGAGCAGGAAACTACGGGAAACATTCGAGTTTGATTTTCAACGAGGTACCATAGGTTCCTCCATTCCTCCCTCTAGCTCATATCTTGCAATGTAAGGGACATGAGCAATAGCCCAGTGGGGAGAGCTCATCATAAAAATCAACATACAATATTCGTGAAATTAATAACAATGCAGGTTCCATGAATGAAATGCAGTCAATGTACTTGACTCATATTTACCATAACGTCCAATATAAAACCATAAATAATGCATGTTTCATGAATGCAATGCAGGTAATCCACTTAACCCATTTTCACCCTAGGATTACTTTCTAAGGTGTTTTATAAAATTTTTACAGGGGTCAGCCCCCATTCAGCAACTTGCAAGTGCATACGGTCTCCGCGACCCGGTCTACTAGCCAATCCAACACCAGCGGTTGATGGCGATCGACCACGGCTTACTAACACGTCCAACCCAACAGTTCGCAAACGGTGTTCAGCCTAACATCAAAAGATCTCCACGACCAGGTCTACTAGCCCATCCAACACCAGCGGTTGATGGCGGTCGACCTCAGCCTACTAACACGCCCAACCCAACGATTCGCAAATGGTGTTCGGCTAATCTCAGCAATTATAGCCCAATGGCCAATATCAGATTTTCAAATTTATTATCTTTCACAGATTTAACTTATAAACATAATTCTCACATGCAAATGTCAAATGCATGATAATGCATGATTTCCATTGCCCTCCTTACACAGGGACTTATTTTGAGATAATCACCAAATTCCAGCCTTACTCTTCGGTGTATCAACTACCAATACAAGAAATCAATAAAATAATCAATGTCACATAAACATATAAAACTGGATTTAATAACACGAATGCCTTCACCCAGTTTTTATCCGACAATTCCCAGACACTCCATGGGTCAATACTGCGTTATAAGCTAAAAGTCCTCGACTTTCCGACACCAATTTAACGCCTACGTTCTAATCCCTTACATGTAGGCAGTGTCAGGTCTCGTATTCCGGACCTATATAGCTTTTTCCATCTTTAAACGACCATGGGTCCCATTTCAGTCTGGTGTTAGTGGGTTTAACATATAACACAATAGAAGGGTTGGTTCGAGTCTCCTCACCTCTATCCGCAGAGATTATCACACAAATCTGTAAGAATAAAATAATAATATAAATTTCAGGATATTCATTTATTATCTACCCGATCCCATGCATTTTCCAACAAAAATATGATAAGTGTAGTGAGTCTCCTAATTCTTTCTACTCCATTAGATTAAGTCAGCAGTTAGTTGTCAGCCAACCAAAACATCACATCAAAATAAAAATGTAAAGTATTCAGTGCCCAAATCTTTTTACCACCGGGCGACCAAGGTCGTCTCAGATGGCCACTGAGCGACGTTTCCGCTGCGCTACATGTGGAGATTTTCGGCCCAGAGAGTACAATGCAAGTAATATAAAAAGTACTCAGTGCCCCACTTCAAGACCATTGGATTACTAAGCGCCCCCTCAGATGGTATCATCGAGTGACTTAAGCATCACTACTGATGAACCACCAGGTGACTAAGCGTCATCTCAAATGGTATCACCGAGCGATTAAACGCCACTACTGATGATCCACCGGGTTACTAAGCGTCACCTCAAATGGCATCACCGAGCAACTAAGCGCCACTACTGATGAACCACCAGGTGACTAAGCGTCACCTCAAATGGTATCACCGACCGATTAGCGTCAATACAGACGATAGGGTGGCCCAGAGGTTATGATACTTAATTTAAACATTAAAATGCGTAAAAATAAACACACAATTGTTAAATGGGGTTAATCTTTTCTCCTCTTTTAATTAAAGGTTAAAAGACAAACTTTGAACTTAAAAATGATTTTAAGAGTTAAATTTAAAATTTGGAAGAAAAACCTACTATCCCTTCATTTTGAAAATTTAAAAATACAATACCAAACTATTGAAATTATAAAATTAAAAATAAACTTATTTTGATACCTCACATGCGGTAATCAGTCGATTTTTTACAAGTTTTGAAAATTTGACGTCGATATGAGAACCCTTCGAATTCGATTGTTATTGCTACTTGTAACACCGACTGATTAAAAGAAAAGGTGAAAATGAAAGAAGGAAAAGGGACGGGAAGAAGCTGATCGGCGAAGGAATGAGAAAAGAGACGGATTGTAACGCTATTGTCTCTCCCTCTTTTCTTTTCTTTTTTCTGTCTTCTTCGCTGTTGCTGGAAGAAAGAAAGCAAAGGCCGTGGAATTTTTTATTTATTATTTTTCCTCTCCTTCACTGCCTCTGAATCCCTCTTTAAATAAAGGCTGCCCGTAGGCAGTTAATGGATGAAACTCATCCAACGTGACTACCCACAGGTTGAATCTTAATCTTCAATAGATATTTTTGATTATCTTATTATTATTATTTTTTTAAAATTCTTTTTATATCCTTTGTTAAATCTGGGTGTTTCAAAGTCCCTCTAATTTAATCTAAATAGTCCACTAGGTCAAATATTAAATTATTAACATAGTGTTAAATTTTGGATAAAAATTTCGATCAATAACTTAGTGTTTTAATCAAAAAACACCGATTTGGTAAAATTTCTTAATTTTAAAGTATCTCCTAGAGAAAATTTAATTTTATAATTAGGTAGATTAAATTAATCTGATAAAAACATTCTAAAAGTTTAAAGTGTTTTAGAGTCAAAAACCACTCCATCTAAGTGACAGAGTATTCGACGGTACACATTTTTCGATGTAAAATAATTATTAAAAACTCGATATTTTGGAAATCTGAAGATAGAAATGGCTTACTTATTTTACAGATTGAACATTAACTTTCTTCGTATATTTTTAGGATTTTATCTTCCCTATCCAAGTGGGGTTTTGCCACCTATAAAATTTTAAGTAGTGAAAATAGGTAGAATTAGGTTGAGATTGGCATTCCGTTAAGTCCAGATTTTAAAAATAGTGTAAGATTTACAATTTGAGGTTGAAATGAAATGTCTGAGTTTCCAAATAAGCAAAGTTTTGACCCTAAAATAATATTATTAATAATCATAACTTATTATTATATATTTAAAATTTAATTTGAAAGAGTTTTCGGACTCGGATCGAGTCAAACTTAGACTCATTGAAGAGTTCATTCAAAATTCTTCATTATTAACATAACAAAACTTATAATTAATTGCTAAAAAAATATTTAGTTAATTAAAATCTGTCTAAATTAGTCACTAACTTAGACTGGGTATCACATATGCCTTCTAAAATCAAATAAAGATAGTAATATTTTTTTTTTTTGAATTTAGGTGTGAGAAACTGTGGAAAACCAAGCGTACAACTTTCATGGATGATACCCACTGCCCTTAGGGTACATCAAGTTAAACCATAGGGTCACGAAGTTGACACCTCCCATTTTATTAGACGAGAGATTAACCAGTTGAATTAAACCCATGTGAGCAGATAAAAATGGTGTCAACGTAAGCTAACATGTCAATTAGTCATTTCTTTTTATTTACTATTGTTTATACCAACAAACTCTACTGAATATTGATATCATAATGGAAACTCACTAAGATTAGGTGTATGAAAATTAATCCCATAGTCGGTGAAGATGATGGGAATGAACAAAGTCGTCTACAAAGATTAAAAATAAATAAAAAACCAAAAACCAAGAGAAAGATCAGGAGAAAAAGAAGGAAATTATCTTGTTTTCTTTGAAAATCAAGGAACATGGGCAACTGTTCTTGTGACTTGCTCTCTTTTCAAGAGACAAAGTTAAGAGACTCATGTTTATTTAGGATGGTAAGCATCTTCAATCTTTATACTTTGTTATATAATGTCTAATGCCAGTGTCCTTAAAAATACAGTATCTTCATCAAATATGAACTCTTAGGGCTGCAACTCGGGTCGATCTGGTTGGGTTATTTAAAATCCAACTCGACTTGAGTTAATATATAGAACTCGACCCGACATGGTCTGAACTTCACAACCCGACTCAATCCGAATTCTAACCAAAATCCTGACTCAACCCGCATTGTTAAGCCATTTTAGTCAGGTCGGGTCAAGTCGGGTCGGATTAACTTATAAAATCCTCAACTCAATCCGACCTAAATTTCATGCGGATTTTTATCTTCTTAATCCGACCGGACTCACATGATTTCCCGGATCGACCCGACCCGAGTTGCAACCCTATGAACTCTCTACCTTCTTCTTCCTCATATGTTTCCAATTGATCTGAAATATGAGTATATAGGTCTAATGAGTGGATGAAGATATTAATGAAGAGAATTAGTTATTATTATTATATTGAATTGTTTAAGTGTATATATGTCATTGGTTGGTGAGGTTAAATAATACATATTGGTGTAAAACAAGAATTTATTTCGTCAATTACTTTAATAAAGAATTGCATATATCTATATAATTAAGAATTTCTCTGTCATATATATATATATTACTTTTTATTCGTTCAATGATAAGATTCGGTTAAACGGACAGCCTTTTGTGAAGTAAAAGATGTGAAAGTTCATTAAAAATTCTGTCATTCGTTGAACGCAAGCCCAACGGGTATCCAAAGGGAATTTCTTTTTCTTTTTTACTTTTTTTTTTAATAAATAAACAGCCACTTGCCAGTTGCCACTGGCCACTGACTTGACAAGAATGACTTTACGAGGGCCGTTCACAAACTTTCGTGGAAACTGGAAAGATTAGAGAAGTAACGAATAGTCAGTACTGTTTAGGAACCCAAATGTCCATAAATTTTGACCAAGGCTTATATAAATGTCCATTTTTATTTTTAATTCAAATCCTTTACCTGCTATTTTTTTTACTCAACCATTTAGGGTACCTATCCATTGTATTTGTAAGTGTTTCAATATTTTTTTTTCAAAAAACAAGAGTATTCTTCAAGTATTGATCCAACCAGTATCTTTACTCACACAGTGAATTTGAATAAGTTAAGAAACAGCACCAAAATTTGATCTCAAAATATGAGAGAGCAGACCTCACAACGAGGACCACTGGGCTACACGTATGGTGGGTAAGTACAATTTTGATTGGTAAGTGTTTCAATTGATCGAGCTTTTAGACAGTTTTTGAAATAAAGTGATAATTACATTTAAGGGTCATCAACTTAGACAACTACAAACCATCAGTCCACAGCGTTTGAGGCCTACTGAAACCCACTTCCATTAATTTTCTACCAAACGCTCTCTCCATGTCTAGGCTTGACGCCTCCTAAATGATACATTGAATGGCAGCACGCACCCTCTGCCAGACCTTAAAGTTTAAACAAGACGAGTCACCTGAATTTTCTGATTCTTGGTTTGAGCAAAAGATTTAAATATTCGAATTTTAAGTGTGGGCCCAAAATTTAACCAAGTTGGATTAATCTGAAATCACATTGTACCAAACTTAAACTAGTAAAGGGTAATAACACAACGAAGATAATACAAGTGACAAAGCCAAACTAGTAAAAGAAACATAACGAAGATAATAACATTGACAACCACCGATCCCTGGGCCTTCACACAATCAGATATGTCTGAAGACTAGGACATCACATGATGCCACAGACATGTTTGAAGACTAGGACATCACATAATGCCACAGACATGTGTTGAAGACTAGGACATGACAGGATGCCATGATGTGAGGGGTACGTACAATTAAGATCTGAATAGTGAATGCAAGCAGTAAATGGGCCACATCATAATTTGAAATAAAAAAGTAAGTTAATCTGTTAGTGTCAGACCCATCAAGTTGGATTGCTCCTGTTCTTAAAATTGGACCGCCCATATCTTAGTGGGATTTTTAAGCTTGATATTCTACAGTTTTTATAAAAAATATATATATAAAATTTATAATATTTTAACTTGATTTAAGTTTGATCAGTATGATAAATTATACTTACACCGGTTAATCTTGAAAATTACAGTACAGGCTTTGCGAAAAGTCCAGGTGTGGCTCAATCAGATCTTCAAATCTCGATGATCCAGCTCGTAGAGTTGAAAGGGCAAAATGGTAATTTACTATTTATAATTATTATTTCCTCTATGTGTGTGATTATCTGATTATTATTGGACGATATTACTTTCACTAATCAAGGATTTTAATTTATTTTTTCAGTATTATTTTATTTTTAGAAAATATTATTTAAAACTGCTCGAAAAGAGCCCCGAAAGAGAGAAATAATTATATTTAGATAAATTCAGAAATGAGAATTTTTTTAGAAAATCATGTGGTGTTAGATTTTAAAATGATTGTTTAGTTTATTTCTCTAAATCTTAAAAACAAAAATTTTAAACCCTTTTATTTAACACAAGTTAAATTAAGTAAATAGTATCAAAATGCGGATTTTATCTAAATATATGATTTTTGATGAATTTTAAACCTCCAGAATTTTATGACAAATAGAATTTATTAAACCCAACATTTCTGTTAAGTTGGATTAAATTATTTAAACTTTTTAAAACATGTTTTAGTTAAAAAATGGAATTTTTGTCAAAACTGGACCAAATTGCAAATTGTGCAGAGGGACTTATTTGCAAAATTATTTTTACTATGGGATTTTACTGTTGCCGCTAGTACGTGGCCAGTAGCTCCCATGCACACCCGTAGGCTGCCGGTGAGGTGGCCTTCACCCAGCCATCAGCATGGCTTATAAATCTCACATTCTTCCCTGCTGGATTCACCCCTAGATGAAAACTAAGTCTCAGTGAAAAACCAGCTGCCGTCCCTTTCTGTTTTTCAAATTTTTCTTACCGTAGCTTGAAGTGGGAGTTTTTGCAAGATTCGGATTTTCAAGCTTAGAGCTCAAGCGAAGGTACCCATTGTGTTCCTTTTAAAATTTTAACAAGTTTAGAATCAAGAATAAATAAATTTGACTGAGTTTTGATTGTGTAAAACGAATTTGAAGTTTAAAGAAAAACCTTGGAATTTTTGTATCTCACTGGTTTTGATATTAAAATCAGATGTTTTACGTAAAAGTTAAAGCTTTAATTTATTCCCTATGTCAAGAGGACTCACATAGGAGTCCATCTGACCAGTTAGATGTGGAAAACGAACCCAGAAAACCCACTGTTTCTGGATTCGTATTTCACCCTCCCGGCGCCGTTACTGTCTGCTGCTACAAACAGAGGAAGAAGACGACTCTCGGAAGGTCCGAGAGTTGTGCTTTAGACGGTCTGAAGATGATATTTTCGGACGTTCCAAACTTAAGTTCGGGACTTCGAAATGTCAAGAGGCCAACCGTTTCTCCCCTCTACTCCGGGTTGTTCCGAGTTGTCTTCGAAAGGATCGAAAAGATCGGACGATCCGAGCTTCTCTCGGCATGTTCCGAGAACCACCGAGACCCCGTTTTCTGTCTTTTTGAGTTCGGAAGCACCTTCGGACGAGCCTTAGACGATTCGAAGAACAGAACCATGTTCCGAGGTTCTGTGGACTAGTTTAGGCAGTGGTTCGGCAGGTCCGAAGCCACAGTACCTGGTTCCGAGGCATGTTCCGAGTAACCTAGTTTTTGAATGTTAAGTCTTGGTTTGATTTATGATGCATGTGTTAGATCTTAGGTTTTCATGTGATGTTTATACCCATTTGATAAATAAAGTTGTACTAACCATTTTTCTCTTAAATACTATAGTGTACTACTTATTGTATTATCTTCCAGACCGATATTCTTTATTTGTGCCTGATTCAGCCCGGTAGCTATCTGTAGCTGTGCGATTTACTTCGCCGTTCGGTAGAAAAAAAGGGTTCGGGCACTGAGTGACCTTTAGGCCTAACTCGCTATAAGAGTAGTGGCCTGAGCTCCTTATACATCTAGACCTAATTCAATACGTCAATCTGGTCATGTCCAGAAGACAATATGAGTAGTGGCCTGAGCACCTATTTATTATATGCTGATTATTGTAAATTAAAATGGTTAGAAACCAAATAAGAGACTCAATTCCATTTCCCCTGGAGATTTTTGGAAAAAACAAGATATATTCGAAATAATACAAGTATGTATTGCTTTGTATGCTATATATTATGACTGATTATTGATTGTATATCTGTTTGCATGTTGACAAAGACTTCGATACCACACATTTACGGTGAGGAGACTTAACATTGCAGTAGGGGTAAATCAGGTTAAAAAGTTTGGATCTTGAGCAATGAGTGGTTTCAAGAATCAGTGTTGATGAACTCACTCATATGCCTGGACATGAGGCACTATTGTGAGAAGTGCTTGGAAATATTTTGATCATATGTGATATGCTTATGTTAATACTATTTCCACGTACCCTTTACTATTGAACCATCGCAGAGCTGTAAGCATCGGTTACATCTATTGGACCAGGTGGGTAGATAGTGACTGATTTCAGGTGTGTCAGTACCGGTTTTAGGTGTATACCGAAGATGTACTTCTAAGGAGTATTGTGACCGTGTCGGGACTTAATTCATTTGGTGTCGGTGATGGTGGCAATTGTGGACAGATAATGAGATTTTAGGCAAGTTTGAATTGTTATTTTGAAAATGTTAATTATTTGACTAACCTGATGTTCATTAGACTGCATTGTTATTTTTCTTTCATGGGGCTAATTAGCTCACATCACTCACCTTTCAGGAGATGTATCTGAGGAGGAGGAACCTCTGATCAAGCTTAGGAAGGATAAGCTTTGGCATAGCCTTGGTTTTCTCCCTTTTAAGGGAACTTGTTGATATTGGTTCTTTAGAACCATAATTTGTGTAAAGTACTATATGTGATACTTTTATTTATTGAAATGTTATGTAATGAACCACTATGTGACCGTAGCTACTCTATATTTGTTTGAATAATATTTCGCTTATAAAATTATATGATTGTTTTTGTTTATGGTAGGGTATATGTTTGAGTCCACATGTGAAATAATGTGTGGCTTCTCTTTTGGGCCTAATTTTTTATCCGGCCCAGTTAGTAGCCTTAAAAATTAGTTTACTAAAAAAAAAAATCAATGGCGTTCCGAGCCCACTTCCAGGTCGGAGCATTATAGAATTAGTCCAAGATAGAATTGGGAAGCCCATCATAGAGACTCTGGTTATTTTTTCTTCACTCTATAGCCTTTGATCCTTTGTTACCCCGAGAAAAACATCGTGATTTGGGTAAAGCAAGAAAGGCAAATAATGTATACATACTTTAAATTTGAATTAAAATGACAAAGTGAGAAAAATGGTTAAGTTAATTCTAAAGAAATGAAATGGGGCATGAAAATGTCTATGGGTTACCATTTAGATACTCCACTTTTCTTTTAAGAGACACTCTATTTCAAAATTTTGTATGAAAATTACCATTTTGTCCCTTAATTTTTTTCAAAAGTCGATCACTCCACACAAACATGAGGGACAAAATGGTAATTTCATATAAAATTTTGAAATAGGGTGTCTCTTAAAAGAAAAATGGAGTGTCTAAATGGCTACCCATGTCTATTTGGTATTGGATAGGTGAAACTGGAAAAGATTTCCTAATAATAGGCGAGTAATGTTTGGATCCATAGATCACAAGGGTGCATCCCAGGAGATATCATATAGGCTGATATTCAGCCGATATGTTGATATCTCAGCTGCATCTTTTCGGCAGGTATCATTATAGAAAAAAAGTAGTTTATCGTCTATATGAGTTTAATTCAACTGGTAATCTTCTCTCTTAAAAAGTGAGAGGTATCAAATTTAAGTACCTATGACCTCAGATAGTGAGTATCACCTATTAAAAAGTTTATGTTGAATTTCTCATAATTTTTCACATGCAAATAAAAAAAGATATATAAAAATAGAATGCCACTCCAGTACATTTAAATTCTAGCTAAAAAAACATGCATGTTAGACACTTACAGAGGTAGATAAATACTGGGAAATTAGGAAGTCAAAGATAAAGAATGAGACTCGTCAAAACACACTTAGTTTGAACCTCTTGACAAATTAGGAACTCAATACGCCATTGAGAATGATAACAGCTAATCAACCCGTATTTTGCTGCGAAAAGTCACTCAAATTAATCAGGTCTTACTTTTCGTGCACTCTGTCCCATCTTGTGTTGTCGTCTTCTAATCAATTAGTTCCATCAGATGTTCATACACGAGTGACTGTCAATTTTTGTTGTATAATCTATTTGAACCTTTTTTTTTTTTAATTTATAAAAAAATCATCGAAAATTCAATAAAACGTCACGAATGATATCTACTTCTACTGTATTTAGAGTATATTAAATTAGACAATAGAGATTTATTTAGATAGAATGGTGAGAAGTGAGAAAGAAGCACAATAAAGATATTATTATTAAAAAATTATAGTTAATTTAGATCACTATTTTGAATTTTGCAGAGTGATTGTCTGTAAGCAGTCATGTATTTTTTTTTTCTGAACTCAAGATGCAAGTAAAGGGTTAACCCAATTTTGACCGAGCAGGAATCATGTAGTTGTTCTGGACATTTGATTTTATACCAGGGGTTTAAAAATCGGTATCGGCCGATACGATATCGACCGATATATCGTTATTAGCCGATATATTGACCGATATTTTTCTCTTTCTTTCTTATTTTTTTAAATATCGGCCGATATAAAACGGCCGATATCAAGGCCGATATTGTGAATATCGGCCGATACGATACATATCGACCGATATTCACATATCCAAAACCGATATATATCGGCCGACACAATACATATCGGCCGATATTTCAACCCGTGTTTTATACAATCATAGTTATATTTTTAGGTTTTTTGCCCTCAATTGTTCAAGATACTAATACATTAAGAACAAATTATCAAATTATAAGCTCGTTTTCTTATTTACAAAATTGATAATTTGAATAATGATAATTATTTAAAAGAATGCAAAATCATTCTTTTTTTAAAAAAAAATTACAAGATAAGTTTCTACTATTTAATATTCAACTTAATCAAAATAAATCGAGTCAAATTACACAAAAATGATGTACTTTTAGAATGGAAATTTGCATTAACTTGAAAATGTCTGATTTTGAGTTTAGATGCATGAAAAGAAAATTAGTATTTTGAGTGTGAAAACTACAAGCAATTATTGAAAGTAGTTAAAATTTTATTTCTATTTATAATTCAAAACAATTATCTCTAAAAGAACATTTTGATGTGTTGAAATTTAAGATCGAATTTTAATAAATCTAATTCAATTCATATCAAAAGTTATCGAATTCAATTTGATTCGAATTAAATTCTCGATCCGATTATTTAACTCTATCAAACTCAAATTTTTAACCCAGTTGAACGCGAGTATTATTTTATAATTTCGTTCATTCAGATAAAGTCGAATTAGGTCAAATTAATTTAAATTTTTTTAATCTATTTAATCTAAATTTTATGTAATTTTTTTTAAACTTGATATGACCTGAAGACAAATGACCAAAGCCACTGATTTCTTAAATGAAGTCACATCAATTGGATTTCACCACCAACACTGGTGCTTCTAAAAGGAGACTTTCTTAATAGTTAAAAAAAAATCGAGAATCTCGGAATATTATCTCGACACGAGAAATTGCGTTAAATGATGGAGCCACCTTTCTCCTTTCACGTGGATAATGCAATTTAATGAAATTTTAAACGAAAAACTGTATCTACAATTTTGCCATTCCCCTTGATAAAAAGCCCAGCAAACTTCACTACCCTTCTCAGTCCCCTCTCTTCTCTTATCCGAAGATCCGATCGCTTCCGCTGGCACAATGACCAGAATGCCGGAAATGTTTTCCGAAGTGTCAAACTCAGGCAAGAGGATATCAACGTGGGCAAGGAGCCACAAGAAGCTCTCCCTCGCCCTCTTCTCTACCTTCCTTCTTGCTGTCGTCGTCATCGCCACTGTCTCTGGTGTCTCTGCCACCAGAAAGAGCTCCTCCACCACCCCATCCGTCGCCTCTATCTCCGCCTCCCATGCCGTTCTCCACTCCTCCTGCAGTTTCACCCGCTTTCCAGATCTCTGCGTCTCCTCCATCGCCGCCGTTCCTCACCTCGCCTCCAGGCTCGCCAGTCTTAAGGACGTTATTGAGGCCTCGCTCAACCTCACCATTACAGCTGTTGAACACAACTACTTCAAGATCAAGAAGCTTCTCAAACGTTCCGGACTGCCCAAGCGTGAGAAAACTGCTCTCCATGACTGCTTGGAGGCACGTTCATCAATATCTATATAATTTAAATATAGTAGGATTTTATTATTTTCATCTAATGATAATGTCTGCATACTATTCAGTCATTTTCAGGAATATCCTCCTATTTTACAATATTATCAAAATGTCACCCAAAATCCAAGTGATGTGGCTCGTGCTCACAACCACATGCCAATATATCAAGAATATATTATTCCTTATCTTCTTCTTTTTGTTCTCCTCTTTCTTTGCCGTTTTATAAAACGGACGATTTAAGTGGTAAAAGGAAAAAAAGCAGTGTACAATACTTTTTTACATATATATTTTTTATTCTTATTAATTATTTGTGTGACAATGCTGCAGGATGGGGATCAAACCCTTGACGAATTACACAAAACAGAAGAGGATTTGAAGTTATACCCATCAAAGAAATCCCTCTCCCAACACGCAGACGACCTTAAAATCCTGTTATCTGCAGCAATGACGAATCAAGAGTCGTGCATCGATGGCTTCTCCCACGAAAAAGCTGATAAGAAGCTGAGACAAGAGCTGCTCAAGAGCGTGACACACGTGTACAACATGTGCAGCAACGCACTGGCCATGATCCGAAACATGACTGATACAGATATGTTGAATGAGAGTCTTTTGAAGGGTCGGAAGCTTGGGGAGCGGAAGGTGGCGGAGATGGATGATGATGGGTTTCCATCGTGGATGTCCACCGGCGACAGAAGGTTACTTCAAGCCTCGACCGTGACGCCGAATGTGGTGGTGGCTGCTGATGGGAGCGGGGATTTCCGACGGTGCAGGCGGCGGTGAACGCGGCTCCGGAGAAGAGCAAGACTCGCTATATTATAAGGATAAAGGCGGGAGTTTATAGAGAGAATGTGGATGTGCCAAAGAAGAAGACGAGTCTGATGTTTCTCGGAGATGGGAAGAGGAACACCATCATCACGGCGAGTAGAAATGTCGTTGATGGGAGCACCACCTTCAACTCTGCCACCGTCGGTACGAATCTACCTTCCCTTGTCTTGTCTTAGTTTTTAATGCATCACGGCCGTCCAATCGAACATCGAAGATCGAGAATCAATTGTTTGAATGGTGATTTTTCAATGTGTGCCCCACTGCTCTGTTACCCACATGGCCTTTGTCTGTGGACTGAAAACCCCTTATCCAATCTCAAGTTCTTAACCTTTAAACGGGTGAAAGCTTCTTACCATTGGGTAAGAAGGGTGAAATAAGAGCCATCATCTTTACATCATATATATAGAAATGAATAAAAGAATAAAATAAAATAATAAAATTCATCTATATTTTTTTTTTAGAATTTGATTAAGGCCGCCCATCTTAACACTTAACACGGGTGTTTTTTTTATTAGAAAACAAGATAAAGTGAAATTCCCTCCACCTATAAATCTTAAGTAGAGACAGTGTGCACTTATAATTTTATTTTTAAAAAGTTAGAAAGGGTGGAAGGTAAAATAAAATTTTCACGTAAATTTTTTAAAATCCATTTCTTAACAAGAAAAAAAAAATACCCATTTTAAGATGGCCGGGCGTAGATTAAATATTTTGAATTTGATTTTTATAAAATTTATTTATTATAAAAGACTTGCACATAAAGATACCTATGTTAGAAAACAAATCCCTCAATTTTCATTGGCGAAAACAATCTTAGCCATCCAATAGGATCAGAGTAAACATCTGAAAGTCAAATTCCAGAGTTCTTAGAGGAGAAATCCGATTTTCTAATGCTACTAGGTACTACGTTAACACTATAAAAAATGTGTCTACGTGGTGATGTTTCCCTTCTTCTGATTAGATTTTCTTTATATTTATATTTTTAAAATATTTACCGTATGAAAGATGAACTATTTTTATCTTTATTAAATGTAGGTTTATACAGCAGAAACTTTGATCCAGCCTAATTTTTCTATAAATCTCATAAACCGATATTCGTGCATTAATCAATATAAAATTAAGAATGCCACGTGGCCTGATGGTTTCATCATGATTAACATTTTGGAAGCATTATGGAAACATACTTCATTGTATATTTTCATGAAACATGGAATATGTAGATTTTTCAATAAAAGATGGACCATCTAATATTATCCTGCACAAGAATTGTGAGGTCTACTTAATTAAAAACTTAAATGGTTAAAATTATGACTTTATTTTATAAATTTGAATATAATTATATTTGATATTTATTTAACTCATATTTTTTTTTGAACGAATGCGTACAAAGAGTGCAATGGTACCACGTGGTGCGCATTGATTACACTGTGACCCACATTATGAAGAACGTAGCCCTTTATACTATATTTGAATATATAGACTGTTATGGCCGTTTGCTTTTGATAACTGGACCACTTCCGCGTGACGTGTTGAAGGTTGAAACTAGACACATTAGTAGAGAGAGAAAAGGCTGTGCACTGTACGGCTATAATAATACAACTTTTCATTATTTGAATTTTAATTTAGTAACATATGGTATTACTAAATTAAATATAAAGCTATAATTAATGTAAAATTTCATTATTCTAATTTAGTAACATATGCTATTACTAAATTAATTATTAATTATTTTAATATTTTATATAAATTAGATGAGGTTACTATATATATTTAATGAACTAACTTCTTTTGAATTTATATATCAATAATTATTTCCTTGATCTTTTTAGACTTTTTAGATTTTAACTTTTATGTAATGCTAAAAGGTCAGATATGTCACTGTAGAGTGGTTCATTTTGTTTTAATTTAAGTTTAACACGTGTCCTCTTGAGTGAAGTATGTCTAATATGACTTTGACAAATCTGTACGAGCCAGGAAAATGCACCTCAACTTAAAATGTTTATTAAAAGTTTATGAGTCTCACATTTTATGGAAACATGTGTTAATTGGCGAAAATAATTATTAGCTAAATTTCAGTCTTATTTTAATTATTATTAGTGAATAATTTTTAATTCAATATTATAATGGTAGTTATTTGGGGTCTCTGATTTGGATACCAACATTTTTATAGATGCCATTTTTCCTTTTTTTTTTTTAATTATTTTTATCAATTTCATGCTCCTGTTTTCAAGAACTCTAGTAAGTCAATCATCTTAATATGGGCAGAATTTGTAAAGATACATAGGATAAGTGAGAAGTCCATTTTACTTCTATCGGTGTACCGTTTATCAAATATCGACATACCGATAACGTATCACTCTCTATATTGGTACAATAATAGGGATAAAATAGGAATTTTACTCTATTATATGTTATCTAATGAATTTTACTTGTGTTAGAGTAGATGTCCCTCTAGCAAATAATGCTCTTAATTACTAAGAGAATAGAAATTAGTAAAACCGAAGTCAATTCATCCTACAGTACAGTAGTAAATACATTCTATAATAAAGAATAGTGGAGTAGATTCGACAAGCGCTCACCACAAGCAATTTATGAAAAAAATAACCCTATGAGTTATGATACTTCGGTAAATTGATAAATATATTATCATATAATATAATATCATTTACTTCATTTCTTAAATTAAAGGGACATCAATTCATCTTTGGGTTGCTGTCATATTTCCATAAGCTACTTTTAGTCTTATGTGTTCACTGTGGATAGAGCAGGGGTCTAAATATCAGCCCTAGTTGATATGAGAAGTAGCTGTGATACAGCCGAGATCTCGACTGAGATTTGGCAAAAAAAAAAATTAAGAGGCAGAAATATCATCCATTAAAAATCAGACTATATTCGTGGGTCTGAAATCTCAGCTGACCCCTAGAATAGAGATAGATAAATGGGCGTACCAAGGCTGGTAAACAGGACAGTGTGGTTAGACTTACAGATAGATAAATGGGCCTACCAAGGCTGGCAAACAGGACTCTTCTTCTTCCTTAAGCCTTTCCACCTTTCATGTCCATCTCATTTTCAAATTTCAAAGTCTTAGAAAAAGAAGAGGATACCGACAAGATCTGATGCCTACCTTTACTCTCACTGGATTTTTCTTCGCAATCTTCAACTTTGAAATTTGTAATCTTTAAATATTCTGTTAGCTGTCATCAGTCTTTTGTCTAAAATAAAAAAAAAATGTTCAAATACTATATTAGAAAAAAATAATCAGAGTGAATGTCTCTCTTTTTGTTAATCAATCTGTAAACAAATTGTAAACCTGAGTCACAAACCTCTTAAACCTAAAATTCAATATATTAAGTCATATTATATACTAAATATAATATATAATAGTTTATATGAACATGAGTGGAAATCCCCATCACTTCGGACCAAGTTCTAAATTCTAACATTAGACTTTCTTAATTTTCAATTTTTATACATGTTAAAAATAATTTTTTAAAAGTATTACTTTTATTTATGAATAAAAATCATTCTCATTTTAAAATAGATTTTTTAAATCTACACTTTCAAAGTCAAGTTGGGATGAGCCGCCTTGTGGACGTGGCCCGACACGGCCCAGTTGGATAGTAGGGAAAGGTCAAGCGTGGCTAGCCTTAGTTGATTACAGGGCACCAGTGGGCCACGGGTGGGCTGGCAACCCACATCCATCGCCTTCATTCACATTTTCCATGTAAGATCTTCTTCTTCTTCTTGGCTCCAGATGTGTGTGTGGTACAGGCTCACATTTCCAGTCCTCTTTATCTTTCTTATGAAGTACAAAATCAAATTTAAACCTAGAAAATGACTCCTTGAAGTTTATTTATTATTCACTGTTTTGAAAATTGGTTGGCAGCATTGATTACAATGTTTCAGAGGGTGTGTCTGGTCAAATGGATATGTATCTATTTTATAATTTTGATAGTAAATTGTTGGGTGACATTAGTTAAATTATTAAATTATTCATACAATACTGTTGTTCTATATGTTATATCTCATAATATGGATTATAACATGGACTTTGTACCTACTTTGTTTTTGGCCGAATCAAAATACTTACAAGTCTTAAGTATTTCTATTTAATCTTATATATGCTTTCCACTAAAAATAAATAAAGTTGGGCCCATGCATCATTGAAATGTTTCACGGTGGGCCTGCATGAACATGAATGACCCAACTTGGGTTTCAGTCCACTTTGGGCCCTAACCTGAACGTTACATCTCTAATTTCACTAGTATTGATTTAATTTTATCTCAGTTTATTTAATGCTCATTTGTTATCGATGAACATGATGCAGCTGTTGTAGGAGATGGATTCCTGGCCCGTGACATTACGTTCCAGAACACTGCAGGCCCATCAAAGCACCAGGCCGTGGCGCTCCGTGTTGGGTCAGATCTCTCAGCTTTCTACCACTGTGATATGCTAGCTTACCAAGACACACTCTACGTACACTCCCTCCGGCAGTTTTACCGCAGCTGCCTCATTGCTGGCACAGTTGACTTCATCTTCGGCAATGCTGCGGCGGTCTTCCAAGACTGTGATATCCATGCTCGGCGCCCAAATTCTGGTCAGAAGAACATGGTGACGGCCCAGGGCCGTGATGACCCAAACCAGAACACCGGCATATCCATTCATAAATGCCGGATTGGAGCGACTTCAGATCTTCTGCCCGTTCAGAGTTCATTCCCAACCTACTTGGGCCGGCCCTGGAAGGAGTATTCAAGAACTGTGATTATGCAAACAGAGATAAGTAATGTGATAAATCCTGCAGGTTGGTTCGAGTGGGATGGAAATTTTGCTCTGAACACATTGTTTTACGGTGAGTATCAGAACACCGGGGCCGGATCTGGGACTGCTAATCGGGTGAAATGGAAGGGTTTCAAGGTCATCACAAGTGCCACCGAGGCCCAACAGTTTACTGCTGGGGACTTCATTGGGGGCAGTGGTTGGTTGAGCGACACAGGATTTCCTTTTTCTCTTGGACTGTAATTGATGGGCTTTCATTGGGGCACTCTCTTAGGCCCGAGCCCTTTTTTGTTTCTTTGCACCAAGCCCTTTGAAAAGTCGGGTAAATGGGGGCCCAATGCCATCCCTTCTATGTGCATGCCCGTGTAGTTTAATGTTATTAAAACAAATTGTCGTATTAATAAAAAGTGTTTGCTCTTAATAGATGATAATGGTGATATTTTTTTTTTAATGATCAAAGTGTCTAGATTTTTTAGAGAATTCAACTAATTCTCAACACAAATGCAAGTCTACCGACCTCCACACACCGGATATCTCTACAAGTTTTTAAGATGAAGTGGAAAACTAGAAATCAAATTCAAACTCTAACTTCTTGAAGTGGATTTCTAACAATCACTCCATCGACAATGGTTTTTTTTTTAACTTAGATGGTCTAAATCTTTCTTTCTAATTGCTATTTTACGGTTGAGTGTGAGATTTGAGAATTGATTGGGATGGATAAAGGATCTACCACAAAACACACTTGTCAACGTATTTTGGTTCTATTTGTATCTTTTTTTGAACTTTCTTTCTCATAACTTGTATTTATGGTTTTAGTCGTTTTAGTCACAAGTAAAGCCAAGATTAATTATAATTTCATTAGAATTGTAAACTCACCATGTCAAATCAAACTTATGCAGAACAATTTAATTCTTTTAAGTCATAATAAGTATAATTATAGTTATTTAAAAATGTGCCCTTATTTAAAAGTCCTTAATGTGAATAATTGAATTGCTAATTACTTTTGAGTCATTCATGAACCGAACATTAATGAGCTCAGCCCCATTTAATTGATGAGCAAGCAAAATAAAACATATTAAGTGAAACAAAAAAAAAAACTCAAAAGTAAATATAGGCTCAGATTCATGAGAGACTGAAATATAAAGAATTCCATCTTCTCAGCCCAGCTAATATACCTGATGGACCTGTTGGACTGTTAAATGAGCCCAAACCCGACTTGGAAGATTCCCTGTTGGACCAAGCCCAGACCCGAGTACCCGATGCTATGATGATCTTTCCCTGTTGGTCCTACTCCTTTTATATTTTTCCCCTTATATGAGATTTTTTTTTCCTTCATTTAAAAAATCCCCACTAATTAGTTTTCACATGCATAATTGTAACGCCAAAACACTAAACTCAATTTTTTTTTCTAATAGAATTTATTAGTGATATCAAATTCTATCAAATTTAGATAGAGTTTGTAAATATGTAAATTATAAAAAATAAGTTTCATTAAAATAATTAAGCATCTATATCAACTTGACTTGAGCAAATAAAAATTCAATTTATACGAAGCTCCACTCCAACAAATCTATTTTACCAAGTTTACAGACGTGTATAAATATTTAATGAGACTAATTTCTTTTAAATTTTCAATTGTCGCCAAATTACATGAATATCATTAAAAGAGAATCATGAAAATCTAATGACTTAGTTATCATAATTTAACATGTCCCCCTTGAGATAGAACATACTGAGCTAAATTTGTTGGATTACAAAGTTTTTGTAACTTAATTTAAATTAATTAAAATTTGAAAATGAAATGCGGTTTAATAACTCTACAAATTTTAAAAATTGATTGACAATATAAATATCCAAAAAAAAAAATCTTATGTTGCTAATATAAATATTTTAAATATATATATCCATCTTATTTAAACTAATTTTGAAATAAGTGATTAAAGTAAAAGTTTTATTAACTATCATGTTTAAAATCAAATGAATAAATATACTTCAATAAAAGTTTTATATGATCGACAAATTAAAAATTCATGTATTAGTTTACTAAAATTAATATATTAATTCAGTTGGTTTCATCCCACTTCAGAAAGTGAGACGTGATAGGTTGAAACTCCTGTGGAGTAACTTGATGTACCCTTAGGCTAAAGAGTATTCTGAAAATTTTACGTTGAGTTTTCCAATATTTATATAAATTCAAAAAAGATATATATATATATATATATATATATATATATATACTATAAAATAAAATATTATTAAAAGTAAGCCTTCTCGTCGTGAGAGTTTGGGAAGAAGATTGCCTTGAAGTCTTGTGAGATTCCCACTTGTAGGAGTAAGTGCCAAAGGAAAAAAGTTTGAGCTTCTACATAGGCATGTGGCACCAATTTTGGTGGAGGATTGGACAACAATGTCTGTCTTCACTCTTCACATGTCTTCCTCTTTAATTCTCTGCTCTCAATTTGTCTTTTACGTACACATCCAAATGTACCCAAATTCTTTGAGATTCACGTGCATTTCCCCATTTATGATTTTTAGATTAATTAAATAAAAGGTCTCCTCCAATCCCATTCCTATCCCATCCTGATTTAATATAAAATTGTTATTCAAAGCTAGACACACGTTCCTGCACATACACACCGTGTGAGAAATCATAAGATACGCAGAGTAAAATCTGCACGGCTGAACGCACTACTCTTATGGTACACTAAAATTAAGTCACGGGGTTCAAACCGGCAACTTCCCTCTTTTTGAGGCAAGACACGAGGCAATCAATTGAACTACACTCATGTGGATTAAATGAATAGCAAAATATGGAAGCAAAAATATTTTAAATTAAAAAAGACCTTGAAATCTGTTGACACTTAAGTTTTGTGCCTTTACTTAAAAAATAAAATATCTTTTGTAAAATATTTTATATTTAAATAGATTTAATGAAAATTATTCAAATAATACAGTTTATGAGACTCACTAAAAGGACTGGTGTCAAAAAAAATAAAATTAAAATTCCGTAGCATCGAGGTGCAAATAGCTCAATTTTGGAGTGTTTTTGATAGAATAATTTAATGAAATAATATTAAATACTTATGAAATTGAATGGAGTTGTCTTAATATGATTGATATAATTTGCAGGACACCTTCGTGATTTTTCAATTTTTTTTTCTAAAAAATAAATAATGAAAGCCAGGTTTTGTAAGATAATTCACATTTTAGAGTTTCTTGTAGAAAAAAATTAATGAATTGGAATACAAATGTGTTTGGAATTAAATGAAGAGTTCTTAATGTGATTGATATAGTTTTTATAGTGTTTGTGTATTTTCTAATATTCCAATATTTTGATGACATTTAGATTTTTTTTACGAAAGATATTTATAAATTGTAATAGAAGATAGATGTCACTATAGAATTCTAGAGAACATGAATTTCATATTAGGTATTTCCTCATATTGACCTCCTATTTTCAAAATTTTATATATTTTTCAAATTTTTAGAATATAATTTATTTGTATTGAAATTTCAACTTTTAAAGGTCTAATACTCTATTAAAATGACCATTTTTTAAGAAAAATATAATCAAACTAAGCTTTCCATTCTCTCTATTTTTTTTTTCATACTTTAGTGTACAGAAAATATATCAAGTCTACCGTTATTTTTACTCTTAATTATATTAAAGTAAGAGTTCCACCCACATACCTACATTTAGGTTTCTCAATGTACATAGATATGTTGACCCTTTTTTATTGGATCTTAAAGGAATTGAACATTTGATCCTTACTGATTGAATGTCTAATCTAAGGATTCATTTGGAAATTTTCAATAAAACCAAAATTCTAAAATTCTAAAAAAGAGAGAAATTAGATAAAATAAAATCCCACATATTTTGATATCACTAAGAATTGTTTTGAAAAAAATAGACTAATAGGTTTTCATAAATTAGATTAAATTGAGCACTTTTATGCCATGTCCCATTTGTCTAAGACCAGATTGAGTTGACTAGGACCTAAAAAGGTCACGGGCTCTGTCCTTATTGATGACAATTTGTCTTGAATGGTGGTAAATTTGTGATGGTTCATTGGCCCATACTGAGTGTTGGTCTGCACACCTATGATGACTCTTGCCAGGCTCTTTGGACACTCATGGGTGGATTCCACTTACAATATTTTCTTTCCCTTTTAATTCACTCTCTGAATGTGGGACCCATGTCCTCAAAATGAATTATTAGAATTGATCTTTTGCTGCTGATACACTAATAATTTCGATGATGATTTTGAGTTTGATTCACAATCCACTTTAAAGTACTACTTTATGTAGAATTATGTAATGTATATATACAGATAGAGAGATTTGTACATATTCTAACGATTAGTAAAATATTTTAAGAAACCTAAAGCACTATATTTCTCACTATATCATCATTATATTTCTTTGCAACTTTAATGGATAATTTTCTCACTCACTTAATTGGCTAAAAATAACTAGGAAAATTTGTTTTTAGTAGGGATGAAATCGGGCCGAGTGAAAAATCCAACTCGATCAGAGTTATTAATATATGGAACCCAATCTGATCTGACAAAAACTTTTAACATGGACGTCTTGACCCAACTCAAATTATAACTAGACACAATCCAAAATCCGACCCGACCTGCATTTTGAACTTACTTTAGCCTACTTTTTACCGAGTCAAATGGGGTTTGATCAGGTCGTATCGAGTTAAGTTAAAAATCCTCTCAATCCAATCTGACCCGAATTCAATGCGAGTTTCTGACTTCTCAACCCGACCCGACTTGCATGATTTTTAGGTCAGGTCATACGGGTTCAGGCCAGCACCCGACCCGAGTTTGACCCCTAGTTTTTAGTAACATTAAAGCATCAAGGCGTTCCTAATTGTAAATATTACCAATATTGCCATAAACTGTGACATAATAAGATTCACAATATAAAATTTTAAAGGGAAATTGTAAGTTCAAAATCCTCTAATATCTAATAAAGTGATTTGTGTTTGAGTGCCCTTTCTAATCAACATAGAAAGTGTTGTCCTAATTTCTTGCAGGCGGGTTGAGGCTTTGGAAGACAGGTGGACACATGGGAAGGTCTGACACATCGGTAATGAGCTTTTTATGATATTTTTGAGAAAAAAACACCTTAAATTGCTAAAAAAAAGGAGAAATCTTTTTGGTAGCCAAGTTTCCCTTGGAGGCAAAAATCTGGCTTAATTAGAAGTTTGGTCTAATCCTTTGTATTTTAAATCTATATATTTAAATCATCATCATCATAATCAAAATCAAAGGATGTCAATATCTCGTTGAAATATCTGAAGTACAGTGCAATTTATTTGAGAAAAATAATAAAATTTACCTATAAAGGGAAATATGAACCATTCATGGATTAAAAATGTTCTTTTCTGCTTATTAAGAATTTTCACGATTCATTAGCAAATAAGTTAAGAAGTTAAGCAAATTTTCTCTCCTAATCACATGAGGTCATAAGACATTATTGTGTATTAAGATATCAGACTTTCCTTCTTCGATAGTGAAAAAATCAATTAAAAAAGATTAAAAAGAAAAAGAAAACAGAAAGTATGGGTAAAATTAAAATTTTCTTAAAAAAAAAAAACAGTAAGCAGTACGAAAATCATTGACCCTCTATCCTAATTACTTCTCTATACTTATTTAAACACCGATCTTCTTAGCCTCTTTATCCCCACCATCGAAAAACAGAGCACTCTGCTCTCATGGCATCTTTCCTTATCAAAGCATTCCTACTACTATCAGCCTTCTCCTTGATATCAACACTTTCTTTGGACCCATCTTCATCTTCTCTCAATGCCCATCTCTCTTCTATAAAATCTCTCTGCAAATCCACACCATACCCAGATGCTTGTTTTGATTCCTTAAAGCTCTCCATATCAATAAACATCAATCCAAGCATCCTTGATTACCTACTCCAATCACTCCAGACTGCATTGTTCGAAGCCGAGAAGCTCCTGAATCTCTTCTCCGACGACCGAACTTCCAGCATTGTCGAAAAGGAGAGAGGAACCATCCAGGACTGCACAGAGCTTCACCAAATTACAGTCGAATCTCTCGGAAAATCCGTCTCCCGCATCCGTTCCGGCAGGAAATCCGACATAAATGCCTACCTGAGTGCAGCCCTGACGAACAAAAACACTTGCCTAGAAGGGTTAGTTTCAGCATCAGGTCCATTCCAACCAACGTTGGTTAATTCTGTGATTAGTTCATATAAACATGTGAGTAATTCGCTTCACATTCTTTCAAAATCGGGGCGTGGCGGGCCCAACAACCGGCGTCGTCTCATGCATTTTCCGGCGTGGGTGTCGAGGAGGAATCGGCGGCTTTTGCAGAGTTCCGACAGTGAATATGATCCATCGTCAATACTGATTGTGGCCGGCGATGGAAGCGGTAACTTCACGACTTTTAGCGACGCAATTAGCTTTGCTCCTAACAAGAGTGAAGATAGGATAATAATCTATGTGAGAGAAGGGGAATACGAAGAGAATGTGGAAATTCCTAAACACAAGACCAACATTGTGATGTTGGGGGACGGAAGGGATGTGACGGTGATCAGAGGGAAGAGAAGTGTGGTGGATGGATGGACTACTTTCCGGACGGCCACGGTTGGTGAGTTAGCTTGTCTTCTTTTTCTTTAATTGTATATTATGTTAATTACTTTATTTATGTTCTTTGATGAGCCTTAACATAATCTTTAATGATCATGGTGATTGATGACATTTGTTGACTAATGTAAAAGGGTAAATTTAGAAATTAGATTTGTACTTTTGTAGTCCACTTTTTAACTATTAATAATTAAAAAAAATAGTTTTATTTTCACCCTCACCTTAAACTCTCAAAGGGCCACTCTTGAGACTTACACTTACTTTGAAGATTAGTCGAGTCTATATATAGTCATAAAACAATGAACCATTAGCCGTCTAGTTCAATTGAGTTTGAATAAATTGGAATATAAGTAGCCTAATTCAATTTATTCGAATATAAATTTGATTTGAACAAAAAAGTCTCATCCATTTTTTATTCGGGCCAGGTAGAGTCCAGGGTTTATACAATCTGACTTTTCGGAATTACTTGAATTATTTATGCTCCTTTTAATATATATTTATTTGATAAGTTTTGAGATTTAACTCTTTAAAGTGATCATACTTTGGTCTCATAGATTTGTTTTTGTGGATGCCTCTTTGCTTCGAATTAATGCTAAGATGTACAATATATAACCTAATTATGTACTAAATCACGCTTCTAAATTAAATATACTGAATGATTTGGACTCCACTTTTTACTATTAACTATTAAAAGATTTAAACTTCACTTAATAAAATTTAAAGGTGTTTCAGATTTTCTCAAAAACTTCCAATTGGGTTTTTTTTTTATAACCTTGATTTATGGCGTGGTAAGATTTTACTTGCTAAAATTTAATTAATAACTGTATAAAAACTTGGATAAAGTGGTGAAAAGTGGCAATAATATTACTCTCAGTCTGCTGGGCCTGGGCCTGGGAAAGGCACATTTTTATAAGGCCTAGCGTGGCCAGTTTGACAAGCACTACCTGAGCAAATAGAATGTAAATATGATTGAGTAAACCACTGGCAACAAGATTGCAACATGAATGTGATTGATGAAAATGTTAGAAAACATATTACATTTGTATACATGTATAAATTTGTGGCTTCAATATTGCAGCGGTGTCCGGCGAAGGATTTCTAGCTCGGGATATAACATTCGTGAATGCAGCAGGGCCAGAAAAACACCAAGCAGTCGCTCTCCGAGTGAATGCGGACCTTGCGGCAGTATATCGATGCACAATCGATGGATTTCAAGACACCCTGTATGTACACTCCTTTCGTCAGTTCTATCGAGAATGCGACATCTATGGCACAGTCGATTTCATCTTTGGAAATGCGGCAGTCGTCTTCCAAGGATGCAACATCATTGCGAAGAAGCCGATGAAGGGCCAATTCAATGCAATCACTGCACAAGGTAGGGATGATGAGCTTGAGAACACCGGAATCGCAATACAGAACTGCTCCGTCCTCGCTACAGAGGACCTGTTGTTGAATGTTGCAAGTACAAAGAGCTATCTAGGCAGGCCATGGAAATTGTTTTCTCAGACAGTATATATGGAGTCCTACATTGATGGATTCATTGATTCATCTGGCTGGGCCAAGTGGTCTGGTGATGAAGGGTTGAGTACACTATATTATGGAGAATATTTGAATACTGGGCCTGGTTCGTCGACCAATAATCGGGTTACATGGCCAGGACATCATATGATGGATTACTATGATGCCTTAAACTTCACAGTTTCTGAATTCATCGCTGGTGATGAGTGGCTGGGATCAACATCTTTCCCTTATGATAATGGGGTTAAGAGTTCAGCTTGTGGGCTTTTTTGTTAACTTTTCTTGAAATGTGATTCATTGCTGAACTAAGAAATGACAGTCCAGTCAAATGAAGATGGCAAGAAGGGAGGGAGTTTGCATAAAAGTGGTACTCTTGGCAAGCATTCTGTTTAGTGAAATTCGATTATGTTGTTTTAATTTTTATTAATTACTCTATATTATAAAGTAAAGCAAAATGGGTCTAATAATGAAAAATGTATGCATTGGGATATAAATGTGAAATTAGAGTTTTGTGATTACTTCGAATCAAAGAGGCCTGACGGTCACGAACCTGTCTAGGAAATGGGAGTCTTCTGTTCGATTCAGCATTGAACTTATTCAGTGTGTGTTTATTGAAAGGTTTAAACATGTCCCACGAATTAGTCAGGTAAGACGCCTGAACACCTTCATTAAAAGAAAAAGCTACATAAACAATCGAGTGAAAAACGTAAACCTAAACCTTATAACTCAAATGGCTTTTAGACTTTATTTCAACATGAACCAATCAATCAAGAAGACATGAACCACAATAAATCGAATCCAAATTTAGTCCAACATGCGGATTACTCTCACAGACCAGATTTGTAACTAACACCTGCCTTGTGGATCCACTTATCACCTCCTATAAATGTTTTGACTGTAAATTTACTGGCTTGTTTAGTGTCCATAGGCCTCAATCCCTTCCATTTCACTCTGTTTTTCGTGGAGGAACCGGGTCCATAATTCTGAAACTCAGAGTAGAAAATCGTATCCGGTGCAGAATCGCCAACCCATGGCAACCAGCCGGCAGGGTCGATCAGGCTCCCTAACATGGACTGGATGTATACAGTTGTTGAGTAAGGCTTCCATGGCCTACCAAGATACGTTCTCACTGAAGTCAAGTTACCTGCAGCTGTGATCACACAATTGTGTATTGAGATCCCAGTGTTCTGATTTGGATCAATCTTTCCTTGGGCTGTAATTGTGTTTTGTTGGCCCATGGGGACCCGGGGACGAATCGTGCAATTTTGGAGGATGGTTGCTCCATTTCCAAAGATGAAGTCGACGGTGCCTAAGATGTCACACTCACGGTAGAATTGGCGTTGGGAATGTGCATAGAGAGTGTCCTGGAACGCGTCGAAGCGACACCGGTAGAAGACTGATTGATCGGAGTCGGACATCAATGCAACTGCTTGATGCTTGATTGCTCCAGCAGTGTTCCTGAAACACATGTCCCTGGCCATGAAGCCCTTCCCTTTGGCAGCTGCAATGCGAAGAAAATCAATAGTTACCATAAGATCTTTCTAGTATTGTGACAATCTTGATGTTTTAGGCGTGCAACTCGGACAGGCCCAAAAATTAAAATTCAAGCTTGGGCTTACTGAGGCCCATGTTTGAGCATAATTTAGGGCTAAATGGAAATGGGCCCATTCTCAATACAGCCTGGCCCATAAGAATAACTTCCAACTCATCTCAATTTAAGCTCATATGCCTAATTTTAATAATATATACTACTTTTATATTGGCCACCGATGCTCCCACAGGCATTTTGTGTTTAGCATATGGGTTTTAGTGTATTATCGATTTTACCCTTCGCATGAACAGTAAAATTTCGACGAGCTTATTTTTACTGTTCATGTAAATATCAGTGAGCCGGTTTACACTGTTCATGAATTTTGGCAAGCTGATTTGTACTGTTTATAAATTTTGACGAGCTGATTTGCACTGTTTATGAATTTTTGTCATTTTTTTTTTCTTCGGTACGGCATGTGGAGGGAAAATTGGACATCACGGTAAAATTCATGTCTGTATACACAAAATACCCGTGAGAGGATCACTGACCTTTTATATTACATATTCATTATCATCTTACTATTATAAATTTCTAGCTTGATCAGGCCAGGCACAGGCTAAGGCCCGGTAATGTAAACTAGACCTCGCCTTGGGGCTTGGGCTTGCCTGATTGCATTTAGCTAGGTTTGGGCTGGATGAGGATCGAAAAAGTGGGCTTGCATGGACCGAATCAATCATAATGGGATCCAGATTGAAATGGACCCATCATGAGTATTGAAAGGAATCAAGCATCTCCTTGGAAATTTTGCCCTGAGCCTAATCGATTTTCTTAAAGGGCACCAACCATTCAAATTCTGGGCCAGAAGGTATGAGAAATTACCGAAAGTTGCAGTGGAGAAGGTTGGCGTTCCATCGACGAAATTCTTACTTCCGGTGACTATGGTTGCATCCATGCCATCACCAACCATCATGACATTCCATTTCGACTTCTCAACTCTAACATTCTCATTGTATATACCTTTCTTGACATAAATCACAAATCTCTTCTTGCTCTCATTTGGCACCGCAGCAAGTGCTTCAGTAATCGTCTTAAACTTCCCCGACCCGTCTTTCGCAACAACTATGTCAGCATTCCTTCTAGGATCTGAATTTGTAAGGAGCTTTCGATCTCTCGACGACAACCACGGAGGAAATTCGGTAGGAGAATAGTCCATCAATCGCCGCAGCTTCATGGAATCAATGACATTGAAAATGCTGGTGAGAATTGCCAGACCATTGCTAGTGAACTCATTGGAGTTCTTAAGTGAATTGGATACTTGCGCCTGTAATTCTCTTGTAGAATTGTCAAACCCATCAATGCAGGTTTGGAGGTATGTTCCGGTAGCACTTAGCCATGTCTTGATGTCAACCATGGTGTCAATTGATGTAAAGTCGCCCGACGACAGTGACCCATTAACACTGTCCACTGCGAGCTCCAAGAGCTCCTTGCAATTATTTAGAGCAGCCCCGGCCATGTCGTCGACGACGCCATTGGTTCCAATACCGGTGAGATGCTCGAAAGCTCTCGATACTTCATTCAGTATGACCTTGAGTGATAATTGGAACAGCTCGACTGGGTCGAGCCGGGTCGAATTGGCAAGGGGGGCGAGGGAGTTGAAACATCCATCCGGGTACCGGGTCACCTGCAAACAGCTCTGATTGAAGATGATAACTCTGCTGGGGCTGTCATTGAGTCATCGGACTTCGACTTCCTGTTGGAGCCAATGGATGTCCCAACGGTGGCAGCAACGATGACAGTGACAAGGACAATTGCTGATAAGCTTATGATGGTAATTCTTCTTCTTGTTCTCCGGCCATGTTCAGCTTCGTCGACTTTTCCATAACCTTTGAATGAAGACATGATACCAAACCTTGTTATCTCTGTCTTGTTGAATTCTCCTGCTTTTATACCAATCATTGAGAAGGATTTGGTAACACGACGTGTGACGTGCATTGCATGAAGGCACAGGGGAACGGAAGAGCTCTGAGAAGGTGCTCTGCATGAACCCAAATAATTGAGCCCATTTTCCATTAGACCTACTCAAAGGGCCCCAAAATTACACACTTGATCCAACCATTATTTTTTGTTTAGCCATTTTGACAAGAGAAGTGGATGGAATAAGAGAAATCAACATTCATCATTTTCCATAATATTATACAATTAGTTGTTGGATAAATGACTTTGATAATAATGATGAAAGACACGATGTTATTATAAATATAGGAATGTGCCATACTAAAATATATATTATAATGGTCCACGTAATGTTTGACTCTTCGGATGTAATCTATGTAGAATGAAAAGTTTTAATCAAAGTCCTAACGTTGACGATGATTTGTCAATTGAAAGGGTATGTGTTTGAATATATATATAATGATGGAATAAATCAATTTTTAAATTTAAATTCTCATATTTTGTTTATATAAGATTAATTTTTAATTTTTTAATCTTTACAACTTTAAAGTTGTGGCTTATTAAATTCAATAGAAGTGATTTTTGTTGATCAATAGACCTTAATCTAGATGCCACATAGTGCACAATATAGGGGTTCTACTCATACTTTATTGTTCACATGTAGCAAGCAAAAGAAGAGGAAAGGAAGCCCACAAAGGTAATGGCGTGTTTTGGTGGTCCAAGGTCCACCACAAGGATTCCAGACGTAATCTCATGTAAGTAGGATTCGAGATCTAACGATGATATTCTTCTCTCTTTCTTCGATGAAGAAGGGCACAAAAGTTTTGCTTGCTGCAAGTTCTAGTTCTCTCTTTGTGATCAGTGTTTTCTAGGTTGCTTCTAATCAGGGTCTAGATATCGGTAATTATGAAATATATCGGCCGATATGGGTTTTAAGAGCCATATAATATTGGTCGATATATTATATCGGCCGTACAACCTTCATATCAGCCGATATGACCGATATATCGTCGAATTATATCGGTATTTAAAAAAAAAAATTCAAAACGGTGATGGGCCCGGGTCAAAATATCGGCCGATATCAGCCGATATTTACATTTTCAATTTTTTTTCTTAACAAAAAAACAATTTCTTTTTCAGTTTTTTTATATTTTTTAATTCAGAAAAAATAAATTAATAAAATAATACCGATATTAAAAAAAAAAACAAAAAGAGGAGAGAGAATCATATCAACTGATATTTGCATATCTAAATTATCGGCCGAGCCATTTTTTCACCCCTACTTTTAATTAATTTCTCCTTCTAATTTTAAGTTGTAGTTAAAATGTTGGCCATCCCTAAAGAGAATTTTGCTTCTAGTTCTTACAGTTGAATCAACAATTCTAGTTTTCTATTTCCTTTTGTGTGATTTGCATCGCGTTTAACTTTGCATAAGGAAGTTTTAACTTTACTCTAATTTTTCGGTGAGAAATTTGGAATTTTAGCTCATCTAATTGAAACTCCGTTTGCTCGTATAATCAGAGTGAGTGATTGATTGACGATTTTAGTCAAAGACGTTTCGAAGGTCATCTTAGACTTGGAGATTCTTTGAGTTTGAGTTTTTTTTTTTTAATTTGTATTGAATTCGAGCTAAATGTTCCAGAATCCTTATTTTCTACTGAACAGGTTTAGGAAGGTATTAAAGCCAAATCCTACTCTTCATCAAAATTCTTTTGTCAAAGCCCAACTGTATAACCAATATAATTCAACAAGCCTCGATTCAAACTGCAAAAAGGATAAGATCCTAAGCACATATTTGAATGAACTCAATAATATTGGATTAAGAGTTGCACAGTTGCATTATTAAATCTTTTAATTGAAATTCAATAATATCTTTCTTTAAATGAATTTCTAAGTCTCACATAATTGAGTGTGACGCACATGATACAATGTGAATGCGGTTCAACAATCATTCATCAATGGGGCTCAACAAAGAAAACTCCAATGCGCTTGAAAAAAAACCGTTCTCGAGAAAGCATGACCATTTAGTTGAATCCGTTACCCTCTCGTGTGGTTATTGAGTCGGGCCTACTTTCCACTTTGTGACTATGGTGATATTGGAAAATGGCAACAACTAATACGAAAGCTAGTCACTTTTGAAGGAGCGAAAGCGTTTCAATAAGAATCCTAATTCCTTCGACCGCAAACTAATTCATTAGTAACGGGTCTAATATGGAGCAAATAAAATTTTATCACCAACCATCTTCCTCACCATGCAAATTTTAAGTTTAAGATTTGTTAAATATAATCTATTGATTTATAAAAGTTGAAAAGTCAAGAAAAAATTATCAAATGAAGATCCCCCCTTTTTCACACCCGTATTTATAATAATCTTCTTCAAGTCATATTCAACAATAAAAATTTAAATCCGTTTAAAATGTAATTGCAATATTAAATTTTAATAAAAAAAATTCCATTAGACTTTTGTTAGATGAAATACAATGGTGCCATGAATTGGGCCGTTGATGGCGCAAATCCTCGTTCTTCTTCAATATCTTATGCGGCGCAATTCAGGCAAATTGCCAAACGCGTAAATGGCGCTTTTAACTCTTAACATAATGCGACATGGCCTAACATAAATGTCATTTATTCTTTATACTCTAAATTTTTAAGTAAATATTAAATATCAAGATAATTATCCATTTTAAACGTAGTTCGTAATTTTAAGTCAACTTAGATTAACGGAGTTTTAAATTAGAAGTCTTAATGAACAAATCTTTTTATTTACTTTCTTATTTGTTCTCAAGTTGAGTACATACATTAGTTACTATTTATTATTATTAGTAGTAGTCTAAAGGGTTTACTTTTTTACCATATGATGCGGCGATGATTTTCATGCAAGATTTTAGAGACCTTAAAAATGTATTATATACTTTTAAAATATGTGGATGAATTTATAAAATTTAAACAAATTTTGAAAAACTTCTCCTTTTTCAGGAAAAAGAAATGGCTGCACATATGGTTTTGAAAATTAAAACCCAATTCAAATGTCAGGCTTTTGCCATAATAAAAATTAAGTTCTAATACTTGTCGCCTAATACAGTTTATGCCATGAAATTCCGGCCTATATAATTTTTTTCCAATATGAATATAAAATTCCGGCTAATATTTAAAATTTTCATTAATTTTTTTCAAAGTTTACATATTTCAACGGATTTTTGGACCCAAGAATTTAAGTCGAAATTTTGGATTTTTGCCGAAATTTATAACTGAAGACTCATGAGATAATAACTAGGCATTATTGTATATTATCTATTTTAATTAATACTTGTTAGGAAAGAACTACAAGACAGAATTATTTTTAAAAAATTTATTTTTTCCGATTCGCATGGATATCACGTTGATGCACGTTAAAATAATGTAGACACGAACCCGATTTTTAGACCTCTCTGCTGTGTTTGGGAACCTTCATTGATGGTGAGGACGTGAGTCGGACTGGCTCAGTATTGAACCTGATGATGCTAACGTTTAAAATAAATATAAAAAAGACACGGTTTTGAACATTCAAAGGTGTAAAACGGTGAGCCCAGCTCCAATGCCTGCATACCCCGCTGGCAACCGTGATGTTAAGATTTTAAAAATAATTTAATTAAGGTGAAGAATGGATATTGAGCCTGTTAGTATAAAGTTTTAGATTAAAAAATAGATATTAGATTTTTTAATTTAGAATTTTAAGTTAAATTGGGATATTGAATTCAATAGCGTGAAAATTTTGATATTGAGTATGGTAGAGCATCAAATTTAGATAGAAAATATGACACTGGGCACCAACTGGGCCATAAGATGAATCAAACAGGTTAACGAATCTTTAATGGCTTACGGACGATCCGCTTACCCTATTGGGCCAGGTCGGATTAGGTCGGGTCGGGCCAGATCTGGGTCAATTAAGTGTCCATACGAAAATGCCCTGTGGAAAGCTGTAACTCACTACCATTTCATCAATGCCCAATATACTTCCGAGTCTATCCCACACGCTTGGTCAAGGTGTCACAACTCCATAACATGGATTGAAGAATTACAGATGGAGTCCAATTTCAGGAACTGACAAGGGTACTATACTTTTTAAATTAAAAAATATTAATATATTTTTTTAATAATTATATGATGATAAGTAGATCAAATAATAAACTCATTATTGTTGTTATAAAAAGTACTAATGTTACTGAGAATTTAGATTAATTGGGAGATATGTAATGAATTAACTTAGTATAGTATTTTATAAGGAACATAATTATAAAAATATAAATATGAAAGACCACTTCTACATGTTTATGTCAAAAGCAAATTCTTATGAAAATTTATAGCCATTTAATATGCAATTATGAATTAACTTTTATATTTTTTATAATAAGAAATATTAATGTACATTTTCATAATTTAAATGATGATAAAGTAAATAAAAAGATAAATCCAATTTTCTTTATTATAGTATCAAGTGTCAATAGATGTGAAAGTTAGTGTAATATCATCTTATAAAAAATTAAAATACCAATTGAAATTCATTGGATGTCAGGGTGGTAATAAATAAACATCAATAAATATCATTTATTTTTAGGAAATGAGATTGAAACCTGTATAAAATTTTGGTAAATTTTATATTTATCAGTAATATGTATTTTAAAATAAATATAAAAAATAATTCAAAATAAGCTGAAATATTGGCAGATGTCTTTTTACTCCATTAAGAATCTAATATTTTTTAATGTCAATATTTAAATGTAAGTCCCAGAAATTTATGAATGAATGGACATTGAATTATGCTACTCTTCGGACCAGTTTACAGAAATACAGAATGTATGAACTGGTCTGAAGTCTGAACAGAAGAAAATGTGTCATGTACTCTCATCAAATAAAAACAAAAATCTAATGATTATTTTAAATATTAACATTTCCCCCATTTTATCTTACTCGTCATTAGATTCAAACCTAGAATAAAAAATAAAATTTGACTATTGTTACAATTCCTGACCTAACTTCTCATTTCTCTAGTCGACATGGGACAATTTGGAAGTTGAATTCCTGACCTCATACGTCAATCCAACACGCGGGATTAAGCTCACTCTGAATTTTAAGTACTGGTGACAAACAAAATTTCACCTTTTTAATGGGTTAGAACTTTGTCAAAATCTCAGCTCTATCAACCCATTATAAAATTATTTTTTAAAAAAATTAAAATATATTTTAGCTAAAATTTTAGTTCGACAAAAATACAAGTATTTTGAAAATTTCTGATAAACCCTAAACCCTTGAATAACTGACAAATACAAAAAATATATATTAGACTTTTAATGATATTTAAAAGACTTACGCTAGCAAATACACTAGTGAGATATGTCAATGAATGGATCGTGAGTCCCACAATCTTAAGTTCATTTAATAAGTGATTGTATGTATATAAAATATATAAAGTTTTACTATAAATTAATGATTCAAACCATATAATATTTGTTTTTAAAAGTAAAATCAAGAGATATAATCATCATATTGCGGTAAAACTTTATATAATCACTATTTATATAGTCTTCTTTTACATCATATTCAAACAATATGAGCCTTTGCGAGTGCGATTGGTACAATATAACAATGAGATTAGAGCTTACATGATGTTTATAAAATCAGGTTAACTATGTAAACGGCTGAATATAGCTTTAAGTTAAGGATTTTTTCTAAAAGGCTTTTAGTTTTTACATTTATTTGAAGAAAGTTCTTATATTTTTCATAATTCATAAAAAAATTGGAAATTTTATAAAAAAGGGCCCCTTCATTTTAGTTCATTAATGACAAATCATTTTTGAGATTTTTTAAATGTATGTTGTAGGGCTCACATGGTGATCAAAAATTCAAAACCACTTACTGTGTAGGATAATTAGAGTTTTTTTTATGGATTAATAATTTCTCAAAAATCAGCTACTTTATTGGGTCAGCTATTAACTTGGATCAAGTTCAATTATTACGTGTAGACTTGGCAATTTTAATTATTGGGTCAGCTATTACTTGGTTCAAGTCTATTTAAGTTTATTTCTAATTTTGTTAAATGGAATTAGTCCATTTGAGTTTATCTCAAAACTTGAATCAAGTTTAGTTGAGTTTATCGATTTACATAATTAATAGAACTTTCTTAGAGAAAGATATAAGATCATTCTTTATATAGTTACATATAAATGTAGCAATATCGGATCGATCGTGTCCATCAATTTATGGTAATCTATGATAAAAATTATTTATGCCTCACTTTTTACTTTTTTTTTTTAAGATAATTTTTTAAATACTATGTTAATTTTTTTTACTTTTTATAAAGATATTTTTTTACTCTACAATAATATTAATCTACTTATTTTATTAAACATTACTATCTTAGCAATTCCTTTACAAAATCATTATTTATTTTTTAACGACGAAATCTTAAGACGCATACTAAATGACGCGGTTTGTGATCCTTTCTCTCTTGGAAGATGCTATTATTACACGATTTAATATCTTATTTATTTTGGAAGGTTCCTGGTTTAATTTCTTAGGAAAGAAGAACTGCTAGGCTGTCTTCTTTACTCCCTCTATAAAAATCCATCCAATTCTTCTCTCTCGCTTTGTATTAAGAACAGAGAACAAGAGAGAAAAAGTGATGATGGATACCGTCAACTCATTCAAAGGCTATGACAAAGTCGATGAGGCTGAAAATCAAGCCTTGCGTAAGAAAACCAGAAAGCGTATCGCCATCATAGCCATCTCAGCCGTCGTCTTGATTGCCGTCGTCGTCGGTGCCGTCGTCGGAATAGTGGTCCACAAGAAGAGTAGTGAGCTCCAAATCAATGGGCCATCAACATCGTCAGCCATCCAGGCCGTCTGTAGTACAACCCAATACAAAGATGCTTGCACTACCAGTCTCGCCTCAATGCAGGGTTCTAATAAAGCAGATCCAAAAGAGCTGTTCAAGCTCACCCTCCAAATCGCCATCGATTCTCTGTCCAAGATCTCTTCCTTTCCTGACTCCCTTGCCGACCGTGTCGACGACAAGCGAGCGAAGGCCGCTTTGAGCGACTGCAAATCTCTCTTCGAAGACGCCATCGACAATCTCAACGACTCCCTCTCATCCATGCTGTCTAGCAATGGAGAAAAGATCTTCTCCAGTACAAAGATCGAAGACGTCAGGACATGGCTCAGCTCCTCACTTACCAATCAGGTGTTGCATTTTTTTTTTTTTCTAAAATCTAAATCTACGCTGTCAATATCTCTATAATTTTGTATTCACACAGCGGATACCTTGGTCTTTAAAAGAAAATGTTGATGAATTTATAAAAATATTATTAATATTAAAGATAGATTTTTTTACAAATATTTCTTTATTAATTAAAAAAAGTGTTTTCCCATTCATCCAAACGAATTCTACAGAGATGTGCTTGCCCTTTTCATGATTTTTCTATTATTTACAGATGTTGTTACATATCATTCACTAATTCTTCCTTTGTTCAACATCAGGAGACATGTTTGGACGGACTGAGCGAAATTTCTCCGGAATTCCGCGACCAAATGCAGGATGTAATGAAGAATTCCACCGAATTTGCGAGTAACAGTCTCGCAATTGCAACCAAGATCCTGACCATTCTACACAAGTTAGACATTCCCTTCCACCGTAGGCTGTTGGCAGACGACTTTCCAGCCTGGATTTCTTCCAAAGACAGAAAGCTGCTCCAGGAAGCTGTTGTCACGCCGGATGTGGTGGTGGCTCAAGACGGGAGTGGCAAGTTCAAGACCATTGCAGAGGCAGTGGCGACAGTGCCGAATAAGAGCAAGAAGAGGTATGTGATATACGTGAAGGCAGGGAAATACAAGGAGAAGGTGGAGCTTGACAAGGCGAAATGGAATGTAATGATGTACGGTGACGGGCCGACTAAGACCATTATCACCGGCAGCTTGAACTTCAGGGATGGAACTCAGACCTTCGCTACTGCAACTTTCGGTAAGTTCTCCAGTACATTTGATCTTTCACTCTGAGCCGTATACGTGTGGGTCCCAGCTAATGCATGGCTGAGATGAGCTCACAAGATTGCTCAGTCAGTGGCAGCAATGGTACTTTGGACTGCTATTTGATTCCCATTGGCTGGGCTCCACCATGTGCGTTTGGCTCCTCTTTCCATGGAATTTCTGTTTCTTGAAATTTCACCCATAATTACGGCGATCACTGCCACCTTGCACGGGTAATTGGTCCCACACTCTCTTTCGTCCAGGAATTTAGAGGTGTCAGATATCTAGATTTTTATTCATTGTTCTCTTTAGTCCTTAAAAAATAATAAAATAATAATAGTAATTACTTCTGTCTTAGAAGTTAGAAGGGAAATTTTAATATATCAGAGAATGTCTAAATCATTTCTTTTTTTAGATATTAAAATAGAATGACTTAATTATTAGTTATATTCAATAAAAGAAATTTTAGTTCATTTAAACATATAACAATTCTATTTTCATATTTATCTTTTTACTATTCAATTCACTATATAATGGATTTATAAACTATAGTGAGGTTTTTTCTCATATGTTGTGTATAAATAAACTCTCATGAAAAAGATAAATATTTATTCCCTCTCATGAAAGATTCAATTTTGTAGAATGTTTTAAAATAATTAGTTTTTAGACAGCCACCAAACAAAAAAAAAATTATTTATCTTATGAAAGAAAATTATATTAGTGTGTTGGGTTTCTCTAAACGTAATTAGTTTATGCTAGTAAAAGCAACAAAGAAATATTAAATATTTACACACAATCAGTGTGTGGTGGCCTGGTTCTTATGAATATTATTTCTGAGTTTCTAGATTTCCTCTACTTTTAGACTTATTTGAACTTCTTATTCAAATCTATCTAGAAATTAATGTGATGTGAAATTTTGTAAATTTAAATTATACTGAAATATTAATTTTAAAACTCTTAATTGAAATTTTGACTCGAATTAGTAAGTTAAAATGTTAAATATAAGACAAATCAAAGCAAACTTGAATGCTAAAGATGAAATTAATTCACAGTGAACTAATTTACTAACTTTTGATATAATTTTCTCTATACCACGAGAATAAGTTTGTTATATTTAAAAAATTTAATATAAGTTTCTTAGGATGAAGTTTTTTAAAAACTTGATCCAATAGTGAAAATATCTTAAAATGAATTTAAATTTAATGCAAAATTATTTTATGAGATGATAATAGATATAAAGAAGAAGAATAGCTTGAATATACACCTAATAAAAAATTAACAAACTGATTCATTATGAATTAAATTTAAGATTTGTGCACCTTTGTTTCTATAATTTTCTAATTAGGGTTTGAGTTAGGGTCTGGAGCTGCTTCGGGTTTTGCATGCTCTTAAGAAAGCAAAGTAGGTAAGGGAGTGATGAGTGATTGCTAAGCAATGGTAATGATGTCTAATCCTTGCGTTTGTTGCTGATTTCCATGGCAATGATGTTGAATGATCTTTTTTTTCATCACATAAACATCTCATGGACCCCACATCTTTTCTTTTTTTCAACCTCATCAAATTGTTAACTTTATTTATTAGAAATTTTTAGAAATGATAATAAAAATAATCTAGAGAAACCTAAATCCAACTTACTTTTTTGGAAATATGATAGGAGTCAAAGATTTGTTTTAAAAAATTCTAAGAAAACATATTTCTGAACTTTCTTGAAAGAGAATACAATTATACATGTAATGTTTAAAAAAAAAATTATAAGCCAAGACTTGTAGAATTGATATAATACGTATCGGTCGAGATATTGAAATTTTGTTGAGCTTATACATGGCCTAGGCTTGTACAATTGCAAGCCGAGGAACCTTCGGTTAAAAAAAAAATTGGATCCGAGCCTGGTGCTTGACTAGCTCTTGAAAATATCACTTTTTTTTAAAATAAAATAAAATTTTAAATGTTGATTTTTTTGCTAAGTGCTGACTGGCTTGTGCAGTTGCTGCCGGAAGGGGCTTCATTGGCAAGGACATTGGCTTTGAGAACACTGCCGGACCGGGAGGACACCAAGCAGTGGCGGTTCGATGCGGATCGGACCAGTCGGTCTTCTACCGGTGCTCCTTTGATGGTTACCAAGACACCCTCTATGCACACTCCAACCGCCAATTCTACCGTGACTGCAACATCACAGGCACCGTCGACTTCATCTTTGGCAACGCCGCCGTCGTCTTCCAAGGTTGCAATATCCTCCCCCGGCAACCCGCCGTCAACCAGCAGGTTATCCTCACTGCACAAGGTAAGAAGGACCCAAATCAGAACACTGGCATTTCGATCCACCAGTGCCAGTTATCAGCTCTGGGGGGCAACATAACGGCCCCCACTTACTTGGGCCGGCCATGGAAGGAGTATTCGACGACTGTGATCATGCAAAGCACCATAGGATCATTTCTACACCCGGCTGGATGGTTGTCTTGGGCCGGAGACAACAGCGAACCTCCCAGCACCATATTCTATGCGGAATATTTGAACACTGGGCCAGGTTCGGATGTGTCAAAACGGGTTAAGTGGGCCGGATACAAGTCCTCAATCAGCTCAAATCAGGCGAGCCAGTACACTGTTGATGCATTTATCCAAGGAAGTGAGTGGTTACAGGCTACAGGAGTGCAGTATACTTCGAATTTGTGATGGACAAGTTTGAATTTATAGTTCAAATTGTTCATCCGACTCGGCTCAGATTCATTTAACTCGAGAGGATGATCCAACTTAATATTAGCCTAGACTGGGTCTGATTTAGTAAACTTTGTGGACTGTTTGTTGGGTGAGATTCATTGTTGTCTTGGTGCTTTTTCTTGTTGGCTTAATACTTTCTACACATAGGTAATTTAAACTTTTTCTCTATATGCTGGAAAATTGGAAAATTTGTGCGTGCTGTTTATGTGCAAGTGCAAAGAAGAAATGAGTTAAGAATATGAAAAGATTTAATTGAATTTATCTTATTGCCTGTCCGGATATTCACTGCTCTTATTTCATCATCAATTCATTTATATTATTCAATTCAAAGGGTCTAAGTGTTGAAGAACTCATTTTAAAAAATGGGAATTTTGATTTTGATTTTCAAATGAACCCACTCTCTACAGTATCCCTCGGCCTTATCTCATTGACAACATCACTCATGCCTCATAATGATGAGGATCTTCACTTGCTGCCTGTAGTTTTGTCCAGGTGGAGTTCTCTTTACTTTTGACTTTTGACCCACTAACCCACCTCTTGTATGGATGGTCATGCTATTTAGGTAACAAGGTGAAATGTAATAAAAAAAAATAGAGTAATGGAAAATATTTTATTGATAGGATTGGGTGAAAAAAAATTATTAAAAAATTGATTTTAGAAGTCAAAGATAAAGCTTTGTGATAAACATAATTATGGGAAGAATTAGATGAAGAGGAAACTGTTAAAAAAATTGATTTTAGATATAGTTGAGACTTGAGATAAGATGATAGTGACAGACATGATGACAATACTATTAATTACACACGTGTATGTGTCTCTATGCATTGGAAGCTGATTTCTTTTTTATATTTTTAGATAAACAAAGAGAAAAAAAAAAAAAAACAACCCAATACAAGTGAATAATTGTTTAAACTTTGATTTAATAAATAAATAAAGCAAATTTCTGATGTCTAGGAGCTGAAGCGTTAGTTCTCCTACAGGTCGATTATCCATTCGGGCCCACACATAACATCCAGGTGGGGCCTAGTTATCTATATCTAGCTTGGAATTGCAAACTGGGCCAATCGTTGGGCTAAATTTTGTGCCCTAGTCTGGGCGTTACAATTAAAAGGAGCCTGTATGTGGACCTAGAAGTCCAACCCAGCCCGTCAGACTATCTGAATGGGCCTGCTCATGGATAGACTAGCATCTAAGGCTTCTGCCAGGAAGGAAAAGAAAAAAAATTTAAAAAACGAGTTACATAATATTATTTTTAACCATGAGGAATGTCCTACATTTTCAACATTTAAAATCAATTAATTAGTAAACAATGAATATAATTTTTTTTTTTAAAAACAAAACCATCAAAAATTTTTAGACAAAAAACCTACAATACAACAATCTTAAATCATACAGAACTCAAAGGAATTGGAGTGAAGGCCACGAATCCGCCTCAGAAAATGAGAGTCCTGAATTTGATTCTAGTTCCACTCTAAAGAGCCACTCCCTATAGAATTATCTAGCGTCTAGTGTCTAGATAAAGACAATTATATATGTTCTAATAATTAATCAAATACTCTAAAAGTCCTTCACAATTTAATCATAAAATAAATCTTAAACCGCACGAACCACAATTCACAAGTGGGGTGCCCACCACTATTGAAGGAATCTAGAGACGAGCACGCTTGTGGCCTATCATTTCAGAAGGGAAATTTTGAAAAGATAGTGGCAGTGTCATTGTTGCACCAAGGAATTAAGCAGTAGTCATTCCCATTCAGATTTATATTTTCTTCCTCTCTGCTTCTCTTCGATCTTATAAACCAACACAAATAACCAGTTAGATAGAAAATCTGAGACATGGCTCGAAGTGAAGCCCACCAACATCTGTTCGGCCTCCTGGTTTTATCATTCTGGTTTACCCAATTGGGTATTTGTGTTCGGCCACCTGGCATAATGAACGGCCAAGATTTGATATCAGAAGCATGTAAAAATACCTTATACTTCGATGTATGTGTATCTTCCTTGCATTCCGACCCTCGGAGCCACATCGTGGATTTTGATGGGCTTGCCGCAATTGAGCTGGACCTGGCCCTGATCCACTCTTCGGATACAGTACTGCACTTGAGGACATTGAATGGTCACATGAATGGTACAGATGACACGTACATGGTGGAATGCCTGAATGTCTGTATGGAGGAATATTCCGATGCAGTGGAGAATCTCCGGCAATCGGTTGATGCTCTGGGTGAGAAGTCATATGAAAGTGTCAATGATTTGGTCACCGCAGCGATGACGGATTCGGACACGTGCGAGGAGGCATTCATGGATAAGCCCGGCTATGTCTCACCCTTGACTGAGAGGAACGAGTATTTCCAAAAACTATGCAGCAATTCCCTTGCAATCACTAAACTTCTTGCATGATATGCTCATGCTTGCAACTTAGCCATGGTTTGTTAAAAGAAAAGTGACAACAAAAAATATACTACTTTCACCCTCCTTAGTTAATTTATATATCAAATTATCAACTAGTATTTAAGAATTGAGATTCATTGATGTCTTACTATTCCTCGTACTTAATTTGATGTGTTAGTGTCGAGAGGGGCTATTCTAATATGGAATAAGATAAATGATATGATTTTCTACATAGGTTTGGAGTTTTGGACGTATTGATCAAATACTTAATAGATGAGGGAAACTTAAAATAAGAGAAGTCGAGGAGAACTTCTAACCCCTTAGGTTCTCTTGGAGATTGGTGATTTGAATATTTTAAATGGAGAATTTAGTGAAGTTACATGGTTGTGTATTGGATTATTATTATTTTTTAAGTACCCATCATGATTATTTACATAAAAACATACGGTGGGATTGAAAAATTATTTTAAGCTTGGCATATGTACCAAATTTTAACTAAAAATTTAGTCATTTAATCTTAAAAGTCAAAATCACCACACCATTTAGAAAAACAAAACTTAAAAGAAATCTGGTGATGTTTAACCAATACGATCAAATGGTTAAGATTTAACTTTCTAGATGAATTTTCATCAACTTGTCGGGTTTTAAATGCTATTTAATCCCATGAGTTAGATTTTAAAATTAAACTCTAAAATGATTAAAAAAAAATAGAAGCATAATCAAGTATAATGAAGTGGTAGATTGTACAGAACATCAAAGATGTTTGTATAATAGGTCTTTTCCTAACTTTGTCACTTGTAGACTCCACTTTCTTTTGAAAAAGGAAATCGAACATGAAAGTTCAAAAGAAGTCTCCTCATTTCTCATGTTAGAATATATCTAAATACTAGATATATTTAGATTTCCGTTAATTAATAGTTATTAATATTGTATTTTTCATTTTAGAGTCTTCCTCTTTCAGTTTACCTTCTTTATTTGTATTTAAAACAAACCATTCAGGGCTTGGGCAATACTAAATAGAAATTAGAGGAATTCCCTGGACGGCAAAATTTCAAACAAAATTATCCATGGCACAATCTTTTCATCAGAGATGATTGATTCTTCCATCCATGATATATGATGCTCCCCCGTCCCCCCTTATGACTCGCTTCCTAGAAATATTTAATATTGAATTAAGATAAACAATGATGTATTATCAATTTACCCAGTGGTAACTATTGTCACAAATATCGTTCTCAGGATATTAATGGTAATTGTTAATAGCGGAATATTTTTAAATTCTTGAGTTTTTATCGGGAATTTAATGTGAAAATCTAGCGGAAAATATAATATTTAAAAAATAATAAAAATAATAAATAATGTGGTTGGAATTTGAAAATATAGATGATATTTCAAAAATAAAAAATATATATATTTGGCTTAAGCATTTTTAATGAAAATTTAACAGTAAAATCTCGAGATTTCAACAGAAATTGACAGTTTCTAGTGATAAAAACGTGTTTTTTACGAAAATTTACAGTTAAAAATGATAGACGTGATAAATTCAGGTTTTTAATGTCCAAAAGTTATTTTGACGATATTTTCTTGATAAAAATAAAAATATCGAAGATATTTGTTACATTGATGGTAACTCCATGCAGTAATTTGTGTATATGACTCATGGTTTGGTGATTTTTAAACGTATCAACCAGTAGATAAAATGGATGTCTGTTTTTCTATAATAAGAAGGTATTTCTCTACAGTGGAGTAGTAGTTTCTAATTCAATACAACTCAACTTGAAAAGGGGGGTTTTGAGTTTAAATTGCCAACTCAACTCAATTCAATAGTTTATTAACAAACTCACCCTTTTAACTCAAACAAAACCCAAATGGGATCAAATTCGGCACATTGATCTTTGTAAAAGAGTTAACCCGATTCATGTAACAGAGAATAAATAAAATGATGATGCAAATCCAAGCCAACTCAATATTACCTTTAAAAATTAAAACTATATGGCCCTTAGGTCATATGTTTGGGAGCTTCAAACATTTAGACTCTGAAAGTGTAAATCAGTCAGCAAACCCTTAACTCGTAATTGCCAACAAAAGTCATTTTGAGTTTGAATAGTTGGATCAGGGGTCGAAATATCGGTCGATACATATCGTATCGGCAAATATGTATCGGTTTTGAAGAGCACTATATCGGCCGATATCTTATCGTATCGACCGATATTTACAATATCGGTCGATATATCGGCCGCATCATATCGGTCGATATATCGGCCATTTTTTTTTAAAAAAAAAAGAGGAGAGAGAAAATATCGGCCGATAACTATATATCGGTTGATATATCGTATCGGCCGATAACGATTTTTTAACCCCTGAGTTGGAAAAAAAATTGGTTTTATGATTTTGGAATTTGATAGAATTTAAGGGCATGTTTGTTAAATTGATAATCTTTTGTCATTATCGACTTGTTTCATTCTAATTTGGAAATTCATATGCCAGGCTAGGTTAGGTCAGTTCATGGGTTGGGAGTGTTTGTGCATGGGTTATGGGTTGAGTTGGGTCATAGGTCAAGTTAGATAATTGATACTTGTTTTATTTTGATTGAACAATGGATCATGAGTTAATTCATGGATTGAATTATAGGTCAGGTTAAGTTACTCATGAATCATAGGTGGAGTTGGTCCAGTCAAAGATTGGGCAGTGGATCAATTTAATTGGATTTTTTATAAAATCATGGGTCACTTGTCATGGTTGGATTGGACCTTGGATCATTAGTTGGGTTAGATCACAGTTAATCCATTAGTTAGATCATAAACTTTGAATTCAAAAAGTTATGGAAATTGTTTGAAACCCCACTCTTGAAATTTGTTTTCTACAGTTCTCATGGAAAATTTGTAAACTATGACTAATTAGTTTTCATAGAAAAGATTCACACTGGATGATGAAAAATGGTTTCAAGAGTATGAAATAATTTTTCATTGCCTTGTAAAATATTATGAATAAACATGCTCTAAAAGTATTATATGATTCCACTATTATTGGATTTTTAAAGAAACTTGAAAAATTATACCCCTCCAAAATTCTCTCCCCTTTTCTTTTTCTTTTCTTTTCATTTTTAAGAGTCAGAATTCTCTCTTTTTCTAGGTGCCACGGGTTTAACTCAGTTGTGAAAAAATAGTTCGATGCATATTGGGAATATATGTGGCGTAGGCGCTATGTGTTGCATCGACTGTACAATTATTGTAGCGATTCATATGCCATAGTATCAATCATTTTTTTTTCAAAAAAAAAAAAATGTTTTGACTATATTTTGGGTTGAATCTCATATTAGACATAATTTAAAAAAGTTTAGAAGTAAGTTCTTTATGTCTAAAAGGTATATCGTCAAAGAGCTTTTTAGAATTTTTGTCAAAAGCTATAAGTTTTTTTAAATATCATTCTACAATTTAACATCAAATGGAAAATTCTAAAGTATTTTATGAGTTCAACAAAATTCTAATTCCATAAAAAATTTCAAGCCATCAACCAGTGGCACTCTCGTATCCTTAATTCAAGGTTCTTGTTCATTTACATCTTATTCTGTTATATCATTTATTCTTTTATTATTATCATCTTGTTGGTATATCAGCTTAGAATTTAAATCTTTAATTTTATACTTGATTAATGACACAACGTTGTGGCTGTAGTTTAGTGGTAAGAATTCCACGTTGTGGCCGTGGAGACCTGGGCTCGAATCCCAGCAGCCACATTATTTTTATTTTATTTTATTTTTCTTTTCGCATGATCTACAGATCTGTCTCAATTAACCTAGAGAGTGGGTCCCAATTCATCACAATCATGGACAGCCGTTTAATTTACTGAATAAAAAATCATCCATATATTTTCTATCATTTACCTTCTTCCACACTTCATCTAGTGGGTGCAAGGTCCCTAATAAAAGTCGAGGAATGATCAAGTACAACATGTGGGGTCCATGTTCTACTGTCAAAGCTACTCAATTTAGGCATAATTTCATTGTAGATTTGCTTTACAATATTACATGAGTTTTGTCAAATTTTTATCCTGAATTTATATTATTATTTTATTATTAAATTTCATTTGTATTTTATGAGAAAAAGTATTTGTGAAAATCAATTATAGATATACGAGATTCCTGTCTATAATGATGTTTTTTTTTTTTTTTTATTATGATGATGATTTTGACGTATCTCAAATTTATATTATATTTTTCTCTTATATATGATTTTGAAACATTTTATTTAATTTAAAACATATAAAAATCTTTTGATAAAAAGTGACAATTATGCATTGTAAATTATTTCACGTTAAATTAAATAATTATTTTTATGAAGTTGGTTTTTTACACTTTACTTCACAGCTTTTAACATTCTCTTAGTTAGATTTATCGGCAATTTAAATCTATTTCAAATATCATTGTTAAATTGATCTATATTTGATAAAGGGTAGGATCAAGTTTAACACCTAACTATGCATCTATACTAGAAGAAAATGGAAGATCGAATTTCATCTCCATCTAATGACGATCTTACCTCTTCATTTGTAAACGATTAAAAATCAATGACTCATACTTATTTCATATCTTACTTTATCCACACGAGTGTAGTTTAACTGGTTACCTCCGGTCTCAGAAAATGAGAGGTTACAGGTTCGAGCTCCCATGGCCTAATCTTGGTGTGCACTATGGATAGTGTGAGCTCACTTGTGGGGGTTTTACGTCGGGTATCCCGTAGTTTCCCACCCATAAATTCAAAAAAAAATCAATGACCCATACTCATCAAAATTTAAAGCATGAGATTATATTACTTGGATTAACTGTGAAACTTTATATAATCTACATCCAAGAAATCACCTAGTAAATTGATCTAAATTTGTGGGATCCACAATCCATCTAATAGTATGTCTTGGTAGCCTAAATCAATGACTCATACTCATCAAAAACTTTATTAGTGACTTAGAATTGTATTATGTAAAGCATAGTTTAAGAATTTGAAACTCAGATTCAATTAGAAATCATATTGAACCAAGTAACTCGGTGAGTTTTTAAAATTTATTCGAAACATTCTTGACTCAAAATTTTATTAATTCAAGCCAATTTAGACTATCTTGTTTAATAGTTTTTTTTTTCAGATTTTAACAATAGTATAAATATTAAAATGAAGTTAAATAAAAATCGAATATAGCCATAATTCAAACCAAGGGTTTAAAATTCGGTACTGGCCAATACGATATATCGGCCGATGTCTCGTTATCGGTCGATATTTTTCTGTCTCTTAATTTTTTTTTAAAACATGTTAATATCGGCTGATATCTGCTGATACGAATCATATAGGCTGATATATATTGATCTTCAAAAATCCTATCGGACAATATCTCGACCCCTGGTTCAGACGGTAAAGATATTATAAATTATGAGTATTAAAAGGAATGGTAGACCCATAAAACATAGAGAAAAATGATAAAAAATTATAATAGATAGTGAAGTGTTTAATTAAATAATTTTTAAACTACAATAAAATCAAACTTGAAGAGCGAATTCTAAATAGATACAATTGTGGCTGATGATGATACGAAGCTGCGGTGTATTTAGTGAATGTTCAATAAATATTATATATAGCTATATAATTTTTTTCTCAAAATATTTAAGAGATATTTGGCTTTTAAGTTTTAAGTTTAAACGACGTGAAATTAGATTTTGTTCGATTTTCCCCTGCACCCCTCCCTCCCCATCCGTGCTGCTTTCCACTTTCCACTTTCCACTTTCCACTTTCCACGAGTTTTTTCCCATTAAGATAAACATTCAGCACTAAGGAGACTTGAGCTGAAAAGTGACTAGAAAACGCCTCCTTCCTCCCTTCCCTCCTTCCCTTCCTCCCTTCTTAACTGAAGTACTAAACTACCAGTCAAGGTTGAATTCTCTACATCTGCCATTGATTTCTCCGCTCCCATTCCCATTCTCATCTCATCACCCAATGGCACATACGCCGTTGCTTTTGGTGTGTCTCGCGGCAATTCTTTGGGCAGCCAAGTCGGAATATATCGCCTACAACACGTCGCATCGGATTGTTCCTGGCAAAATCAATGTCCACCTCGTGCCCCACACCCACGATGACGTGGGTTGGCTCAAGACCGTCGATCAGTACTACGTCGGATCCAACAACTCCATTCAAGTCATTCCTCCTCCTCCTCCTCTCTCTCTGTCTATACAATTTCTTTGGTTTTATTTTTTTACATTTCACTGCAACCATTTTGCTGAGTTATCTAACCCAAAAAAAGAAAAGAAAAACCATTTAAATGTTTTGAGTCATGTTACAGCGAGCCACTTTGTGTGGTCCACTAAAAGAAGTCTAATTCCGACTCCGATCCAAGTTAAGAAGTCTTTAATAGTACAAGTTTTGAAATGAATTTTAATTCTATAGTAGGTTGCTAAAAAAGTGAAAATGGTTAAATGATAATTCATGAAACAAAAGAAAATGAAAAAAGAAAATTTCATGAATGAATGTGGTGCATGTGACTTTGCAATCCCATTGTGGGATTTATTGGAAGTGGTTTAATTTTCACTATGCTGTAAGCTCAATGAATGCTTAAAATATTAATCTAATGGTTAATGTCAATTGGACGAGTGTACAATTAGAGCTTTCGACAATTCAGCTGGGTCAAGGGTGTGTAAACGATTTCCATCAATCAGAAATGACCTCAATCTTCGAGAAAGGGGGAGCGCTTTGCACTTCCTCTGGGTGTTTCTTTAATAGAAATTCCTTTATGATTTGCATTGTTTAATTATAAGTGTTTTTTCTTTGATTTCAGGTTGCATCTGTGCAGAATGTATTGGATTCTGTTGTCTCTGCATTGCTGGCAGATAAAAATCGGAAATTCATCTATGTGGAAATAGTAAGGATTTCAAAATGATAATTGTTTTTTGGAGGTGTGTTTGGATAGAATCCATACTGCAGAATGTGATTGATTCTTCATGCATTGTAAGCTGTTAAGAATAGGACATTCATTTATATATCATTATTTTTTTGTGGAAGGATTTAGATCCACTCCAAACTGCAATATCTTATTCTTCTTTTTATGGTAGCAAATCAGGTGAGTGTGGTTCGGTGAATCCTCAAACTGCAAGGCCATGTTTGGTACCTTGGAATTTCCTTCTGGTACAGGATTTTTTGGACCATAAAGAATTACACAAATCCACAGAATAGTGCAAAATGTTGCTTCCACCTTGTTTGCCAAGCTCCAGTGAGGAAAGAGGGAAGTGAGTAGAATACTGTCTGCAAGGGATTTTCAGTGGAATGCAGTTGTCCATAGGGGAGGTGGATTATATTTTTACTTTTTACCGAAAATGTTATGAAATGGTCATACCGCATGGAAGAAGTGGCAGCATTAAAATGGAAAATAAGATAATCTCTCATACATACAAAAAAAAAAACCCAGCATGGTGAACTGCATCATTTTTGGTGAATACCTTATGAGTTATGTCAAAGATAATTTTTTTGTGGAAGATGTGAAGAATGGAAATTGAGCAAAATGATAAGAATTGCTTTGGTGGTATGGAAGGGGTAACATAGAACTTGCAAATTGCATTTTGCGACTTTGCATGGTAGAGTAATGCTAGCTTTAGCACCCTGATAAATCAATGTTGGCAGCTGGTGTCGGTAATGAATAAAAATAGGATCTCGCTTCATGCATTTTTGGAGTGGAGTTGAAATTAACAACCATCCATTCTGCCAAAATATTTTGAACTGATTACTAGTTGGGAATACACCCATAGTGAATGAATGAGGGTAGTTTTTTTTTTTTTTTTTTTTAATTTAATATTTCAAGTTTTCTTCCCCATCTTTGAATGGTGTGAGGACCAGCATCTACTTGACTTTTTTTGGTGGTGTTTCATGAGCATCTGGTGAAATTGCAAATTGCATTTTGTGGCTTTGTGTGGTAGATTAATGCTAGCTTTAGCACCCTGATATATCAATATTGGCAGCTGGTGGTGTTAATGAAGAAAAATGGGATCTCACTTCATGCATTTTTGGAATGGAGTTGAAATTAACAAACATTCATTCTGCCAAAATATTCTGAACTGTTGACTAGTTGGGAATGCACCCCTAATGAATGAATGAGGGTGGTAGTTTTTTTTTTTTTTTTTAAATTTCAAGCTTTCTTCCCTGTCTTCGAATGGTGTGAGGACCAGCATCTGATGGTCTATTTTTGGTGCTGTTTCATGCATGATGCAGGCATTTTTCCAGCGTTGGTGGAGACAGCAGAGTGAAACAATTAAAAGCATAGTCAAGGAACTAGTTAGCTCAGGTCAACTAGAGTTTATGTAAATACTCTCTCCTCTCTCTTTCTTCTCTCACACACACAGATTTCCATCTTAACCATTTTATTGTCCAATGAATGCAACTTCTTTCGTTTGTTTTGATTGATTGCAATGCTTTAATCTTGTTAAATGATTCATGATTCTTTCTTTGATTATCCCTCCTCTCTTCTTCTACCTTTTTTTTTGAATTGGTAACATGAATATTATTAAAATATAAAGGATATACAAAGAAGAAGAACAACATGGTAAGAGGCTTATACCACAAGACAGCTTGAAACAACCCACAAGACTGACCAATACATGTGATACAAATAAGAACCCAGACATAAACAACTATAGAAAATCAAGTACTGCATTTTCTCTCTCCACTTCTATTTTAGCAAGAAAGTTGGCCACCCATTTGCTTACCTCCTAACATGACTAAAGGACATCACCATCTTAGAGCACAAATTCCGAATCTCTCTCTCTTACTAGAATCAACTTTCATGGGGGTCTCATCCTTCCACCAATCCACCTAATTACATTCACCTAATCCCCTTAAGTGATTAGCTCACCTGCCTCATGCCTCATCCATATGAACAAAGCCCTCCTAATACCTAACAACTCTGCCTCATTTGGCCGTGTCACTCGTAGCCGTACTGCTGTTTTGGTAGCTCTTCGCCATTTTATCCGGGTTTTTTTTTTGTACTCTTTGTATTAGCACCTCTGGTGCCTTTATCTATTAATATATGAACCATTTAAAAAAAACTCTGTCTCATTTGAATCCCTAATACCCACTAATTTTGAGAAATAAAAAATCATCTGCCCCCATTGAATTATGTACCACGCCCCTGATACCTATTGGACTTGGTTTTCCATTTGATACCTCATCCACATCAAACTTGAAGTTGCTCTCCAGTGGAGGGCACCAAGATATCCTTGGCTTCCTCTCCTTAGCATTATCTCTCATACAACCCTCCCACAACTTGTAAAAGTTTGATAAAGATGGCCCTTTAAACTCTTTACCAATCGACAACCAAGTGCTAAGCCTCCAACAAGCACGCTCAAAGACCCCAAACCCATTCACCTTGCCTTACACAAGGACTGGCTGAAGCCTAAGCCAACTTCTTTTTCCTCTTAAGGGGGCAACCTTCATCATGTTTAACAAAGTGTCCCCAAATATTCATGAAGTACCCATTAAATCTGCAAACCTACTCTACCGATTTTTCGCCCTCATATTCACAAAAAGATGATTCACATTTTCCTTAGAGTGGCCGCACAAGACACAAGAAAGCTTTGCTCCAACCGACAACAATCCCTCAAACTACACCATAGAAAAACTTGAATTTTCAGAGGAGCCAATCCTTTCAAGGCAAGAAGTCCTGATGAGTTGTTCCCATTTCCTCGGAAGACCTAGCTTTCCTTTCTTTTCTATCTTTCATGAAGACTTTGTGCTTCTACTAATACCATCATCACCACAACGAGCCATTATTGCATCTATCTAGTATGTTTTCCTAAAATCATCATGAGTCCCCAAACTTTCGTGCATGATTGAATCATAGTACACCACTCTTATTTTTTGTGAGCGGTAACCAATAAAATTTATTAAAAATAAGAGTACATATACAAAAAGAAAGAAGAGGTCTAAAAGAGTTAGACCGAGACAAGAAAAGAAAGGGAAAAACATGCAACAATAGAAAAAGCAATAAGTAAAAAAACAAGAACTCTTATCACATATGGTTTGTATTGTTGCTGCATTGCGACAGTCCATGTAAGTATGTGACGAGCATTTTTGTGGCTAATTCATGGTACCAAAGTAAAAGCAATTGAATGGTCCTGGCCTTGAAAGTAGTGTACTTTTCCTTATTGCATCATCTTTTAAATTCCATACATTGATGGTAAGAATTGCATACTGGGTCACTGATCCGGTTTTCCTGCATTCATTTGCCTGGTTGGTGGCTTCATCCAATTGTTTACCCGTCTCTCTCTAGAAACCAAAACTTGTTTATCATGTTACAAACCTAGCTAGCTGCAGTCGACCATATTTATTAGTCTTGGTTTGTTTCATCATATTTCGAGCTATATCCTTTGTGGTGTGTCTATCAACCAGTTAATGATTTTTACCAATTTATTATCTAATCAAAGAAAACTATATTAAGTAGCTTTACTCATGGGCTAAGGAGAGTCTACTATTTTAACCAGTTAATGTGTTTCAATAATGCAGGTTTTTGAATTGGTTGCTTACAAGTATTATATCAAAAGTAACATCAATTTCTCTATTTCCTTCTTTTTTAGCTTCACTTATTTGGGTCTTGGATTGTAGAAATGGTGGCATGTGCATGCATGATGAGGCAACACCACATTATATTGACATGATTGATCAGACAACCCTTGGACACCGATTCATCAAGCAGGAGTTTGGGCAAACTCCAAGAATTGGTTGGCAGATTGATCCCTTTGGTCATTCTGCAGTCCAAGCCTACTTAGTAGGAGCAGAGGTATGCCTTGGTTATAATTAGCAGTTCTGTTTCCCATTTCATCTTCCAAATATGTTATATATATATATCCATCTTCCAAATATGTATATATATATATATATATATATATATATTGGGTTCATTGACGATGCATATATTTATTGTTGAACTCTGATGGAGATCAAGGTATAGAGAGAGAGAAAATTGAAACAAATTCATGATCATCCGTCGTCATCATGATCAAAACTTTATCCCATTTATCAAAACAAGTCTTTCTTTGTGTACACACTTTGTATGTTTGAATTGCATTTGTGCCTTTGGGTTTCACATTTTCAAATTATTTCACCTGTTTGCAGCTTGGATTCGACTCCCTTTTCTTTGCACGAATTGATTATCAAGACAGAGCTAAGCGTAAAGATAAAAAAAGCCTTGAGGTTGTATGGCGTGGTTCTAAAAGTTTAGGTTCGACTGCTCAGGTAAGAAACCTGTTTTTGGGACTCTACACAGTCACAAGTTTCCATTGAAGATCTGGTTTAGGTGTCATGTTTCTTCAGAGTATCTCTTAAAAAGAAGGTTACTTTTTTTTTTTGTTAGAAAGATTAAAACGAAGGTTACTTGGCAGTATATATAAGTTATATACATATTTTCCTTTTGGCAGATATTCACAGGCATATTCCCTGTGCATTATGATCCTCCTACTGGTTTTTACTTTGAAGTTAATGATGACTCCATTCCTGTTCAGGTAAATCCTTAAAAAATAGTAAAGTACTGTTATTTCTTGTGATAATAATCGATTAAATTCCTCACAATTTCTGTTCTGGATGGAAGGATGACATTAACCTATTTGATTACAATGTTCAAGAGCGAGTAAACGATTTTGTAGCGGCTGCATTAACACAGGTAAGTACATAATCATCATTATTATCCTCATCATAGCCACTGATCCTGTCCATCTGTGGGTGGCTATTTTAGTTCTTGTCTTCCATTCTACCCTGTAAAAAATGTATCCCCTGGATGAGTATTTCTCCTTTCTGTGTGTACACATTTCTTCCTTAATTGGGTCGAAACCATTGCCTGAGCTTGAGCTTCAATCAATATTTGTACACATTTCTTCCTTAATTGGGTTGAAATCATTGCCTGAGCTTGAGCTTTTTATCAATATTAATCTGTGAACTGCTTATAGCTCTGCTATTGATCTTCATCTTATTGTTTTGAATGATAACTAGATGTGCAATGAACTATTCCTATGGGTCGTGAATGAATAGAATCAAAGTGGAAAACAAAGGGTACATGAGACATTGTCTGTGGTCTATGTTTTTTTTTTCCAAAAAAAAAATATTTCTTTAGTCTGGTTGACTTTTGTATCAAGAAAAGCCTCTCAATAGAATTGCCAATTGATTACTTTAGGTTTAAATTTTGATTAATCTCATCAGCGTAGAAGCTTCTAGAAATCCATCCAGGGCTGATATAGGACTGAAACAGATCCTTATCTAAAGTGGACAGTTGGATTAACTTGATTAGTTATGTTTTACAAAAACACTGTTCAAAGCAATTCTTTAAACTGAATAGCACTACCTTAGCTTCTATAATTTTCCTTAACTTTGATGCCCAAATTTTGGAGAAATCTCAATCAATTGACTCCAAACATTGTGTTTTTTAATGGTAACTAAAACGATTTCATTAGAGGGTACAAGAAGTGCACAAAGGGAAAATACTTGCTAACGGAGAAAAAAGAGAGCAAGGGGAACTGCCCTCTAAGCAATCCCAGAAGCAACAGGAAAGACACAGGCATAGGGAAAATACATAAACAGGAAACCCAAGACTACGACAAGCCAATACACTCCTAGGCTTTAGATATGTCAGAGATGGAGAAATCCTGAATTCTCCTTGAGAGACAGCCCAAGCAGCACACTTTGCTTTGATTCTGTGACTAACCTCAAAGGGGTTCTCCTCACTGTCTCTAAAAACTCTATTGATATGCTCCAACCATAAGCCGAGATAGTAGCGAAAAGCACCAAGTGCCACATAACAGAGAATCTGGAGGGGTCCTTGAAAAACGCCCAGGCATGAGACAGATCTGCAACCGAGGATGGAATGGTGAATCATATATAATGATTTTCCAATGCTTCCTGTGTCATAATTTGTGGTTTTTCCAAAATAAATGGGGCCCACATTCTGGGTCTATTGTCAATGTAACTTTGGTTTAGTAATTTGTCTTATTTCATGTAAGCCTTTGAAGTTCACTGAGTCCACACCTTGATGAATCGTATTTTAGAGACCAAAATCAGGATATCGCTTGTTCGAATTTATTTATTCCGGAATAACCAAAATATGGTGTCTATAGTAGTAAGCTAGAAATTTTCAGCAGCAGTATGGGACATTCCTTTACTGAAGGGTCCTGGTAGTGCTCTCCAGCAGCTCATCTGATATTTTATGATATGAAAGCTATCAAAGCTTCTTGAGATTGAGTTGAGGCTAGCAGTATGTCAGATATATCCAGTTTGCCATTGAATGTAGAACTGCATTTTAAATTTCAACAAAATGTAGAACTGCATGTTTGGTAGGTTTTGCTTTTGGACAATAGAGCTCACATTTTGTGCTCTGTTATTGTATCCTGCTTATTACTAATCGTACACATGCATAATCTAAATGGAAAACTGCAACACATGGGTTTTGTATTTTCAGGCTAATGTAACTCGTACAAATCATATCATGTGGACGATGGGGACAGATTTTAAATATCAATATGCCAACTCTTGGTTCAGGCAGATGGACAAGCTCATTCATTATGTGAACAAGGTATTGACATCGTCATTGAAACCTTTTCCTCTCTATCTTGTTCAGCTTTGTTACTTTACTAATTGTGACTCACTACGTGTTTATGTATTACTATATGTACTTTCCTTTAAGGTGTGTACTCTCTCTCTTTCTCTCTCTCACACACACACACACATAAATGCATGCATGCACACGTGGTTGTAGGCCTATTGTATTATTGGAGTCTGAAGTTACATGGGAAAGCAACCAATAAAGTGTGATTGCTTCACTGACCTTGTCAACACTAAATAAGTGAGAAATATAGGCAAAAAGGAAGAATAACATTATGAAGTGGTTAAGAAGCTGAGCTAAGCCAGGAACACCATGAAGAATAGGATGTGTGATGGCATGTTTTAAGATGAAAAACTAATAGTTAGGTTATCTGTTAACACCTGCTCCTTTTTTTTTTTTTTTTTGTAGCATTCTCAGAATTAAATTCTTGTCATGGTTATAGGATCTACAACTCTGCAACAAATAAATGGTGTGCCACTAGATTAGCCAAATACAAACTTGATTCATATTTAAAATTTGTAACCATTTGGTGTAAAACTCTAAAATGGACATTTGGAGTAAACAGCGTCCTAATCTATCAACCATCAATTTTTTAGATTGTATGAAATGGATTTAAACTTTTCTGGATTGGAGTTCCAGTAGGTATCTATCTAGTGGGTTGATCCACAATTTGTAGGGCTGATGGCTCTGCATTTTGCCACATTTTTTAGTTTGAAATTGATAATAGGAATATTTTTGAAGGATGATAATAGGAAATTTTTATGGCACATGATCCCCTTTGACAAGAAAACAACCTACTTTTTAAGGTGTCTATGCAACATGGTAGATCTAGTGGCATTTTAAAATAGAAAATGTGACATGTCTGTTCCCACCAAATGATAATGTAGACTCGAGACCCAATTACCAGAAGTCATCCTTGTTAGAAATTATCTACCATCTGGAAACAACGCTTAGTAAGAAAATTAGAATTTTAATTATTGTCCATTTGTTGGCCTTTATCAGATGGCTAAACATTTAGATGAGGAAGAAATGGCAGGAACTAATGGCATGGTTGGGTGCCACTTCAGGCACTGTCTCTTATCTTTTATTTTTAAACCTTGGAAGCTCAAATCAGACAGCATGCTGTTCGATGATGTTGGAACTTTTATACACCTAGATGAAGAGGTCCCCAACCCATTCTCACTCCCTCCACCCTGAATGACATACTTCTAGGTGGATCCGGCAAGGCTACCATCTGCCTGTGCATACTGGCTGTAAGTGGGGCCCCAAGATCAACAGTAAGTGCAAACTGTTGAGTCCACTTTTGACAGCCTCCTAATCCACAAGATCCTGTACCCATTGACACCATTAGATGTGCTCATCCTCTAACAAAGTATGTCAACATACGGGCCCTGGTTCACACATGCAACGTTGCCCATGGGTGACAAAATTTTTAGTCTCCCATTTAAACTCTTTACTGTCCTCACACCCTACCCTGCTCCTGTGAATTGCATTTCTACTCAATTTGAATCCATTCTGAGTTGACCTCACCATTGGATTAAAATCCATGCAAAACTACCCCCATTTCTATCATTGATTTTGGGACCCTTGAAAATCATGTCTTTTGATCTCTCTCTCTCACCGATTTTGATGTTTGTAGGATGGGCGTGTCAATGCCTTATATTCAACCCCATCCATCTATACCGATGCAAAACATGCAACAAATGAATCGTGGCCATTGAAGACTGATGACTTCTTTCCGTGAGTGAAAGTTGCAAATTTCTTATTTTCCAGAAAGTAAAAATAATAAATAAATTAATAAAACAACAGTTTTGATCATATTTCCATTTGTTTATTTCACATATTTAGAAGTACTGAACTGCTAGGAACTTTCAGCTATGCAGATCGTGACAATGCATATTGGACAGGATATTTCACAAGCAGGCCAGCCTTCAAAGGCTATGTAAGAATGATGAGTGGTTATTACTTGGTAAGATTTTGCATTCTTTCAGTTCTTATCAATGATTCAGTTTCCCATAGTCTGTCTGTAACTGTAAGATCTGTGTTGATTTTGAGTTTCTGATGTATACTTAGGCAGCAAGGCAATTAGAATTTGTGAAAGGGCGGATTAGTTCAGGTCCCAAAACAGACACTTTGGCTGATGCAATGGCAATTGCTCAGCATCATGATGCAGTTAGTGGCACAGAAAAGCAGCATGTGGCTAATGATTATGCAAAACGCCTATTCATGGGTTACACAGAGGTGCCATGGCAAAATTCTTCTAATGTGATTTCTTTTAAGCTGGAGTCTACAGGATTCTTATGATATTTTTCTACAGGCAGCAGGGTTGGTTGAATCTTCACTAGCATGCTTGACAGAGTCAACTTCTAAAACTAAATGTGACAATCCAACTACCAAGTTTGAACAGGTGAAAAAAATACAAGCCATTTTACTGTTGATCCATTAATAATATGGTCATTTATTTTCATGGCAATTATAATGCTCCAGGGCCTTTCTTTTGTAGCTGGTGGTATAAATATCACATTATCTATTTTAGAAAGTAAGTTCTAGGATGATGTTGCTAAAACTCTAGTAGCTTTTGATAAAATACTAACCTTGTAACAGAAGTCCCCAGTGCCAAGGGTATTGGTGATTTAGCAAAGGTATTTGGTCATTGGTTTTGCAGGACAATTTTTTGTCGTACATACCCATCGAAAAATGCATTTTTTTTAAATGATCGGTCCAATTCTATTGAAAAGAGGGTTTTAACATTCCAGTGATGATGAAGGATCCCAACAAATGCATGCTTACATGAGACACTGTCCTCAGCTAATATGTTGAAGGTGTAAATAAATTAGGAGTATAAAAGAACACTTTTGCTAAGTAATTTTATATGAAAAAAAAGGATCATTAATTCAGCTCTTCGAGGTCCCACATGGTGGAGTTTTGGATGTCCAAATGTATACAGTGCCCCAAGTCCAATTAATTTCCCTTGGACATGGCACTTCACAATGGGTTCCAATCGCCATAATCTAAATTGGAAAGCCACCAATTGCCATGTTTGCTCCTGCTTTTTTTTTTTCATCTCTTCCTTTTCCCTTTCTTTTTTGAGTGTAACCACCAATCATTATGTCAATTTTATATTTCAAGAGCTTCCATATATGATTGGACCTCAACAAGTTATGTTTTTCATCTATTGGATCCTTGCCATACTATCTTGTGATAGTTAAGTCTCTTATTTAACATATTTTGAATGATACAAATGATTTTATTGATGAAAAAGAGAAATGGTATAACCCTGCACGGATAGCTCAATTGGTAGACACTTTGGCTTAGGAACCAGAGGTCCCGGGTTCAAGTCCCGTAGTAACTTGATGCCTGTGGCTTGTGGGGGATTCTGTGCATCTAGAGTTTTACCTAACACCCTCATACTTGGGAGAGGTGGGGGTCTTGGGGTTCTTCGTCGTAAAAAGAAAAAGAGAAAAAAAGAAGAGAAATGGTATAGACCAAATAGGTCAGGTTAAGTGATAGCCATGGACAACCAGAAGAGAGTCTAAGGAACATAAGTTGCCTTATTCATATTGATGGTGGCAGAATTTTTATAGAGAACAGCAAATAGTAGGTACTATAAGAATTTTTATTAACCACCTAACATGGAAATGTAACAATAATTATGTATTAACATCCCTCTTGCCCAGTTTGTTTCTTAGTTTAGTGAGTAATGGTAGTCCTCATTCATTTTTCTTAATGGGAAAATATTTCCTTAAGGACTTGCATTAAAAAATTGTGAATTGTTGGTTTTTATTGCTGCTATACAATTATGCTCTTATATCCTCCTTTCAAGTTTAAGCTAGGACATAGGACAATTGTTCTGTTTGTCATTGTTTTGAAGTTGTAATGGAAACATTATGATATGTTATATTCCTTTTCCAGTGTCCTCTTTTGAATATGAGTTACTGCCCTCCATCAGAGGCTGATTTAGTTCATGGGAAAAGCTTGGTGAGGCCTATATCTTCTTATCAGTTTTTTTAACCAATCAGTCAATATAAATTTCTCTTATGTATCCCTCAGTTCTATTTTCTTTGCTTTAGGTGGTGGTGGTTTATAATTCTCTTGGATGGAAACGAGAGGATATAGTTAGAATACCTGTAAGTTATTGATTTCTGCTGTCACAATTGTTACTGCAATACTTGGTTCATTTCATAAGGGTGTTGATTTCTATATGATCTATATTTTTCTGAGATTAGAATCTGGGATTCTTCTCCATGTGAGATCTTTCTTTTGCTCCATCATCAGCATATTATCATTTTGATGCCTTCTTGGCTTTAATTTGAACGTGTTCCATGCATTTCTGCAACTCTTTCAGCCCATATAGCACCCTTGTTATATTGCAGTGAATCACATCTTTCATAGAAACCATTAGTGTATCAACTTGTGTTAGTTCATAGCCAACAAACATCAAGGATATCATGTGGCTTTGTAGAGCATATCACTGTACAAATGTAGTTCTCTTGTTGATAACCTTTTGAATGGTTGTTTTTTATAATTTTCACAATATATGTAATCTTATAATAGCAAAAATATACAGCTAGAACTGTAGATACTATTTTGCAGAGAATTACTTACATGGTCAAAATTGCTGCAGGTTAACAGTGAATCTGTTATTGTTCAAGATTCTGAAGGAAAGGAAGTTGAATCACAACTTTTACCTCTAGCAAATGCCTCAGCGGGCATCAGAGACTACCTCATAAGGGCATACTTGGCTGCATCCCCAAGTGATATGCCTAAATTTTGGCTTGCGTTTACAGCAACTGTACCTCCTCTTGGTTTCAGTACTTATATTGTCTCAAGTGCTAAAAAGCAAGGTCAACTTTATTCTTGTTACATACTAGATGCTAACCTCATTGAAACAGACAACTGTTTTTGGATTAATTGACATATGTTTCTAATATTATACACAGCAGGTGCTAGGTCAAGTATATCGACAGTATACACATCACAAGCTGGAGGAAGTAGTGCTGTAGAAGTTGGACAAGGGATTTTAAGGCTTGTTTATGCTGCAGACAGAGGCAAACATATACAGTATTTAAACAGCAGAAACTTGGTATGAGTATGATTGGCATAAGAAAAGATATACTAAATGGGTTTCTTCTGTGTCTAGTTTCATCAACCTTGGTTTTTTTGCAAACAGAACTGAAGAACATTGTTGTTGTGATCATTTCCTTGCATGATCTTTCCAACAGTTTGCTGAAAAAGATGCATTTCAGGAGATGGCCTGTATTTTGCCTTACAGATTTTGTTTTCTCAGTTATTTTGCATATTAATGTGGATTTTTTTGATGTAAGGTGAATGCATCTTTTGAACAATCCTACGGATTTTATGCGGGATTTAATGGAACCAAAAAAGACACTCAGGTAGGTGGTCATCCTCCCTGTGTTAGATTTGCTCTTCTGTTGGCTATCCTTGAATTCCTCTCATTTTCTTGGTTCACATGTAAAAAAATCCGCCTCTGTTACTTCTTGAAGGCCTCTGGAGCATATGTCTTTCGTCCAAATGGTACTTTCTCCATAAAGCCTGAAAGACAGGTATTCGGCTTAACTACAAGTTATTATGAATCATCTCTTGTCACTGTTTCAAAAATAAAATAAAATTATGAATCATCTCCTCGGCAATTAAAGAAACTCATTGTATGTCAATAAATGAAAATATGTTAATTGCAGGCGCCGTTCACTATTTTGAAAGGACCACTGCTAGATGAAGTGCATCAAAGAATTAACCCTTGGATATCTCAGGTGCTTTACATTGGCAAAAAGACTGCTACATTGTTATGATATTCTAGTCAGCTAAAATTTCAATTCTGTTATATGAGTTTTTATCAGGGATGGAAAAAATTTTATTGCAAGAAAGAGCAAGTACAACTGAAGCTTAATACTGCATAAGAGATATATACTGTTATCCCAAGATTTCTAAGAGTACAATCCACAATGATTATCCAAAAAGCCTTGTCAGAAAAAAACTACTGTAACCACACCATATCCATTAAAAATGTCCTCCCTTTCCACCCCTTGGTAGTCTGCAGTGTACAGTTTGTGTTTTGTAACTGATGACTGAAGAAACTTATTTTCAGGTGGAATGATAACTCTGAGCCTCTGTAATGGATGTGGGCCTGTTGGCTTATGGTTTTAGAGTTGTCTCCTGCTTATTGGGGAAAGACCAGATATTGTCCAAGGATTGATGATCATTGTTTTTTTTTGACCACCTTTTTGGTCAGTTGTTTTGCTTTTCCCAATCTTAGGATGAAATCTTCAAATCTGGGAGGATTTAAGGGAACCATTCCCACAATTGGATCAGAATCAAATAATGTACATCATGGGAATCTGGTAAGAATGGAACTGGAGGGCCAAAATGATTTTGCAATTGTAGAGTGATTAAAAAAACTGTCTAAAAAGATGACATGGTGAGAAATAGTTTCAGGTTTAAAATTTACGAGGAAGATCAGAATATAACCGTAACCAGATTACTTCAATATGATTTTTTTTTTAAAGAAATGATTACATATGGTAGACCTGACAATAGTATGTTATCTCCACCATCCATTTTGATAAATATCATAATTTAAAATATGGCATTCTTAAACTGAATGGCGGAGGTGCAAGGCCTGATGATATCACCATAAGATATCTTGTATATGATCATTCCTTATTTCTCTGTCAGATATACTATTATGTTGCGAGTTCGAATACAAGTTTTCTGTGAATGAATACCTGGCTTTTCTAATATTCTTAAAAATCATTTTATATATACTCTCCTCCTAAATCAGAATGGCATTGAGTTGGGTTCAATTCACCATGAATTTGAGCTCATTCATGAGATTGAGAACTACAGATTCATGCCTCATAGAACATATCCATATACATTGAGTACAGTAGAGCAAAATATTTAATCCTGATGTTGCAATCATGATATTTATAATGAATGGGAAAGGGAAAGTTAGCATTAATGATCATATAACTAATGCATGATTTTGCTTTGTATACACAGCTTGTTTGCCCATTGTTTTTATTTCTTTTCCTTTTAATAATCTATTATTATTATTATTTGTTGTTGTTTTGAAATTGTGTTGTGAATTGAACCCTCAACCTTTAAGGTTGCATGGTAAGCCTTTTCCATCTCCAACAACAATTCTGGCTATTTACAGCTATGTGCTATCTTCTTGTAACTTCCTTCGGTATATTTTGTGTTGCTTTATTTTGATGCACATGCCTGATACATGTGGGTTATGTGATGCAATTAAGTGAAAGTATATGATTCCTGTTCCATGTATACTTCTTTCTGGTCTGCATAGCTGGTTCTCATTGATGAACACAGCAAGCAACAGTTATTTTGTGCAAAAATGTTTGAACAATTAATTGCATAGGCTCTTATATGGAATCAGGTTCCTTCTGTCTAGTCCATCAATCTCATAATCTTTTTTTGAAGCATCAACGATTAAATTTCATTACAACATGGAGTACAAAGAAGGATTTTAGTATAGGAGATATATACTCAGAGAGAAGAATAAGAACAAAATAAGAAAAAAACCATAAAAAATAAAAATAAAAATACAAATACAAAATAAAATCAAAGATACATCAAAGGTCCACCCCAAACTGAAATCTCCAAGGTCCGAAACCTCTAACTCCCAAGATTGGCCGGCGGGAAAAACACCAAGGCAGGTGTTTGGATTTGAACACCAACTTTTATCAAGAAGTCTGCAACACAGTTTGCTGAACGAGGCGAATGAATGAAAGTGATGTTACCCCTATTGCAGAAGCTCCAAATGTCCCTAACAATACCTACCAGCCTCCACGGGAGAATTTCCCATTACTAATCCAAGAGATGTCATTAGTTGAGTCACCTTCGATAATAAGAGTACCACCCCTAAATCCAAACCAAACCTGAAGTGCTCTCCTAAGTGCTCTCAGTTCAGCCTCATTTGATTCCATTGACCCTACTGATTCAAAAAAGGCTGCCAGCATTCTACCCCTATCATCATGAAGGACACCACCAATACTTGCCGGCCCTGGTTTTCCCTATCTGCTCCATCAACATTGAATTTGTATGAACCTAGGGGAGGTGCTACCCACTTAACCAAACACTTGCTAACTCTACCAGCCCCTAACATACAGCCTTCTCAAGACAGGTAAAAGTTCTCTGGATCTAAACCCTGAAATTCTTTACAAACAGACAACCAACCAATCAACTGCCATTTTGCCCTCTCAAAAACATCTCTAGGGTTTTTTTTCGTATCCTCAAAAATCCTCCCATTGCGCTCTTTCCAAATTGTCCAAAAGACGGCGAATGGAACCATCTTCCAAGCCACTCTACATTTACCTCTAAAGGGATTCCCCAACCAAGCCATCATTAGATCCTCCACATCACTACCAAAGACCCACGAGCATCCAAACGAGTCCAGGAATAAGTACCATACAACCCACGTGAAGTGACACCTACAAAACAAATGATCCACAGACTCATCTTCTATCTCGCACAATGTACAAACTGTCGAGGCTTCTTCTGGGAGAACATGTCTTCTCCGAAGATTATGCCTCACAAGGATCCTTTTTCTCAAAGCCGTCCACATGAAGAATTAGATTCTAGGGGGAATCTTGTTATTCCAAGCCAGATTGCACGTAGGAGGTGAGACCTAGTTAGTTACATAAGCAGATCGCAAGATTGATTTCACTGAAAAGGACCCAGATGGCTCCAAAGACCAAATCCACTTACCACCACAACCTATTATCACTAATGATTTCAATCAATGCTTGGTGGGAAGCAACCTCAAAATCCCGCAAGGTCCTTCTAAAGGAAATTAACCACTGTGGTGAACCATTGACCTCTCTATAATAATCACTTATCAGAGCTTCGCGATTTAGAGCCACCCTAAATAGTCTGGGAAAGATTACCATTAATGGACTCTCCCCCACCCAGATATCTTTCCAGAACATCACCCTTAATCCATTGCCGACCTGTAGTCTAATCCCCCTTAGAAACGTTTCTCCGATCTTTCCTTCTCCGTTTCCAATCCTCATTAGGGATTTCAGAACTGATGAACCATCCCTAGCAGCTCTACTACCTAACCTCCACTCCCCAGGGACGTCCACGCCATATCTTGTTTTTAAAAACTTTCTCCATAGGTCCTCTTTTGTCACGCCCCGCCTTCCAACGCCTAGACGTGCGTGATCTGACTGTACAAAATTAAATCACCTGCTGCCCTAAACGGGTCTTACTTTCAAAATCTGTGGCTAAATTCAAACAAACGTAATTACATTCACAAGCCACCAAAAAATTCCTCACGTCCACAACCTGCTTGAAGACATAACATCTCATTTGAGCTTCTAAAAACTTAAAGGGATAAATATCACTCACATAAAGATTTCTAAACTCACATTCCCATAACAATCAAATTAAAACGTTCTCAAAATTAATCCATACTTGAATTTATTATCCAAGTTTTCACAAATAAAAATAAAACAAATAAACAACTTTCTCAATGTCTCAAAATAAATAAACGACTCTCTTATAACCTAAATAATAAATTCTACACTAAGTGTTTTTACGAATTCTGCATCGACTCCTCGCCTTCTAAGTTCAATTGTGATTATCGTCCAGACCCAAGTCCAAGGGATTGCCTGCAATGTAAGGGATGAGCTCCATGCCCAGCGAAGAAAACAATAACACAAACATAGCATATGATATTCCTACTTCCTCACTGATATTTCAAATAAGCAAGCATAACAATTTATTACATGCTCATGCCTTTGCAATATGTAATGCTCAATGCCAAATGCCATATTCCAACCCATTATTCCATCTACTGATATTGGTGGTCTTCCCGACGAATCGAGGAACACATCGCCTTAATGGCCTTCCCACATAAAGTGAGGATAACACAACCTACCACCAAATAACAGCCCTCATGACTTGTCACGGATATCGCATCTCATCTAAATGGTCTTCCCACATAAAGTGAGGCTAACAACACTACCACCGTCGTGGTCTTCGTGACAATCATGGATTGCACCCTCATACCCAATGCTATGAATATGAGAATGCTATGCTCAATGCGACAAACATGCTTAAATATTCATAACATGCCTATGAAATCATAAATCTCAATCTAAGCAGATTATAACATCATACGAAATATCTCATTTGTCATAGCATGCATAAACCTTGAAATAAACATAACACTAGTCCATGCATCACAATATTTGAATTTATATATACCAACATTCAACCATGTCCAATCAAGGTTAATAATCAGACAATAACATACAAATAACCATCAATCTACGAATAAACTCATTGGATCTTTCAACAATATTAATGGTTAGACTCCACAATCCGGGCGGACTGAGTCTCCTCACGGCCAATAAAATGTTTAGCCAAATCTCCCTTACATTACTGTGAGTGAACACCGGATCTTAACCATTATTAACATACACCCAGTCTATTCTAGATCCAACAGTTATATTCTAGTCACACAACAAAATACAATATTCCATTGCCTAAACACATAAGAATATAAGGAATCATGTTTCAAAGTATGTAGTGAATTGTTTCCCTCACCTAGAAGTTTGTGAAGTACCAACAATGAATTCAAACGCTTTCCAAGAGATAACTAGCCTTGAGAACCCAAGTTTGCTGCGAATATGATTTAAAGATTTCACGTGTTATTAAAATGAGGATTATTTATTTTCTTCGGCAATTTACATTAAGGTGAAGTATGTTGCTGCCTCAACTTTAGTCCATGGGTTATCTAAAGGTCTATGGTTAAGGGTAAAGGTTGAGTCCATACACTGCATGGACTAGCCATGCTTAAGCCAACTTGGTACTAACAAGACAATGGAAACTTTCCCTAAACAATAAGTAACTGCCCTTTTTAGTTACTAAAATAATTACTTGAAATAGAATAAGTAAAAATAACAATAGTTACAATAAACTATTTAGTAGTTTGGCTTAATAGAATGACACATATGAAAAGGTTGGAGTTAGGGAATGCCTAACTGAAAACTTAAGGTCTAGTTATTGAATCATACCTTTAAACCTTGTAAAATAGAATCATACCTTTAAACCTTGTAAAATAGAATAATAACACTACTACCGTTAATGATAATAATAATAATTTTCCACATCATGGCTTGCTTTCTTTTCTCAAAACCAGTTTGAATAAAATCATAAACCAACGAATTTATATTTATCTTTATAATTTAAATAACCGTAACAAGATGCTACAGTATTGAGAAAAGAAAAGAAGTTTGTAAAACTGAATGAAGATGGGAAAAAGTTTGGACATCACATAAAACATTTACCTTTGGAATAAGTAAGGAAAACATGTAGTAGATCTGATTTTGGCTTGGTTTTAAAGCATAGAAATGTATTTAACAGATTTTGAAGTGCATGATTTTAACAAAAAAAAGGTTTCAAACCACAACTAATTCAAATAAACCAAACATGTGGCAGTTGTGAGGTAACCACTGCATCTCGAAACTTACAATTACAAATCAGTAAAACAATATACAAAAATGCTCTAGTTATCAAGAATCTATTTAAAATCTGTAAACCCAGTAGGGAGTAAAGAAAAAAATCTGGTAAAGCTGCTGGCAGCAGCTTTGTGAAATAAAGATTGGTTTGGTACTGTTCACGGATGAAGGATGGGGCAGATTCTGCAAACTCTGAAATCAGTTATTTTGGGAAAAAAACAACTGGGCAGCTACTGTTCACGGATGAAGGATGGGGCAGATTCTGCAACCTCTGAAATCAGTCCTATAAACGAGCATCAAATACTACCTAACTCGAACAAGGTGACTGGCTGGTTGGGCAAAAACCAGAGAGGGTAGGACAGAGGTTCCCATAGCAGCAGTAAAATTTGAGAAATAAAAGAGAACCTAAAGAATATATGGAAATCTTCGAAGAGAGAGGAACTTACCAAAAAGAAAGGGAAGAAATCAGAGACTCAACTGGCTGCTGTAGATACTCCTACAGGTGGCTCCTTCGTCGACTTTGAGAGGGGCGAAGAAGATGTCGATCGGAAGAGGAAGAGACACAAGGGTCCTGTGGTCGTCGTTTCGAAAGGGTAAAGGAAAAGAAGGCTTCGCACGGTCTTTTAAAGGGAGGAGAGTCCTATTGGTAAAGGAATCCCATCGGTGAAAGGATTTTGGACAGTTTCCATTTAGGTAGGGATTTGAGTCCCAAACGAATAAGAAGAAGAAGAGTCCAATCTGAACAAGGAATCCCATCGGTGAAAGGATTTTGGATAGTTTCCATTTAAGTGGGGATTTGAGTCCCAAACGAACAAGGAAGAAGAAGAGTCCAATCTGAATAAGGAATCCCATCGGTGAAAGGATTTTGAACAATTAAATTCGACCAGGGAAGGTGGGTCCCTTTAAATTATTGATTTTAATAAATTGTCCTTTATTTCTCTTTTATTAATTTTGTCAATCATCGATTAAATTCTGGACACTTAAAATTGGAACTTATTTATTGATTTCACATTCTTAATTGAATATTTCCAATTGAGATTCTAACTTAGGGGAATTAAAATCTAAGTTGATAATTTATTTCCCATTCCCTTAATTTAATTCAAAGGGGATAAATTTGTAAATTCTTATTGGGGAGAAAGTGTGAAATCAGGGTCTAATATTAAATCCCAAAATTCAATTGTGTTTTTCCCAAATAAAATTATCGAATTAAACTAAAAAATTAATTTAAACTACAATAATTTTCTAAATTAATTTTACCCGTCACAACTGACCCGTTACCGCGGGTCGGGTCATTACATCTTTCTCCAACGCGAATCTCCACAACCATTTACTCAGGAGGGCATGATTCCTATCCCTGATACTGTAAAGTCCTAATCCACCATTTTCCTTCATGTTATTAGCTTCTTCCCATTTTACCAGATGGATTTTTCTCGTGTTTTCAATTCCCTCCGATAGGAAATTTCTTTGAATTTTTTCTAGTCTTTTTGCCACCCCTTTAGGTATTTCGAACAAAGAGAGAGAGTAGGTGGGGAGGTTCACCAGGTATGATTTAATTAGAGTCAATCTACCCCCAGTTGAGAGATAAGATTTACTCCAAGCATTCAATTTTTTTGAAACCCTTTCTACAACAGGTTCCCAAAACACTTTTGACCTTGGGTTCCTGCTGACTGGTAAACCAAGGTACGTAAAAAGAATCTTGCCGACTCCACACCCTATCTCCCTTGCCAACCTTTCAAGTTCCTCCGCTTCAACCCCCAAGCCAATTATATTACTCTTCCCTAGATTAATTCTCAACCCCGATACAAGTTCAAAGCATCTTAGGACCGCGCTCACCCCAAATAACTCTACCCTAGACGCTTCACATAACAATAGTGTGTCATCTGCAAACTGTAGATGACTGATTGACCAACTGCCTGGGGAGATCTCCAACCCTTTAATGATATTAGATTGCTTGGCTCGATTCATGAGCCCATTAAGAGCTTCAGCTACCAATGTAAAAAGAAAAGGGGATAAAGGGTCCCCCTGGCATAGGCCCCTGGTGGCATTGATCGGTTCTGTAGGTGAGCCATTTACTAAAATTCGTATGAAGACTTTTGAACGCAAGCCCTCAGCCATGTCCTCCATCTGGATCCGAAACCCATTCTCCAAAAAAGATGGTCTACAAACTCCCATCTGACATGATCATAGGCCTTCTCCATATCGAGCTTTAAAAGCACATCCCTTAGGCCATCTTTGCATTTAGCGTGGATAAGTTCATTTGCTATCAATACCCCGTCCAAGATCTGTCTCCCCCCAATGAAAGCTCCATGCGATTCTCCAATTAATTCCCTTAGGACCGAACTAAGTCTCGCAGCTAACACCTTGGCTAACAACTTGTACATGCAACCTACTAGACTTATCGGTCTATAATGAGACAGTTCTGATGCTCCTTCCTTTTTGGGGATTAAGGCAACCAAGCAGTGTTTAAGGCTCTTGTTTAAAATCCCTCTCCTATGAAACTCTCTAAAGAATCTTAGGAAATCCTCCTTAATAATATCCCAGCAACTCCTAAGGAATTTGAAGTTGAATCCATCGGGACCCGGCGCCTTATCCCCATCAACACTCTGAAGCGCCTCCAGCACGTCTGACTCCTCAAATTCTCTTTCTAACCATGATACCTTTTTCGGTGCCAGAGAACCGAAAGTCACCCCCTCAAGTACCGGATGACTAGGCTCCTCCCAATCTCCCACTTTATCCCCCGGCATTACTGTTGAAGGAATGGAGAAGTCTAGGATTAGAAGCAATATTCCCCTCTCTAGATGACCTAACTACAGGTCTCCCACTAGATCCAGGCCATACCCCCTGGAGGCAAGGAAAGCATGAATAGGAACTGAAAGGAGAGGAGCAAAAGTTTGGGTAGCACCTGGATCCAGTGGACGCGTCTCCATGAGGTGATGCTGGATAAGGCTGCTCTCACTAAATGTTGGAAAACCTGATTGAGATGTCGAGGGTCCCTGTGGATGATCATAGAGTAGATGCTCTTCTCCCCCACCATGCACAGTTGTGGAGGACTACTCTAGGAAGGCATGCCGATGACTGAAGACCGTTCTTGCTCCTAGGGGACGATGATGAAGACGCCAAGTGTCTTGCTACTGGTCTGAAGGAGGATACGGGTGAACCTCGCCCCAGGTCGCCTTCGCCCAAAACCTAGACTGAAGAGGATAAAATACAGCCTCCAGCTCGGAGAAGCCAGGGAAAGGAAATGCATATCTGATAGAAGATAATAACAAATGAGATGGGGGTGGAAGGAGCACCTGCAGGAGGAGAGACCCTGGCAATCAGGTCCGAAGGATGAAGCATAGCATGGGGGTGCGAATCAGACTCAGTCAAAGGCACTGTAGCAGGATGGTCTGTGCTCCAACTGGACGGGCTACCTTCTCTGATTGGGGCAAATGTGGAAGCAAAGTGACTCCTAACTGCTGCTCTAATTTCATTCTTCCCATCCACTCTTCTCCCATTGACCATGACAGATTTCAAATATTTACCATAGCTCTTGCTTTAGCCATACGATGGAAAAACTTGGTGTTCCTGTCCCCTTCTTTCAACCATATGGCCTTGGATTTCTATCTCCATTCGACTTCCTCCCTTCTAAGTAAGCCCCAAAGTTTCGACATACATAACTGTTTCTCAAGGTATTCCTCCTCTCTCAAGTCTTTTTCTTCCTCTAAGCTTTCCCAACCCTCAATTAACTCCGAAGTATGGTCTCTCTCCTCAAGTAAGCTGCCCATCTCCTCCTTGCACCATTCTTTTATTTTGGGTTAACAGTTTCAGTTTCCTTTGAAGGCAAAAACCAGCCCACCCTTCAACTTCAAATGAGTTCCACCATTCCTTAATTTTTCGTAAGAATTCCTTATGACTCAGGCATGCATTATTGAATCGGAAGGTTCTGGGTCCCCAATCCTCCTCCTCCATATTGAGAAGAATCGCCAATGATCGGAAACAGGTCTTCTTAATTTAACTTGCATCCCACCTCTAAATAGTCTTCCCATTCAACCGAAACTAGGAATCTGAGATTATTATTAAAATGTTGGGTTCTGTTTTATGGATTCATAAATGTTTGGTTCAACCTATGGACTTCTATGGACTTTGTAATTGGTGTTTAAATTAAACTTGTGCAGGTCACCAGAATTTTCAAGGAGAAGGAGCACGCAGAAATAGAATTCACTGTGAGGATCCATTTTCCCATTAGTCTGTTGATAACAAATATTCTTCCTAGTGTGTGATTATGATATTTGCTTCATCTTGTTCCTGTAATTTATATATGTTGAAGGCCTATGTGTTAACCTGTCTTTATTACTGCAATGCATCATTAATAGGTGGGACCTATCCCTGTTGATGATGGAATTGGGAAAGAGATTGTAACTCAAATTTCAACTTCAATGAAGACCAATAAAACATTCTACACAGATTCTAATGGGCGTGACTTTATCAAAAGGGTATGTTTCAGATGTACCTTATATAATATGATACTGTTAGGACATTAGTTTTCTGCATGTTGTGTACACCCCAACTGGAATTTCAGATGTTTTTTTTTTCAGTACTCCCAAGCCTGGGTGCTGATTATATACTTCTTTCAGTGCATAGTGTTTTCATGTGGATTTGAATCAAAGGAAAAGACAATGCCCCTGATGTATATAGTACATACTTTTTTTGAATTAGGTATTGCAAAATTGAAAAGGTGAGGAAATATTAGGCTAAGTAATTGAATATGGTAATTGTTTATTTTATATGATAGAAAAAGTGATAGTAAAATGACTTGATCATTTTTGTTTCATGTCATGAAGTCCTTTGATTACTATGGAAGAAGTTATTAACTCTCTCTCTCTCTCTTACACACACACACACATAAGAGAGAACTAGCAGAAAATGTTTGATCACCATAATAGGAAACCTTTTGCATAAGCACGATCTCACCTTTATTTTAGAAACTGAAGATATTAAATATGGATAGTCTTCTCTTTAACATGGAAAATTGTCAATTGGGGCTTTCTATTCCTTTAATTGTATTATCATATGGAGCAAGTCTAGAATTTAGATAAATCCTATAACCCTTACCAGGCTTTTTATTTTTTTAAAGTTTATTATTTTATTAGGTGGAAAAGAGAACACAATGCAGGAGCAAAAACTGCAACAGCACCTCAGCTACCAAATACAGCAATACTCCTAGAGTTCAGTAAAGGCTCCAAGGCATGTTACACCTTCCCATATAGCCCCCTCAATGAAACACTCTCGAGCTCAAGGCCCTCCTTAGCCAGCAACACATCAGCTTTGTATTTGCCATTCTCAGAACATACTGAACAAAAAAGTTTCTCATATGGACCACCTCCCTAGCAACCACCACCTTATCTAGGCCGTACCAAGGGTAGCTTGTCCTACTGATCCCATTGAACCACCAAAAAGGAGTCCGCCACATTCCCTCTTGATCCCACTCTAGATGATTCTTTGATCCCAAACCACGCCACACGTAATTCAGCCTCATTGGCATGGCCTGTGAGCCCACACAAGAGAGAACTCCTATCAACGAGTTTAACATTTCTAAGTGAAAGAGGTTTAAGAGAAGAAAAAAAGATGAGAGTATGAGACATACCTGACATGTGATCTGTTGCTCTAGAAACAGTAATCCAGGGACTACCAGATGAGGTCTGGAAAGCAAGTGATATAGTACCTGATTGATCAACGGAAGTTTAGACAACCAAATGATTGAAGTTGCATCTTGTCGTGCTGCAAGGAATCAAATTCTTGCCGAGACAGTTGAATAACATCATTCCCAGGAGATATAGGGCTAGGGAATGCCATTAGGATTGATCACAATAATGTTATCGCAAAAAAAAAACACCCCCAACAATGCAGATTTACAACAGATCAGCCCATAAACACCAAAAATAAAGAGCCCAATGGCATTGTAGATGCAGGGAAAAATATCCTGCTATAGTAACTATGCTGAAAACAACAAAAAGTGGGCCCCACAAGCAGAGATATGCAATATTACTAACTAGTTGGATGAGGATGAAGGCCAATGGAGACTTTGTTTGATGTTAATTAGGTCCCAAAGGCTCCATATCTAGAGCCAAATTTGGAAAAAAATAGACCCAAGTAATTGCCGCAAGAGGATACCGTTAAGGCGTTAACATTGAGCCCCACAGATCACGAGAAGAAGAAAACACCAATGGGATATGTACTAGAGCCTTGGGCGACTGTAGCAATATGGTTTCTAATAGTATCCGTGTCTTATTGTGGCAGATCTAAGGGAAAAGCTCCGAAAAACACTATTCCTGAGTGTTACAGGTGTGATCATTGGAAGCCAGAAAACGGGCCCCACACGTCAGAAAACCCTAGGATCCACTGGATGGATGAAGGAGGATCCACCAACATTTAGGGCTGGGGTGGTTTCGAAGGCCAATGAACAATATCCACTCTCATTGAGAGGTGAACAATGAAACTGTCCGGAGACTGCCGTCAGGGCTTCTTGCAATCCTTTAAAAAAAATTGGTGAACCTGGGAAGAAGTTGATTCCACCACGAAGGAGAAGATCATAGGGAAAAGAGATACTTCAGAGGCTGTAAGAACGTGGTAAACACACACAAAAAAGCAACAACAATATAAGGTGGAAAGCTCACGAATCGAACTTGCCTGATACTATGTTAGAATGAAATAGGAAGAAAGTATTGGAGGAAAAGAGAAGAATTGAGAGAGATAATTCTCTTGAGTATTGTATTACTTGTCTTTCTAACAAAGGAGGATGCATGTATATTGTTGTGGGTGGCTCGAATTTAACTTTCATAGTTTTCGGATATCCTGTTAAACACGGAAAGCAATTGGCATGAGGGACTCCATAAAAATAGGGACCAAGATATTCTCTCGGTGAAATTAGGAGTTGCCCAATGAGAATTTAGTAGTTGCTTAATAATCAAGATTAGCAACTACTATACGGCAATTGCTTAATCTAATAGGACATGTCACCCACCCAAGAAAACTAGGTGGAGAAACTCTACAAAGACGGTGGGGCTGCATGTGTATATAAGTGATACACATGCAGCGTGGACAAAAGGGAAGAAAATACATCATGTAGAGGACACGGCAATAAGAGTATTTTGTCCCATGCCTTTGCATGGGTACGGCCGTGACAAGGTGTGTCGGCCGTGACAAGGTGTGTTAATTCTTCATGGTGCGTGATGACACACCATCATCGGAGACGCTCGCGTTTGAGAAGCATGTCGGGATGTGCTCGTAGGACGTAGGAAGCGTAGAGGGAGCAACACAGAAGTTGGGATCACTATTCTGGGTATGAGAGAGATTCACATCAACTGAGAGGTGACGTCGGTGTGTTGTATACATGGGTGTAAAAGGGGCTCGGGACTTCGGGTTTGGCTCATGACTCATGGGAGTCATTAATATTGTACATATATTCTTTCTTCTATAGTGAATATTCTGTCGTTCCGTGGACGTAGGCCAGGTGGGCCGAACCACGTTAAAATATTGTGTTGCTGTGTGTTTATTTCTGTTCGATTTTTCTTGTTTCCGCGCGTAACGCTAACATATATAAAGAGTACATGGAGCCAATCAAGGTGAGGAAAAATGAAAGAAAAATCAGTTAAAATCATTTATAATAAATGATATCTAACAATATCTAAAACTCAACCCACATGTGTAAAATGTGATACACCATATCCTACAACTACTTAATTTACAACTTCTTGTTTTTCTTTATTTTTTTCATCCTTTGGCATCATTTTTCACACTTGGGATGATAGTGGGTAAACTCCCGTGTTTGAAAGATTAGTCTTTGGATATTTCTATCCCCTTGCTTAATGTAATCGATATAAAATGTTATTTTTCATGCAGATTCGAGACTATAGAACAGACTGGGACCTACAAGTAAACCAACCTGTCGCTGGAAATTATTACCCAGTGAGTTTCATTTATGAAAAAATGAGTTCTAATGTGACATTAGAGTAGCTTCTTTGCAAAAATAATGTTTCTTGGAATGCCTACATCTGGATCCTAATGCTGCAAGTATCTGGACTGCATTTAATAATCAGTTCAACAATGAAGCATCTGAGAGCATTCAAATGCATGTTCTTCAGAAGTGGTTGATCCTGTTTTTTCCAAGACTAGTGATTTTTTCTCTGTATTACTACTGTAGCAAGAAAGATTTTTTTTTCTTTGTTCTTCAGTTTTGTGGATTTACCATTGCTCATGCCTATGTCACTCTTGACACATCCCAGCTTTATTTTCTTTTCCTCTAAATAGAATGTATATTTAGATATTCAAACTTCCAATTGAATTTATATTTTGAAACACAAACTTCCAAATTTAGAATAGTAAGATTTGAAAACCCCTTTCCTCCCACCTCCTTTGTAACTGGTGAGGGGGAGAGATTTATATTGGGGATCTTTTTTGTATTTGGATTATTGTGTAAGGGAGCTATGGTTCATTGTACTTGAGGATAGAGTATAAGTCTCTTATACTATGTACTTTGTATATCCTTTTCTTTAATATATTTCTTTCTTTGTGACAATTCAAAAAAATCCCTTTAGCTAGGTGCTCATGATATCAATTCAAAAACCCTAAATCTTGTGAAGAGGTGGGACACCATTATAGAAGCGGAGGAAGTTGGAGAAAACCAAAAGAAGTTGCAGAAATCATATTTCTCATTGTGAAAAATTTAATCTTAAATTAAGATCTTGATGTGTCAAAAGGGGAAAAAACCACATGTTGTAGGTGACTAATATATTTGAATAAAGAGATGAATATTTAAGATCATTGGTATGTACAAAAGATACAATCATTATGACGATCTGCAAAAAGTTATGGCTTTTCTCATTTTATCTGCTTGCTTAATAAAATTAATATCATCCAAAAGTAAATAAATTTACCAAATCTGGATAGAAGCCTCAAGAAAATCGTTGTAGAGAACTCTCCTGATATGTTCAATTTCCCTTTTTTCTACCATCCTCATCCGTGAATATAAATATCTTTCAACACACTATAGGTTCACACACTATTAAGCACTCCAACTCAGATAAATATTTGTGATAGGGGAAAATAAACATTATATAGCCCAGGATTGACTTTAAAGGTTATTCTTTCACTCAAACATCATTTCGAAACGATACATGCAAACATGGCTCGCCATGAACCTGGCTCCATTGTGAAAGACAAACCCACTTTATTAGACTTCTTTCCAACTTCTGAAACTTTCCACCACATTTTTTTGTGTGCAATGGCCTATCATCAGACAGCTCTTCCTTCTCCAAACCTCAATCATCATTTAAGGGACTTTGCTTTCTATCTGTTATTCTTCCCCGACCTATTCTCCTATCTCATTTGGGTTTTGTCACATTCTCCCATTTGATAAGGGGGCACAAGAAACTCAACTGTTAACTCTCAACCAATTCTTAAGTCTCCAAGTGTGGATTGTGAAAGTTGCTCCACCTCAAGTTAAAACAGCTTTATAATCTCTTTCAAAGGAAAATAATTGTTTTAACACCAATTCTTAGATCTGTCTTTCTTATGGGCTTGTAAGCCTGTTTGTTAAATATCTTCATTGTGGAAGGGTTTAAACCAACATGTGATTTATAAAGTCACTTTTTTGCATGTGGTTCTTTCTACCACAAGAAATACGTGTTTTATAACATAGTTCTATTTTTTTTTTTGAAATGCCAGATCAATCTTGGAATTTACATGGAAGATGACAGTACAGAGCTCTCAGTATTGGTAGACCGGTCTGTTGGTGGATCAAGCATATCGGATGGTCAAATAGAGCTGATGCTCCATCGGTTAGCTCCTTTTTTGTGTGGATTTACCTTTTAAAGTGCAGTAGTGTACTTCTACATGGAAAATTACACAAGCATGTTCTTGCATGGCATATTCATTATGGTCTTTTGTTTTCCCTGCTATGTAGGAGATTGCTTCATGATGATTCCAGAGGTGTTGGAGAGGTACTAAATGAAACAGTTTGTGTTGCTGATGATTGCAGAGGATTAACAGTAAGTACATTTTAGTATCTTTACATAATTCTCAAACTTTAAAAGTGCATCTTGTCCTGATATTTATATGAACTGCAAATGTGGAAGTATTGCATGAATTTAAGGATGATTTAGTATGATTCTTAAGATCATCTTCTACATAAATAGTCTTTATGGCTCATGCACTCTCTATATGTAGATTTGGTACCATGCATTTGCTATTTAAGCATCTTTATGGTTCATCAATTATTTCATCCCATGTAAATGTAGGCCTGTCTGTTCACATAAACATGCATCATGTGGTTTGACTTTCAAATTGCTGCAATCGTAGTTATTTTATCAATTACAAACTCTTTTCTTATTCCCTTAAAAATTAGTAATGGCTTCAACAATTGTGATAGGTTCAAGGAAAACTCTATGTAAGAATTGATCCTTCGGGAGACGGTGCTAAATGGCGTCGATCATTTGGCCAGGAGATTTATTCTCCACTTCTTCTAGCATTCACACATCAGGTGAACCTTGCTTCTGGTGTTGTAACATTTTGTGTTGTGGTCATTGAACTTGGTCATTGGTCCCATTTTGCAGGATGGAGATGAGTGGAGAAATTCTCATAAGCTAACTTTCTCAGCAATGGATCCCTCCTATAGCTTACCTGATAATGTTGCAATGATCACCCTCCAGGTACCTTACTTCATTGATTGTGTGAAGGTCATTTAGTTTGTATTACTGAGTGAGTGAGAGAGAGAGATTTGCTTGAAATAGAATCAACGATACAATCAGAGAGATTTAGGCTAATCATAATTAAGAATATCTATCTCACAGAAATAGAATCAACTATACAATCACGTGTGGGAAACCGTGGGATACCCAGCGTAAAACCCTCACGGGTGAGCCCACTACCCCTAGGGCACACCAAAATTAGGCCATGGGAATTCGAACTCGCAACGTCCCGCTTCTTGAGGCGGGGGCAACCAGTTGAACTACACCCATGTGGGTTATCTCACAACTTTACAACAATAAAATCTATGGAAAGGACTTCATTTATTACCATAGAACTCAACTATACTCGAGTTGTATGCCACTAGGCTCCCATTTTGTTATGTTTCATGAGAGGATGAAAGCTTCTCTTCTTATGCTCATTGTGAAGTTCTGACAATGTTCTATCATCTCATAACATAGGGTACATAGAGAGAAAGAGAGATTCACATGTCATCTATAAAATTGTATATTATTTGGAGAATATAATACTGATTATCCCTATGAAGATGGACAAACCAATCCTTTCCCAACACCCTTTCAGGTGGCCAAACAATATCACAAGCCAAATGGAAATCTAAGAATATGCAAGATAGAGGATTCAATCTGTATATGAATAAGTGGAGCTTAAGTTAATACTATGAGATTTGATCAATACACAAATGATCAAGTCCAAATTGTCCAACACAGGTAATCTGATCTAGGAAGTACAAAAAAGTCCACAAAAGTGGTATCAATGTTCAAGAACACAGTCAGATAAAGTAGGCAGCAATCAGTTAACTGGCGTTGGTGTAGGCTTGCATTGTGTTTGACAAGGTTGCAGCAAAAAGATATTTGATGTAATGATAAACGCTTTTCCTTTAATATAATCACCATTCAAAAATATTTAATGATAAAAGCTGGCCCTAGGCAGCAATTCGACATCAATTTTCAAAGGAAGCAAGGATCAGCAACCGCAAACAGAAAGAATCCCAGCTCCAGATAAGTGGAGTGTAGCAGCAGTAAATGGTTGCTGAAGGAGCAGATGGGTTCAGGTAGGCAAGCACTAAGAAGGGTTCATGGAGGTGAGAACAGAAAAAAGGCTATGGGTAGAAGAACATGACAGCTAATGACTTGAACAGAAGAGGGGTTGTAGAGGGTTTTTTTCTTTCTTTTGATTGACAAGTCATTTTATTAAAGAAATAGGAAACTAAAGTACAATGAAATAGCCCACCCTGGGCCAAAATTGAAATAGAATACATTCGATCCATAAATAAGCTAATGGCCAAAGCTGGGTTATAGAGGTTGATTTTGGGAATGTACATGGGAGAAACAACTTGAGCAGATAAAAGGTTCAAAGTGGCCTGGATGGGCCTCAATCAATAGTTCAAGGGGTTGGATCAACTGATTCAACTCTCAATTCTATAAACAGGTGAGATGAGGATGGTAACCTGCTATATTACGACAGGATTTTTTTCATAATTACTTACTTTCTGTGGAAAGATTTTGCCAGGCTGTCTACAGCTGATTTTTTAAGGTCTTGGGAAGGATGCATGAGGGATGGTATAAAGGGCTTGACAAGGGTAATTAAGGATGTATGGGAGCGTCTGCAAGTTGGTTTTTCAAAGTTCAATGTAGCTCAGCTAGTGGTAAACTGGGGCCAGCGAGTATTGGTGGAGTTGTGCAAATGCTAGAGGAGAAATCATATTTATATTCTCAGAATTGGTTGGGCTCAAGGAGTCTAATGAGGCGGAACTTTTGGGAATCGGAAGGGCTCTTCAGTTATGGAATGAGATGGACAATTTGGTTATTGAAACGCCATTGGAGGCAGGTTCGTTTAGCAAGGGGCATTAGGAAGCTTTGTAGGGAAAGGTCAATGAACAAGGTTGCTGATTTTTTGTTTCGAAAGTTGTTGTGGAGAGGAGAGAGGCGTTTTTGGATATCTTGTAATTTGGGTGTATGGGGGTTTGATTTTATTTTTCTTTTTCCGTTGTTGCTCTCGTATATCTCTCTTATACAGAGCCTTGCTTGTACCTTTTCTTTTTAGTTATATATTTATTTTTCTTGTTTCCTTTTCAAAAAATATTAAATAATAATAACTGCATACTTTCTCATGTGAAATATATGGTATACATGGTGACAGGTCCACACAATATCTATAATATGATTAATGTCTCATCTTGTGTAGAGGATAATTTATTACCCTTTCAAAATAGATAATCCTAATCCTACTAACATTCACGATGTGTATCTATATTCTCTGAGATGATAGATTGTGCACTTCTGACACAACCTGTACGATTAGATGATGATGAGAGGCAATGATTTAGTTATAGGTGGCTCCCTAAACCACAATGAAGGACAAGAGATCCCATGGAAAATCCCTCTCTAATATTGAAGAAAAACTAACATAACTTGGAAACTATTTCTGAAACAACGGAGGTCACTTGCATCTGGTGTTCCACGTCCTTTCGGAACCTGCCTGATCTAATCTCTCAAGAAAAAAGAAACCCAAGGTCGGCATTTGACTGTATAGGTTCACTTTCCCTTTCTCTCTCTCTCAAGTTCTGCTTTTCTGTTCTATTCCCTAGTTTGTTTGAGATTCCAACTGCAAAAATAAAGACATGAATTGGTGTATGGCCTTTGGGTTTTACCCTTTCTACAAAATTGGACTTGTGATGCGGCGCATCCTCCATGCACAAGCTTCTACAAGTTGCTATTCCCGTTATTTACTACTTTCGTTCTGTATTTCTTTTTTAGTAAGGGTTAGTCTAGGTATTTGTGGTTTATTTGTTTTAGTAAGTGGAAGGTTTATATAAGCTGTAGCCCTATGAGGCAAAAGACGATTGATGAATAATATTGAGATTTTTCGAGCAAACCTTACTTGTGCCGTACATTGGGGTGAGGAGTGATTCCTTTTGGCGTGAAGCTTGCCGTGAGGCTATCCTTTCTTCTTCCAGGTATTCTTCTTCTATCCCTCTTCCTCTTCTCTTCTTCTCTCTCTTCTTCTTCCTTCTTTGTCCTTTTCCTTTCTTCTCCAAAAGCCACCCCGGTGCCGTCCTTTGCTACCAAGAACCCCCAAAAGTCCCTCAACTGCTGCTGTGATCTTCCCTAACCCATCTGTTTGTTGTCGCCCCAACCTGTAGGTCCTTCTATCCCTGTCGCCACCTTCCAAATCCCTTCCCAGTGGTGTCATCCAACCCCAACACCCCTCCTCCTGCTTTCGCCCCTCCCTAATCAGCCCTATATTGTTGTTCCAAGACCCTCTTTGGCTTTCCCCTTTCTATCGTCAACCCTTGAAACCTTCCTATTGCTTCTGTGTCCCCTTCCCAAGCCTTCCCTTTGCTGCCGTAACACTACAAGCCCTCCTATTGCCAACCGTAACCCATGTAACCCCTTTAATTCTCCCACATGTGTCGCCCTTTGCCCTAAGCCTTCCATTCTTTTTTATTTCCTTCCGTATCCTCTCTCTTCATTCCAGTGAAATCCAATTCTTATCGCAAGTGCCTAAGTTTTAACTTATTAACCCATGTGGCGATTTGATTCATTTAATACATTTTGTTTTGAACCCTATTCTTTTCATTCACATTCGATTTTAGTATCTTGCATGATTATTTGTGACAAGTTTATATTAATTAATTGCTTGTATTAATTAGATTTTAATTTCAGCCCATATTAGTCTTAGGGTTCACTATTTTCATCCCTTTTAATTTTTTTAGGAAACTAAATTAGGCATTTAGGGTTACCCTATTAGTTGTCCTCCATCAACTTGGTCCTAAGCATCCTAATCCCAACGTTAGCATATCATGGAGTCTTTTAATTCTACTAATCCAGTTCAACTATTAGATGGGCTAGTGGGACGGAGAAGCCAATGGAGGTTGATATCTGTGGTCAGGGAGATAAGAAGATAATGCTCTGAATGGGAGATTTTCTTGATACATGTCAGATATATATGGCAAATGGAGTTGGCGGACTTTTTGGCTGAAGTGGGAGTTGAGAGATCAGAGCTTTATGGGGTTCCTATAATCATGCTTCTGTGTACTGAGAGGTTTTTAGTATTTGGGACGCTTTTGTATTCATCTGTTATTTGTGATTGCTTTTGTTAGTTTTTCATTCTATTAACATTAACCTATTCCCTATTTCTGTTTCAAAAAATAAATAAATAAGTAAAATCAACTAATAAAAATACTATTAAACCAGCTGCAAATTTGAGTGAAAAAATCCAACACGATAGGAACTTCTAATTTTAACATTGTGGGAATCTTGCCTAATCCAATCTTGGAATGAACGTGTATGTTTATTGGCATTTCAAACTAATGAGAAATGCTTCTATTCCAAGTCAGGTGCCTCCGGAAATTGGATAAATGGAGGTTCATTGGCATCAATAGGCAAGATGTTTCTTAGTTCTTTGAAAATTGGCTCTAGACCTGAAACATTGCTAATATTGATTTGGGTTCAAAACAAGGAAAGGTAGTGCTGTACTTTGATCTCCATGATATCTCAAGTGAATAAAGTGTGTTTTACTTGCTATTAGGTTGCTGTCTCTAATGAAACATTTTTTCCCTTACAAGTCGTTACCATCTTATTTTGCAGGAGCTTGAAGATGGAAGTGTTCTCCTTCGGTTAGCCCACCTATATGAGGTCTCAAAAAAACAAATTATTCAACCGATCATCCCTTAATAATTAAGTGTAGTACTATCATCATGTCAGAAGTAAATGTTTTGTCAGATAGCAGATCCACTATGCTGTTCAAGTCATCCATGTCTTATTGTCTTGATTTTCCTAAAAACTTTACCCCCTTTCATATCTTAAATCTAAATCTTCTATTGCTTCTGTTGGAATTTGCAAGATTGGAGAGGATAAGAATCTTTCAGTTATGGCGAGCGTGGATCTTAGGAAGCTCTTTCCGAACAGAAAGGTAATAATGATGCAACATGTGCCAAAACTGATGTGGACCTTCATAGTTGCATTGTCAGCTGAAACATGCTTATGTGCCTCTAAAAATCTACATGATATTGAAATGATCTATTATCTTAAAAATTACCATGAATTTACTCAAACGTGGAGCAGTGTAAAATCTGATGCAGTAATATACTGCTCATTTACCAATTAAAGAGACTGGATTCATGCCATTTGTAAATTTGTGGATTATCGGAGTCCACCCTGAAAAGAGGTTCACATACTACAGCATAGCACATAAGAAGTTCACCAACTGTAAGAAGCAGGTTTTCCAGTTTGCCTCATGGAACTGATTACCAACATGCTGAACAATGTATGCATTTGGTTAACCCAAATGATTCTGTACTGAGGAATGATCTTATTCAGTCATCCTAATGGTAAGGATGACTTCCAATGATATTATTTGGAGCATGTGGATTCATTTCTTAAAGAACGAATCCGTTCATTAATTTCTAAATGCAAGGATGCATATGTGTATTTTTTAGATTTTGTAGGACTGTTCGGCCCATTGTTGGATGGATCAAATGAAAGGAGTGTGATTAACTTTATAGATTTTTTAATCAATTATTTTTTATTTGATCCATCTAACGGTTGGTCCGATGGCTTCACAAAATCTAGAAAGATATATGTATGCATCCTTGCATTTAGAAATTAATGAATGGTTTAGATTTTTAAGAGGTGGACCCTACATGTCCCAAATAATGTCCTTCGAAGACATCCTTGCCATTAGGATGGTGCAAAACAAAATGTGGAAATGAGTGCTTCATTGATAAGGACCATATGGAGGAATCTCTTCATGTGTATTAAAATAGAAAAATATTTCAGGTTTTCATCCTGTCCCACAGATGGTGATTCATATGAGTCATTCCCATTTCATAGGAATGCATTTCCACTGAAACATGTATCTGATTCGAGATCCAAAATCTAATAGCCATCCATTTGGAATCTGTGTACATTTACCAAATTTTAAGTCAGAGTTTTTTTTTTTTTTTTTTTTGAATTTACGCGTGGGAAACCTGGGATATCCAGCGTAAAACCCCCATGGTGAGCCCACTACCCCTAGGGTACACCAAGGTTAGAGAGAGAGAGAGATTTTAGCGGAACAAAACATCGAACACTTTGATTTAAATTTCTAACTGATTATCGAAGTGAGAGAAATGAACTTGTGTAGAACAAAACATTTAACATTTTGATTTAATTTTCTACCAGATTAGCAAAGTGAAAGAAATGAACTTGTCTGCTAATCAAGAAAGGGAAGAAATGGAAAAGAAAAGACTGGTATGGCAAGTAGAAGGTTCTCCAGATGGAAGCACTGCAATAAGAGGTGGCCTCTTGATACATCTAAGTTGGTTGTGGAGCTCGGTCCCATGGAGATCCGTACTTTCATGATCATGTTCGACTATATCCTTTTCCAGATGGCTGATCCTTGAAAGGTAATGCTCCTCATCCTACATGTAAAATTGCAATCAGGGAGACCTTTGTATTTCTAAAATATCCTTAGACATTGCCAGTAATTGTGTTGTTCAACTCTGTCTTAAACACTTTAGCTCGCATGTCACCTTCCAAGAAGCACTGTTTAGGGCTCTATTTGTGTGTATCTGTGTGTGCCATTCAAGCCAGTAACCACAACCTGAAATGTAATATTTTGTTTTATTTTCATCATCTGAGTTAAATTTTGTCCAATATAATTTTTTTAATGAATTTAGGTTAAACATTTTATCAATTAATTTGTCGATGGATTAAGTCAGGTCAAGTGAAACATTGAATATGATAAAAAAAATGATTGATTTGAGAGAGATCGATTACCAAAGATATAGAGAAAAATAATAAAGAAGACAATAATTTGTGGAGCAAATGATAATGTAGTTGTAATAAAATTAACCAGTAAAGCCGATTTAGATAAATAGAATTATGATTCGCTAGAAACAACCTAGTTCATCCATGTGAGTCACACCAAGGTTAAAATTTTAATATTAAAAAGGCACCTTCTATTTTGTGCCATCTAAAATAAAAGGTAAACCGTACATTTGATTATGTAAAGATAAAATTGTTTTGTTCATATTATTTAAATGAAAATAATAAAGAAAGATACGAAAGATCATGGGATTTGAATGGTATATTTTTTTATAAGATAGAATAGTGGAGAAGAATTGAAAAAAAACTTACTCTAGTGGGAAATAAATATCTTTTAATTGCTTTAGTTAAATAGTTTGTGACTTCCCTCGTCATATACTTTGGAGATTCGTGCATTCTCTGATGATGGTGGGCATGTGATCTTTTTGATCGCAAATCGACTACTGGTTTTTGTATGAGAAGCAAAAAACAGGATATGTGGTTGCTCGTTCTTCTGTCGAGGCTAAGTATCGAGTTATGGCTTCTACAACTGTTGAGATTGTTTGGCTTTGATGGTTATTTGCAGACATGGGAGTTTCTCTTGCTGCTCTTACTCCATGTATTGTGATAATAAGAGTGCTATTCAAATTGCACATAATTCAGTTTTTTATGACCGTAAAAAATAAAGTGAGTTGGACTTCCACTTTATACACATCATCTCCATATTGGCACACTTTCTCTTCTAATTGTTACTTCTGCCTTTCAGCTGGCCGACTTTTTCACGAAGTTCACACACTGTCACACGCTTTCAGTTTCTTCTAAACAAACTCTCGATACTTAACACTGTAACATCGCGAGTTTGAGGGAGGGTGTTAAAGTTGTATTTTCCTTTTGTTATTAAGGGTAGTTTTGTCCTTTCTTACTTAGAGCTAATTAGGGTTTGTGCATTGTTTAGTATATATGTACATTGTATTGTGGTTTATTATAATGAGATTATCAGATTCTAATAGATATTTGATGGTATTAAGGATATATTTAGATGTTAAATATTTTTAGGATATATCCTTAATAGATGGGTTCTAGAGGGATTTAAGGAAATTAGAAAATTGGGGTCTTGAGTCAAATCGGGTCAACATGAAAAAGGTGGGTGAAGAATTGAGATAGAAAGTGTTCAAGGAAACAGAGATGGGGATGATTATAAGGATGGTTGATGGGTGAACAGACCTAGGACGTTGGCTGGACCAGGGGTTCAAAAATATATCGGCCGATATGTAAATATCGGCCGATATACGATACGGACGATATTTCGGCCGATAATTTTATTCTCATACCGATATCGGTATGATCTCTCTCCTCGATATCGGAACTGTGAAAAAACCGCAAAAAATCTTGATGAACAGTGATGAAACCACAAAAAACTGTAAAAAACCGTGAACATCCCTGAGAACCGTAAACCCTGAATCTCGGAAAACCGTGGAAAACCGCGAAAAATCGTGTAAAAACCACGAAAAATCGTATCGGTATTTAAAAAAAAATTAAATACCAATATTAAAATACCGATATTGTGACCGATATTTCGACCGAATATCGGCCGATATTTCGGACCGAATATATTCGGTATGTACGGCCGATACTTATCGTATCGGCCGATATTACTCGGTTTAAAAAAACCAGTATATATCGGCCGATACGATATGTATCGGCTGATATTTGGACCTTTGGGCTGGACTGCAGGACGACGAACGGATGGAGCAGGGGCTCGTTTGGATGGCCGACTCAAGCCTGGCAGCAAACGCTGCGGGGAAGTTGCAGAGAACTCGCCTGGGCAGCAGAGTAGACGGTGCTTGATGCTGTCCTTGGCTGCAGAAGGAGGAAAGGCCTGGCTGGATTTGCAGGCGTCAATCTGACCGCAACAGTTGAGGTGGGAAGGAGATCAGGCTGTGTGTTGGAGTCCCATCGGAAAACTGCCGTAAGCCCCTATCTTCAACGAGAGTCCCGCTTGGAATCATGCTATTTTGAGTATTTGTACTCTTCTGGAAACGAAGTGCTAATCGGGTCTTGGATTTGAGTTGCTGAGAACTCGGGTTATGTCCTGCATCAGGTTCAGTTTGAGTAATCGTGCCTAGTCAAACTTTGCCAAGTCTAGTTCAAGATAAATATGTCACTCAGGTTATGTCGGGTCTACCCATTACTTGTTTACTAAATGATTAGTGGGTTCTAGTCTTTTTTAGATTTGAATCACAAAACTTTAAACCTTTACCCCATTTAAAATGCTTCAATTCAATTTGGATAATCAAGAATTTATCAGTAAAAAGATCCACAATATGTTATAAGCGGAAAATTTTCTTTATCAAACAAAGAATAAAAAATATATTCTTACTATTTTCCAGTTGGAACGTCTAAATAATATTTTAAGTTCTCTTGGAAAAGTCAAATTCTCTACTCTAAGTTTCCCAAACAGTGTCTTGAATTCTAGAGAAAGTGACGATAAGAAATTCTCCACCTACTCAGAAAGCCTCCTATTTTTCAATTTCCTTAGGGAATTCCCTACTTCAACTCAGCTAATCAAAACATAATCATTGAAGGCCCAGAAATGACTTGATCGTGATAAACTAAAGCACTCGAAATTCAGAGTTCACTTGAGATGGATTGAATCATGGAATCAAAGTTCTTATTTACCCCATTTTAACTGAATCTCTGGATTTTAGTCTTCTCTTTCGAGTTGAGTTGAGTTTGACATAATCCATCTAAAATGCAATGGCCCGCCTACCCAAAACCATCCAATGGGCCAAAATAGACCAATAAGTTTTGAGTTGGGTTTTGTTGGAAAAATCCAGAAAATGATAGGGCCAATATTTTGATTTTCTTTCTTTCTTTTTAAAATAATATTTTAACAATATGGGCCAAAATAGACCGATAAGTGGGATACCCCTATGACATAAGGGGAGGGCATTGATGGGAGAGAAAATCGCCAATCTGAGACTAAACCAAAAAATGTAATTGATATTTTAGATTTCAACCAAAATTTATAAGTGAGCCTCACCCTCCAAAGTATATTATGGAATTTGTGGATAAAATATCCTTGGCGAGCAGGGTTGTAGAATTTGGTATCGGCCGATATTATTCTCTCCCCTCTTTTTTTTTTTTTAAAAAAAAAGGCTTATATCGGCATATCGGCCTATATGATGCGTTTCAAAACTATAACATATCGGCCGATACGATACATATCGGCGGATATTTGCACCCCTGTTGACGAGGAGTTTGTTCAATGTATAACATATCGGTTGATTTATAATTTTATATGTCAATATGTGATCCTACAATAAAAATAAGTTGAAAGGGTAGTAGTTTATGTTGGATACGTGGATCTACATTCGGGTTTGGATTGATTCATTTATGGCTAAATTCTCACTAAATTTTTCCAATAATAATAAAATATACATATTATTTCATATGGTATATAATACTAATCATGCTAAATGCCTAAGTAAATGAAAAACATAGATTTTATCATCCCACCTAGCATATATAATACTGTTTTTCAAAATGTAAGTGAAAAAACTAATAGATTATTTTTCCACTTAAATTATAAATATCAAGAGAAATTGGTCATTTGATGCATTGAGGTATATGTGGAAGTGAATTGTGGATCCTTAGTGTGCTCTAGGGGCAGTAGGCTCAAAAATTCAAAAAAATCATGGATCTTGATTAACAATAAAATCAAATAATCAAAGCAAAATCATCAAAGAACGAGTGTAAGCATGTGGGACTATAGACTTTGCCTTTATTGGCCGGCTTGAGCATCAACATTAGAAATATAGATCTCATCGAATGGATTTGACATTTGCTTGTAAAATGGTTCTGGATCTAACCCGTTGGATGATCCGGCCTGGCTTGTTTAATAAGAAAACGGGCTGGAACCTTAGACTTAGAGTCTGTAACATACTGGATCGGGACCTGGAGAGTCCGATTATTTTCTTCAACACCCATTCATCCAGAATTCCAGACCATATTTTCTTTTAAAAATCTCTCTCTCTTTCTCTGATACTCAATTCCGTATTTATTTCTCTAATATATGCTAACAAAGATATATATTGGTTTGAGAAGATGTGAAAAATGGGTTTACACCATATTATGATTTGTTCATATATATTCTATCTATCAGAATCACTTATGTGTTGGTTTGAGAAGAAGTGCATACCATTTTTCACTTCTTCTGATTTGTTCCTAAAATTGGGTTTGGTACATTGGTAAAGGGAAGCACTCAATGCTGTTTTTGGTGCACTAAATAATCTAGATCATAGACGTTTCTATTTCGGTTGTATTTGGATGGAGATAAATTTTGGAGAGGTTAATTGAGGTAACTCTTAATAGAAAAACCTCTCTCTTAATTACCAAACAGGCGTAATGGAGATAACCTCATTATCCCCTTTTACCTCTATCGAAACGCAGCCTTCGTGTCTCTCGAGGATTTACTTGGGTTTCAAATTTGTCTTATTATCTTGATTTTCCTAAAAAAAATGCCCCCTTTCATATCTTAAATCTAAATCTTCTATTGCTTCTGTTGGAATTTGCAAGATTGGAGAGGATAAGAATCTTTCAGTCTAACTTTTCAAATATGGTATTTAACTTGTTCTTATCATAATGCAATTTGTTAGAGACATTCAAGTCTAAAAGCATGAGTCCTCTTACAATAGATGTCATATGATAGGACCCAGTATATAATGGTTTCATAGATTATTATGAATTATATCTAATTGTCACTATTAAATTATTCTATTTATTACTTCTTCTTTTTTAATTAAAATAAGGTAGATGGTTTTTTTTATGAAATAGATTTATAAAAAAACTTAAATCTAAGTTGAAAAGATAAAATAATAATTAAAACGATATATAATGTAACGACCCGTCCCGCTAGCACAATATTGTCCGCTTTTGGCCTACACACGGACCCGCACCGCTTTGCTTTGGCGAGTCAACCCACTGTTGCTCCCAAAAGGCCTTATGCTAGAAGGAGGAAGGCCACTACTTATATACTAGGGAACTTCCAATGCCACTAGCAATGTGGGACTTTTTTGGGGCAGGGTATTACAATCTACCCCCTTAAAGCCAGAGCCGTCCCCGACTCTACACACACAACAACCAAACCCATACCCTTAGGCAGAGAGTTGAACCATCTCTGATACCATTTGTAATGACCCGTCCCGCTAACACAATATTGTCCGCTTTGGGCCTATACACGGACTCGCACGACTTTGCTTTGGCGAGCCAACCCACTGCTGCTCCCAAAAGGCCTTGTCCGGGTATCATAGTACACAGTGACACAATATTGTCCTCTTTGGGCCCTCGGGTAGAACTTCGCTCCATACCCAGCACCCTCAAGGTTTTGTTCCTAGCACAAGGCCTCCTAGGCTAGAATGGGCGTGTATGGGCCATGTGCTAGGAACAAAACCTTGAGGGTACTGGGTATGGAGCGAGGCTCTACCCGAGGGCCCAAAGAGGACAATATTGTGTCACTGTGTACTATGATACCCGGACAAGGCCTTTTGGGAGCAACAGTGGGTTGGCTCACCAAAGCAAAGCCGTGCGGGTCCATGTATAAGCCCAAAGCGGACAATATTATGCTAGCGGGACGGGTCATTACATATAATTAGTACAAATGAGAGCTACAAAGAACCTTTGCGGCCGAACATACAAAATGCTTAGGTATTTTATAGTTTTCCCTTATACATAAAATATACTTAGTAGATATACAAAATATTATCTATTTATACAAATACATATAATTTCTAGTCAAATGCAACATTAGTGTATGATATCATTGGACAATGATCCTTCTGTGAAAATTTTGTGTAATTCGACATGGATTTTACTATATTGCCCATTTTGCCTTTGAATCGGTTCGCCGAATTCTTTATTTTAAGTGATTCAAAGTGTAAAATAGACAATATAATAAAATCCATATCAAATTTCACTAAATATCCATAGGTGTATTACAGTCCTACATCATTGTGTTTATTACTGTCCTACATCATTGTGTTTACAATTATACCATTGGGTTTTGGATCCATGCCCAATTGTCTTGGTAAGGTGCTTTGGGTTTCGTGGGCAAAAAGATTCTTGTTGCCCCGGAAGGCCCAAAGACAATGAACAAGCATTTATGAAGAATTAATATCTGCTAGCGAGTAGGCCCAAGTACTTCCTATGATTCTTGTCGGCCCGGAAGGCCCAACGACAATAAACAAGCATTTATGAAGAATTAATATCTGCACGCGAGTAGGCCCAAGTACTTCCTATGTAATGTCCTCTCTCTCTCTCTCTCTCACAATGAACATTTTCTCCTCCAGGGTTACAATTTGCAAACTCATAGACCAGGGCCCTTGCCCAGAAGCCCAGTAAACTGAATTATGCTTGATCTGCTTCAAACATGTAAAAACTCAGTTATTCGGGTGAAGTTGTAGATTTTTTTTTTCCCGATTACATGGATATTCCAATCCCATATTAGAAGTGAGATTAATCCCCCGTAAGTCTTGTGTATCAAGTAAACCTAGAGAAATATCTTTTAATATCTTTTAACTATTTTTTGGATGAATTTTATCTTTTTGTTGTGAATATGAAAGTAAATCATAATGGAATAAAGAGTGAACCGTTAAAATTCATTTAAAGAAGAATGATTACTTATATGATATTACGTTGAATATTTTAGACATACAACACTAATGACATAGAAAACAGATCTATATAAAAATTAGGGTTTTAGATTTATAACACAAATTTTAGTATCCTAGAGGACACAAATCTCTATCACCTGTCAAGGGATTCAACTCCACAGTTGAAAACTTAGATAGATGTTTAATTATTAAACCCAATTGAGAAGAATACAAGCTCCATTTGGACTTGGACTACAACCTTGTCTTCATAGTTCATACCAACTAGTGGATCAACCACTTTCCATTATTGGTTTGGTGGGTAGAGCTACAGCTGAACCAGTGATGTTGACATTGTGGACCTTGGGTGAGGATCTCAACCACCTTCACAAGACCTGGTCAACCACACTTGTGGCATTTAAGGTGGGGGTATTCTAGTATATTTTTTTATATAAAAAAATGTATGCATTTGAGATTTATGAAAGTCTGTAATAAAATTAAGTTCATTTTGATATATTAGATAAGTTAAATGAGTGAAAGAAATCTCAATTTCTCTGTTTTTGTCATGTTTGTGTTCCATTATATCGGGCATACAGATTAGAAGGAAACCAAACTTTGTGAGTTCTATCACGCTATGGGATCTTAAATCGTGATGGGATGTGTGTAATAATCCTAATTACACTATGTCCCTCCAAGAACCATATTTAGCTACTTTTTTGTTGTTTGCGTCCTAATTTATTTTAATTTAGATTTCTTCTGTTCCTCAACGAGAAAGATCAACCGTACTATTAACAATCTTATGGTTAATTTTTATAAATGTTTTCGATAGTGTACTGCTGTTTAGAAAACAACTCTAGTCAAACTCAATTTCAAAGAAATTCTACAATGAGTTATTTGGGAATGAGATATAGCGGATTCAGCTTTGTAAAAGTTTTTAAAGAATCAACTTATCGAGAGCCATCAAATTCGCAATTATCAATATGAAATGCTTTTAAAAGATGAAGAGACCACATCTAATGAGTCATGTCTTGGACAACTGAAAAGCCTCATAGAAGAATTAAAAGTATACTGACACTTCCAAAAGAAAACAAGAGATTTTGTGCCTCGCGCACAATAAATCTTCTTTGAGATCTTATGTAGGAAAGAATGAGTGAAGCAGTTGGAATCCCACAAAGCTGAAAGATTCCTACACAAAAGTAAAATTATGTACCAAATGTCTGTCACCTATCTATAAATTATTGTACCTTAAGATTCTTTCGATTTGTAAATCGTTGTATTGTAAGATGCTTAGTGTTTAGGAGTTAGTTTCGCATGCTGTAAATCACAAATGACTATATATATAACATGTATATTATGTGGATTGAGAGATTTACTTAAAAGTATAAACACCTTAATCTTCAAAAATATATATAATTTTTACGTCATTATGTCTCGAAAACTCCAATCCCCCATCCCATCTTTTGGCAAATCTAAGAAGGAGCAAGGGGAAAAGCAATCAGCTACTCATTGTGGATGGAGGTTCACATGTGGCTAGCAAGGGCTAACCAGGTTCATTGATGATCTCAGCCATGAAGGGTGTTTTCCACCTATTGATGATCTAAACCAACTAATCGAAAACTAATCCAATAAAATGATTGTTCGACAATTCCATTTTGTCGGAATATCAGTTGATATTGATGGACAAAGTATAAAAGTATTTATTAATATTGATTTATTTCCAAAATAATTACTTTTTTACTATAATCAAGTCATTGAGTCAATGATTAAGAACACTAGATTTTTAATGACGAATTCATTGGAGTACTCAAATAGTGAAAGAAAATAACGTGGTTGTAAATATATTAATTAATGATCTAGCCTACCATTTGGGTGGAGTTTTTTGGCACAATACCACCTGAATCTGCTACTACTGCTAGTCTTCGATGAGCTTATGATTTATCATGAGAAATTATTCATTTTAAATTTGTTGATAGGTGTAAACTTTTAATTATAGTCTTCAAATTAAATTCTAAAAAATACTATCGAACCACCTTTTTCTCAGAAAGCGAGAGGTATCATGTTCGAACTCTCATTATCTAACTTATATACTCTAAGGGTAGTGAGTATCACCCATAGAGATTTAGTTTGAATTTTCTGCATTTTTCGACACATAAATTCAAAAAAAAAAAAATTGTTAAAAAAGTTTACATCAAATTTTTAATCAATTTTAAAATAAATAAATTTTCGAAATATCAAAAGATGGAAATGTTGTCAAGGGTAATCTTGCCGATGAAAACTCCCTAGGGCTGCGTGTGGATGAGGGTAAATTTTAGAGGGGTTACCCTGAATAGGGGTCACCTTTGAGTAGGGGTGACCCTTGAACTGGGATTACCCTTATCTTGTTTGGTAATTGCAGTGGTAAAGTAAAATATTACCTTAAAGGTAAAAAATCTTGTTTGGTAACTATAGGCAAGGGTAACCTCATATATTAATATTTTTTGAATTTTTATATAAAAAATAATTTGTAAATAATATTCATGAAGTAAATTCTAATAATATAACTTATAATAATATTATCTATTTTTTATAAATTATTTTTTCATAATTATAATTTTAAATGAACACTTGCATTCTAACATTAAAAAAATAAATAAAGATTTTTTTTTATATTATTATTTTAAATTCCAATGAATGAATAAAAAATATCAACATATCTCTTCAAAAAAAATTATAATTATAATTTTTTATATTATATGAATTTAATAAAAATATTAATTCTCATAAAATTGTTAATATGTCAGGTTACCCATACTTACAGTTACCCCTACTCAAGGGTAACTCCTGCAAAATTTTACCCCTCATCCAAATGTATCACGTTGAAAATATTGACAAATTTTTAAAATAAACATTCAACAAAATAAATTGCTAATTACCTCAAAAGAGATTACTATGAACCTCAAACTCTTTTGGAATTTCAAGACCTTTTCGAAATTGGAAATCACTCCTTAAAAATAGGATATTTTGACAATTATGTTTCATAATTTTTTATTTTTATTTTTTATATTATATGAATTAAATAAAAATTATTAATTCTTATAAAATTGTTAGGTTAGATTACCCCTACTTCCAGTTACCCCTACTCAAGGGTAACCCTCGTAAACTTTACCCCTCATCCAAATGCATCATGTTGAAAATGTTGACACATTTTTAAAGTAAACTTCTAAGAGAATAAATTGTTAATCACTTCGAAAGAGATAAACTTTATTGAAATTGCGACAAATCACCCCTTAAAAATAGGATATTTTGACAATTATGTTTCATAAAATTTTCTTTTTATTATTTAAACTAGATAGATTTAATAAAAAAATATTAATTCTCATAAAATTGTTAATATGTCAGTTTATCTCTACTTACAGTTACCCCTACTCAAGGGTAATTCCCATAAAATTTATCCCTCATCCAAATGCATCATGTTGAAAATATTGACACATTTTTAAAATAAATTTCAAACAAAATTAAATTTCTAATTACTTGAAATATATTTATTTTTTTAATTATATAATATATATTTTTTTTAAATATTTTAATTTTATTATATTTAATTGATAAAGAAAGGAAGGCGCGTATTAAGGGGGAGGATATTGTGAATACCTTAATTTCTAAAGGGATATTAAAAAATGAGATAAAGAGGAATAAATTTTCAAAATTTTACCCTCAGAAATGAGGGTAAAAAGAGATCTTACTCTGTCTTACCCCAATTCAAACGCAGCCATAAAGTGTCCCCTCCTGCTATTAGCATGCGTACTTCACATTTTCATGTGCTCTCTTTACGTCTTTTGCATGTTTATTGTACATTCCACGTGCAACTTCCATGACCTATTAATTCACGAGTGGCCCATGCCAAATCCGTGTCACACATCTCAGAGTCCAGTCAAATCATATCACATGCCTAAGCACCCATCAACTCTTGACTCTATTATTATTAATTTATTTTTACGTAGAGAGGATTACAGATATCGCACATAACTAGTTCCTTAGAGTATATGAAAATTCTAAAAGTGCAAACTCTCTTAATGTGTGTGAAAATCACTTAATCCACACATACTGAATAAGTCTGCAAAGAGTGACCCTTTATTGAAATTGTTAAAGATTGAATTAAGACTTATTTTAAAATCTTGTGTCTCATATGTTAACTTAATCCTTTGAAGTTCCTATTGTTATTATTATTGTCATTATTATTGTATAAAATTAAGTGGGGTAATGTCATACCTATGCATCACTCAAGTGAAAAAAAATTGTTGTTGAATTATTTTTTAGAAACTTTTTTGTAATACTAAATAATAAAAATTAATATGTCTAGAAATTTATAGCTTTCATTTTCTATACAAATAAGAATTATCAAGAAAATTAATTTTCATAAAAACTGTTTTGCACAAATATGACAAAACTTTACTTTGTTTTGAGTGTCGATTGAGTTAATTAAATCTTTCAAATTTTAAGTGAGTCATGTACCTATGCCATTCTTCATCATCAATCCAATAAAAAAAAAAATTCTGAAATAAATGACAAACATAACGTTCAATTTATAAACCCTTTATAATAATAATCATCATTATTATAATACAATGATCACACTTGTCTATGTCCTTATTGCATTCTTTATTACTTTTTATTTGTATTTTAATATAAAAAATTAATTTTCATTAAACTAAGAGGCAGTAATGAATGCATCTTTTCATTAAGGCATACCTGCAACTTGCCATCCCTTATTAAGGTTCAAACTCACTCTAATGTGTCTTAGGCACGCCTTTCACTATTATAATATATGTCAGAATAAATAATTATACTTTTATGATATCAAAAAGAAAAAAAAACAATCACATGAAACCCACTTATCGAATTCAACTAAGTTGTCTAAATCTTGTCTCAATTTTTCAAAAAAAAAATCATCAAATTCTTTTTTTATTTTAAGCTCATCTAACATAAAATATCATTTTTTTTTATTTTCAAAATTATCATTATTACAGCAGATGAAATCTCAGATAAAATGAAAATTTTCAGTTCATGTTAGCCAAAATTTTATAGTATTTATGAAATTGTGGTCAATTTTTTTATTTCAATAAAAAAATTAAATTTTGGTGTAGTTCAACTGGTTACCTTTGGGAAGTGGGAGGTTGCGGGTTCGAGCCTCTATGACCTAATCTTGATGTGCCCTAAGGGTAGTGGGCTCATTCATTAGATTTTTAGTAGGACTGTATCTGAGTTTTCCACGTGTTAATCCAAAAAAAAAAAAAAATTGACGCAAAAATATCTTCAAAGTCTCAAATTAAAATTATCCCTATTAGTTGGATATATTTTTTAAATAAAAAGAAATGATTAAACGAATGTATCGCACTTGAACACTGGATGAATCCATTCCAATTTTTGAGCTACACCAACATTATGGTGATTAGAGATTAGGATCCCATGTTTTAAATTTAAATATGGTCCACTCTTCTGTTTCTTCTGTGTTCTTCCTACTTCTTCTTCATTGCCTAATTACTATTATCCATTGAGGTAAGATCCTTTTTCTTTAGAAGGATGAGTCTATTTTCCTCTTGATTTGTTCATGAGCACATGTAAATGAGGAGTTCAGGATTTCTAACTCTACCGGTCTTGAATTAAAAATCATCAATTACTTCTTCTTTTTTTCTATTGATTTTAATCTATTTACCTGACAATGTATTTAAAAAATTTAAGTTATTAATTACATTTCTCATAGTAATGCTGTATATGAATAAGAATACCACTTTCTTTTATTTTTATTAAAAAATTATGCTTTTAAAAAAAAAAAAAAAATCAAGTACAGTGGGACAGATAATTCATCTAAAGCTTCGGACGAATTTGGTCAAAGCCAACTCCACCCATTACTAGCCCTATGTTTTGAATAGAACTAACTTTACTCAAAGGCTAAATCTATTCATCTTTCTTGTTTAAAGCAAACAAAATAAAATTAAAAATAAATTTGTTAAACTGGAAATGTGACATTCATCATTCTTTCTTAGAACGATGGAAATGGTTTAATAAACTTGTCAATGGTCTATTTCTTGTATCATATTGTCAGGATGAGAGGATTGAACTAGATAAGTTTTTTTAAAACCAAGGTGATGTGGCTTTTTAAAATTTAAAGTACTTGACTAATTACTGGGACATTGCAAACCTCTCTATTCACACACACCGATTAATATGATGGGAAGTAATCCTCTTTTAAGGAGAGTGATTTAAAGTTTGAATTTAAGACTTCTCACGTGTCAAACGACTTTTTGCCACTGACTCTCACGGTTTAGAAATGCAAAGAGAGTCATTGACTAATGAGGTAAAAGTTTCTGACATTAGACAAGTTTACTGGTGGCATCAAAACACCTTTATATAAATTTAATATGATTCTAAAAAACATCAATATTCATGAAAAAACACAAAAAATTTAGATTATTGCTATAAAATAATTGCATGAGTTGTTGTCCCCTATAATTTTTTAGCATTAAGAAAAAGTAAAAACAACAATTTAGACATTAAATATCCTCCATCTTTCGTAGGGTAAGAGTAAACTTGATTTCATTTTATATTTAAATTATTTACTTTTGTGGCCAACCAATTCCATTTAATGGTATATTTCTTGTTCAAAATAAAGTGAAGAATATTAAAAGTTGCAATTCTATCTCTTTATATTATTTATAGGAATCATATACATGTAGAAGTATAAAAATTCTTTAAATTGAAAATTATATATATTATTGAAAAGAATAGTATTAGAGTATGTGACCGTATAAAGCCTTCTCATGAGTATAAAACTATTTCAGTGTGCATCTGTTTTTCTAACTGTGATAATGATTGGAATGACGTGTTATCATTGTTGAGAGGTGGCCCATTTGAGATGTAGCTCACCATCTTTCGCCACGTGTACGGGTGAGATGCAGTCGTGGAACATCCCATTTTGGAAAACCAATACGTGCTGGGAATGGGTGAGAGTTCCCTCTTGCGCTCTACTGCTCTCGCTCTCAGTCTCTTCTCTGCAACAAAACGTCCAAAACAACTCTATTTCTCATATTTTTTTATTATCTCCACTGATTTTTATGGTCGTATCCTTTTGTATTTGGATGATTGGTTTGTATAAGAAAACGCAGATAATAAAAATCTCTCACACGCCTCTCTTCTTTTCCGTTATTTTTTCACTGGTCAGAGATCCTTTTGCACCTGTCTCTTCTCTTCTCTTCTCTCTTTGAGCAGAGTCGTGAGATCCAGGGGAAATTGCATTTGCATAAGATCGATGAAGTATAGCTTTTCCTTCGGTTTTATTTTTTCGGGTTGAATCCTCTTCTACACAGAGAACCCAGCAAAGCCCACTTCTTTTCTTCAGCAGCGGCTTCGTTTCCGATCCACTAGACACCGGAACGAAGACCATATTTGACCTTATCCTCATTTTCCATCTGGGCTTTTTTTTGGATTGAAGAATCATATCCTCTCATACTAAAAAAACCCAGCAAAGCTCACTGTTTTCTTTCTTTCTTTAACAGAGGCCTTATCTATCCATTAGACGGAGGAAGAATATTCTTCATTGATTTTCGCCTCATTTCCCATCTGGGTTCTCGTTTTTGAAGGTTTTTGGGAACTGGGTCTTCTTCTTCTTCGTCAATGGTGGTCTCTACTGTTGCTTCTCCTCTCTGCACATGGCTCGTAGCAGCCTGCATGTCTGTCGCCTATGAAAAGGATTCCTCTATGAGAGTTTCCAGCTCTTCTCCTTCAAAGAGGCGGAGCAGGTGGGCGAAGAGACATAGCATTGTTCCAAAGGAAAGTAGAGGAGCGGAGATCCCAAAGGGTTCGATGTCGGCATTCTGTGGATCCAGCATTCAGGGGCTGATGAGTTCTTGCCTGGCTTTCGAACCATGTGAGGAGTACTGCAGTTCGAAGGGAATGTCATTATCTCCATCTTCCTTCTTTGGTGAATCCAGTTTTTCATTGTTCCGCACAAAGGTGGGAACAACCCGCCGACAGCGGCGATTGAATCGTGCTGCTGCAGGTAATTTTATTAAGAGTTGGTATAATTTATCAGTGGGATTATGACCTTTTGGGATTTAGTAGTGTTTTTCAAAGTTCAGTAATTTTAATTTATGTCGTTTATTTTTCATTTAATTGATTCTTTTGCGTGTTTATCTGTTTATTTATGGTTTAAATTTCAAGATTCAATTAAGCTCGTTTTTTATTGTTTAGTGATTCTTATATGTTGTTAATCATAGTTATCTGATTGAACTTGAAGTGGTGTAGCAAGGAGATGATCAAATGCATAAAATGCTCCATTTTACCAAATAATGTACATATAGAAGCATCAACAGATTTGAGAATGAGAAACAAAAGACTTAGGCTCTGTTTGGATTTAAAAGTGGAGAGTAGTTTCATGGAAAATAACATTTTTTTTCCAAAAACTGTTGAACTCATTTGTTGTTTCCTTCCATGCATCCAAATGGAGTATGGGTTTTGAGAAGGGAAACGAGTTTTCAGGTATCGATAATTTTGAGGTAGCCAGATTTGAGACAACACGTCATCTGTGCACTCAGTTGAAAATTACAGGAGTCAGTTTTTGTTCTTGTTTTTCTTCTTATGACTGAGTTGTACCAAGTCTTAATATTTTTTTGGTATCTGGGTCTTGACTTTTTCTGTTAGCAGAACTGAGTTTGAACAAGTTTTGTACATCATCTACCATTTCAGCTTGTCCATCCATCTAGGGTTGGTAATATGTTATCTGCTTCTCCACTTGTTCGTATTTAGGGGTGAAACTCGGGTGGGTTGGGCTGGGTTCTACTTAACCAAGCTCAACCCACATCATGCATGGCTGAGCCCAGCTTGACCCATCCGACTGTACAACCCAAGGATCATGACCCATCTCAGCCCTAGTCTAGCACAACAGCCTGACCTGATCCAACTCTAGCTCAAAGTCCTAGCATGGGCCAAATAGTTTGGATTGGTATAGTTCTTTTTTGATAAGCATATAATTTTTTTTTTTTAAATAATACTTCCATACATTTAATATCCTAAAAAAATGACAGGCTTCGACCCAGGTCTATTGATCTAGTATTGAACATCTATTTTGTATGTATATGGGTGGGTGAGAGAACAATACTTGGGGTTTAGTAAGTCAGGGTGGGCTGGTTTTTAAAAGCTAAACCTAACCCAACCCGAATTTAAGTTGGGGTTTTCCATATCAACCCTAAGATCAAAGTCCTACCATTTTTTATTTCAGGTTGGGTCATGCAAGTCGGATAAAAATCCAACTCAAGTTTCATTCCTATTCTGTATTTTAGTTGACAGCCTAATAAGTAACTTCTAACTGCATCATGGCAACTTCTCACTTTCCTCCCCCTTCCTATGGTACTTTGAAACCATTGAGAGGACATTTAAAGCATCCAATGAATGAGATACGTACAAGCAATCCAAGGTTGAATTATAGATGTTGATGCAAAAGATTAGGTTTTTTAGAGGCATTAGAAAACCATTTTGGGCCCAAAAGATGGATGCTTATAGCCACTGATACAAGATGGGTCCAAAAGATGATAACTTTACCCTCCATCCTTTTTGTATGCATTTCAAGTTCCAGTGAAACAACTTATGATCCCTCATGACTTTTAAAGTGTCAATTTTATAAAACCATCCAGAGTTATGGACTATGCTATTTTTTATCTGCAAGTTGGACAAGTTTAAAACTTGATAAAGCATTTATTATTTATTTATTTTTGATAGTCTGGATAACATGTAAATTCACCGAATCATGAATCCTGCTCATTGAAATTTCTATTCTCATTTTCTTAGACTTACAATTTAGTAGCATCTAGTTCACACAACATACTGCCAAGTTCTTCTTTCCAAGCAAGGAGATATGGAAGCCAAAGAGATGCATACCCTTTCAATGCTTTCATCTTCTTATTCCAAATACTGGGTTGGTTAACTTAATTGTTACTCATGACTGTAGGAAAAACTATGAATGTAGCTGTTGAACCTGTGAAGGAAGTCACAAAGAAGAAGCCTCTTACAAAGCAGAGAAGGGTGGTTGTGACAGGATTAGGTGTGGTGACACCTTTAGGTCATGAACCTGATGTATTCTATGATAATCTCCTTGAAGGTCTTAGTGGCATCGGTGAAATTGAAGCATTTGACTGTTCCAGTTTTCCAACGGTACATTCCTTCACATTTTGCTTTCACTTATAAGAATTTAGGGTGATTTGGAATTTTGGATGTATGTAAATACAATTTGTTTTGATCCTTTTGGCAAAAGGATTATTATCCTTCTTTTTTTTCAAAAAATAAATAAATAAAGAGAAAAGAATATGAGGATGTTTATTCATTTTCCTAGAATTGAGCTGTGTCAATACTCTTGGCAGAAGGATGCTTATCCATAATCCATATCCTCATGTCAAACTGTGATGAAAATGAAAACCAAATTAGGTGGAATACTATCTTTCTACCTTTTTCTCCCAAACTCATAATCTATCTCAATGTCAACTTTGATTTGGTGTGAGGAAAAGTTGAAGCTCTCCACCTAATGTGATATCTGGTGTCCTTGCTTCCAAATTCACAAAATTGATTTGAATTCTGGATATCAGAAAGGTATCTATGATTTTAGAATATGAGATTTTGGGGTTTGTTGATGGTAGAAAGGGAAGAAGGAAGGAAGAAGAAGCGCATGACTTGTTTTAGTATTTTGACTAACAGAATTTATAATTACAATTCTAAACAATGATATTTATAAATATAATAGGGTTATAGAATATACTGTAGAATGCACCATACAAGGTGTCAACTGGGTATTTTAGAATGTGAGTACATCCAAACACACATTAAAGAAAGCATGTCGTTTGATACTTAGGAGTCAAAATGAGCAGCCCCTGTTGTTGTATATGATAGGTTGTAAGAATTCTTGCAATTCCTGATTCTGGACTTTTCTGTAGCGAATTGCCGGGGAAATCAAATCTTTCTCATCAGATGGATGGGTTGCTCCAAAGCTCTCCAAGCGGATGGACAAATTCATGCTTTATTTACTGACTGCTGGCAAGAAAGCATTGGCTGATGCTGGGATCACGGATGAGGTCATGAATGAATTAGATAAATCAAAATGTGGGGTTGTCATTGGCTCTGCAATGGGTGGAATGAAGGTATTTCATTTCTTTAAGTGCCAATTTCAATGCTGACGGCAGATGTGAAAAATATTTTGGGATTTTGATGCTTATGATACTTCTTGCACCTGTTTCCAGTACCCAATGATTTTAAGTTGCTTAAAATGGACATTTCATATTTATTTTGGAGTATATTGCGATAGATGCTGAACTGCAAATGGTTGAAATATTTTGGTGGAATGGATGGTTATCTTCATGGTTATGCTTTTCTGTTGCTCTGGTATTAGGACCCACATTGGCAGATATTGTTTTTTGATGCCTCCCCTTTCCAAATCCTTCTCAATACCAATTTTGTGTTTGTTTCAGTTGGAATGTTTGGAAAAGATTACACCATTCCTTGCTGACTCAAGTGGGCAGAACATATAACCATCCATTTTGTCAATATACAGCAGTTGGAGTACATTTCAAACATGAAAGATGGATTTTATTCATGAGAAAATAACCCTTTTCTTGCATGTCCATTTCACTTACACTCTTGTATGTCTTGGTTTATGCTTTGGAACAGGTTTTTAATGATGCAATAGAAGCTTTAAGAGTCTCTTATAGGAAAATGAATCCCTTCTGTGTACCTTTTGCTACTACCAATATGGGATCTGCAATGCTTGCGATGGATCTCGTAAGCTAATTAACTGTTTGAATAATAAGAGTTGCTTAAAAGTTGGAGCCAATTTTAATTTTATGTTGCAATATTTGTTTATTGAAAGTTTTTAATGCCTGAAATACAGGGATGGATGGGCCCAAACTATTCTATTTCAACTGCTTGTGCAACTAGCAATTTTTGTATATCGAATGCTGCAAACCATATTATAAGAGGTGAAGCTGTAAGTTGCTCTCCTTCCTTCAGGACCCAGCAGTTTAAAAGTACAGTTTTATTTCAATCCAAAAAGACAAAGCAATGACTTTTTATCAACCAATTTAAGCCAAAGGGCTTTGCTTTTATGCAACAACAGTGGTGGTTATGTTATTTAAAATTAGGAGTGTGAGAGAACAAATTGGATTGTGTTTTATAGAAGTGTTTATTTTAAGATTAAAAGGGTTACTGCATGGGGTGTTTTTTCTTCGAAAACAGTGTCTATGTTCTATTGCTTATTTGCTTGTGTTACTGATCACCTAAGTTGCATGGACATGGGGTATGTGTCTGAAGCTGACATGGTTATAAGGTGTCCCTTCCAGCAAATCACAAAATATAGGATTCTTGGCTTCAACATAATTTGTATTATTTTAAAATAAAATAAAATGTATCATTCAGAAAAATGTCAAAATGATAATAATACAGTTAATGTATAAATTTACTCAAGTAATAATCATTTCAAGATTTTATTAGAGACTTCAAAACAAGAAAAGTTATGATAATATTCTATCACCATCCTAAGCAATTTTAAGTTAGCACTAGAAGAATCCATGAAGAACTTGACATTAAGATGTATCAGGCACCAGTATATCGTTAATTAAAAAAAATCCATATAAGATATCTTCTTACTCAACATGGGTACAGTTACTGTTACTATTACAATCACAGTTATGTTTTTTTTTATTGCCTCTTAACATAGCTATTTAATGCATGGTTGCTTTCAGGATGTTATGCTTTGTGGTGGGTCTGATGCGGCAATCATACCTATCGGTATTTATGCATTTTTATGGCTAGAAGTGATTCTTTGTTCTTCAATGTCATGGATGGTTATTTGCTTCATCTCATCTTGCAGCAGCAAGTCTTTTGAGTTTCTCGCTGATTATTCTGTTTCTTTGCATCTATGTGTAGGATTAGGTGGTTTCGTTGCATGCAGAGCACTTTCGCGAAGAAATGATGATCCAACCAAAGCTTCACGTCCATGGGATGTTGTATGTATTGATTACATTGTTTCTATTTTATTGGTTTAAGACCATAAAAAAACAGTTCAAATTCTGGTAGGAGATTTTCATCAGATCAGGTTGGCATAGGGTATTACCTTGAAAGCCCCTATGAAGGCCCTCTTTTGCACATGATGATGAGCCTGTTAGAAAGGTCTATGCTTGAATATGTGGGCCACTAAAAATTACATTAATCAATGAAGCGATGATTTTAAAGGCCATAAAGGTTTAGGTTTTAAAAAAAGAATTAAAGCTCTCAAAATAGGGAAGCTTAAAAAATATGATTTTTGGCTGGCCATGTGTTCAAATGTAGACCTTTTAATATATCATGCTTGTGGGGCCTGTGTTGCCATGTTTGTTAATTTTTGGCAAGCAACTCCACCTTTCGTAGTTGTTGTTTTTGTAGTTCTGTTGCTATAAAAGACAACATGAAGACTGAGTTGTCAGAGGCCAACAGAAGACTGAATCTCCCTCAATTTAGGATGAAATGTCATAGTGAGGCAGTTTGTGGTTTTAAATATCTGTATTCAGGGATACATATTTAACTAGAGATGCATTTAAGTGGTTGACAGCATCGTGATGGATTTGTTATGGGGGAAGGAGCTGGTGTTTTACTATTGGAGGAATTGGAACATGCAAAGGTTTGTCTTTATTATTATTTCCTATAGATCTCTTTTCTTCTTATTTTGCTCTCTTTCCCTAAATCAGAGATTCTTTTTTTATCAGTAATTATCATCTTTAATGGTAGAAATGTACACAAGGTGCACAAAATAAAAGAAACTATTACTGTATATTGTATAAGAAATATATTACTACAATATCTTTTCCCCTAAGAGACGTCTTGCACGAGTGAGACATGAGGGCCCACCTCACCCTCACTCTATCCAAGAAAAGAAACCCAACTTGCTCCCATTTGGAGTTGCAATCACTGTTGGATTGGAATACGAGGTGTTTTTTTTTTTTTTGAAACATTCACAAATTATTATTAAAGAAAAGAAAGTACAAGAGAACCAACAAACTCCACAATGAGAACTCATAACAAATCCAAATAACCCCAGGCTTTGAGACTATACAAAAGAATCCCCCTAATGATATCAACAAAATTCCACCATAGCTTGATCCCTATCCTCCCCAAGTTTAGCTAGAAAATGAGCTACTTCGTTGGCTGCTTGCCTCTCATGGTTGAAAGAAACATCCATCGTTGAACAACAATCTCTAATTTCTCTAACCACAATAATCAATTTCTAAGGGGGCTTTTTTTACCACTCACCCATTTGATAGCATTCACCAAGTCCCCTTAAACAAGCCTCCCAAGATCGTGACTAACCTGAAGGGTCAAGGCCCTCCTAATCCTCACAAGTTTTCCCTCATTTGAATCTCTAATACCCACCGCTTTCTAAAAGAAGACAATAGTTTCACCCATCTCGTTTTGCACCACACCTCCAATCCTTGCTGATCCTAGCTCTTTTTTTTTTTTCTGAAAGATAACAATTTTATTGAAAGGCAAAACGGATACAAACTTCAGAGGAGAAACCTCAACAAAAAACTAACAAGAAAATCAAACCCAAAATAGGGAGAATGCCCCAAGACCTCTTAAAAAAAAAAGGAACAGCATCAGGCCTATTTTTTCAACCAGTAAGATTTTTTGGTTTCTGCCCACCTGGAGAGAGAGGCTGGCAAAAGAGGGAATTGGCACATGTCCAATAGTAGAGATATTGAGTAGGATTAAAAAGTGGCATGCACGTTATTTTGGTCTTCTAATATCTTGTTGGGATTGTACAGAGAAGGGGAGCAAACATCTATGCAGAGTTTCTTGGTGGAAGCTTCACTTGTGATGCTTATCACATGACTGAGCCTCATCCTGATGGTATAGATACATAGATTTGATATAGATATGTTTTTCTCTCTTTATCTTTAGTGGTTGCTGCAAATTCATGAGGTATTAATTGAAATATTTGTTGTTAGTGGAAGAGTATAAAGGATATTGCTCATTTTCCAAAACTCAAAATTACTAGGAAATCACCATGTAACTTAATGAAAACAAGAATGTAAAGAATAGTGTGTGTTTGTGTGTGTGCGCGTGCTATTTGCACCAAAGTTTGGTGCAAATAGCCCGATGATCTCATTTAAGTCTGCATGGATGTTTGGGTTTGAAAGACCTTGGCTTGTATGGTATCAATAAATTTCATCTTGAATGGATAAGAGAAGAATGTTTTTAATGCCCTCAAAATTTTACATTTATCAAAGGTGGAAATTTATCGGGTTAGATTAATGGGCTTTAAATGTTAAAATGGTGTCATTGGATATAGGTGCAATTCTTGGGGTGGGGGAGAATGGATCTATTTAATCCACTATGGGTCCAACAATCCAAAGTTTGTACATTTCATGCAAACTAGTTTGTGGGTGAATATTAGAAGCATGATCTCCCGGGTGATGTCGCTTGGGGAGATCCTTAACTGTTGACGTGGTTTCTATGATGAATCCAACAACCCTCAATGATTCCACTTTTCCTTGATTAAACCGGATAGCTTCTGTGCAAGTACCTAATAAATAATAAATGGAAACAAAGATAGCGCCCATGTGCCTTAGAGAAGGCTTTTCATTGCCTTTCCTCTCCCTTCTCTCTCCTTTGCAAAAGGCCAGAAATGCAGAGAAATGTCCTCACCCTACTGCCATCTGATGTTGAAGTTTTCCAATAATTCATGTTACGAAGTTAAATCGATTCAAATTCATGGGAATGTTGCTGAAGAGGTTATTTTTTTCTTTATTATTTTATCATTTGAGCCATTTAAAACCTTTTTAAAAATCTATTCAACCTATTTTTTATTTTCCTAAAGTTGAATTTTTGAAAAAAAAAACCATGAAAGTTTCATTTACTGATTTTGAAAAACCCTATTTCACATTTTAAAAATCAGTTTTCGATAAAATCAGTTTCATAAAACTCGTTTTTGGGACCAATGGTAGGTGACCATGTCATTTACATGAGTGTTATTTCCTTTTTTAAGGTAACTTTTCAAGTATCTTGTCATTTTGTGTGATTTGGAATAGGGTGTTGACTACATAGGCATAATTGAATGGTAGAATGTAAAGAATAGTTTATGATCAAGATATCTAGAGTTTTTTTTGGTGTGCCGAATTTGTCAAATATTTCAATGTTGCCAAAACCTTTCACAAAAGAATAATTTTATAGATGTGAAGTTATCAATGAAACAACTGGGGCACACAAGTAGCACCAAATGCAACTCTAAGGGGTTAACATGATCGTCAATTCCCACCTTTGTTTGTGGGAGGTCTTGGGATCAAGCCCCCCTCAATATAAAAAAGGGTCACTCCCCTTAGTTTTGTCCCTGACGTGTGCAGATTGGGAGGTATACACATGCTCCAAGGATTAGTCAGGTGGGACGCTTAGATAACTTGGTCTTAAAAAAAGGAGCACCCAAATGCCCAAAGAAAGCAAAAGTAAACAAATACAGCCCAATAACAATGACAAGAAACAAATCACACCCAAATTCTTGGAATATTCAAAATTCTTTGTTTTTGAAAAATGAACTTTCATTATTCAAAAAGAGAAATACAATAGAGAAAGAGGCTAGTATAAGAGATATGTCTCGAACGAAGAACATAAAACAAGTACTATATTACAAGGGAAAAAGGAATTAAATATCCAAAATACCCAATTTTACCAAGAAATCAGCAATGCAATTGGCTGAGCAACATTTTGAAGCAACTCTCTATCCTCATGGAGCATAATATTGTTTCTTGTCATGACTAGTAACTTCCAAAGTGAATATTAAAATTGTGACGTACTAATTATTGTTTAAATATTCCCATGGAGTTAACTGAAGTTGAGCTCTTGGAACTTGACTTCTGAATAATTGATAATATCTATTTTCTCCCTTGTCTTAGTGAGCCCCCCACACCCCAACCCACCTCCTCTCTTTCTCTCTCAAAAATGGATTCTTAAGGCATATGTTTGTTACTGTTTTTGTGAAATTTCTTTAACCAGTTAATCATGTTTAATTTTTTCTAGTTATAGTTCTCTCCTATTATTACTTGGCTACTTTTTTTTAATGACTTTTTGTATCGTACAATAAAAAATTAGTTTGAGTTCATATTTTGATATTTCGCAGAGAAGAATGTTAAATACTTGAGATCTTGATCAAGAAATGAAATTTATCAATTTCATCACTGCACCATCCATTACTCCCACATTCATCGACATTGTACCCATCATCTTCTGAAACCTTATCCAATCTATTGCATCAAGTTTTGTGTTATACTTCCTACCAACCATATTAAGCTTTTGCATTGACATCTCTTTTTACTAACCGTCAAAATATTCTTGATATGTTTCACAAAAAAAAGGTTAAAGTTGTCCTCTACGTATGTTGTCATACCAACTTTTTTTCCCTACATTTCAATTTAAATCTTTTCAGGTTATCATGCTTCTTTACAGTTATTGCAAATCACCCCCCAAACACCTTTTCTTTTGACACTTCCTCTTACCTTAATGAGGTGGATGTGCATATCAATTTTCATAATGTAAGACACTTTGAATTGTTATCCTATCATCCTTTCTCCAGACCTCTTAGGCTTAATCTTTAAGTTCTCCTTAACCATTGTACCTACCCTAATTCTTGAATGACTGTTTGGAATGCAATAGCTTAATCCATCTCCAAGATCTCTAGCCTTCTCCTCTCGATTTGGTTTCTTATAAGCAAGCTATATTTGTTATCCTTGTGTTTATATCATGTGTTAACTTCGTAGTCTTCCTATTGAAGTGTCTAGATTCCAAAAAGGCCAACTTTACTTTTGCTCCTTCCTAATGGTGTCTATCTCAAAGGTCTAGGTTTTTTTTTTTTTTAAAAAAAAAAAAATTTATGTCAACTAGGCTTTACAGCGTACGGATTTTGGAGGATGAGGTAGTCAACATTTGCTACTTGCTAAAATTAGACTCCGTCGTACCTGTCACTTCTAGGGTATCTACTAGTGTTAAGATTAATTTTCAAGTTAAATTTGTAATGAAGTATATGTTTTTTGTTTTTAGGACTCACGTTCTGGATCAACATATGATGTGTTGTGAGTGCCAACTGACGTTTGTCGTGATTGTAAAATGTCAAATTGGACAACTTTTTTTTTCTCATTAAATTCTCACTAAAAGATCTTGAAAAATAAATTCTGTTACCCTCCTAGTTAAATTTGTAAAAGCTTTTCCTTGACATTTTTCAATTTTTGGCAATTTTTTTCTCTATGCTTTAACCTTTTCTGGTAAAGGGGAAAAAAACTTTTGAACACTTTTATGCTTTTGCTCCCCCTGTTAAATTCCTAACCTAAGCCTAATGCATCCTTTGCCTTTTGAAATTCAGGAACAGGAGTTATCCTTTGCATAGAAAAGGCCTTAGCTCAAGCTGGGGTATCAAGAGAAGATGTGAATTATGTAAATGCCCATGCCACTTCAACTCAATCTGGTGACGTAAGAGAGTATCAAGCCCTTATTCATTGTTTTGGGAAGAACCCCAAGGTAAAGCTATTACTTTCTAGAGCTTCTTGTGTGTTTTTTTTTGGTTTTGCTATTTGTCTTCTTTTTCTTCTTCCATTCATTGCATTCTTAATAGCTTTTGTTGCATGACATATTTATATGTATATCCCATTGGAGGCTTCTCATCTGCATTGATCATTTGATGGACTTTGACAATGGGAGCAACTATCTATAGGGCATAATAAACATTGCTCAAAAAGAAGGATTGTAAACAATAGCATTTGTTTCCTTCCAAATTTTGCTTGCACTCTGACGCAAACATTTTCCCCAATTCCTGCTTTTTGACATTTTAAGCTTTGCAATGTGAGGAATGATGTGGCAAATTTTGTCACCCCAGATCAGCAATCTCTTTCCTTGTGACACGTTCTTAGTAAATTGGAAAGCCAATATGAAGTTACTGAAGCTCCAAGGTAGATAGAAGGGGTGTTGATGAGGAGATTGGGTTTCTGGTGTTGGTTACGATGGGTGGTCGACCATCAGTAATATGGCCTGAAGATTGGATTGGTAGTATCTTCAGTCTTGAAACTTTGGCTTTGGATGGCCCTTGTTCCAGTACAGTGACAGAGAGAAAAGTGGCATCAAAGGCAGTGGCTGGAGAGTTGAGCTGACTGGAGTTGGGGATTTCCTTAAGCAAGTTCAAGGAAGTGACATGAAGGTAGTCTTAGGAGCTGATGAGAGATCCTGGTCTCCACGTCTTTTGCAACCTGACAATTATCGTGGGCTTGGATGGCTGCCTGTGTTGGGGGGGTCTGGACCATTGTTCTTGAAAGACATGAATGTGGGATCCCACAATTGAGAGCCATGGGAGAGCACTCCTGCAGTTGATGGTGGAGAAGCCTCATGAATGGTAAAGAGTCATGGGTATTGGGCATACATGTGTCAAGTGTTCTAGTGGAAACTGAGGTGATAAGGTTGCAGGATTTTCCCCTATTTTCTCATGAGAAATTAAAGTGCTACATAGTCTCGAGGTCAGCTTTTTTTTTTTTGTAGGAAAACAATTGAGAGAGAGAGAGAGAGAGAGAGAGAGAGAGAGAGAGAGAGAGAGATTTACTGTCCAAATTTTAACATTTTTGAGGTGTCCAGTTTCCCTTTGTACATTGTGGCCCATTAAACTATAATGATTTCTGACAATCTAAGCATGCTTGTACTATCATAGAAAATGTGCTTGCAGGATTCTATATACAACTTGATGTGTCAGGGCTCTTGATTTTCTTTGGTATGAATTAACTGAATATCAATTTTCTTTTGCAGTTGAGAGTAAACTCTACAAAGTCTATGATTGGTCATCTATTAGGAGCAGCTGGTGCTGTGGAAGCTGTTGCAACCATACAGGTAAGCAATTTCTAGCCTAGCATCACAACTGCAAGAACTTTGTTACATGGAATAGATCTTCCAACTTGCTTTTTAGTTGTATGCATGGTAATCAGACAATTGGACTCAATCAAACTAGTGCCTTTCTTGACCTCAACCATATGCGGTGTTGATTTGAAACAGCAATGTGAATCTAATTGTTATTGTTATGCTGAACTGCAAGTACTGTTTGTACGCAGGCAATCCGAACAGGATGGGTTCACCCTAACATCAATCTGGAAAATCCAGAGGAAAGTGTGGTGCGTTTCCCTTCACTACCTTCCCTTTCTCATCCTACTTTTTTTTATTCTTTCAAGTTATGCAGTGATCATCTGACATTAGCGACATGTGGATTCAGGACCCAAATGTGCTGGTTGGCCCCAAAAAGGAGAGGCTGGACGTGAAAGTGGCGCTCTCTAATTCATTTGGCTTTGGTGGCCACAACTCCTCCATCCTTTTCGTTCCTTACAAGTGATCACGGTGAGAAAATTCAATCATTTCATTGCATGGTTTCCGAGTTCATAAATGTGTACAGCCCTATTGGGTTATCATTATTGGTTGGACTAGAAGAAACCAAGCCAAGTTTTGTTGGTCTAGATGGAGGCCTGTAGAGAGCTTCTGTGCTTTTACCGATAAACAAAAAAGAGCTTCTATGCTTTGTTTCATAGATTTTTGCATTTGTGACATTGGTTAGTGATTAGATTCAAGTAATTATGTAGAAGGATGATGACACACACAACAAAAGGAAAAATTATTCTTGAAGCTTATGCAAATCTGTCATGGTTACCTGTTGTATATACTTAGCTGAAGTTGGACTGCGTTTTTCTTCAGCAGGGTTGCATGAATCTTTTATTTTCATTTTGACATTTGCTATTGGCTTTGGCCTAAAATTGAAATAACCTGTATCTTTACTTTCAGTTTTGTTGCTCTTGCTCATGTAGTCTTTAATGCATTTGCATTTTTAAAAAGATTTTAATAGAGTGGATGCTTAATAGTTTGGAAACATGTATGCCCATTGACATGTGCATCCAAGAGCAGAACTCAGTTGATGGGTCTCACATTTAAATATAAAAAACTGCCCTTCGACGAATCACCAAAGTCTGACCACATCTAGGTTTTCTTTTGCCCCCCATTTCCATATTTCCGTTACTCCCTCTGTCCTAAAATATTTATTTTATATGGATTTTGAAATTGTCCCAAATTATTTTATTTTTCCATTAAATCAAAGCTATATTTACTTTATTCTTAAGAAATAAACAATGTTAAAATAGACAAGTATTTTGGGACAGAGGGAATATGTTCTTTTACACCACCTAGAGGGGATATTTTAATCTAATTAATCTTTAGAGCATGTGAAGACTTTTCAATTTCACACATACTAGGTAAGTAAGTGGAGTGGCCTGTTGGAGTTAAATGTGAATCGAATTCAAGACTCCGCTTCTTCAAACAAACTTCTTGACCGTCAAGCCTAACCCCTTGGGAGTTCAATTAGCCATATATGTTGGTCACCGAGTGAGCCACTTCTTAGATATTCTTTGCCTCCCACCTCCGTTAGCCACACATACAAGGCCAACTCACCAAGTCAGCCACATTCAGATAAAATGAATAATGGTCTTTTCAATTAACTAATCCACGTATGTCTATGCGGGCCCCACATGCAAGAGCTGTAAATAAACAAGAATTACCTAGGTACATGTCCCTAGATAATAATTAGAAAACTCCGACTAAATGGGGTCCATTATGGCCTTAATCACATGCTTATTCGTCTCCCCCTTGTACCTAATAGTGAAACTCGGGTCGGGTTTTGGCCCGAACCCGCATGACCTGACTTGAAAATCATGCGGATCGGTTTATAAAAGTCATGTCAGTGGGTCGGGTTGGGTTGAGAGATTTTAAGTTAATCCGATCCAATCTGAACCGATCAAATCCGACTTGACCCGGTAAAAGTAGACTAAAGTAGGTTCAAAATGTGGGTTGGGTCGGGTTTCGGGTTGAGCTGGGTTATAATTTGGGTCGGGTCAAGACGTCCGGGTCAAAAGTTCGTGTCGGGTTCTATATATTAGTAATTCAGTCGGGTTGGGTTTTAAAGAACCCGACCCGATCCAGCCCGATTTCTGCACTACTTGTACCTAATCTACTCACCTTAAATTAGATCCTTTACCTATTTTAACCTCAATTTGAGCTAAAAAAAAATATGGGGCTGTAGAAAAATATGGTTTTACTGATTTGATTAGGTGATTTTTTATGAACACCTTGTTCAAGTAAGATAACTATTTAATAAACCCATCCACATGGGCCTTAGTGAGCTCAATGTAGAAGTCCTCAAATAACTTTGTCTTCATTTAATTCTAACTTTATATGTGGAAAAAGACTATAGAAAACTCACAAATAATTTGTATGTGCAGTTAATTGAATAATGCTTAGATCCAACGTAAATTGATGTTCAATTAATGCATTCTCACTGTTAAATTATTGAATATGATAGCCATTGCACTTCACACCATTGTGGAGTATATTGAAAGTTTGAAACCCATTGATCTCCCATGCCTCCTTTACACCCTTCTAACTCCATAAATTGCAGTTCAATTATTTAATAAAAAAAAATATACCTTGGGCAAAATTTGTAGAAGTGGCCTTGGTCTGGGCCTGCGTTGTGGCCAAGCCTGAGCTCCTTTTTGACATTGAATGACCCAGCCCAAGCCTGAGCCCGACAAAAAGCCCAAATTGAAATAATTAGCAGGATCGTATATATCATAGTTACTGGTTTATTTCTCTATTTTTCTTTAGTTTTCATTTATTTCTTAAAAAATGCAACCATGAAGTTTGAAAAATAGACTTAATGAAAAACCACTTGATCTTAATGGTAAAAGTTTTCTAACATTTTACTTTCAATCTCTATGATTTATTTCATCATATATAACCCATCCAATCTTCTAATCAAACTAAAGATTAATTCACGGTTTAGCTCATCGTTTGTCATCTCAACAACAAAGCCAAAAAATTTATTGGAAATTAAAAAATTATGATCTAATAAGAGGAATGATTTATTTCATCCAGATGCAATGCAATCATGGCATGAGCCACGTGTTTGAACCTATTTTGTGGCCCTCAGGCCTTTTTAGACTGATGAGACCTCATGTGATGGTTTTTTTTGGATGGATTATTGACTATGAGCTTTTAAATCGAATGCTTATTGAAAAAGATATCATTATTATATTTGCATTTAGAACCGTTCTGTGCCATGGATGTATACATTTATACATAGGTTTAAAGGTGATGTTGGGAGACATGATCATAGTGGTTGGTATCAGTCAATGTCATGTGCAAGTTTGTAGCATCAGAATTGAAAGATGAACCATACATAATTAATATATCATCACCTAAAAAGTTGATAAAAAAAATAATGGACTGACGACTTTACCGGGTAGACTCAGATTAAACAATCTTGATTCAAAGGCTCAGTAAGTTCAACTCAGATAGGATCAACAAAATTGCTCAAACTTGATTGAGTTTTTAGTCAAGTCTCTCTCTCTCTCTCTCTCTCTCTCCTTTGGGAATGCCAACACTTAGATTTTAACTAAAAAAAAGATTACTAGGAAAAAACCATGAAACTGAAAAAAAATATCTAATGGTCTAAAAGCTTAGAAGGTCGGGTTCTTTCACATCCTGTGACAAGAGTGGACCCATTCTCTTACATGGCCAAAATGGTGAATGAAAGTAATTTTACTCTATAGGATTGCTTAATGTAGATGTCTATCAGTTCATCTTAATTGATCGCCACGTAGACCTCCTCTATAGATTGTATTTTTTTTTAATAGGTGTCTAAGTCTCTTAGAGCACCTGACTAATTTTTGGGGCATATGTACCTGATGACACTATAAAGAATGACCCTTTTGTGTTAAGAGTGACTTGAAGATAAAACCTCATGAATTTTAGGTGAGTTCTTGACGACCAAATCAACATTTAATAAAAGTGAACTTCTATTAATTGTATGATTAGGTGGCTGGCAAAAAAACAAGAAGAGCCTTTTTTTTTTTTTTTTCCATGCCCTCCTTCTGTTCTCATTCAATCAAAACTCAGAAGGAAGGAAAAAGATTCCTCAATCCTCCTTTCCATGCTCTTCATTTCATTCAACCATCAATCCTTCTCATCTCATGTGTGGCAAGTGAATTGAGATCCATTGCATTCAATGTTCTCAAGTGCCAAAAGGGAAAAGGACTCGAAAGATTGCATCACTTTAGAGAAAATAAGAATAATAAATGCAAATATTCTAAGGTCAAACTCGTGAAAATGGCAGTTCCACAGCCAGGTTGAAGCTTCCAAGAAGGATTAAATGATGTGAGGACTTGGGAATGAATGCAAAACATTATATGATCTTCCATGTGAGTTTCGTATGGTAAATTTAGCTGTTAATTTATGAATATAGCGCCTACCTTGTTTTAATGGAGAGAAATAAGAACCATTCATTCATCTGGTCAGACACTTGGTGGGTGACCTTAATTCATATGCCTCACTTGTATGAAGACAATAATTCTTTCATCTACAACATCTGAATCCGATGGTTGAAATGGATAGAGAAAAATAGTCAAGATTCAATATAGAAAATTGGATGATGAGTCTTTGGTTCATAATTGTTCATTTAAGGAGAGCCCATTTAAGTGAATGACCAATCTCACCAAATTCTGCTAATTGAACGGATGTGTCCCAGTCCTATATGCAAAATATTGGTTAGAGGACCGTCTGAGGGTGGCACAGGTGTGTACACCAAAACCAAGCAGCCAAAGCTACAGTTCTTGTCTGATACATGAGGAGTAGCTCAGTGCACTTGAACATATAGGAGTATTGGTAGAGTTTAGATTAAGATTAGATTTAAATTATATTTAGCTTATCTCATTATGATGTTATTTGATTTAATCTTATCATAGATTTAGATGGGTTTCTCCTATTCAATACAATAATATATCAAAAAAATCATTTAAAAAATGCTACCAAAGTTCAGTTTCTGATGCAAACAAAATGACTCAAAGTCTTTTCAAGAATGAATTTTGAGCTTTTGATTATTTTTACATTAGTATTAAAATTTAACAAATGATATTTATAGAGTTCATAAAAAATCTAAATTGAAATCAGTTCTAATCAAACACCCTCTTAATTATGCTAATATGGTGCTGAGGCTTTGTTTTGGCTGAGATCAGCATTGTTAAAAAAATTATTGACATTGAGAGTCAAATAACGATGAAATCAACGGAGTCTTGTGCAACGAGAGAGTTCATTGTTGCTTAAATGAATAATTTTATAAAATAATTATCAGATCTGAAATGTTATAAGAAAAAGATAAATAATTAAAGAAAGATGACGAGGCTGCGTATGTTAAGTTGGATGATTTAGAAATAATGGTATTATAGAAATTTTATAAATAACATCAATAAATGACAAATTCATAGAGTTGAGATTAAAAAACGGCTAGACGGCTAAAAGCATGGAGGGATGTGATTAAAAAAAATATGATAAGCAAAAGCCAACCCTATGACTTTGGTTTTGGTGATGATGATAATGACAACTACGATGATGATGTTATTGACATCGGTAGTCACTGATTTAGTGCACACGCTTTTCAATCCATAAATAATTTATAGGTCGAACAAAGTTTCATAGGATTTTCATAAAATCTAAAAGTACCCATAAATGATATTTACAATCCTGATTTATATTGACATACATGCATGATACTTTTATTATTGCATGCATCATGGTATTGCCAAAAGTTTGAAATAACTCTCCAAAATCATATAGAAGAGAGTAGGAGAGAGAACTTCATTAAAAAATAATGGAGAAGTCTAACAGTCGTGATTCAACCTAAAGTTTCTATGACTAAAATCAATCAAAATTGCACTTCAAACACGTTCAAGGAAAAAAGGGTCATAATTTATGACCCTTGAACTAGTTATATAAGTAATTAAATGGTAGATTAGGATATTATCAAATCCATGCATGGATTAGAAACATCATCATTCATCACTCGAGTCAGTTCTTAAGAGACTAGCTCTCTCATTTCGACCGCCGTCTACTGTTCATTCCAAAATCTTAAGACTCTTGGAAGTCCATTCAAATTTCCTGAAGCTTCCCTTCTTTCTTGGTTACATCCTTTTGTCATCGCCTCTTTAGGAACAACGATTGTGTCAAAGGAGGAAAATGCAAGGAGGGTGCACCTTCGTATTTTCTATGTTGATTGAGAAATTACAGTGTCGCCATTGTGAGAGAAATATAAGGGACTCCTGTAAAAGACTAAAACCTTTTTTCTTTTGTCTTCTTTTGATTACTGCATCTATTGCCATGAAGAGTGAGACTAGTATAGGAAATGTTCCAAGTGTAACCTCTGTCGAACTTTCCTCCTTTGATAAATACAAACAGACTTGTCAAGAGATGATGTGTTGGTGGAATGTACACATGACCCATTTAGTCTAAGTAATCTTTATTCTAATTAATGCAAAAAAAAAAAACCTAGAAATAATGTAATTTCGTATGTATTTTTTAGGAGAGAGAGAATTGTATAGAATTAGAATGGTTAGGTTGACAGATTCAATAAGTCGGTCAGTCTTTTTTTTTTTTTGATAACATAGATATTACCACTTCACATTGAAGGTGAGACTAATCACACGGACATATGTAAACTTTTCAATCTGCACACCTTTTAAGTTTATGGAGAGTAACCCATTGAGATTGAGCATAAATTAAACTCAAAATCCTACTTCATAAGATGTACATTTTAACCGTTTGGCAAATGACAATATTGTTGTGTCCCACGTTAGGGGATTCATTCAGGGAGACCTATTCTAATATATGAAAAAAAAACCCTAAAAATGATGCAATTTCATATGTACTTTTTAGGGGAGAGAGAGAGAGCTGCATGGACTTTGGATGGTTAGGTTGACAGATTTAATAGGTAGGTTTTCTATGGTCAAAATGACATGTTCCCCTCTTCACAATTCTGCCTCCACGCAAGAAGCACTCATCCTTCAAGGCTATGCGACGTGTCACCCATCTAACGGCCTAGTGGGAGGGCCCATTGACAATACTGCTGTGTCCCACGTCCGGGGATTCATTCCAGAGAGCTAAGCGTGCAAGAAGAAGGGCATGTGAGTCAATTTGAAAGTCAACCCCATGCATTTAAGGAGGTTTCCTATGTCTTTCAACGAAAATCACGTATATTTTCGTTACGGTAACTTCGCGCATTAAAAAATATTATTCCATTTCATACTAAGTCATGACCACTCCAAGCCATTATAGATCCAAACTTGCAAGATATGTAACTTATCTGGGTCGGACATTTACACGTTTATGGGACACATGTACCCATTTTATATGAATTGAATTCTTATGGTATTTTTAATATTGTTTTTGAAAATAACTAAAATATTACTCCACATTTCTTAGATGAACAGTTGAATACATTCATCACACATGGGATTCAGTCGCTTAGATTAAACTATTGACTGATAATATTTTGTAACATATATATCTTCCTCTTATTTCGGAGGTGACAGTAGTCTCACGAGCATAAATAAATCTCTCAATTCATACATTGGTTAAGTCAACGAGGAATAACTTAACAATAGAAAAATATTTAATATAATGTTGATAACTATCGGTTGATATTTTACATTGCATAAAACATGGTAGGAACAGTATAAAAATAAAAATATCAACCTCTAGTTCTACTATTTGCCATTCATGTTGCGTTTGAAACTATTCACTGAGCGACATGGACCTACACCATCTGCTAAAACATCACAATGCATTGACCCAAGGTCAACTTTAGAATCCAAACCTACCTTCTTTTCACAAGATTTTGTTCATGGCTCAGGTTCAAAAACACGTTTACTCAAACTCAGTCTTATCAGTTGGCCCATACTACCATCCCTGGATCTCTCTATAAATACGTCCCCCCTCTAGCAAGCCAACCTCACATTGCACCATTATACCAACAAAGGAAAATATAGTGGTGTTTCATACTACAAGTTCTCAATAACCCTCATGGACAGCTCTCCAATTAACCCTATTGAATCGAAGGTGGCCATCATCGGCGCCGGGATAAGCGGTATCGCAGCAGCGAAACAGCTTTCCCACTTGAACCCGGTAGTATTCGAGGCCTCTGATTCAATTGGTGGTGTTTGGAAGCACTGCTCGTATCGATCCACGAGGCTTCAGACGCCCCGTTGCGACTACGAGTTCTCCGACTACCTATGGCCTGAGAGGGACAATTCGACGTTCCCGTCTCATACTGAAATCTTGGAATATTTGCATGGGTATGCAACTCACTTCGACTTGTTGAAGTACGTCCATTTTAATTCCAAGGTGATGGAGGTTCAGTTCATCGGCGAACCGGAGACTACCGGCTTAGATGGCAAGTGGGACGTGATGGTCGCCCCCTAGCCGGTAAACCAGTTTGGAAGATCGCCATCAAAACCCTCGGATCAGATACAGTTCAGGTTACCACCTTCCTAAGAGTCTAAGACCATAATTACATGCAAATTTTTTTAATGTTCATCTTCTATAGAAACAAGATATTTAATTTTGTTTTGTTTTGTTTTCCTTGATTTTAGTGGTATTCTTTCGAGTTCGTTGTGATGTGTATGGGAAAATATGGAGACATACCAAAAATGCCTGTATTTCCGTACGGCAAGGGCACTGAAATTTTCAAAGGTAAGGTCATGCACTCCTTGGATTACTGCAAACTCAGCAAGGAAGAAGCTCAGCAGCTTATGAACGGAAAGAAGGTCGTCGTAGTCGGCTATAAAAAATCTGCTATTGATTTAGCTCTTGAATGTGCTGAAGTTAATCAAGGTATAAACATAATTAGACCTAGTATAATTCTAATTCTAACTTTTGCGAATATTAACTACTTTGCATGTATTTATATTAAGGGGTTATTTGCCATTTTTCAGACTATGTATGAAAAAAAATGATACATTTTTATTTTTTTAAGAATCTATTTTCTATAGAAGAGTATAAATACTTTTTTTAAGAAAATGGAAAGACTGTTCTAACTAAAATAAATATCTTGAATTAAACAACAATAACATCAAGTTTCTCAATCTGACAACGACACCTATCAAATGATATGGACCAAATCTTGATTTAATTTTCTCCATAAAATTGATTTCTTCAAGAAAATAAACAAACAACTCCAAGAGGATCTCATTCAATTTTATGGAACTAATCCTAAAACCCTTGCTGGGTTTATTTAGAAATTACAAAATCGTTATTGGAAGCAAGGATAAAGCTGATATAAATCTCATTAGCCCTGTAGACCGATAATGCGGCCGATACGTATCGGCAAGCATATTTACTTTAAAAAATGGTTGTGACCATTTTTTGAGTTGAATATTGTATTGGATGTGATTTTAAAAAGCTTAGAAGTAAGTTATTCAAGTTTGAATGCTATCTGTCAACTCCAAACATGTTTTCTCTAAAATTTAACTATTTTGAGTTATTTTTATCATTTTTTTTTAATTTCTAGTCAAGATAATCTCATATTAGGAGTTTTTGTAAAAAAATAATAATGAAATAATATTCATTGATTATGAATTTCAATAGACATATTCTATTTTGATTGACATAGTTTGTAGGGTGACTCTGCGACTTTCCAAGTTTTTTTTTTTTTTTAAAAAAGTTAATGAAAGTCGAGTTTTCTAAGATATTTCTCATTTTTTAGTTTTCTTTGGAAAAAGTAATGAAATGATGTACAAAAATTTCTATAATTAAAGAGAAAATCCCTTAAATGTGACTGAATTTTTAGATTGTCTGTCTAGTTTTTTCTAATATTCCAATATTTTTATGAAATTTAGAATTTTTTACAATGAATTGTAATAAAAGATACATATCGGGATACTTGAGAACATGAATTTCGTATTATGAGTCTCCTTGTATTGGTTTCCAACTTTATAAAAAAATTAGAAAAAAAATCAAATGTTTAGGGCATATTTTATTCGTATCAAAATATTGACTTTCAAGAGTCTAATACTCCATAAAATGACTGTTAATTATATATTTATCTTAGATTTTTCATTTTTTTTATTTTCTAATACTTTTTGTATTTTTTTAAAATGAAGGAGATAAAAAGCGTCTCCATTATTTATTGCCTATTTAGTAAATATTTTTAATACGATACGTATACTTATATCAGCTATAGATATCGTTCGACCGATGTTAGAAGTTTAGAACTCCTGAATGGATGTTTGCCAGCTTTAACTTCTGTTGATCAACTAAGAATTTAATTTAGCTTATGTCTGTGTATATTCTTAGCCGTCTGTTTATTTTTATTTTGAAATAGAACAAAATGTATACACACGTGTGTACTTACACGGTTACACCTATGCAAATGAAGATAACAGGGATGAATACTCATATTCGGTATTTACTATTTTGTATGTATAATAACTTAAAAAAAATTACTAATATTATTATAAAGTTGTTTATCCTATTTATTTGAATCAATTTTTATTTTACTTTCCTAATCAAATAATAGAAAGCAGTAAGCAGACAACTTCTTACCATCTTGGCCTCAGCTAGAACATTTTAATAGGCTTGCAGGCAATTTCTTGGTTTCTTCATTATAAAGAAAAAACTAATATATTTTAATTATTTCACATTCTAGATTTGGAAAAATTTACAGCTAGAATTTCCTTCTTTAGTTCTATAGCTACTCCTTTATCTTATAAAAAAAAAAAATCTTAAAAAATGCAGATTATTTTTTTTTTAAAGGAAGGAAAAAAATATTTTATTAGTTTTTGGTTTGTAGATACATCTTAATTCAAAAAGTCGAAAAAATTTAAGCAAGTCAATTTGAGTTGATTTTAAATTATTATAATTATGAGTAAAATAAGTTAATGAATTCTATTAAATCTTCTTGAGTTCAGTCCAAATTACTCAGGTCTTATGTTCATATTCATTGACTATGAGGTGTTTTCTGGCTGTCCGGAGCCCAGATTAAATAAGGGTTCTTTTAAGTGAAAACAAGGGAATTTAGATTGAGTGGTCAAACAAGCTAACAGCCGTTAGAATTTTGACTATTTGACTTGATTTCTCTGTTACCAAACATGAACATGAGAAAAGTTCCATATTTTAAGTCAAACATCCACGAGAATATGACTTTTAGCAAAGTGGGGTTTTATAAAGTCAAGGATGCGAATATTTCTTTGAAAGAGACGAATAGAGGCTAGGGGTGAAACTTGGGTCTGGTTTTAATTTGACTCGTATGATTTGTTCTGAGAAATCAATGGGTTTGCGTCATGCTTTTGTATATATCGAGTCGAGTTGGAAAAATAAATCTGCATGAAATTTAGGTCGGATCGAGTTGAGAAATTTAAAAGTAACCTGACCCAATCCGAGTGTACTATATTATAAAACAACACTCGGGTTGAGTCAGGTCAGAAATTCGAGTCGGGATCGAGTTGAGTAATTCAGATCAGAAATTCGAATCGAGTCGGGTTCAATAATTTTTTACATGGGTTGGGTTGAGTTTATTGAAACCCAACCCGACCCGAGTTTCAGCCCTATAGAGGCCCATTGGGCCACAGATGAATCATATTTTATGGATCATAATTTAAAATTTTGGAAACTAATTCGGCTAGAAATCTAATAGGTTGAATAACTTAGTGACTTCTTTTTTTTAATTTCAGAAATTAGATTAAACTTGCTGAACTCGTGATCCAGTTCATTAGACATGTTTGACTTGGCAAAAATTCTTTAAATTCTTAGAATATAGTCAGAAAAATTAATTAGGAGTGAGCAGAGGCTGAATTCTTCTTAATTTCTTGGTGAAATATAGAACAAGTAATAAAATTCTTTTAAGTTCTTCATGTTTGGTATTCTTAAGTACTTGTTTCTATTTAAAAAACTATAAATATTTAGACATGGGGCATAAGACTTGAAACTTGAAACTTGAAAGTGACCAAAATTTCTAGTAGAAAATTTCCACCACTTGATGTATTTTCTATTGACTTGTGTCTGTTGTTAATGAATGAAGGGCCAGATGGGAAAGCATGCACCATGTTGATCAGGACCTTGCATTGGACTGTTCCCTCTTACTGGATTTGGGGTTTGCCATTCTTCATGTTCTTTTCAACAAGGTTTTCTCAGTACATTCATGAAGGCCTAACCAAAGCTTCATCAGAGATCTCTTCTGCCTACTTTCATCACCAATGGTAAAAACCTAAGTTGTGGCTGATATGAATTTCTAGTAGTACGGTAGGGTTTTTTTTTTTTTTGACATGGTATACTAGTTGAACAGCAAAGAATTAAGTAAGAAGTTGCTTTGTTTAGCCATTAAATTAATTACTTCTGATGGGTATTGAACTTCTTCAGAAATCCATTTTCTTCCAAGTTCCAAGTGTTACCAATTAACGAATCCTAGGAATTGCTCATGTTTAATCTAACACTAATGGGGCTTATTACATTTCATTTGTGGATTTTTTTCACCAATTTGTTTTGAATTTGTAGTTTCTATAAGAACTTCTTTTTAGGCGTCCTATATAGACACTCGGTTTTTTTTGCCTCTACACACCCTGATTTCAAAAAATCAGATGAAATTATCATTCTACCCCGGTTCTATCATCCGAACGAACTGTGAGTTCATTTTCAGCTCGTTCGGATGAATATACTCGTCCGAACAAACTGTCAGTGTAATTTCTGTTCGTTCGAACGAATATACTCATCTTAATGAACATATCAGTGTAATTTCAGTTACACTCATTTGAACGAAAAATGAACTGTATACATACTGTCGGTTCATTTTTGTCCTTTATCCATGAGGAATTTGTACTAAAATCTGCGGTGTGTTCTGCAGAAAAGAGCCGTCTCTAGGTTTGTTGAGTCTTATTTGACTTGGAATCTTCCTTTGAGAAAGTATGGGCTGATACCAGAGCACCCATTTGTGGAGGATTATGCTTCATGCCAAATGGCAATTCTTCCAGAGAACTTCTTTAGGGAAGCTGATGAGGGAAGAATCATCTTCAAAAGATCCAAAGAATGGTGTTTTTGGGAGAAGGGGATTGAATTGGAAGAAGACAAGACGAAGCTGGAAGCCGATGTTGTGTTTCTCTGCACTGGCTTTGATGGCAAGACTAAAATCAAGTCAATAATACCTGAGCCTTTCCGTGACTTCTTAGAGAACTCTTCTGGTGTCATGCCCTTATACAGAGGTACGATCAATCCAATGATTCCTCACATGGCCTTTGTTGGGTACTTGGAGAGTGTATCTAACCTACACACCGCTGAGCTCCGGTGCAAGTGGCTGGCTCGACTGGTCGACGGTTTCTTCAAACTCCCGACTGTAGAGAAGATGCTTGAGCAGACGAATGAAGAAATTGAGGTGATGAAGCGGACCACTAGATTCTACAAGAGGCATTGCATCTCTACTTTCAGTATCAATCACAGCGATGAGATTTGTGAAGAAATGGGATGGAAGTCTTGGAGGAAGAATAACTGGCTCTCAGAAGCCTTCAGTGCTTACAACAACGAAGACTACAGAGAAGGGAAATGAAGTTTACCAGCCTCAGTGTTAATGTTGATGAGTAATAATTTGTTATTAAATAATCACTGCAAAAATATATTTTAGCAGTATAGGGAGTAGGTATCATACATCAAAATGAAAAATAAGGAAATTATGTGCTGGTTGATTATGAGTATGGAAGCCATCATTATAGTTGTAAAAGCATTTTAGAAAAAAAGAAATGATAATACTAAGTTGATAGCTTGATCTACAGTGATATTAGTAACCCTCCATTTTGCTTGTGTGGCCTCCATTTTATTTGTGTGCAGAGTGTCAAAGGGAATGAGAAATTCAAAACAAGAAAAGAATCATCCCATGTTTGTCTAGTGATTTGTGAAAGATCCTTTGTTGTAGTTGGAGAGCCCCAATCTAACAAGATTTTGCTTTCTAATTCCAACTCTCATTTTATTTTTCTTTTATACTTTCTCGTACGCTTAGAACAAAGACATGCTCTTGAATCAATATCACCATAATCATTGTCGAAGTCATTTTCTACATCTATTTAGAATTGATACTAATAATTGGATTTGAAAATTATTTTCCTCTAACTTGTGACTTAAAACTCACAATTTTAAGGCACATTTGTTTGCATAAGCGTTCCTAGGATAATATATCATTTATTTGTGTAGATTGGTTTTTAGAGGAGATTGTGAAAATAATTGGTGTGTCTCTCCTTGTTAATTAAGGAGAGACTCTGATTTTATTATATAGAGAATTAAGAAATTACATATATAAAAAGGGAAAATACAATAATAGTAAATAGTAATTAAAGAAACTGTTAATTAGAGAAAAACTAAATATATCTTAAGAGACATCAATTTTATCACATATGAGAAAAATAGACCGCATCATCACACTCTTCTTTTTTCATCTTATAGCAACATACCTATGAAAAGATATGAACTTGATAAGTGAAGCATGGTTCTACCAAACCTATCAACAACCCATTAATCGACTTAATGGTGACTTGCTAGCCAAGTCCAACCAGAATTTGACATACGACCTAACCCAACTTAGACCCAACCCAAGTTTGACCCAAACACAATATAGGCTCTAGTAAAACTCAATTGATAAATTACTCCAAACCCATTCCAATTGTCCAAATGCAACCTAGAAAAATTGGGTTCTACTTGATTATTTTGAATTGTTTAATAAATAAGTTTTTTTTGAAACATTGACGATTTAGATTCCATAGATTAAGAAAGAACTACAATATGGATGAGTATAGGAGAACTATACTCAAAACAAAAAGTAAGATAAGATACAAAGAGGAAATTAAAGGAAAGATATAAGATACACCCAAAATCACCCATATCAAAAAGACAATGTGACCAAACCCCTAGCTAGCAACTCTAGCTAGAGGAAAAAAAATCCAAGACCGGCGCTTGTAACTGAATCTTAGCTTTTTCCAAAAAGTCCGCAATATAATGTGTTGATCGAGGTGTATAGGTGAACGTGATGCCACTCATTCTGCACAAACTCCAAATGTCCCTTGCCACAAACACCAGCCTCCATGGGGGGAATTTTCTACTACTAGCTCAAAAGATGGCATTAGTTGAGTCACTTGATTACCTCTCCTAAAGTTAGACCAAACCTGAATTGCTCTTCTAAATGTCCTTAGTTCAGCCTCATTTGATTCTATTGATCCAACAGATTCAAAAAAGGCTGCCAACATTCTACTCCTATCATCATGAAGCGCTCCACCAATTCCTGCCGGCCCAGGTTTGCCTATAGCTGCCCCCATCCACATTGAATTTATAAAATCCAAGCGGAGGCGCAACCCATTTTACCAAACGTTTACCACTTCTACCAACCCATTTCATACATCCGTCCCATGACAAGTAAAAATCCTTGGGCTTTAATCCCTGAAACTCCTTACACACAGATAATCAACCAAGCACTTGCCATTTTGCCCTCTCATACACATCTCTAGGGCTCCCTCTCTTACCCCCAAAGATCCTCCCGTTGCGCTCCTTCCAAATTGTCCATAAAATTGCAAACGGAATCATATTTCACGCCACTCTTTGTCTACCACCAAAGGGACCCCGAACCATGCCAACAAAAGATCCTCCACTCCACCACCTAATGTCCACGAACAACCAAATAAGCCCAAAAACAAGTACCAGACCACCCCGGTGAATTGGCATTTACAAAATAAATGGTTCATTGATTCCTCTTCAATCCCACACAATGTAAGATAAACATAGCCTCTTCTGAGAGAATGCTTCTACTTCTGAGGTTGAGCCTTACAAGGATTCTCTTTTTTAAAGCCTACCAAACAAAGAATTGAATTCTAGGGGAATCTTATTATTCCAGACAATGTTACAAATAGAAGGTGAAAATGGATTCGCTGCATAAGCCGATTGTAAGATTGACTTCACTGAAAAAAGCCCTAATGACTCCACAGACCAAATTCATTTAATAAATAAGTTGACCTTATTGGACCCACCTACTTTAAATGTTGTGATGAAATCATTAGTTCGTAACAAATAATGATAGTTTTTTAATACATTGCATCTAGCTTGATATAGGCGCCCCATTCGGACACCCCCTCTTTCTGTCAGGGAACACCCCCAAGTTACCGTTTTGCCCTTCCACTAAAATCCTTCGAACTATTATTCAGTGTAATTTTCAGATCTTTCAAACCATCGAATCATTCGAAGGATTATAAGGATCCTTCGAACTAATTATTGTGATGCTACAGTAAAATCTATTTAAAAATTTAAACAGTAAAATCTCTTTTTTAAAATTTTAAAGTTATTTTTTAAGTACTGTGTATTTTCAAAATTTCTCAAATTGAATATCTAGACTAATTATGATAGTCTGATAAAAATACTTTAAGAATTTAAGGTCTTTTAACACTTCCAAATGCTTAAAACATATTGTTTTACAAATAAGGGTATCCTTTGGCTGTGCGAAAATATATTTGGAAGTGTAAAAAGACCTTGAAGTATTAAAGGATTCTAATCAAGTTATCGTAATTAGTCCGGATATTCAATTTGAGAAATTTTGGAAATACACAGTGCTTAAAACAACTTTAATTTAAGGAGATATCGACAAAATAAAGTTATTTTTTAATCACTGTGTATTTCAAAATTTCTCAAATTGAATATCCGGACTAATTACGATAACCTGATAAAAATACTTTAAAACTTTAAGGTCTTTTGACACTCTCAAATGTAATTTCCGCACAGCCAAGGATACCTTATTTATAAAATACTGTGTTTTAAACAATTGAGAGTGTCAAAAGACCTTCAATTCTTAAAGTATTTTTATCAGACTATCATAATTAGTCCGATATTCAATTTGAAAATTTTGAAAATATACTTAAAAAATAACTTTAAAATTAAAAAAAAGAGATTTTACTGTTTAAAGTTTTAAAAAGATTTTACTATAGCAATTCCTTATCCTCTTTGAACGATTTGTTCGTTAGAAGGATTTTCAAGGGCAAAATGGTAATTTAATACAGAAATTTTGAAAAGGGTTACCTGACGGAAGAGGGGGTGTCGGCACGGGGGGCCTTGATAAATTACAAATCCACTTTTGAACCCTACATTTGATGAAGAAATGGATTGGACGAATCTTTGGTCTCTGAATGTTTTATTAAAAACTTTTGTCATCGTTCTATGTAAACAATTATAAAGAAACAAAAGTGTCATCAAAAAATGTTTCTCACCGTCAATATCAAATAGAATTGTTCATGCACAAAAAGACATTATCATAATATGATCATGTTCTGCATCTTCACCATTCATTGGTCAAATTTGAAAACTTAAAATATGCAATTTTTTGAAATAGATGATAAGAATATAAGATCTAACCTTATTATTATCGTACCTCTTAGATTTGATCACTTCTCTCCGGTATCTTTGTTAGGCTCTCGAGCCAGATCATCGAGATGTAAACTTTAATCGGATAGTATATATAGTTATTTTGTGAGAGAGAGAGCAGGACATTTATAACGAGAGCAGGGCCATCTAGAAACAAGTTGAGGTCTAAGACAAAAAATTTAAATGGGCCTTCTTGGTATTTAATATATTATTATAAGTAATATTTAATTAAAATTTTAATTATATATTATAAAATAAATTATTCTAGACAATAATTTTTTTAACTTAAAAAGATCAAAAGGCCAACAATACAGAGCATTGAAAAATTTACCTATCCGAGTGAAATTAGCATATTCATCCCAGTGAAATTAGCATATTCAGAAATTAAAATAGAATAAGAACAATTTAAAAGATCAGTATACTGAGTGGGCTGAAGTGCAAACAAAGAGTGAGAGATATGTTCTCTCTACTGCTCTTATCTTCTTCTTCTTTTCTATATAATTTAAATAAGGGTAATTATTTAGACACGAGATTTTTCTTTCAGCAGACACGGGTTTTCAAATTTTTATTAGATTACCATTTTGCCCTTCCGCTTCGGCACCGTCCGGACGTGAGTTAAGAATATTTTTCCTTCGTTCGGACCATTATTCATGCGTAAATTCCATTCATTCGAATGGTCTACAGATGCCACAGTAATGCATAGTGCATTAGTAAAAAAAAACTATATAATTCCTATAATTTTGAATAATAAAATCTCCTTTAAAAATTTAAAATTATTTTTAAGCATTGTGTATTTCCAAAATTTCTCAAATTGAATATCTGGACTAATTACGATAATCTGATAAAAATACTTAAAGACTTTAAGGTCTTTTGACACTCCCAAATGTTTAAAACATAGTGTTTTATAAAAAATGGTATCTCTCGGCTGTGCTGAAAACACATTTTCGGAAGTCCAAACGACAAACCGTAAAAACCGTTGAACTCCAAATTCAAAGCTGAACAAATATGTGAAATTTGAAAACTTACTTCTTTCAAATGATTGTTTAACTGGATTTTTTTTGTTTTAAAGAAGGGACAGGATTTGGGATGGGAAAATGTCACCTATTTTTGGTAAACAATCATTTGAAAGATCTAAGTTTTCAAATTTCACATATTTGTTCAGCTTTGAATTTGGAGTTCAACGGTTTTTACAGTTTGTTATTTGGACTTCCAAAATGTGTTTTCGGCACAGCTGAGAGATACCCTTATTTGTAAAACAATGTGTTTTAAGTATTTAGGGGTGTCAAAAGACCTTAAAGTATTAAAGTATTTTTTTATGAGATTTTCGTAATTAGTTTGGATATTCAATTTGAGAAATTTTGAAAATACACAGTACTTAAAAAATAACTTTAAAGAGATTTTATTATTCAAAACTATAGAAATTATATAATTTTTTTTTAACTAATAGTGCACTATTGGACCGAGAAGGGGCATTCTTCATCGGGGGGCCTAAGGCGACCGCCTTTCTCGGCTAAGGGTTAAGACGGCCCTGAACGAGAGTCGTTTCTCTTTCATTTTTTGCCTTTGAACACAGTGGACCGGTGTTTTAACCGGTAGACATATCAAAAGGGAACCCCGTAAATCTTTGTTTTATGGTTTACTTCTCTTCTATTTTTTTCCCATATTATTGTTTATACAGTGACAAAGGTGATTTTCTCCCATCACTTTTCTCATAGAAAGATAAATTAGTCCAACTTCCTAACTCCTTTCAACAATAAAGACTTAATCTACTAATCAAAAGGAAAAAAATTACCATCACCGTCGTAGCCCCTCTCCCATCTTACTATCTGAAATGACTAACAGAACCACAATGTTCCAAATGCATCCTGTAATTGTGAAGAAACCTGGTTTATTGTTTTCCATCATTATTACAATGAGTGAGATTTTCTTTCATTCTCAAAGAAAAGAAGAAACTAGACCAAACGTCTCTCTCATTTTAAGCAATTTTCAACAAGAGAGAAAGGGAAAGAGGAGAAGTTGGAAGACAAGTCCTGACCGCCACAAAAAGCAGAGCAACCCACCCATAAAAGTCTTTCCAATTATAAGACAAGACAAGTCTTGTAATAGACACCTTTAGGAGTGACCTGCATGGCTGCTTCGAAGTTGGAAACTTGGAATAGTGTTCTACTTTCTCTTCCATTTTAACTCAAAGCAACGGCTGCTTTGAAGAGAAATTTCCACTTAGAAAGTATCAGCAAAAGACCACTTAGAATTCTTCTAGAGAATACGATGTGCAATGGTCTTTTTTAGAAAAAAATCATCTCTTCAGTACAGCTCATTAGAAAAAGGAATTCAATTATAGAGCAGAGTCGAATCATGTACAGTGCCATATGGTCATTGAATTGTCACTGTCCACACTAAAAGTGTAGTGCTTTAGTCCAACTGTGGCAATCAATCGAATAAGTTTAAAATTGAGGCGTCTGACAAATTATAGAAGATAGGAGTCGGTGAAGTGATTCTGTAGAAAAATTTCCATGGTCCAAGTTGATATGAAGATGTGATAAACATGGCCAATAGGATTTGTTCCGCCGCCTCTGTCATTGTTGGCCTCTAAGTTCTGAACTGAGAACTTTTCTCCAAATTCAGTCCCTCAAGCCAGAAGCCACTGTGGTCAGTTCAGGGGTAATGGAGAAATGACGCATGAATGATAGTTCCTGTTTCTTGCCTGGGGGGAATGTAACCAGTAACCTGCCCATGAAAGGTGAACAGAAAGGTCAGCTTCAATCATACAAATATGGCATCAGCCTTCACCAGACTTCCACGAAAATATATCAGGGTTCTTATGTAATCATCAACCTACTTTCAGGCTCGACACAAATTGAAGTCTAAAGTGAAAAATCTAAATAGAATTTTTTTGATATTTAATATATTATTATAAATAATATTTAATTAAAATTTATTTAATATATAAAAAAATTATCAACTCCTAAATTTTGAGCCCTTTAAACGAAGGCCTAAAGCTTTTTTTTGCTTAGGGCTTCAGCCCCTGCTTACTTCAATCCAAAGGAAGAAGTTTCACAACAAAGTGGATGATAGATTCACGAAAACTTACTAATATACCTACTTCAATCTTGAAGTTTTTTACTTACCTCACAAGAATCAACCGTAGTCCTACAATAACAGTATATCAGGCTTTATGTCACAATTACTGGTAATAATTTTAAATTTACCATGTTTTTATTGGTAAATTTATGATAAAATTGCATTAAAGACACGGAAAATTGTAAGATCGCAATTATATCTCCGTGAATTTCAGGTAAATTCCTTATTACGAAACTTTTGTAATAATCTTAATAAAATTTCTACAATGATTTAAAATATTTATCAACATTTTAAAAATTGTAAGATATTTATTGATTGTTTGTTCTGAATTGGTTGTTAACTGTTAATTAATGGTATTAAGATTTTTATTTTATTTATTATATTTTTCTTATTTTTTAGATATTACATTTTTCATGAGATTTTTCTATTAATTTTCTAGTAAACACTTGAGAATTTGAAAATATCCCGATATTACCAGTTGACGTCAACACCCCTTTTGAACACTCTCTGTAATTGTTTACTGTGTGTGGGAGATTGAAAGGCTTGCACATACCCTAAGGACTAGTCGGGTTAAAATATCCTCTGTCCAAATAGAGATGAGACTCCATGTCCGTACAGTTTTGTGGTGGGGTCTCCTCCCTCGACAAGAGACTAAGAGAGTCCTTTTATACGTGGAAGCCCAACAGTGCGCAAAAAAAGACGGCCCACCCACCTACTCACCCAAGTAAGTAAGTTTAAGAGACAACGAAGGTCGTATAGTCTGCATAGCTTCTTCATTTAAAGCCCATCAAAGGCCCATTTTAAAAGGAGATCCAACCGTACGAGATATTCTACTTAAAATACAAACCATCATGACAACAACTTATTAACAATGATCCAAGACAAAGGGAAAATGAGAGAGAATAAGATAAGAAGCAATAAGAAAGGGAGGCAGAGGGAGATTGATTTTCTAACGAGCCTACAAATTTAATGGGCTTTACAGCCTAAGTCCAAGCCCAGCCCTTTTATGAAAATAACTCAATTTAAGCCCAACCTGAAACTGTTATTAGTCATTAGAACTTAACCAGAGCCTACGTATTGAATGCTGACATTGGCGAATGGTTGATGGATGCAAAAACTATATAAAAATATTAAACATTTTTTCAGATTTATTTTAGCTCAAAGCTCAGCCAATCCCAGAATATTGGAAATACAGATTTTTCCTATAAATATTGATCGAAATTTTGAATTTCAAGTGATTGTGCTCCTCTTTTTGTAAGTACTGCTGCAGTTGAAAATTTAAATGGAAAAGTTTGATCATATATTAGAGTTTAGTAAAAATAATTCTATGGGACAATGACTGTTATTGACTGGCTTAAAAGTTTTAAATTATTTACGTTTGATCAATCAAATCTAACAGCGATATTATTTTAAAATCCAAATGACATACTGAGATTAGTGACGAATGGGATGAGTCAAGCTTTGCCTGACCACTCCAAAACTGATTTAGAACAGAGAATGGATGTTTGTATCAGAATCCATTAGTGGGCCTGTGAATGGACTCGAATGTGAAAAAAATAATTTAGAAAATATTTGTGTAATAATTTAAAAATGATTTTTTTTTTTACTATTAGGTGGGTGAGGTGCAAGTTATAACACGATAGTACTTAATTATAAATAAAGGAATTTATGATGATGATAATTATAATAATTAAAATAATAATTATATGCATTATATAAATAATTCAACCAATAATTTACTTAAAAGGGTAATATTTTTTTTTTTAATTTACGTATGGAAAACCGTGGGATACCCAGTGTAAAACCCCCATGAGTGAATCTACTACCCTAGAGCATACCAAGGTAATATTATGAAATAAAGAGTACAATTGGTTTAGTTCTTGACTTAATATAATCTAAAAATTCATAAACAAGGTTAGATTCATTAGTTGAACAATGGGTAGGCATAGGATATGGGTTAGCTTTGTCATTACTTGTAATGACCCATCCCGCTAGCATGATATTGTCCGCTCTGGGCCTCACATACGTCCCACACGACTTTCAATTAGTGAGCCAACCCACTGTTGCTCTCAAAAAGGCCTCATGCTAGAAAGAAAAACGCTACCACTTACATACCAAGAAATTTCCAATGCAAGTAACAATGTGGGACTTTTTGAGGTAGGGTATTACAATCTACCCCCCTTAAAGCCAGAACAGTCCCCGGCTCTGCACACACAACAACCAAGCCCACACCTTCAAGAAGAGAGTTGAATTATTCTCTGATATCACTTGTAACAACCCATCCCACTAGCATGATATTGTCCGCTCTGGGGCCTCACATACGGTCCACACGGCTTTCAATTAACGAGTCAACCCACTGTTGCTCCCAAAAGACCTCATTCTAGAAGGAGGAAGGCTACCACTTATATATCAGGAAATTTCCAATGCAACTAGCAATAAGGGACTTTTTGGGACAGGGTATTACATTACTCAAGTAATAGATTGCATATACAATGTTTGGTTAGGTTGAACCATCAACCAAGTTTTAAGTTGTGAATTGGCTCATAGATTGAGGTACGTTGACTATGAAATAGGAGTTGAATCAGTTGGGCCATGGATTGAGGAATACATCGAGTCAATTAGATCATGGATTGAGTTATGAGTCTTGGATCGGGTCATGGATTATTCTAGGTTGGATCTTAAATCATGGATTGGATTGGCCATGATTAGTCCATGGGTTAGTTAGGTCATACGCCTTAAAATCCACAAGTTGTGAAAATTAGTTTTCAATCCGTCCCGTTTCTCGTGAAAAATGGCCAAGCCATGAAAGTCGTTCTATATGGAAAAGGTTTATAAAGAACAATGAAAACAATTTTAACGTGAAAACTATTTTCCACTTCTCCAAAAATATTGGATACAAAGATGCCCTTGGAGTTGGAAATTGGGTCCACTTATTAATCCAAAACTCTTAGCCTTACCGGCCCATTCAGTGGTCCAAGAAAAAACTTGGTAGAGATATCATTTTCTAAAAATATATTTACTACAACCTGGCTTTTAAACCCAATTGGACCCGGATCCACTTATACGAGCAGCTCAATGCTACAACGACTAAAAGCATGTCTCATGGGGTCAGTTCATTTAGGGTATAATTTGGGTCAGGCCCAACTGACACCAACCCGGTTTGATTTTAAAAAATTTAAAAACCTGAGACAACTTGACCAAGACAAGAGTTTAATTTGGGATAAAAAAATAGGGTCCACTTTCAAATCGTGCAGGCCCTAAGCCTTGCATTTGGAAGGCCTAACTCAACCCAAAATACAGAATTTAGACTCAAACACAATTTGAACTGAAGGGCCCATCATATACAGTAATATTATCTTTATTTTGTGACATCTAAATTAAAAATGTCAATCTTTAATTTAAATAATTTAAAATCCTAACCACTTAAATTCTTTATATAAATTCACTCAAAACCACCACTACCCATCTACATCTCTAAATCAAACTTAGAATTATACATGAAATGTCAACCATACTAGTTAGATATGTTTCTACTTGAGATGAGATCTCCTTATCTCACCTTAAAACTCTTTCTTATCTTCTTATTTCCATCTAAACATCTTTTGTTCTTAATTTTTCTACTAAGTTAACTTAATTTTTTAAAAATAATTGACACAGGCCTTAAGGAATCAGTAAGTTTGTCACTCCCATTTTTAAATCCTTGTTGGAGACCAAAATTTGATCCTCTTATCAACAGTCGGAACCAAGTTTTACCAACCCTCACCTCCCAACACCAGACATGAACATGAACGTGTAACAGTAGATATTTTGTACAAAATAAATGAAATATCCAACTGGCCTCACACCGATTGGTTGGTGTGCCCACTTTATCCTTTTATTTCCATTTCATTTTTGGTGACTCAGATTGGATCACACCCATATTTCTTCTCTCCATGTACCACCCAGTACCAACCACATGGGTCATAAGTACCGTTACCATATTTCAAACTTCAAAAAGTTTCAATGAAATTTGACTGCAACAAGCCAACTCAATTTGGTAACTATGTTGAGAGAATCAGTTGAATCAGAAGAAGTCTGGTCCAAGCTCAGTCGAAAAACTCAACTCAGTTTGAGTCTGAGTCGCATTCAAATTTCAAGATTATGAACCGTGGTTGTCATAAATAGGCTATGCAATTTGAGTTTAACCTTTATGTCAGCCAGCTTATTTTTAAGAAGAAAAATAGTTTGGACTTTGGATTGATCAAGGACGGATCAGGTCGGACAGTCTCATACAAATGTTGTTTACTAACGATCGAATCGAGCCGCAGGCCCAACCTTTTTTCCCTCTATATCCATTCATCTGAAGTTGATCAGATCAGGTGGGTGGCCTACCAAAAGGCTAAGTGTCGTGGGGACCTTTTTCTAAGTTAGGTGTCTGGTAGACTGCCTTTGTTTCCCTCCAAAAGAGAAGCAATTTGTATCAATTGATGGCACTTTTGGCAGCCAAACTTAACTATCGCTGGAGCAGAACCAAATCAGTTCATTCCTTTGCTCACCCATCTCTCATAAGATCAACCACCTCTCTATCTGCCGAGAACAACTAGAGTATGTTTTGTCTCTTACAAGCTCATGTATATATATATACTCACTTGTGTTACAACTTCTTCAACTCTCTCATTTTTCCTCTTGTTTAAGCTCCATTCAACCTAAGAGGGGTTGAGCCTACATTTCAGGCCTCCCCAAATGTCCATCTCACCACTGGCTGCATTGAAAGGGAAAAAGGATAGGGGTGGGCTACCCGTGATGGAGAAGCAGGGCACGTGCGATATCCTACCAATGAGATTTTCGCACGTGCTCTAACTCTCCACCTCGGTTCCTCACCCCACTTTAGGTGTTCAAGAGAAAGAAGAAACCGATGCAACGGAGGTAATGTTTACAACAACCAGATATCATTAGTATAACCTTTTATATATGATGAGGATACAGTCTCTCTTTTTTTCCCTCTACCTTTTTTATTATGATAATTTAACCATTCCAGTCACATAAACTAACATTTTGGTGACTTTTACTTAGTATCATATAATGTAATAGTTTTTGTAGATGTTATATTTTCATAATATAATCATATCAATTTCTTTCATGGGTGTCAGCAAAAGATGAGAAGGCAAGTGAAATACCTATACTGCTTGGAAGAGTGGAGCCATTTCCTTTCAGGCAGTCATAGCCCCAGTCCAAGCTAATATAATCAGGGCCAAAAAAATCAGGACAAAATTCAGTCCATAGACCTATCTACATTTTACAGCACAAATGCGACCCAGTTCAGGCTGAACTAGGAATGCTGCAGCCAAGAAATCCAAGCATTGAAAGGAAAGAAGGATCCCAAAATCCAACTTTTCTTCTTCTTGTTTTTTTTAGTGATAGTTTCATCAGTAGAATCATTTATCATATCTATCAAGAGTTAGCACTAACAATTTAGCTAGGCAAAACTTTTAATCAGTAAACTGTATATACATACACATATACATACATACATACATACATATACATACATACATATGAACAGTAACTGTTATACATAAATTAAGAATGACAATGCTTATAGTTTTAGTCAATCACAGTTTTTAAGAGTTGCAACACTGCAATAAATAAATCAATAAATTTACAAGAGAAACTCACCTTCCTCATGAAGCAGCAATCAATCAACTGCAGCACTTAAGTCTCGCATGGTCTTGGCATTCTCTCTAATTACATGTTTCTAGCCAAACTCTTACCCCAAATCTGGTTTGGCTGAAATAATTGTAACTTCCTGAATTATCCAATGCCCATAATTTCATGAGGCTTCACATAAAAATCAGTGGCCATTCTGAAGGCTGACCTAGTTTTGGCTTTTGGAACACGGATGCCTACTTCGCATTCAGGCTTGCAGCTTACTTGTCTCCTCTCCTGAAAGTAGTTTGTCAAGGCAAAAGGAATGCCTGGAGAGATTGGACACAACACAAATTGTTATTGCCTTGGATATCATGACAAGTTGGATGTTTATGCATTACTCCATAATTATGGAGAGAAATCAGAACCAAATTAGGTGGAAGTGATTTCTCTGATATAGTCTACCCAAAACCAAGAATGAGAAGTACCCCACTTAATGCAGCTTCCAAATTCCTTGCTGGCACAAACACAGTTGGTAAGTAGATAACCACCAGGGCTGCCAACATATTCAGAATTTCTGGTGATATGGGGTGCATCCAATCATGCCGGGCAACCTACCAACTTCAATCTGGATAGCCACCAGTTGGTCAGCTCCAGTTAATGCCAAGCACTGTATGTATGTTAAAAAAAACAATAAAAAAAAGGTAGCGCATTTGACTGCCTAAGTGAACCTTATAGTCACTTCGCGTCAAATACAAGGTGTGATACCTTGACACACTAAAATGGACAACATATCTGTATATTACAGCATAAGCAGTACATTTTAGGTACAGAACCCATGTCCATATCCACGGCATGTTCTCAACATTCCCTGCCATGTTTACGCATCATAGGCTAGGAGGAGTAGAAGCAACTGAAAAGAGAACACAAACTTCTAACATGGTGATTGTATTTGAAGAAAGCCCAATATGGAAACCAAAATCAAAGAGAAGAGAGTAATACTTCATGTATGCTTGACATGACTTTCTTTCCGTACTAAGATTTAGGAAGATCTGCTCTGCTAGAATCAGCATCAGATAACCGATATGCACTGTAAACAACTGAAAGGCAGCTTGGTTGCCAAATAGACCACCACACTGATGGGAATTTTTTTCTTAGCCCTAATAACTATATTAATTGATTCCTGCTCCTCTAAATCTATATCAGACAACTGGGGGCAAAACTACTATATTCATTGTAGAAAGAGATGTCTCATCTCTCACAATTTTGTAATTTGTACTTTTGTATAAGCTGTGGAAGTTGCAGACATGAAAGAAGACTACGCCAGAGATCTAGATAAAAGATGAGAGGACAGTTGAACATAATAGAATGAAAACCTGCAGGGTTTCCCACTTGAATTTAAGAGAGGATAATCAAAAAGGAGCTTCCAGGAAAAATGGAAAGGCACACAAGTATTGTCCTGCTAGGCATTAGAGAGTGCAAGACTATCAATCATAATAGGTGGGCTAATATTCAGCGTTCTTCCACTTCAAATGATTCTCAGCAGCACTGAAATATCATTTTGCTTAGAAAGGCCATAAGAAAGTGTTCCCCACAGGATGTACAGATGTAGTTTCTAATTTGCATGCTGCCATGACAAAATGTAGTGCGGATGATGATGCTTGCTGCTGAAGTATTCAATCAAATGAAACATAAAGTGAAGCCTTGATTGGTTAAGATCTAAACCATTCAGTTTGACCTCCTATAAAAGGGTGCCAAATCATCCCTGTGAAGGTTATTTTCATCATTTACACAGAACATATGTGCCAAACACCATTCTTTTTTTATTTGGATAGCGATTTGGAACCATTTATTAATAAAGGGACACCACCTCTTCTTTCTCATCATGCAGAGCATGACACCCACATAGGATGACAAGACATGAAACCCCTTGAACAAAGAAACATGTGCCCACTGTCCACATCACTAGCTTTTTTTAGAAACATCAAGGTTAACTTACCAGATTCTACAAACACCATCTCAAATGTGCAGGAAGAGCTATTTGAAATGTGGCCAACATATAAAGCTAGTTAAGTTGTTTGTGGTGAAATCTTCATGTCCTTATTTGTGCAAATACATCCAAGTGCTTCAGCTATGAAAGAGTTTTTAAGACACATTACAAACCAACTGCTTCTAAATTGCCTTGTAAAGGGGTCGTTTAATAACAATTAAAGCATTCCACACCAACACTCCCAATGGAACAAAATACAAGATTTCATTGATTGAACAATAATATTACATAGAAGGATTGAAAAACCCAAACAAGAAAAGGACCCGACGACATTTACAAAATGCACCACTCACATGTGACGTGCATACCATACGACATATATACATATCAGAAAACAACCCTCTCTCTCTCTCTCTCTCTCTCTCTCACTCACTCACTCACTCACCGGAACTCCAAGCACTTCATGTCATTCTAACTTTCCCTTTTTATTCATATATATACATACTGTAGTATATCCACAGCTCTATGTACAGACCATGTTTTGCCAGTGCTTGGTGAAATCCTAGCCATCCTTCATCGATCGAGAGCACTGATTACAACCCTGCAAGGACCATTCCACAAACCTGTTAACAAAAATGGCACTGCCATGTTTGAATCACATGAATTCTCTCTGCATTGCCATAATGCCCTCAATTTGCTAAATGTTAAATAGAATAGTGATAAGACCAGAGGACCATATAGTTCGTTGGAAGTGTCAAAGCCACATTGATAGAGGGCAGTTGAAGTTTTATGCTCATTTGAGTATCCTAGCCTCACCAGATAGACCATCAAAGAAATCAATGGATTCTCCTCTCTCTCATTCATGTTAACCAAAATCACAAAGCTAGGACAATTGGATAGAGGCCTAACTTCAACCTCATCACCCTTTTACATCCCACCCACATTAGACGCTATCCATCTTTTAACATTCTCCCCCATTCTCCTTATAATTCATTCTTTTTTGGACAGATTCTCCCTAGACTTTTTTATAGAGTAAAAGTAGAAAATCAAAAGCAGACCTCAAATAGATGGTGGTTGTGGCTCTCCCAAGAGACCAAGACATGTATTGCAGTACCTAGTAGTGTATTTTATTTGCTGGTGTATCTTTCTATGTTTATCCACGTCATAAGATTTCCTCAAAGTAAAATAGGGCATTACTTCTAGAGGCATCATCAACATTGAAGCATCGAGCCAAGTGTAAGCCTTTTAATATGGCCGTGGAGCCTAGGCAAAAGGGAGCCTAGAGCCTATGTATCTTTTTACTATGGCCAAGGTTTGCTTTTGATTGTTACTGTTGGACTTCAACAAGGATTCACTTTTGCACTTTATTTATTTGTTTTAGTCAATTAACAATTAGAAATTTAAGATGAAGTTCCTTAATATATATTGTTTGCAAATGATGAAATAATAATTATTGAGAAAAAAATCAGTTAAATAATATATTATATTGAACCTTATCACAAGGATCCAGCAGCACCTTTGATGTAAAACTTGTCACCATTTCAAAAAAATGGTTTTGAGGCAAACAATCAAAAAATTAGCGACAAAAAGGAACACTATATTGAGTATAAGTTTAGTGGGTTTACAAGTGGGATGAATATTATTAAAATTGAAAATATCTTAGCACTCACATAATAAGAAATTTCACTATTTGGGTGCAAAAGTAGGTCAAAAGAGAGGGTTTCATTTGGACTCGCTCGCTGCCCCAACAATTGATGGATATTGTGGTGTAACAATAAGCAAACCCCAAAAAGATAAGGCAAATGACTTCATCAATGATGCATATTGAATGACTGGATAGGAAATAATTGTTGTTGATTTATATATGATGAATTACAATTTGCTCTCATGATCATGACTGATGAATTACAAAACAATAACTTGGACAATTAAGAGAATGTTTATTCATTTATTTGGAGGACGTTAACGAATGGTTATGGTTATGATTGTCAATGAGAGATTTTTTTTTTTCTCATTGTGCAAATGATACGAAGCATTCCATCCAATTGTCCATGAAGACCCCACGCAGTGTGTTAGACAAAAATTAGATATGGTAATTAATAAAATTCATTAGTTAGTAATACACACATACAAATATAAATATACAAGTGCACACAACAAAGTATCCAAATAAATATGCATCTCAAAATTAATTCATGCCTCAGTGCCTGACAATGCCCTAACTATTATTAGACTCGGATGTATTTTTGTCATTTAGATATGATATAATTACTTTGGTAAATTACAAAAGTACCCACATGAGATGAGGGTGATCTAAATGGAAGAAGACAGGCAATAATGACAGTAATACTAGTCAACCATAGGGCAACATTGTCATTTAAGAAAATAATTGATCATCGTTAAAGCCAAAATACTACCGATCTGTCATCAAACTTTTTTTCTTCAACTTCTACTTCTCTGTTATGAGATAATATAAATTTATCTATTATATCTTTATTTATTTCTTCTGTCCACATTTTGAATGATCTACTCATATGTACTATTGAAGAACAGGTTGGCTCTCATAAAAATGTGCTTCCAAAAATATCCTCTTCATAATTAAAAGTATATATTAAATTAAAACTTACGGGAAAAAAAAAAGAAAAAGGAAAGGCATCATTGCTTCCGATTTCATACATACCAATCGTATACAGCCCTTTCATACGCTTCCGATTTCCTTCTCATCCCATTCACATCCTCTCGTGGCATCATTGCTGCAACCCAAAAAATAAAAATATTTTAGAACCATCTGCAACTTTCCAGATACGAATCAGAAAAGGAGAATCCTAAATAAATAATAGCAATATACAAGTACCGACGTGAGAAATGAGATCCAGGAGCACTCGATCCAAGAGGGGAAGACGGGAGGGAGCCTGTATCGCTCCAAATGTTTCGGAAATTGGAGGTCCTGACGATGGTTATGCTCCGAGTAATCGGGATATCGCCCGGCTTGTCGGTAGATGGAGCGGAAGGCGAGAAAGTGGGGCATTTACGGAGCTTGCTGAGGCCGCAGTCAGGTTGTGGGCCGGCAACCGTTTCGTCCCAGAGCTTATCCAAAAGACCCATGACGGAGATTGTGTCCGATTCAGAACATCAAAACGAAATGAAGGAGACGGAGAAAAGGGGAGTGGATTCCTTGGACATTAAGGGGTATTTATCGAGAAGAAGAGAGACGATTCTAAGGGGCATTTTGGGAAGAATGGGTTCTGGATAAGGTTTTGAAGACAGGATCCGAGCCGATCGGGTCGTATAGAATCGGCTAATTCTACGAAGTTATCCTTTCCAAAATGGCACTAATGCCCTTGCCGCATTTTGAAATGTTTCAGGCATAATTAATATATCAGTCAAAATTCGTTAACCTATTAATAGTTTAATTTACATCAATATGGTTACGAGGTTATCCAATTTATGTACATTTTACCTTAAAAATATTAGCTATAAACGTTAAAGAATAAAAAATAATCCATTCATCCCAAAATATTTGTCCTATATATATACATTTTGAAATTATCTCAAATTGCATGTCATATTTTTTTATTTTTATATTAAATCAAATCTTTAACATTTTCGATAAATTAAAAAACATTTTCTAACGTCATGGGAAGAAGACCTCCTTTTATAAACTTTGACTTATCCACATGCAATATTCTGTAATTATTTTCACCTCTAACTCTTATAGTCTCAATCATGTATTGCTTCATAATTAGAAAAAAATATTATTAAATAGTAACTACACAACCATAAATCATCCAGACTCCTTCTTTTTTTTATTATATTTCTATTGACTCATAGAATATATTAATAAGTTTTTCATAAAAAATATCCTTCAAAAATAAAAAAAATCAAAATAAGACAAGTATTGTGGGACAAAGGGAGTAGCATTAAAAGCCCTATTTCAATCAAAATGTGGACATGATGGGCCACTTTATTTTAAAAAATCTTTTCTCATATATTACAATTTAAAATATATTTTAATTTTTCAAACATTTGTTAAAATATAGACTCACTTACAAAGCTGCTTTCAAATTTAATCACAAAAATATTCATTGATATGATATTTTGAATATACATAAAAATTCTCTATATTTTATGCTTGTACTTTTTAGTCCATATCATACTATACATTATATTTTTTTTTATCATTAATAGATATTTAAAGTGAATACTTAAATGTTTAAAATTAAAATTTTATTATGATCATTATCATTTATTTTATCAATCTGAAATTGACTTCTAATTTATATTTGACAAATTATAAAATGAATATTTTATCTAAATTTTAATCACAACACATGCAGTTGAAATTGGCCATTGAGCTAATCATTTTAGAAGTTTTTCATGAGCTGGAGATGGCAATGATCGACACTTTTCTTTATTATAATCACTCACTAAATGTCTTGGTGGTTGAGTGGGTGATGGATAATGTGGCCATCAGAAACTTAATCAAATCGGGTGAGATCAAGAAGTCTGATTAGATCAGAATGGGCCCATCTGACTTTAATTGATAAAATTTCAATCCAAGTTGATTACAATCAAATTGTTTATATAATTTTTTAAGATTTATTAACATCACCGGTCAAATGTCATATCATGTGACTGAACATGTGGAACAGCGACGTGTCAATATGCGATTGGTTGGACACGGCATCGACCTTATCCATGGCGTGTGTGCATTAGACAGTGAGGGTGGGACCCACCCGATTAGAAAGACCGAGTCAATGGCTCCGATTTTTTCGTCCCAACAAACTAGGATCGGACGCTCTCAAATGAAAGATCAGGTCGTCGTTATCCGCTCAGCTAAACGGCTTGGCTTATGTTTTTATTTTTATACCATGTGCTCGAACGAAAGGACGATAGTACCCTTCCATCTTATTTTGTCTATTAACAGTTGGCACTTTCCTTGATTGGAGTATAATATTAAGTGACTTCAATTTAATTACAATTTAGTCTTTATAGGCCATCCAATTAAATTTCAACCAATTTAGTTGCATTTTTATCATTTTATCATAAAATTAAAAAGACAAAAAGAGTATATATATATATATATATATATATATATATATATCATTTTACTCAATGTTTATTTTATCAATTATTCATTAAATAATAATTAAAACCCAAACTCATATAATCTTATTATGAAATTTTGCATCCAATAAATTCATGTCCGCGCCTTGTTAACAAATTCATCTTTCCCTAATATTTTTATTAATAATTTCTATTACTTGCATTTGAGAAGTTTTTATCAATCCATCATTTTTATTTTCATATTATCAAACTTAGATTCTATATTTTCCATGTAACGATTTAAAGTTTCAATGACTAAATAAGCTTATAAATTATTGATTGAATGGCAAATCAAACTCAAAGTTAATTCCAGCAAATTTACGTTGGAAATTTGCAGCAATTTCATTTTTACCCAATTTCAGTTAATGGATCCATTTTATCAAATTTTTGTTGAAAATTACCGGCCATTTTCTAAAAAAAATAAATTGTAACCATTTTTCTCTATTTATCAACATGACAAAAATAGCCTCGAAAGTTTTCACCAAACCGAAAAAAGCACTCGAACTTAAAAACATAAAAGATATTAGTCAAATTTAAATATATTTTCTTATAATTTTTTTCTTAAAAATAAATAAATAAATAAATATCTTAGTATATATAGAGGTAAAACACCATTTTCACTTTTTAATTGTAGCAGAGATTATAAATAGTGAATGAATATATATTATCAGTATCTCATCATTATCATCATTTATTTTATTAAATTGAGATTATTTTTTATATTTAAATTTGAGAAATATTTTTATAGACTAATGTCAAACGCAGATCAAACTTAAACCCACAAAATAACTTCTGACTGTTTTTTATATCAACAATACAATATTAATGCAGTATATGATAATGTCTACATTAAAAGAATTAATTAATTAATATACAATTGAAATTTATTCTCTTGACCAGGTAGTATTTTTTCTACTTGGTACTTTCGTTTTCCATCTGTAGGGTTTTGCTCCATCTTCCTCATCTAGTTTCTAGGGTTTAAGATATCCTGCGTCCGTTCATAGGGTTTTAACTCAGTAAATCCAAATATTCATGGGAGGAGGCGGAGAAGAATGGCAAGACTTCGCGCAATCTGTATTCATTGGCCTTATATTCTCTTTCCTCGTTGCCAAACTCATTACCATTATCATCTCCTTCCGAGAAGACCACCTTCGTGTCATCCGCGAAGGCGATTTGCCTGTGGAAGAATATCATCAATCCCAAGCTGAATCTACTGTTGTCGAGGAGGGAAAATCGACCAGTGAAGGTGAAACTTCGGATGCCGCTGAGAAGCAGATAGAGAACGTTTTGGATGACGATAGCGACGATGATTGGGAAGGGGTTGAAAGTACGGAATTGGACGAAGCATTCAGTGCCGCTTCTGCTTTTGTAGCGACTGCTGCTGCCGATAGGCTCTCACAGAAGGTTTCAAATGAAGTGCAGTTGCAGCTCTATGGATTCTATAAGATTGCTAATGAGGGCCCTTGCAATGTCCCTCAACCTTCCGCTCTCAAGATTGGCGCTCGCGCCAAGTGGTATATATCTGGTTCCCTGTTTTTTTTTTTTTTTTTTTTTGTAATTTTGTAATTTTTTTTATTTGATTGTTTTTGTATTTAATGTGTAAATATATCTATTTTAGGTTGCTGTTGTTTGATGATTCATGTGTGTAACACGAGTTTCTCCCCCTTCCAATAGTTTGTTGCCTCTATTCTTTTCCCCATAATCGATAAATTGTTATCTTTTAGAAATTAAAAAAAAAAAAGATGGCCTTGATTAAAATGAAAAAACAGAGCACATTGGGACCATATTGTATTCATGTTGAATTATGAGTTTTGTTTGGTGAAACTGGGATTTATTGGTTAATTAAACTTTATAATAAGATCAAAATGCCTAAAGAATGCCAAAATAGGAATTTCCTCTCCTTTTATAAAAATCAATGAGGCATTCAAAATTATTCTCACTATTGAGCTATTAAACTCATGAGCCATAGTATGGAGGTTTGGGAGGGATAATATAGCAAGACCTGAATAAGAATTTTGTATTTTGGTGAACTTGTTTATCTTTATGCAAAGTAGATCAACAGCAACAGCCATTTTCCAATGAGTTAGGCTCTCGAGACTTTATTAGCGAGACACACCAATGAGATATGCTACTAAATGGATCGTGACTCCCACAAATTTAGGTTCATTTGATAGGTAATTATGTGGATATGAAGTGTATAAAGTTTCACTGTCAATTGATGATTCAAATCATATAATCTTGGCCTTTAAATTTTGATGAGTATAGGTCATTGATTTTTAAAAGTTTAAAATCAAGGGATACTGTTATCAAATGGAGATGAAACTTCATACAAGAACCATTCATATGGTTCTCTTTATATCATACCCAATAATTTGGGCTCTAAAAATCCATTTAACAGTATGTCTTGTTACAGTGTCTCGCTTAAGAAAGTCTCAGTAGAGATTTTGTTTTTCAATTGAGGCAACTTATAGAGAATTTATTAAGAAAGGAAAAATCCCACATGGTTTTCATTGATTTAAAGAAGGCTACAACAAGATGCCAAGGTAACTAATTTGATGAATGTTGAAATGGAAAGTCATCCCAAATGAATATGTTGAGATTATATGAGATGCATACGACGGGGCGGCAAAGCAATTCTTTTTGCAGATTTAGGGAGCTACTCCTTGCCAATGTAAGGCTGATTGATGCTTTTGAGGCCTGCAAAGTTCTCTTCTTTTACGATTGTACGCACACCTTGTGAATTGATTTGGGATTGGGAGGAGCTCTTTACATTTCTGTTTCATTGACTTGATTATTTTTGGATTCTTCAAAAACCTTTGACATTGTAGATATTCATATTGATGATTTATGAAGAGTTACTAGATGTTTTTTCTTGTCATTATCATCATCAAAACTTTTGTCCTATTCATATGGGGTTGGTCTTTTGACTTCTACTTTTTCACTCAACCTATCAACAATTATGTTCTTTGTTCCTGATGTTTCATATGTATTTATTTTATATTCTTGCTTCATTAGAGGGTAGTGGCTCTATGAAGTTTCTAGTGGATCCTTGTTTCTTTTATGTAAAGAAAAATTATTATTATTTTTTAGAATGTTAAGCATGCTATGCCTGCATGGTTAAGTGATAGAGGAACCAATTTTTGATGACATATGCAAGGAATGCATGGCAGAGGTTGGGTGCTATAACTCCAGAAGAAGCAATGCAAAAATATATTATGATTGTGAATGAGCTATATCCTTCTTGGGCAACTGGCTCGACTACTGTGAGTTTTATTTTCTTTTTGATTTGCATATGTTGCTTTTGTTGGTGTTCTATAGCCACTTTCTGAGATAGCTTATCTTTAGTCCTACTGACTGCTATTTATGTTATGATGAGTAGAAGCGCAAAGGTGGAGGTAATGATGACTCAACTTCAGGTTCTGAAAGACCAATGGGACCGGTATTTAGCACTTTCATTTATGAGGAAGAATCAAACAATGAGCTGTAAGTTTCTCCTTAACGTACATTTTTTTTTTTTTCTTTTTTGAAGTCAATGTTTAAGTTTATTGTTGTTTCTCCATTTCAAAAAAGAAAAAAAGTTCATTGTTGTTTCTCATGGAATACAAAATCAGTGAAGTCTGAGTCTGATTGGATCAGTGTGTATCAAATGAAGTTCCATCACTTTATATCCTAAATAGGGTGGACTTGGTCAAATGCATGGAACTGGGTCTTAGTTGAGTCATTGACAACAACTCAACTGAATTGGAGTGAGTCACACTGCACGACTTGGTGCAGAAGAAAGATATTCCATCTCCAATCACATTGTAGAACTTAGTTGATAAACAGGATTGTTGAGGTTAACTGAGGCTAGTCAAGCTGAGTGGGTTACCAAGTTTTAAACTATGCTTTTCAGATGAAGTTAAGACATGCTATTAGACTGCCATATCATACTGAGAAAACGAAATAAAAAAGATCTTCCTTTTGCTTGAATCACGTTCTATGGTTGGAAGCCATTTACTCACCAGTAATGGTTGGATGATTGCCAGGATAGTTGTTAAAATTGTATGATTCATGATTGAAACTTTACTGGTTGATTTGTGTGTTATACAAAAATTAAATAATAAGAATAAATAAATAAATAATCAACCAAAAGGTTGTGGGTTTGAGTCATGTTACCATCTAAAAAAAAGTTTACAATAATTTGTGCACTGTTCATGTTCAATTTGAATATTACGTTAAGATTATTTAAAAATACCTTAAGTAGAGTATTTTGTGTCTCTTCAAGTAGTCAAATGACTTTTAGGCAGTCACGTGATGCTCCTGTTGTTTAGTGGTTATGTGCAACCATTTCTGTTGTTTCTAGACAGCATGACTTGTTTTTGGATATGATACCATTTTTCATGTTTTCCATTGCTATTCATGACCACATGTTATTACGAGTCCATGAACATGTTTCCTTTTTAATCTTGAACATCAGTCAGATATATGTCAATAGGTACTGTGTATGGTACTATAATTGCATTATTTGCCATCTATATTGATAGCTTACATAAAAAAATGCATGGATCGTGAATATCTTGTCCTTTTCCTCTTTAAAACATTTTAAAATAAATTTATCATTTTTGGAAAAAACATAAAAGATCGTAAGATTTACTTTTCAAGATGATTTGCCACCTAGAATGATTTTAGATATTATTCGATTTTCAGAACATTGCTCCTTGACAATTTTTTAGAAATTGCTGAGTGTTAATACTGGTCAATGGTAACTAATATTTTGTTCCTTGTTGCAGAAAACTGGATGCTATACATATCTCTGCAAGAGAAGGAGAGAGAGACAACCTGCTTAGATATATAGGGGACGGAGTTTCGGTGAATTTGAGGGGTATATATCTATTCATCTCAACTTGCCTATGTATTTTATAATCAATCAAGACTATTTACACTCAAAAAAAAAAAAGAAACAAAGAATATGGGAACCTAGTTAGGAATTAATACTCTACTGCATCTGTATTGGGAAACCACTTCTGTTTGAATGGCAACGATGCATCTCTATTCTCTTTAGCTCTATTATCTTTATAACCATCAATTCCAAATATGGTGGAAGAATGGTCTGCAAAAATGAGAGCTTTGGGAAACCATCTCCACAGACTTCTGTGGGCTTCTTTCTCTGCATCGCTACTATTGTTCCTGTTTTGAAAGCCATTCTCTTCTCTATCCTTTACTTGTTCAATTTGTGTTTCTTTAGTCTCCAGAGAATCTGTAAATTTGTTTCTGTTCCTAATTGATCTGCATATGTTAATTGCAGACAGTGAGGGAAGGACTCCATTGCATTGGGCTGTGGATCGTGGTCATCTGGATGTGGTGGAGCTGCTCATTAGTAGTAATGCAGATGTGAATGCCCAGGTATTAGTGGGTTTTTTTTTCAAGAGGATCAGATTTTTTTTATTTTGGGGGAAATTTCCAAAGTGCCTTCATTGGCTTGAAGCCCAAGTTTTAAAATAGTCAGTCAACTCATTCGTACTTGTTCCATTCATAAATGGACCAGTTGATCTGTTTAATACATCTCATAGGCTCTTGGTGTCATCCCATTTGTTTTTTTTTTTTCAGTTTTCCACTCTTCAGTTCTAGTGTGTACTACAAATGAACTATTTCTATTTGTATGTAGAAAAATTGTGAAAATCATTGTGCCATTAATGTCTTACTAGTGTTTTGTTTTCTATTTTCCAGGATGAGGATGGTCAAACACCCTTACATTATGCAGTTGTTTGCGAGAGAGAAGCCATTGCTGAACTCCTTGTTAAGCGAAATGCTAACCAATATTTAAAGGACCATGATGGTAGCAGTCCACGCGATCTATGTGAATCAGCCTGGGAATGGATGCATCCGGGTACTTGATCGCGGTTGTTTTCTTTTGTTTTTCCCTCTTTTGGAATTTACGTATCACATCATGTGTACATGTATTATATTTCCACACATTTACACTTGCCCGTTAACATTGCATGATCTGTATCTGGTTGTGCCCTTTTTGCTTGCAAATGAGTCTGTAAACTGGAGACACTGAAAGAAGAATACACTGACCAATTGTTGCCAGAAAGTTGACTGTAACAGATGATGGGTTTCTCTTAAAGTATCATGCTTAGTGTTTTCTTTTAGGGAAAATTGTACAGAATGATCTTTTCTCATGTCCATATGTCGTCAATTTCTCCTCTTTTGTTGAACTACTTGAATTTTGCTACTTATTTTTGAAGGGAGGACCTCTCATCATTTCATCTTTCTTGCTTTTCATATGGTCTTCATTTGTCCAACTCAACTTAAATGAATAGGATGGAACAAACATTTTTATCAGACAGGCTAAGCTTCGGCTTTTGGCTTTTTCTAAAGCCCCCTTATATAAATGGATGGGCTTGGTCTTTTAATTAAAGTCCATCGGGTTTTTAGGCCCGTGTATTTTCTTATATATTTTATACACATATTGTAAGGTCGTATTCTTGTATTATTTTTTTATTTTTTGTTGTGTAAATTGAAAATCTAATCGTATAGATTGAAAATTGACCTAAAACCTGCCATCAGTGAAATTTCATTTTAAAATTCATTTTTTAATCACTTGATTTTAATGTTTGAAATTATTAAGTGTTAATTTTTTCATGGATGTCTGTCAATTTTTACACTTAAGATCAGGTCGCTAAAAATTGAGTTTTGGATTGAAATTGTAATTGGGGGTAGGTCTTTTAAATATGTTTTCAACCAATATGATAGATTTTTAAGTTATAAAATAAAAAAATTTAAAAATAAAAGAGTAATAGGTGTGACCTTGTGACGACTTACAAAATAAATTAACTTTAAATGGTGGGCTTAGGCTTTATATATTTTAATTGGATGGGCTTGGGCTCTGGCTTTTAAAAGCCTGATGAATTTTGAATGGGTTTGGGCTTTTATAGGGTTTGTCGTTCAGTCTTTGGAAAAACAAAAAGGGAAAAAAAAACTGATTCTAATTTATCTTCATCAGTCAAATTTGGATCTACAATCTTCATGGGCCTATAATTGACTATATGGCAGATTATTGATCTCTTGTGTTGAAGGAGAATGAAAGCACGTGGTCGGCCCATTAGATGAACGAAAGATAGATGGGCAGTTCTGATTGAAGGAATTCATTTGAATTCTCCATAGAAAACCTTGCTGCACATGTTAAAGGAATTCATGATTAGAACAATGATGATGATAATTATCATTATTATAATAGACAATTTGAATTAATCTAAAGATCCAGCCTAAAATTGAGTTGGGCCCAAAAATTGGAAACCATTTTTAAATTGGATCTAAGTTCACTGAACAAGATTTGATACAAATGGGACTGGGTTCAGGTCCTATCTAATCCATAACTAGTTGTCACTTGCCTGCCGAGCCAGGCAGAGGTTAATTGATTTGGGTCCGAAATGATGCTACTGCTATCCAACCAAGCCCGGTATAATTTAATTGAGATATCGTTCTAAGATCAAGGCCCATGAACTTGACTTTATCTTCATCGCAGCATACAACACGAAGTTCGGCCTGTCAGTGATAGATTTCAGGCCCATGGACTTATCAAAAGCCTTCCTTTAGGTATATGCAAATTATCATGGTCAATAAACAATGAAATGGATCCAATCAAGCTTCACTGAGCATGGCCCAGTAGCACTTGTGATGTGGACAATTATACGGCGACAAGTTCATATAACTGGAAAAAATAATCAATGTTCCAATGTCAAATCTGGCTTGCAAATTGATATAGGCCTTTACGCTGCATTATGAATGAAGGAAGCTACACAAATATTGAATAATTAGAGTCCAAGGCCCAAGCTGGCCTGTTGCAGCCCATGTCAATAACAGAGTGAGACAGTTCAGACTTCAGAGGACTTGTAGGGAATTGAGGCTTACAGAGTTTACCCAATGGGCAGTGTGATGAGAGACATCCAGTTTACAGTTTCTTTTTAGTATTCTTTCGATTATTTGGATTAATACCTCAGTTTCAGGATTACGTAAGCCGTAAGCCCAGTTTGTTAAATCATCAAGCTCAAAATTCAACAAGATCCACCTCATGACCAGATTTTCCAACTCAGTTAGAGATAAATAAAAAATAAAAAATTCAGTTCTCTGTCTATTTAAAGCCAAATTCCAGCCCAACCTATTGTACGATTAGATTTCCAGGTTGCAAAAAAAAAAAAGTGCTCTGTGTAAAATAAAAGAGCTTTGAACACTCGGCTTGGACTTTGACATTAAAAGCCTGATGGCGTTTAGACGGGCTTGGCCTTTTGAAAATATAAACGGGGTCAAGCTTTTTGGATAAAGCCCAGCCCTAAATCTGGCCTATCTAGGAGGGCCTGAGTCCGAGTCTAACTTTGGAGGAACGCGTCTTATCTTAAATCAAATCAAAATCTCTAGAAAATTGCTTAAAAACTCGATGCAATGAGTTGAGGTGCAAAGATAATTAGTGATGTTATCAAATTCATTCCAATTGAGAGAAAGAAAGAGAAATCAACCTACCACATAAATGGACTTCCCTTTGCCAAAAATGAAATCAAATGTTCCTTGAATGTGGCAGTTCTTGAAGAAATGTAAGCCTACATCATCCAAAAGTGTGTCTTGAGATCCATAGAAGTTGCAATAATAGAAAGCCACCCTGTCGTGTCGCCGGATATTCGCATTGCCTTCAAGTGGCAATTATAGAAAGCCCGCCCTGTCGCCGGATATTTGCATTGCCCTCCGTCCTCTCCCGGCACTGGCATTGGTGCTGTGTTCTATAAATGATAAAAAAAAAACAACAATAACAATTATGCAAAAAAGAATTACTTGTGTTTGCCATTTATACAATAATAACAGTAATAACTACGTAGAGTAGTACCTTGAAGATGATATTTACAGCCATGAAGTAATTTGATTCAACAATGACGGTGGCACTGTCCCATGTCCCTTATTGTTTCGCGGTCGCTTCATGTGTGATCCTCAGCGGCGATGATCCAAGTTCACCAAAAAATGTTATGAAGGGCTTTGATTGGCCCACAACCACCTTCTCCTTGTAGGATCCAGGCCCAATCTTGATGATGATTTGATACTTGTTGCCTTCTCGAATGCTGTTGATTGCGTCCATCACCGTCTTGAAATCACCATACGTTCACTGAGATTCCTGAAGTTTGTAGTGATCCAACCGTTGAGGTTATCAGCTCTAGCAATGATGAGGTGGATCGCCAGGAGGATGTCCTTGATAGATGAAAGATTCAGATTCTCTGCCATCGTTTGAAGTGGGCTCCAAGGCCCAGTACACACTTTTACTACTTACTTACTTATGAGGGAAGGCCCAGTCAATATAAAGGGCCTCAGCTTGCTGAATTTGACCGTTTCAGTTGGGAATGCTTTTTACTTGGAGAAAAGTTTGAGAATAGCGTAGCTGATTACATTCATTTTGACTTTTACTCTTTCAAGATGACTCACTCCCACGGATGTAAAAAATGCAGCCCGATAATTCGGCCGATATTTGATATGATTCTCTCTCCTCTCTTTTTTTTGTAAATATCAGTATTATTTTCTTTCTAAATTAAAAAATATAAAAAACCCAAAAACGAAACTGTATTTAAAAAAAAGATTGAAAATATAAAATACCGATATGATTCGGCGATATATCGGCCGATATCATACCGATATGAAGGCTGTACGGCCGATACAATACATATCGGCCGATATTATACGGCTGTTAAAAACCGAATGATATCACGTATCGGCCGATATGTGTACCCTTGCTCACTCCACAATCTCAGTGACATTTCATGCTTTTTAGATATTTTCTTTTTGTAGATTTTTCTATTTCTAAAATGCAATACTTTAGATTTTTTTTTTTCGTACAAATTATTAATAGAGGTGGCTTTATAATTGAAACTGAAAAAATTTAGTTTTATTTCTTTCACTTATTTGAACCTTTTCATTTATTTTTATGTTTTACCAGACAATTTTTTTAGAAAGATCTGCATCATCTCATTTTATGATTTGTTTTATTATAAACTTATCTTATTTATATTTCAATTTTGATTTTGTTGGATGCAAATGAAAGTCTCACATCGATTGTGAGGGGTAAAAACTAAGGATCTATATGAGACTGTGTCATTCCACCTATCAACCTAATCTTTTGAGCTGGAAGTCCAATCCTAACATTGCTATTAGAACCAGGTTCCCAGAGAGTCTCGTTCCAAGGAGAAATTGTTGGGGTGCGAACTCCCACATCGGTTGTGAGAGTAAAAAAACTAAGGACTTATACATGACTCAATCATTCCATGTACTAGACTAGTCTTTTGAACGGGAAGCACAATCCTAAGAGATTTCTCATGTTTTTTTTTTTTTTAGTTTTTTATGACAAGAATCAAACTGGAGGAACATGGGATGCTCTCATGTTCTTCAATCACTTTCCTTATTTGTCATTTACAAAGTTGTCTCTTTCGCCAATGGTCATGCAACTTGCTTCTATGGGAACCAATTAGATTTGACTCAACGTGTTGGTTGAAATTCATAAAGGTTTATGAATTGACAAAACCTCTATCAATAAATTACAATAGTGTAATAAAAATTCAAAATTCTAACTGATTTAAAAACTTCGATCAGTTTGAACTATCTGTTTAAATAATTAAGCTAGTCTAAACCAGTTTAATCAGATTTTCTATTTGTTGAAAATCAGCAATCGAAGCACCCACTCGGCCCCACCTTCTCTGCCCTCAACATTCCTTTGACTATGGTCAAACTGGTGGTGATGTTTTAGTATTAGATTAGATCCCTCGTTAATAATTGTTAAAATGCTCTGTCAATCAATATATTAAAGATTTCAGAGTTGATTTAACGCACAAAGTCAGTGTTTAGATATGTTAATGAAAGATTTGCTCATATTTTTGTTGGAAGAAAATCATTTTCTCAACTATACAGTCGGACCATTATACTCAAAAGCAAGAAAAAATTGAAAGAGAGTCGACTCTCGCTCTTAATCCAGAACCAAATCGATAGTATATATAATTAATGATTAGACTCACACGTAGCATAACAGTTCTCAGTTAAAAATCACTTAAATCAAATCGCAGAAGCCGCCTCTCTTACGCGATCCATTGCTACAGGCATCCATGTACATGTGGAGTAATCTCTTTGACATTACAGATTTCCGATTTACATCAGTGCATGCATGCAAATTTCCCTTTTTCTTCCACCCACCTCCCAATATATCATCTTAATAATCCCAAAAAATAAAAATAAAAAATAAAGAAAAAGTTGGGTGGCTTTCGTCGCTTTCTTGATGCCTTCCTCATCCTTCCAACACTGAAATCTGTCAGCAGCAGACCAGGTAATTTGGTTGGGAGGGGCCTCCACTCTCTCTCTCTCTATCCCAACTCCAATACAATAAACACATCCCCCAACTTGTGCTTTCATCTTTCAAAACCGTGGGCTGCATACATTAAATATTTGTGGATGGTTTCGTGTATCTATTAAATTAGTCTCGCCTTAATGTAAAGATGAAGATATCCATCATATTAAAAATTGTTTACGTGATCTCATTTTATGATTTGGAGTTTTAGGTACTCCGTCAATAGATTTGCTTCTTGCTGTTACTGCACTTACCTAAACTCCAAATCCTTAAAGTTTTTCTTTTTCCTCTCATTTGTATTGGTACTCTGTAAACTCGGATCTCAACTCCTAATCCAACAAAAAATATGAAAGATTCTATGTATATCTATTGATTTAAGGGTAGAAGAATTGAGCTCTTAATGCCTACTTACTTCAAATTTTAATTCATTTGTGTTGAGCCTCAAGTTAGGCTTAGACTTGAGATGACCTGATCTAAGTCAAATGGGTAAAACTTCAAATTTTACCTTGTTTAACATGGGATTAGGTGGTACCAGGTACATAGCTGGCTTGCCAGCTTTGATATGAGCCGTACAACTTGTTTCTTCTTCCTCCTCTATCTTTTCACTCTCAAGTCCATGTCAGTTTCTATACTTTCTATCGTCTGCATGCTGTGGACCCTTCAACAATTTCTGAATCCATTCAATGTTTTATTATAATCCATTTGTCTTCATATTCATCAGCATTTATTGAGAAATAAATATATTCCTCTATTCAGACAAGAAATCTCATTTAAGGAAGTTGATACTGTGGGCGGCGGACCCATCTCTTTTGTGCACAATCCGATTTCCCGGCCCAACCTCACATGCCTGGTCTCTCAATCAGCCATGCCTATGAAGCTGACCCATTAACAACCTTTTTATCCGATTATCATCACCTTCAAATCACATCAATTGCTCTATCTCAATTCTCTCTTATCTTTGTTCCTCATTCTTTCTTCATTCTTCACCATCAGTTCAGTCTTCCTTCATTTATCTGAGAGGATTTTTTATCTTTTCATTTTTTTAGTTTTAATTTTATATTGTGGTGTTGAGAACAATAATAATCGTTATCCTTTTTATGTACTTATCCATCCAAAATCTCGAAGGTCTGAGTAGAAAAGGGCTGAGTTTTATCTTTTGGACACCTTTCCAATCAATTCGGTCCCAAGTGCATATTGTCTTGGGTCATAAGAGGTTTTCTTTTATCATTTTTTAGTATGAAAGATGAATACTGGAAAAACATGAAATATACTCTTTCTTTATTTGCGTAGATTTAATTTAAAGGAGATTGTCTTGGGTTTCATTCAAGCTCAAAGTCCTCTGGACCATTTTCCATGGAATTATTCTTCATCGATTTACAAATGTGTAGATTAAGAGGTTTGTACATGCTCTTAAAATTAACCTTACTTCCAATATAAGATGGGGTTTTTTCAAGATTTGAATCTTCTATCAACTTCTTTAGAGATACCAAATATATTAGCTAACCAATTCAAGTTATTGAATCTAGGGAGGAACTACAAAATATTTAGATATAGCACGGCTCTATGTGGGACTTAATCTATATTAAGTTCAGTATGTTAAAATTATTTCTTTTCTCTTTAAAATTTAGATCCAACTTTCTATTATTATGATGTATTTTCATCATTTGATTAATTATAATAAGTTTATTTCCCAAGGCACTAAGCAAGTAACATGGGCATTGGTTGCTCAGCCCTCAGGGTAGGTCGTGGAACACATGCAGAACCCAATTTACAGTGTCCAAATCGTACGCACGTGGATGATTGATAAGTAATACCAATCCACACCGTCCACATGAAGCATAAGAGACAAAATTGGATGGAGCAAATTCAAGAAGACAAATAATGTAGAACGTGTCACTGATGATTATTTACATTATTAGGGCCGTTAGAAGTCAACTTAAGTTACACAATAGAACTATTAAATTGGTTTCAGATGGTTCAGATTTGTCAATAATTATATCAACTTTACTGAAAGCTATGATTATTTTCAAATTTGTGTTAGAAATAAAATAGAGTGAAGGAAATGATAGAGAGATATAAAATGATTGATAAATGATGATAATAAAAAAAAAAATGGTTTAAAGGAGTTCTTTGTTGATAATTTTGGTAAGAGATTTTGATAGTGTTTTGCTAATTTACTCTCAATCTTTCTTTATTCATCATTAAGGTGTTCAAATCTTTCAGAGCACTAGATTAATTTTCATAATATATACAAGCCTCTCAATCTACAGCGTGCAATAAGTAACTCTACAGATTAATCACCATTTATCTTTTAAAATAATTCTAAGTTGCCATCCTCACAGCAAATCTTAAACATTTTTCACTGATTTAAATTTTGTAAGATTAAAAGACCAACTTTTTTTATTTAGTTTAAGTGGTTTTTTACTGTTGAAATAATACTTGATTATAGAATTTCTGAATATCGTTACTATATTAGAGAAATTATTTTATATTTCAAGATGTATTAAGTCACATATGATACTCACATGATAATTTGTGTTTTTTAGTAGTTAATGAATTAGTGATATTGATAGGTCTCAAAGGAGTCTCTCAAAATTAGAAATGAAAGGCAACGTGCTTAGCAGTGGAGAGTGGTTTAACATAATTGATAGAATTAGAAATGAACGCATTAAAGAATAATTTACAGATCGCTTTGATAGATGACAAATTGAGATAAATTCATTTGAGATGGTTTAGTCATGTTAGTAGAAAACCAAATGCAACAGGGTAGAGTGGATAGATTATGAATTGAAGGTACTAGGAGGAGACAATTACCGTCGAAAACATAAAGAGAAATGATAAAACGATTTATGACGTGATTATTTAGAGAAGAATAACTCATAAAATCGACTTCAGATGTATGAGATTACTAGTTGATGATGATGATACATCTCAGAAGCTAAACTTTCTTACTTTTTTGAAATATTTACAGGTCCTATATCAACAGACTTTGCTTACATTTTAGAAGACATAAATATAACTCATTATATAAAGAAAGCCTCACATGTGTATAATAATTTGTAAAGAAGAATGAAATGGCATCCTAAATAATATTCTTAGTATAGAAATAGAAGTAAAATTACAGACTTATGACAAAGGTCTTCATTATTTAAAATTTTCTAATTACTCAATGTAAAACTAGGGAAAGTCAAGCTTTTAATTTATATAGTCTTTTCAGCCTTCTCTAGTGAATAAATAGAAACTTTGTAAAAACTACTTGTTGTGAAGAGAGCCAGATCTTAAATCTAAACACCTAATTGTTCATTGTAGAGAAAATTCTGTTTACAGTTCACACATTACAGGTGGGGTTAATACCTTTTTATTGACAACATTGGTTAAGATTGATATCATTAAAAAACATTATCTAAACATGATCTGGGAATTTTAATATTATCTCATAACACTTTTAATTTTGATTGAACAGAAAGAAAGGTGGCACCAGCTCTGGAATGGTTAAAGGAGGATATGTACGTACAATAAGTCTTCCCCCAAATTAAGAAACATAGCTGGGACTGGGATTCCACCTACAACAGTCCAAAATTCCAACTTGTACACAAACAGGGGATCGTAGAAAGAAGGCTTCTCAATCTCAATCTGTAATGAATAATGATTAGCAACAGAGCATCTCTAACTACCCAATCATTTGCAACATAAACAAAAACAGAGCATCCCATCTCAAGAAAACTAAAGATATTACAGTAAGACCTGTTACATGCACTGTCATTTATTACATTATTAATTTTTTTATAGTCTTTGATATATATTTTTTTCATAACCGAGGTGTCCAAGGCCTTTTAGAGCACTCCCGCTAGTTCTCAGGTGTGTGCACAAACTGGGTAAACTACGGGGAATGACCTTTGGAATGGAATGAGATTGAAAGTCAGAACTCTTGCTTCGTAAGACAAATTTCTTTCCAACACAACAACCCATTGGAGTTTTTATAGTCTTTGATGATAGAGAATCAATTATAATGCTTTATTTAAAATGTAAACATCATGGTTATGTTTGAACGAAGTGAAGTGGAAAGCTTTCTCTTGTATGAGTAAAAATGGAATTCAAGGCTCTCCATTTCTCACACTTTAATACAATAATGCACGTAATCTAAATAGGTACAAAGCTATCAGCTACACACTGTATCTTAGCTAAATCTGACAAGTTTCCAGACTGGACCGATACATATGTGAGTTATTTATTGTGAGGATAGGCAAGTTCGAGCTTAGTTGTCATGTGAAACACAAACATACGGTGATTCCTTTCCTTTGAATGCTACCTGCGGTACACTGAAACAAGTCCACTCTGTTATATTTTGAAACGAGTAACTTCTGATATTGAATATTTTAAATTTGAGATAGAGATTTACTTATATAAGACATCTTCATAATTTAAAATATCTTATTTTTATATATTATAAGTTTGAATTTTCTAAAAAATGAATATTCTAATTCCTAAAGGTTTATAGTAAAACCCTAACTCTTACAAACTTCTACTCTTGCATTTCGAGTAACTTTTCACGTATTCTCTATTGAACCAATTTTAAACCATTAAACTAAACAGCTTGAATGATTAAATAAATCTCCTCCAGTAAATTTTATATACATTATTCATTCATCTTATACATACTTTTAAATGCTGGGCTCCACTCATCAAAAGAGACCCCACCCAGGATCCGATCAAAGATCAACCGTTAAACTACTGGAGGCAAGAAAAGAAAGATGTAGCATTGCAATACATGACTATATGCAATAGAAGATTGAGAAGTTTTTTTCTGAATGGTAAGAAAAGGCACAAGAGGTGCAATACAAAAGAAAGAAAAATTCAAAAGATCAACACAAACCTGACACAACATCGTGATAATCACAAACATACCGAAAAGGATAAAATTAAATTAAATCAGCACATTCTTTCCAAGCACGAAGGATGTCGTTCGCATAGACGTTTTTGAATTCCGCAAGAGTAGACGTCCAAAAGGCACGCAAAAAAAAAACTCTTCTCGAAACTGCTTCACTTGACTCAGCACGATCCTTAAAGACTCTATTGTTGTGCTCCCACCATAAACTCCAAACTATGACGAAGATTGAGAAGTTTACAACAGCAGCATTAACAAATACCAACACATTAATTAAAAGTGAAGATAAATTAAATAAGTTTATCAGTTCAATAAAATGATATGAAATTGAAAAAAAAAAAAAAGTAAAAGAGAAACCCAATCGGCATCAGGTCTCCGGTTTCAGCCTCAGCCTATCAAATGGGTTAATCGCAACCGGCCACAAACAGTCGTCTCTCCTTCCATTACTTGGACCTCCGTGTTTCCTCTCTCTTAAGACTCTAATCTACCTCCTCTTCTTACGTACATAATTTTCCGAAATTTACAGTTCCGCCCCGACAATAGAATTAGATGACCACTGACCATTGATCCATGGCCACCCAAAAGTGAATCTCAACCGTCCAATTGTCTGGGCCCAATGCACGGACTCAGCTAGCGTAGAATTCCACCAGATCGTCCAAAGACTCCAGCTGGGGATCGGCATTCTCGAGCATCCAAAGCAAGTGCTCGAACAGAACCACCTCGCAGCCGATGACGGTGGCGGGCCCTGCCTCATCTGTCGGAGCGGACGACTTATCGGTGAGCACCCGGAAGACCGGGTGGTCCATCAAGTGGGAACTGATGAGGTACCGTCGCCGGGATTTTCCGACATATACCTCCTGGAGGCCTTCGCCGTCTCCGTGGGCCACTGCGGCTCCCCCTCTCCAGTTATCGCCGCAGGGATTTGCTGCGATGGAGCTAGATGTGCGGCCCAGCTTGCTTGCTGATTGCCACTTCTTGATCATGCACTTGAGCTTGCTCAGTTTGCTCCCTTTGGCCATTTTATGAAAGAATTGGAGTCTGAAAACAGAGGAACGATGTGGTGCCGCTGAAATTTTGGAGGATAAACAAGATTTTAGAAAATGGGTTTTGTGTTTTGAGGCTATGAAGGAAGACAGGACACGAATGAGAAAGAGATGGGGAGAGAGAAGAATGTGGGAAGGATGGAAGGAAGGTTCGTGTATAAATAGAGGGGGCGGGGACGAGAGGGGCCCATAGAAAAGAATAGTGGTCTAGTTTTGGGAAAAACCCGGACGTTGCTTTTAAGGAGGCTTGGCCTTTGTAGGAGTGGGTAGGGCCGAAGGTGGAGGGGAGAGGTGGATTTGCTTGCCGTCTGCTCTTTTTCACATGGGCCTCTGTTTCCATACAAATTAACACAAGTGCTCGTCTGACTTCTCTTCTTCTCATTTACATTTGGGGATTCATTGGACTTGGATACAATGCCAACTTGCCCACCTTTTATTTTCTTGCATCCGGTCATAATTTCTACCTTTGTCTGTCACAAAACTTTAATCTTTGAGTTGGCACACTAGCAAAATCTCATGTTTGAGACAAAGCATGTTACATTCCAACTCATCAAAAAATTGTTTAAAATAGAAAAAAAAAAATCAATGAAGAGATACTTACACACAAGTTTATTATTATTATCATAGTAAGATATCTCCACTCCATTCTCTATTTAAAAGTGAGATTAATCTTTATAAATATATAATATTACTCGTAAACCTTATCGGTCAAACTAAGACTACAGAGTTGAGTTTGGATGAGGGGGTGTAAGGGGATGGAGGTGTTACCCCTCGTTACCCTTATTGGTAACTAAAGGATGAAGCCATGAGGGTAAAAAATCTCAAAAAATAATTGAGTGAGGTTAAAAAAAATTCAATTTTACTCTTGTTTACCTTAAACTCTCACTTTGAAAACCGTTTTCACCCATATAATTTAATCTTTAGAAGCTTAAACCAACTGAATTATTTTTTCATATAAATTTCTATCACTTTTTGCTTAGAGTAAATGATTGTTTTTGAAAAAGAAACGGTTTTTCATGTCTAAAAAGATATTTCTTTTTCATAAATTATATATCACAAATTAATTTATAACAAATTGGTGTGAACTTTCAATTATAACTCTTTGCTTAAATTATTAGCTGATTGCCTGAATTTAAAAAGTGAAACTTAACAAATTTTTTTGTTCATCTAAGACTTAAAATAAAAATGAAATTCAAAACTTTCAAAATCTTATAAAATTAAATAACTCAATCAAATTTTTACTCAATTAGTATCAAATCAAGTCAACTCGATCATGCTCCTCGATTTTTTTTTGAATTTTTCAAGTATAATTAGAAATTAACTTTTATCTTTTTTAACTCCTCCAACTTGTTATGATAAGAACAAAAATGATTTCCAAACGTGTCTGTCGTCGTGTTGGAGCGTTGGGCAGAGGTTTGAATGCTAGTCGTTCCTGCCGCTTTCAATGGTAACAAGGAAACCACGTTCTAATTTCTAAGCCCCTCAAGTCTCAGAAACGTTTATCGATTATCTTTTTATCACTTAAATTTTATCTAAAAATTATTATATTTACTGCATAGTAAGTTACAGTTATTAATTTTCTAAAAATTAATTTAAATACTAATCAAATAAATTATCACTTCAATTTTTTTACGACTGAAAACCAAAAAAAACCCACTTCTCTCTGAAGTCTGAACACCAGAATGTTAAATAAATTATCACTTTAATAAAAAAGTATTAAAAGGTATAATCTCAATATGGATTTAGTATTTTTCTTTTATATAATCAGATCTTAACCCATTATTGAATCAATCTACTATACATTTTAATCAAAATAAGAGTGAAATTTTAGCAAGCGCTACAGGGTCAGTACAATAAGGGTAAGTGTGGCAGTTTGATCACAAGATGTGGGTTCTGAAATTTAAATTTCAGTATATATCTGTTGATTTTTTAATTGATATTCTAATTGGCATAATGTCTGTAAGTACTTTAAATATCAATCAGTATTTTAAATATTTAGATGGTCCCATTCTATCTATGAGAGGGAAAAATAATAATAAGATACTTTATATCCAAGCTAGCCAATGAAAAATAATAATAGAAATACATATATTTCCAAATAATAGAGCTCATTTTTAAGACTAAAATATCAACTCATATTTTGTATGTTTGCAGCTATTTTTCGTATTTTGTCTAGATCAATACAATATTTTGGACATGCTAGCTATATATCAACTAATGTTAAATATAGCATGAAATTATTATATAAATTGAAATATTATGTAATATATAAAAAAAAAATTAGTTTAATATATAATGATTTTGGGCACAACAAGATATCGGTATTTAATAGGGTCAAAATTTAAGTCTCATGATTCATTCCAACGAAAGGCTTCAGTCACTCGAAGTAAATCAATAGAAATTCATTTATAGATGAACAGGTCAGTATTTCATAATTTATGTAGAACATTTTCATTTATGGTTCATACATTTTATATCAGCGACTCACGGTATTTTTAAATCATGATATTTTGACATCCGATGTCTTAATTTCTAAAAAATCTTGTATATCCTGTTGTCATTATTAAAATGTTTTCAATGTATGGAAAATAATAATTTCATTATGTATTACCCATTTTCTTCATTGACCCATGAATCAAAGAGTTTTGAAATTTGAGTCCTCCAAAATCTCTAAAATAAAGGGAGAGCATGAAGTGACAAAAAATTTCACATCGGTTAATTCAAGAAGCTAATGACTTCATATAACACAATCCTCTCTACTGCTAGCTTTTTTAGAGTGAGTTCTACCTTAAGAATGTTATCAAGTCATAGTTTTCTAACATAGTATCAGAGTAAGTTTCACGTACTTAGTGCACGTGAGGACGGGTTTGAAGTTTCCATGTACAGCCATAGAGTGCAGCTGCACGAGTGTCAAGTTTTCATGTGTAGCCATAGGGTCCAGCTGCACTGAGAACTGATGGAAAGTGACAAAAAGTCTGACATCAATTAATTGAAGAAACTAGCAACTCCACATAATACTTAAGGCATCCTCTTTTTCATGAACTGTCCAATAAAAGTGAAGAGAAGTTCCAAAAAGTGTGTCCGGGGTCGTAGACCTTTTAGAACATGGGTCTTCAACTATTTGGAGGAGTGAAACATGCAAGCACATGGGCATCAAGAAATTAAACAGCAGAAAGAAGGAAACTTATTCTCATTATTTTTGGTCAAGGCTATGGACCCTATTATGACTGGCATAAGGATGAAGAATGGAACCTTGTTGTCTGTGTTAGGAAGAGGTATCCTTGTTGTGGATACGACATACAAGCAATCAAGGCCAATCTTCTTTCGCTGTATTTCACCATGCATGATTCATCCATTTTAGTGGTGGGGGTCATAGTGGTCACTGTATTTGTTTTATCTATGTAACTTTAGTTTATCTTATTTTATTTTATTTGAACTTTTAAAATTAAACTAGAAGTTTCAGATTCAATCTTCTTCGAACTTATTTAACTGCAAAAGAAAAATAAGGCGAAAAAAATCAAAGATTTAAGATTATTTTAGTTTAGTTCTCATTTGATGACATTATTTCTCTGTCGTCGCCATTTTTTTTTTCTCGAGAGAACTTTTCCTCAACCAGTATTTGCACTCTTTGAAAGGATTCCACCAAACAAACCATCAATTATAAAATTTGATTAATTTAATCATAAAGTCAATTTAAAATAGATGAGATATGACTTGATTATTGACTAATGTTAATGAAGAATAATCTGTCCTTTTAAGCCATCAAATGGCCCATTAATAGTGTCAAACATTGTAAAAACAGAAGATGATGAATTGTTGATTCTGTGATACAATAAATATCTCTGTTTTTTGTACCAACCACACGATGCCTACGAGTCCATGGAGCAGATGCTACACCTTCAGAATCCATTAATTATTGATTAACAAATGGTAATGAAAGTGACAGACATGTGAGGATGTGTTTTTTTTCTTTTTCTAAGTGCCCTTTTTTATATTTTGTCATATCTAATCATTGTTTAAAAATTCAACAAGATGTAATTTGACTCACTTACAGAGGTCTTATTTGATTAGATATCTAATTAATCAGTCATTCCATTTTAAGTTTTTAAACAGTTTTGTTGAAAATCTCATACCAATCTACTGATTCAATTAAAATTTTCAAATCCGAGTTTAAAATTTTCAAACCTTACAGAAGATGCCATCAAAGGCCCCACCAGATCGACGGCCAGGATTCCCATCAAGGAGTTACAATGGACCAATTCCGGTTCATTTCAATGAACGAGAGCCCATATCAACTTAATAGATAATTAAGTTATTTAAAGCCTTTAAGTGCTAGTGCTAATGATTGAGATTAGAGGGGACAAACGCCCACGTTAGGACCAACCGACTTAAACTACCACAAATACAAGTAATTTGTCTTATCTGTCTCTTAACCATTGTTTGAGTGTAGCTAATATTCTTCATTTATTTAGTTATCTCATACTTCTTTATGAGAAAAATATTTCTAAATATAATTAATGATTATATTTATTATTGTAGACTTGTAAGCAATTGAAAATTATAACAAGATAAAAAGCTTAGTTGTTTATCTTTATTATTTTATCATAAGAATAAGTTTTCAAGATTCTCCTACTTCTACCTACAAAACATCTCCACTTCCTCCTATACTCTTATGTTTTATTATATTGATAAGGAAATCAAAGCTTTGGTTTGTCAAAATCATGAACAATCGTATTTTTGTCAGGTAATGCAACTTGATTCTGTGGAATAGATGGCAAATAAATAAATTATACTTTAATATTTAAAAAGTAGTATCACTTACACCTAAATAATCAACTGCTCGATTTCATAAAGAAATAAATATTGGTTGTTGCTACTCGTTTGGGTCAGTATGTATCTAAGTAGTAGTTTATTTATCTGTCATTTTTTAAGATAATACAGATATGGGTACCATTTTAATTTTTTTTATATCCTTAGGGTACATCAAGTGAGGCCATGTAAACTCGAACCTGACATCTCCCATTTCTTGATATGAGAGATCACTAGATAACTTCTAAATTTTGGCTAACATCGGACACCATTTTAATTTACAGTACATTACATATTAAGTTATGAAAAAAAATCTATCGAATTCTAGATTCTAGCTTATCTTTTTAGATTATTAAAATTATTTATCTAATGATAAAAATTCATATGAAAAGTTAATAGGCCAAAGATAACTAAGAACGAATAATATGACAAAGTGAGGAAGTTTTGGCTAACTTTCCCTCTGTCATCTTCAAATCCAATCAATCAACTGAATTGCCAATGCAATAAGACTCTTAGACATGGACATGGAGATTGGCCATGCAAGGCGAGGATAAAGTGATCAACAACGTAGATACCTACAAAGGTCAATTGATTGATGTGCCCATGAATCAAAATATTCAATGATTTTTTAGTTATACATTGCGTTTAAATCATGAGAAAAATTTAGATATATTAGGGCGACTGGGTTGAAATTTTGATTTTTTTTTTTTTTTACTTTTAATGTATTTGGTTTTTTAAGAAAAAGAAGTTTGATTCGTTCGTAGGTCCGGCTGATATCTCGACTGATATCGGTCAAATATCTCTGATTTTAAATTAAAAACTATTTTTTAATTTAAAAAAAATAAAAAGTGATCAATAATTATTATTTTTTTGAATTTAAGAGTGGAAAACCCTGGGATACGTAGTAAAAACTCCCACGGGTAAGCTCACTACTCGTAGTGCACATCAAGGTTAGATCATGTGAGTTCGAACTCGCAATCTCTCACTTTCTGATATGGGAAGGAACCAATTAAACTAAAAAAAAAAAGAAAAAAGAGAGAATTGTATCGCCGAGATATCGCCCTATATCTCAACGATAATGAGATTATTACCTACAAGAGACATACCACATGAATCATGAAAATAAATTATTTTACTTTTCCCACGCATAGACCATTTCCAGTGTCCATGCCATGGAGTATAGGGTAAATCTAAATCTGTAGATTACATGAACCAGTAAAAGAAAATATAAAATATCATACTTAATCTCTTTGTAAAGAAAGAAGATAAGAAAACATTAGTGTGAGAAAAGAGAATCCGTACGACCCGAATAATGTCTGTATCAAATTTCTACAAAAGACAACAGGTCTCAATCAATTGGACTGGTTCTCCTCTTCTTCTTTCTTCTTTATTAAAAAATTATCGGAGTTCCAAAGTAGACCCTATATGGTCTAGACTCCAGACTCTAGACCAAAAATCTCTCTCCCTCTAAATCTGGGATGTAGGATTTGAAAGGGGGGTCATGTGCTTAGGGATAGATATTAGGTGCATGGATTAAGAAACATGAGCATGTGCTTAGAGATAATGGCTAGATACAGTTCAATGTTTTGCTGATTCATTTGATGATAGCTTAACAATAGCAATCATCACTTCTATAACCTCACATGCAATCCCTTGAGTCCGTAACTTGTTGGATTTTATTTAAACATGGTTTTACTGTAATTCTTCATGAGTATAGCTGTAGTTGTATAAACCTATAGTTTCAGACTTTAGTTTTCTCTGTTCCTCTTCACTAGCAGCCGTTCCCTTTCTTCTTCTCTTTCATTTTTCAAGTTCATTTTTTTCATTTCAACTACCAAACCACACGATTATCGGCCAATATTCGACACTCAACACCATCTAAGGTCTAGTTCATCATTAGATCTATCACTGGTGCAAATTTTTTTTTTTGAAGAAAGCCTTCATTTCTTAAGAACAATACAAGCTGCATTTATTATTTATCTCTTGCAATTTACCAACAAACTTAAACCCATGCGTCATGACTTAAAAAAAAAAATTGAAACCTTACTTTTCAAGCTTAGTTGTGTTTGTATTCATGGAATCCAAACATGTATCTTTGGTTACCTGCGCCTCCAGCTACAAGCTTTTGAGGGGGCAAGGGGGACTAGAAATTATGGGTTTAGTTGAGCTTGAACCACTGTTAACTCGTTTTACTCTTAGGCCGTGTTTTAATTAGGACAAAAAATTTCACACCATTTTATAAGTGATTCACACTATCTAGTAATTTTGTTTCAAAATGGTCCGAAGGCATGCGAGCAAAACTTAGGTACATCGAAATAACATGGATTTGTACAATTCGAGTTTCATTATTAAAGTGTAGGCGTCTCACTCGACTAATCTTTCTGGGTGTGTCCTATCCACACACACAGAGTAATTTGATGGGACCTCAGACCTTTTTTTTATCAAGACAAGACTGTTTTGATAGATAATTTTTTATTAAAGTTATTTTATTTTATTCTCTTGAGCAATATATGATTTCAAACTTTCAATAAACTAAGAATACATCAAATTACAGTTAAATTAGATTTGTAACAAAGAAAATGATAGAGATGGTGTGTTTTTATAACAAAGAATACGGAACTTATCGCTTTGTCTATTTAAAATACATAGCATTCATTTCATTCCAAAAATGTCTTTAATTGTGGAGCCAGTGCTTGCATTGACTAGAACAGTGCCAGTATTAGAATATAACAGCAGACAAACATGAAGATCATTTACATGAGACCTCCCAAACTTGATGAATATTGAAAATTTAAATTTATAATATAGAAGTAGAAGAATATTTTTTTTTAAAAAAAAAACCCCGTCGGCAACATCTGAAGGTAAAGGTATTTTGAGATAGAAAATCCAACAAATGACCCTTGTATGTGTGAACAGGTACAATTCTAGCAAAAAATGGGGCCTCATTGGTGTGTGGAAACAAAATAAGATTGAACATGTGTGTGTCTAAATTGAGACAAAAAAATTATTATTGGGGGCATTTGAAAATCCAAATATCTTTTGAGATCAAGGGTGAAAGTGATGTATGAATGGCTGCAGTTAGTACATAATTGCATCAATAGAAAGTATTTTGGACATGTAAGGTAAATTTCCCAGGACAATTGTTAAAGCTCCTCCATTTTATTGCTCATTTTAGATTGAAATTACATCTTCTTCTTCTTCTTTTATGAGATTCCTGCAAATACCTTTCTTTTGACTATGGTAAATACCTTACCTTTTCGCTTTGAAGATCGTTTTGATTTTGCATTCGTTCATTAGATTTTTCTCCTTTGTCCAGGGTGTCGGCTTTTCCTATAAGTTGGTAGTTTAGCTTGGTGTTTCTTTTTCGCTTTCTTTTTCTGTATCTGCATTACTTGTGCTTCTTCTTTTTTTATTAATATATGAACCATTTAACAAAAAAAACAACCAACAAGTGGTGTAATGAAATGATGTGGTTAACTTCACAGTAAAACCAATTTTTATTAGGGGAGCGATCCTCCCACGGGAGGTTTGTTTCACCAGACACGGGAGGTTCATGCGAATTTCGACAAGCCGATGTCACTGTTCATGCAAATTTCGACGAGCTGATTTAGTGTTCATGGAAATTTCACTGAGCCGAATTATTGTTCATATGAATTTGGGTGAGCCGATTTAATGTGAATTTCGGCGAGGCGATTTACTGATCATATGAATCTCGGCGAGCCGATTTACTGTTCATGCGAAGGGTTGGTGAGCCGATTTTACTCTTCATGCGAAGGGTAAAATCGATAATCCACTAATTTCCGTGTTTGGTTACACAAAAAGCCCGTAAGAGGATCGCTACCCTTCTTATTATTTGTTTCTTCAAAGGACATGTCTAAAGTTGACTTACATTTTTATTTTATTTTTTTGAGCGGTAAAGAAGAGATTCTTTAAGAAAAAAGAACAAGAAAAGTACAAGAAGAGAATAAGAAAAAGATACAAAAAGGCCTACGAGGATTAGGCCAAAAGGAGGAAAAGACAAAACAACAACTAAGTCATAGCTATACAAAAACTAAGCTACACAAGAAGAACGCCCGAACTCGACCCATCAACGCCGTTTTTAACAAAAAAATCTGCCACTCCATTTGCCGTTCGACTAATATGATTGAACGAAACCTCCAAGCTTGCAGATAGTCTCTTTATCTCCCTAACAACTGTGATTAACCTCCAAGGAGGTCTCCTCGTACCCCTAGCCCATTTTATAGCATTGGCAGAATCACTTTCAATGACTAATTTGACTCCTCCTAAGCTTTCACCTAAGAACAGAGCTCTCCTAATACTAAGAAGTTCCGCATCATTAGAATCCTTGATCCCCACCGCTTCCGAGAATACCACGCTAATATCACCCACATGGTCCCTAAGAACTCCTACGATGCCCGCTGGACCCGGTTTACCATATGATGCTCCATCCACATTGAACTTGAGGAAACCGGGAAGGGGAGGGGTCTACTCAACATGCTTATGCTTTTTGACCAAAGAAGTGGACTACAAACAAACATCCCAAGACTCGCACAGAACCCCAGCCCTAAAATCATTAAATTCCTTATTGGAACACAACCATGTGCACAGCCTCCATTTTACTTTTTGAATAAGATCATTAAGTTCCGACGATTGCCCTTCAAAAATCCTCGAATTTCTCTCCTTCCAGCCATGAAACCACAGCTGGGATCGAATCCCAAGCAAGCTTCCTTTTTTTCCTCACACGAGGAATGAACCAAGACTCCATCAAACGATCCCAAAAGCCTGGACAAACCCAAGCTACTCCCATAAGATTCAGGAAAAAACTCCAAATGCTCCAAGAGAAAGGACACAAGATTAGGAGATGGTCAATAGATTCATCGGCACAGCCACACAGGGTGCACAAAGTAACACCATCCAAACCCAAGAGTCCCCTTCTCCTAAGTTCCAGTCTTGTCAAAATTTTCCCTTTGGCACAATACCAGTTGAACAACTGTACTCTAGGTGAGCAAGACTGCGCCAAACAAGAGACATATATCCAGCTGATCCTGATGCACGCTGAGACGCAAGTTCAATCATAGATTTAACCGAGAATAAACCAGAGGAGTTACCCGTCCAAACCAACTCATTTTCACCATCTGGGACCAAAGGGAACTCACCCAATTGGGCTTTGAGATCATTAACACTTTCCACTTCAAAATCCCTTAACTCCCTCCTGAAGTCCAGTTGCCACGAAATAGCACGATCATTTGAGCAGTACAAATCTTTAATCAATGCATCTTGGTTTCTGGCTGCCCTAAAGAACATAGGGTATCTATCGCTTAGAGGCATGTCACCTAGCCACAAGTCTTAAGGTGTCATGGAAAGAAATTGAGATTACAAGTAAAAATCGAAAATAATTTAGAAAATTACAATTAAAAAGCACTAAAAGAAGAGGCAGCCACTATAGACATGGTTTGAGGTACCTCCCAAGTAAAATTCCAATTTCAATCGATCCAATAGTATCTACACATCTGTGACCCAAAAATGGGCAGAGATAGACTTGATAAGATTAGGTCATGAGTTGGGCTGGGCTCTCATTTTGGAAGCATACCCGAAATTTCAGGTTGGACTGAGCTCGGCTCACAACCCAACCCAACCAAATCTCGACAATGAAACAAACGTATTCATATGACCATACACATTATACACTTAATAAGTTCCACATGAACAACTTTTACTTTAAAAAATTGGAGCCATATTATCTATTGTAGTTTAGTGAGTCACATTAGGTTGGACCATGTTTGGGCGTTCCACAGATCAGGTGAAGCTTGTCACAACCCGACTCACCTAAGTTGCAATGTTGCATAATTACCTTTAAAATCCTCTTTTAATAAGATTATCCAGATAGTTTGGAGCCTCTTATCATCATATGATCAAATTCTTGTGTGATAAACAGGATCTAGAAGTATCTTCCTATTAGTCCGGATACTTAGGCCCACTTTCATATGGACCTAAAATATGGTTTCACTGGTTCTACTATATCCAACCAATGGCCTTGATCGTTTTTGTGCACATATGAAAGAGGATTGGATGGTTATAAAATTTTGCTGAGGTATCCTCTTCCCTTCATATGTGGCCCATGGATGGGCCCCAGTTCAGCACATTTTGACGGGCTTGACAGAGGATCTACAAGTGGGCGTGATACATACCCAATTTGCTAATACACCAAATGATTATGACTATAGATTTTCTGAAGATAGATGCAAGAGTTGGCTCAGTTTCAGTGGTGCTGAACGCCAAATAATAACATGAGATATGAACTCAATACATTCTTTTTCCCTCCTTAAATTATATTTACAGCCAATAAGACACATTTAATTTTTATAATTTATTAGTCGAATATAAAAACAATCACTATTAAACATAATTAACATTTTAGACCCTCAAAAAATATGAACACTAATCCCAAAATTTTTTTTTTTTAAATATCATACATCAATCAAGAACTTCCAAACTCACCCATTCATGTGGAACCTAAGTACGTCCTACGCTCAGTTATCTAATTAAAATTTACTTTTTAAAAATATAAAAAATAAGCAATATACTTTCAAACTCACATCTATGTGGAGCTTAGGTAGGCCTCACTTAACAGTACTTGAATTAAAACTCTAAGTTATCCTTGTCATATATACATTACATAATGTATTACCTCAATCAAGAGGCCCACAGTTGCATTATTAGTGATGATTTGAAAGGTCCATAGTGAACCAAAGAGATGCCTGGGTGAAGTGCTCATGATTTTCCATTGGATGACATGAAATGGAGGATTGTAAACATGCTCAGCAGATTAGATCAGCATTTAAAATATGAACCCAACGTGGCCCAAATTTAAGTTAGATTTTTAATTCTCAACCAAACTCAAATAAAAAATGCCTAACCTAGCCCCACTGTTTTTCGGTTCGGATAAAAATCCAACCCAAATTTCAACCCCAGAAGGGAGAAATGAGAGGGTGCCGGTTTTGTAGCACTTGTTCAAAGGACTATTGACGGAGCAATTTTTTCCAGAAATGTAATGGGGGTCGTACATAGATGTTCATTCATCTTGTATTTTCCGAAGTTTTCACAATTTAGTTCGATATAAAGATGGAAGTGTAAAGTTCATGCCCAAAGTATTTGGTTCAGTTGCAGCAGGTTATCAATGTGCAGCTACAGAAGCCTCCCACCATGACAGTCATTGAATGAAATATAATACTACACAATCCATCTTTGAAGTTTTATATCATAAAAGTAAAATAAATTTTATAGATAAAGGAGATAATGAATACGATTCAAACAAAATAGTTTGTGAGACCCAATAAAAAGACGTTAAAAAAATTTGCCCTGGCAGCACCGAGGTGCATATAGTCAGGGCAAGACTGAATCATTGCTGCTAGGAATATGTAGGAACAAAATATTAAAAGAAAATATCTCATAAAATGAAATAAAGGACTTCATTTTCCGCATAGAGAGTAGAAAACATAAGTGAAAGATTCGTATAATAATGCCATAGCTCTTGTGATTTACCACCAACTTCAAAAAAACTCTACATGATGACAAAATGGGTAGAGAGAAAAGGGTGCACACTAATCTAAGTCAAAAAAAAATTCTCACTCCCAGCCCGCAGGTGCAGGAGTAGATACCACCTCGATTCCTGCTGGAGCAACCACAGTTGGTGCAGCAGCTGTATCCCAGCCATCACCTGATACAACATTGTTCAATGATAAAGAAACATGAGTTATCAAAACCAATCTTAAAATCATAACAGATCATTGATACAGAACTCCAATCTTAAAATCAGATCTGACTCTGCACATCAGAACTAAGATAAAACACACGTGACTACACTAACACTGATTATCATGTTTGTATGTGACATTGTCTATGGTAATGATCCCTTCACCAGTGTGTAGACCCCACTTGGATGGGTTTCTAGAAGGGAGAGATAGGTTGGTTGAGAATACCCATACTTGAACCATGTATGGACAAAAGAATCAGATCTGGATAAGATCGGTTTGTGGGGCCAGCATGGATATATATAAATCAAGATCACCTGCACACCTTCCTATGCCATCCATGTGGGCCCATGTAGATAGATCCAATGGAAAGCCTTTGCTTATATAGTAGGCCTACTAAAACTCACTTTGAAGCACTAAAGCCATGCTCTAGGGCCCAAATGGTGAATCATTTTAAATAATTTTTCAATCCAACTCAGGGTGGAGTCCTAACTCATAGGAAACGGCGGGGTGGTGTGGGTAGGTGGGTGGGTGTGCGGAGAAAGGGGCTGTGTCTAGATGAGAACTTAAAACAGGAGATTCTCTCGGATTAGAAAAATTCAAGAAAACCTCCACCTTCAAAGTTCTCCTAGAAAACCCCTTGTTTAACGCTCTTTTGGGAGACCATCAAATGAAGAACTTAATGACCTTGGAGAAATAAACTAATCAAAAGGCCACATAGATAAGACCTAGTATTTATCTCTCATCCTTTTTTTAAAATCCCAATGAAAAAACAAGTGAGATTGAAAGCTCACTCAATGAGTTACACATGGACCAAATTTCAACCCAATCCTAGACACTTAAACTTAGTTCTCAAATTCACTAGGTGTCTTTTTAAAAGACAAATATGGCTAAACACTCAAATCAATTGGTTAAAATTTAAACTTTTAAGCTGAAATTTAATCTACTGAAAGTTCATTACGTGAAATTTCAATCACGGTAGTTAGTTTTTCATCATAGAAAGGGTCCAACCCATGTGAAAAGTTGCACTTCCCACCCAAGTTCTCCAGCCAGTGGAGTTGAGAAGATGAGAGTCAATTAGGATCGATGGAGAACACCAAATTCTTATAGAAATGAAAAGCATTACTTTAAGTGGGTCAAAGTTCACATCAAAAGGGGGGAAGATAGGGTTCTTGAGGGTAAGATGAGGTTCTCCACCTCCCTTCTCCTCCCATCCCTGTTTGTCTCTTTGGGTGTTGTGGTGTATAGGTGTGTTTTGGCATGTGGGTGTCTAGCCCTTTTCTTTATTTATGCATTTTTTGTGCACTTCTTGTCCTAATGCAGTTACCATTTCCCAAAAAAAAAACAAGATAAGAATAAAAGATGGTCAATGGATCACATAATTGCATGGCACATGTTAAGACAATGAGTGAAAAAATCAATGTCATATGGCATTGAGGTATGTTTTCGCATAGTAGTAGTAATTATATTAAAAAAGATCCATAACATACAAATCTTTTTGGGTTTGGACTCTGAAATATGTAGAACCAAAACATAGGAAGATAGTGGTAAACAGGAGCCAGCCATATCCGTTTTGAAAACATTGTTCTACATGCTGGCTTCAAAAAAAAATATCTGCTGCCAAACCTGTTGATATTTTATAGGACCATGATCGGAACGCCAAGTTCATCAAATGAGGGTGATACTTCTCCCACATCCTATTCATATGATCCCCAAACACATCATCCAATCATGTGGTCATCCAATCACTTGTTTATGCCATTTCCTCATCCCATTCTTTTACTTAGACTTCACAGAAGTTTTCAAACATTGGCATCTAGGGGATTATTGATTCATTGGGGGGCATGGGTTTGAGTGCACAGAATGTTAAGTGGAAAAGATCAATATAGTCACTAAAGATGAACGAAGCAAATGTTATTTGTGAGATTGTGGCATTGAAACTCGAGAGTTCATGTCAACGTGCTATAACTTTAACGTCTCACAACACAATGAGAGAGAGAGAGAGAGAGAAGAGAGAGAGAGAGAGTTGGACCTGAAGCTTGAGGCCACTCTACCCCAGCCGCAGGTACTGCACCAGCAATGGGTGGTGGGACTATTTCTGTTGGCCACTGGCCATCTGGGATTTGGCCAGGCCATTGCTCTCCAGGAAGTCTGGGAAGAGCACCTGCTGAATAGTCAACAGCACTATAATCAGGAGGCACCACCCCCTCTTCCTCTTCTTGTTCCTTGGCTTCCTCAGGTTCCCTATAGAAAAACAAATCCACCTGCATATACCATCACGGCTTCATCAGGGAACAACAGCAATAGTGCAACAATAATATTTACAGTATTCAAGAAATGTTGCAACAAAGCAGGATTATTATGTCAAAAGTAATTGTATCAAATGATAAAACAATGTAATCTGAAATTTCAAACATTAACTGCAAAGTTACAAATCAAGAACCAAAATCCAGATAAGGATTTTTAGGCCATTTCTATCAACTTCAGGCAACAAATGGAATTTTACAACTCATACAAATGAGTGGCATTGTTGAGAAATAGAGACATCATTGATAATCAAAAAGCAAAACTGGGACTTCAGTATGAGATTGCTCATTCAAGTGTTCGTTGGGCAGAGAGAGAGAGAGAGAGAGTACAGAAAAGTTATGGGCAATACCATCACATCCCATGTCTGCCCAGGTAGAATAGTACCACGCATTTGCAAAACCATTCTTGCTAACAACCAGAACAGACAGCCAATGCTGTGTTTTCCCTTGTTATTGGCAGGAATTCCAATGTCAACATGTCGCATCGGTGAATCCGTGTCACAGAAGGCAATGGTTGGAATGTTGCCAAGTGCAGCTTCCTTGATTGGCTGCAGAATAAAACATAAGTGACGAAATGCTTAAGCACAAATCAACAGACCAACAAAGAAGTAGAGATGGTCTACCTGGTGGTCAGTTCTAGGATCAGTAAGAATAAGAAGGCGAGGCTCACTGAAAGATGTTTGAAGCTGATTGGTGAAAGTTCCAGGTGTGTGTCTACCTGCAATAGGATGAGCACCAGTGTACTGTGCAAACTTAAGAACAGCTCTCTGACCATAAGGTCTTGCAGATTGGACAATGATCTCCTGTGGGTTTTCAATGGCAACAATGACCCTTGCAGCCAACTGAAGCTTCTCCCATGTTTTACCGAGATTTATGATAAAGATACCTGACCATTACAAATAATCCACATATACAAACAAATTAATCTTTGGGGGAAAATATTTACTACGCAATCAATTCAAGCTAACCAATGACCACTTGAGTCAAATTGATAGATAAAACAATGAAACCAAATAACAGAGCTCATATTTTAACCAAGTATTGACATGCACCTTGACATGTCTTCAAAAAGAAAACGAAAAAGAGCAATTGATCAGGATAACTTCAATTCAACTACTGCATTGCATTAATTGGGTATCAGGACAAACACGTGTTGATTAATAGACAATGGTCATATACAGGAGAATAACTACTGTCAGGTCCCAATATCCACCAGCCGTTCAAAAAAATTGCAATTTAAAGCCCATAAAACTTCAAAACTCTAGAATTTCAAAACAGCTTCATTGGCATCAAAAGGTGCAAACTAGGTTCCACTTTCTACAACCCCAGCAGATCTCATCATCCCTCTCTTGTTTCTCCTCTCTTTCGCTACTTCTTGAACCCAAAATAAAAACAAATGTTAATCCAGCTAAATCACTGCAGTATTTTGCAAAATGCAATACATGTTCATACATGGTAAAATGATTGAATGCTTAGAAGCTATTTTTAGGATCAGACCTCTCTTCTTGTCCTATTATAAATCAATTCCAAAACAAGATATAAGTTGGCTGCATTTCAAACTAGAATAAAATCAACAAAAGGGATCATGCACAGAGAGAATAATCTGTTCATACGATACTTTGATCAATTAACAGTCTCCCTATTCATGGACTCAACTCTCAAGAACAACAGCTTGAGCTCCTAAATTGAAGGGAACAATAAAACAATGTCCATTTTATTGGGTGAGTTCATCTCCCTCCTTTCTCCATTGTTAGTCTTGTTTTCTTTTGCAAGCTCCATATTCCCACTTATCATTTGACACGTAACCTCCCCATCAATCCCCACCTCAAAGCATTTCCACCAAGTCACCACTATATGCCAAGAAAATAAAAGAGGAAGCAAACAGAACTTTGCCCACCTTCAGTTTGGCTCACTTATGCCTGAGAAACATTATTTAAAGTTATCAACCACAAGCATCTTGACCTGATACCATGTCTTCCATCGTGTTCATTTTCATTCACCATTCCTACAAAAACTATAACTGGCACTTTGTCAAAGCCAATCACCACCTCTTATCCATCTAATTTCGTTGCCATCACCACCTCTTTCCAGCTAAATCTGGTTCCACGACTTCACTATCCAGAATTGCATCCAACTATCTGCTTAAGTCCATTGCTGATCACTTCAGAAAGTGATAAGGAAGAAAATAGTACAGAGAGATTAATGGAATGAAAAGTGAAAAGTAAAAACATGCTACATACGGTTGTACGTAACATCCAACGAAACTTTCTCTCTCCACGCTATAAAGCAATCATTCTCCCCACACTATAAAGCCATCAGATTGCGATTTTTCAAATAGACGGTGGATAAAGAGACTACCCTTGTTAGAGGTCCTAAAAAACAGCCATTGAGAATGTGTAATGGTATGGTCGAATTACTTCTACCTCCAATGCAGAAGTGGTCAGATACGCCCCAATGCAGATAAAAGTAAAAATAAAAAGTGGCAACTACTAGACCTTTTTTACCATTCAAAAAAACAGTACTAGACCTTTTTAATTTGATAAGCTTGAATCTGAGTTCGGATCAAACATGAGGGGTTAGGCACAAACTCAGCTCATTTACAAACCTTCATTTTTTTTTTTTCATAAATGATGTCACAAGTCATAACACCATAGCATAAAAATCTAAATTCTAGAAGAATTTACGGTTTTGAACATAAGAAAGAAGATGTCTGCTTCTAGACAAACAATTTCCACTGTTCCCTCCCCCCTCCCACATTTTTCGACAAAATCGTAGATCAAAATACAAAATAAAATGTACGATCTGAAGCTTCTTTCAATGTCCATGATTTTGAACATGAGGAAAACACAAAAAAGCTCTGCTTCTAGACTACCAACTTCAACATTTTTCGCGAATTTTACAGAGAATAGCAGATGTACAACGAAAAAATGCAGAAAAAAAACTAGAAACTGGAAAAGACGAGTACCGTCGGTTCTTCGTTTGAAAACGTAGCGCTCCATCTGGAAATCGCAGTTCTTGGTGCCGAGATGGACGTCGGCCGCAAGCATCATCTGTATATCAGCCTCCTTATGCGATAACTTCTTCGTCGCCATGGCTAGGGTTTTTGGAGCTCCACTTGTGCTACCGTAAACCCTAATTTTGCTACTTATACGGCTGGGAATTGACAGGTGAAGCATTTTATATCAAACCCTAGCTCTCCGCGGAATTGACGAGAATAGCCTTAGAGAGAGGCGCGGCCGCACAGATGAGGCGGGAATGCGGGATAGCCATTTCTAACCCGACCGACGGACCCGGTCCTACCTGATAAAAAATCCGAGATGAAATTCCTGAATTTTCTATTTTCCAAGGGAGATTTTATATTTATATACACGATATTTTTCTAAAAATTTAGATTCCTAAGGTTAGATTTATTTTTTAAATGGTTAAATATTTTTCTACTATAATTTATGAAGAAATGTTTTTTTATAAAAAGTTATGAAGTAAACTTTTATAGTAGTATTATGAATAATATTACTAATATAATATTTTTTTCTAAAATAAATTACAATGGTTCAAATTTATTAATAATTATTTGTCAATCCTGTAAAATTGTCTCTTCTATATTAAATGATAATAATAATAAATTAAAAGGATTCATGAGAAATACATGTTTTGGAAAAAGTGACATTGGTAAAATATTCAAGTATAGATAACTCTTTATCCACTTATAAATTTTTGCACAATTCTATCTTTAAAACTAACATAAAAAGATGTGAGCTAAATCCTTTGAACTCATAGAAAATAAAAATAAAATCTTCTTTTAAGTGAATTTCTATAATTTTTAAATAATAATAAAATATAAAATATTTCTTTTTTAAAGAAAATTTATTATTTAAGAGAAAGTTTAAAAAAAATTAGCTAATGTCAATAATTTCCTCAACAATAACATATAAGCTTTAGTAAAAAGATACATTATAATAATGAGTATAATATCAGTTGATCAATAATTAATAAAATTAAGCTTATAAACCATGCAGAACAAATCAAATAATATTTAATTAAAAGATAAATTAATTTTTTTAAAGTAACAACTAACAAACTTTAAGTACAACTTTAATAAAGTAAAAAATAACAAACTTACTCCAATAAATTAAAAAATTACAATAATTATGAATATCAAACTCAAATATGAATTACTTTAACTAGGATTTAAGTAATCATAATTTGAACCTTGTCCCATTAACCTCCACACTGGAACTGTTAATCTGATAGAATTGCTGATAAATCATTAGTCTCAAAATACAATATTTTGTTATATAAATTTATCAAGATAATATAAAATACTTTATTAACATTACCTAGGACACAATGCTAAAAAAAATAGCAAAATTATATTTGTTGCGGTATAATGATGATGACATAGAATATTTACAATATTTAAAAAAAAATATTAATAGCTATTTAAGGGTTTTGATATTTACATGATATATTTTATTAAAAGTTGAGGTGTTCTTATTTATTTGAAACTTCTCACTCTACTCTCTCGGTAACTCCTTTAATTTTCTTCCTTCATTGACCTTTGCATATCCTTTCTATTTTTAGTTCGATGAAAGAGTAAGAGAGAAATAGACATGTTTTCATTCTTTCCGCAGAGAGGGAGACTTAATTTTTTTCCATGGCAGAGTAAAACAGAGTTACATTGCGGTGGACAATCTAACTGTTGGGCAGTTAAAAGTCTAATTGAAGATTTAAAAATCTATATAAGACTTGGATCATTCTACTTATCGAGTTAATCTTTTGGATTAGATATCCATTTCTACAAAGTGGTATCAGAAAAATATTCAATTCTAACTAGTGATATAAGAAAAAGGCTGGATATTCAATTCTAACGACTGATATCAAAAAAATATTGGATATCCAATTCTAATAAGTAGTATCAAAGTTATATCTCAAGACTAATGTATGTGGATTCAGAAGACTTTCTAATCGTAAGAGAGCAAGCAACGTTCTATCCAGCGAAGAGTCTTATTCAAAAAAAAGATTATTGGACACTGAACGAGTCCAATAATAAAACAAAAAATCTAGAGCTTTATAGGAGACTTTCATCATTTATAAGATTTGACTCTTTTTGAATTGGATATCTAAATTCTTACCATAACATGTAGGCCCACGGACAAACCGGCTGAAGAAGCTAAATCCAGTTCGTACAAGTGCACCCCCTGTCCTGCCAGTGTACTGCACGATGGCCACCGGCCTGGATCTATCCCCGACATCGGCTCCTGACCCAGAGGAGCTCAAAAATGGTTCGATGGTGAGGCCCAAGTGTAATAGTTTATCCAGACGGTTCTACGTTACCGTCGGTACTCGGTACAATGAGATGGCAGACATTTTGGTGAATTTGATTTCTTTGGCTACGGAGGTTTGTCTGCTCTGCAAAGATTTTGGTTTCGACCATTCCTCAAAGGTTTTAGAAACAGTCTCGCCGAAAGAACAAAGCAGAAGAGTTATTAAGATGGGGTGTAAATGGAATTTAAAATAAAAGTACTCTCCAATGCAATGGTCGAAATATCGTCCGATACATATCGTATCGGCCGATACATATCAGTTTTTTTAACACCGAAAAATATCGGCCAATACAATATGTATCGGCCGTACAAAACGAATATCGGCCGATATGGCCTATATTCAGTCTGCAATATCGGTCACCATATCGGCCGATATGTATAAATATCGGTATTTAAAAGTTTTTTTTTTTAAAAAAAAAAAAAAAACCGATACAGTTTTTCATGGTTTTTCCACAATTTTTCACAGTTTTGTGATTTTTTCACGATTCCGATGTCGGAGGAGAGAGAAACTCCAATATCGGATGAGAGAGAAAATTATCGGCCGAGGCGTTTTTTTAACCCCTACTTCAATGTACCAACCAATAAAAAATACAGTGTAAATATCATCTCCAATATTTAATTTAAACAATCATTAATTCCTGTATAATCTCGAATGAATGATTATCTCACTTTAATATGATCCAAGAAGAATAATACTTTATCTATCTTAATTTAGTTGTATTTAAGATTATCCCAAAATAATTGTCTCATATGTATTCTCTCTATATATTTACTCTTGGAGAGAAGTTCATAAGTCTCTAAGACTTCTTATTTAAAAAAATCAAAATTTTAAAATAAAACAACTAAAATAAGACGGAGGGAATAAAAAATATGAGTTTTACAAAAGTAGGCAAATTCGGCAATACCAAGAACTGGTTTATGAAAACCAGAGAGATCCTATTCAATATATCTAATTAGATATATTTTTATTGGTTTAAATTATTAATCAGAGAGAACTCAGTAATAATATTTCTAATTTGCCATATGCTTTTCTAGTGTTTTTTTAACTATATTTAAAGTTTTTAATTTTATTTTTATCGTTCACCTATTGAAAAAGTTTTTTAAATTATCTATAGCACTTTAGTTTAAGAGAATAAAATTAATTTGACTTCAAATATATAAATGACTCAAAATTGTGGCCTTGCCTCAAACTATTTTTTAATTCAGTAATTGAATTATTTTTTACGTAAATTTAGAATCGTCAATAATATTTTAAACTTTACGTCATGAGGCGTAACATCTCACAAGTGGCATTTTATGGGATCGACGTCTGAAACATGAAGCTGGGCTTCGGCTTTTCTTCTTCAGCTACTGCAGTCTAGAATTTTTCATCAGCTTCTCAACTACTTTCCACTAGCCTTCAAAGTTACGGTAAAGATTGGTAAAGTTTATTTCTGCTAGAAACTATTCCAAACTTCGTAATCTTAATCAATTAACAGCTCTCCCATTTCTTTGTAAAACTCTTTTTCACACATTTTTGAGCAGTCGCCGTCGTTTCTTACCTTTCTGGTAAAGTTCTTCTTCTAGGAAATGGGTCCTTTTCTCCGAGATTCTTGTCCTTTCTCTAATTTTCATTCAGAGCTCCTTTTTTTCCCAACTTTCATGATTCATTTTGTTTGAATTTCTTCTTTCTTTTTCTGGGTACGTGGTGGTTTTTGAAATTTTGAAATTTCAGTTGATGTTTGAGATGGTTGATTTTAAAATTTTTTCATAATCTAGATGTGTTCTTCATTCTTCACCGTATGGTTGACTGTTGTCTATTCATCTGCTCTCCCTTTCCATCGGAGAATGTTAATATCTGTTTCTGCTGCTGTTTTTGTGTTGCAGTTTTTAAGGTTTCAAGGCCTATTGAGGCTTAAAGCAGTGAGAGTTTGAGACGGACCATGGCTGAACGCAGGATTACTCGTGTTCATAGTCTTCGAGAGTGTTTGGATGAGACTCTTTTGGCTCATCGAAATGAATTGTCCCGCCTTCTTTCGAGGTTCGAGTGTTCTTTTCAACCTTTGCTTGTTCCTGTTTCATTTTCACTTGTATGGAGAAACATGCAATGGAAATTGTGGTGAAATTTTCTTTGAGTTACCGATTTCCCACTTAGGGATGTTAGATTTGATCTCTTGTAATAATTTGGTTTATTTTATGAAAACATTCATAACCATGCAACCATTTAATTTTTAAAGTTGTAGATACTCTTGATACTCCATTTACTACTTCCCACTTTAGGCCGTGTCTGATATCGTGGAACTCCTTAGGCTTGTTTGGGGTATAAAAACCCAACAGAATTTACAATTCCTTAAATTCTTCTGGTTATGGAATCTTGAATATTCATCCAATAGCATTTTTGTGTGTGACAGAATTAGAGTTATCAGTTGGAATCCTAAAATTTTATGATGCAGAGTAATTCAGACATTGGAATTCCCAAATAAGACTTTCAGAACATATAGTCTCTGGGAAAAGTTCTATTGATTTTTATTATACTCCCTCCAGAGTTATCTGATACACGAGGCTAGTGGGTGGTTTCTTGTATCTGTGGAATTAGTCTCATCTCCAATGAGGGGATAACCATGTTATAAAAAAAAAACGTCTGCGCTACTCCTGTTTTGTAGTTCTAATATCCTGGATTGGATGCTTTGGGTCCTACTACAGCTTTTCCTACTTGTTGCCACTCCTACTGTCATTTCCTGACATTAATATGATATCTACTTTCGTTTTGTGAGGATGCGCAAAATTCCTGCTATATTTGTGACTGTGTCTGGAGAAATTGATAGGAATGCACCAAAGAAAACTGACTGTAACAAGTTTCCTGCGAGGTGTGTTGTAATTGACATCCTCTATACTTATTTCCTGGCATCAAATTACTTGCAGGTATATAAGTCTTGGGAAGGGAATTCTTCAACCACATCAGTTACTTGCTGAATATGAAACTGTAGTACCTGAAGAGGAGAAACAAAAACTGAACGACAGTGCATTTGGAGATATTTTGAGAGCCACACAGGTGACATATTTGACATCCGTTGCTTTGCTTATTTTCTTTCATTAATGATCTATTTAGGTTTGAATTTAACATCATCCACTTTGCTGATGTGATGCAGGAAGCAATAGTTTCACCTCCATGGCTTGCATTTGCCGTTCGCCCTATGCCTGGGGTCTGGGAATATATACGTGTCAACGTGCATTATCTGGTGATGGAGGGTTTAAGTATTCCTGAGTATTTGAGGTTTAAAGAAGAACTTGTGGATGGAAGGTATAGCTGAACACGTTTTATCATGAATGATGAGTATTATTGTTCATACTAGAAATATGATTTCTAATGATTCTTTTATACATTTTTTTTCACATTTTTATGCAGTTTTGTGGTTTTTTTTTTTTTATCTCCAGCTTCAAAGAGAACTTTGTGCTTGAGTTAGATTTTGAGCCCTTCACAGATTCTTTTCCTCGCCCAACTCTATCCAAATCGATTGGGAATGGTGTGCAATTCCTTAATCGCCACCTTTCTTCAAAAATGTTTCATGACAAAGAAAGCATGCATCCACTTCTTGATTTTCTCCGCGTGCATAGCTACAAGGGGAAGGTAAAGTATCTACCACTGGATTTTGTTCTGTTTCTTTCGAAGAGAGAGAGAGAGAAGAGAGAGAGAGAGATGCCAAGGGTCATAAATCCACAGAGGGTTCAAAAAAGTGACATGTCCTCTGTTTGCATTGATCACAATCAGAGCTGTAATGTTTCACACGAAGTATTTTGAAGCTATGCATATTGTAGTTGTAATTATTGGAAAACATGTTTGTTAATGCTTTGTCATGTAATGCAGACAATAATGCTGAATGACAGAATACGTAACCTTAATGCTCTCCAATCAGTTATGAGGAAGGCAGAGGAATATCTGTCAATGCTTCCTCCAGAAACATTATATTCAGAGTTTGAACATAGGTATCTCGGCATTCTGCATTTTCCCTTTCCTTCTAAATCACTGATTTATCTTGAGGATGCCTTATGGTACTAAGTATTAAACGAAGAGTAAACTTCTGAATTTCTAAACAATTGGTATCATTAAATAACAACCTTTTAAATTTATGATGTTAGATTCCAAGAGATGGGTTTAGAGAGGGGATGGGGTGATACAGCTGGCCGTGTATTGGAGATGGTGCATCTATTCTTGGAACTCATTGAGGCACCCGATCCATGTACCTTGGAAAATTTTCTTGGGAGGATTCCAATGGTGTTCGATGTTGTAATCCTTTCTCCCCATGGGTATTTTGCTCAGGCCAATGTTCTGGGCTTGCCTGACACTGGGGGCCAGGTATATTTCTCAGAAAAATCTGGCACATCCACCTTCCTCATTTGAGTATGATTTCCCAAGTGACTGTATTTTAAGCCTACCTGCAGGTCGTTTACATTTTAGATCAAGTTCGTGCTTTGGAAAATGAGATGCTTCTCAGAATTAAGCAGCAAGGCCTGGATTTCACACCTCACATTCTCATTGTAAGCTTCTAAAAACTGCTTTTGTAGTGGTTGGCTTATTGAATGCATTTATTGATTCCTCAAATACAACCAATACAAGGAGACACTTTTTTATTAATATTTGGGAGTTGAAAGTTCCAATATAAAAGTTTGAAGGTCATCTCAGTTTTTGCACCCATTGTGTTAGAATGGCTATTGGGCTTCTTCATTGATATTCTTTTCATTTTGGCAAGCACAGGTGACTAGATTACTGCCTGATGCAGTAGGGACTACTTGCAACCAACGTCTTGAGAAAGTACTAGGAACAGAACATGCATGCATTTTGCGGGTTCCCTTTAGAACTGAGAAGGGAGTACTTCGTAAATGGACATCACGCTTTGATGTATGGCCTTACTTGGAGACTTTTGTAGAGGTAAATTTAAACGGAAATATCAATTTCTCCTTTTTCTGGATCAATCTTTTATAGCCCAATCATATTTATTACTAATCTGTTTTCTTTCACAAACTTGTCTTTTCATTAGGATGTTGCAAATGAAATTGCTGGGGAGTTGCATGCCACGCCAGATCTGATCATTGGCAACTATAGTGATGGGAATCTTGTTGCGTCTTTGCTTGCGCATAAATTAGGAGTCACACAGGTTCGTCTTATAAAAAAAATTGTAAAGTAGTTTGTTATTGTAACTCTGCTGAGCAGATGATTCATAGAATCTAACTTTTGCTTTGATATTTTCTGTGATTCTTTCTGTTTATGCAGTGCACCATTGCTCATGCCCTAGAGAAAACAAAATATCCAGATTCAGACATATATTGGAAAAAGTTTGATGAGAAGTACCACTTTTCGTGCCAATTTACAGCTGACCTTATTGCCATGCACCATGCGGATTTTATTATCACCAGTACATACCAAGAAATCGCGGGAAGGTATCTGCATCCTATCTGCTCTCATTATTGCTAATTCAAATAGGAGGGTCACTTTTTTCTTTTACTCCTTAAAAAGGGCTTTGTATGCATTTTTCTTACCAATACTTGAGCATTTTCTTGCTTTGTATGTTGAGATGTGTACATGGTCTTGGATTTGAGCGTTGGTAGGATGAGAAACTGCATTTTCCTGTAAAAGTTTTTCAATAATCATGTTTTATAGATTTCAATTCGGTCTAATATCTTCTCGTATTAGATATATAGTTTCTAAATATTTATATGTGATATTTTACTACTTATTGCACTTGCTACTACGTTATTATTATTTTTTCAATTTGGACATGGATGAAGTCATGGTAGATATATAAATATCTTTTTGATCACCTTCAAGTTCAAAAAGAAGCATATATGGAACTGTTGGCTTCTTTTTGAAGTCTAAAATACTTAGGCTTAGAACTCAACCGGGTTTAACTAACACACCTTGTCCGAGATATATGAAAATTAATCACAATATACTGAGTATTGAACGTGAATTTATAGATAAGTACATCTCTAGTGACAAAATGTGTACACACTCGTGGCTTTGTTGGAATTGACTTCTTTATGCTAACGGTTGCAGCAAGGACACTGTTGGACAATATGAGAGCCACACTGCCTTCACTCTCCCTGGACTCTACAGAGTTGTTCATGGGATTGATGTATTTGATCCCAAGTTCAACATTGTCTCACCAGGTGCTGATAGGGCTATTTACTTTCCATTCTCAGAGAAGCAAAATCGGCTAACTGCATTTCATCCAGAAATTGAAGAGCTGCTTTACAGTCCTGTTCAGAACACAGAACACATGTGAGTACCTCATTTTTAAAATTTAAATAGCCCTTTTAGCAACAAGGCCACTCCATTTCTGCTGTGCCAAACAACATATTTAGAAGCCACTTGTAGGAATAAAAATCAGATCCAGTGAAAATGATAGTCTGACCCAATTGCTCATTAAAATGGAGTTCTTATTGGGCCAGACCTTTATTTGGATCCAGACTTCAATCTGATGCAGACCTGGTCAATTATGTCATTAGATAAACCTGACTCTGAACTGTCTGCTTGTTCTAATACATAGGACTGTTGATTGGTAATTTTCATGAACTATATAATAGGAGTTACAAATCACTGAATCTTAATGCATCAATATGCGTCAGTATGAGGACCCATTTCATACAAGTTGAGCACCTTTTTAGCAAGTGGGAAATGTGATATAACTAAGCTAGGCCATACTCCAAAGAAGTTTTCAGTTAGTTCTTTTTAGGTGTGCAAATTGGGTGGGTAGGTCATATTAAGAGCCTAACCCTAGCTTACCCATATTAAATTAGGTTCACTACTTTTGACAACCTTATTTTGGCCCTCTCATGATCTGCTCATAGCCCAGCTCATTTTTTTAATTTGGGCCAAGCAATTTGGGTCAGTTTACATTGGATCATGGGTGTATTTGTGTAATTAAGCAGATAATTTGATGTATGTATGGTGTATATTGTGTTGGCCTATTTCAAGCAAAGAGGCATTCATAAAAACAGGTCTCCATTAAAATATAGTTGCTATAAAGAGAAAGGTGGGTTGGGTGGCATATGTATAGAAAGGTGGCATATGTATTATTTGAGTGGGTTCGGTTGGGTCCTATAAAGCTTGACCCTAGATGAGAAACAGTTCATGTTTTCTTAGACTGGACGGAACCCATATTTTAAATAGTTGGGTTAGCACACCCACATTTCAGGTTGGGTCAGTCAGCTTCTGGTTGGCAACCCAAGTTGCACTTGTAGTTCGTTTCTGTTGTCTTTACCATTAACCATTCACGTCTAGGTCTTTGATTGAAGGAATGATCTTCCAATATGGAAAATTTTGGATTCCATTTCCACATTTGAGTCATGAGATCTATCACCTGAACCAGTAGAAAATGGGCTGAACTGTACACACCCAGATGCAGCAAGTCTGAATAATTCCTTAATTTTTTATCAATGATGTCATCAAATCATGCCATTCAAGAAAGAAGGGTTGTCATATCATAATGGTGTATATGGTGATTTTTTTATTGTGGCATTCTTGTAGATGCATGATGGAAGACCGGCATAAGCCAATTATATTTTCCATGGCAAGGCTGGGCCGTGTTAAGAACTTGACCGGACTGGTTGAGTGGTTTGGCAAAAATGCACGGCTCAGGAAACTGGTTAACCTTGCAGTGGTAGCTGGTGACCATGGCAAGGAGTCAAAGGATCGAGAGGAGCAAGATGAGATGAAGAAAATGAAGTACCTCATTGAAAAATACAAGCTGAATGGCCAGTTCAGATGGATTTCTGCCCAAATGAATCGTGTGCGCAATGGTGAGCTCTATCGTTACATAGCAGACACAAAAGGAACTTTTGTACAGGTAGACTATGTTGCTAAATGCTGATTGTTTTTATATAATATTATCAGACACAAAAGGAACTTTTGTACAGGTAGACTATGTTGCTAAATGCTGATTGTTTTTATATAATATTATCATATATTCTTCTTTTTTTTAACATGGGTATCCCCACCTCATATTGGAGGTGAGACTAATCCCATGAGCATGTGTAAACCTCCGAATCCACACACATTGGTAAATCGATGAGGAGTAACCCCATGGGGAGTGGCTCAAAGGGGTTTGAGCATAAATTGAACTCAAGACCTCCCTTCATGAGGGGAGCTTCTTGACCGTGAGGCCAACCCCCGCTGGGTTAATATTATCATATAATCACTTGGCAGTTAAGTTGAAAAATAAATAAATAAACAATTCTGGCTCAACTTGAAAGTTTGTCAATATTTGGTTTACTTTCTAACGGTTGTATTGCAAAACAGATGAATTAATCATCTACTGAGAGCTGGCTTGACATTTTATGATCAAACTCAGTTGCATTCTAAAAACCCTATTTTCTAATAGTGTGAATATGCCATCATTAGCAAAAGAGAGTGAATATGCTGTCTTCTTTTTGAAATTATGTAGAATGACTACAATCCTAGTAATATTTTTACTTCTACATCATATAACTTGTTCTCTTAATTACTGTTTGTTTGTGGTATTGATGGACGTTTCTTTTCTTGTTTACAGCCTGCCTTATATGAAGCTTTTGGACTTACAGTTGTCGAAGCCATGACTTGTGGTCTGCCTACATTTGCCACTGTCCATGGAGGGCCTGCTGAGATTATAGTACATGGGGTTTCTGGCTTCCACATTGATCCTTATCAAGGTGATAAAGCTTCTGAGGTTATCACAAATTTCTTTGAGAAGTGCAATGAAGATACAAACTATTGGGATGTAGTCTCTCAACAAGGGTTGAAGCGCATTAATGAAAAGTAAGATCTCCCTTTTTACTTGGCTTGTTTTCTCTTCTCCCCTCAGCTTAAGTGCACTTCATTTTCATTTATAGATGATACAATGCTTTGACGATGCAGTTACCCTTCAGTAATCTAGACATTAAATCTAATGGTTTGCACCATAATGGGTAATACTGCAAAGTGGTCATTTTCTGGACAATCCTATCGATTTGATGACTCACTTTCAACTTGTAGCCTTACAAATAAATTTTCATTGTTAGACGTTCATCTGCAAGTAGGGGTAGCAATTTGGCCTGCAAAACTGAAGGCATAGAGTATGGGATTTGAGAAAAATAGGAGTGTAAGCATTGAATTTTAGCCTCCTCGAGCTTGGATTTGCGGTCCATTTTTTAATTGGGCTCAGCACAGGCTTGTGCGTGCTCATGCTTGAAAGCTTGAAGGCCTGATTTGCATAAAAACATTGTATGGTAGAAAAAGTGTATCCATGTCGATATCTACTCTTGGCTTTTCATCAGGCTCAGGTTTCCCATTTGGCTCTAATTGCAACCACCAGTGGATAATTCTTCATTTGAACAGGAAGGCCTCTAATTAATTGCAACTAATCATACCATTCCTTTTTATATAAACCTCTTCTCTTGTTTTATCCATTCTGCAGGTATACATGGAAGATCTACTCAGAGAGATTGATGACTTTAGCTGGTGTTTATGGTTTCTGGAAACATGTCTCAAAACTTGAAAGGCGCGAAACTAGACGCTATCTTGAGATGTTTTATGCCCTTAAATACCGCAAACTGGTAAGCTCCCTGCTGCTATTCAGTAGTGTGAATTTAATTATTAGGAAGTTTCAGATAAGTCCATATGTATTCAATATGCTCAACATTAAAAACTCAATGACTCGTACTTGAGGCAAGGTCGTTGATGTTTCTTCAACGTTCTCACCCCAAAAATGCAAACAATAGTTCTCTAGATGGTTTCCTTCGCAAAATTATCAATTAATTGAGTCTGGAATGAGTACTAAGATCCTAGACAGAATGAGTATACTTACACTTGTTACTTATAATAGACTATGAGTGCTTGGCGGCTGTAAATCATGTTTCATCATTCTTTCCCAACTAAAACTTTCTATTAGTAAATTAATCTTCATACTGAGATTCCATCTTTAGTTGTATCAAAGATTGGTATAACTTGCATGTCAAATTCTTTCATTCTATGTCTGACCTTAATTCATGGAGAGCTCGAGGGGAAATCTCGTATGAGCACAGAGCCAAAGTTACTTGGGCCACTGCACTTACCTTGTTTCATAAGGCCTTGTGCTCATTACATGCTCCATAGTCTAGACGTTATTTCATTAGACTGATGCATTTTCTTTTGTATTTCTTGATGAATTTCAGGCACAGTCGGTCCCTCTTGCTGTGGATGAGTAGTCATACAGTGCAGGCTCCATTTCTCTAGCCATATTTACTGGCTGAAGCTATGCATATGAGTTCACAAGTCCCACGTCGTCTGGGTACAAAAATCAAAGACTGTATATAACATAAGAGGCACCTCTTCTCAATGGCTAGTTTTTTAGAGTGAATTCTACCTTAAGACCGTTAACATTTTCATTTTTTCTCTTTTACTGTCTCTGTAAAACCAACGTTATATATGATTCATAGTTTTTTCCTTTCTTGTGCCCATCTGCAACAATAGTTATGTCATAATCTGGTAAGGTTTTCATTGTGAACGGTGTTCTTCAACAAAGGGGTGCTCATGCGTTGCACTTGACTCGGTTTAAGCACAACATTGTTGAGAGTTGGTCGTTGGTGACTTAGTTGACTCAGTTGAGACCCATATTGACTCAATTGATGTTATATTTTTAAATAAATAACCGTGTTTTATGTAATGAACTTCTATTCATGAACAGGTCTTGACAGTTGGTACTTGATTCAACTGATGTTTGTGATCATAGATTTGATGTGATTTTTGGGCCATATGTAATCTCCGCAGTTGAGTCATCGTTCCGTCATTTTATGCATTTGTGTTGGCAAAAGTGGGTTTTATGATTTGTTGAAGCGTTGGACTGCTATAAGCCTATAATAATACAACCAATTGGGCTTGGATTAACCTTCTTACTACTAAAACGTTGTCCATGAGTTGACATTCTTTTTAAAGTGGATATTTGTTCACTATTCAATAAATAAATTTAAGAAAATGACACTTGAGCCTTCTCCAAGCACAAAGCGGGCACTGGGTCAGTCCTGAACTTTAAAAAAATCAGTAAATGGATACAATAAAGCCTCTTTTAACGTGTTACTCTATAAAATTATAATATGTCTAAAATAATATCGACAACCGGTCTCAACTTCGAGTCCATACAAAATGTAATAAATCTCTCTAATTCAATATTCAATACATTCAAAATAAAAAAAAAATGTACTGTCTCAACCACTTTGTAAATTAATATTCCATACGTTCATACTATAAAATTATTGCAAAAGTGAGTAAAAATCTCACGAACACTCTAAAAAATGTCCCTAAGATGATTTGTTTCCAAATTTGACCAAAGTGATAGGGTTTCTTGTTGATCTTGAGAGTTGCACACAAAAAGGATCTAATGGTGGCAATGGGCGATAGTTTGGCTTTCAGGCAAAAATGACCGATGAGGTAGATAAAACGATTTCAGGCGAAGAGACTTCTTATAATAGGTGAGAGCAGGGATTAAAAAAACGGTGTCACCGATATATCGGCCGATATGTAAATATCGGCCGATATGCGATACGGGCGATATATCGGCCGATAATTTTATCTCTCATACCGATATCGACATTTTCTCTCTCCTCCGATATCGGAACCGTGAAAAAACCGCAAAAAACCGCGATGAATAGTGATGAACCGTGACAAAACCGCAAAAACCGTGAACCCCCTGAGAACCGTAAACCCTGAACCGCGGAAAACCGTGGAAAACCGCGTAAAACCGCGGAAAACCGCGAAAACCGTGAAAAACCGTGAATACTCTTGAGAACCGTAAACCGTGGAAAACCGCGAAAAACCGCGAAAAACCGTGTAAAAACCGCGAAAAACCGTATCGGTATTTTAAATTTTTTTTTTTTTTTAAATACCGATATTTATGAATATCGGCCGATATTTTGACCGATATTCGGTATGTACGGCCGATACTTATCGTATCGGCCGATATTACTCGGTTTAAAAAAACCGATATATATCGGCCGATACGATATGTATCGGCCGATATTTAAACCTTTGGGTGAGAGTTTAAAGAGTTTTTTTTAAAAAGAATACGAAACACCAATTTGCTAGACCCTCTAATTAAATAACCTCTCCAACTTAATACATGTACTATGGTCCCAACCATATTCCATTATAGAGTTTTTACTATAATTTAAAATGTAAAAGTTTCAATTTTTTTTGCTTAATTTTAGATATTTTAAATAAATTCAATAAAAATATTTTTCCTATAGATTAAATGAATGTTAAAATTCATTTGAGGGTCACCTTAAACTATTTGTTTTATAAAAGGACATACATAAATAGGTGAAATATACAGTTTTTACTAATTAAATGTGTTTACAAATTACATTTTATTTAATTCTACTTTTAAAAACATCACTTGTTTAATAAATTTGACTTTTCTCTCATCAAAAGAAATGTCAAGATTTTTTAGCCAAATTCAACAACATAAAAGGAATGAGTGAATTTTAATTTAAATCTTACTTCTAAGAATTGAAAATGACCTTGATCCAAATGGAGTGGATGTTGATGTGCATGTTGCCTTGATTTTTAAACCCATGCTGTTTGCAATCTTAATGTTAGAGAGATTGGGAGAAATTATATTACATGGCTGGATGACTATTTTTTTTTATATATATATAACTATATTAAACAATAAATGTAAATTGATTTGATAGATCTATTATTGTATTAAACGTATGAGAAAATTCAACTTGAAAAATTATTTTAAGTATTTAAATGTTATAAAATTTAAATTGAATATGTGACTTAAGTTTAATTCAAAGTGTGAAATGAATTCAAATTTAATATAAATCTAATTTATAAGATAATAATAAATATGGAGGAAAAAAATAAAATATAGATTAAAAAATATTACCAATTTCACAACCAATAATTTATTAGTCTACACTCTACAAAAAAATACCCATTATAAATTAATTCATAAAACTTATATAATATTTTAATCAATTTTTTTGGATGAGCAAAGAGCTTATTAAATAATTTAATAAAAAATCTCTTGCGATTTGTGAACCGTTCGCAGGCGTAAATCACCTTGCGAACTACAATTTGATAAACTCCTGCAAATTACCAAACCCATTCATCTCTAAAACCCTAAAATCCTCCCTCCCTACAAAAGCTCTTTCCTACTACCGTCGCCTTTCTCGAGCGGAGAAAACCCAAGAGGAGGCGAAAATGGTACAATATTTTTCTCTTATTTTCCTTGATTTTCCATGTTCTTTGTTTTTGGTGTTTTTGAATTGGTTGAAAAGATTCCATATTTTTTTTTTCCTTTTTTTGGTAATGAATGACAGGGGATAGATCTGGTAGCTGGAGGCAAGAGCAAGAAGACGAAGCGCACTGCTCCCAAATCCGATGATATTTATCTGAAGCTTCTCGTTAAGGTATATTTTGGGGTTTCTCTTATTTCTATCATGTCTTCTGCTCTAATCGTCTATTTTGTTGTTGGATCTTTTGTTTCTCTACAGTTGATGAAATTCCAGCTGAGGAAACATATAAATCAGTTTAGATTCATAGTAACAAAAGCTTTTTAATTGGAAAAAAAAACATTTATTGGCTGAAAGTAAAAATGAGTTTAACTATTCTGTTGGAAAATTAGTATTTTCCAAGAACTACTCTACTTTCTACGCAAGTTTCGGTAGGATGCATGAAAATATGGGACATGATGGATTGTAGAGCGACGGAGGATGTGGTTTTTAATAGGGCAGAATGGAAGAGTAAACCTGAAAAACCCAATCTTAAATGGATTAGTGGTTATGATAATGATGATAATCTTTTCAAGTCTGGAAATAGAAAACGGAGCTTGTATGAGCAGCTCCAGTCTTCCTTGTCAATCAATGTGTTCTGTGCTAAGGTGTTTGTTCGCTAGGAATGTTCAATGGCATCTTTAACTCTTCCAATGGATATATTAAGCGCTTTCATTGTTAATACCTCTTTAAGCATTGAAGATGTCCATCTAAAATTTGATATATAGAGAAACTCTTGGTTCTTCCTACATTAATCAGATTTTCATTTTTATTGGAAATTTCTACTACATTGCCATTTCATGTGCTTTTGTCATGGTTAAATTGATTCTTTTGAATGACCAGTTCAAATTGAATGTTATGCATGCGGTTGGTGATATTTTCTTTTACATTGACCTAATTTTACTCTTTCAACTACTTCTACTATTATGAATAAAATTCTTTTATTTATGTTTAGGTGAAAACATGGCAATGATGATTATTTTGTGTACCTGTACGTGAGTTTTTCAATTATACAATGGTTTGTGTGATATTTAGCTGACAGTGGTTTTATTTTTAAATGTCCAGCTTTACAGATTTTTGGTCAGGAGGACTGAAAGTAATTTCAATAAAGTTATTTTGAAGAGATTGTTTATGAGCAAGGTCAATAAGCCTCCACTGTCGATGTCTAGGTTGATTAGATACATGAAAGGGAAGGTACAGTTACTGATTTCTTTCCCGAATTGATGGGATGCTGTGTATGTAGATGAATGTTTTGATGCAAATTTCTATATTTAATGTTGGAGGAGTTACATTTAAGCATTACCCATGCAACCAATGTAGAAATAGTTTTGATTCTGCTTTTATTGAGAATCATTTCTACTTGTTAGATTCTGTTGCATAACAGATGGCAATATGATACATGGTCATGGAGATGCACATTCCACTTTACTGCTAACTCCTTATTTGCATGTTTTTAACTTTTTTGAGTTACTATGGTGTTTCATTTTAAGAATGTTAAGTTTTATTGGAAAATCTGGGGTCCTCTTTCTGGAAATTCAGTTATCAAATGTTATTTGAAAGGGTGATCAAATTATGTCTTTCCTCAAAGAACGAAAGAGCATAATTTTTTTTTATCCTAAACTGGTGGGGACATTTGCACTTGGTGTCTTTTATAAGTGGTATCCTCCACCAATTATGATCATGGTTCTGTTATCTTCGAAAATTATATAGTTTCAGACACTTAAGTTGTAGGGATCCAATCGGTGCTGGTGGTTTCTTCATTACCACTGACACTAATTCACATGGAATTGGAAAAAATTCAAAAGAATCTTGAAGGGACAAAAAGATAAATTTGTTAAAATAGCATGTGTGCATTTTAAATATGGTGGTGTTTGAATAATTTTTTACTGTTTCCATTATTTACAGATCATTTTTTTTTAGTTTGTGAAAAAGGATTAATGATGTAGGCAGGGTAGGATAAGACGCCCTACTCAATCTTGTAGCTGAAGCAATAACTCAATCAAATAATTTTGATTATGGAGGTTGAAAATAAATCAAACAAACTTAATGCAATCCGAGGACTTAAGATAACACAACCCGTGAAAGCCAAGGAATGCAACAACCTCACAAGAATTAAATGGGCCTGATCTGCAAAGATCCGAATGGGCGTTCACTGTATGCACACAAACAGATCTGAAAAATCTGTGGGTTTGTTTGGATAATAGGTCTTCACTGGAAACACAGCTGACCTATGAACACATCCTCTGATAATCAACGGATAATGGACCCACACGGTCCCCAAACTGATCTGAATGGAGATACCACAGGGCCTACTTAATAAGGCCTGAGTTGCTGAAAATCTACAGCTACTGTACTTGATCTAAGCAAGGAAGTTCTGCCGTGTTTTGCAGCAGTAATCTTCCAACAAGTCTGCAATGTTTTGCAGCAACCAGCCCACGAACACTTGCTGAATTTTCCAGCAAGTTCGCAACTTGTTGCAGAGTTCCAATGTGATCTGCCGTTGGTTGCAGAAGCCTATTTCCGGCGAATTCTGCTAGATGGTTGCATTGTCAACCTCATGAACAAACCAAGGTTTGTTTTTTAAAAAAAGAACACAAATTTTATTCATCAAATCTTAGGTGCCTCCAAAGGGCTGATTACAATCATATTTATAAGAAATCCTACCGATAAAAAAAAGAAAGAAAGTTCTAAAGGAGCCGACCCTCCTTACACGGTTTCAACTAAAATATCAATTTCTAAATCTAGACCTCCTAAAATTGGAATTAGAAAGAAATAAAAATACATAAAGTCCTAAATAAACTAAACTTGGTGCTGCCTTTCCATAGCCCACATAGTGATATAGTGAGAGTCCAAACGTCCACTGCATGTAGTTGCATTAGGACACTTGTACCCACAAGTGGAGAATAATCAAACTCCACCAACCTTCTCATACAAATTCATGCAGGTGATATTTAGTATTTGGAGTCTTCATGTTGGGCCCAATGAAAAGTCAAATAGTGGGCTGAATTCACATTGACTTGTTGGATTTCATTTGAACCTTGTTGGGCTTTGATTGGGTCTGGTTCACACATGGGTTCACTACACCAAATCGTTTGACTCGGATACCCGCCTGGATTGAAGATATAGTTTTCATCTTTCGACTCGGGCATCGAACTCGCTAAATTGCTCACGTACCTGCCCGGGTCAAAATTAAAATTTTGGTTACGTCCACATATGCCTGCATCAATTAAATTCCAGGTCCAATCATTGTTCAGTTCCCACTTTGATAATTGTTCTTGGATTTTTTATCAGATCTTTGGTCTCAAGGTTTTTTTTTAAAATTACATTGACTTGTATATATCATATTGTCTCAAACAGAAAATAGAAATTATATAAGTGGCAATTCAAAAGTTTTATAGTTGTCAAGAGTAGTGATTTAAGTATTCCCAGTTTCCCACTCTTGACACAAGGAGACACTCCTTGTGTCTTTCACGCCTTTCACCACTTAAATGGTGACAAGTGTGCAAAATGCCTCCTTGTATAAAAAAAGAGAATGCCTCAAATCACTACATTTTCTGGAAAATTCTTAAATATGGATCAAAGGCTAACCTATTGGCCATTCATATTTACGCCACTTCATCTCATCAATAAGACACAAACACCAGCAAATATCAAATAATAGTCGTATCACTTCCTCCCAAAGCCCCATAACTACACTTGTCCATATTTGGGTGATAGATCAAGAAATTGTCACTTTAAATGGATGGATCTAGGATTCAGAATTGAAGAAGAGAAGAGTGAAGAAAGAATCTTGAACATCACAGGCTTTAGTTTGGTGTTTTGACTAGCACACGAGTCTATGCCTGTGTGGGTTTTGGTTATGGGAACTTAATAGTAACTGTTCAGTGCCTGAAGATTTTTTGTTACTTTTTAGAGGGCCATCTTTTGCATGTGCTCCTCCTTGTTTTGAATCTATTATCACTTTTGCAAGTGTGCCCTTTTCACTTAACCAACAATTTCTGATGGCTTCTTTGTTGTTGTCTATGATTGCCTTCTCATTCTTCCCTCACTTTCTGGAACAACCTTAAAAATTTAAATGATGATGTGATTTATTTTATATAATAATTAAATTGCCTAAAATTCTTTTTGGTTTGTGTGTTTCTTGGATGCATCTTTTGTGGTGCATTTATGTAACTAGCTATTTGCACACTTACCAATATCATAAGCTTTAAGACAACTTTTCTTGTATTTGGCAAACGTGTTGAACTAAAATTTGTTCTAATTTCGTATTTTTGCTGAAAGGTGTCAAATTTATTATTTTTAGAACTTGGGAGTGATTGATCTGATTTTCATCTGCAATTTCATTTATATTCTCATGTTTTTGCTTCTTTTTTATTTGTATTTTATGTAGCCTTCTGCTTGTTAGATTTACATACTAAATCAACTTTACTTTTGTTCTTATAGGAAGACCAAATTGCAGTGGTGGTTGGCTGTGTTACTGATGACATTCGAGCTTATGAAGTACCTGCATTGAAGGTTACTGCCTTGAGATTTACAGAGAGAGCCAGAGCTCGCATCCTTAAGGCTGGGGGTGAATGCTTAACCTTTGATGAACTTGCCCTAAGGGCACCTCTTGGACAAAACACGGTAGGTGAACTCCCGCTCGGTAACCTTTCAAAAAAAGAAGAAAGATTGTGCTTGGTATATTTTTCATCTTTATATGATTCTGTTTTCATATTGCTCTCGATGATGCATGGGGCTTGCCACAGACATTCAATGATGTATGGCCACATGCTTAGACGTTTGAATCCATGAGGACACTGCACACTATAGGACCTTGTTCAGGAGGGAGGGAGGGAGGGAGGGAGGGAGATTATCCTTTTGTCCTTGTTTTTTGTGGTGCCATCAGAAAACTGTGCTCCTTTGCCATTGCATGAGGAGAGGTTCAAGAAACCAAAAAGGTGGTTCTTTGTGGTGCCATCAGAAAAATGTCCTCCTTTGCCATTGCACGAGAATTTTCAAGGAACCAAAAAGGTTATTGTTTCAATTTCAGCATCAGTTGTTGGGAGGTAGAGGGCTGCTAGCCGTCTTATTCCTTTTGTCCTTGGTTCTCTGTGGTGCCATCAGAAAAATTTCCTCCTTTGCCATTGCATGGGGAGAGTTTCAATACACCAAAAAGGTTATTGTTTCAATTTTAGGATCAGTTGTTGGGAGGTATAGAAGGCTGCCTTCGTTCAAAGAGGGTTTTTAGATAAATTGCAAATTTGCCTTTTTAACTGTAAGTCTCTCTCCCTAGTCCCAACTTCTCTAGTACACCATTTAGCCCATCTATATGCATGTTTTGCTGTTGGTTAAGAAACACCTAATGTCGATTATCCATCATTCTGATTTGATTATCATAACCATTTAACTTATGGATGAACATTGAATGGTTAGATTGAACTTCTAGCCTTTTGTTTTGGGGGATCCCAAAAAAATGCATGTATTATGAAAAACTGTGATGAAATTTGTTATCACTTGTAAAATATGCAGAGACCTTATACAACCAGTCACTACATAGGCATGTGAGCAATGTGGGCATGCAAATGGTAGGACTATACTATGATGGAACCAATATGAAATATTGACAAGATATAAGTCACTACATAGGCATGTGGGCATGCAAATGGTAGGACTATACTATGATGGAACCAATATGAAATTTTGACAAGATATAAGCTGCATGCCAAACAGAGAGATATTAGCTTAAGGTAGCTAAGTGTGAATTAGACTAGGGTAAGTTGGTCACTAGATGCATGCCTTTGTATGCAGGCTAAGTCTGGAAAGAGTTCTGACGTGTGGAATTTTTTAATGAAAAATCAGAATAATATATGCTTGAGACTACTGAATGTTTGATTTTAGAGCCACACTGTGTGAATGGGGTAAATTAGCTCCGTAAGGAAGTTAATGAAAAAGGCTATATCTTTGTCCATGATATTTTGGAAAATGATGTTTTCTTTGCATGTCTTTGTTTCTGTATTCATTCTTGTGTCTCTGTACCTGGACATAGAGAATGCTTAAAAATTTATATGATAATACACAAACCAACTACCCATTGTTAAAGCTATGAAATTTAGGGTTCTCTTTGGGATGTCTCGAATCATTCTGCAAAAGCTTGGATATAAATAGGAAAGGAAATTTATCTTATGAAATGAATTGTTCAAAATGGAGATATTTGAGGGTTTAGAGATTTCATGGGGCTGCTGACACAGCAATCAATGGCTTAATTTTGTTGCTAATATTTTAAAAAAATACTTGGTTCTCGATCTGATTTCCTAGTATGCTGTTTGTTCTTTTGGCTTTATTGAAAATCAAATTTCGGTGTAAAAAGACCATGTGATTACTGCTTACTAATCCTACTTATAACTACAGAAGGCATTATCATTCTTTATTAAGTTGTGGCTCACGAGTGACTTAGTAGAGATGGGTATTAGTTTTACTAGAAGCAATCAATATGTTTGCTTTTCTGCAACTCATAATTGTGCTCGTTCATTTTGGAGTATGATACCTTTGTAATCTAGGAAGGTGCAGTTTATTAGTGTTTCCAGAATTTCAAATGCACTTATTTCTTGAAAACTGATCACAATCTTGTTTCTTTCCCTATGCATGTCAACATGAAAAAAAGTTTCTTTGATGCCTAATGAGAATATTGCTCTCATCTGTTTTCATGGTCTCAGGTTCTTCTGAGGGGCCCTAAGAATGCTAGGGAAGCTGTGAAGCATTTTGGGAAGGCACCTGGAGTACCCCATAGCCACACCAAACCCTATGTCCGTTCTAAGGGCAGGAAGTTTGAAAAAGCTAGGGGCAGGAGAAACAGCCGTGGCTTTAAAGTCTAATTTTCCTTCAGTCCATTTTTGGTTGCATTTTCTGTTTAGCTTATTCACAACTTACCATCTAGTCTTCTATGTTTTGTTTGTAATGATTACAGCTACCCTTTTAATTTTAAGGTACGACATTTGAAAGATTCTCGTATTTTATCTGTGCTTGTTTTTCTATGTTAGGTGCTTGTCGTTATGGGCATCTTGATTTTTAGACTCCTAATGTTTCACAATTGAATCTGAGTTATATGATGATTCTACAAGCTATAATTATCTTATGGTTAGGTCATTTCTTGACGGTGGACAAGTTTTGGTAGAATCGAGTGAGAAGGTTAGAACTGAAAGAGTTATGTGCATGCGCACCATCTGAGTTGGTTTGACCAGTTGGGATTGGACACGGTGGCATGCTGGGTTTGATCATCATATGTCAATTGATATTGTATGTATAATCCAAAGGGGTTGGAGTGAGTCCTGAGTTCGACTCTCACTCTACTTCAAAGGATTACTCCGCATAGAGTTACCCAGTGTGTGGGTAGCCTGAGGATTAGTCAAGGACTCTTAACTTGGGCATGACAAAATTTGATGTATGAGAGGCGAAGTGTGTAGTTAGGGCTGCTCGGTTACCTACAATTTTAATTCGGTAGTGGATTGTCCACATATATATATACTGTGGGTGTGGGTGTGGGTGTGGGTGTGTGAACTTGAAATGCATGATTACCTTGTTTGGATGTAGGTGCCTCTGATGAATCTGTTTTTGGAAGAAAGAATGAGAAGTGAACTATGCATTGGTACTCTCTAAAAGGGGCCTCAAATGATGTAATTTTGATGTTTTTTCATTTATGGTTTTTATTTAAAATGAAGATTGTTTTCCTTTATTTTAAATAATTTACCTAATAGCCTTGCGCTTGTCTAGAACTTGTTTTGTTCTTTTGATTTCAAAAGTTGCATGGTTAGGTTTGTCTAGAATCTTTTCCGTGCTCTTGATTTTATTAGAAGTTATTTGATATTAATTTTACAATGAAAAATTCATAAAATTAATTAAATTTGATTGAGGGGAAGAATTTCCTATACAAATGAATGGAGGAAAAATTTGATTATGAACATCAAAACAAGCAACATTTAGCAAGAATTTGAGCTTAATAACTTAAGTATACACTTGCTGAGCATATTATATATGTTTATTAATAGTATGTATTTTTTGGGAGTCCGGTATCAGGGGTTATAATATCGGCCGATACAAAACGTATTGGCCAATATGTATCGGTTTTTAAGGACCGAACAATGTCGGCCGATACGTAATGTATCGGCCGTACAAAAAGGTTATCGGCCGATATGACCAATAATTGGTACAAAATATCGGTCGCCGTATTGGCCGATATGTATAAAAATCGATTTTTAAAATTTATTTCCTTTTTAAAAAAAATAACAAAAACCAATATCGCCTGATATATCGGACCTTTTATCGGTTCACATATCGGCTGATATTGTATTTATCGGTCTGGAAAGAGTGCTTTAAAAAAAAAAAACCGATATCAGTTGTGGGCCCCACACGATATCGGTGATATTATATTCGAATATCGGCCGATATATCTACCGTTTATCGGTAAACAATATCGGTCGATATTTCTATTTATCAGTTTTTAAGCGATTTTTAGAAGATTCAATCTGTTCAAGGTATATTTCATAGATAGTTCATCATTTCTCTTGTAAGTAAAATTAGGTCAAGCTTTGATGTATTTGGTGAAACTCAAGTGATTTCAAGTTTTCAACTTTGAAGTATTAGCACCAACCATTATTAATTAGATTTAATATATTATCTTGAAATCCATTAAAATTTTTGCCTCTAAGATTAAGAATTTAAAAAATTAGATAGATTAAAATAAACAAACATTTTAAAAAATCATAATACTAATCACTAAATTTATCGTAAATTTCTTACATACTTTTTCATAATTTTTAATAGAATTTTATTAAAATTGGGATCTTACTTTTTAGAATTTTGTATTTTGATTTTTATTTTGTACTTTTATTTCTTAATAGACTTAAGTTATTGATGGTAAAATATTTCTTTAATTAGATGTCGATCATGAATGTGAGGGTCAAATTAAATTTAAGAAGTACAATTTAAGATGAATTTGTCAATGACACTTACAATTGGAATTAATAATTGGAATTTGAGATGGATGTAACATACATAGATGTTACGTTAACAAGTGATAGAAAATATAATATTAAACATATAAATTTAATTTTGATGATGATATTTATTATTAATTGTTTTATCTTAAATTAGTATAAAAGGATGTAAAATGCTTAATCACTAAATTTATCAAAAAATTATTACATACTTTTTCATAATTTTATTTATTTTTATCATTTCTCTTCATTTTATTGTTAATTTTAATATTAATCGTATTTGAAACTTAAATAAATAATTTGAATATATATATGACCGATATTTAATGAAAAATTATATTTTGAGAAGTCCCAAATTTTCCAAAATACAAATAAATGAAAATATCGAAGGAGAGAGAAACTTATCGGCTAATAATTCAGCCGATATACATATCGGCCGATATTTACATATCGGCCTCACCATTTTTTATACACTTGGGGTCAATGCTAGAATCATCCTTTACCCTTTGAGCCCAAGCAAAAAATCCAACTTGGAAGCCCATCACCCAATCAAAATTGAATAAAATGTTTGAGATTGCAAAGAAATTTTAAAGCGTTTTTTATTAAAACAAATAATTGTAATGTATATTATATAGACTCAATGTTCTACTTATTAGATAGACAAACTGATAATTTGATTTGATCTGGTTGGTTCAAATTAAAAGAATTATATTTTAAAAAATAAATGAAATGATAAATTAAATATGAGTTGAATTAAAAAGTAGAGTCTTAAATTAACCCAAATTGTATAAAATATTCGAAAAATCAATATTCAGATACTCCTCTAAATAAATATGATAAAGATTAGGATAATGATGATGGCCATAGGAGGTGGGTCTCACAACAACTATACAAAATGGAAATGCTGTGGCCAATAACTTCAACGTCTTCCTTAGTTAAGTTTCGCGCGAACTGAAACCGAAATCAACGGTCGACGAGTCAAAAGCTCTCTCTCATTTCATGCTCTGTACGCGGTTCCTAACCATTCAATGACCCCAAAAACTCCCTTTTTCTTCTCAATCGCTCATTTTCAACCTAATCCTTACTTCCTCCCTTGAAATTTGCAAGATCCTGTTTCGAAGACAAAAAAAGGATAGAAACCTCTCTCTTTCTCTCTCTCTCCGGTCTTCCTCCTCTACCTGGTTCTGCTCCAAGAGATCCAGGTTTATTTCCAATGGGATTGTGGCATAACCCAGTCACCTGAGGATAGGGAAGAGAGTCCAGAAGTCGGTTTCCTGTTCTCTGGGCGTACAGGAAAACCAATCCCTCTTCTCTCAACGCCCTATTGTCCTTGTCCTCTCCCTGTTTTCCTGTACGCTCCAAGCAATTGACATACATTCAATTTATTGTATACTTTGTTTCCTCATTTTGCCTCTAGATTTCACTCTACAGTCATGCAAATCAAAACCTACTTCCTATTTTTTCTTGTTTTCCTCTCATTCCTTTCCAATCTCGCAAATGGGTTGAATGGAGATCCTGATCCGATCCTACTAGGCTGTGGTTCTTCGGATGGTGGTGTTGATGCGGACAACCGGAAATGGACTGGAGATTCAAAGTCGAAGTTCCTTCTCTCATCGGATGGTTCGATTGAAGGGATGGCTGATTATCAGGACGTGTCTCTGCCTTCGACGATACCATACATGTCGGCAAGAGTCTTCAACAAGGAAGCGTCGTATGAGTTGCCTGTGTTTGCAGGAAAGAGGAACTGGGTCCGGCTTCATTTTTACCCAGCCTCATACGCAGGCCTAAATGTCTCTGATGCATATTTCAATGTCGTTCTTGATGGGGTCACACTCCTTAAGAATTTCAGTGCTGCCCTCACAGCACGAGCTTTCACCCAGGCCTACATAATCAGAGAATTTGCCGTGACTCCAGCCTCCAAGACCATCAAACTCACATTCACACCTTTTACTGGACACAGCGGTTCGTACGCTTTCATCAACGGAATTGAGGTAATTCCAATGCCGGATCTCTTCGCAGCTCCGGCAGCACTGGTTGGGTTTTCCGATGAGACTACTGAAGTTGCAACCTCAGCTTTGCAGACAATGTATAGGCTTAATGTTGGCGGGCAGTTCATCCCAGCAAGTAATGACTCAGGTCTGAGTCGAACTTGGTATGATGATACCCCATATCTATATGGTGCTGGATTTGGTGTCACTTCATCAGCTGATTCCAAGATTAAAATCCGATACACAGAGACAACACCCACATACATGGCTCCAACTGATGTCTACAGTACGATGAGATCTATGGGGCCGAATATGACAGTAAACATGAATTATAACCTGACGTGGATCTTCCAAGTTGATGCGAATTTCACATACTTAGTCAGACTTCATTTCTGCGAGCCTTTTATGGAAAAAGTCAATCAGAGAGTTTTTGACATTTTCATTAACAACCAGACAGCAGAGCAAACAGCTGATGTTTTTGCTTGGACAGAATCGCAGTATGTGCCTATTTACAAGGATTATGCGGTGCATGTTGCCGATGGGCCTGGTGACGATCAATTATGGGTTGCTCTACACCCCTCAATAGGTGAAAGGCCCCAGTACTATGATGCACTCCTCAATGGATTGGAGATCTTCAAGATGAATGATTCGACAGGGAACTTGGCTGGCCCAAATCCAGAGCTTTCGGCAATGCTCCTTGAAGCAGAAGCTGAATCACTGGAAGAAGCCACTCGATCTAACTCCCAGAGTAGGGTCAATGTGCTCGGTGGGGCTGCTGGTGGTGCCGCTGCTTTTGGCCTAGTGTGTGCCATCTGCATTGTTGTTTATCAACGCCAGAAGCGAAGCTTTGCTGCGACATCTGGTGGCAGGTCTGGCTGGTTGCCACTCTATGGAGCGTCCAACTCCCATACAACAGAAGGCAAGTCCACATTCTCGGGCAAGAGTTCGGAGAGCAGTCACTTGTCTTCCTTGGCCGTCAGCCTTTGCAGGCATTTCTCCTTCTACGAGATAAAACAGGGTACGAAGAACTTTGATGAGTCTCTCGTCATTGGAGTAGGAGGCTTTGGGAAGGTCTACAGAGGAGTTATAGATGGAGGGACTAAAGTAGCTATTAAAAGAGCAAACCCCTCTTCAGAGCAGGGTCTTAATGAGTTCCAGACAGAGATTGAGATGCTTTCTAAGCTGAGACACAAGCATCTGGTTTCTTTGATTGGATACTGTGATGAAAAGGATGAGATGATCTTGGTTTATGACTACATGGCTCATGGGACTCTCAGGGAGCACTTGTACAAGAGCAACAATCCTCCTGTCTCATGGAATCAGCGCTTAGAGATTTGCATTGGAGCTGCTAGGGGACTTCACTACCTTCATACCGGTGCCAAGTACACAATCATCCACAGAGATGTCAAGACTACTAACATTCTTGTTGATGAGAAATGGGTCGCTAAAGTTTCTGATTTTGGGCTATCCAAAACCGGTCCGAACCTCAATCAGACCCATGTCAGCACAGTGGTGAAAGGTAGTTTTGGCTATTTGGATCCAGAGTACTTCAGACGACAACAACTTACAGAAAAATCTGATGTTTACTCATTTGGCGTCGTTCTATTTGAGGTCCTCTGTGCCAGACCAGCTCTTAATCCAAGTCTGTCAAGGGAACAAGTTAGTCTTGCAGATTGGGCTCTACATAACCATAGGAAGGGGAGTCTTGAGGGACATCATTGATCCTTTGGTTAAAGGCAAGATCCAACCTGAGTGCTTAAAGAAGTTCACGGACACGGCACTGAAATGCCTGGCAGACCATGGTATTGACAGACCCTCAATGGGAGATGTCTTGTGGAATCTAGAATTTGCACTCCAATTGCAAGATGGTGATGCCAGTAGAACAATTGGGTCTGATGCTTCTGCCCCATGATAGCAGTTTGAGTGGCCACAATACTGACTTAAGCATCAGTGGTGACAGCGAGATGAGTGAGGATTCAGACCTACATGCTGCAGTTTTCTCACAGATGGTCAATCCAAAGGGGCGATGAGGGTGTTTCCAACTATTTTGGTATAGTGTATTGCATTGAGAAATCAAGAAGATTATGGTGATGAATATTGAGTCGGCCCCCTAGAGTCACATTAGGTTGGTGTTGGCATGATGCAATGAACTTAAACAATAAATCCAGGTTTTTCAGCACTTAAAAATGTATTTACTGTTATATTATGTGTTTGGTTCTTTCTTCTTCTTTGTATAAACACAGACAGGCTCTTCAAACTTGATTACAACCTCCATGAATATCCAGGGGGTCTGTTTGGTGTTCATTTGATACCTATCCTTAATTATTTTTCCTTTTTTAAAGTGTTCTCCATTAAAGTATCAAATAAGAAATCTATCAGCATTTATAATGCTGTCATGGGCTTAGTCGGGCAGATGCCCAAAAAGTTATATGGATGTATAAATTATCAGAGGAACTACCATAATATTAAAAATGGAATCCATTAAATTATGTTAGCCTTGCTTTTTTAAGATTAATAAATCATTGGATAAGAATGTTAGGATCATATTAGAATTGAGCTAAATCACAGTGAAAGATTTCTGTTCAGGTTAGAAATGGACCTCATTTCATAAATTAATTTTTCATACAACATCTGAAAAGTTTCTTCTCATATTTACCAATATATTTCTAATTAATGATCAGTTTCCTGTCACTACAGCCGTTCACTGCTGCAGCATTTCCAGTGCAGTCTCCTCCCATGTCCCTGCCTTAGTCTCTGATTTGTTAGGCTACGTAGAGCTTGAACATCAGAGATGTGCTGTCGATCCAGTCGCGGATCGAGTCCTAAAGCCGATTTTTTTTTTTATTATTAAAGACAATTTTGTAATTTCACATGACATCTTATGCAAATAAATCTTGTGATTTGATTCATTTTGTTGATTTTCTTCCTTCTATTCTTTCTCTTTGGTTATTGTTGTTCTGTGTGGTAGGAAAAACCTCAACATCTTTCTCACCCTTTTCTGCTATCCGATGATGGGTCGCATGAGTTTCTTCTCTCTCACACTTGTCTTTAAGATTACATTTGTTATAATTAATTTTAATCTGTTCTTTTCTTGTACTTGATAAGATTTTTAACATTTTAAAATATTTACTTTCTTCTATAGATGAGAAGATCATCTTGCAGATTGAATTCCATCAGTCCACAAATGGATGGTTGCTCCATGGACTTTCCAATGGGAAAACCTCTCTCTCTCTTTGTTTTTCTATGAAAGAGCATGTATCGTATAAAGAACTATCAGAATAGACTTGATTAGGCCGAATAGACTTGTGTAAATAAATTATAATTAAGGTTGAGAAAAACAAATGGAGCGAGGTTAATAAAGACTAAACCGGTACAGACTTGGCCAATTATTTTCAAAACTTAATATTTATCGAAGACTCCAAGTCTTTATTTATATGAAAACGGGATTCCAACTTCTGGCACTGATATTTTGTAGCTCAAATGATAATTTATCTTTGTTTTTTTTTTTTTCATTTTAAGTAAGTATGCATTTAAAATAAAAAATAAAAGCATTTCTACGTTTTTAATTTCTTTTAATGATCTTAGTCTGTTGTAACCTAAATGATATGAAATAAACTAAGTCACATGATTTAAAAAATGATTGGCAAAAGGTTTAATAGTGGGATCAACATGAAGCATGGATGAATATTGAATTTTGAAAGAGTCATATCATTCCACACACTTATTAAAAATTGAAGTGCAAAAATTGACCGTGAAATGTGCTGGAAAATCTTATGATTTTTCTCTTTTATGTGTAAATTAAAAGATAAATAAGTAAAAAATGTACAAATCATATATCACTGGAGAGCACCGATTTAAAGGTGGAAAGCCCTCTAAAGTGAAGGAAAAACTATGGGACAAATTAATAAAAAAGCTTCGATAATGTCAAATAATAAAATAATGAAGATTTTTCATAAAACTCTTTTAACTAATAAAGAAATTAAACTAGGACTATATATGTCACTCTCTGGTCAACATAGTCAGGTTAGATTTATAAGTATAAAAAAATATAAAATCTAAAGGATAAAGGACTTCTCACAAAGAGTTATTCTCATGTAACATAAAGCCATTTTTTACTTGTGGTAACAAAAAAAATTATATATTTATCGGTTGACATATAATATGCCAAGGATTTTATTAGTTATCATAATAAAAAATTAAGATCTCTAATTTAATTTGTTGCTTCGTGTGTGAGTAAGTGGAAGGTTGTGGGTTCGAGTCTACATAACTCAATTTTGATGTGTCCTCGGGATAGTAGGCTCACTCGTGAGAGTTTTACGTTAGATCCTGTATTTCTTATTGTTAAATTAAAAAAAAAAGGCTATTAGTTGTTTTTAATATATTAAAATTAATACTTATTTCACTGTTGTATAAATTTAATAATTAAAAGCTTTTTATTTTAAATTTGAATCTTCAAGGTACTCTTTCAACGTGATGTGACCTAGTTGAATCTTTAGCTTTTTTACTTTACTAAAGTAAATGATACGATTTGCTGTCAATTTTTTCTCTGCACATTAGATACACACAAAGTATAACTTTTTTTTGACAATAAAAGTAAACAAGTGGATGCTAGATGATATGAAATGCTGATGATTTTTTTTTTTTCTATTATTGAGACACAGTTTCTACTTTAAATTATAGTCTGTAAGAGACGTAGAACATCACAATTTAAAAGAAATTATATGTAAAATTGTAAATATAATCCTTTCAGATTTCTATGAGTTTACCACGCTCTATCAAAATACCCAAATTCGAATCTTCCTTGTTCAAGAAGGGCTATAATTGAACACAAATTTTTCCAAACGTGTCTCCCCAGTTCCCAAGTTCCTGAGTCCTTGAATAAGAGTAGTAAAGATTGAAAAGATCCCGGAAGAGAAAACAAAAATAACAAGCAGCCGCAGGAAGGAGAAGATGGAAGATGAGCACTTTTCAGAGGGAGAAGATGATGCAACATTCATCAAGGTATGCATGGACTCCATAGACGAAATGGCGGTGGAAGAAGCTATGATGGAAGAAGCTATAACTGCGTCTCTCTTGCAAGAAGAAATCTGCGAAAATGGTCCAACATCTAACTTCCCGTCGTCTCACCAAGAGATGAAAGCCATCAGTTTCTTAGATGAGGCAGATGAACAACCCCACAAAGTCCTCAGTCTTTCCCAAGTAAAACCCTCGACCCCATTACAGGAAATACATGGAAACAGCTTCTTCGCAGAATTCGGAGAGTCTTCGAATACCAAACCAGACCCTGATACCATTTTCTGCAAGATTTGCATGGAAGCAAAGGAACCCACTGAGGTTTTTGAGATAAATGGTTGCTTGCATGTGTTCTGCTCGGATTGCATTTGTGGGCACATAACTGCAAGAGTAGAAGAGAATTCCACAACGGTGAGGTGCCCGGAGTCGCACTGCAAAGGGTTATTGGAGTTTGAATTCTGCTGTCCAATCCTGCCTCCGGAGGTACTTGATAGGTGGGGTTCTATTCTCTGTGAATCATTAATTCTTGAACCAATGAAGTTCTACTGTCCATTTAAGGACTGCTCGGGGCTTTTGGTGGATGAAAGGGGGGCAGATGCGGATTACATACTGGAGTCTGAGTGCCCGCATTGCCGGAGATTGTTCTGCGCTCGTTGCAAGGTTCCTTGGCATTCAGACATCGATTGCAATGAATTTCAGAGATTGAATAAGAATGAGAGGGAGAGAGAGGACATAATGTTGATGAAGCTGGCCGAGGAGAAGAAGTGGCAGAGGTGCCCCAAGTGTGGCTTTTATGTGGACAGGGTCGACGGATGCTTGTTCATGAAATGCAGGTTGGTTTTCCTCTCTCTCTCTCTCTCTCTCTCTCTCTCTCTCTCTCTCTTAAGCATGTGTTATTTCAATTCCTAGTAATGGATTTGATTGCACTTAATTGCTTCTACTTTCATTTTTTGAATACTTTGTTGGGTTCGTTCCTTTTTATTCTATTTCCTTCATGTTAAGAAGGATGATTGGTGCTTATTTATGGAATGCAGCTTATTATTTAGTTTGCTGGTAAATTTGTTGAATTCACTACTGTTTTTTTTTTAAAGTTGATCAGTACTCGTGGTATTTGGTAAGATATTTTTGTTGGGTTGCCAGAAACTCTCTCGAAGAGAGACCAAATGGTGGGGAACAATTGTGGATGCCACAAGAAAATCTAGAAAAGGGAACACATAATCCTGGGATAAAAGGAAAAAACATAATCTTGAATAAGACAGCAGTTTGGAACATTGCAGAAAACAACTCCTAAACATGATTGAAAATTTGGAATATGGTCACAATGAAAACTGGGGATGCACCTAATGGTGAAGATCATGATTCCAACTTATGATTAGAATCCTGAAGAACAAGATGAAGATGTGAAAACCACATGATTAGAGATGAACTTGTAACCCTTCTCATGTGCAAGAGGTCTTCGTGCCCATCTAGAAGAAGATTTTCCGCTCAAAAAAAAAAATAATAATTCTAGATGAGGATTTTGCTGAATACAAAATTTCAAAAGAACTTGTTCCAACTTTTGGTGAAAGTACATACTAAGATGAAAATCACAATATTGACCAAATTGAATGGCTGCACTCATTCTGTTACCTGTCATTGTTATTGGGAATATAAGTAATAATGCGGAATAAAATCACGGAACCAATCACAACACAAATCGACACCGATATTAAGTGGTTCGGCCAAACCCAGCCTACGTCCACGGCATGTAATTTGTATTAAGAGAAAAGAATAATCAATTCACATACAAGAAAAAATCCTCCTGATTGAAACCCAATCAATGCTGCAATCTGAGAAAGGCTTAGACAATTCTTGCAACTAAACCCAGTTGCTGCTCTTTGTTCTATCTTGCTTCTCCCAACACTGTCGTGTGCTCCTTCAGTGATAGCCAATCCAAGATTAGAAAATCCAGCCTCAATTGTCCTTTTATAAGCCTTACATGCTGCTTCTGTATTTGGACTGCCCACGCTGGTTTGAAGAGATGCCTGCTGTTTGCTGCTTCCACACACACTGCTCACCTATCTGGCTGACTGCTTCCACACAGCAGTCCCTTCTCTGAACTTCTTTCTCACTCTCAGATCCGTATGTTGCTTGCTGCTACCTGAATTCACACACCCTGATGAAATGTATATCTTGCTACAGATCGTCTGAGTCCCTTGCACTGTCCTCACGCCCAACACAGTGTATATATATATACCCACCTGCTGTATGCCGTGTTTACTGCTTCCGTATCCCACTAGAATAGAGTCCCATCTGCCATGTGAATTCCATGCCTCAATGCCGTGTCCTACTCAGATGGATCCTCTTCTCTAGTTGCCTCTTGCCCATACAGTCGGTGCTTTGTGTCTTTCAACTTATCTCCAATCCTAACAGCTTTAGGACTTGTATATATAAATTGACCAAAACCCCACTTAGTGCCGTGTATGCATTTATCTTGTTACCTACAGTAACTCCACAACTCCGTGCCATGTTCCATTGTGTATACCATGGCACTGACCCACTTGTATTTGGATATCCAGTCAATATTGCTTAATTAAGAATGGGCCCCAGTAGATGCTGGCCCACCTGTGTATTCGAGCCATACCCAACAATTATGGACCATGGAAACATCATACATTGACCCATTTTTAGAATGAGTTTTTGATGGCCCTTTTACTGAAGTTTTAAGCAAAATGATTTTGTAGTATTCTCTACTTGGATTCTGAGAAAGAGTAGGAGGTGGTGATTCAATGTTTAGCTGTTTTGCCCAAGAAATGCAAATGGGGCCCCTTCAAACTTTGACAACAGTGTGAGTGTCTGGGGGGGTCAATTCATTTTCAAGTCTAACAGGAACTGGAGTTTAATTGTGCTGTATCTTAGCACTTTGAGAAGGGTAGGACTGGCAAAAGTTGTTTTTCAAGCTCCTCGGTGGTGGAAGCTAACTTGGTAGTAGTCATGAGTGACCTCTACCCGTGCTGTATATTAGCACTTTGAGAAGGGTAGGACTGGCAAAAGTAGTTTTTCAAGCTACTCGGTGGTGGAAGCTAACTTGGAAGTAGTCATGAGTGAGCTGTGCAAAAAAGGCAAATCTAAGCCTCTTTGGAAATTACATTATTCCATTTGGCATGCACTCATCATTCTTCTCTTATAATTAAAAACAGACTCCTGCAGAATTGGGTGCTAAAAGATCAGAGTTGGCTGTGTGCAACAATATATTATCCAAGGGGTTTAACTATACAATAATCTTTAATATCTGCACAAAAACCTAGATCATGGCAAATCTACTAGTAAATGATCTACAAGTATGCAATAGGAATTGCAAATTACTAAACTGATATAAAATATCTTTCCCTTCCAGGTTGTGCAATTAATCACCGGCTTGACAAACATTCTTGTAACTTGAAAATATTTCTATTTCTTCACTTTGTAGACTATTAGGCAATCTCATCTCCTTGTTACCATCCCTGATGAAATTCCGTTAAACACGTTCAAACACTTCGGTCAACTTTGTTTCAGTCTGGGATGGATGCCCTTAAGGTGTGAATTTTCTGACCATTGCATGAGGATGGAGAATTGCATGCGGGCCTATTGCTTTTGGCGTGAAAAGAAAATTTCTTGCACCAGCAATTGGAGAATGAGAAAAGGTCTTTGGACCCAAAGATTGATGATTCAAAACCTTGATGGAGCTGGTTCATGATCATATATACCTAAGCTGTATAAGCAATTTAGATCACATCAGACGTCTGTGACAAAATGTTTTGAGTACCACTGCTGTAACGCCCCGCCCTTTTTCACACGCTTTAACTTCCGTAAATCAGAGTTTATTTATTTTTTAAAATAACAAAGAGTGATAGAGAGCGGGACGTCACGACGCGAGCTAAGTCCGAACTTCTAAAGTCCGACCCTTAATTGGCCAACCCTATGTGTGCATGGACTAAGTTCATGAAAAACGATTCACACATAACAATATTAATATGTGGAATAACATCATAACTGCGGAATTATAATCATAACATGCGGAATTATAATAGAACCCAGTTCTATTCCATTTCAGATAACAAAGTACGTCAAGTCTTTATTCATAATTAATTATCCAATAAAACATCCAACCATAGCAAATTCATCTAAGTTATTACATCCGAATTCTAGGTACTCAAAATACAAGACCATGAGTATCTTAAACAAAATATAAACTATAATCCTCCAAGCTCCTATGCCTGGCCCGTTTCGCGTTCATCGTTCCCCTCGTTTCCTGTATCATCCACTAGGGTAGAAGTAGGGTGTTAGAATAACGAGCCCAGTAGGTATTCCAATTAGGGTTAACACATGGGTTAGTACCAAAAATCCAGATATAATATATATCAAATCTAGTTATAATAAATCATACCATACTTATAAAACATCGTATTCAAAACAGTGTATGATAATAGAGATCCAATCATACCGATAAAAATCAGAAACCTTGCATGATAATAAAGATCATAATCATGCCGATTCAATGCCATGCCATGCTATCATATGCAATGAGTCCCACCCATCACAAACACATAGTAACCTCTTGATGGAAAACTCCTCATCAAGGTATCCCCCACGATTGTATTACGGACGCCCCGACGGAGTGTGGATCTCCGGTTACATTTCATACATAGTATCCTCTTGATGGAAAGCTCTTCATCAAGGTATCCCCCACGATTGTTTTACGGACACCCCGACGGAGTATGGATCTCCGGTTACATTTCATACACAGTATCCTCTTGATGGAAAACTCCTCATCAAGGTATTCCCCCCACGAGTGTTTTACGGATGCCCCTACGGAGTGTGGGTCTCCGGTTACCGTCCCCCCCCCCCGCCATGCATGAGATGCAAATGTCCACATGCTATGCAATTATACAAATCATAGCGTTTAAAAGCTCATATTTGAAACATATACAACACATGTTATTTTATCATATAAACATAGCATTTAAAACTCACATTTTGAAACATATCCTTTGCAATATAAATTCATCAAATCAAGATAAAAACAATGTACATAAACCCATGGTTTCAAAGAGGTGGAATCCTACCAAAGACCGCTAACGTGTCCTTGCGTCTTTCGTCCGGTAACCTCTCACGATCGTACACACCTTGTGAGGTCCCGTTACCTTATAATATAACAATCAATTAAAACCAAGTCCCACTTGATTTACAACAATGTCCAAGTCCATAAACCAATCCTTATGGGGTTCGGCCATACACCATGGCCGAACCCATGGCCTACCATTTTCACACTTATTTACCAAATTGCCATTGGTCTAATCTTTAGTTAATATTTCATTTTTAATATGCCAAACATAGTCCCTATGTCCACCAAACAATTCCCATGGGGTTCGGCCATACACCATGGCCGAATGCATGGTCCATTAACTCACTTAATTACAATAATGTCATTGTACCACTTTTATTCATTAAGCTAATGATAAACAAGTTAATCATCAAAGATACATCAACCTTATGCTCAGCAAACCTTCCCCATGGGGTTCGGCCATACACCATGGCTGAACCTATGGTTCATTGATTTCACTTAATTACCAAAATGCCATCCATGGCTATCATTCCATTATTCTCCTTTCAGTCATTAAAAACCATAAATCATTTCAAAACTTCCACTCATTAACACATAAACATAATAGATCCATAATTGGTTTCATGGGGTTCGGCCAAGCACCATGGCCGAACCCTACAATGTCTAATTCCCAATTATCTATATTGCATCCATTATTAGAAAGTCCATAATTATTGCTTGGCCGAACCCTACAATGTCTAATTCCCATTATCTATATTGCATCCATTATTAGAAAGTCCATAATTAGAAACTTTCCAATTTAATCTCCACCTTCCATAATTAGAAATTAAGATTCATTAAAAATCCCAATACACCTCCATGGGGTTCGGCCATACACCATGGCCGAACCCTATGGTTCAACCCTTTTTATTAAAACCATTTGAACCCATATAGATTCATTAACCAACTCCAATATAAATTCCTTAATAATTTAAATCTATAATTAAACTTCATGGGGTTCGGCCATACACCATGGCTGAACCCATGATCTTTTAATTTGGCCAACATTTACACCATTAAAACATAACCAATGCTTCTCCATTTTAACCCTTTAAAATCATAGACCTTTCCCATCATTTTCCATGTTCTAAGTACATGAACATAATTTCATAAATATTTATATGGCCGAACCCATGGTCTAGAATCTTCACCAAAAATCATTCATTAAAACCTTTCTAAAATTAAAACTATAATTCTATGATTTTGATCCTCCACACTTCCATTAAAATTCACCAAAGTCCTTCCATATTTTTCCATCAAACGGTTCGTTAAAAACTTCATAATCATCCAATCATTTTCTTCCATGGGGTTCGGCCATGATGGTTCCATGCTTCCTCTTTTAAATCCAATAAAAAATATTAACAATGTCTTTCCATGGGTTTCGGCCATATATCATGGCCGAACCCTATGGTTCATCCTCTTTATTTAAATATCAACATTCATCCCTTAATCTTGTTCCATGGGGTTCGGCCACACACCATGGCCGAATCCTATGGTTCCTTTCTTTAAACAAAACACCAAACTACTTACCGGTTCCGCGACTCCTTCGGTTTTCCTTCGCTCCGATTGGTTCTTGTTCTTTCAATCTTTCTCTTCCTTGGCCTTTTTCTCCTCCTAGATCTTTCCCTCTTGCTGGCTGTTCTTTCCTTTGTGTATGCCGTGAATGATCTTGAGGGAGAGAGAGAATTCGGCTATGTGCATGTATGTATTGCGCCCTTGCTGCCCTTCTCTTTTATTGTTTCCAATTGGTCCAATATTAGAAGGTGCCTTAGTGCCGTGCGCCCCTTGCCTCTTTCTTTAATTACTCCCTCTTGATCCCAACTTAGAAGGTGCTAAGATAATAATTCCCTTATGCCGTGTGCACTAACTTAGTTTTATAGTAGTTCCACTTGGTTCCATATTTAGACAATGTCATGTGCTCCTTGTGTTGCCTCTTTATAGAACCTTCCAATTAATCCCATCTTAGAAGGTGCCATGCACCCTTGATGCCCTTCTTTTATTAAAACTTCCTTTTGATCTAAATAGAAGGTGCCATGAGCCCCTTCAATTAGCCATTGCCTTAATGCCGTTTTTAACAAGGAAGGACCCCTTTTTAGAGATCTTATGCACATTAACTTGGATATGCAAATCTCATATTCGGCCAAGCAATATCCCATACACAACCATGCAACTCCTAATATCTTTCATCATTATCTTCCATGCGCATGCAATCTTCCAATTCCTAAAATCTTTCCATGTCCACCTCACATAGACGCCCCAAGCAATCCATATTTTATTTTTAGACATATTGCATTATTATTTAATTCAGCCTTATTTAATTTAAATTGAACTAACTTGGTGGTCATCCAAGTTAACCATGACCCATTGGGTCCCAATTGGGCATTTGACCCAAATAAACAACCTTGACCCAATTAAACATATCTTACCCATTTATTTTAAATTGAACTTACAACATATCCGTTGGATCTTAATTGGGCAATGACCCAACACTTTACCCATGTAAAATCCATATCTAAAAATTCACAAATTAAATGGGTAATTTCCGTAAATATTTATAACTTGAAAATTTGGAGTTTTACAACTGTTGTCATTGGATCAAGAAAGGAGATATCCAGTGGCCAGAGGAGTGAATGCAATAGATGGTCCCATCTACTATGTTTTCATGTTAAAGAATTGAGGAACTTAAATGCATAAACAGGTCTCTGTGCCTCACGTTTGTGCTATCAGGACACTTACAGGAGGTGTTGACTCCATGAAATTCCAACTATAAGGGGTATTTTTATTGAGAAAAGGTGAATAAACATACTTCATCTGCTGCATTTGTCTGCATTGTTATTTGGTGTGAAACTTTTGTCACTCTCCTTAATGAACAGACGCATGATGATGATGATGATGATGACAGCAACAACATTATATAGTGCACTAAAACTTGGTTAAGAAGGATAGTTTCCTGACTGCCCTCTGTTTTACCTTACTGATGCAAACTTTAAGTGAACTATAATGAGTTGTTTGATGCTAGCTTCCAGACTAGCCTTAAGTGCAAGTATCTTACATGCACCAGTTTGGTACCAACACCAAACTTGAGTAGCATAAAATTTGATTAGTTAGCACACTGATCCAGATTTAGCTTACCTATCTGATGTTTAATAGTGGGAAAATATATAAGGGTTTAGAAAATCATAGAACTTAAAATACCCAATATTTAATTGTTACTATCTATCAGAAAATTAGCAATAAATTTGGTGTCACTTCTTGTTTCTAGTGTATACAGACTTTAGGCTTCCAGAGATCTGTTCAAAATATTTTCTAATTTGTTCTTTCACGCCCTCTTGAAAGTTCTGCTGAAATATTTGTCTTTTTCAAGTGGTTTTGATAAAACATGTCTCATAATTGATTCATGACCTTTTGACACATCCATCATTTTCTTGAGTCAAATAACAAGGGCTTAATGGTGCTGCAATGTTTTGAAGTGGTCTTGGGGATTCATTGCTGCATTTATAAAGGTTTCGAGTTCAAGTCATGTCTTTATCCCAGAAAAAAATGTTATCCACTTAAATGCATCCAATAGCATTTGCATGACTGGGTTTCCTCAGTCTCCCTCTTGGTGTTAACGGAGATTCAGTATCCATATGTAATTTGATCATCAAAGATTTAAGAAAAGTTGTCTTGGAAAAAAAAATCTCACCTTCTATTGGGCACTATATCACATTTATCAAGTCCAATTTATCTAATTTTCATATCTATTATTTTTCTTTATTCAAAATCCTGGTAAATGCTTGAAGAAATGAAGATAAATTTCTCATGGGACAAAAGAAATTTATCGTATTAGTTATAGTGAAGTGGCCTTTTGCATATGGCCGGGGGAGGGGGCGGGCAGGGGGGGGTGGTTTTGTGGGACCTTGGTTTTGAGTGTACTGCAGATAATAAGGGTTTTATTGTCGAAATATTTGGGATGATTCGGAAAGGAATTGGTAGTGTTGGGAGGAATTTTCTAGACTTGGGGGAAAGGTTTAGAGTTTGTGATGACGTTAAAATCCAGTATTGTATGATGGTCTGGAGATAACCAAATCAAAATACTTTCCAATACCATATATTTATCCACCCAGAAGAACATGAAGGTCACAATTCTGGCCAGGGGCTAATGGACTTCTAACCTGTTCTTGCAGAAAGGATTTTGAGGCAGAGCAGGTCCAATAGTTGCTAATTAAATTGAAGTGATGGGTACTAAAGAAGGGAGCAACAGAAGGATTTGGAATTTTATGGCATATTTATGCCATCCTCTAATTCTATCATTTATCTTCAATATGATTGTTACATCCCTTATAAGTTGGTCTGGCAGAATCTTGCACCTTTGAGGGTAAAAGCATTTTGTTAGATAGTGATCTCTAATCAAATCTTACATTGATCATTTTAATCTTCATAGATTTCATCGTGCCAAACATATCCTTCCTTTGACGGAAGGATATAGTCAGTTCATTACATACTTGTTGACTGCTCTTGCATTTATGTTGTGTTTCTCTTTAATATCCATATTTTCTATTATTTGGGTATTCCTTCGTCTCTGGATTCTCATGGATGGATGGTCTCAATGTACTTTAAGAGCCGATGAAAATTCTGTGAAAAATGCTTCTGTTAGCTGTCCAATGATCTCTAGAAAGAGTGAAATAGGTGGGTTTTTTTTTTTATGTCCTAGGTGTCCAGGCGTGTCACCTAACTAATCCTTCGGGATATGTGCACACCTCCCCGCACAGACACACACCAGATTCTTCGATGGGAAATAACCCTATGCGAAGTAGCCCTTCATTGAGGTTGCCAGGATTTGAACCCAAGACCTCAATCCTGTGGTCCTGTGCCCAGACCACTGGGCCAACCCCTTGGGGTTAAATAGGTGACTTTTTGAAGGAAAAGGAACTTTGTGATTCTGTGTTTGGGAGAATTAAGGTGAGTTGGTTGATTGTGTGTTTTGGAGTAGGATTTGTATGGGGGCTGTTTATACTGCATTTACTCAGACCAGAAGTTGATGACAGCAGTTTTTTTTTTTTTTTAAATGAAACTAATATGATCGTCGATTAACTTTTGTGGTTTTTTTAAGTGGCACCAACCATTGATATTAATACTGATGAGAGACAAGTAGAGGCGATGGGGTTAGAAGGCAATGAACTACATGACAGACATACATGGGATTGACATAAGACAATATATCTGCCATGAAAACATAATGGTGATCATCCCTTTTTAGATCCCCAAACACTTTTGAGTTCCAGTCATGTCTCCTGAACATCCTGCTAACTCCTTAGATGATACTGCCCACTGGAAAAGGTGAATCAGTTGCTCTTCTGATCAGAGAAGCCCTTGAGGTTGCCTTGTCTTGAAAAATCCTCTTAACTTTCATGCTTTTTTGGGCTGACTGGATTGGACCTCTTATATTTCTAAATAAAGATTTGAATTTTTAGTATTTCAAGATCTAATTGAGTCTTTGAGTTCAAACATTAAGTTGAATTGGTTGGGTTTATGAACCACGGTCCATAGAATATGGATTTAGGAAATGAGTGGTGGGAGACCACCTAAGCTTTTCACCATGGAGGTTTTCTAGGAAACCTTACAATGATAATCAAATCAAAGTAGGACCTTCTTTCACAAGCCTTTTCAGCAGCACTGTTCATTTCTCCAAAGGGTGCTGAATCAAATTACGACGTAACAATTTTGCTCTAGAATGGGGCTGTCAGCTTTTGGATCAGATGATTGCACTACTGATTAGTGCCTCAGATAAGATACAACCTGAAGTGGAAAGATCAAGAAATAAGCGTGCTGATAAGAATCTCTACTTTTTAGATAGCACAAAGAACTACTTATTTGCTGCTTCTGAGTGTCTATTGCTACTGATGTATCAATGGAGTTCGCAGTTCACTTAAAGTGTGTCGTTTTTCACTTCTTGGAGCATTTGGATGTGCCTCAAATTGTAACATCAAATATTTTATCAGAATGGATAGTGCTGAACATGCATTTGAATCGGGGAAATTGCATTGTGTGCTAGGTTGATATCCTACTTTTCTGTTCAAAATTCAAATCAATGTGGACAATTGATGATGATAGCTAGTGATGGGTGGCAGAGGCACAAGAACGTTTCTCCAAATATATTATCTCTAATTTCATCCGAACTGCATAACTGGTAGCAGGCCATTTTTACCATTTTTAAATGATCTTTAGCTATTTGTTATGTTTCAAAATGCATCACTGATGTTTGTCTAAGTATTTGTTGTTTTTTCTTTAATTGTGCTTTCAGGTGCAAGTATTGTTTCTGCTACCATTGTGGAGGTAAGATGGAAGAACCATACCATTTCTGCACAAGATGTAGGCGCTGATTAGAACTATAGAATGAAAGTCATTGCAATTGATGCAGAGCTATTCTGTTGTAGAGACGAATTATGAAAGAAGTCATTGCTATGATATTGGGTATAGAAACTTTCTTTTTATGTACAGAACCTCATTTTACACATTTTGCTTCCGAGTAGCAGTGGCACAGTTTTAAAACACAATATGTAGCTCTTTAGTTAATTAGTGGCATCGGCAGTCGCTGTTACTGCTTCAAAGTTCTTTTACTATCACTGTATAGCCCTTCCATCTGTGTGTGCATGGAAATCCGAAGATGAAACTTGTGTATGTACAAGAAAATTAAATCACTGATAGACTTTATATGAATGTCTATCTAGAGCAACAAGTTTTTTTCAATATGAATGGTTCTTTATATTTTTCTTTCACTGATGACTGCTAAAACATGCTTGTATTGCTTTCTCCAAGAATCATTGCATTGGCTGGTAAATCAATTTTCCTGGTTTCCATCTTTCTCATGCTTTTCTTCAGTTTACTTAGCATGAATGTGGTAAGGAAGTACTGTGGTACTAAATGACCAAATTGTTACCTTCTCCAATGAAGGCTCTGTTAAGAGAACTAAATACAAAATAAAAATGTATGTGATATACTGATATATGAGAACTAAATTATCTTGCACATGGATATTCAAGAGCTCCCATTATGGGGACACAATTAAGTTGCGAGATATATATCTTGATGAAAACATGATTCATGGATGAGGTATAATTACTGAGACTATTGACTCAAGCACATTCAGTGGATACTATTGATGCTTAGGGTTATGGTATGAATTGATATCAATATTTCGGACTGAAAAAATTTGTTGATATTTTAGTGATATCAGTTGCTTCAGCTGATATATAATTTTTTGTTAAAAATAAAATATTTTGGATTTTTTTTTTGAATTTACGTGTGGGAAACCATGGCATACCCAGCGTAAAACCCCCACGGGTGAGCTCAGTACCCCTAGGGCACACCAAGGTTAAGTTGGAGCCATGGATTTCAAAATGAGCCAAAATATCGTCCAAAATGGATTGGAATTTTTGAATTTTGGCCCAGATGTTGGTTCGTCATGATATTCAATTCTAAATATTAGATTTCAATTAATCCGCATAGGTAGCTCAATTTGTCTAAACTTTTAAGATTAAATTAGAGGTCTTGGATTCGTCTCTTCTCTGAGTTGCTTGTTACATGAGGTTTTCAAGTAGTTTTGTGTGTCTATGGGATTAGTTTCACCGTCAACTTCAACGTAGGATGAGAATGCCATAATTATAAAAAAAAAAAAAATCAATTGTCGCTAAAAATGTTAGATTTCTCAAAATTCAATTTTATTTTGAGTGGGAGAAGATATATATATATAACTTTGTAACAAATATAATCATAATATAGACTAAAAGGGGTTAAAAAATTGTTGGGCTTAAAGTTTATTGGCTTCTTCTTGTAAGAGCCTGAGCCCAGGAATAGCTCTATGTATTTAGGTATTCTGTATCTTTATCATGATCGAGAGAAAACTCATATATTTTTGCCATGGTGGACAAGTGGGCATCCACAAAGCTATATGTTGCGGATGTGGCAAATGGCGTAGTGCCACCTAAGCGTTATCACGTGCATATGTCTTACTCGTGGAGACCCAACTAATCTTGCCCACTTGGTTTAAGAAAAAGATACCTTATCACGTGCGCATGTCTCTTACTTGTGGAGGCCCAACTAATCTTGCCCAGTTTGCTTTTAAAAAAATGATAAAATATGATTACTTATTACCTTGATTACAATTAATTTATATATAAGTAAATGTCAGAAACGTACTACTCCAACCTTGTTCAGTCTAAAGACTACAAATAATAAGAATAATAATAATAGTAAATTAGTAATGTAGTAAGTAATATTATAATATTATGCCACATGTGAAGATTTGTCTCATTACCTCCTTGTGAGGGTCACAGCTTGAGTTCATATCCAAGATAGGATATGGCCCACCACCCATAAACAAACTAAAGAAAAACTGGGCCCCACGAATATGGGCTCGCAGCAACCTATCTTAATTCCACACGCTTTAAGTCCGTAGGCCGTGTGGTCCACATACCCAAATTGTGTCGACAACTAAGAAGCTTCTCACCGCCAAAGTCGTCACTCCATGCGCGGCAAAACTCAAATGGGCCTCCCTTCCCACCCTACTTACCCCTTCTACTCTTGTTACCTTTATGTGATGTGAATTAGATTCTTACTCACTTTAACTCATTTTCAGTTGATTTCATTATAGAATTGAAGTTCATACTTCATACAAAACTATCTCTATTTTTACTGTTGATTTTTCGATCTTTGAAAATTATGCCTTTTGAAGTTTAGTGGACCTGATTTTTTTACCAGAATCATCATTTTAAAAATGTCTTTGAAATAGATTCAACCCCACCTTTGAACCCGTCCAAGTGGGGCCCACAGCCCCATCCTTGCAATGTTGCGCCAAGTATTTCGTTTTCCAATCCAAGTGAAATGGACGATTTAGACCCGGCAATGCAATGGTTCGGGTCGGGGGTTTCATGTTGGGTTTTATTTGGATTTGGATTAACAATATTCAACTTATTACTATTTATTAAATGTGTTAGTTGATTTGGATCACAAAATTTTAAAGCCATACCCATTTAAAATGCTCGGGTTAATTATGGCTAATCAGTTCAGGTTAAATTTTGTCAGGTAAAGTTCAAGGTAAATCTGACAGCAGCTCAATCGGGTATTATTTATTAAATGTATTAATCGATTCAGATCTATTTCAGATTTGGTTCACATACTTTAAACCACACTCATCTAAAATGCTCGGATTCAATTTAGATAATTGAGTTAGGTCAAATTTTGCCAAGTCTAGATGAATTTCACATGGATGCATTTGGTGGTTGGGCTCCTCAGTCCCTGTCTTATATATATTAATGGATGATTAAATTTAAAATGCCCAACCAGGTAACATGATTTAAGATATTTGGTCTTATCTTATTGTCATTCCATCCACTTTGCTACTCTCTTCCTCTCATTTTAGTTGTCTCATTTGAAGTATTTGTATTTTTTAAGGAACTCTCTATATAAAGTTAGTACTTCATGTGATTTCATCTATTTTTAATACACTTTACACTACTTCAATATAAATGAGACAACTATTTTGGGACAATTCCAAAATCCATACAAGACAACTAATTTGAGATAGAAGGAGTATTATTTATTAATTTGCCCATTTGTTTATCTTGTCTCTTGTCACAACGCGGCGAACCATTACGTTCTTGCTCGTGAACAAGAGTCGAAATTTTCGTCTCCATCATCTAGTATCTAAAGAATTGTTGAGAATCTTGAATAATTCTATAAGAGTTAGTGTATTTGATGAATAGAATGGTTTTAAAGAAGTAGTTTAAATTTTTTAAAATTTTATTTTTCATCACTTTTTCTCTCAAATAAAAAATATATTATTTCCATTTTAAATAAGAATTATTCTCATTATATTTTGAATTATCTACCTAATAGACTCTTACATATCAACCAAGTCGAGCTTAAATCTTAACCAATACTTCCCTGGAGACTTGACTTAGCTTGGAAGAGTAAGGATCTTGGATGGATTAAATCCGGAGAGTAATTTTCTACTTTTTGTAGACCTACTTCCACAATAATACAAAGAATAAATTTTTTTAGATTAACGTGTAGACAATTTAGACACAATCCTACTAAAACTCTTACGAGTGAGCCACTACTCCTAAGGCATACCAAAGTTAGGCCATGGAGACTCGAATCCACAACCTCTTGCTTTTTGAGACGAGAGACAACTAGTTAAACTACACCCATGTGGATTATAAATAACAAGTTTTTGATGTATCAATAATTTGATATATCAATTTTATTAGCCTTTTGATTTAAATGATAATGTGATTTTTTTTTTGTTTGCTCTATTAATATAAATAATACTTAGATAGTTTAGAAGTGTGTTTCTACGTCAATTTTAGAAGTGGGTTTTTGGTCATCACTCAAACCCTATTGAGTCAAGTGGAGGTTAGAATTATTATCGTTATTATTATGGTATGACAAGCATTGGAGTCTTGGTTCAAAAGGGAGTTGAATTGTTCCGTCTCGGACCTGCAAATTTAATTTGGCTTGTGTTGCAATTTGATGATAATGATGATGACGACGTATGGTGGACAAGTGCAATTTCAATCTAGAAGAATAACCAAAAGGGGAGGCACAATGCACCTGCAGGGCACCCACATTCCAATTGCCAAGGTACAAAGGAAGTTAATAGAAGCAGAAGCAGAAGCAGAAACAGAAACATAGTAGTTCAAACTCGATTCTCAACATGGTATCATTTCATGAACAAGACAAGCAAACACACAAAGGGCCTAGAACTATATCTTTACTTTCACAAGTAAACAAGATTGACTGGATTAAACACATTATATTGCTTAACCATCTGCCGTTCTCCATTCCCACAGTAGACAAGGACCTGCAAAGGAAATAAAAAAAGAAAGGAAAGAGATTAACAAAACAAATGGAAAGAGGACTGAGGAGGAAGAACACATACAGAGGAATAGCATTTCAGAGACTCAGATGAATAAAGTATGAGCACATGAAGTTTTCTTTCATCTGTACATACGGGTGTCTATGGTTTAGAGGCCTAGGCTTCAGTTCTGTTGCACAGCCACTACAGATGGGAGGTGCCCATGAAGACTTCCCCAAATTGGAAAATCATATGATTCTTCTTTTTCTCTCCCAAGTGCCCATCCAGCCGCACTATGAAATATTGACCTTCCATGTGTGGCCTGCATGTAGATTGGCTAAAAAAGAACTGAGTTACCTCCCACTGCATGTATCTTTCTTCTGTTTCTGTTTGCTTCTAGTTTTGCACCTCTCGTGTCTATTATTTCTCTATTAACATAGTAACCATTCAAAAAAAAGGAATGACGATTAGAGAGAAGAATTTTGGGGCCATATCATGTAGAGTCCCATCAGAGGCACTCACAATTATTAGAAAATCAGCACGAGACAAAAATAAAAATGTACTTCAATTATTCATCTAAAACAAAGGAAAAAGAAAAGGTATTTTTTTTTCTTAAAAAAAGGAAAAAGAAAGGTGATGAACATTACTAACACTTCAAAGTCTTATTTACACAGCTCCCATATCTGGAAATAACATCCCTCAATAAACACTGCCGGTCAGTGGCAGGTCATCAAAACTCCAGAGATCGATCAAGCTCCCACCATCCTGACTCACATCCCCACTGATCAGACTTTCAATCGATGCCTCTGAGCTCCCCTCCAGATAAGGGATCTCAAGAAACTTCATGCACGATTCGAAGGCTGAAAGCTCTTCAGACAGTTTCATTGCCACGTTCTCCTCAACAGGCGCCACATTGTTAGCTTTGCACTTCAGTTTCTTCTTTGGAACAACATTTTCCATGAAGTCAGACTCATCAACTTCCAAGGAAGGAACAAGAGATGAGATTTCTGGGGTTCTGTTGTCATGCTCCCAACCGAAATTAGAATAATCAAAGGAATTGCTCCCTTGATCAGAGCGAAAACCCATCCCTCCACCATCAGCAGTTATGGATGATTTGAGTCCAATAGGATTTCCATTTGAAGGAAAAGAACCCACAAAGCCAGACGGCTTAATGCATCCCTTATCTTCCATAAATCCAAATGTCTCAAAGATCTCATCATTTGAGTTACTACTGAAGTTGACTGCCTGATTGAAATTTGGTTGCTCAGGCAAGTTTGCTTTAGGAACTTTCTGAGAACTTGGTATCACAAGGCGCTTCTGAGAGACAGGTGATGAATTTTCAGGAAAATTCACTTTGGCTTTCTTTCCACGGATCCTCCGAGCTTCAGCATCATAAGCTCTTGCAGCTTCTTCTGCAGTGTTAAAGGTTCCAAGCCAGACCCTGACTCCTTTACTGGGGTCTCTGATCTCAGCAGCCCATTTGCCCCACGGACGCTGACGAATTCCTCTATATTGGTTCTTTCTCTTCCTCTTTGCAGATTTCTCAGCAAGCCCATTGAATTCCACAACTTTTGGTGCACTAGGTCCTATAATTCAACAGAACACGTGACTAGTCAGGTAAAGTCCCCGACCTTCAGATGAGACGCTTGAACACCTTTGTCATCAGGAAAAAAAAAAAAAACCTATAGCAGAAATGATCGAACACTATCCAGTTACAGAAGAGCAAATATCAACATCTTCATTCAGATAGATAAGACCTCTCTTGGTGTTTCTAGTTTGAAGATAGTTGCATTACTAAGGGATTTGACTAGAACATGACACCACACAAGATTCTTACAAAAATAAGAACATGCAAGCATTAAAAATGGGTAACAAAAATCCTCCTTTTGGACTTCATGTTCATCATTCAATGATGATCATTTTTAAGCATAATGTAATAAGTTATCCATTCACATATCTATAGCTTGAAAAGATTTAATGTAAATGGCCAAGACATATGTCCCTTCTTCTGTATCCTTTAAACACAAAATTACAAGGCATTAATACGCTTCCTCTTGAAACATAGCCACACAACTACTGCAATGGAAGTCTTGTCCAACATTTTTTGCCAAAAATCAGGGATCGACCTTGAGTTGTAGCAAGGACAGGGGGATTTGTCAGTTATTCTTTGATTTTGTCAAGGCAGAAGGACATTTTAGAGGGATAATAAAAGTGTGAACAAGTTTCTAGACGTGATTTCAAATGGTACAAATGCACAACCGTGAACAGAAGTTGACAAATAGGAACCTAGAACTGGGAATGTGGCAGGTTTTTGAAAACATAGGCATTTGACAGGTGAAATGAATTTTCAGTAACTATGATTTTCACCGAATTCAGGAAATGGGTTTCATATGAGGTATGATAATAAGGCAATTAAGTTGCTTCTTACCTGTCTTTATATTGGGGACGCATTTGGATGGATGAGTTTCAACTTTAAATGATGATGAACTGGGTGTAACTTGAATTGGAATCAGTTTAAATAATTTGAGAGAATGTATGGTTTCCCCTTGACCTGAGGATTTGAAGATGGCAGAAATCAGAAACCATGCTAGGTTGGATACTGTTCCACCCACTTCAAGGTCAAATGAATATAGCAGTAGACCAACATCCATCTTAGTATTGAGAACTACATGAGGTAGAAATTGCAGATACATGGTATCCCATCCAACATGGTTTTCCTCTTTTTGTTTTTCTTTTGAGGGGTTAGGTTGATTTATTTTGAAGAATACTACTGTTTCTCATTTCATTATACAACAAACACACATGGTTTCTGACTGAATAAGCATTCTTTTGAGATCAGAGATGATTTTGAAAGAAAACAAAATCGTAAAACTGATGAATCAGTAAATTACAGTATATCACAAATCTGATTAATATCTAATAAGAAATGAAACCCATATCAAGAAAGCTCGCTGTTTATGAGAAGAAATAAAGAAATTCAGAAAGGATTGCTTGATGAAGATTGAACAGATCAGATAAGATCTCAACTTTGATCTTTGCTTGATTCGAGAAACGAGTTTTGATCTAATAAAGGGATTGATGAGCTTAAATCCCTATAAAGATTTAAATTAAGGAAGAAAACTGAAAAATTGGAACAAGAGAAACAATTTCTCAGAATTCCATCAAAAGCAAACCCATTTCGCAGAAACAACAAATTAAAAAAAAAAAAAAAAAGAGAAAAGAAGAAGAAACCAGCACATATTAATAGCTCAATCGCAAAAACCACAGATAATAGAAGCCTTCACAGAAAAAAAAAAAGGGGCAAAAAAGAAAGAAGAAGAAAAAGATCAAAAACATAAAAACAGACCGCTTTTCAGAAAAAATTACAGAAACCATCTTGCATAAATTGAGGTTCCATTTGAATGTACGGAAAGAAAAGTAGTTTCCAGGAAAACAATCATTTTTTAACCAAAAACAATGAAACCAATTTCAGTTCGTGGCAAAAAATGATTATGTTTTAAGAAAAGACTTTCCTTTCCGTGAATCCACCTCAGGAAAAGTAAAACCCATTTCCTAGAAACCAAAAAATCTCAAAATATAACCAAAAATAAAATAATACGTACCAGGAGACTTAGGAAGAGCTACAAATGGCTTGACATCTTCCTCTTCTTCTTTGTCGTCATATTCGTCCTTGAAATCTTGAAAATCAGCCTCAAAGTCGTCTCCGATATCGCCGACACGCGATTTCTTGGATCCGTATCGGCCGGTAGCGTCCTCGAGGTCCGGCCAGAGATAGTCGGCAGTCAGCCGCCGGGACCGGGTCGTAGGTATGTAATCCGAGATGATGGCTCCTCCACACATCTTTCAAGGTCTCGCCCGAAATATCGGATCTGGAACCCGAAATATCAGAATGGAAATAGGTATTTGTTGAAAACGAGGAGAAATGTAGTGTAAAATAGCTTTTGTGAAGTGTCTGAGAAGATCCAAAGATGGGGAGTGGAGGTTTTATAGAGAGGAAAAGGGCGAAGATAAGCTGTGTTCCTCAAGGTATCTTTGTATGTGGGGCCCAACTTGTTATGGTCTCTTTACAGAGTACAATCCTAGTATTTTTGTGAGGTGGGGTCCATTTTTTGTGATCTTCTTCTTGGTCCAATGGGCACCTGCCAATTGAAAATATGATGAAAGAAAGATTTATCCCATGATGGTAAATCTGAACCATCTAAAGTAAAGCTGAAATGATCATTAATTTGATGGCCATTTGATCATATTAACCAGGTTGGTTTATGGTGATGACCCATCTGCCTTGCGTCTGACTGGATCAATGGCCTATTCTTGTCTAGATCATCAAAACCTAGTCCAAGAAAATTTAGAAAAAGGAAATTATTTTTAGAATATTTTATTTTTTACAAACTATCGTGGGAGTGGATCTATGTTTTCAGATTTTTTATATCATCAGATTATATTTATTTAATTTCAAGTATCTTTTGATCACATATTATTTTAAATATAACAGAGAATTTTTAAAATAAATTTTGATAAGGCATGGCAATGCATATCAATTGGTAAACACATTCATGTGTATTACAATTTTACGAGTTCTTCATCTCTAATTAATCATATCACTTTAGAGTCTAATATCTCTTTCTTCTATATTTCTAAAGGTTGAATTTTCATCCAAAGAACTTTCAATTGACAATCTTTCAATTCTATACATCCAGGGTATACTTGGTGTTCTACTTATATGATTAAATCACTTCATTAGAATTTCTCTTAATTTATTGTCTATTGAAACTATATTTAAATTATCACAATCTATCCATTTCTAACTTTATCTTTTAGAGGTAAACTATTATATTTGTCTTTTTAAAAATAAATAAATTGGTCTACTCTATAAAGCATTGAGATTTGAGAGTCTAATAATTGTTTTATAAAATTATCATTTTAGACAAAATAAAAATATTTTTATCACAGAAGACTATGTAAGCTTATTTATATTTTCCTTGTCCCACTATCATTATATTTTTTTCTTTTTCTTATATGGAATCCATTTTCTAAAGAGAAGATAAAAAATTTTAGTAAGGAGAAGAGGAATGTTTCTTCACTTGGTAAAACAATGTCCCCCCCTTCTTTTCTTTTTGTGAAAATAAGATTTTTTGATAAAAAAAATATAAACATCAAATTTCTATAACTTGCCAAAGTTAAGGTTTAAATATCGGTATTTTCATACCGAACGATATCGGACGATATGGCCGATATTTGGTCTGAAATATCGGTCACAATATTGGCCGATATTCATAAATATCGGTTTTTAATTTTTTTTAAACACCGATACGGTTTTTACACGGTTTTACACGATTTTTTACGGTTCTCCACGGCTCATTACGGTCCGTCCGATACGGCTTTCACGTTTTTTTGCGGTTTTTTACGGTTCTTCACGGTTTTTGCGGTTTTTTCACGGTTCTGATATCGGAGGAGAGAGAAAATATTGATATCAGAAGGAGAGATAAAATTATCGGCCGATATATCGGCCTGACCGATTTTTAAACCCCTGTGCCAAAGTACTATAGTGCATGCCGTATATCAGATGATATGGATTACACTTAAAGATAATTTTTTTTATAATTTTTTTTTAAAAGAAATTGGCAAACAAAATCTTATTTTTAAAAATTAAAATGTCGTATGAAAAAAAATAGAGATCAGCATAATGAATGAATGTCTTCAAAATGACCTAATATTTCATTTATTAAAATCATTTGATTTTGTGAGTCACGACTGACGCCCTCAAAGTAAAAATGTTTGAAAAGATTTGATAGAGTCAAACTGGGGTGAATCGATGGTGGCCCAATCATTTGTTATTTTAATATTGAATAATGATGAGAATAAGGAGGTAAAGGCATAAAATTATGAATTTATATATTTTAATAGCCTACAATTTTAGGTACTTGCATTTATCAGAAGAAGCCCTTTGCAGTCAAAACTCAAAACTCTTTAGACCAGGAGCTTCACCTAATTCCACTTTCCCAAGGTTTGGTTCACCTATTTTGACTTGGACCTTAATTAATTTTTAATTCTTTTTCATTCATTGAATGTGCTTGTCACTTGACTGGCGGAGCTTTTTAGCCGTCGGTGAGAAAGTCTATTTACGGCAGTAATTAACTACGAAAGGTTAACCTTTTTAGCCGTCGGTAAGAAAGTTTATTTATCCTTCTGTTGTCACTGATTACTTCGTTAATCATATGATATTAATTTCTTCTTTAATAAAAATAAAAAATAGCAAGCCCGCTCTAACTCTCTAGGTTTGTCATTTACTCATTCAACAAGATTTCGAACCCTCTAACAAAGGGCAAAAGGAAAACCTTCTTGAGTATATTAAATATTATGTACGTCAATGATTTTCTCCATTGACATTCTAATAATAAAAATTAAAAAGAGCAGAAATATTAAATATTCACATGCTAAAGTTTCTTCAAGAGAAAGAGTGGTGAATAATTCAAGAGGAGATCGATTTGACGGTTAAGAACCTCTTCTCATGAAGAGAGGTCTTGAATTAAATTGATGTTCGACACTTTTTTAATTGCTCTCTATAATTATTTACTCAGTGTGTATGAGATGAGAAGACTTGCACATGTCCTAAGGACTAGTTGAGTTAAAATGTCTCCTGTCTAAATATTGATGAGATTCTTAAATACCTTAGTCATAAAAAGAAAAAGAAAAAGAAAAATGTATTCATACATTTAATGTAAATAATATCAAAAGGCTTTTTCAAACTATCTAAATTTTTAAAAAGAAATAGTTGGATGTGAAAGATTTGAGATGATCCACCATCTCCATTATACAAAGATGGAATTTAAAAGTAAATATTAAAAATGTAAAACCTAATTTTATTATAATTTTAATAAATTATTATAAAATAAACTAATATAAAATGGCATTTTTCAGAGAAAAGGCAGACTCTCACGAAAAAGAAAATATCATTTTCCTGACCCCACATAAAAAATTCAAAAGGTTCATGCATAGAAATCGGAAATGCTACAGAGTGGGAAGAGGACAAAAAGAGGTAGGTCCCACCAAATAGGCTATAAGCTACACATGAATAAGCAGGTTCAGCCCCCTATGTGCCTTGGACGGATCGACCTTCCCACGACGTCTCCGTCGTTGTCCTTTTTTTAATTTAATATCTTACCCCCATTATTCTCGCCCTATATTTTTACACAAATACCCTTGTCCACTCATAAATTTTGATTGAAAATTTTCGGTTGATTAAATTTAAATATCTTTTTTTTTTCAAAATTTTAGTTATTAGTTTTAAAATATTATTAATATTTTCAAATTCTAACTAAATTTTTTACTATTAAAAACGACAATTCTCACTTGTTCTAGTGTGGGAAGTGACAAGTTCCATTCTATTAATTTTATTTTATGATGATCATGATTAAATATTATTTTTTAAACTAATTTTGATCAAAGTTAAGAAAATAAATGAGATTATAACAATTTTGGCCAAAATATTGCATTGACAACATCTATAATACATTATTAACAAAGGTAAGAATTAGCAGAATTGAAACATATCTTAAATTTAATCAAACCTGTTATCTCTGTAATTGTACAACTCTCAAATTTCATATTAATTACTATGGTGAGATCATTTGCGCCTTTTATTTTATAGACCTAGTTTAGTTATAATTTTTAAAAATGGTTAGTGAGTTAATTTTAGTTCTCAAGTAATTTAATCACAGGAAATTGTTCAATCTTTTCAAGAATTTGCTATTATGTTGATTTTTTTGTCCTAGAATATTCCTTAGATGGGTATTTATTTATAACATTTTAACTTAAAGACACGTGCCGTTTCTATAAGGATATACAAGATTACAAAGTTCACTAAATGAAATAAATTTACATGAATATGTATTAAAATAATAAAATTCAAAATTTTAACTATTTTATTTTAAATTAAAAAGGTAAAATTTTGCCCTCATTTTATTAGTTTTGACAATAAAAGATGATAAAATAATATAGGAGATATGTTCATTTGTTCGACGTCCCGTACGAAGGATCAATTTGAAATGTTTTCCTTTTATTTATAAAAAAATAAGTCTATTTAATATCAAAATTTATAATTTCCATGAGCTTCAAAGTCGACGGTAGGAATAGAGATGGTTTTGCATGAATTTTAAAATGAGTTAAAATTGGTTAAAAATTCAATTTATCACTTGTAGATGATGCATCACGAGACCGCAACTTAATTATAATACAATGCACAATTGTTTTTTTTTTTTTTTTAAAGTTAAGATACTCAAGTTTTTTAAAATATTTGACTAATTTTCTTTTTAAAAATTAACAGGTGAAAAACTCAGACACAGTGCTATTAAAATTTCTACGAATAAATTCATTATCTCTAAGTCACACCAAGATTAATATATTGGTGTTTGAACTCGTAAAAGTGTGAAGTATGTATCCGGATGTACGTGGAGAAAGAGATTACTTTTTAAAGTTTTATTTGATTAGTTTTGTAAAATAAAATTATTTATAAATTAGATGTAACGTAATCAAATGGAAGAAATGAGATTTAGGAATGATTCGATTGCAGTGATTTGGGTTACAGTATGACAGTGATTGGTGAGAGGTTCCTATGATTAAGGTTGTATTGTAAGTGCAATGCAACTGGCTTGCATTTCGTCTTTTACCTTTCCTTAATTAACCCACTTGTCCTTGTGTTTCATGTTTATCTCTAATCTCTCTCTATCTCCTCTTATTTTATATTTGAATTTCGAAAGCTGGCACATGAGTTTCATTTCTTAAGGACTTAAGGTCACCGTCTACACTCTTAGAACTTGCTTCACTCTTTCCTAAAGATGCTGACCGTAATGATTTTTACCAAGAAATCTGATAAATTCAACAGATTTTTTTTTTAAATTTGTATTTTTATATAATTTTTTGTTTTTAAATATTAAAGAAATACTTGCTAGTGTCTTTTTTTTTTTTTTTACAATTTAAATATATTTTTAAAAAGATATGTGTATATTATTTGGAAATATTTATAGGTCCAATCTATGTCACATGATACACTTGTTAGTTATACTTTTTAAAAATAAAAATAAGTTACTTGTTAGATAAATCATAAAAGTAGATTAATTTAAAAGGTGGAGTTAGAAATTATTACGTTGGAGACAATTCACAAAATACTCAAATTAATGACAAAATGAGAGAAATCCTTTACCTAGCAAGTTTAAAGAGGCCCAAAAGATGTGACTAAGAGAATATTTAATCTGTAACAAAGTTCTTTGCTTGCAACTGCCGCTATCCATTCTCTCTCCTCTTTTTTTTTTTAATAAAAAATTCTAATTTTTTTATAGAAAATATAAAGCTTCAAGAATATGTAATAGAATTATTAGAACACATTTATTTAGAAATGAGAATAATTTTTTAAATATTAAAAAATCGATAAATTTTAAATATTTGTAAAAAAATTAATGAAAAATTAGAATTAACTGATCAATCAAAACAAGAAGTTGGGCCCGTTTGGAATCAAATTAGAAACCCGAAACTTAGAATGGTCCCATGTACGTTAGCTGCCAACCTTGGCAATCATGGACCGACTCTCATGCTGTAACAATTTCAGGATTAATGGCTGCACGGAGCCCACTGAAAACAGAAGGAAGCCCAGCAAAGATGAAACTATGAAAGTCAGCGTTAATGGGCCTGGGTTTTAGGCAATTCTTGCCGGGCAATTTCTCAGATTTAATGGCTGATATTGGAGCCAGTTTTGGAACGTGAATACAGTAGATTAAGGATGAGTTTAGGGCTTCTAAACTCAGCAAGAAATCTGGATTTTCTTGGCTAAGAAGCAGGGACATGCAAGTCGGGTCTACTCGCTACTGGGCCTGGGTTTTTGAAAGACAGATTTGAATGAAAAATATAAAAAAGAGTGTGAAAAATACGGTGGTGGCACCAATACGAAAATACGAACAAATACGAACAAATACGGTGGTAGCACCAATACGAACAAATAGTGTTCCAATTGATGGCCTTTCTTTCTTATACTAAATATTTATTGATTTACTTTTGTCCAAATTAGTTTTTTTTTCATTATTATTAACTTTTTTTATTTTATTTAATTGGATATTTCATGTATTTATTTATTTATTTGATTATTGTGGCATCGGAGGCGGCATAAAATCCACATTTCTTCCCAGTGTTACCAAATCATTTTCTTTATATCAACTTGTTAAATATTTTTTATGGTCAAGTTGATATATTTTTCATCAGTAGAGAATTGAGTGGAGAATGGAACAATCTCTCTTTGCTTTTGCATGAAGCATTTGTCAATAAATCCATTGCATTTGAAATCTCTCCAAGTCTCAACATTAGAAGTAGGTTCAAAGTTCAAACTTTACTTACTGCAATTCACTTTAATTGCAACTTGTTATCCAATCCAACAGCTCTTGATAGAGACTTTATTTTTATTTTTATATCAATAATAGATCGATGATACACGTCTATTCTTTTTGAGCAATATCTTATCACAATATCAGTTATACGTGACTGAATCTACCCGACTAAGATGTATCGAATAGCCAAAAAAACAATACGTATTAGCCGGTACATATTATATTTATTGATATTTGGACCTTCTTTCAACTTGAATATAGAGACCTATATGAAAGTTAAAGAATTTAATTAGATAAATAGTCTTTATGGCCAAATATCCAATAAATCAATTTTTTGTTTTATTTTTCCCTCATAAACCTACTTTTCCATCTCTAAATGCAATGCCAAACAGGGAAAATCATGTAAATGTAAATAATTCGTCCAAAACATTATTTGATTGAACAAGTTGTGGTAAAAAATAGAACAGTCGTAGTTCTAGAAGCAATGGATAAATACAATGTTTTGACAAGAAAAGCAGTCAAAGGTACATTTCAATGTTAATTTGAAAATTGATTCAAATCCCTCATAATCTTACCTTTTGACATTTATTTTAATGATGGAGGTTGAGAGGATCAAAGTGTACAAGCTTCATGTTCCCTCATTTTCATGCACGTGGGTCTTACTATTGTGTGCTAGAATTAGGTCTAGGATCATGTAATTTCACTCTAAACCTGAATTATTATTAATTTAGAACCTCCAACCAATTTCAAAAGTGATTTTGAGAGTAAGTTATTTTAAAAACTGAGTTATCCAACTTATCATCATATAACTCATATTTATAATGAAGAAGAAAGAATGTTTTTTCTTAATTTTTTGGGTATGATTTTTAAAGTAAAAAACTATATCATTTTCACTTAAAATCAGTCTGGAGTATATGAAATTTAGAGTAAATGAATTTTGATATATTGTTTGTAGAAATCAGTCGAGAGAAATTGTCTCGTTTGAAAAAATCCCTCTCCACATTACAGTCGTGCTCTCAGTCAATGATCGTTGGGACGATCCTTCAGGAGCATTCGAACGATTTTTGGTTATTATTAAAAGTGCGTTCGGACGATAGACTTTTACTTTAAAACCTGCATCCAAATGTTTCGAACGTCCAAATGCACGAAAATTGTTCTACCTTTCGTTCAAACACTGCTGGGGAATCTTTATTTTTAAAAAATCAAGAGGCAAAATGATAATTTCATATGGGATTTCGAAATTCCGTATCTATTGAAAGAAAACTCCCGTGTCTATATGGCTCACCTGAATATAGGTTAAATAGACAACTAATGGTGTAGTTAACTTCTTTGCGATGGCTATTTCACTTATAATTTAACGTAAGTACGACACCAAATCTTGTGAAAGTTTAGGTTCATTCACGAGCCAAGCTAGTATACTTCATTACATTAGGCCTTAGATTCTGGTAAACTATTCAATATCCACCGTCATTCAGTCCCCAATTAGATGATAGCATAATAAAGTAGGGCTGCAACTCAGGTCGGGTGAGTTGATATATATGGAGTTTGACCCGATCCAACCCGAATTCTCAACCCGAACTCTAGAACCCGACCGGACCCAAATTGTAACCGCAATCAACCCGAATTCTAACCCGACCCCAATTATGAACCCATTTTAGCCTAATTTTAGCCGGGTTGGGTTGAGTCACGTCGGGTTAACTTGTAAAATCCTCAACCCGGCCTGACTCGAATTTCATGAGGGTTTTATCTTCTCACCCGACCCGACCCGTTGGCCCGAAATTCTTGAGCCGACCAGCATGATTTCTCGGGTCGGATCATGCGGACCCAAGTTGCAGCCCTATAATAAAGTCAAGAACCTCTAGAAGCATGAAATTTGATGAACTGAGCTGTGGAGGTTATAGGTATGGTTGAGTTAAGATGATTTTAAATGAAGTGATCAATGACATAAACGTAATTGAAATATAACCATTGTGTATCTAAACCAATGCTAATTGGCCTAATGAGGAACTTGGTGACTTGATGTGCTACGTCTCTATTCACTGATTTAGTATTTGATAATTTCTTTTTATTTATTTATTTATTTATAATGCCATTAAATCATAACCAACTAGGTTTTAGGCATATGTTGTTCATTAATTACTTATAAAAGAAGTAATTAATGACTTGACGTACCCTACTAGTGCACTCACCCGTGGAGATTTTATGTTGAATATCCTACGATTTCTCACACGTGAATTAAAAAAAAATATATATATAAGAGGATATTGTTTCTAAATCATTTTTCATAAACAAGCCAATATCAGTGCACCATTGCTCGGGTTTGACATTCACTGAGCTAGGTGAACTAAAGGGCTTAACCCACCTTATCAACTTGTAAAATTGAAATTTTAACATTAAAATGTATAAAAATGAAAAATAGGAATATTTTTTCGTAATTTTTTTTAATGGTAACAACTCAAAACATATTATTGTGATTAGGCTGTCAACCGAGTTTGATGCTTGACCTAGTTATAAAGTTTTTCCTTGTATGTAAAAGTTATTCTCTTTCGAGTTTTTAAAGTACAATGAATTCAAATATGACTGCTAAAGTGCTTATGGAATTTTGTCCACTCAAGCGGTCAAGCCCCACCAATTATAAGCACTTTTGTCCACTCAAGCGGTCAAGCCCCACCAATTGTCAAAAATATCAGGCATTATTATATTAAACTAGTCCGGGTTCATGTTGGGTTGGCAGGGCATTATTGGGTTGAGTGGGCCGGGCTCCACAACGGTCCTATTGCCTAGTGGTGGCTCAGGCCTACTAACTAAGTTCTTCCACAGGCCCAGATAATGGTTCTGAAAATTGGTTAAACCATAATGGTGCAACTCCCTTGCTTCAATTGAGCAACGACAGTTCCGTACTTTGAAGTCCAGAGCACCTAAACCCGAAGGCACACCGACCAAACCCGGTAACCTTAACCACAAAAGGCACTATTTTTCTCAACAAATAATAAAATTTGGATTGGTCTGTTTATGCCTGTATGGGTTGGCTTAGGTTGGATTGGAGGAAAAAGACTCAACCAGGCTTTCTATGGGTGTCAATGGGCTTGACTTATTGAAGTCTAAGTTTGAGCTCAATGAATTCTAAAAGCCTCCAGGCCTGACCCATTATCAAATGGGCTGTATTTTGTTGTCCAAATCCACATGATCAGACTGGACGCTGGCGCTGGGCCAGATGCAGGTCTGTTGATGGCTCTGAACAAGGGTTTAAAAAACGGCCAGCCCGATAATTCGGCCGAATTATCAGCCCATATGATTCTCTCTCGTCTTTTTGTTTTTTTTTTTTTAAATGTCGGTATTATTTTATTATTTTATTTTTTCTGAATTAAAAAATATAAAAAAAACCGAAAAAGAAACTATTTAAAAAAAAAAATATTGAAAATGTAAATATCGGCTGATATCGGCCAATATTTTAACCCTGGCCCATCACCGTTTTGATTTTAAATACCAATATGATTCGGCGATATATCGGCCATTTTTATTTGGCTTTTAAAACCCGTATAATATCGGCCGATATGAAACCCCTGGTTCTGAACTCTGAAGCTATCAGGACAAGGAAATCTGTATGGACATTTGTTATTGTAGGCCCCGTCCGTCACTCATAATCTAGACCATTGATCAGATTGTCAAAAGAGTTAAAGCTCCCGTATGTGAACTCTTCTAATAAATTGTGATTGAGTTTTTCAAGCAAAATCCATATTATGGTCTCAGCGGCTCGGAATTTTGCTCGCCGAAATGAGAAAATTTGGGCCCTCATCTGAAATCCATATTGGGTTATCTGGTATTTCTGAATGAAAATTCCATTTTAATTATTATTTTATTTAGTTTAAATCAATTGGATTTAAATATTTAATGATTTTTTTTTAATTCTCTCATGGTGAATGGATCTCAGTTTATTTTAAAATCTTAATTATTTAAATTTAAGTCATAAGAACCTCGTGACTCAACTATGTTGACCAGCGTGGTCCTATTTTTAAATTTCATCCTTCTTTTTTTTCAAAACCATGAAAGGGCTCAGCATGGATTTATACAAATGATGGAATTAAATTGGTCTCTCAAAAAAATTTAGTTAGGTATAATACAATTTAATAAAAATTAGATTTGTCTGAATCCTTCTTAAAATATTAAAATAATAGATATTAAAATAACAATAAATACACCAATAATATGATCTAAATATCTCGATTAGGGATGCATTGGATTGGATTGAAGTTAAATCTTAGCCTAATTATATTTTATTTAAGTCATTATTTTTTCACCAATTCAAATTTTGACCTCCTCAAGCCCATCCATGACCTAACCCAGTTTTAAAACCTCAAATCATTTTTAATTTGGGCTAACCAATGTAAATTGGGTTAAATTGAGTCATAGGGCCAACCCATGTAATTAAATAAATAATTATAAAAATCTCCTAAGATAGCATCAAACATAAAATTATAAAAATACCTGTACATCTTGAAAATTTTCTCCATAGCAAATTTTCTGTCAGATGAAAGATGGTTTTATTTACCATTGAAGGAGCCTTATTCTTCTCTATCAAAGGACATCATCAAAATGTTGAATGCAGGAATAAGAATTATAACTGTTGACTGGTGAGAAAGAGTTGCAGAAGGATTGAGACTCCTAAATTAGAACTCTACTTTATTTATTTTATAAATACACAATAGATCTAATCTACAATATACAATAAAATCTCTCATTTTCTCTCATGGTTTTTTTTCTTTAGAGTTTTCCACCTAAATCTGTCTTTTATTATATTTGTGTTAAGGATTTATTGCTTTCTACAAGAACTACACACCAAGCTTTCCAACTAACGTGTCGTTACTTCAGTGATTCAATACCTTTAAATTGCATCATCAAGAACTTTATTATTATATCAAAACCCTTAAAATTAATGAAATGCAAAAAAAAAAAAAAAAAAAAAAACCTTATATCTTCATCATCAAAGTTGTCTCAAGATCCATGATAAATTTTACTAAATACATAATAAGTCATCGATGAATCTCAACAACAAATATAAACGGTAGTGATAGATGTACACCATCCGAGTTCACTCTCATCAAGAATAACAAAATTAATGAAAGGAAAATGTTATAGGCATTTAAATATGGTCAGGAAAACAGCAACCGTCGATCAACATTCAACATCAAAATGATTTAAATTGACTAACCACCCAACTATAAAATGTTAGTCTTCACCAAACTTGAAAACAGTTCCTTACCTCCATTTTCTTTATTTTGGGCTGCATGAGAATCGGAAAGATGTCTGCGTTGGAGCCTGGTTGGCAAGAGAATGGGTTCATCTCTCATCTATGCACCTCCATTCCCCCTTGTACAGCAATCTCACTACAGTTCATTAGTTTTGAAGGTTTTATCGCTGTAGTGCTCCGAATTTTACTATTTTCTTCATGTTTGATTGAAATTGTGTGGAGACATTTTGCAGATTTGCTGCTTCTATCTGATAAGTGTTGTAGATCTATCCATGGTCTCAGGTGATGGGGGACTCATCAGTGCCATTCAACTTACCTTCCTTCACTTGCTCTTTCTTTTTTTTTTGGGGTTCTTCGAACATGAAGTGATTATAAATTTCGCTTATGATCTGAATTTGGCATTGGTAACCCCAAAGTGCAAATTAGATCCAGAAGTTCGCCGGACGGGGATAAGCTCATCCATTTCAATTCAACCCATAAATGTTCATTCAGCCATCCAACAAATCAAGTTGCAAGTTGTACAAATCTCTCTTTGGTTGGTGCATCAAAGGAAGGTAAATGAAATTTATAAACAGTTGAGAAGTAGACGGTACTACAATAGGCATCTCATTCTTCCATGGATGACCCAAATGAGCAGCGAGTCAATTGCAAATGAGTGAGCAAGCAATTTCGAGTTCATTTTCCAATATCTATGCATGGATGGAGAATGTTTGAGCAATAAAAAGAAACCCAAATCAATTCCATGTGTTCAATCCGTGTTTACGGATTCATAACCAATAGTGACAGATGGGTCTTTGGTGCAAAACTTCAGTTTGCCTTGTTTTGTTTTCATAATTAGTGTTGAATGTTGACATAAAAGACAGAGTTTTGGATCCTCTGTATGCCGAGCCAATGCAGAATATGAGAATTTCATGGCTATAAAAGGCCTTATTTATCAGATAAACGGTGAACTGAAGCTGAGATGGAAACAGGAAACCTGTACAAACAAGCAAGCAAACTCACACTCCTGTACAAGAGACAGACTACTCAACTTCCACAAGATTTTGAGCTTCCATCTTTCTTACTCTATAATATAGTGCATTTTATCGTAGAAACTGTTCTGGAATTTATTATTATTGTTTATTCATGTTCATGTGAATATTAAGGGTAATCCCATAGGTTCTGGGCATAGGTGTAATCGGTTGCAGGTTCGTCTGCATCGTCATTGAGACGGGGAGGACTGAGCAGCATCCCTTCAGCCATGTTCACAAGAAGATTGGGCATGTCAAAGATTAGATCCTCATCGATGAATTCGGCATCGGCGACCGGTGTATCCACGACTGTAGGACTAGTTTCAACTTGGGGGACACCCAGCGTTGGCAGAGAAGCTGCTGCTGCAGCGGCAGCAGCTTGAATGTCGCGTGGGGAGGTGGAAGCTGGGATTGGCCAGACATTGGCACAGGCAGGGAAGTTGAGCTCGGCATCACTGCCTTTGAGCGCTAGTGCGGCGACATCGTAGGCCACTGCTGCCATCTCTGGTGTCGGAAACGAGCCAAGCCAAATGCGGTTGGGCTTCCTCGGCTCACGAATCTCCGACACCCATTTCCCGCCCCTGCGCTGGCGGACACCGAGGTAGATTGGGTGGTGGCGGCCGGGTTGTGGGTGAGTGGCCGTGGCGGCGGTAGTGCGGCTGTTGCCGGAAGTGGTGGGCTGAGAGTATTTATTATACATGGATGAGAGTGAGAAAGAGAAGGTGGCGGGAAGGTGAGTTTGAAGTTTGGAGATGGGGAGTATTTATATGATGTTTGATTTGGTGGGCCATTTTACAGTTGGAGGCGTTTTGGTAGTTAAATTGCAAACCAGTTGTTGCTGATCTGTGTTTTGTGTATGGCAGCTTTGTGTGGGTGTTTGGGTGTGTTTGGGTTGGAAAAGATTTTCCTTGATTTTAATTCAATATTTGAATTCAATTCCATTGGTGTAGAGAGAAGCAACACAAAATTATCCATTCCATTTTTCTCGGTCTCAACACAACCCACAAAGATATGATTTGTTAGTACTTAGTAGTGGGGGCTGGGGACGTGAGAGACACTTAGAGACAGTACCAGACAACTCCCACCCTTTCCCACTTGTCCATGACAATTGTGTATCAAGTATTCAATTCAGGTTATAAATCTCATCGATACACATTTATACAACTGATATTTATTGGAAAAAAATTAAAAAAGAGAGATATCGACCTATATCTCAGCCGAGATTCAAGATCCGAGATATTGGCCGAGACGCCAATATCTCGATATCGGCAATTTTTTGATGCTTGATTCAATTGTGGATAGAGTGGATCCAAAATTGGCCCCATCCGGAAAGGGTCATGTCACTTTGGAGGTTTTTTTTTTTAAGATCAAGATATTCCACCTAACTAATCCTTCAAACATGTGGAAAGCTCTCAATCTGCATGCAGGTGCAAAACTAAGAAGAATAACCCTTTTTATATTGAATGAGGCTTGATCCCAAGACCTCTCAAAAACAAAAATGGAAATTAACCATCAAATTATCCCTCAGTGGTATTGATTTTATTATTTTGAATTGATGTCACGCCCCGACCCGAAGGGTGGGCCCGGAACGCGACTGATTTTTTTTTTTTTTTTTGAAGATAAACTAACTCAAGCATTCTAACTGGGCCGAATCAACAGTTGGGCCCAGAGGTCACACATGATCCCAGCATATGGACTCAAACATAATCCATAAGTCTACCCAACAAAATAGACATCATTCATACACATAATATGATTACAAAATCACCAGAGGCACTACAGAAGCATAGTAGTCTAGTACATCATGTTAATACAAATTAAGTACCACACCCGGTACTTAATAAAAACAAAAGGTTCTAAGAACCAGAAACTAAAGATCAGGGTATTCCCCTCATGGGGAATCCTGAAACACCGCTGCAGCTTATCCACCCTAAGTTTGAAAAAGAGGGTTCTCCTCCTCGGGTTCATCTCCTGAAAGGTGAGTGGGTAAGCTAACTAGCCCAGTGAAAGAAATATAACGGTGCAGTTAAGTAAACAACAGGTTAGCACAATAATCAACAGTTGCAATAAATATCTCATGCTTGATCACAAATAAGCATAATATTATCATCATTCTCATAATTCATCATCTCTTTTCCAATACTGCTATCATCCAACGTAACACCTGCCAACTACGCTGAGACCATTGTATTAAGTCCCCACACGGTCAAAATACATCCTTGCAAGTACATCTCCGGCTCTCCTATAGCCGATACTGACACCCTTAAGTTAGCAACTATCGATACCCGTGGTCCAATAGACGTATACCATCTCCCATATGACCGATATTGGTTCAATAGTCAAGGCACGTGGAAGCAGTCTTATACATTTCATATGATCAACATCATAGGCACTCTTACCATAGTGCGTCAAGTCTAGGCACATGAGTGGGTTCATCAAATCTGAAACCACTCATTGCTCAAAGTCCATATTAAATAAACTTGTTTACATCAAGCTGCAAAGTTAAGTTCCCTCACTATATCTGTGTGGTTTCGCGGTTTCTGTTCAAACAACACACAAGTACACAATCAATATACATAGTAAGTACACATATAAGCAATATTTCGAAATTATACTTGTTTTTCCAAAAATATCCAAGGTATATGGAATTGAGTCTCCTATTTGGTTTCTATCCTTTTTAAATTATAATAATCCACAAGATAGAATAATAAGGGTGCTCAGTGCAAAACTCATATTATCTTCTGGGCATTGACCAGATTGACTTATTGAGTTAGGTCTATATCCTCGGGTCACTTCTCGGTTGTCTTCTGGATAGGACCAGATCTGACATTTTGAGTTAGGCCTCGAGGTCACTCAATGCCCGACAAATATAGCGTCAGCGTGAAAGTGAAATCACTCAATGCCCGACCAATAGGGTGGGCCTGAAAGTGAATACAATATTATATACACTATAATAATAAAAGAAGAGGGTTAGTACAATTTTAATTAGCAATGGGGTATTAACATCATATCACATGCAATCAAATAAACAAACCATAACATATTATCAAATCATCAAATAAGAACATTTTACCTTTCAAAAACTGGGTCCCTCGGAACATGCCTCGGAACCAGGTACTGTGGCTTCGGATCATCCAAACCACACCTAAACTAGTCACTGACCTCGGATCTTGGGTCTGACTTTGGATCGTCCGAAGATCGGGTCTCGGACCTTCCGAAGTCCTTCCGAACCGATTTAAAATCTGAAAATAGGTCTCGGTAGGTCTGGGTGCCTCGGAAAGTCGAAAGTGGGGTTCGGAACGTCCAAGTGGGTTCGGTCCTTCCGAGCTCTGCTCGGATCGTCCGAAGGGGTCTGGCTAGCCTCGAGAGTAACTGGGCTTCGAGTGAAGCTCAGAACGTCCGAGGGTTAGCTCTCGGATAGTCCGAAGGGCTCGGACCATCCGAAGCTCGACTCTCGGACCGTCTGAGAGTCGTCTTCCTCACTGTCTGCTGGTGCAGACAGTGACGGTAGACAAATAGTAAAATACAAATCCAGAAACAGAGGGTTTCCCGGACTCGGTTTTCACATCTAGCCGGTCCGTCCTCTTTCCATAGGGAATGGTTTGGAGCTTTGAAGCTCACTGGGCCATCCGATTTTAGCACTGAAAGCTTACTGGTACACTTAAAACCGGGTTTTTCTTAAAACTTCAAACTGGTTTTTCTCACTAAAAGCATGGCCAAATTCAGATTTTCTTGATTCAAAACTGACTCAAATTTGAAAAGGAATGTATTGGATACCGTCACTTGGGTTCATGGACTGAGAAAACTGGTCTTTGAAAAATTTTCCTTCTAAGGTACGGTAACTGAAACTGGGAAGAACAGAGGCTGGTAACGGCTGGGTTTTTGGTTTTCAAACTGCCGGGAGACTGAGAGGGAGAAGAGGTGAGCTTTGGTGGGAGTTCAATATGCAGAGAAGGGCTCCTTTTTATAGAAAATCTGCCAGAAGAAATGGCCGGTTGGCCACTGCATGCAACGGCAGGTGACGTTCCAAACAGTAACGATACTTTTTGGTTCGGTTGCGGATCAGTCCCTCCCTTTTTTTCCATTTTGCGAAAAGGCCCCTCAAATTGATAAAACCTGATTTTAAACTACAAGCGTGATTTTAGAGACTAAAAAATCTTAATCCAACCTTACAAATAGGTTGGGTTTTGAAAACCTAAATCACTATAAAAAATTTGGGATTTAAATCTCACTAAAAGCCATTGATTTAAATAAAAACCATAATTTAACCTTATTTACTTAATTAAACAAGTGTTAAATTAATCAATTTAGAGACCTCATTTTAGGGTGTCAAAGAATAACTAGATCATTCTTAAAAGGGTCTACCATAAAATACTAGTTTTGAATTTTATCTCATTTTCAAAACTCTTTAAAATAATTAATACTCCCTTTTGGGGTTTTGACGGGCGGATTTAAAATACCTTTTTCTGAAAATAAAATTATTTTAAAATAAAAAATGCAAATCCTTTATTAAGGAGAACATTATCAACTAATAATAATCACATAACAACATAATTTATAAACTAACAAGTAGAAGCGGTAAATTACCAAAATCTCCTTCCAGCTGGACGAGCTGGATCACTGAGCTCATGAGCTCGGATTGGCCCACACGTGGTCTTCCCTCAAAGCCCTAACCGTAATCTTCGAGATTAACCGGTCAAACAGGATTATTAATCTAATCTACGCCTAATCTGGGTCAGGGTATTACAATTGATATCTATATTTAAATTTGACAAATTATTTTTTATGAATTCAATTGTCTAGTTCATGAGACCTGACAACTTATAAACAATAATAATGAGCTCTTATTAGTTAGACTATAAATTCTTGTTCAATAAAATTACAGTGTAGAATAATTGTGATATTATAAATATGATGTACCCACATAGTTTACCTTATGAACTATCACACTCGGCCCACCTTTACCCATCATAATAGGCCTGTTAGAAAGGTGTATGTTAGAATATATAGGTTATTAATGATATTTATTATCAGATAAAATATTTTATATTTTTAACGGGTATAAAAGTTTATAAAAACAGAAGGTTCTAAAGGAGAAGTGGGAGCATGGATCCAAACAACGACTCTTGATTTACTCATTCAAATCCTCATAATCTTACCTTTTGACATTTATTTTAATGATGGAGGTGTAGAGGATCAAAGTGTACAGGCTTCATGTTCCCTCATTTTCATGCACGTGGGTCTTACTATTGTGTGCTAGAATTAGGTCTATGATCATGTAATTTCACTCTAAACCTGAATTATTATTAATTTAGAACCTCCAACCAATTGCAAAAGTGATTTTGAGAGTAAGGTATTTTAAAAACTTAGTTATCAACTTATCATCATATAACTCATATTTATAATTAAGAAGGAAGAATATTTTCTTTTAATTCTTTGGGTATATTTTTGGAACTAAAAAACTGTATCATTTTCACTTAAAATCAATCCGGAGTATATAAAATTTAGAGTAAATGAATTTTGATACCTTATTTGTAGAAATCGGTCGAGAAAAATGACCTCGTTTGAAAATCCCTCTCTACATTACAATCGTGCTCTCAGTTAATGATCGTTGGGATCATTTTGGGTATTAATAAAAGTGCGTTCGGACGATAGACTTTTACTCTAAAAATGTGCATCAGAATGTTCCGAAAATTATTCTACCCAACATTCCGACATTGCCGAGGAATCTTTGTTTATTAAAAAATCGAGGGACAAAATGGTAATTTCACACGGGATTTTGAAATCCTGTATCTGTTGAAAGAAAACTCCTGTGTTTATATGGCCCGCCTTAATATAGGTTAAACAGAAAACTAATGGTGTAGTTAACTTCTTTGCGATGGCTGGAGTAAACTTTGTGTTTAATGGAGTATTTCACTTATAATTTAGCCTAAGTTGGATTCAAGAGAAGTTTCGAGGTCTATTTGTACAACACCAAATCTTGTGAAAGTTTAGGTTCATTCACGAGCCAAGCTAGTATACTTCATTACAATAGGCCTTAGATTCTGGTAAACTATTCAATCTCCATCGTCATTCAGGGCTAGCCATCCTAACACGGGTAAAATCTATTAGGAGACATGGGATGAAGTGAAATTCTTATTTTACCCTTATCAGTGTACCGCTCATCAAGTAACGGTGTACCGATAACACACCATATACATACAGAAGACGTGTTACCGGTACACTGGTACTTAATGAGCGATACACCGTTATAGGTAAAATGGGAATTCATTTTATTCCGTGTCTCCTAACAAATTTTACCTGTGTTAGGATGAGCATCCGTCATTCAGTCCCTAATTAGATGATAGCAAAATAAAGTCAAGAACCCTCTAGAAACATGAAATTCAATGAACTGAGCTGTGGAGATCTCAAGGAGTATCAAAATTAAGGACTCAACTTAAAAGGTTGTAGGTTGAGTGTTAGTTGTCCTCTCTAATAAATGAGTTAATCCACCTTATCAACTTGTAAAATTGAAATTTTAACATTAAAATGTATAAAAATGAAAAATAGGAATGTATTTTTTCGTAATTTTTTTAATGGTAACAACTTAATACATATTATCAATGGTAACAACTTAAAACATATTATCGTGATTAGGCTGTCAACCGAGTTTGATGCTTGACCTAGTTATGAAGTTTTTCCTTGTATGTAAAAGTTATTCTCTTTCGAGTTTTTAAAGTAGAATGAATTCAAATATGACTGCTAAAGTGCTAATGGAATTTGGTCCACTCAAGCTCCACCAATTGTCAAAAATATCAGGCATTATTATATTAAACTAGTCCGGTTTCATGTTGGGTTGGCAGGGCATTATTGGGTTGAGTGGGCCGGGCGCCACAACGGTCCTATTGCCTAGTGGTGGCTCAGGCCTACTAACTAAGTTCTTCCACAAGCCCAGATAATGGTTCTGAAAATTGGTTAAACCATAATGGTGCAACTCCCTTGCTTCAATTGAGCAACGACTGAAGTTCCGTACTTTGAAGTCCAGAACACCTAAACCCGAACCCACACCGACCAAACCGGGTAACCTTCACCACAAAGACACTATTTTCTCAACAAATAACAAAATTTGGATTGGTCTGTTTATGCCAGTATGGGTTGACTTAGGTTGGATTGGAGGAAAAAGACTCAACCAGGCTTTCTATGGGTGTCAATGGGCTTGACTTATTGAAGTCTAAGTTTGAGCTCAATAAATTCTAAAGGCCTCCAGGCCTGACCCATTATCAAATGGGCTATATTTTGTTGTCCAAATCCACATGATCAGACTGGACGCTGGCGCTGGGCCAGATGCAGGTTTGTCGATGGTTCTGAACAAGGGTTTAAAAAACGGCCCGTCCGATAATTCGGCCGATATGCAAATATCGGCCGATATGATTCTCTCTCGTCTTTTTTTTTTTTTTTTTTTAAATATCGGTATTATTTTATTATTTTATTTTTTATGAATTAAAAAATATAAAAAAACTGAAAAAGGAACTGTTTTTTTTTAAAAAAAATTGAAAATGTAAATATCGGCTGATATTTTAACCCGGGCCCATCACTGTTTTGATTTTAAATACCGATATTAATTATATCGGCCGATATCGGACCGATATGATTCGACAATATATCAGTCATATCGGTCGATATGATTACTGTGCGGCCGATAAAATACGTATCGGCCGTTTTTATTCGGCTTTTAAAACCTGTATAATATCGGCAGGTACGAAAACCCTAATTCTGAACTCTGAAGCTATCAGGACAAGGAAATCTGTATGGACATTTGTTATTGTAGGGCCCGTCACTCATAATCTGGACCATTGCTCAGACTGTCAAAAGAGTTAAAGCTCCCGTATGTGAACTCTTCTAATAAATTGTGATTGAGTTTTTCAAGCAAAATCCATATTATGGTCTCAGCGGCTCGGAATTTTTTGGCCCCTCATCTGAAATCCATATAATCATATAGGGTTATCTGGTATTTCTGAATGAAAATTCCATTTTAATTATTATTTTATTTAGTTTAAATCAATTGGATTTAAATATTTAATGATTTTTTTTTTTAATTCTCTCATGGTGAATGGATCTCAGTTTATTTTAAAATCTTAATTATTTAAATTTAAGTCACAAGAACCTCGTGACTCAACTAGGTTGACCAGCGTAGTCCTATTTTTAAATTTCATCCTTCTTTTTTTTCAAAACCATGAAAGGGCTCAGCATGGATTTATACAAATGATGGAATTAAATTGGTCTCTCAAAAAAATTTAGTTAGGTATACTACAATTTAATAAAAATTAGATTTGTCTGAATCCTACTTAAAATATTAAAAGAATAGATATTAAAATAACAATAAATACACCAATAATATGATCTAAATATCTCGATTAGAGGTGCATTAGATTGGATTGAAGTTAAATCTTGGCCTACTTATATTTTATTTAAGTCATTATATTTTCACCAATTTATATTTTGACCTCCTCAAGCCCATCCATAACCTAATCCAGCTTTAAAACCTCAAATCAGGGGTCCAAAATACGCTTCGGCCGATAATTTTCTCTCTCATCCGATTTTTCCATTTTATTGCATTTCTCTCTCCTCTGATATTCAAAACCATAAAAAGAGTAAAAAACCGTATCGGTTTTTGTTTTTTCTTAAAAAAAATTCAAATAAATTTTAAATACCGATTTTTATGCATATCGGCCGATATGATGACTGATATTCGGTCTGAATATCGGTCATATTGGCCGATAACATTTTTTACTGGCTGATACATATCGTATCGGCCGGTATTGTTCGGTCCTGAAAAGCCGATATATATCAGCTGATACGATATATATCGGCTGATAGTTCGACCCCTGCCTCAAATCATTTTTAATTTGGGCTAACCAATTTTAGTTGGGTTAAATTGAGTCAAAGGACATCATCAAAATGTTGAATGCAGGAAAAAGCATTATAATTGTTGACCGGTGAGAAAGAGTAGGAGTAGGATTGAGACTCCTAATACAATTAGAACTCTACTTTATTTATTTTATCAATACACAATAGATCTAATCTACAATATACAATAAAACCTCAAAATGATTTTTTTTCCTTTAGAGTTTTCACGTAAATTTGTCTCTTATTATATTTGTGTTAAGGATTTATTGCTTTTTACAAAAACTACACACCAAGCTTTCCAACTAACGTTTCATTACTTCAGTTATTCAACACCTTTAAATTGCATCAAGAACTTTATTATTATATCAAAACCCTAAAAATTAATGAAACGCAAAAAAAAAAGTGCCTTATATCTTCATTATCAAAGTTGTCTCAGGATCCATAATAAATTTTACTAAGTATATAATAAGTTATCATACAAATATAAACGATAGTAATAGATGTAAACCATCGAGTTCACTCTCATCAAGAAGGACAAAATTAATGAAAGGAAAATGTTATAGGCATTTAAATATGGTCAGGAAAACAGCAACCGTGGATCAACATTCAACATCAAAATGATTTAAATTGACTAACCACCCAACTATAAAATGTTAGTCTTCACCAAACTTGAAAACAGTTCCTCATCTCCATTTTCTTTATTTTGGGCTGCATGAGAATCGGAAAGATGTCTGCGTTGGAGCCTGGTTGGCAAGAGAATGGGTTCATCTCTCATCTATGCACCTCCATTCCCCCTTGTACAGCAATCTCACTACAGTTCATTAGATTTGAAGTTTTTATCGCTGTAGTGCTCCGAATTTTACTATTTTCTTCATGTTTGATTGAAATTGTTTGGAGACATTTTGCAGATTTGCTGCTTCTATCTGATCAGTGTTGTAGATCTATCCATGGTCTCAGGTGATGGGGGACTCATCAGTGCCATTCAACTTACCTTCCTTCACTTGCTCTTTCTTTTTTTTTTTGGGGTTCTTCGAACATGAAGTGATTATAAATTTCGCTTATGATCTGAATTTGGCATTAAGATGGTAACCCCAATCAGTGCAAATTAGATCCAGAAGTTCGCCGGACGGGGATAAGCTCATCCATTTCAATTCAACCCATAAATGTTCATTCAGTCATCCAACAATTCAAGTTGCAAGTTGTACAAATCTCTCTTTGGTTGGTGTATCAAAGGAAGGTAAATGAAATTTATAAACAGTTGAGAATTAGACGGTACTACAGTAGGCATCTCATTCTTCCATGGATGACCCAAATGAGCAGCGAGTCAATTGCACATGAGTGAGCAAGCAATTTCGTGTTCATTTTCCAATATCTATGCATGGATGGAGAATGTTTGAGTAATAAAGAGAGACCCAAATCAATTCCATGTGTTCAATCCGTGTTTACGGATTCATAACCAATAGCGACAGATAGGTCTTTGGTGCAAAACTTCAGTTTGCCTTGTTTTGTTTTCATAATTAGTGTTGAATGTTGACATAAAAGACAGAGTTTTGGATCCTCTGTATGCCGAGCCAATGCAGAATATGAGAATTTCATGGTTATAAAAAGGCCTTATTTATCAGATAAAGGGTGAACTGAAGCTGAGATGGAAACAGGAAACCTGTACAAACAAGCAAGCAAACTCACACTCCTGTACAAGAGACAGACTACTCAACTTCCACAAGATTTTGAGCTTCCATCTTTCTTACTCTATAATATAGTGCATTTTATCGTAGAAACTGTTCTGGAATTTATTATTATTGTTTATTCATGTTCATGTGAATATTAAGGGTAATCCCATAGGTTCTGGGCATAGTTGTAATCGGTTGCAGGTTCGTCTGCATCGTCATTGAGACGAGGAGGACTGAGCAGCATCCCTTCAGCCATGTTCACAAGAAGATTGGGCATGTCAAAGATTAGATCCTCATCGATGAATTCGGCATCCGCGACGGGTGTATCCACGACTGTAGGACTAGTTTCAACTTGGGGGACACCCAGCGTTGGCAGAGAAGCTGCTGCTGCAGCGGCCGCAGCTTGAATGTCTCGTGGGGAGGTGGAAGCTGGGATTGGCCAGACATTGGCACAGGCAGGGAAGTTGAGCTCGGCATCACTGCCTTTGAGCGCTAGTGCGGCGACATCGTAGGCCACTGCTGCCATCTCTGGTGTCGGAAACGAGCCAAGCCAAATGCGGTTGGGCTTCCTCGGCTCGCGAATCTCCGACACCCATTTCCCGCCCCTGCGCTGGCGGACACCGCGGTAGATTGGGTGGTGGCGGCCGGGTTGTGGGTGAGTAGCCTTGGCGGCGGTAGTGCGGCTGCTGCCGGAAGTGGTGGGCTGAGTGTATTTATTATACATGGATGAGAGTGAGAAAGAGAAGGTGGCGGGAAGGTGAGTTTGAAGTTTGGAGATGGGGAATATTTATATGATGTTTGATTTGGTGGGCCATTTTACAGTTGGAGGCGTTTTGGCAGTTAAATTGCAAACCAGTTGTTGCTGAACTGTGTTTTGTGTATGGCAGCTTTGTGTGGGTGTCTGGGTGTGTTTGGGTTGGAAAAGATTTTCCTTGATTTTAATTCAATATTTGAATTCAATTCCATTGGTGTGTAGAGAGAAACAACACAGAATTATCCATTCTATTTTTCTCGGTCTCAACACAACCCACAAAGATATGATTTGTTAGTACTTAGTAGTGGGGGCTGGGGACGTGAGAGACACTAGAGACAGTACCAGACAATTCCCACCCTTTCGCCACTCGAGACACCAACATCTCGATATCGGCAAATTTTTGACGCCTGATTCAATTGTGGAAAGGGTGGATCCAAAATTGGCCCCATCAGGAAAGGGTCATGTCACTTTTGGAGGTTCTTTTTTTTTAATATCAAGATATTTTACCTGACTAATTCTTCGAACGGTGTGAAAACCTCTCAATCTGCATATGCTAGGTACAAAATTAAGAAGAGTGACCCTTTTTATATTGAGGGAAGCTTGATCCCAAGACCTCTAAAAAACAAAGATGAAAATTGACCATCAAATTAACCCCTCAGTGGTTTTAATTTTATTATTTTGAATTGATATCTATATTTAAATTTGATAAATTATTTTTTATAAATTCAATCGTCTAGTTCACGAGACCCGACAACTTATAAACAATAATAATGAGCTCTTATTAGTTAGACTATAAATTCTTGTTCAATAAAATTACAGTGTAAAATAATTGTGATATAATAAGATTAGAGGTTCAAACTTTGAAGAATCTAAATATTATGTACCCACACACTTTACCTTATGAACTATCACACTCGGCCCACCTTTACCCATCATAATAGGCCTGTTAGAATATAGAGCTTATTAATGATATTTATTATCAGATAAAATATGTTATATTTTTAAAAGATATAAAAGTTTATAAAAACAAAATTGAAAGTGGTCAAATTTGAAAGTATAAAAGCATAAGTTGATAAAAGTTATGTTAAACATTACACGACTATTGTTAAATGTCATAATGAACCCACACATTAAACACTTTACCCATCAAATGATGGGATACCATGACAAACAAAAATAAAATAAATAAAAGGTTCTAAAGGAGAAGTGGGAGCATGGATCCAAATATCTTCTCTTGATTTAGTCATTCAAATCCTCATAATCTTACTTTTTGACATTTATTTTAATGATGGAGGTGTAGAGGATCAAAGTGTACAAGCTTCATGTTCCCTCATTTTCATGCACGTGGGTCTTACTATTGTGTGCTAGAATTTGGTCTAGGATCATGTAATTTCACTCTAAACCTGTATTATTATTAATTTAGAACCTCCAACCAATTTCAAAAGTGATTTTGAGAGTAAGGTATTTTAAAAACTGAGTTATCAACTTATCATCATATAACTCATATTTATAATTAAGAAGGAAGAATATTTTTTCTTAATTATCTGGGTATGATTTTTTAAGTATAAAACTATATAATTTTCACTTAAAATCAGTCCGAAGTCTATAAAATTCAGAGTAAATGAATTTTGATACCTTGTTTGTAGAAATCGGTCGAGAGAAATAACCTCGTTTGAAAATCTCTCTCCACATTACAGTCGTGCTCTCAGTTAATGATCGTTGGGACAATCCTTTAGGAGCATTCGAACGATTTTTGGGTATTAATAAAAGTGCGTTCGGACGATAGATTTTTACTTTAAAAATGTGCATCAGAATGTTCCGAAAATTGTTCTACCTTTCATTCGGACGTTGCCGAGGAATCTTTGTTTATTAAAAAATCGAGGGACAAAATGGTAATTTCACACGGGATTTCGAAATCCCGTATCTGTTGAAAGAAAACTCCTGTGTCTATATGGCCCGCCTTAATATAGGTTAAACAAACAACTAATGGTGTAGTTAACTTCTTTGCGATGGCTAGAGTATACTTTGTGTTTAATGGAGTATTTCACTTATAATTTAGCCTAAGTTGGATTCAAGAGAAGTTTCGAGGTCTATTTGTACAACACCAAATCTTGTGAAAGCTTAGGTTCATTCACGAGCCAAGCTAGTATACTTCATTACAATAGGCCTTAGATTCTAATAAACTATTCAATCTCCATCCTCATTCAGGGTCAGCCATCCTAACACGGGTAAAATCTGTTAAGAGATATGGGATGAACTGAAATTTCCATTTTACCCATAACAGTGTACCGCTCATCAAGTAACAATGTACCGATAACACGCCATGTACATACAGAAGACGTGTTACCGGTACACTGGTACTTAATGAGCGATACACCGTTATAGGTAAAATGGGAATTCATTCTATCCCGTGTCTCCTAATAAATTTTACCTGTGTTAGAATGAGCATCCGTCATTCAATCCCTAATTAGATGATAGCAAAATAAAGTCAAGAACCCTCTAGAAGCATGAAATTCAATGAACTGACCTGTGGAGGTCTCAAGAAGTATCAAAATTAAGAACTCAACTTAAAAGGTTGTAGGTTGAGTGTTAGTTGTCCTCTCTAATAAATGAGTTAATTCCAATTCAAAACTTTTTAATATAGGTACGTTTGAGTTAAGATGATTTTAAATGAAGTGATCAATGACATAACGTAATTGAAATATAACCATTGTGTATCTAAACCAATGCTAATTGGCCTAATGAGGAACTTGGTGACTTGATGTGCTATGTCTCTATTCACTGATTTAGTATTTGATAATTTTTTTTTATTTATAATGCCATTAAATCATAACCAACTAGGTTTAGGCATATTTTGTTCATTAATTACTTATAAAAGGAGTAAATTCTTTATTATAAAAGGCATAATCACAAGTGGAGGTTGCGGGTTCGAGTCCTCACGACCTAATCTTACTGTGGCCTAGGACTAGTAGACTCACCTGTGTGGGGATTTTACATTGGGTATCCCCCAGTTTCTCACACGTAAATTAAAAAAAAAAATATAAGAAGATATTATTTCTAAATCATTTTTCATAAACAGGCCAATATCAGTGCATCATTGCTCGGGTTTGACACGCACTGAGCTAAGTGAACTAAAGGGCTTAATCCACCTTATCAACTTGTAAAATTGAAATTTTAACATTAAAATGTATAAAAATGAAAAATAGGAACGTATTTTTTCGTAATATAGCCCATTTGACCTAGTTATGAAGTTTTTCCTTGTATGTAAAAGTTATTCTCTTTCGAGTTTTTAAAGTAGAATGAATTCAAATATGACTGCTAAAGTGCTAATGGAATTTGGTCCACTCAAGCTCCACCAATTGTCAAAAATATCAGGCATTATTATATTAAACTAGTCCGGTTTCATGTTGGGTTGGCAGGGCATTATTGGGTTGAGTGGGCCGGGCTCCACAACGGTCCTATTGCCTAGTGGTGGATCAGGCCTACTAACTAAGTTCTTCCACAAGCCCAGATACTGGTTCTGAAAATTGGTTAAACCATAATGGTGCAACTCCCTTGCTTCAATTGAGCAACGACTGAAGTTCCGTACTTTGAAGTCCAGAACACCTAAACCCGAACCCACACCGACCAAACCGGGTAACCTTAACCACAAAAGACACTATTTTCTCAACAAATAACAAAATTTGGATTGGTCTGTTTATGCCAGTATGGGTTGGCTTAGGTTGGATTGGAGGAAAAAGACTCAACCAGGCTTTCTATGGGTGTCAATGGGCTTGACTTATTGAAGTCTAAGTTTGAGCTCAATAAATTCTAAAAGCCTCCAGGCCTGACCCATTATCAAATGGGCTATATTTTGTTGTCCAAATCCACATGATCCGACTGGACGCTGGCGCTGGGCCAGATGCAGGTCTGTTGATGGTTCTGAAGCTATCAGGACGAGGAAATCTGTATGGACAATTGGACATTTGTTATTGTAGGGCCCGTCACTCATGATCTGGACCATTGATGAGAATGTCAAAAAAGTTAAAGCTCCCGTATGTGAACTTCCTAAGCAGGGCTGGCTCTGGCTTAAGGTCAAATTGGCGGCCTCCCAGGACCTCTCCCATTTGACCAATGGCCTAGGACGCCTACTATGCACTTTCTTTAAAGCCTAAGGCCCTGAAATTTCAAAACCGGTCCTGTTCCTGAACATTCTTCTTTTAATCATTTTCATTGAAATTGTGATTGAGTTTTTCAAGCAAAATCCATATTATGGTCTCAGCGGCTCGGAATTTTGCTCGCAGAAATGAGGAAATTGGGGCCCTTATCTGAAATCTATGTTGGGTTATCTGGTATTTATGAATGAAAATTCCATTTTAATTATTATTTTATTTAGTTTAAATCAATTGGATTTAAATATTTAATGAAATACTTTTTTTAATTCTCTCATGGTGAATGGATCTCAGTTTATTTTAAAACCTTAATTATTTAAATTTGAGTCACAAGAATCTCGTGACTCAACTATGTTGACAAGCGGGTCCTATTTTTAAATTTCATCCTTCTCTTTTTTCAAAACCATGAAAGGGCTCAGCATGGATTTATACAAGTGATTGAATTAAATTGGTATCTCAAAAAAATTTAGTTAGGTATAATACAATTTAATAAAAATTAGATTTATCTGAATCCTACTTAAAATATTAAAAGAATAGATATTAAAATAACAATAAATACACCAATAATATGATCTAAATATCTCGATTAGGGGTGCATTAGATTGGATTGAAGTTTAATCTTAGCCTACTTATATTTTATTTAAGTCATTATTTTTTCACCAATTCATATTTTGACCTCCTCAAGCCAATCCATAACCTAATCCAGCTTTAAAACCTCAAATCATTTTTAATTTGGGTTAACCAATTTAAATTGGGTTAAATCGAGTCAAAGGACATCATCAAAATGTTGAATGCAGGAATAAGCATTATAATTGTTGACCGGTGAGAAAGAGTTGGAGTAGGATTGAGACTCCTAATGCAATTAGAATTCTATTTTATTTATTTTGTAAATACACAATAAATTTAATTTACAATAATATAATAAAATTTCCCTTTTTCCCATAGTTTTTTTCCCTTAGAAGTTTTCCACGTATCTCTTATTATATTTGTGTTACGGATTTATTGTTTTCTATAAGAACTACACACACCAAGCTTTCCAACTAACGTGTCGTTACCTCAGTGATTTAACATTTTTAAATTGCATCATCAAGAACTTTATTATTATATCAAAACCCTTAAAATTAATGAAATGCAAAAAAAAAAAATGCCTTATATCTTCATCATCAAAGTTGTCTCAGGATCCATAATAAATTTTACTAAATACAAGTCATCCATGAATCTAATAAATGTACACCATCCGAGTTCACTTTCATCAAGAATGACAACATTAATGAAAGGAAAATGTTATAGGCATTTACATATGGTAAAGAAAACAGCAACCGTGGATCAACATTCAACATCAAAATGATTTAAATTGACTAACCACCCAATTATAAAATGTTAAGTCTTCACCAAACTTGAAAACAATTCCTTATCTCCATTTTCTTTATTTTGGGCTGCATGAGAATCGGAAAAATGTCTGGCATTGGAGCCTGGTTGGCAAGATAATAGATTCATCTCTCATCTATGCACCTCCATTCCCCCTTGTACAGCAATCTCAGTACAGTTCATTAGATTTGAAGTTTTTATCGCTGTAGTGCTCCAAATTTTACTATTTTCTTCATGTTTGATTGAAATTGTGTTGAGACATTTTGCAGATTTGCTGCTTCTATCTGATCAGTGTTGTAGATCTATCCATGGTCTCAGGTGATGGGGGCCTCATCAGTGCCATTCAACTTATCTTCTTTCACTTGCTCTTTCTTTCCTTTTTTGGGGTTCTTCAAACATGAAGTGATTATAAATGTGGAATTTAGGAATTTGACAATTTAGCCTCTTTATTGATATCAGTATAAATAGGAATTACATGTCTCACAGACGAGGAAAGAATCAATCACATACAAATTACAATCCCTTGATTGGGGAAGAGAATCATTACAGATATACAATATCGGAAAGTCAGGACTTTCCGTTAATATGTAGAATTTAGGAATTTGACAATTTAGCCTCTCTATTGATATCAATATAAATAGGAATTACAAGTCTCACAGATGAGGAAAGAATCAATCACATACAAATTGCAATTCCTTAATTGGAGAAGAGAATCATTAGAGATACACAATATCGGAAAGTCAGGACTTTCCGTTAATAATAAATTTCGCTTATGATCTGAATTTGGCATTAAGATGGTAACCCCAATCAGTGCAAATTAGATCCAGAAGTTCGCCGGCCGGGGATAAGCTCATCCATTTCAATTCAACCCATAAATGTTCATTCAGCCATCCAACAATTTCAAGTTGCAAGTTGTACAAATCTCTCTTCGGTTGGTACATCAAAGGAAGGCTAATGAAATTTATAAACAGTTAAGAATTAGACGGTACTACAGTAGGCATCTCATTCTTCCATGGATGACCCAAATGAGCAGCGAGTCAATTGCAAATGAGTGAGCAAGCAATTTCGAGTTCATTTTCCAATATCTATGCATGGATGGAGAATGTTTGAGTAATAAAAAGAAAACCCAAATCAATTCCATGTGTTCAATCCGTGTTTACGGATTCATAACCAATAGCGACAGATGGGTCTTTGGTGCAAAACTTCAGTTTGCCTTGTTTTGTTTTCATAATTAGTGTTGAATGTTGACATAAAAGACAGAGTTTTGGATCCTCTGTATGCCGAGCCAATGCAGAATATGAGAATTTCATGGTTATAAAAAGGCCTTATTTATCAGATAAACAGTGAACGGAAGCTGAGATGGAAACAGGAAACCTGTACAAACAAGCAAGCAAACTCACACTCCTGTACAAGAGACAGACTACTCAACTTCCACAAGATTTTGAGCTTCCATCTTTCTTACTCTATAATATAGTGCATTTTATCGTAGAAACTGTTCTGGAATTTATTATTATTGTTTATTCATGTTCATGTGAATATTAAGGGTAATCCCATATGTTCTGGACATAGGTGTAATCGGTTGCAGGTTCGTCTGCATCGTCATTGAGACGAGGAGGACTGAGCAGCATCCCTTCAGCCATGTTCGCAAGAAGATTGGGCATGTCAAAGATTAGATCCTCATCGATGAATTCGGCATCCGCGACGGGTGTATCCACGACTGTAGGACTAGTTTCAACTTGGGGGACACCCAGCGTTGGCAGAGAAGCTGCTGCTGCAGAGGCCGCAGCTTGAATGTCACGTGGGGAGGTGGAAGCTGGGATTGGCCAGACATTGGCACAGGCAGGGAAGTTGAGCTCGGCATCACTGCCTTTGAGCGCTAGTGCGGCGACATCGTAGGCCACTGCTGCCATCTCTGGTGTCGGAAACGAGCCCAGCCAAATGCGGTTGGGCTTCCTCGGCTCGCGAATCTCCGACACCCATTTTCCGCCCCTGCGCTGGCGGACACCACGGTAGATTGGGTGGTGGCGGCCGGGTTGAGGGTGAGTAGCCGTGGCGGCGGTAGTGCGGCTGCTGCCGGAAGTGGTGGGCTGAGAGTATTTATTATACATGGATGAGAGTGAGAAAGAGAAGGTGGCGGGAAGGTGAGTTTGAAGTTTGGAGATGGGGAGTATTTATATGATGTTTGATTTGGTGGGCCATTTTACAGTTGGAGGCGTTTTGGCAGTTAAATTGCAAACCAGTTGTTGCTGAACTGTGTTTTGTGTATGGCAGCTTTGTGTGGGTGTCTGGGTGTGTTTGGGTTGGAAAAGATTTTCCTTGATTTTAATTCAATATTTGAATTCAATTCCATTGGTGTGTAGAGAGAAACAACACAGAATTATCCATTCTATTTTTCTCGGTCTCAACACAACCCACAAAGATATGATTTGTTAGTACTTAGTAGTGGGGGCTGGGGACGTGAGAGACACTAGAGACAGCACCAGACAATTCCCACCCTTTTGCCACTTGTCCATGACAATTGTGGATAAGTATTCAATTCAGGTTATAAATCTCATCACATTTATACAACCGATATTTGTTAGAAAAAAATTAAGAAAGAGAGATATCAACCTATATCTCGGCCAAGATTCAAGATCCGAGATATTGGCCGAGATGCCAATATCTCGGTATCGGCAAATTTTTGATGCCTGATTCAATTGTGGATAGAGTTGATCCAAAATTGGCCACATCATGAAAGGGTCATATCACTTTCGAGGGTTTTTTTTTAAGATAAAGATATTCCACCTAATTAATCCTTCGGACACGTGGAAACCTCTAAATCTACATACGCTAGATAAAAAACTAAGAAGAGTGACACTTTTTATGTTGAATGAGACTTGATCCCAAGACTTCTCAAAAACAAAGATGTAAATTGATCATCAAATTAACCCCTCAGTGGTATTGCTTTTATTATTTTAAATTGATGTCTATATTTAAATTTAACAAATTATTTTTTATGAATTCAATTGTCTAGTTCACGAGCCCCGACAACTTATAAACAACAATAATGAGCTCTTATTAGTTTGACTATAAATTCTTGTTCAATAAAATTACAGTGTAAAATAATTGTGATATAATAAGATTAGAGGTTCAAACTTTGAAGAATCTAAATATGATGTACCCACACAGTTTACCTTATGAACTCTCACACTCGGCCCACCTTTACCCATCATAATAGGCCTGTTAGAAAGGTGTATGTTAGAATATAGAGCTTATTAATGATATCTATTATCAGATAAAATATGTTATATTTTTAAAAGATATAAAAGTTTATAAAAACAAAATTGAAAGTGGTCAAATTTGATAGTATAAAAGCATAAGTTGATAAAAGTTATGCTAAACATTACACGACTATTGTTAAATGTCATAATGAACCGACACATTAAACACTTTACCCATCAAATGATGGGATACCATGACAAACAGAAAAATAAATAAAAGGTTCTAAAGGAGAAGTGAGAGCATGGATCTAAATATCGATAAATACATATCAAATTAGTTGATGGATATTATTTTTTGATTATTTGTTATGTTTCGGCGGTCGATTGTATCATATAGAGCTGATTTAATCATGCATCGTGATGCTCGCCAATATATTGCCGTTATAGTATATTTTCTAATTTTTAGTAAAAAATATTTTTGTGACTGTGATATCCTGACCCATGAGCTAGAGGCTAGGCCCTAGATAGGCTAATCCAAGTGAAACTGGGACTTGTCGGACTGGCCAGCAGAGTGGGTTGGTCGGATCCGATAGCCCAACAGTGGGTGGAAGTTGTGGAAAGTCCCACATCGGAAGTTGAGGAGTTTAAGAGGGAGTTTATAAGTAACATTGCTCCCTCAAACCAGCAAGACGCGTTTTGGACTCGGACTTGGGTCAGGTCCGATCCAAAAATCGTGTGGGCTCGTGCGTGTGCGCGTGTGGGCCCAAAGCGGACACTGTCTTGCTGGGCCGAGCTCCAAGCCATTTTTTATGGGCCGGGCTGTTAGAGAGACAATATGATTGTGTATCACCGATATATCACTGATATAATAAATTTAATATGGTTGAGATAATATGGTTGTGAGCCAATTCATAAATTTAATAAAAAATTGAGTAATCATTTTTAACTTATATAATAATTGAATCAACATTTTTTTAGCAATTGCTTGAATTTACCCATTAGAACACAACATATTCAACTTCTATCGAATCTGACGAAAACAGTCTTAAATGCTTTGATTTTACTAAAATTCAAGTTACATCAAGTAAGCACATGTCAACTTGGATAGGTTATTGCCAGCTAAATTAGAAAAAGCATTACTATTATAAATTAAAATCTTTGTTTTAATTATTATATATAAGATTTAAAATTCATAACTAATGAAATTCTTACATAACTGTGAAAAGGAAATAGTTAGAACCACTAATTTTTTTTCAAAAACACTATTTTTATATAGTGCTTTTAATGTTCATCAAATAAAAATTAATCATTAATTTATTTAATGATTGAGTCACTTTTATGAGCTTGCAGTAAAGTTTTTTTTTTAGCATGAAACATAAATAAAGCTATTTCGACTTAATTATGGGTCCCCGTTTACACACCTAGTTTTTCTTCCTCTACACACCCGTTTCCAAGTGCGGGTGGCTAATTACTATTTTGCCCCTGCATTTCCATTCGTTCGAACGAATTGCCAGTTCATTTCGGCATTCGTTCAAACGAATTGCTAGTTCATTTCGGCATTCGTTCGAACGAATGGACGCATACCCCATCCAATTTTGATTCATTCGAACGAATCCCCATTTAAAATCAATTCGTTCGAATGAATGAATCGGGTGAACAGTAACGCGCGTTACTGTTCACCCATAAAGTTATTTTTTGGGTGAATCAGTGATTCATTCGAATGAATCGATTTTTTTTTTAATTTTCAAAGTTATTTTTTAAGCACTGTGTATTTTTAAAATTTCTCAAATTAAATATCCGGAGTAATTACGATAATCTGATAAAAATACTTTAAGACTTTAAGGTCTTTTGACACTCTTAAATATTTAAAACACAGTATTTTACAAATAAGGGTATCCCTAAGGTGTGCCGAAAACACATTTAGGAGTGTCAAAAGACCTTCAAGTCTTAAAGTATTTTTATCAGGTTATCGTAATTAGTACGGATATTCAATTTGAGAAATTTTGAAAATACATAGTGTTTAAAAAATAACTTTAAAGTTTTAAAGGAGATTTTATTATTTAATATACTATGCACATTACTTAAAAAATAACTTTAAAATTTGAGAAATTTTGAAAATACACGGTGCTTAAAAAATAACTTTAAAGTTTTAAAGGAGATTTTATTATTTAATATACTATGCATATTACTTAAAAAATAACTTTAAAATTTTAAAGAAAATCAATTCATTAGAATGAATCAGTTTCATTTAAATGAATTGATTCGTTAGAACTGATTCATTCGAATGAATCGTTTTTTTTTTTAATTTTAAAGTTATTTTTTAAGCATTGTGTATTTTTAAAATTTCTCAAATTAAATATCCGGACTAATTACGATAATCTAATAAAAATACTTTAAGACTTTAAGGTCTTTTGGCACTCCTAAATATTTAAAACACAGTATTTTACAAATAAGGGTATCCCTAGGGTGTGCTGAAAACACATTTAGGAATGTCAAAAGACCTTAAAGTCTTAAAGTATATTTATCAGGTTATCGTAATTAATCCGGATATTCAATTTGAAAAATTTTGAAAATACACGGTACTTAAAAGATAATGTGCATAGTATATTAAATAATAAAATCTCTTTTAAAATTTTAAAGTTATTTTTTAACCACTGTGTATTTTTAAAATTTCTCAAATTGAATATCCGGACTAATTACGATAACCTGATAAAAATACTTTAAGACCTAAAGTCTTTTAACACTCTTAAATGTGTTTTCGGCACACCCTAGGGATCCCCTTCTTTGTAAAATACTGTGTTTTAAATATTTAGGAGTGTCAAAAGACCTTAAAGTCTTAAAGTATTTTTATCAGATTATCGTAATTAGTTCGGATATTTAATTTGAGAAATCTTAAAAATACACAGTGCTTAAAAAATAACTTTGAAAATTTAAAAAAAAATCGATTCATTCAAAAATAATTTTGAAAATTTAAAAAAAATCGATTCATTCAATCAATTCCTTCACGGGTGGACAGTACGTGCTTTACTATTCACCCGATTCATTCATTCGAACGAATTGATTTTAAACGGAGATTCGTTCGAATGAATCAAAATTGGATGGGGTATGCGTTCATTCGTTCGAACGAATGCCAAAATGAACTGAAAATTCGTTCGAACAAATGGAAACTCAGGGGCAAAATGGTAATTAGCTACCCGCATTCGAAAATGGATGTCTAGAGGCAGAAAAATGGAGTTTGTAAACAGGAATCTTAATTACACAAGTCAGTTTTTAACTCTTCATATTTTATAATTTTAAGTCGTTTTTTATTCACTAAAGTTTTGCATCCTATGTCGAGCTCAACTTTACCCCACACAATGAATCTTTTGACCACACAATGAATCTTTTGACTGGATCTTTTCATAATGAGTACGATATTAAAGAATCAAGTCGATTCAATAATAAAATTTCATTTTTTTTTTTTGAACTTTTTAAAATATTAATTACTTTATTTTTTTAAATACTAAAAATTTGAATCTTTAATGAGGCCACCCTTCATTCTAATTGATGGCCCATTGAAAGATTTAACATACAGAATCTCATAAAAAGAATTACATAATCCAGCTTAAAAACCATGTTCTTTAATCCCTCACAAGGTTGATGACTTCTAATTATTTTTTAAATATCTAATATATTTAGATACGGATATCGAATCTGACGAACTCGACCTGAACTCAATCAAAGAGGAACGGATTCGATTAGACAAAATTGACAAATCTGTTTTCCAAATTTATGATCGGATTGATGGAGGAAAGAGGGGTCCCACGTTGAGCTCCATGTCATGACCAATCAGCAACCCACGTGGAACCCATGGACCACCAAATGAGCAATAAAAAACAGAAAAAATGAAAGGAACCAGCGACTGTTGGCACAGCCTGCTACTGAGCGAGAATGTAGTAGAGGAAGAACGGCTGAAAGCTGAGTTTCAGCCAAATTTCAGGCGACTTTCGGAGAGTATTTCTATAATGGAAGGAAGGAAGGAAAACAAGGCGAACTGAGAGAGAAAACAGAGTTTTCAGAGAGAAGATCGGACGGGAATCAGTAGGAAAGGAAAGAAAAATCCAGCCATGGCCCAGCAAACAAAGAAAGGAAGAAGGAGAAAAGAAAGCGAAAAGAAGAGGGACCGAAGAACCAGAGAAAGAAGAGCAACGTATCTGAACAAAGAACAGACAGAGAGATACAGAGAATCTCCTTGGCTTTCAGTTGAGTTGAATTTACTTGGAACTTTCCTTATTTTTTTCATGTGAGGTGAGTTCTGTTTTGAGATCTTAATTTCTTTAATTTAGATTTGTGTTTGAATTTAATTTAATTTATTTGCATGGTAAATTTAATTTCATGTCTTGTATTTATTTTAATCTTTAAATAAATTACAATTCTACAATTAAATTGAGTTAAGAATGTTCAATGATTGTTGAATCGAATTAGTATCGAATTTAAATTAATCTATACATATGATTATTTAATTGTAGATTTCAATTATTTTTTTAAATCATTTTATTTGGAATATAATTTCTTGTTTATTTGATTTTTAATTGAACATCTAATTTCTTCATTGAATTTTGACTCAATCACAATTATCTTGTTAAAATTAATGTCAGAGTGACTGAGAGAATTGAGACTTAGATTTCTTAAAGTTTTTATCGGTAAAGACTTAAGATCTAAAGTTTATTTTAGCACCTAAGTAGATGTTAAAATCCTTTCTTACCCTGTCGTCAATACTTTTTCATTTCATTTAGTAATTATTAAATAATCACTTTTACACTTTAAATAAAACTCATTTTGATCTAATGTTAATTTAAATATATGCACTTACATGTAGAATATGATTTAAATAAAATCATATTTTAGTTTTATGTTTTTATAGTTTATATATAATTTATTTTTAATATACCGATTCAATTCAATAAAATATATGTAATATTTATTTATATTATATTTATAAAGTCATATACTGATATATGAACACATGTATTTATATTGGGCAGCCATACAGACACCCAGATTTTCTTTCTCTACCCACCCATTTTCAAAAATTTGAGTGAAATTACCCTTTTGCCCTTTCATTTTGTGAAAAAAATACTGTCATTCGAATTCCACCTCATCATTCGAACAAATTTTTGCTTCGTTCCAGTATGTGGGATGTGGAATGAGATTTTCAAATGACGTCGTTTCTCGACCGATTTCTACAAACAAATTATCAAAATTCATTTACTCTGAATTTTACGAACGAGACTGATTTTAAGTGAAAATGGTATGTTTTGGACTTTAAATATTGTACCCAAAGATATTAAGGAAAAATGGCATTTCCTCTTAATTCTTTAGTTATGATTTTTGAAGTCCAAAATTATACTATTTTCACTTAAAATCAATCCAAGAGTTCATAAAATTCAGAGTAAATGAATTTTGATATCTTGTTTGTAAAAATCAATCGAGAAACGGCATCCCTGCCAACTGTAACTTCTGCGCATTTGGCTCGGGTTTTCAAATGAGGCGGTTTCTCAACTTATTTCTACAAACAATGTATTAAAAATTATATACTCTAAATTTTATGAACTCCGGGACTAATTTTAAGTGAAAAGTGTATAGTTTTAGGCTTCAAAAATTATACTCAAAGAATTAATACAAAAGATCATTTTTCTTTAATTATTTGTGTACGATTTTTTAAATTCAAAAGTATACTATTTTCACTTAAAATCAGTCCCGGACTTCATAAAATTTAGAATAGATGAATTTTAATACTTTGTCTGTAAAAATTAGTTGAGAAATGACATCTTTTAAAAATTACTCTCCACAACTCATTCATTTCGTTGATTCCATGTAAAATAGATGAAAAAACGCGGAAAGGTGAAATCGTAATTTGCCAACAAAAATGAAAAATAAGTGCATGGATAAGAAAAGTCATATGTCTAATATGGCTGACCATTTATATTATATATTAATAATAAAATTATAAAAAAAATAATTTTTTAGTGGTGTCCCCGTGGATAGGATTAGGATGCTAGACAGACAACCGGCAGCTTGCATCTTGGTTTTGAAAAAATAAAAAATAAAAATGAAATGCGGTAAAGTGTGACGGTGAAAGACACGGACCCCTAAGAAATATTAAATATTGAAGAGCGGTGGAAAATATGTAAGCATACTCAAATTTCCCGACTGAAAATATGTAAGCATACTCAAATTTCCCGACTCTATCCATGCATTTTTTTTTTTTTAAGGGCAGTAATTCGGGTGGGGTCTGTGGAGTTGAGAATTTCATGTCAGCGGATTAGAATTCGGCTAAAATTAAGTTACAATTGAATTTAAAATGTAACTCGAAACAGAATTCGGATCAAATTAGATCTATAATTTCGAGTTGAAAATTATCCAGCCCGAGTTGCAACCCTATATTTTTTAAAAACTCACTTTCTAATTAAGATTTTTTATATACTTTTTTTATTATTAAGTTGAAGTTTTTTACATCTTCACCTCATTTAAAATTTCGTTTAATAGCAAAAACTTTATATTTGAGAGACAATATGAAATTTGGTGCTACTCAAATTTAAGTCTGAGAAAGTTTAAAATTTAGATGAATGTGGTCTAGAAATTTAATTTAAAATTCAAAATTCATGATCTATAATCTAGAATAGTTGACTTGATAGTTAAGAAACTTCTCTTATAAAGAGAAATTTTGAAAATTATTTTTTATAAAATTACTAATCATCTTTTGAACTCAGTATATATGTATAGAGATGTGTGTGCATGTTTTAAAGAATTAATTAGATAAAGTTTTCTATGAAAAATATTATTAAAAAAAATACCTTTTAAAAAACTATTAAAAATACCTTTCAAATGTCTCTATCATTGTGCTAATTGCGGCGTCATCACACAGTTAGGGGCATTTTCATTACTTGTGGTACGTCGTCATTTGTACAATGGCAGCCTGCGCACAAGTCGCTATCTTATCGTTGTTGCCATTGTCAACAACAAATCAATATAGCATAGAAGAAATGCTTTGTACGCGAATCTACATTCATTGAAGCGCCGTTCTGTAAGGCACAACTGTAAGTTCGTGCCTTTTTTTTTTTTTTTTCTAAAAGAAAATGAATTATCTACGTGGAATCATAGTAGCTAATATAATTATTAATGATGTAGATGTTATAATCTATGGAGTCCGATCATCAGAGAAGTGATATTTTATATAAATTTTAATTAGAATAGTATTACAAATGATTTTCCAAACGTCCTCTCTTTGTTTTCTTCTCTCCTTTCTTCTACTGAGAAAACCCCAACTTAAAACTCTAGAGAGAAATAAGTCTTTATATACTGGACATTACAAAATACAAACTTGGACCCTACAGTGGACCTTTTGAGCCAAAACTCAACACAGATTCCATAACAGCCATCCACATGTAAATTTACTGGTTGCACTTAACACTTGATCCCCTTCATTTGGGCATGGCCGTATAATACTGATCCCAACCATTCTCCTTATGAAACTCATCTGGAGACCCTCTTGAACATTATTAGCAGAGTATACCAAGGCAAAAATCCTCACCCAATTTCAGCCTGTAAAATTCAAAATTTAGGATTAACTCAGGCGCAAGCGACATTTCCGAGTGAAAGCAAATTAAAGCTTGTTCAGAAGTTGGGCTTATGTAGGTAGGTTCCAGCCTAGGCCTTTAAGCAAGAGCAAGCTTCTCAGCTAGACATTTTTGGGCCAAGGCCATTAGGAGTTCCTACAAGCCCAGTCTCGGGCATTCGCAGCACAATTCCATATTTGATTCTTCATGGGTTCTTCTTGTAGTATTAATAATATTTTGCCTCAAATCATTTTGCAAGGTTATTCAAAATAAATGGATCCTTAAGCTTTCTGATGAAATTCACATTAAACTGAAATACAATCCAAGAGAAAAATCTTTTACATCAAGTCATAACTTAGTGGACTATAATTTTGTGTACTTCTTTTGGACCATTATAAAAGCAATAGCAAAAGATCAATGTCATGTCTAATCTCCCCCAACTTTTAGAGTATCTTATCTTGATTCAATGGATGATTATGATCGTCAAATCAAATTTGTTATGTAAATGAACGATAGACATTTCTTTTGACATCTACCAGGATGGGCCAGATGGAACTACAAAACAGAGCAGTGGGGCCTTCTCCATGCATGTGACCAAGAATAGGACTATCTTGTAATCAATCCAAAACACCTTATAAGTTCATCCTCCAATGAATAAATTAGACTTTAGTTGACACGACATTTTAAGGAATCTTCAGTTCTCCACCGTTGTTGGGTTGGTGGTGTTAGAAGATAAAACAAGCTTAAAAGTTCTAGCCTCTTAATAGCCCCCTCAATAATATTATAAATATCTCAAATATGTATAATTTTTCCCTAGATACAGGTGAAAACTACAGAAAATGAGGCACTTAGTGAAAACTACAGAAAATACAGGCACTTAGCTTGTCTGGTCGACCCACTGTATGATAAATCTAAGCCCTTACTAATATTGCTTTCTTTATTAATGAGATTCTCTTAATGTTATTGGAGCTACAAACGAATCCCACATTAAAAGTGCAAAAGAGATCTAAAAATCTATAAAAGACTTAAATCGCTCCACCTAATATGCTAGTCTTTTGAAATAAGATACACAATCTTAACAAGTAGTACTTAAATCTCAAACTACCTCATGTAGACTCAGGAAATCCCTTAGGCAGACGAGATGACTGGCCTTGTTCGAGAGGGAGATTATTGGGACTGCGAACGAGTCCAAGCCACAAGCCCTATTTTTTATGGAACATGGACCGAATCACAAGACAACAACATAGGATGAGCCTATCTTCATTCTTCAGGGATGATACACCCAAATGTCTTAACAGGGCATAGTAAGAAGCTGAAACATCGGACACTATATAATTCTGTACATTATTACCAGTTAATAACAAGAAACTCACATAAGTGAGGTGCTGTCTTTGATATAATTTACAGCTTGGACTTGATGATCTACTTGCATAGTTCTCCCTCAGACTGCAAATTGATTTGATGAACTCAGTGAGTTCAGTCTATTTTTCTCTTAAATCTCCACAAACCATGTCACATTGAACCATATTGTATGCAACGGAGTGAGTTAAATGAACCTTTTAAGTGCTCCTGATGCTGAATGATAAGTTCGAATAACCAGCCCTATTCCCACTCCAACCCCCAGGCATATCCCTAAACCTAGACCTATCCCTACCCTAACCCCTTCATTGAAACATGAAAGCTCTCCCACCTTCTCTTCAGCAACCATCTCTTCTTTTTGCATTGGAATGGAGTATCCTTCTTCATCTTCCGCTATCACTTTCTGTTTTGATTCCTACAATTAGAGAAAAGGGCAATGTTTCAATCTAATAAAGCTGCAAAACTAACAACCTCAAGATATTACAGTGTCACATTAAAAAGTTTTGTGAATGTTCACTTTGGCAAAACACTACAATAATACTGAGAATTTTTCACTAGGCAAAGAAAAGAGTGAAACGGGTACAGTTGCAATTGAGCTCAATTTTGGGTCCGCTAGCAAGGTTAACCAGATCCAAGTTATTAGACTCAAGCTCAACTCGGATCAGCTGGACATTATGCTTCTCTGCTTGGAAGCATGCAAGTCGGTTTGTATTGATTGCTTGGTCAGGTTTAATCGACTCCAAGCATCATCTCTACTTCATCCCTACCCAGTAATGTCCCTCAATAGGAATTGAAATTGGAGTCCAATGTGCTATATAGAAATTGTTGCAGCACATAAATATATTGATGGATAGGCACATGAATGAATGCAAGTAACATTAAACCTGATAGAACTGAAATCTCACACAACCAACGGGTTGGTCCATATTCCAATCAGTGAGGGAGGGAGGAGGGAGGGATTAGAGAGGAAGAAAAAGAAAAAAGGAGAAGTTCTGATTTCAGTAAAGAATGCAAGAACTGGGGGAGCGAGAATGAAAACTGGGGTTTTAATGAGTCAAACATGGAAATGGTGATTACTTTCGAAATCCAAGTGGTGGGTGAAGGAGATGAGATGGTGGGGCATTGGGGAATAACAGAGTAATGAGAGAGTTCCATTTGAATCTGGTGGGATTTCGATTTCTATCGTTGCCAAGAACAGGGGAAGAAGGAGAAGAAACGGGTCAGGATGCCCAGCTCTGGATACTACGATAGAACTGAAATCTAACACAACCAACAGATGGTTAGGCTTATATTTATATTACACAAACGGATGGTGAAACTCATAGAGACTTGTATATCCAAGATCACATTGTACATAGATGACACATGTTGAACCATTTGAACCACTCAAAGATGGGCCTCATGAATTATCAAGATACATATTGCTATGAACAGTCCCTTCAATGGATGCAAAAATAAGGAAAAGAAACTTGCACGAAACATGAATAATGACTGACTGATTTTGTGATTGGTGTTGCACATCCAGGGAGACAACATCTCATGGTGTTATGGCACCAATCACAAGAGTGAGTCACCAAGACCATAAAACCATGCTCAGTAAGTAAAACCATGAAATGGGCTCGAATGAACTAGAGTAGCAATGATTAAACCAAGTTCTCCAATGAACTGTACCAACATCTCCATAAAACTGGCCCTATTGTACATTTCTAGGAAATGAAAGGATGGTCAGGATTAAACATCTTCATAGTTAGGTCTCTGCATAGCTGGGAAAAACAGCCTGCAACTTAAAAACTCACACAACAAGATAAGCTTGATACATGTGAATATTATGACTCAAGGAGTTTAGATCAGATAAGCCACCTTAGAGTGACTAGATACTGCAATCTCTCTTCTTTATCTTCCACCATTTAATAACATAAATACTGAATATCTTGACTCTAGAGCTACTATTAAGATGAGAAAGACCGTCATACATGCCAAATCAAAAAACAATTAAAGGTTCTAAAATCAACATTAATGGAAACATCATGAGACATGTGAGGTGCCAGTATCTGTTTCATCTCCTTCAGAAGTGATTCCATCTCTTTTTCATTCCATAGTTCAATACCCAAAAAGTAAAACTCTCAAAATATGAAAAACTTAGGTAAAATAGATATCATCTTACCTTGGAGTTATCATTGATTGCTTCATCTCCTTCTTCAGGAATGCAGCCCAACCCTCTCCATCTCTTCTTCATTTCGACCACCCCATTCACAAGGACAGGCCTGCCTAAACTCCTCCCAGCAAAATAAAGATCCACCAATCCACCATCAAACTCTGTTGTTCCACCATCCTTACACTCCATCAACAACATGCATCCATCTCCGTCCCTCCTCAAAATGCCTGAAAGAAGAACAGAGGACCCCTGCATCTGGACCTCAAAAGGAAGGGATGGCCCGTTGAACTTCATTCTTTCAGTGTTCACATAGATTGTTTCAGACATTAATGCATCTGTCCTCTGTCTCCTCAGAGTTCTTGAGATTTTCTCAAATGGGTTGATCTTCATACCATTTATCTGCAGGCTGCTCTTGACATCTCTTGAAGGGAAGATTATTTTCATGGTGTTCTGCATGTCTGAGGGGCTAACAACTCTGATATATATGACACTTATTTCAAAAGCTCCCGAGGAGTTTCTGTAAGGCCTGTGACGGCTGATGTAGTTGCAATTGGACCTCAAGGGATCTATAGGCTGCCTCATGATTTCCATGGCTAGAATTAAAAAAGAAGATGAAATTGTATTTTTAGTAAATGGAATTTGAAGCTTGAAAGTGGGTTAGAATTGCTTGTTTCTAGGCATGCAGAGAAAAACATGGGAGTTTTTACAGGCAAATAAATATATTTAAGTAAAATCTGAAAGGTATCAAAAGCTCTGCTAGGAAGGAGTAGATGCTGGAGAATGGAAATGGGTTTTCCTCAACTAAGCTGAACTACTGTTTCATGGAGTTTTGTAAGCAAATGGGTAAGGTTTTTTGGGTGATTCTTGTAGAAATGAAAGATGGGTTCACTACAGAAAAGCTGAAAATGCAAGGTTGCAGTGTTTCTAAGTGTGTAGGAGACTCTTGAAAACTGAATATTCTGCTGAAGTTGCAATTAATAGACAAAGGTTTGATACAGTGACAGATGGTGGGGCAAATTTGAGGAAGCAATGGTGGAAGAACACCTACGGTTCTGATCTGACTTGCATGAGGGTACGCGTTTTAAAAGGAAGGAAACCCTGGCTTGAGTCCAAACTCAAAACAAATTAAATACTGGCTAAGTCCAAGCAAAAGAAATTTAATTAAAGATCATATAGAAACAATATCATCTGTTTCTTCTTCATTAATTACTACTCTTCTTGAAGGAAGTGAACAGTAAAATGTTAAATTAGCTGATGTTATTAACTGGTAAAGCGAAATTTAAAGCTCCAGGCCTAAAGCCTCCCAAGTCCCAACACCCAACAGTAAATTTCATTGTTTTAGAATTACATTTAAATTAAAATCTTCATACCTTGCAGAAAAATTTAAATATATATATATATATATATATATATATATATATATACATGTTTTTTATTAGTTGGTGGTATCAGTTAAATGTTATAGTTATTTATAGAAAGTAATAAAACAAAAAATACCAGTCAATGGTATGGTTATTTATACGTAAATGTGTTGTCACTATTATATGAGAAGGTAAATTTAGAAATTCATTTTAAAGGAGTGTACTGTAAGAAAGAAAATAGAAGTATAAAAATCACAACCCTAATAAAACATGTCACGTTTTATCATTATTTTATGTCACGACAACTGGATAAGAACTAAGAAGATATCTAGCAAAGTTAAATAGAAAATGTTAAAGATTTTTTGATATAGCCTTTTACTGAAATAACATGAAATATATATAAATACTCTATAATACATTTTAAAATCTTCAAAATAAATAGTTAGATATCCAGTTGTTCAAATTACTTTCTCAAATCAATAAGAAAATTATGGAGTCCTCTCTATCCAACCCTCCAATTTATAAGTAAATAGTTTCATTTGTCGAAAAGGTAGTTTAAACTACAACTATAGCTTAGGTCTTTAATCATTTCACTTATTTGACAAATAAGGTATACAAAAATAAATATAAAATGTAGTTCAAATATAATTAGCACAACAACTCAAAGGTGTTAGGATGATCGTCAGAAAATGAAAGTTCTGAATTTGATTCACTTCTCTCTAAAAGATTATTTCGTATAAAATTAACTATTATATATAAGTGGAGAGACTTATACATATCTTAAGAATTAGTGGAGTACTTTATAAAGCCTTTACATAGAAAAAAAAATATAATTAGTAGAACTAAAGGATTGTGCACATAGGTGTTGAAACAGATATTTAGAAATTTTCTATTTTATATCGATTTTTAAAATTTTAAAAGTGTCCCTTTCCGGACCCCAATCCCAAGTCTTGTCCAGTCCAGTAGACCCGCAAATATGCACCCAAAGTGGGTCCCACTGTAGGCCTTGCATAAATGAATGATCCTACTCTTGCACTGTGATGTGCAGCCAAGTCCAAGGTGGGTTTCACCTCAGGCTCAGACCAGGTGAAATTATACAAAATACTGGTCCTTCGGTAAAAGGAAAGTTTTTAAAATTATTTAGTAAGTAGAATTTGATCTAATTTAATAAATATGAAAAATCACCTATCTTTTTTAAAGAATGACAATAAAAAACTTCATCTCAGACATATAGTCTTTTTGTCAAAAATTCAAATTACTTGTTATTTTTAAATATATATCATTTATATATCAATACATGTTTGATAAATTATTATATTTATATTATATTTTAAAAAAAAAAATTCTTTAGAGTTTATCACATCTCTCTAACTTAATCTATTAAAATTTTCTAATTTTACAAATTTTAGTAATAGTTAATTTATTTTTTTATAAACTGATATATGAAATTTGTAGGTGGTTTTATATAAATTCCGAATTGATCTCACCTCTGTTTTGGAGTGAAAATACTATGTTATTAAAAAATATTTTTTACTATTGATAGATGATTTCTTAGTAATATATCATTTTTAACTCATGCATATAAATTAATTTACCTATTATCATATTAATTGTTTGAGTAGTTGGATATTCTGAATCTTGTGTCGAAGGTCTAGTCTTTAAATATTTAAGACGTTTAACACGATTCATGGTGTTTGTGGGTAGTATTATGAATTCGAAATTTTACTTATGAAGAATATAAACTGAGATGAGCGGATTTTCACGTGTTAAAAAAATTATAATTTTTAATATTTTTCATTAAAATATTTTCTTCCCTTACAGAAGGGGTCCATCACCAAGTAAAAAGAAAATGTTCGAATCTAGGAAATGTTTTGGAAGGGCAGTCCAGCCAGCTGGCGACGGCATGGGTTGTATGACAGGCTTTCCTGTAACAGAGTGACGGGCACGACTTCCTTTTCCGATACATAGCGTCGACACATGTAAACGTAACTGCTTCATCTGCCGACACGCACCAAAGCCATTTCGTGACGTGGCCTGAAGAACCACGCTAGCGTGACTTTCGTGAACCGTGGCCACTCCAAAACTTTCAATATCAATTATTTGCGAGTGGAGCACTACAAATTAAAATTTCTCTGCTTCACTACTGACATCACAATACATCACCGCTTTTTAATTTCAACATTTAATATTTTATATCTTAATTTAAATTATATTTATTTGTTTCTATTATTATATTTTACCAGTACAGAAATTTTTACACTAGTATATTTTTAAACTCCTATAGTGGAAAGAGTTAAATAATTCCAGCCGCAACAATTAAAACACCATTTAATATAAAATTTGGCTTAAATACTTTTAAATTGGATCTTTGTTCTTTTCACTATTTAATGGTAATATATGGAAAAAATAAAATTAAAAAAACTTTTGTCATAATAGTAAATGAAATTAAATTGTATAATATTATTTTATTCTTATTAAGTTTAACAATGAGAATAACCTAAACGTATATTCTGTGTCTTCTCAGTTTAAAGAACAGCTAAATTCTATAGTCTATACTCTATACAGACCATGAAAATGTCGAAAGGATGAACAGAATCAGTAACCCCTCTCATTCCCACTTGCTGGTCCATACTCCATATCCACGATAACTCAGTATTTGCATTTTGCACTGAGGTGAGTTAAAGCAGAAGATTTTATAGAAAATTTGTAGGGGTGAAACGTAGATCGGGTTTTAACTCAATTCAAGAAATCATTAGGTTTGGGTTGGGGTTGTGTTTTTGTATATTTGAATTGGGTTGGGTTGGGTTGGGTGGGGTCGAAAAAAATAAATCCGTATGAAATTTAGATCAGGTCAGGTTAAAAAATTTAAAAATAATCTGATCTGATTCGACCGAGTACACCAAGTTATAAAACAATACTCAAGTCGAATTGGGTCAGAAATTCAGATCTAATCGAGTTGGGTTCAATAATTTTTACATGAGTTGGATTGAGTTTATTGAAATCCGACCCGATCTGAGTTTCAGCCCTAAAAATTTGTAAATTATGAAATTCTTTTATGGATGAAGAATTTTCTATTTTTATTTTCTCTATTATTTAAAATGTTCTACTCAAGGCTTGATAAGAAGTTGAGGCGGTCGATCAAAAAGTCACTATCACCACTTCATCAACGAGGATCTTTAAGAAAGCTTCATACAAAATGAATCATAAACCTTATAAACTATGGATATAAAATAATATTTTATTATCAAATAATCATGTTAGCTATTTCATCCTGACTTTGGATGAATATAAATAACTAATTCTGAAAAATGATAAAATGAGGATGACATTTGGGACAAATTTCTAATAAGTTCGATTACCACTAAGAAATCAAGAGCCAATAGTTAAAACCATTGATTTTGTTCAGCTCTCATTGAATAAACAATTCGCATTAAATCTTTTAACATTATCCACAGAAGGATCACCCCTAAACAATCATTAATCACCTTCATTTCTACTGTTAAATCTACCACTAACTAGATCGAATGAAAAGCATAAGAACTTCATACACTTTATAATCAACTCTTCTCCATTCCATCCAATAGTAGACCCCATCATTTCATAGTATCAAATGAAAAAGTTATATTTAAAAATGTGGACAACTTTTCATGAATGTTTTAAGTTACACCCCACGTCCCAACCAGTGAGCATCGGAACCTTTCTTTAAATTTTTATATGACTTGGGTTGAGTTGGGTATAACCTTGGCCCTCAATGTTAAGCCATATTTTTGGGTTGAGGTAAAACTCTGAGTCAAATTACATCACTAAAAATCAATTAAATACTAAGATTTAACACCACAGGATCCAGATCCAATCCAATGATTTTTGGCAGAATTAAATGGAAATACATTAGGTACATGTAAATAGGAAATTTTGGGTGAAAATACAAACACCATGTTATTTGAGTTTAATTTTGAAAAGAGTCATATATTCATAGAATTCAACAGTAATATATAACAGCCACATCGATAAACTTTCCCATACATACCAAATTAAGGTCTGCCATTTGTTTAATATAGACTCAAAACAGCCAATCAAACTCATACTTCATATTCTTTCTAAACTTTTAACTCATTATATCCCAATTAGGGAAAAAATTACAGAGAGTGATCAAAAACTGTATCATCAAGTATTCAAGACAAAACATTAAAACAATAAATCAGGACTTCTTACTGAAATTAAGACACCAGGAGATGTCATTCTCAACATTATAACATTTCAAAAGAAGAACTAGAAGAAAATATGAACATTAGACTTCCATTCCTACCATTTTCTCTGCAAGCAGAGACTTCAAAGAAAAAAAGAGAACCATATCATCCCTGTAAAGAAATAAGTAGAATGAATTTAAAGACAATGCCGATGCAGCAATTGAATCTAGCTGAGATGAAAATCCATTAAAAACCTCACTCCAAATGTGCACATACTGCACCTACACCATACAGTCTGTAAGCTTCGTGTTCAGTTGGTAAGTTTACCTTCTTACTAAAGGTATAGCTGAATGAGTTCATCACTGACCACAGATGGTGTTAGAACACCAAGATCAGTGAACAGAAGTGTGAGATATTGAGGGGGCGTATAGTCCCTTGCAGATGTTTCAACCTCAACCTCAGAAGGAATTGGAACACCAAATTCAATTGGACGGAGGGCAGGGGCCATATCTTTCTGGTCCAGGGGATAAAGGCGAGCAAACTGTAAATGTCAAGCACCAAGATAAGATGTCAGATGTCAAGAAATCAAAACTTAATTTACTCAGAAGTAATGTCATCATAGGTTTACAATTGAGCCTTTGATAGAGGCACCTGCTGTTCGACTTAATGCCTGTATATCAGCATTTTACGAAAATGCAACGATACCATTTGAGAAGGTAAGCTAACGATTGCTCATCTTTCTTCTTTATTAAATACCTGAAATGCTCTTCCACTTCATTTGTACATGTTACTGGCTTTCAAACTTCTAAATTGTGATGTCTTAGGAAATTTGATGTGGTTGAAAGTTGCAACTGTTATTGAAGGCTGATACATCCATCATAGGCTGGCCAGATGGTTGAATAGAACCTATATAAGATATTAGGGATACGTGGATGATGAAAAACTATTTTAATTCAATCAATTGAGCCTTATGAGATGACTTATGACAAATCAATGACTTGTAATAATCAAAGTTTTGAGATCTAAATCACAAGAAATTAATAATAGGATGACTAGATAATGGTGAAATTTTGTCCATCCCATGTTGATGTCCTTTCCTATTATCTCACTCTAAAATTAATAGGTACTCTCCATAAATGAAGTTTCTGAAAACAATTTCATCCCTTAAATGGGATGATTCAATTGTAAATGTACTAATGCTATTAAAAACATGATTAAAACCAATGTCTTAAAAATCGACCCGTGGAGCGACCCGTCTTGGAGGAAGGGTGGGTTAAATAAGGTTCAACTGGGTTGACCTGTAGTCAAACCCAGTCAAACCCATGCCATCAATATAATATTAAATTATTAACTAAGTTTATATTTTATAAAAAATATATTCTAGTTCTCACAAACATAATTGTAAATACCATAATAATCTAAAATTCATGTTCTAATATCATTCCAACAAAATATCATCTAACAACTCATTGTTAATTAATATCCAAAACACATCAAGATATTTGATAGTAGATCAAAACAAGTTTTTTTTTTTTCAAATTTCTATCAAAATAAAAATATTATACAAATATCAATTGAAGTTTGATACCTTTATCAAAGAATAAAGATAAATATATAATAAAACAATATGTTGTTGACTAGACTCTATAAATATTGTCCCATAATCCAATACTAACCTAGAACTCCTTTACACATTTGAAAGCAATTGTAAAACATTATAGTTGGACTATTCTAAGAAAGTCATCATCCTGAAATAAATGAAATCACAAAGTGAGACTTGAGAGAAGAAGAAGAAATCCAAGTATCTATAGAAAAGCCTTGGAAAATGGGAACCCATATTGCCGTTCTGCACGCGATTTGACTCCCATCAGGAGTCCTGTCCAATCCCGTTCTGATTCCAGATTTCCAGCGTTTAAAATTATTGTTTTTTATATTTAGAAATGGGTTTTAAGTGGAAACGAGTCACGGGTTTAAATCAAAAACCAGGTTGAACCACGGGTTGAGTAGGTTTTTTACGGGTTTTAAACCGACCCGACCCTTCAAGTAGAAGGGTCTCGGTTGAACGCGATTCAACCCGCGGGTCGGGTCAGGCTTGATAACATTGATTAGAACCAGCACTACCATTATATTTGATAAAGTGTTGGGAGCAATAGACCAAGATCAGTTCACCTCGCAATGTCATGCGGGTGGCCTAGTGGGGTCCACATGGGTGGGGATCATGGGTGTAGTTAGGGTCCATTTGAAAGGTATTTTCCAAATGATACTTCCTATAAAAAATCAAGTCCACTGGATTTAAAAAACCATGAAATCAATGGTAAAAATGAGGGCAGCCTTAAATGGATTTCAAATTGACAGTGAGATCAACTGATAATGGTTTCGAATTGGGCAAGGATCCAATTCACAAGGTATGATAGAGTATGAGTGGAGCCTAAGTGGGACCATAAATGGGTCTGTAACACATTGGGCAACGTCACCTAAGTGAACCTGCATAGTCAAAGATAAATTAAAAAAAAGGTTGTAGTTTTTGTTTTTCAACCATCTAATCAAGCAATAAATTGGATGGTAAGATAAGATTATCAGATTCAGTGAGCACATTTTCAATGAGTTTATTCATAAGAACTTCAAATTTTGAAGTAAATGACTTACTAAATGTCAATCTGTTGGATGGTAAAGAGCTTTTTCTCTCAACTTTTTGCATGTTTAGATTCAAAAGCTAATGCTAAATGATAATACCAAGATTAAAGTAACAAGTAGGTTACAATGACAGCATTCACATACCTTGTAACTTTCAGCAGCCACATAGACAGGTTTATTCATGCTATGAGCTACCAAGGCAGTTTGATATGTTCCCATCATGTTGATTATACCTCCACTTTCAACCACCCCATCTGCCCCAACAAAGACCATGTCAACTTCATCCATGGTATATGCCACTGCAGAGTCAATTAGAAGCTTCACAGGAACACCAATTGAAGCAAGTTCCTTGGACAAACGTAACCCTGTCCTATCAGGCCTTCCCTCTACAGATTCCATAGCAGAAAAAACTAAAGTGAGCCATGTATTTAACCCATATTCTACACCCGTGTTTGCGTAATTATGGACTTACTATGCCTCTCAAGGAAAAATAATGAAATATGAACTTATTATCATAAAGTCAAGGACATTTTTTGAGCCATAAATGAATTCTAAACAAAACTATCTCCTCCACTTACAAAATCATGCATATATGTGGCCCTAAAGTTAATGCATATACAGGAATTCAACAAATCAAATGCAAAGTTTAAATAAGCACCCAAATAACATGTAACCTGTAATGGCATGACCAAACAATAGCCAGGTCTAATCTGCAATTGCATTGATATCTAGCAGTATTACAAGTGCGGACTTCAGTAAGAAAAATTAGTTGTCAACTAAAAGAACTCATAGGAATTACATTGTGCTTAACCAGTCCAGCTTCCAACAAGACACCCTTTGAAGAGATGGAATGCAGCCAATGGTATCAATTCCCTCACAAATAAAGTGGAACTTCTTAATTAGTTGGAATAAAATCCACGTGGTAAACAAGCAAATACCAAGGTTTATACACATCAACTCAAATCTGTACTCAATACAAAAAACCAATGCTCATGTTGGAATAGTTCCTGCCTCCAAAGTGATGGTGGAGAGGCAAGATATGCTTTTATTCCTCACCATTGAGGCCCACCGAAATTTGAAACAACAGCTTTTCAAACACAAAAATCCATGTATTTTAAGCCTCAACAAATGGATTAAAAGCACCAAAACGGATCATGACCAATCCAAGAGATTCCACAATGACTGCCTCATATAAACTTTGAGATTCTTCATATCATGTTTCTTGATATACTGGGCTTGAGATTGAAGCCTATTGTACCTACCAGCAGAGAATAATTGCCACAAAATTTGTCACAACATGATCAAAGACATGATTTGTATAATAGCCCAATCCTGAAGGGTGTACTCGGTGGCTAAGAATCCGACTGATGAGTGCTTGAATCAGGATCTCTAGTGGAAGGAGGAGAAATCCACGGTGGTGTGGATTAAGGATCACCAGTGGAAAGAGGAGGAGAACTCCATTGTGGCGTTGATTGAGAGAGAAAGAATAGTCAGGATGGCGTTGATACAAGTCCCACATCGCCTAGACAACTTTCTTGACCCTAGGATTTAAGTAGAGCTCTCCCTTCCTTAGCACAAGGCCTTTTGGGGTGTGTGTATGGGGCACACATCCTGAAGCAAAGCAGTGAGGGCGTGTTAGGCCCAACACGAACAATATTGTGTTGGGTGGGGCAGGTCATTAGAATTTGCTAATGATCACACAGAAAACAAGGAGAAAAAAGAACCTCCACACCTGTCCCATGCCTTTTCACAAGGAAAGATGAGCTTTGGGCCAAATTGCCATATCCAATAGCTATCAATGACAAACCATTCATTGTTTATATAGTTCTCAAACCCCAATAACAATAATAATAATAATAAAACCCTAAGCAGATCTAGATCTTTATTTCATAGATTAGTTTTTCATCTTAACCATTCAATCCAAATAAACTAAGGCTGCATTTGGATGGGGAGTAACCCCCCGTTACCCTTGTTTGATAATGGAGGGGGAGGGGTAAAAATTTGAATTTTTACCCTCACCCCTTCCTTTTTTAAAACCCTTTGGAGCATGGGAGTCTTCAGGAAACCCTAGCCCTCTTTACCCCCCTTTTTGCACCTATGAAGCAAAAATATTTTAAAATATTTTTTAATTGATGAATATTATTTAATAATTATGTTTCATAAATTTTTGTATTATATAGATTTAATAAAAATTATTAATTCTCATAAATTGTTAATATGTCAAGTTACCTTGGTTACAGTTACCAAACAAGATTTTTTCTCTCAAGGTAAATTTTAACTTTACCCCTATAATTACCAAACAAGATAAGGGTAACACCTGCATAAGGGTAACCCTTGTAAAATTTACCCCCCATCCAAACACAGCCTATACCGTTTTTCCATTTTTTCTTTTTTCTTTTTGAAAAAAACAAATAAGCAACAATATCCCCTTATTAAAAAAACAAATATTCAAAAATACCCAAAGTGCCTTTAGTAACTAAAAGGAATTGAATGAAAACTCTAAGGTAACTGTTTCATGCATCATAGCACCATGCAGAGCTACTTAGCAGTTGGGCCTATTTGTGGGAAAATAAGGTGTTCCAATGAAATAAAGTTCCAATAACACAAATTTATGGGAGTAGAAAAAGAAGCAAACATAGAATGGACAATCTGAAGAGAAAAAAAAGAAGAAGAAGAAGAAGAAGAAGATCAGTTCATATATTAAAAGATAAAAGAGGCACTAGAGGTGCAAATACAAAAATAGCAGAAAATAAAGCACAAATACAAAGATCCCAGGACCTGAAACTGCCCCCGAAAAAGAAGATCAGTACATTACTGTTCTTTTTTGTCAATGAAACAATCAAATATGAAATGCCCATGTTTCTAGAAGATCTGAATGAATCTAAATGCAAAACAAACCTGTACAGAACACTCGAAAAAGTTTCCCGCCTGATGCTGCAATCTTCAGAACTTCTAATACAACTCTAGAGAAACCATGGACCAAAATGGTACATCCATCAAATATAAAATCCTGACTAAGCATGGCAATTGTTCTTCGTGCCTGGAATAGAAATCCTTTGTTGAAACATTTTGTTACAATAGTGCAAATCCACTTCCACTAGAAATAATGAATGTATATAAGTGGAAAACCAAATTAGCTCATACCCTAAGAGATATTTCCCCAAATTTCTCTGCTCTTTCAATCAAACGAGACTTGGCAGCATTGAAATCCTCGTGTTCTAAAGCTGAAGTTCTGGTCACATACCGCATGAACAAGTCACATCCGGCTGACAAAGAAATGGAGGTTGTGTCTGATGACTGAAATAAAAAAACTCACGTCAACAACTAGACCAAAAGATTATTAGCAATCTAAATAGAACCCCACCACCAGATTATGATCTTTGATTATGCCCACTAAAAAAGGGGATGTATATTAGCATTATAAAAAGAACCCCATCATCAAATTATGATCTTTCAATTCTGCCCACTAAAGTAGTTGTTTATTATAATTACATCTTTCCTCTCTTTTTTTCTCTTTTCTTTTATTTTTTTTCACTCTCACGTAATGGTAACACAACTTGAACCTGCAATTTGTGTCACAATGAGCATGTTCCAATTGAATAACAGGCTCTTGTCAATATTATATCTCCTATAAAACTTTCAAACTATAATGAAGTAATAATACCAATGAATCACCTGAGAAAGAAAATATTAAGCCCATTTTAATTGAGCTAATCTAGAGTGAAGCTTGAGGCCAGCTCATCAATATTTGATAGAGCACTCAAGTTCAAGTTTGCTTATAAATTAAGCTGAAGACAGCCCTTGGCTTCTTTACAATGCACAAAAAGCCCCATTTGAAGAAGGAAAAGGAAAACTAAAAATAATGCATATAAAGCCAATCATGTGATTCTAGAGGCATTCTCCTTAGAGCTACTCAGAATATATAGCCTTGAAAGTGTTAGTAAATATATGCAAACATGCATATGTAACATCAAACAAGCCAAGCACAATCTCAAACTCAAGCAAGTCAAGGCCCACTTGATCTTGCCTTGCTTACTAACTACCTTGCTCGACTTTGAAGCAATCAAACCTATTCAAAGTAGCTAGTTCACATGCTAGATTTGTTAGTTTACATCTTGGTGTGTGGGTGGGCATGGCGTGTATATGTGGGTGGGGGGTATAGACAGAAAGTAATTGTTCCTTCCAATAAATAATTGTCCATTAATGTCACTAGTATCATTCTTGAGATAGTGGTATGCCTTATACTGAACTCCTATTTCATCAAGAGAAACCTAGGGGCCTCACCCTCAAATTATTAATGATAATAGGACTAAATATTGTTATTTTTCAGAAACAGAAATATACTAAATATCCCCCCCCCCCCCCCCCCCCCCAACCCCACACACAAGTTTTATGTTAAAGGATCCCTGCAGATGCCTCCCACGAAACAGCCAATAAACGCCTTGATACAATTGTTAAGGCCACGTGACAGTCGAAGACTTGCCCAACCTCTGTGCAGCTTCCTTCGTACAAACCTCAAGCGGAGTTGCATGATCCATCTTTGGAGAGTCAAATAAGCCATCCTGCCTCGTCCGTAATCCCTATGCAACACTCGACAATCTCTTCCCAATTTCACCGGTACAGCGGCTTTCCACAATTACACGAGTTGGGAAAGCACGTATTTCCTTCTCCCCACCAACCCCTTTCCCTCCCTTCTTTATCATCCCCTCGCAGCAATCGTGTTGAATCTTTCGCATGTGTCCCCTATTGGGCCGTCCTTTGTTGGGCCTTTGCCGATCCAGACCAACTCCAACTCAAGCCCTTCACTTGATACAAACCCAAGCCTAGTCAAGCGGCAGGTTCTTGAACCTGTTTCGACGCTTGTGCCCAGCCAAGATGGACTCCTCCCAAACTTGACCCATTTGGACCTTCTATCAAGCCCTAACTCACCTATCTTAGTCCGCCAAGGCCCGGATAACTTTCTCCTCCAAAACCAATACCCAACTCATCACCAATATGCTACTTGGGCTTCTTCCCTCCCCAGTTTTCAAGACTTCTCGATCTCAAACATTTTGAGAGCATGAAAAGAGTGTATTGATTTGTGCTAAAATCTAATCCTCAAGTGATTGTTATTTATTGGGTGTATCAAGCTTGGGGCTTGGTTTTTTTTCAGTTTGATGAATTGTGCGCTGCTCGTGCCTGCTCTTTTTTTATTATTAATCAAATCATCATTACCATTTCACAAAAAAAAAACAATCCCTTTTAGCATAGACCCTTTGAACCTATCTCGCCCTACTTCCCCTTCTTGGCCCGAATCTTGTTATGGCCCAGACTTAGTTTCTCTTCTTTCCCCACCATCAACCCCTTCCTCCACCCAGACCCTATTACCCCTTGCCTCTCTTAACCAATCAACACCTAACCAAGCGCAATTGTTCTTTCCCCCTTCTTAAGCTTCTCGTCTCCTCCTCCTCTGATAACCTTCAGCCCAGTCAAGCATGTCCTCCAGCTTGTCCCCTGCTAACCTCTTTTCTCCTCTCAAAGCCCTTGGCCCCTTTCCGAGTGTCCCCTTACCAGCCGATTGCAGCCTCGGGCAACTCTCCCAAGTCTTCTTTGTTGCAGCAATGGACTGACACTACTTTGGGCCTCTCCGAGCCTTCGGTTCCTATCTCATTGCAAGTTGTTGTATCAAAGAAAGACACTTCAATCAAGTCCATTTCTCTGTCTTTCGTTCAAGTGTCCACCCTCTCCACTACCAGGGATTGTGCAGTGATTAGTTGGAAGGAGAGATTTGAGACAGATATAGATCAGAGTTGTCTACTAGTTTCTTTTGCTCTTCCTACGCTAAAACCAGAGGTTTCAGATTGGGTTGATCACAAAATGCTTGATGTTAGTAGAAAACTTGGACTGATCGCCAATTGACAGGAAAACAATAAGACGTTTGGAATCCACCAACGAAGATCAGAAGGAAAGATAGAACCTCTAGAGAATTAACCCGACTGAGCTCTTAGGTTCAACTCCTCTTCAACTTACCTCATACACAAGGCTTGCGGGTGGTTTCGTATATCCGCGAGTCACCTCTAATGTAGGGTGGTGATACCCATGTTATCCAAAAAAATTATTCCAATCATAAACAGTTTTCAAGGCATGTGCTAGGTGACGAGTCAGGTCCCTCTTGAAGTTACTATCCTAAATCTTTGGAGTCTTTGTGACCTGGTTAAGAGTTTGACATTTTTTATCTTCAAAAAGCTTCCTTGTCAGATATCTTACCCGCCTAGTAGCAGTTCTTAGGATTGTCATAATCTTCAACTAGTGTTTCTTTTCTTCTTCTTTTTCCAGTTTCCGACCCTGGTGTTTCTTTGTTCTGATTAGTGTGTGATAATCACCTTTAAAGAACAGGAGTTTATCAAGCCCCATGACACGACAATGAATACAATGATGTCATTTCTTATGTCATAAATCAAAATTCAAGACTGAAAAAAATATATATATTTGTAGTACATTATTGAAATTTGAAACGTAAGCCCCTCATTTTGTCATCATCATCATAATTGAACCCTTATTGCATCCATCCGGGATGACTTTAAGAGTTCCACTCCTCCACTTATCCATGCTATGGATTAAATTCTCCATTAGCCTGCAGCTCAATGTATGGCTTCTAACTACTTAATCCCAAGTGCCTTTATTGTTGGACCTACTAACATTACATTGAAATAATGATCCTTCAATTCTTCAAAAGGGAACGTTTGTCATTTTATAAACACATTTTGCACCATCCTTGAATCGCATCCTTTCATTTTCCCTCTTATTTACTCATACTTTCAATCCTTTCTAATCATTCCACAGTCCACACATCTATGTTAGCATGCACATCTCAGCCATATATGTCTTGTCTTCATGTCGTTGATTTATTGCTCATCATTCAGCTCCATATAGCAAACCAGGTCCAGTTGGAAACTTGACATCATATCATTTAACAATCACATAAGACACTATTAACCAACCTGCACATTGAAAACATTATTCATGCGGAGCATTCTCCAGATTCTTCAGATCTGGACTTTCCATTTACTTTGCTTTCCATTTTCATATTTTGGCTATTTTCATTTTCTATTGTTATTTTTAGATAGGTTTATTTTTAGTAAGAAGATGTTTATATAAGTTGTGGCCTCCATGAGGCAAGGACAGATTTGAAGGAATAAAGATTGAGATTTTCACAAAAATACCTTCTAAGGTGCGATTTTCAGATTCGAGAGTGATTCCTCAAGCGAGAGGCTTGGTGTGAGGCCATTCTTCTTCTTCAGGTACTTATCCTCTTCTATCTCTCCTCTCTTCTTCTTCTTAGCCTTGCCATGAACCCACTTACCCCTGTTTTGAAGCCCCACTCTTTCGCCACCTTCCATACTACAGCCACCTCCTTTCCCATGGCCTAAAACCACCTTCGAAGCCCTTCCTTAACTTTCCAAGCCGCCGCATCCCTTCCCTTGGCTTCTCCCACTTCCGCCTCCCACCTTCTTTCCTTCCCTTTGCTTTCTTCTTTCGTTTCTACCCAGCTCATTCATATCCTCTTCTTTTCTTGCCCTAATACCCCACATGACTTAAGCTCTTTAAGTTATCCCACACGTGCCTGTTTAGGCAAAAGCCATTTCAGCCCCTTTTTACTTATTTTATCTTAATGGGTTGGTTACATTATATTTCATGAACTTCCATGATTATCTTTGGCAAATTTTATATTAATTGATTGCATATATCAATTTTGTATTTTAATTTCAGCTCATGCTAATTTTAGGGTCCATTATTTTCATCCCCTTTTAATTTTTAGAGAACTATTTAAGCATTTAGGGTCACCCTATTAGTTGTCCTGCATCAATTATATTATAGTTACATATCCTCATCAAGCCCATCACTTGACGATTGCATGGGACTCCACTAGCCTGCCTAAACATCGAAGACCTTATTTTATCCTATCTAAATAACCCCCTCCCCTCCTCTCTCCCCCCCCCTCTTCTTCTCTCTTCCTCTTCTCACCCCACCTTTCTTCTAAAATTGTATCTAGAAATTGCATTATATCACAGTGTGCCACTAAGTGGATCTTGATTTTAAAAACGAAAAAAAAAAAAAAAAAACCCCTTTTGCTTCTATTGAAACAATTACACCTTCATATGGGTGGTGAGGGGGGAGGGAGAGAACATTGGACCCCTTAGGTACAGATAAAAGCTCACAAATTTCAAAAGAAATGCTACTGGATAATTTATTCTACTAGAAACAGGAAGATAAAGCTTTCAGGTTTTTTCTAAAGTCATCCTTCTGACCTGTTGAATAGTTGGAATGGAGGTGGAAACCAAAATTCCCCTAGAGAACTATGAATCATAGGAAATAGCAAATATGGGTTCAAGAAAAATTTATTTCTAGCTGAGCTTTTCAAGTACCCAACTAATCCCATCCCTGCCCATCTCAAAAACCCACAAATTTTAGCTTCATGCACACAGCATTGGCCTCATTTTGATGCACCCAAAAGAAAGAACTTTCCTGAAAATAACTACTCTTTATCAAAAAAATCACTCTTGTGCTTTAAAAGTGATGAGGGTATCAGAGATGAAGATATGATAGATGAAATAGGGGAATTGGCATCAGAGATGAAGATGATAGATGAAAAAGGAAGATAAAGCTTTCAGGTTTTTTCTAAAGTCATCCTTCTGATCCGTTGAATAGTTGGGATGGAGGTGCAAACCAAAATTCCCCTAGAGAACTATGAATCAAAGGAAAAAGCAAATATGGGTTAAAAAAATTCATTTCTAGCTGAGCTTTCCAAGTACCCAACTAATCCCATCCCTGCCCATCTCAAAAACCCACAAATTTTAGCATCATGCACACAGCATTGGCCTCATTTGAATGCACCCAAAAGAAAGAACTTTCCTGAAAATAATTATTCTTTACCAAAAAAATCACTCTTCTGCTTTAAAAGTGATGAGGGCATCAAAGATGAAGATATGATGGATGAAATAGGGGAATTGGCATTGAAGTTTCATGCATTTTCTTTATCGAGGCAAAGTAGGTCCATTAAAGAATTCAAATGGGCCTAAAACACTTAAATAAGTTGTCCAATGGGTATGGATATGGGTAAGGCCCATAATTTATCAATTTGGGCTTAATTTGGTCACAATAAGGGGCCCAAAAGTCAAGGATAAAAATTTGTTGCGGTAATGTACAACTCCCCACCTACAATGAAGATTCCAAATTGCTTCACCTAAGGAGCAAGTAATTGCCACCTACATAGTTATTCTTGTATTTTCCATTTATTTATCTTTTTAATTTTTTAGAATAGAACACTTATCATTTTAGGATTGACTAAAATAAAGTGTAACTTTACCGACAGATTGGACATATCAAATGATGCCGGATTTCACAAAATTAGATTCATTGGAAAGCTTATTCAAGGACCTTTCCAACGAAACCAAATTTGCACAATTTCTAATAAACATGGACAAAGTTGTGATGATTTTGTAACAAGCTGTCTTAGAGTGACGAGAATGTTTATATTTAGCATGTTTTGTAATACTAGCACCATAAATAAAGGGCTTGCACGCCCAAAGGGGTGAATCCCTGAGTTGTGTTTTCTCTTTGCTTCTAGCAAGTCATCTTCCTCTGTTCTTTTTATTTCTAGTTTTTATTTTAATTATAATTCAATTGTGTAATTTCATATGGTGACGACTTCCAAATGAGATTTGGGCCTTTTATCCTTTTTTTCCAGAGAGAAATTATATTCTCGATTTTTTTCTCTAATTAGAATTCGACTGTCTCAGAATTGAGTGAATTTTCCATTGGCAATTGAAGTGAAAGAAATTCAAGGATTTCTGGAAATTCTTGGTGAATTTCAGATTTGGGTTTCTCAATTAAATTTGAGCCAAATTTAAAATTTTCCTTGACCTAATTTTCCAAAAGATTAGATCTAAAATTCTAATTCTAACTTGAAGACCTTCGGAGATTTCATCAACTACGACCTAGGCCTCGTCAAAAAGAAAATATATTTTCAATGAAAATACCAATGTTGTGAAAATCGAATCGTATCATAAATCGTTAATACATCTTGAATCGCAAATCGTGTATCGTAAATCGTAGAATCGTAAGATTCATAAGTGTTTTCCTTCAAAAATATTTAATATATGAAATAACATAAAATATATCTAAAATGTAATAACATGAGCAATTCTCCAACTTTCTTTCAATATTAAGTGAATTTTATATAATTAGTTCATTAGAGCTCAAATTTTACATGGTTGAACTCCCAAAAGTATAAGACCAGTATATAATCCAAATATACTGTGAAAAAGTCAATAATGAACTAAAAAACCCTCAAAAAATCGAAAGGTCTTAAATACTCATTAACTCAAGCCTTAAAAACCATTAAAATGAAATGTTTCGTACTTTCACACTCCTAATATCCCTATAATTCTATTATTTATACGAATCGTAAGATTTGTTGATAGACGAATCGTTCCTCTAATTATATCGTCTGAATCATAAGATACGAATCGTGTATCGTAAAATTTTAACAACCATGGAAAATACTACCCTTTCCATGCATTAATCAGAGGCAATGTCTCCATTTAGCTCAAAGGAAAACAAAACTACTTTCATGGAAAAAAACTATTTATATATACAAAAAATCGCCGCATTTAACAACTTTGATTAAAAATCTTCCTCACAGAATCTTAGAAAAATACAAATAAATCATGTTCATCCAGACACGTCCTACAGAATGCCAAAGCATATCGATCCCATGTTGATGAAGAAGCCCCAGTTCTCCACAAATCAAAACCCAAAAAGGTAATTAAAAACTAATAAGAAACTCGAGAAATAAATTTCAATGCAAAAATACCAATAACAAATCAATGCCACTGAACAACATCCAACAGAAAACCACAAATTCCCCCAATCCCAGACCAATGAAAAGGCCCAAAATTTTCAACAAGCTAAAATACAAGAAACAAACCGAGAAAAAACGATAATTATAAAAAAAAAACAAGATAACGGTTTTAGATTAAAATTCTCTTACCTTGAGGGAATCCGATGCCTTCTTGAGCTCGATCTCGAGCTCCATCATGGTTGTGGCCTTGCTGGAGCGGATACTGGAGCCAAGTGCCATGATGGCTGCAACAGCCTCAGCGAGGTCGGGCTTCTTCCTCCAGTAATTGAACTCGTCGATGACATCGAAGCTCTTTCCCTCCACATTGGCAGGGTGGGCAGCGGGCTTAGCAGTGGCATCAGATGGTGAATCGAGGGCGACGGCGGCCTGGGCTTGAGCTAGCCAATCGCTGGTGACAGCACCATGGTGCTCTGCTCTAGTCTGGTAATAGGCAGAGATGTTAGGGTTAGCATTAGGGTTTTGGGAGAGGGCTTTGGAATCAGGCATTTTGGAAGGAGAGAAGAGATGATTACTCATCCACTGCTCCCTACTCTGGTCATGGTCAAGCTGGCCCTTGTCCAAAACAAACGAAGCTGATCTCCTCCACATTTATAGCTCGCTCTCTCCTTTGTTTGTTTGATGGAGTAAAGAATCCCACAAGAGATGATGAAGAATTGAGGAATATGTGCACCAAATCTCAGATTAGAATATCAGATTATCAGATATATATTTTCTCTCGGGGAATTTTGTAAACAAGACGTACGGAATTTTGTGGGCCCATGTGATCATCACAGGTGTCAGTTTATTTTCTGATTTAAAATTTTAATTCGATTAATTAATATTAACTTCACGCGTATTTATTGCTAATTTCATTAGTTTAACACTTAGAGTGAAAAATAAATAATGTGATGTTGCGTCTTTGTACTGTGCATAGATATCAATATGCATTCAATCCTCTTGATACCCAATAAATTGAGCAACAACTTTATTTTTATTTTTATTTAAATTAAATAATAAATTAATACGATGTATCAACCCATATTGATTTTTAGCTTTGATGTTTAGGTTCCATAGATGATGAACTGATAGGTCCTTTTGATTAATTTGAGATTTTTTTAATTTATACAGTTTTAAAATTATAAATAAAGATTGGTCGAGTGTTTTAAGAGACCTCAACACCTTGACAGTGCCGACCCTGAGATGCCCTAAAATCTCAAAAACCTTAGGCGCAATACAGGTCTTGAGATTTCAGAGATCCTGAGATTATGAATAAAGTCATTGATCGCATTGCTAGAAGTTTTAGGCGACGGCCTATTCTACTTATAGTTAGAGCAAACCTTGCACCTTGGTTATCAAAATGAAGATCTTAATTTAAAGTATTAGAAGTGTTGGAAGCAGGGGTGAAAAATTCACCCAAGTCAAGTTATCGGTTGATAAATTTCTCTCATCTTTTGTATTTTTTTTTTAAATATCAGTATTTTTTAATTAAAAAATAAATAAAAATCAAAAGAAAGCTTTTAAAAAAAATTGAAAATGAAAATATCGACCGATGTCGGCTGAGATATCAACTAGGATCAACCACCATTTTAATTTTTTATTTAAAAAAAAGACCGATATTGTAAATATCAACTGATATCGAACTGATATATATTGTCGATATTTTGGCTGAGAACTACTGTTTATAGCCGATATAATACGTATCTGAATGATTTCATATCCACATATCTTGAATATGGTTGGAAGACCTTCGTTCCTACATCATCTGTTGTCTGTCATCTAAAGAAACAGACTCTTTAGATTTAAGATCGCGTGGCTTGACTCCATGAGCATGCTGCTTTTTATGACTTTGTTGCTAGTCAACAAGGAAAATTAGCTTTGACAATATCAGGAACAAGTTGATGGACTTAAGCCAAGAATAAAGAAGTTCTTAGGGGGTGAAATAAAGAAGCTTTCAGAAGTATTCACAACAAAGTAAAGTGATTAAGAAGAGAGATGGAAACAATAAATAGATTAAGATAACATCATCTCCCAAAACTTCCATCTACCATTTTCCCACAAAAAAAGGCAAGAATGACTTGAAATATCTTGGTTATAACCTTCAAGAGTTATCTGACTTAAATTAGAGGATAGAAATTCAAGGTTCTTTCCCTCGTTTGCAGCCAATAGTAGAGTTAATGATTTAAAGGGAAAATTTTGGTAAATAGAATAAAATCTCTAATATATTCGTTACATACTTCTCTTAGCATTTTCCCAACTTTTTCCATGAAAAATTTCGTTAAGAATTAGAAACCCATTTTAGAAGCGGAAGTCCTAAATTCGATTCTCATTTCAGATTAAAGGATCACTCTCTGTAGCATTACTTTATATGTGTGATAGGGAGAGTTGTATATATCTTGAGAATTAATTGAATATTTTAATAGATCTAGACATCTTAGTCATAAAAAAAAAACCTTTTATTAAATCCGACTTTTAACTCTGATAAAAAAAGAAGAAGCAAATTCTCAAGTTGATTATAATAAGAAATTTGCCACCATCCCAATGTCGAGAATTACAAAGTCCTAAATAATTATTCTAAGTTGTTTTTATAAAAGGGTTTGGGATACAATAAAAGAGAGGGAATTTTTTCACAATAAAAGTAATGCATGGAAAAGTTATCAATACATTGCATTGCTGTAATTTCAAAAATCCCAAAAGCTCCCAAAACTTTAGGCCTATTAGCCTATGTAATACTATTTATAGAATCACTACCAAAACGCTGATTTATAAAGTGAAGTGAGTTCTACACTTTTTTTTTCTTTTTTAAATTTACGTATGAAAAATTGTAGGATGTGCAACATAAAAATCTTCACGGGTGGATCCAAACTCCTAAAACACACCAAAATTAGACCATCGAGACTCAAATTCATGACCTCCCAATTGATAAGTTATTTAAACCAACCGACTTATTATTTTACCATTAGGCCCATTTCACATTTCTAAACTAACATGGAATCTTTAAACCAAATTGCTGATTTGTAAAGTGAAGTGTGCCCACACTTTCACCTGTCAACCTAATAGACCATTACACCAACTTTCACATTGCCACTTGTCTCAGACATTGAAGAAATTTCCACACGTGGGATGTAGGGTATTATTTATTTACTTGTGTGTAGTACTATTTTTGTTTATTATAATAAATCTATTAAAAATATCGACATTTTCCTGCAGAAAATATTTTATTAGGATTCATGTACACTCTAAATTTTATAAACTTTAAATATTAAAAATAATTTTAAATTATTAAAATTTGAAGAGTTTATAGTACAGTGCATTTGGTCCATTCATTGTAATTTTGTAGGCCGCCTATTTAAATTTAAAATCTGTTATAGGCCTATTAAAAGAAAAAAAAGAGTTTTAGAGGAAAAAAGGCCTAAAATATGTGCAAATGGATGTTGAATCAGGTTAAAACAGGAATTATATGTAAAAGAAATATATTCAAGTAGTTTGAAAGATATCAAGATCTTTGGTGAAAAGGAGTAGAATCATGATCAAAATCATATGGTTAAAATAATTGAATAAAAGTATATATATATATATTTATTTATTTATTTATTCATATAATTTTTGACACATTTCTTTTTTTAACCTGTGTTTCTTTAATCACTTTTTAAGACCATTGATCTTAACCTATTTATATAGATTTTTTCTTAGAAAACTGCTCCCATTAAGTGCCGGGAGTATAAGTAAAGATATCGATTTTTAATGACTGCATTATATGTATATCGATATATATTGGTACGATATCGGTCGATATGATTAATATCGTTTATTTTTAAAAAAGTTTTATTTTTTTTAATTCAGATAAAATAAAATAATAAAAAATATCGATATTTAAAAAAGAAAGCAAAAGAGGAGAGAGAAACTACATTAAAATAAAAGAATAAAATAGAAAAATTAATTTATCATAAGACAATATTTATTAATAAACATACTAAAGTTCTCGAATCAACTCCCCCTTTTAACCTTAGCTGATTGAATTCATCTTGTGCGTATTTTTCTCAAAGGAGTTCCATTTTGATTCAGCCAACCCATTGGATGCAGCAGAATATGTGATCGTACAATCAAATCCAATAAATGACTGGTTGTCACGGTGAATCGGTTACTTTTGACAGCAGTCAAATTCCCACGTTATTCTCGTGGTCCATGGTCTTATCACCATGCAACATGCCAATTCATGAATTTCTAAGATCAACAATTTTAGTGTATTTTATCGTATTTATTAGATAAACTCAAAAGTGTCATTGTTTCTAATTAAATTAAATAAAAAATACATTTATTAATTTAAATTTTTCGCTATCAAATTTGATTCATTAATTTCCAACTTACCTTGAAAAATAATTGAGACTCACGATGAAAATACCATGACTTACCATTTGCCACTTACCACATCCATTCCATAAATAATATTTGTCTTGTCTAGTTGTCGACTTTAGTTAAAAAATCTTAACTAAGAGAAATGGTTTTGTATTTAATAAGAAAGTGAGCTGCTTAATCCAGGGTTAAAATTAAAGAGTTGACAAAACTACAAAAGAGTGTTCACTTTGAGCAGTTGAACCTGTGATGAGGTTTGGGAGCATTCATGCTAGATCATAATATTGATGGTAAAGTTTAATTGGTTGCTTTTTAATTTAAATTTAAAGAGTAAAGTTGGTTGTAAGTAAATCATTTACAAATTGCAATTTCATTAGGTAAAAATGTTTGTTTTTGACCTAAAATTGGCCTCATAAATGTAGGTTAAAACTTTAATGAGACCTTTTCAGATGAGATTTGGTATTGAGATAATGATAATTATCTTTTATGAAAATTTTAAAAGGTTAAAATTATATTATTAAGATGATCATTATAAAATTTACAAACTAAGAGATGCAAGAAATGTTAATGATGTCCTTTTCACATTAAATTTGAATCGATGACAATTAAATGATTAGAGTTTGAATTGTTCTTTTCAAACAATATAGTCATCACAAGTTTGAAATTTGTAAAATGTTTAATTAAAAAATATAAATGTCTCATAACAATATAAGATTTTCTTTTGTAAATACTTCAAAATAAATAAATAGAATTAAAAGTGAGAGATTGCGGATTTAAATTTTCATTATCTAATTTTTGTGTGTATTAGGAGCAGTGACTTCAGCTCTGAGATTTTATATTGGGTATCACATGATTTTTCATACCTATTTTTTTTTTAAGTTATAAAATATTAAAACTAAGTTTTTTAAAAAATATTTTAAAGAAAATATTATTCGATATGAATTGACTTCGACACGGGGCTCAATGTAAAAAATGGCCGTCGTTTCTCCGGCTTTGAAAATGATGTACATGAGCTTGAACCACCAAAACAACGGTTGGATTCATTTGTGAGTCCAATGACCGCTTGCATGAATCCAAAGGGACAGGGGCATTTTAGTAAACAAAATTATACTCCACAATGGAATGCAGCTGTTGTCGTACAATCACTGCCAGCAATCCTCAACCGTCGATTCACTCCTCCTGATTTGCCACGACGATTTTTCCCTTTTTATTATTTATAATATAACGTTATTAATTAAAATGAATGATGGCCCATCTGAACTCTAAATTATTTATTTTTAATATTTCGATTTTTAAATTTAAACATCAGTTGCAGAAAAAGGGTGTCGATCTCTGCCACAGGAAAAAATCAGAAAAAAAGGGGAGGAAGAAAACGAGAAAATAGGTAAGAAAAATAAAGGAGAAGGAACGAGCGAGAGGAAGAAAAAGAAAAGATCCGAATTTTATGTGTTTACAGCTTTCGTTTCCGTGATTGGATTTGAAGTTTCTCTGATTCGTGATCAGAAAATCTCGAAAATGCGCGGTATTACAGGTGCCGGTTGATTCCCCTCCTTTCTCCCCTTTCTTTTTCAATTTCGACGCCTTTGAAGTCTTTCCGTCGCGGTCGAATCGTTTCACGTGATTTCAACCCGAATTCCGTCATGGGTTTTCCTTCTCTGATCGTTTGCTATTCTGGGTATTTTAGGGATTTCATTTACGTGGCGTAGATCGGGCTACCTGTTTGTGTGGTTTTTGGCGCTTGGTTTGGAAATTTGATTGGGTGGAGCGCGTTTTTTGATGGAAAGTGGTAGAATTGAGATGGGTTTTGAATTTGTGGGATTTTTTAACAGTAAGTTTGGATTTTGATGATCCGTTTCTGTGCTTCAGTTGTGTTTGACGCTTGACTAGGGGATTCCTTTGTCATTTGGGTTGAATTTGACTCGATTGAGTTGAGGGCGAATTTGGATGTAAAGTGAAAGAAATGGGATGGCTTTTCAATTTTGTAGAAGAGAGTTTGTATCTTGACGATCCATTTTGGTTGTTTCAGTAGTTTTTGGGCGGTCACAAACGATAATTTGGGATTCTGTGGATTTGGGGATTTTCTTTAATTTCTGTTTCTGATTTTTTTGAAGCTGTACTTTATTGGAAGCCATTCGAATTCATGTATTGAATTCTCTTGGATGTGTTTGATGAGAATTCTTCAATTGCAGATGGTTTGTTTGGCAAAAATAGATCTAGAGTCTCCATGAAGTCAAGTTTTTCACCATAGAGGTTTCTGCAAACTGGAATGGGGCTGCACTGATGGCATGAGACCGGCATTGTTAGGAGTTTCAATTCTGTCTCGATCTCTGTCAGCTTCCAGTGCAGTGGCACCGGTTGTTCAGATTTGGGTGACTATATGTGGGTTTTGGGGGATTTAAAAAATCTACAGGTAGATTGAATTACTGATTGTGAAAAGTGTTGCTGTGTTTAATTGAGGATTTCAAACCAGGGTTTTAATTTGGACTGAAAAGCTTGTTGGCACTGCAAGAATCGATTTTTTATTTGAATTGGAGGATGCTAGAAGTGCAAGTATAGTGATCTTTGTTTGTTGTTTCAGTCTTCTTATTCTGGAATTTTTTTTTTTGAATTATTCGATTGGAGGTGCTGGTTGAGGGGAGTGGTATTTGCCATCGAGTTGGAGAGAGACCGATGAACATTTCATGATGAGTGGGGTTGGGAAGGTTCTTTGTCGATGGGAACTCCCGACAAGAGGTTCTCTGAGCTAGTTGACATATTCAATCCTGGCTGAGCTAGTTGACATATTCAAATCCTGGCTCCCTCGAAGGACTGAGCCGGCGAATGTGTCAAGGGACTTTTGGATGCCTGATCATAGTTGTAGGGTATGTTATGAATGTGATTCTCAATTTACAATCCTCAACCGCAGACACCACTGTCGTCTTTGTGGGCGTATTTTCTGTGGAAAGTGTACTGCAAACTCAATTCCCGTTCCATCTGATGATCCAAAATGCGCCAGGGAAGATTGGGAGAGGATTCGTGTTTGTAACTATTGTTTCAAACAATGGGAACAGGAGATAGCTGTGATCGATAATGGGATCCGGCTGTCTAGCTCAGGTCTTAGTTCTTCCCCTTCAGCTACAAGTTTGGCCAGTACGAAGTCTAGTGGCACTGGTAATAGCCTCAGCACTATTTGTTCTTCATTACCTTACTCTACTGGGCTTTATCAACGTGTGCAGTACAGTTCCTCTCTCAGTCCAGTTGGATCTACTGAAATGGCAGCAGGTTCTGATAATCGTGACATGATAACATCTGGAAGGAACACAGATTCTGTTGCTGACGCAAGTGGTTCATCTCCTAATCAATTTGCATCTCCTAATCAATTTGGGTTTTGCATGAACAGGTATTTGTACATCCTGTCCTGGTGAAGTTATTGATGGGACCATAGGAGTATCATTCATCACTTTCATAGCCACTAATCCTGTCCAATGTTTTCATTATTATTGTTGTTATTAATCCCATCTATTCTTTATTACTAAACTTAGATGTCTGACTGTGAAACCCCACTTTAACTGTTTTGATAGCAATGCGTTTTCTACCATATTGTGATCACATTTTATAGAAAAAAATGAGTAGCCTGTTATTTAATAAAAGATGATCCAAGGACTACATTGAAACCCTTATAATTTATTGGAAATAATTGCTTGAATATACAGAAATTCTATTGAATAGAACCCTAGTTTCCTCTTTCATTTACCACCTTGTTTAGTCAGGCAATTGTGGTGGTTCAGTCTAGCATATTGACAGTTAAAGAAACTAAGAGTTGCTTCCTTCCACATTTGTTTGCCCATATATAATATTCTTATGCATTTTAGCTTACCAGGGTATAATTTACCTTTTACTGGGTACGTTTGATTGTACTTCATGAATGCTATTAACCTATTAGTTTGAATATTTGGATATATTTGTGTGATAGTGTGTTCTCCATTCTATTGTGCATTCTGTTGGTGGATCCCCCCCCCCAACAAATAAAAAATAAAAAAAAATAAATCAATCATAAGGATTACTTGGTCATCTATTCTGCTAAAGTGTATGTATTTGAATACCGCTAAAAGAAGTGTATTTATTTTAAATGGACTTTGCTAAGGATTACTTGTGATTTGAATGCACTCTTATTTTGTTATTGTACCTTTTTACAAATTAGATACCATCAAAAGAATCTGTACAGAGTACATAAATGTGAATGATATGTGCTCCTAGGGGTTCCTTTGTCCAACACTATGTCCTAGTTTGATTTGGTATTATTAATTATTATTATTATTTTTGTTTTTCACTATCATTTTCTGCTTCTTCTTGTCTTTGGTTGCAGGAGTGACGATGAAGATGATGAATATTCCACATATCGTTCAGATTCTGAAACTAGGCAATTTCAAGCATCTGATGATTATTATGGCCCTGTTGAGTTTGATGATATCGACAATGAATTTAGGTCAGATAAAGTGCATCCTGCTGATGGAAGCATTGATGTGAAGGATTTGAGTTCCCCTAGACATGAGAGTCAAGGCTCACAAACTTCAATAGGCACTGAAAAGATAGATGAAATAGCAGGGAATGATAATGGTGATGAGTGTGAAGCTTCTTCCCCTATATATCGTGTGGACAGTACAGATTCTGCTGAACCCGTGGATTTTGAGAACAATGGCATTTTGTGGCTCCCTCCTGAGCCAGAAGATGAAGAGGATGAGCGGGAGGCTTTCCTATTTGATGATGATGATGATGAGGATGCTACAGGAGAGTGGAAAACACTACGCTCTTCAAGCAGCTTTGGCAGTGGAGAGTACCGAAGTAGGGACCGCTCAAGTGAAGAGCATAGAAAGGCTATGAAAAATGTTGTTGATGGACATTTCAGGGCTTTGGTGGCTCAGCTTTTGCAAGCTGAGAATCTATCTGCGACTGAAGATAACGACAATGAGAGTTGGTTGGACATAATAACATCTTTGTCATGGGAGGCTGCGACTCTTCTTAAGCCAGACACGAGTAAAGGAGGAGGGATGGATCCTGGAGGTTATGTGAAAGTTAAGTGCATAGCTTGCGGCCGTCGGAGTGAGAGGTTAGATTAACTATAGACTTATGCTATATATTGCTCCTTCTGTATGAATTTGATATGCTTGTTAGTTTAGTTGATTTACCTTTGAAAATGCACCTACTGAGGAAGCTTTTGATCCTTTTTTTAGTACTGTGATTAAAGGAGTTGTTTGTAAGAAAAATGTGGCACACCGACGCATGACATCAAAGATAAAAAGCCCACGTTTCTTAATACTTGGTGGAGCTCTTGAATACCAGCGTGTAGCGAATCACCTGTCAAGTTTTGATACTTTACTACAGCAGGTAGGTTGGCCCATTTCTGAATTTTTATCACTCAAAAATATCAATTCCTGAAATTCCACATGTGAGCTAACATTTATTTTTAGCTCTTTGTTCTCATGCTTCGTGTAACATTCTTTAGGAAATGGACCATCTTAAGATGGCGGTTACGAAGATAGATGCTCATCAGCCCAACATCCTTTTGGTAGAGAAGTCAGTCTCTCGTCATGCCCAGGAGTACTTACTTGCAAAAGACATATCACTAGTGCTGAATATAAAGCGTCCACTTTTGGAGCGTATTTCTCGCTGCACTGGTACACAACTTGTTCCTTCAATTGATCATCTGTCGTCACAGAAGCTTGGGCATTGTGAGCTTTTCCATGTTGAAAAGTTTCTTGAAGAACATGGAAGTGCAGGGCAGGGTGGGAAGAAATTGATGAAGACGTTGATGTTTTTTGAAGGCTGCCCGAAGCCATTTGGCTGTACTGTGAGTCCTAAAAGTCAAATTTCTTTTAGTATATAACTTTGAATACTATCTGATTGTTTGTTTTGGATGCTATATATGAGGAAACATATGTTCAATCCTTTTATTTGTTTCGCTCTATGATGTGATGCAATTTGTGGTGTGAAACATGAAGATCCAAATGCCTTCTAAATACTCCCTGAAGAGTCAATTACAAAATCCCCTTATCATGGTTCCCCTGCATATAGAACTTAATTAAGAAGACTCAGTGGCTTCTCATACCTAATGACTTCTGCTTCTACTTATTCTCCTAATCACTGGTCTCTGCACCACTCTGCCCAGATGTCCTCTTAACACTGATGCACCAAATCCCTCTTATTTTACATAACTTTGCACAATCTTGGATACTTGACTTCTGATGTGGACTCACAACCTTGACGTTTTCCCTAAAACAATGCTTCTCAATCCAACTGAAAATCTCACTACTCTTTCAGAAACTGATCCAATTTTGGATGAACACACTCCAAATTTCACAATTAATTTCAAAACTTGGAAGAACTATTTCTAGAACATCTATCTGGAAATCCTTACCAACCTCATGTTCTTGGAAAGTCCCTTGCTTCATAATGGATCCCATTGCTCCCCAAAGCTCCACCGAACCTTTCCAAGGAGAGCCCATATATTTCATCCATCTTCAAAGGCCTAATGTTACCATTCCTTTTTAATCTTGGTACACCCTCCCATTCCATTAGATGCAACTTTCTAACTGTTTTTTTTTTTTGAAATGGTAATTATATTAATACAAAAAAAGCACCGTGGGTGCAAGTACATGCAACTTTTTAATTGTCTCCTATCTTCCATAGAAAATTACAAGATTATGTTTTATTCCCCTTTTTATTTTCTTTTCGAAGTGTCAATTAGGAAATTGGATAGTGGTTTTATAAATATCTACCATCAGCATCTTAGAGATCATTTTTTGTGTCTGTTTCAGCTTTTGCTGAAGGGTGCTAATGGTGATGAGCTGAAGAAGGTGAAACATGTTCTCCAGTATGGAGTCTTTGCTGCCTATCACTTGGCTCTGGAGACTTCTTTTCTTGCTGATGAAGGAGCCACACTTCCAGAACTTCCCTTGAAATCCCCAATAACTGTTGCATTGCCCGATAAACCATCTATTATGGAAAGATCCATCTCCACTATACCTGGTTTCAAAGTTCCAGCTGATGCTACCAAGTCACAAGTAGCGGTCCAAAGATCCAACATCTTCCCTGTATCAGAGACTTCCCTACTGCCAACCAATCCATCAAACAGTATAATAGAGGCAGCAGTGATGCCAAATGCATTTGAAACTTCACATTCTCAGATAGAAGCCAATACTTCATCTTTTGACCAGGAGCAGATTCCTGCCAAGAAAGGTATCCATGCCCAACATGTTGCGGATATGAGAAGCACGGGCCCTGTCTCTCCTCATTTAGATGTGTACCAGAACTCTTCGCGTCATGCATTTAAAGAGCAGAAAAAAGTGGGTTCTGAGTCTTACAGGGACAGTCATTTAATCTTGGGTAATGGCTATGGAACTGAGGTGGCCTTTGATGGAGAAATTGTGGTTAACCATGGCCCGATTAATGATTACAAGATTATGGGAAACCAACTGGGTTCTTCAGATCTGAGCTCCTTCAATCAAGATAACAACCATCATGATGATCAAGCATCAAGCAAAGAAGATTTCCCTCCATCTCCTTCTGATCATCAAAGCATTCTGGTTTCTCTATCCACTCGGTGTGTGTGGAAAGGGACTGTATGCGAGCGTGCACATCTCTTCCGTATTAAATACTATGGAAGCTTTGACAAGCCCTTGGGGCGGTTTTTACGAGACCATTTATTTGACGTGGTAAGGTTATTTATCATGTATTACTGCATGTTATGTGTTCCTTGAAACCATGCCCCATACGTGGAGTAATGTCGATCCTGACCATTGATTTGATGGGCCCTATGTCGACAGGGGATGGCCACAACTTCTTCTAGCTTGAGATCCTAGTTGTTCCATTTTGATCTTTCCTCTAACTGTTTTTTATGTTTTCTTTTTAATCAAAGTAAGACTGGGTTGGGACTTACAATCTGGAAGATGCAAGAACATCTCTTAACCATTTTAAGTACAAGAACATCTCCTATCCATTTCAAGTACAAGAACATCTCCTATCCATTTCAAGTACAATCAGTCAGCCAAAGTTATCAGAACCGGACCGTCTAACGAACCGTCTTCGAGGAGGTTCGGGTTCAACCGGGTTCGACTGCGGTCAAAGCCGGTCAAGTATAGATATAATATAAATATTATATATAATATTAAGTAAGACATATTTTACCAATAACATTAATATAAATATTAAAAATAACATTCAAAGTCTAAGTAATATACCAAAATGGTAAAATATAGGGGATAGAAATAGTAATGAACATTTATATTTCAAATATACACATTTTTTAAGGGGAAAATTTAAAAAAAAAATAAAAAAATTTCAAATTTCTGAAACAAGATTCGCGGTTTGTGGTTTTTGTGTCAAAACCGCATAAAACTGCGGGTCTAACCGGTTTTATGTGGTTTTGACACAAAGCCAGCTTTTGACATGGACTGGACCACATACCCCGCGGTCGCGGCTGAATCGCCGGTTCGACCGTAGTTCGGTCCGGTTCTGATAACACTGGTTTCAATTTATATAAAGTGGGTCTGCAATAACACTATAACATGTGTAAACTGCCCTGATGCATTGGGATCATATAATTCCTTTTTTGTTGATTATAACTGACCATGTTAACCTTTTCTTTGAGATGATAACATGACTTGAACCTGCAATCGTTATGGTTGCAGCAGTGAATGCTTCCAAGTTCAAACATTGCTATTCCCTCTTGTCAAACCATACTATTGACTATAGTATTGTGTTATATTGCATCTGTTCTCTCTCTCTCTCTCTCTCTCTCTCTCTCTCTCTCTTGATCTGTTGTTTCTATTCAGATCTGTATATCTTTTGAATGTTACATATGGACACTTCTACATCTCACGGCCATATCTATATTGTGTCTTCTCTGGGTCCCAAAGCTTGAGGCCTATATCATCTACAACTCCCAAAGGCATTTGACGATTGCTAATATTAGTGTTTTTTTTTTGTTGAAGAGGGATTGCTAATATTAGCTATTCATGTCAGAATTTTCGTTGCCACTCATGTGAGATGCCAACAGAAGCACATGTTCATTGTTATACTCATCGGCAAGGAACTCTCACGATATCTGTAAAAAAGATACCGGAGCTTCACTTGCCAGGGGAGCGCGAAGGAAAGATTTGGATGTGGCATAGGTGCCTGCGGTGTCCTCGATCTGATGGGTTTCCTCCAGCAACTAGAAGAGTAGTGATGTCTGATGCTGCTTGGGGTTTATCTTTTGGGAAATTTTTGGAACTCAGCTTTTCCAATCATGCTGCTGCAAGTAGGGTAGCTAGCTGTGGCCATTCTCTACACAGAGATTGTCTCCGGTTTTATGGGTACCCTCTCTCTCTCTCTCTAATTTATATAGGTACTTGACCTTTTTGCATACTGTTTTATCATTGATCTTTCAGGCCTTAAATATAGTGACCAATGAAGTTGGTTCTTGCCTACTTAATTCAAGTGTGTTTTCTGTTCTTCCATGATTGTCAGGGATTGGCATTTGGGCCAAAAGCCTAGAAATTCTGCTATGAAAAAATAGCGTTTTTGCAGGCCAAGCCTAGCCATATGTTGCAAATAATAGGGTTTGGCATAGTTGAGTACACCCTATTACCATCCCCAATGATTTTAGATGGGCCCAGGTAGGATTAATGGATGCAAATCAATGAGTTTATTCAAATAACTGATGTGTATACAAGTGTATAGTTTGTATGATTATATTCTCTCTCTCTCTCTCTCTCTCTCTCTCTCTCATTTTTCTGTTACTACATGAACAGGTATGGGAAAATGGTTGCCTGCTTTCGTTATGCATCCATTGATGTTCACTCAGTTTACCTCCCTCCAGCAAAACTAGATTTTAAGTGCCAAGATCAGGAGTGGATACAGAAAGAAGCAGATGAGGTCGTTTCTGGGGTTGCAATGTGTCTGCTTGCTTAAGGTTTCCAATCTTGTTGAACCTAATTCATTGAACTCATATTCTACAGGTTGCTGACAAGATGGAAGTTCTCTTTGCTGAAATACTCAACACTTCGAGCCAAATTGCAGAGAAAAGATTAGGTACTGGTTTGGCTGATGGTAGAATGCAGCACTTGGAGTCAAGATGCCGCTTTGCAGAAATAGAAACCATCCTGGAAACAGAAAAAACAAAATTTGAGGTTACAGCTTGACTTTTTCATGTGAAGAATTATGTTGTTTTCCCTGTTCATACATACAAGGCCATATTTAATGATCCTCTCTGTTGATACTGTGGTCTGACCAAAGATGTATGAAATTCTTCTATTAGATCTTAGCTCTTCTGTTTGTGGCCTACAAATGGACAAATTAGAATTGTGATGGACTTGGTCCAAAAAGAAAGGCCAGAGAACATATGACTGATTTGTGTGTGCATGCGTGCATGTGAGGTGATCTTCATCCATAAAAGGCTCAAAGATGAACAGTCTGCTTTGCACACCATGTGCATTTTATTTAGAGAATGGATGATTCAGCTAACTACATAGCTGCTACTGAATCAAGGACTCTTATTTTTAATTTCATAAACTTCCTTTCCCCTTGTTCCCCATTTGTGTGTGTGCACATCTGGATGTGTTTATATTTTATTATTACTGATATTAGGTTATGCTTCAGGATACTCTCCGGAAAGCACTTAAGGAGGCAAAGAAGGGGCAGCCTGTCATTGATATTCTTGAGATCAATAAATTGCGGAGGCAGTTAGTTGCTGATTCATATGCATGGGACCGTTGCTTGTTCCTTGCTGCTGGTTTGGATAATGGCCTTCTCCAGGAGTTTATTAGCTCAATAGCCAAACATGAGAAGCCTGTGGAGGTGAATTTGGCCTCTATGCAATCTAGAAGTTTAGGCAGTTCAACCTCTCTTCCTCCTGATACTAAATTGGCTGAAAATGCAAAGCCAATCTTCCATCCAGTTGACAGCCAGAGAGAAGTCATTGAGCAAGATCCTAATCATGAAACGGAAAATAAGGCTTCTTCTCCTACTACTACGAATACCAGTGATGAACCTCAAGCTCTTGAATCTGGTGCCCTCAGTCGTAGAACCTTATCGGATGGCCAATTTCCAACTGTGAAGAATTTGTCGGACACCTTGGATGCAGCTTGGACTGGAGAAAACCACCCCACGGGTGTAATGCCACTGGAAAATGGCTTTGTACTTCCCAATGCACCCATATTGGATTCACCAATCATGTCTGAAGCTGCTGCTGTGATGCTCAATGCAGAAAAGCATTCTTGCAATGTACAAGACAAGGAGGACGAAACAGCCCCATCATTTGTGTCTACAATGACCTGTAAGGGTGCTGACCCTGCTGATGACTGCACAAACTGGATGGCATTGTTGAACTTTTACCGTGCTTCCAGCAAAAATTCGCGTGGGAGTGCTGTGACTTTTGAGGTCCTTGGTGAGTATAATCCTCTGTATGTGTCGTCATTTCGGGAGTTGGAGCGTCAAGGAGGGGCACGGTTGCGGCTCCCTGTCGGTATCAATGAGACTGTAGTTCCTGTTTATGATGATGAGCCCACCAGTATAATTTCATATGCACTGATTTCAAAAGACTACCATTCTCAGATGTCAGATGAAAGGGAGAAGCCAAAAGATGTTGGGGATTCTGCTATATCTTTGTCATTTTCTGATATGAATACTTTTCACCCTTTCGGGTCTTTTGATGAGAGTATATCTGAATTTAAAAGTTTTGGATCAACAGAGGACAGCATTTTATCCATGTCTGGGAATCGGAGCGCCCTGGTTATGGATCCGCTATTGTATACAAAAGCATTGCATGTCAGAGTTTCTTTTTCAGATGAGACTAGTCCACTAGGGAAGGTGAAATATACTGTGACTTGCTATTATGCCAAACGTTTTGATGCTTTGAGACGAACTTGCTGCCCTTCTGAACTTGATTTTGTAAGGTCTCTCAGTCGCTGTAAGAAATGGGGGGCACAGGGTGGGAAGAGCAATGTTTTTTTCGCAAAGACATTGGATGACCGATTTATTATCAAACAGGTTACGAAGACAGAACTAGAATCTTTTATCAAGTTTGCTCCAGCATATTTTAAAATACCTTTCTGAGTCAATTGATTCTGGAAGTCCCACATGCCTGGCGAAGATTCTAGGAATTTATCAGGTATATATATATGTTATAAATTACATTGGTATCTCCAAGTGCTTATTTGTTGCTTTCTACATCTGGGAAGGGTTTTTTTTTTTTGCGAGGCAACATTAAAATTTTATTGAAAAAATTGAGAGAAAGTACAAAGGAAACAAGCTGAAAGCAAAAACAAAATGGTCTAAAAGGATTTGTTGACCAAAGACAAGATGAGCATCAAGAGCACTACATCATACACAAGCTAGAAGCATCAAACAAGGAAAACCCCAAGGTCCCATTCTTCAAATACCAAAAGCCCCAGAAACAGAATTGTTGACCCATTTTTGGCAAGAAAATCTGCCATGCCATTTGATATGCGACTAACGTGTACAAAGGAAACATCCAATCCCGATGCTAGATCCCCCTAATTTCCTTTGCTATGGTAACCATTCTCCAGGGAGGTCGTTTAAGGCCCTTGGCCCACTTAATTGCGTTTATCGAATCCCCTTCAATTACTAGTGAACTATGTTCATAGACTTTCCAAATGGTCAAAGCTCTCCTAATGATAAGAAGTTCCACCTCATTTGAGTCCTTAACCCCTATTAACTCCGTAAAAACCATCGATGAAAGACCACAGTGGTTCCTAAGCACACCTCCTATCCCTTCCGGGCCTGATTTTCCCTCGAAGCTCCGTCGGCATTGAATTTCATGACCTCTTGTTGAGGTGGGAACCATGAGACTACATGTCTAATGTCCCTAGCTCCACCATTTAAGCTACCCTCTCATGACACCAGAAAATCAATAGGTTTGAGCCCCTTAAATTCCTTTTCCGATAACCACCACATGTTCAACCTCTATTTAGCCCTTTGGAAGAAATCATTAGCCTCAGAGAACTTTACTTGAAATATCCTAGAGTTCCTTTCTTTCCAAATGGTCCAAAAATTAGCACTAGGAACCGTATACCAAGCCATCTTCCATCTAGGGTTAAGCCTTGACATAAACTATGATCCCACTACCCCTATGCATGTTCTATTAAAGACCCAAGGAATATCGAGAGGTTCAAAAAGTTGAGCCATAAATGTCTCGCGAAAGAGGGCAACTAATGAAGAGATGGTTAACATCCTCCTCTGGGTAACCACAAAGGGGGCAACTAAAAACCTCCTCCGATCTCAGCATGCCTCGCCTTTTGAGATACATCTAGGGAGTTGTGAGAGTAACTTTGTAGCTTATTTAGGTATGTTAAGGGCATTTTTCTTAATGCTCATTCTTCATGAGTCTTTATAGAATAGGATCCAGGTGCATTGCATGGCTATGTCAGTTTCTTTGCAAAACTCAAGTCTAAAATCTTGTATCTTCAAAAGGAACTGTATACCTTAGTTTTTTTGCCTGTAGGGGCTTTCCTCCTCTGGCTTCAGTTTCTGTAACTATATTTTCAGGAATTTTCTAACCTTTTGAACAAAGTTGGGCCCCTTCGACTCTTAACAATAAAATCCTGTTGACAATATTGAAACTTGTATTGAAGGTGAACATTTTTGAGAAAATATAGGTGATTTCTTATGATAGATCCTTTTGAAGATGATATGCATAATTTGGATATAATAATATAGGAAAATTCCATCTCAACTAAAGATAGTAAACTGACCATCCATTTTCTAGAACTGTCAGCCATGCGACCCATGCAAGGGTGGCCTAGGTGGCACCTCTCTTCATCTCATTTTTGCCACAAAGTCGTATATATGACTGGTGGCATACATGTTATGGAAGGAAACATTTAATTTTTTCTTCTCTCCTTCACAATGGGTCATGTTTTTGTATTTTTGATCTCTCTCTCACTCTATAGGTGGGGGTGCATCATTGTAAAGATCGTCAGAGATATGTATCTTTTTTTTTTTTTAGTATCTCTAACTATAATAGAAATTGATTTTAATGTAAACATTAATCATTGTCATTTTACCTTTTTTTTATTGAAAGAATTGGTCCTGTAACACAGTTGGAAGGTGCTTACTGTAGCTACCATGACATTATTTTTGAGGTATTTTGTCCATGGCCTGTATGTGGTGGGTTATCCTCTTAAATTCCAGTACACGGTCCAAATAAATTTCTGTGGTGCTTATGGATCAAATTCTTCTAAGATGATTAGTGTGCTAGCTTATGAGTCTGAATGTCAATGTTTTATGTATTTCATTTTGATTTTTCTAACTTCTAATTGGCGTTCTAAATTGATGTGGTTCGAAAGGTTACTTCAAAGCACCTCAAAGGAGGGAAGGAGTCAAGGCTGGATGTCCTTGTCATGGAGAATCTTTTGTTTCAAAGGAATGTAGTTAGGCTTTATGATCTCAAGGGATCTTCCAGATCACGGTATAACCCAGATTCAAGTGGTTCAAATAAAGTTCTTCTGGATCAAAACCTTATTGAAGCAATGCCGACTTCTCCAATTTTTGTTGGGAATAAGGCAAAGAGGTTACTGGAGAGAGCTGTTTGGAATGATACTTCTTTTCTTGCGGTATGCATAATAGGTGCCTCTACAATTATGAAATATCCATGTTTCTTTTTCTGATGGCAAAAAAGGTTTACTTAAAATATTTTTTGCAACTTTGCTGCTGCAGTCAATTGATGTAATGGATTATTCACTACTGGTGGGGGTAGATGAAGAGAAGCACGAGCTAGTTTTGGGGATCATCGATTTCATGAGGCAGTACACATGGGACAAGCACCTGGAGACATGGGTGAAAGCTTCAGGCATCTTGGGTGGGCCAAAGAACTCAACCCCCACTGTGATCTCACCTAAGCAATATAAAAAGAGGTTCAGGAAAGCCATGTCTATGTACTTTCTCATGGTCCCAGATCAATGGTCCCCACCTACCATCATCCCTAGCCGGTCATTATCTGACCTTGGTGAAGACAGTGTGCATGGCCTCTCTCTAGAATAATGTTTTGACCTGTAAATTGCCAAAATGTAAGTCTTTGGAATTGATCCAATCTTTTTTATTATTTTTTTTTTTGCTATTTTTTGGATGGCAGCCTCATTTGTGTCTTGTTTAGATATGTTATTTGTTAAAGATGCAGAACAGGGCTTCTTTATGCCATAAAATTTTCGTCAGAGGTATGGTATTAGATGACCTCTAGTGAAATATTTGTACAATATATGTTCATGTATTTATTGAAATATATATATTGCTGGCTGTTTTGGTGGCGCAACACTGTGTATATCATTTCCTGCACATTATAAAGCAGACTCATTTGATTCTTTGCCAAAGTATGATTCATATTCATGTTTTGTTCATCGTAAAAACGGCTCCTGTTGAATCTTTGAACGTTGTAATCTCTACTTTTCAAATCTTGCTCTGTTGTAGAAGAAGGGTAGAATGAAATGTAAGCACCTTTTTTACTCACCAATTGTCTTTGTTATTCTTTATATATCTTAAGTGTGTTATCTATTTAAAATTTTAAAAAGCAATTTATATGGTGAGTGAGACTTTTTTGAAAAAAAATAAAGTGGGCAATCATGGCCCTGATTTAGAAGGAGATTATTATGGGCCATGGTGATGGAATCCATTCTCCTAGCTTGTGTTATCAAAACTGTATTTTTAACATGTGCCAAGTATTGGGCCAGTGGATTGGTTCCACCATATACTAAATACCTAATTGTGGAGTATTTCTGAGTAAAAAATCTATATAGAAAGTGATTGTGACAATTTAATCAAAATATATTGAAATTAACAACCGTTTCTTCATTGATTTTGACAGATCCAAATTAGGGTGGCACAACATGACCATTGCTACTAAATTTTGATTTTAAGGTACATTTCAACTCAATCCATGATGTTTGGATTGACGGTTAAGAACCTTAATAAACTGTGAGAGGTTGTGAGTTCAAGTCCCACTTTAGTAGACGCTTGTACAAGCCCAAAAGACTTAGTGAGATGGTTCTAAAAAGGCCTTGGACTTAAAAAAAATAGAAGGTACCATTACAACTCTATGTTTATTATGACAGGGTTTGCTAACCCATTTAATGTCATATATAAAAATTATAATTCTTGTAATTTTGTTAAAGTAATAAAAATAGCATTTGTATAATATACCTCCAATTTTTTTTTTTTATAAATAGATATTCTTAGTTTTTTTTTTTTCTTCCAAATTTGAAGGCAAAACTATCCATTGTGAAATGTATAACTTTTACATTGCATTAAAATTTCATCATGAGCATCTTTTTCAATTAAAATTTAAAAAGTATTAGGTGAAATACTCCTTTTATTAAATACCTTCAATTCCTCATCGCCAAATTAGGTGGCTAGACACTAGGGCTGCAATTGGGGTCGGACGGGTCAGGTTTCTTAAAACCCAACTCGATCCGACTCGAGTTGATATATATGGAACCCGACCCGACTCTAATTTTCAACTTGAATTTCACAACCTGACTCGACCCGAATTCTAACCCGAATCAATCCGAATTTTGACCCGACCCGCATTCTGAAACCATTTTAGCCTAATTTTAGTAGAGTCGGGTTGGGTCGGATTAACTTGTAAAGACCCAATCCGAATTTCATGCGAGTTTTTTTATCTTCTCAATTCAACTCGATCCGCTGATCCAAAATTCTCGATCCGACCCACATGATTTCTCGGGTTGGGCCAAAACCTGACTTGAGTTGCAGCCCTACTACACCCATTAATACAAAGATTTTAAATTCTTAATCTTGGTAATTTTTAAAAAGAAGAAATAAATCAAAAAATAAAACACAGAAAAGTTTTTGACTTGTAAAATCTCTTTATACTGTCATTTTGTCGTTTTCAATTGCCTTCCCTTGTGGCAGGAACAAATTGGGCTATCTTTTGTGAAATATTTTATTCTTGGTGGCTTAAATTCAATATAATATCAATCAAATTCTGTATAGTGGCCTAGTGGGGATCCATTTGGAAAGAACTTCATAGTGTCCCACTCAATGTTGGCCTTTGAAGAGATGGGTAAGTGGCCATCGAGTCAAAAGTATTGAATTTGAAGTTTGAACCTATCGTCTTAAAAGCTCAATACAAGATGTAAAGAACCAATGAACATCAATAAAAGTGAAAAAGACATTTTTTTTAAAATTTTTCAAATTTTTAGTGATTTGAGTCTTCATAATTTTTTGAAACGTATTTAGTAAAATTGATGTTACAGAATTTTGGTCAAAACAAGTTCTCAAATAACTTGATTACCCATCTTAAGAATAGAAGGTAAGAATTCGAAGTTTGATTCTCACTTCACTCTAAAAGCTGTTCTTTATAGAGTTTATCCGGTGTGTGAGTAGAGTGTCTTGCATGTAGGGCCGACCCTGGGCATAGGTGGAGTACGCCACAACATAAGACCGTCAGATAAAAAGAGCCCCATATACTTAAACTCCTTAATATACCAGTTACAAAGGGCCCCTAAAATCACACTCTACATAAGGCCTCTGAGATTTTAAGAGATCTCAGGATCGGCCCTGCTTGCGTGTGCTCTAAAAATTAATCGGCTACTTTAAGAGGCCTAGACACTTTGATCATCTACGACCCATCTACGACATTTAAAAGCATAGAACTACGTGAAAAAAATGTGAGAACTATATAATTTTTTTTTCTGATGATATGCATTTTTTAAGATTAAAAAAGTGAAAAAAGAAACTTTGATATTTTAATTATGAAGTACACTATTATTGATGATTGATTTTGAAGTTTTGAAAATGTAAAGTTGTGTCTCTGCGCATGTGTAGAAGTGCAAATGACGCGACATGAGTTGAGCTAAGATAAACTGCTTTTGGCAAATTTAGTTTAGTATTAACTTTATAAGTTCAAGGTAAATTTGAGCTGATTTGAACTCGACAAATCAATATTTAATTGAATAATTGAATTTGACTTTATTTAAAAATCAAGTTAACAATAACTCAACTTTAACATTAATTATGAACTTGTTTCAATCTTAACTTTAACATGCTACAAATATAAATAATACAAAAATCATAAACTCAAGTAGAGCTAAGCTGGCTAAAGAAGCAACTTGTCTTGTTTGCATACCTCAACGATGCATTTAAATCAAGGAATAGGATTGGATCTATACAAAATCATGTAATAATTTTATATATCAAATCTCATCCTCAACTAGCGATCTTAGCCCTATATCTTGTACTTAACTTTTATTGTCTTTATCTAAAAGAACTTTGATCGAATGGGTGAGACTAATCTCATTGATATACGAAAGCACTCACATATCTTATTCATTTGATAATTTTAAAAGGAACAGAAGTAAAGAATTCGAGTCTAATCTTAAAAACTTAGATGAAGTGAATCTACAAATTGTGATATTAAAAGCAGGGGTGCAAATATCGGCCGATACGATATGTATCGATTTTTCAGTGGTGAATATCGGCCGATATATATCGTTATCGGCCAATATCGACTAGAGAGAGAAAAATATCGGCCGATATATCGACCGATAACGATATATCGGTCAGTATATCGTTTCGACCGATATATCAGTCGAAAACGAATTTTCAACCCCTGATTAAAGGCTTTGAATTAATAAAAAAGCGAATTGCATTGATTCCCAGAATCACCATCTTCAATCTCATAAAAAAAAAAAAATTACATGAAGTCAACGTTTTTGAGTGCTAATATTTTGCCACTTGTGCCGCCGTTTGAAGATAAGATGTGGGCATGTTTTGGAAATGAAAGAATGAGCAGGCAAAGTCAGATCAATTTACAAACTCCAAATACGAGATGACATCTCATACAATGGACAGAAAACTTGGAAAATTTCTTTTCACATTTCATGGCATCTTTGCATGATAAAGTAAACAGGCTGATTACTTGATGTGATAATTTGAGAAAATATCACATATATTGATTTTATTGAATTTACTTCTGTACAAAGTAAAATAACCATCAAAGCCCCTGTTCAGAAGCAAGGCCGGCCCTGAGATTCTATAAAATCTCAGGGGTCGTAAGCAAATGAGATTTCAGAGGCTCTTTGTCACTGGTATATTAAAGAGTTTAAATGTTTTGTCTGAGAACTCTAGACGGCGGCCTACACCGCCTACCTCCAGGCCGGCCCTGTTCAGAAGTGCCCATTAAAACACTTAAAATCTGAGTCCTCATCTTGGCTGTAGACACCCATTTTGATGCACCGGAATTCAATCCCTTCACTGGTTCGAAGCACTGTTTGCAGACAGTAATCCGGGATCTGAACTTCCCTGGAAGGCAAGCTGAATGCCAAAAATACACAGAAAATAAGATCATTTGTTGTAATATTGATAAGTCTGTGTTGGTTCGACTCGATTTCAATGAATGTCGAATCAATTAAATGAATAGTTCTAAATTTTTCTGAGTCAAATTGAAAAACCCATCCAACATATTATTCTAATAAATTTTGAGTCAAGTTTAAATAATCTGGAATTTACCTGTGATGGTAAGATTTGGGCAAAGCAGGTTGGCAAAACCGAGGGCCTTCATCGTATCCTTCACATATCACCTCTCCTCTCTCGTCTCTGTAACAGACTATTCCCTTGGATTGGTCCTCAAAGACCTGCAACATGCAATTCAACAATGGAGATCAGAGTTGCACAGAGCATGTTTTGATGTGCTCTGAGTTGACTGTACTGAAATAGATGATGGGAGATAGGGGAGAGAATTAATATGAATTTACAATTATTTAAATTGAACTCCATCAGTCATTTTAATTTTCATTCTCTATAATTTAAATTTAAATTTAAACTATCAGTAAAAGTTTTTATTTTATTTATTTGGTCCAAAGTTGGGTACCCATTAGATGCAAGTCCCATTTAAATTTAAAAGTATGGCAGCGTGAAAGAGTTTAAATTGATCATAAATGTGCTCTTTCTATCAATTAGGGAAGTACTAGAATTGGAAATCTATTTAGGTTGGTATTGCTTTCCAACTTTTCCTTGTCTGTTTCATTTCTTCTGGCTGATTTTAATTTGTATCTTATCCAAGTTACATTTGTTTACTGGGCATTTTTCCAGGAAACTGATTTCTTCAAACATGGGTTTCGAAAAACAATTTGGCCATTTGTTGGGCAAGCATTTCTCTATGAAGTAGGAAATGAAGATCTTGGTGTTCAAAACTTTGGGAGGATAATTTGCCCATTTTGTTAGCCAAGCAATTTTCCATGGAAAAGAGGAAATCAAATACTTAAGAGAGAAAATTTGCCAACTTCGGAAGATTTTGTCTTAATTTCTTTCCTTTTCTTTTATATATAAAAAAAAAAAACATAATACCCAAGTGAATGGAAATGATCCCAAGCTTTTTGCAGAAGAAAATCATACCTTGTTGTAGCTGAAGCAAGCTATTGGGGCTGAAGATTTTCTCTTGGATGATGGCATGAAGACCTTGGGAAAAGAAAACTTTGAGACACCACTGCCTGGAATTCTAAAGTGAAGGGAAGAAGATCCGATCGCCATTGATCCTGATTTTGAGGTATCAGAAATTAGACATGAAAGGAAATGAATAGAAAATTGATGATTGGTAACATGGACTCTGTATGGAGAAGTTTCTTCCAAAGGGGATTAAAAAACTGCAATGAGTCATGCCTGTCTTGCTCTTCAAAACAAAGGAGGAATTATTATTATTATTTTTTTCTAAATGAGAAATACTTGTTGTCTTATCATAGTATAATCAGGATGGGCAAGTGGGTCCATCAAGAACTTATCAAATTACTGTGGGTGGGGCCCAGCCTTCGGTATTTCTAAAGGATGATGCCATCATGGTTTTGGTTTCTTCTGATGTTGCTTCCTATCTTTCTGCTTTTAACTTGATTCTTGGTGGGTTGTATTGGATTGGGTGGGTGGGGTGGGGTGGGCTGTTCTATCCCTCTTCTTGCAATTTACATCAGTATTATTTTTATATGGTTAGCTTGTCTCAATTACAAGTTGTTAGATGGGTGAAACTCTTTCTATTTCATTGTACTGTAAATTATACCGTGGTCGCTTTGTATTTTCTTTTTCACGTCTTCTTTAGTCTACTTCTACTTCTAATCTACACTTGTAATCTTTCAACTCAAATATTGACACTGTTTTTGAGTTAGTAATCTACACTATTGAACTCATGGGCCTTATTTGCTATGATCCAAAATCTATAGAGATTTTATATGACTCTAAAATTAGACTTGATAATGAGTCAAGTTAAGTCGAGTTTGTGTTAGATCTTATGTAATTCGAGTCTATTTTAGATATTGCTAAACGGGTTAAGTTAGTTAGGGTCTATATTGGGTTTAGATCAGGTCGGATTACTAAGCAATTTTTTCTAGTAAGACACGTATATACACAGTTTTTTATTGAGTGTAGACTTCGCATGATTGCATACAATACATACAGACATGGCAATAATTGGACCAGCCAAGTCTATTTATTTATTTCTAGATTTGAGTTGAATTGAATCATCTATTAAATAGATCAAATCAGATCAAGTTATTTATTAAAATGGATCGATTTGAATAATAGTTGTGTCAAATTTTGGGAGATGGACATCAAACCCTAAAGTCTTCTTGCTGCATTCCATTGTTTAAAACCGTCATTTATTAGTCTGTCCATCAGGTGAGATTATTCAATTGGAAAATTTGCTAACATTATTGAGCCCACCGATTTATATAATTAATTTTAAATACGTCCTATCTGCATTGAAAAATTGAACGACTATTGGTTGAGTTGATATCTCATCGTATATGCATTGGGCCCAGTATTAATCGATGTGCATCAACACTTATTTTTTTAATCACCTTTTTCTAAGTCTTGACATAATTGAAAACTAGTTTCCAGAAAGAGCCAATGCACCCATAAACCGATAAAAGGCTTGGCCGATGTACCCAAGATTTTGCTTCAATAATTTTTCTTGTTGCAATTGGACTCGTCTATATATTTTTTTAATTTACGTGTGAGAAATCGTAGGCTACTCAGCGTAAAATTCACATGTAAGTCCACTACCCTAGTGCACACCAAAGTTAAGCCATAGAGACTCAAACCCGCAATCTCATGCTTTCTGAAACGGGAGGCAACATGTTAGACCCATATTTTGTGTGTCTTTGTCTTTGCAAATTAGCTTACCAAATGCCCCCATATCTTTGGAAACTTGCTGCAAGTAATATCATCTTATGATTTTGAGCAGCAGACTTATGTATAATCACAGTTTTACTATTGACCATCCAAATTCTTAGAAGTGTCAAGCTGCGATCTTCCATCATACATTAATTTCTTTGTATCCTTTGTTTGGGAAGCCCATTATTTGAAATGTGCCCAAATATCAAACCATAGAACTCCATCAATGCGGCGGTGAAGATCTTTTATTATCAAAGCCTATTTTAGAGCTTGAACCGAGATTTCGGCCAAATTTTTCGTATCTGCCAAGATCTCGGGTGAGATCTTTCTCTCACTTTAATTTTTTTTCTAAATCTCGGTGGCTTTTTTTTTTTAAAAAAAAAATTCATTTAAAAAAAATACAGACTCTTTATAATATATATGCCGATATTGGCCGATATTTCAAATATCAGTCGATATCTAGGCCGATATTTGTCTGATATGGACAAATATCAGTTGAGATATTGGTTGGACCACAACCGATACTTGTTTTTTTTTATTTTAGAAAAAAAAAGAAATTGACCTGTATTCGGCCGAATTATTTTTCCTCGGCCGAGATTTATACACCTTGTGCACCTGCAACTGCATCACAATTCACAACTAAATATGTGTTTGTGGACATGCCCTTCAGGAGCATCATGTAAATTGCGACATAAGCTAGTTGTAGTATGATACGGTCAGCCGAAGTTCATTCGAACTCAAAGAACTTGACAGTGACTTGATTGATTAAGAACAGATCCAACTAGACAAAGTCGATGAATTTGCTCTCTAAATTTATAGAGGAAAAAGATGGCTCAGACACAAACTATTGGACCCATTAGTAGCAGAATATAGGCCCATTTGCTTCAATTTGGGCCTGAACCCATTTACCCCCTTTTGGGTCTCAAAAGCCCAATTAATCTAAACCCGATTTGCTGTTTTGATAGGTCTGCTCAAATCCTACATCAGCAGATTAAAATTAACCATAATCTAGATTCCCATCAAAACTCCTAAAAGGGTTTGTATGTGTCTGACTGAGACTATATATACTTACATCATTGAGATAGGTAGACAGTCCTTATCTGACTGGAATACATGCCTAACCAAATAAATATGGGTTTTGAATTTTTTTTTTCTATTTTTTTTTTAAAAAAATATATATTATCAATTTACCGCCACTTTCTTTGTCTCTTAGAGTAAAAATAAAAGATATTTTTTTCTTCAAAAGAAAATGATGGTACACCAATCAAAATTCAATAAATATATATAATTGAGTCAATAAATTTTTATAACTCAATTTGAATTATATAATGTTTAAAAATAAATTAATTTTTGATGACTTTATAAAATTAAAATATTGTTAACCTGAAGATAAAAGGAAATCAATTTCATTAAATATGAATAATCATTAGATTTTAATTGATAAATACAATAGATGTATGGAACAGATTTTTTCTTTTTTAGATTAATTAACGAATTATTTTAAAATTTTAACGAAAATATTACTAGTGTGGTATGAAGCTTACACTGAACTTCTAGATTCTAAATCTCTATTTTTTTTTCTTTTGTTCTTTTCTTAGTTTGATCCTTCTCTTATTTTAAAATTTAATGATATTAATAAGGGTATTTAGCAATGATTTATGTGACATTAGACGATATTTCATAGTCTAAGAAACGTTATATGATAAATTTCATAACAACATTTAAAAAGGTCTTATTCTAATAATTTTTAGGAAAAAGTGCAGTAAGAGATGGGAAAGACTGGTTTTTTTTCTTCTCTAAAATCTCTAAAATAAATTTAATTTGAATGAATTGGTCTGACGGTCAAGATGTCATAATAAAGTGAGGTATTTAGTTTGATTCACACTCAACTCTTTAAAAGCACTAGATAAGAGTTATTCTCCATCAATTTAAAAATTAAGATTTATATATACTTATGAAATTAGTTTCATGTTCTGTATGTACGAGGCTCTACTCTACGTTGAGATACCCATGTTAGAAGCTTCTTGCTTCTTCCTAGATATCAAATTGCACTCAACATGCACGTATTTTTCCTCTCTACCCTCTCCTTATTTCATTATGTACTCTTCTCTTGCATTCATGAAGATGCTTTATGACAAAGAAAAGATTATGGTCTCTTGAGTTTTGAACAGAGCTGCCAACAGTCAATGCATCTTCCTTATTCAGGAGCCTTCCTGTTCCCTGACAACCTTGTCATTTTCTCATAACATAGCTTTCCTCCCAGTTCAAATGGTCCAACAAAGGAAACAAGCTGTAGAAGTTTGAGATTCCTCAAGCCCCAGTTCAAGGATCCCTTCAAAACTTTTACTCATGGATCTCAAGACACCTAAGTACATTCAACCTTTACCAGCATTTCCCTTTCAGAAGGTAAATGAATCTGTTTTTTTTTAAGATTTCTTTTGCATTACTTTCCCAGAATCTCTCCTTTTTCTCATATGGGGCTTTTATAAATTTTACCTTTTTAGTACTGTTCTTACAGGAATGGCCATCTGAGGGGAGCTCGAGCTTCTGCTTTAAAAATAAAGGGCACCCATTTGAAGATACCTTCACTGATGCTCTTTGCAAGCTCAATCTCAAAGAAACATCTGATTTTGTGAAGGCACTTCCAATGGCTGCCAACAACACCACAGATAGCAGAGCTGTTCTTCTTCAGAGCTCTTCTTCTCAGAGGAGGAGGGAAGGAGGAGGGAGTAGTGTTGTTGGACAGAGGAGATTGGAAGCTCCTAGTACTCCCGGAAGGCCTATTTTCAGCTTCAGTGTTGGGAACCACTCCAGAAAGAGCTTCCCTTCCAAGTGGGATGACGCAGAGAAATGGCTAATGAGCAACTCCTGCCATGAATCCCCTGCACATTGCCAAGCGGCGAGAACGCAAGAGGCTCCAAAGATCATCAAGCAAAATGATGTCTTTCAGCAGAATGCAGACATCTTTGCAGAGAAATGCAGGGTTACAGAGGAAAAGTTCTCAGGATCTGGTGCTAGCTTTAATGGGTCTTTGTCTTTGGAGTCTTCTACTTCAGCTTTTAATGGGGTCTCATCTGAAGTACTTTTGAAAGGTGAGATAAGTGCAACTGCTCTTCGCCTCATTTGTTGTCGTTGTCGTCGTTTTCTCCCCTTTCCCTTCCTTTCCTAGTTGTCTCCTTTCTTCATGGAAATTTCTGTTTTGCCAAACACTTTCATTTCTTAATTTCCATCTGTCTGAATGAATATCGAGTTCTCCTCTCTTTGCTTCGTCATATGCATGCCAGTCTCCTTTTCCTAGTCCTCTTGAACCTTTCTCTACCGAACTGTTTGCTCTTGTTTTGTCTCTATAAGATCAGAAATGGACTTCTTCTTATCCATTTCTTCTTCCTTTTTAACATAAAGTTTTATTCAGCTGTGATTGGAACATTCATGTTTTAAAGAGTCGCTCTGTAATCTTTAACCATTTAAAAGTTTTGAATGATGGCTTTCATAGAATAGAGAAGAAAAGGGTGTGCCTTAATCACTATTTTTTATCTGCTTAGATTGCCAAATGCATTGTTTTGTTGAACATCTTGTTCTTTTACCATCTGTCAGAATAGCTTTTTGTCTATTTAAAGGCGTACATATCAATTGCTTTCATTTGTTCCATCAGGGCAATCCCAGAATCTTCCTTTTTATACCTACTATCCCTAAAAAGAAAGAAGAAGAAGAAGAAGAAGAAGAAGAAGAGGAAGAAGAAGAATGATTCCAGAAATTATGATTAAAATTATTTTCTTCTTATTCCTACTCGATATAGAAAAGAAAAACCCACACTAAAAAATAAGAAAAATAAATTGCGAAAAATGTATATATGAAAGATCAAAGTTGAATAATTGAAAAAATAAATAAATTAAAATACCATCTTAGTATGAGAGTCATACATTAATCATTCTTGCAGAAATGTATGAAGAGGCCTTTTTAATACTCGCAAGAGAAAAATGAAGTCTGCTGCTACAGCTGTGCTTTTGCAGTTCTTATGCTTGCACTTACTAGGGAGGAGATAAGGAGATTGCATAGATTGATTAGCCACTTTACAAACAGAGAGTTAAGTAAAATTGAAGAGCTAATGGTGGTGGTTAGTAGAAATTAGGGGTCAGTCTCTTCTTGAAATGATCTGTTTTTTTATAAAAATAAAAATCCTATTGTCTAACTTATTGATTATCTTCTTCAGGTAAATTTTCAGGGAATGTAGCAAAATGTTCTTGTGCATTTGGTTTTATTTATTAAAGAACCCACATGGATCTTCTAACATACATGAATTCAGTCAAATGTAGGATTTGGTATTGGAAATTTTAAATTTTCAGCTTGTTAGATTCTTTTTCTTCTCATTTCTTGAATACCAATTTGCGATCTCTATATACAGATAAGTTCACAGACAATGTAGAAGCAATCTTTCCTAGTTTCAAATACACTGAACCAGCAAAACAAGGCTTCTTGTTCAGAAATCCCTGTGAAACAATGAAAGATGCTGCCACTGAAGTAGTTGCCAAGGTTCAGCACAGAGATATTGGGACTGAGATGACTCCAATTGGCAGTTCAACCACCTCAAGATGTCATACTCCATTCAAGAACTCTTCACCTGCGAGGCACAATACACCCGCCAACATGTCCGGTCCTTTGGTGACTTCAAATGCTCAAATTGATATCTCTGAGCTTCAGGACTGCCACTTTGCAAAGCTCGAGCTCAGTACACAGTTTGACTCGGTCATGCCAAATTGGAACTCAAGGGAAGAGGAGGAAGAGGAGATATCAAAGAGCCTGCACCATTTTGATATGGGAGGATGCAAGAAGACAATTGCTGACTCCAGGGCTGCCTCTTGGGAAGGTGAAGAGAGAACTAAGTGCTGCAACAGGTGGATAGGTTTGAGTTTACTTTAACCCACTGCAATCTGGAATGTTCATCTGGAGTGTCCTACCATGGATGTTCTATGCTACAAGAAGCTGACCAAATGTTTACTCCTACAAACAGATTTCACAAATAAAAAAGTGTCAATGTTCCAGATTCATTGATGAGAATTCTATTAATTGACGTTTCAAACCATGAAGTAACCATACTGGGGCTTACCAGAGGGATGATTCAGATTCAACAATTGTACAATAAGAATGCTGGTTGTGAATTTCATTCCTGTCGGATCTTATTATCAACTACATTTTTTTTGTGTGTTGTTTGCAGGTATCATAGAGAAGAAGCAAAGATTCACGCTTGGGTGAATCTTCAAAATGCAAATGCAGAAGCTCAATCAAGAAAGCTTGAGGTATTTCCATTAAAGGCTGCCTTTTGCTTCCCATGTGTTCTCAATCTGCTGCACTTATGTTGTTTACTTCATTTTTATAACCGACCAAATGGAGGAAACATACATTGCTGGATTTGTCCATCTGCTTAGTCTACAACTGCATCTATGGTGTCCTTCCATCCTTTGGGTGACCCAATTGTTTGGATGATTGGCTTATCATCATTTTGGAATGGAATGTAATTTGCCTTAATCTGGGATGGGGGTGTTCAGTTTTATGTGATTGTCATTTATTTTGGATGTTATGCCTTTAACATTGGCATAGAAATGGCAACTATGCAGAATCTCAAGAAAAATAAAGAAGAAATGCAGATAAGCAGTAGCAAAGTGTCATGATCGGCTTGCCCTTTCTTTTCTACAAAGTTCTACTACAGTTTATGGCCTTCATTTGAGTTTAGGAAGAGAGAGAGAAATTAAATGAAAAAAAAGAAAATTTAAAATACAACCAGGGTAGGTAACAAAAACACTTTTTAATGCTTTAGATCATCTGGATTAGATACCATGTTAATTTCCTGAATTTGCTTCAGTCCACTTCAATAGGGCCAAAGGTGGAGATTTATTTCCAGAGAAAATTTGCCATCTTATATTTGTAAAGTTTAACATATGCTCTAGTGGAACGTTTGTATGATGAGGGTGGATTCAGAAATGAAGCAAGAATCAAACGCTTGAAACCATTTTGGTCTCAACTAGTTCAACCCATCAAGAGTAAAACATTTTAAATAAATAAAAAAGTTTAGAATGGTTATGGTAAAAGGAGTTCCCCAAACTAGATTCCTTCTTTTTTCATAGAACAGTAGATTTTATTTATTTATTTGTTTTACTCATGCTGATTGTTTATGAGCATAATGCTTGTAGACTTTATCTCTGCTGTAAGCTGTCTGTTACCGTACATAGCTTCTTGAGCCCTGAGCTCTCTGCTGTCCTCTTTCCCTTTCCCTTTTCTTTATTGGTTTCATCTGTCTACTTCTACTTGACTACTTCAGTCACATGTTCTTGCTTCTAAAAGTTGGATAACTATTGGGTTCTGAAGCATCAGCTATGGTCAACAACCATCTCTACCCAATCCATGCAATTGGGTTCTTTATTTGATGATATAGTTTTTAGTTTGCGAGTCTCATTTTAGTAAAAGTATTAAGGATATGACAATTATGTTTAAAGCTTCAGAGTTGATGACCAATCCATTGTGCAGTCTTCCATAATCAGTTTGGTGCAATGAAATTGATGGAGGTGGAATTGTGGATATCTTCCACCTTCACAACTATTAAATTAGAACTTTTAAGATTAGACAAGAGGCCTCCGATTTGGGTCTCCCAAACTAGCACAATATACAAGGTTTGCAGGTGATTTTGTGTGTCTGTAAAATTAGTCTCACCTCCAATATAGTTGAAAATACCCATTTTATCAAAAAAAAAAATGTAAAACTTTTTACGGAATCTGATGGGAACTGTTCATAAAGCTTAGTCTCACTGTAGTCATCGACTTTTGATGTGTAATTTTTCTCTTATGTCCAAAGCTTCTTATTTTTGCAATATGTTTTTCCTTTTACAAGAATTTGTAATCCGAGTGTTCTTAGTTATTGATCTGTTTATAGGTGAAAATACAAAAGATGAGATCAAATTTAGAAGAGAAGCTTATGCGAAGAATGGCAATTGTGCATAGAAAAGCTGAAGAATGGAGAGAATCTGCGCAATTACAGCACACACAGCAGCTCTATAAAGCCTATCAACAAGCAGAGAAGATGAAAGCTCAGAACATTTCTCATTCCTCATGCCATTCTTTCTGTGTTTGTTTCCCTTGCAAGAACCGCGTCTAAAAGAGAGGAGCTGACCAAAGCCAGTCCAAATTCCCAAGTCCAAACAGTTCAAATCATCGGCCTATCTGTAGACTGGCCATGGCCCATAAATTCTAAGGTAGGAAGTCTAAAACTATTAGATTTTTTGTTGTTGAATTTGGACAGTCAAAAGATTTTCTTTCCTCTAGTCCCATCTCCACGCTCTTTTGATACCCAATGGACCTATTTGATATCTGGGCTGGGCCCCATTTTAGCCTCGATCATCAGAGGATGTGTATATGGTAGGTCCACTGTAATCCAGCATATATATGAAAATTCTGGAGAAGAAAGAATAAAAAAGAAAAATCACCCTTTTGACTGAAGAAGCTTCGGATCATGCTGCCCATGTTTGGATGGTTTGGTTTGATTAATTTTTTTCCCACATGTACCAAGAGAGGATAGCATGCAAATGATCCAATCTCAAGGTCTTTTTATTTTTCTTTTTTACCGTTGGTATCTCCATCTCACATTAGAGATGAGACCAATCTCATGATAATATGTAAACCTCTCAATCCAAACAATCGTAAATCAATGAGGAATAATTTCATGAAAAGTGGTCTAGAGAAAATTAAGTATGAATCGAAATCAAAATGTCCCTTTATGAAGAGAGTTTCTTCACCATCGTTAGTCGTCTCTCGGAATAGGAACCCAAGAGAGAATCGAATACCCAATAGTTTTTCTTTCAAATTTTTTAAGATGGTTTTCTTGTGGATCTTAGTGCTTCTTTGACTGAGGAAATATATGGGGAAATGTATTGGAATCAGAGACGAATTGCTATTGGGCATTGGCTATTTTACTATTATAATTCAATGCAATTTTGGAGAGTCTTGGATTTCATGTGTATAATGTATGGATGCTCAGTAATTTTTTGCATAATGTGCAGGTCAATTAAAATATATTTTACATTTTGTTTATTTTTTTACAAAAATTCAATTACTTCAATGGACCATTTCTTATAAATTTACTGGGTAGAAAAAGTTGCTCATGTTTCAACATTAGTGGAATATTTTAAGAGAGATCAACACTTTAATCTTATAAATATCTGAACCCATATCTTAAACTCTAAACGCTTTTACTATTTAGTGCATTAGTGGTGTAATCTATTTAAAACCATTAACCACAATCCACAGGCTTTTGAATTATTATTTTTAATATTAGTTAATCTTCACTTTATATTAAAAGTAAAATTAATTTTATGAATATATATAAATTTCTCCATCCACATAATAAAAAATAACTCAATAAAAAATGCTGTGTTAAAATATGGACCTCACGCTCTTGAATTCTGGAACTGGGTATCTCACTTATCATAGGTGCCTTTTCTTGTAGCCTTCTCTTCTATGTTTTTTGTTTCTGAAAATTTGTACTTGAGCATCATCATTGAACTTTTGTGGGCCCCACTATAATGATTACACTGGTTCTTTGACAGGTGTCACTGGTGAAATATTTTGACAATTAATGTTATGTACTTGACGTGACATATCTACGTTTTCACTTTTCAGATTTATATCATAGGATCTAAAAACGATAATAAAATTTCTTAGGAGATATAAAAATAGAGTGAATTTTTTAATTTTCTATCATATTGTTTATTAAATTTTGAAATATCGCGCTATCTCATCTATATTTTCTATATCGTTACATTGGTATTTGATAAGCAGTACATGGGTAGAGATAAAATAAAAATTTCACTCTATCTTATATCTTCTAATAAATTTTATCAATGTTAGGATGAAAAAACGTTCTCCAATAAATATGAAGTACTAAGTAATTTTTTATTTAATAAATTAAAAAGTGTATAGATAAAATATGAATATTAGTGACTTATTAAAAAAAAATGAATGACATAATGGTCTTGGTGCCCGCTAGTCAAAAAATATTGATACCCAAATCAGTTTTCAAAATTATTGGTTAAAACTTAAAATTTTGGCTAATATTTTTAATTTTTTTAGAAATAGGAAAAAAAAAATTAAAATGGGCCTTAGCCTGACACATGTTTTCAAAATTTGTTCTTTAGAATTTTTAAAACATAAAAACAAGTTCAATATTTTAGTTGAAAATTTCAATCTCCCTAAAGACTGAAATATTATTTGTGACTGAAAATTTTGACTTAAAAGTTTAACTGAAATTGACACAAATCAGACGATTCAACCATGTAGATGTTGAGGACCACCCATTCTGCACCAGCCTTTGTCTAAACTTTACCAACAATCCATACAATTTTTTTCTTAAATCTTAAAATAAAGTACTCCTTCTTTCTCATTTTAGTTGTCTCATTTGAAAGATTTATATTTTTTAAAAAACTCTTTATATAAGGCTAGCACTACATGTGATCTAATCCATTTTCAACACATTTTATACTAGTCTATTATAAATGAGACAACTATTTTTGTACAATTCTAAAATTCAAATAAGACAATTAATTTATGACGGAGAGAGTATGAATTATGAAAATATTTAGGCGCCCTGATTAAAGCATCCATGTCTGGTCTTATTAACTCTGGGTTTTAATTTTGTTTACAAAGTAAGGTGTGTACTATTGTCTCTTATGCATGTGTTTTATTTTTTTTAATAAAAATGGTTTTTTTATTGAATATTTGACTTTTGTGAGCCGAAATATCAATATGAATAAAATGTCTTGAAAATTTAGAAAACAAAAAACTAATACGAGGAAATAAATAAAATTCATGTTCTCTAGTATCATATAATGACATGTATCTTCTACTATAATTCATGATTTTTTTATCATAAAATTTAAATTATATGAAAATGTTAAAATATTAGAAAAATCATACAAATACCTTATATATCATTCACATTAAGGGATCTTCATTTTATTCCATAAACATTTGTATATCATTTCATTAATTGTTTTGTAAAAAACTCTAAAATGAAAATTATTTTAAAAAACTCATTTCATGAATATTTCCAAAAAACTTAAAAAATCACAAACACCGTCCAAGCTATGTCAATCACGGCATCTCATTTTAATTCTATAAACACTCAGTGTTGTTTCATTAAAATACTTTTACAAAAACTCTAAAATCGAAAATTATCATAGAACAAAAATTTTAAAAAATGATGAAAATAACTCAAAATTGACAAATTTTAAAGGAAAAAAGTTTGTAATTGACCCAAAATTTTCAGACTTGAAGAACTTGCTTAAGAACCTTTTTAAAACCATACTTAATACAAGATTAAACCTGAAAACGATCAAAATAACTTTTTTTGTAAACATTAAAAGATATAAATATATTTGAATTTATATCGTATCGGCTGGGCCGAAATTATAACGGGCCAGTGTTTTCACCCCTGGATAGGACTTGTATGTTCTGAATGTCGACCTGCTGTAACTGTTGATTTGGAGAATGTTAGATCAAACAGCTAGCAATTGTAATAGATAGGATTGTGTGAAACCCTTTTAGGAATGGCCCACCAGCCCATCAATGGTGTCCTTGCACTCGTGCCTGTGCTGAGTCGGCCGCATCTAGGGCTAATAGTCTGTGGCTCTGTGCAATACTTGTAGTAATTGGGCCTAATTTAGTGATATTTTGTTGAATTGTCAGATGGGCTGAGCCTTTGGAGGTCCTGGGCCTCAAGCGCCGTTCTCCAACTAAATTGGATTTAAGGGTCGAATGGGTTGCAATTGGGCCAAGAAATCCTAAAGTTGGATCCAAGTTTGGCGTGCTTTAGAATTGGTTGACTGTTTAAGACTGTAGATCAGAGGAACCTTAAAAGAAGCTTTGGTAGAAGACAAGGGAACCCAATTAAGTTGGTTTGGACTCATTACTAGAAATAAAAAATTGCTCAAGAATGAAAACTTGAAGATTAAAAATGGAACGTGAGAAGACAAAAGATAGGAGTCTTTGAACACTTACGGAAGTACATAAGTGATTGGTACTTTTGATTAGATAGAATTAAATTGTATAAGTAAAAAAAATAAAATTGACTCTAAATAGCTGAAATAAGCTATAAATATAATGATGGTTTAAGCATGTGGATTGGGCCCTGAAGTTATAGTTTGAGCCAGTAGTTAAATGGGCTGGGTCATGCTTGTACTGGGCTTCACAAATTTACTAATGGGCTAGATTCAGATTAAACGTGTAAGCCTGTGTACAGGACAAGCTTTGACTTGGCTCGGCCTAATAAGGAATGTGGAGTTGGTCAACCTTTATGTTGGTCTGGTCAGGCCGGGCCTACTTGCAACCCTAGATGTGGGACACAAATCACACAATATCAAGTCTGGTCCGGCCCACAAACATAAAGGACCCGAACGATATCACTGCAACATCCTGATCCAAACCACCACTCCATAGTCCATGCATGGAACTAACCTGTCATTTGATTACCATTTGTAAACATATAATCTTCATTAAACAACTAATAAAATCTGATTAATAGTGGTTGCCAAAGTAAATGTGATCAATTGACTCTTGGCTTTTCGGACAAAACGAACATATCTAAGCAATTGTCGTTTTGTCGTACCATAATGAAAATGCAGTTTTTGTTTTTCTTCCAGACGAGTATGATATCGAATTTTTTTCTTATAACACGATTGGTTTCTAAATCATTTTCGGATCTAGGTCTTTTACTAGTTAATTCCAATAAGGCACTTAGGCGGCGCATTTTTTTGAAATAGTCTTCGGTGACAGAACATAAAAGTCCTATCGAAATTACATTTTATAGAATAATTTAAATTAAGTCTGTACTAAACGATAAATGAAACTAAATTTACTACGGTACTACAAAACAGAGAAGAATAAGATGAATTGTATCAATGTCCGAATTATTTTGTCTATATAGGAAGTTAAGGACCCTTTCTTTATTTGATTTGTTATATAATGTAGATATTTAATCACTCTAATAATCCACTTCTGACCTAACTTGAATCCATTTCTAAATGAGGTAGAAAAGTCTCTTTAGTTGCTCTGTTCCATCTCAATACAAGAGAGTAAGTTCAAAAAGCGGGTTGTCGTGGTTTAACAGAGGATGCTCCACAATAGACGGTCACCGTAAGAAAGCTTTTCTTATTTAAAATACTTCAACAAATGAGTTCACCCTTCCAAAGAAATTTGTGAAGCACACTGAATTCCTATTAACATTCACCACAGTTCATCAATCCATTCAAGTAAACATATAAAATGATAAAAGAAATATTATCATCTAGACAGTAACATTATCTTGTAAGCAAGATCAACAATTACAAGGATGGAGAACTAATTATCTTGCACCCTTAGTTTACAGACTTGGTAGGGTTACATGCTCACATGAACGTGTAAGGATCCACAGAACTTACACAATAGACAACGAAGTAAGAAAACACACTTAAATCACCATTTCCTCACTGCACCAATTTATTCTACACTTGAAGATGCAAATAGGAATGGCTAGAGTCCAGCATCGAAGGGAATGCCAGTGGAGGGCAACCATTCGTTTCCCGAGATGAGTTGGGCGGCGGTGAATTTCGAGGCCTCTGCGGCGGTGAGCGATGGATGATAACCACCCCAACCGACCCTTCCAGAGGTTGAGGCACCGGGCCCTGTATTCATATATTCTCCATAATAAAGTGTGTTTAGAGCGAAGCTTCCCTTCCATGGATACCATCCAGCACGATTTATGGTACCATCCAGGTATGATTGCATGAAGACTGTTCTAGAATATTTTTTCCAGGGTCTACCAAGATAAGTCTCTGTGCCAGATGCGGCTGATACTCTGCAGTTTTGGATTGAAATGCCAGTGTTTTGATTTGGGTCACTTCGGCCTTGAGCAGTGATGTAGTTTTTCTGGTCTGAATTTCGTTTTTTAGCATTTATATTGCAGCTTTGAAAGACAACGGCTGAATTTCCAAAGATGAAATCAACAGTGCCCTGGATATCAGTCTCTTTGTAGAATTGACGGTTGGATAGTGTGTAGAGTGTGTCTTGGTAGGCATCAAGAGCACAGCGGTAGATGACTGCCTTATCAGAGCTGACTCTTAAAGCGACTGCCTGATCCTTGGATGGCCCGGCACTGTTGACGAAGGATATGTCACGGGCTATGAAGCCGTTTCCACCTACACCTGAAATTAAATGCGGTTGTATGATTAAGTAGATAAAACCCTTTCACGAATTAAAAATAATAATAATTTAATCGGATTAGAGTGATGGCCATTGTAATCAAAAACTCGTTTAAGAAAATAAGAGTTCTAAGTTTGATTCTCACTCCATTCAAGAGATTCACTCTATGTAGAGTTACTCAATGGTTATAAGTAGGGAGACTTACACAGGTCCAAAAGACTAAAAAAGCATGGACACTTTAACCATTAAAAATAAAAATAAATAAATAAATATTATAGCCATCTAACACTCATTCTCTCCCTCTCTCAAAGAGAGAACCCACCTAGTGAGGATCAAACTCTTTGTGATGGGACGCATATGCTAAAAATAGTGGATGAACTTTTTATGACTTAATATTTTACATAGAGGTCAAAATTTCAGTATCAGTCGATTTCTCAGTAGATAAATTTCTCTTTTTTTTTATAAAAATCACCAATATCGGCCGATATCGACGATATATGTCAAATATCAGCTGAGATTATTACCCCTGATTTTAGTTATGTTGAGATATTAATTTTTAACACTTGTAGAGAAATAATAGGTTTAAAAATTTAAATTATAATAAAGTTGATGTATAGAATCTGATTTTATTATGATCAAATTTCTTATAGTTAAAATTTTCTTTAAATTAAAATTTACTTTAATAACATATTCAAATGAACTGAAATTGCAATAATTATATGGAGGAGCAATTTTATAAGAGTAGAGAGTAGAGATATTATCTTAAAAAAGAGACTCTTTTAAAGGAGATTGGATGAGAGACCATGAGAGTGGACGAGATACTTTCATTCAATCTTACGAACAAACATACAGAAGATCCCGACCGTTGATCGTTTCTGCCTGGTCCAACGTTGTCTTGATATTCTTGACTTCTTGTCAGCTACAAATGGGACAAAAAACTTTGACCCTTCAACTCACATGGTGTTAAGTGTTGACTCTCTTTTATAATATATTAATATCTCAGTCAACCAATTGGCTCATATCTAATATGTGTATAATATACGTACTTTATAATATTTTTTTTTACAAAATATCAACATAAAATATTTACATCTTAACTATGATTAAGCTTTTCAAATTTTAATTTCTAAATTAAATTATTTTGAACTTTCAATGTATTACGTGATGATTAATAGTCTTATCATCCTCGTGAGCACATCGAAATTAAATCATATTTAATTTTTTATTGAAATAACGAGTTAGATATATTTGGTATTTCGGAAAAAAGAAGAAGAAATTATTGTCCTTAGTCCTTACCAAGGGTAGCAGAATTGAAGGTGGTGTAACCGTCACTGGCACTTTTATGTCCGGTTATGATCGTTACACCCTTCCCATCTCCGACCAGCATAACGTTCCCCTTGGGAATTTTCAGACTCTCACTATAGGTACCCGCTTTCACGTGAATTACAGTTCTGCCACCGCCCTTAGCAAGTGAAGCTGCCACAAGTGCCTCACCAATGCTCGAATGTGTGCCCGTCCCGTCCTTCGCCACCACCGCATGCGGCCGGATGTCTCCGATCGAAGCTTCTAGAAGCTTCCGGTCGGCAACCGACACCCACTCTGGGAATCCATCGGACAACAATTTCCTCCCCTTGCCTGAATTATCTGTTCCACTTTTCTTCATGGACTTGTACATGGCTAGCGAGTTACTAATGAGTTGACTCAGGTTTCTTGCTCCCTCCCTCAATTCATTTCCTAAGGGAGACTTCACACTCTCAAGGCTATCAAGACATGTTTCTTGATTGGTAATCGCGGCACTTAACCATGTTTGGATGTCGTCATGGGTCGATCCTTTTTGCGAGTCGAGAACATCGGATAATTGCACCATGCTATCATCAAATAGCTCGATGCAATCATCGATGCCCGTCGGCAGAGTGGATTCAACCATTTCATCCAAAAGGCTTAGATTGTATGCATGGGTACGAGCGGAGTGGGCTCGATCCTTGGCGTATCGGACTGAGTGGTCGAAGAGCTCTCTCGGGCTTTTCGATCGAGCGCCTCCGACCGAAGCAAGAGATGTTACGCATGTGCTGTGATATAGAGTGTTTTTGCATGCTGATACAATGGCTCTAGAAACAACTTTAGTGGGTGTTGGAAAAGGGAAGGATTCTTCCTTCCCTCCTCCAAGTTTTAACATTAAGCAAGATATTACAACCAGTAGTAGAAAGATTGAGCATGCCCATAAGATGGGTTTTGTTTTTTTATCACCTTGCTTTGAGCTTAGACGTTGGTATACGTTTGTACTATTGAGAAACATGATGAGAGAGAGAGAGAGAGAGAGAGAGAGAGGGAGGGGGGGGGGGGGCGGTGATCTTTGGTTGGGTTGTGAGGAGAGTGGGCAAAGGCCATAGGAGTTTATATAGGGAAGTTTGCATGGGGAGATGGATGGTGGGTCAAATCGTTCTTCCACAAAAAGAAAGCAACACAGTGGGTCCATGAAAAAGAGCTCAAAGTTTTCTACTGGGGCTTTAGCAACCAAAACAAAAGAAAATGCTGAAGCTTACAAGACATTGCGTGTCACCATCCATAACTTAGCTGGATTAGTGAGTTTTGTGGTTAGAAAGCCTTAATTACCAAATTACATCACTTGTTTTCCGAACATATTTTGACAGATCAGTCATTAAATTTCTTTCATTTCCATTCTTAGAATACATTTGCTTGAACCGAGTCTTGCGTAATGTATGCTAGTTGGGTTTCTCTTTAGTTATATATACTTGTATGCTTGCACGTAAGGGTGAAATTTGGACCGAGTTTTAATTTGAAAAATAAATAGTGATTTTGGTTAGTATTAAATAAAAATGAATAATCGCCTCATGGAATGCTAAATTGACTTTATTTACATTGCAAAGTATCTTAATAATTGTGTGTGAAATCATTGATCAAGGAAGGCACTGAGAGTATCTGTTAGTGTCATTGGCCATCATTCCTATGGCCTCCTTTCTGTCTTTTCTCTAAAACTAGTTAAATGATACAAAGAACCTGCGGTACCACTGGTAAAGCCTCATTGTTGCAATCTAAAAGTTGTGGATTCAGTCTTGTAGGTATCAGATTGACAGTTGGCCCTTGATAGCAATTTCTCAATTTAAAATATAAAAATCAACCCTAAATTAATGGAATAAATAGCTTAAATGATTATGATAAATGATTGATAGAAAAATAAACTGAATAAGAAGAAATCATTTTACGTTCTATTTTTTCAATTTTATTATCTAAGGCATGCACAAAAATCTTTAGGTAATCTTAGATTTCAATATATTGATGTGTGGCAGCTAGCAAAAATATGATTTTTAACATTTGGGAAGATTCTGCATTTGGAGATTTCGAATAATTAAATAATAAAATTTTATTATATGTAGACTCTTTTCTAATTTCTGAACTCAAAATCTTTAGAAGGAGAATCTAGTAAATGCAAATAACACATCCTTAAAAAAAAAAAAAAGGGATGCTGAAAAATTCAGCTTTCAAGACATTATTGTCTTTCACCAGGACACAACTGCCAGAAAACAAAGAAATATTATCATTAGAAAATTAAGTAAAGTTGATTATAATTGGGAAAGATAAGTCTTAATTAATGACTTTAATGGAGGTTCAAAAGGCTACATCAATAAGGATCAATCATTTTCAAGCTCGAATATCCCTATTTCATTTAGAGAGTTCTCTTAATGGGTGGCTTCCTTTAGCTCAATTATCACCACCGGAAATCCACTTATTTTCCATGGCAATCACCCTAATCCAACCCTAAATCTTAATCAAGTTTGAAGGAATACACATATCAATATTAAGGCATTTAATCAGACATTTGCCAAAGGACTAAACGTACTGTTCGATTGTCCTTGTGACTGAAAATTGAATAGTCATAACACAAAGTGGGATATTTCTCTTTAAATGTTTTTGTCAATCATCTTCTCCACTTGGCTCTTCTTGTATTGATTGCCATGGCAAGGAGGGTTCTTATCAGTACCGTGTTTAAATATCATTTTCTCATGAAAGGAAAGAAACGTGAAACAGCTGTGGTCCTTCAATTGTGAGATTGACTGAGGACGAAAAGTGCTGCTCTACGTACATGTCTCAGTCTTCCATCAACGACCCTTTCACACTTGATGATTCTCGTGGCAAACTAGACAGTCATTAGTCTTGCACGGGAGTGAACTTTTTGGGTGACTCATCCACCGTTACACATGAGATCCACACCGTCCAAATTATAGGCTTCCATTTGGATAGATACAGTGGGAAAATATTTCTACTTCCATGATGCAAAGTATTTAACTTATACCGGTGTTTTTTATAATAATAAATTTCGCACTTTTCTTATAATCATTTAAGTGATAGAGCTATATACAATTATTCTTCGGAATAAAAAACACACATGCTTCGATCATTTTCCTCTAATTTTACCTATTTAATTTGAACAATTTGGTGATCATCCTAATCTTCCATTTGATGATAAAATTTGTATGGCAGTCAAGGAAGAAATAGACAGATTTGGTGTAATCCCGAGAATATATGCAAACATCTCTATTTATATACACTGAAAGACATTATAAAGAGTGTCCATTTTGTTTCTGATAGATTCTTGACCGTCAGGCCAACTCTCAGAAAGATGAGATATTATCTTTGCAAAAGGGTTCACAAAAATTAGTGTAAATTTTCAATCACAGTCTTTAAATGAACAAAAAACCATCATATTTTATTTTTTAATTCATCCAATATTCTAATTTAAGAGTTGCAATTCAAAACTCATAATAATTCATTATAAATCAATTCAAAATGAATAGTTTCACCACAAAGATAGAAATTACAACACAGTAAAAGGAACTATCTTGTTGCAATCTGGCCATATAAGAAGAAAGAAACTTCAAAGCCACGTGCCCTTGACTATAGACTTAAGTTGTGGTCAAGTCTAAGTAACCTGAGCTGGCTACTTTGAGGTGTTTGTATCTTCTATAGATGGACTAACTCAGATCCACATATTAAAAACTAAATCCTTTATAATGGAAATTCTAAGGAGTTAATTTGATGGTCAAGTCCCACCCTTATTTGTAGAAGGTTTTTAGATCAAGTCCTTCTTAACACAAAAAGGAGCATCCCTCTTAATTCTGCATTCGAGATGTGCGGATTAGAAAGTTTACATATGTCCCAAAGATTAGTCAAATGAGACGCTTAGATATTTAGTTTTAAAAAAAAAAAAACATGTATAACGGATTTATGAAAACTTATATGAAAAGGTAAATCTGATCAATGATAGCATTTGGTCTAAGTAACTTAGTATATATCATGGAGGGGTCCACCAGATTAATGGACAGGCTAACCGAATATGTAGACCCAAGTGTCTACACTCAAGGTTTAAGAAATACAAAAGACTTCCTTTCAATCATTTCATGTCCCTTTCTCTATAACATCAAAGTTTAAAATCAAGTTTTTGGATAATTTGGGTTATGGACACTTACGGAGGCAATACATTTTATTTTATCCACACTTTCTATGGATGTGGGCCATGGTAGCGGTGATCCTTACCATTGATTAAGAAAAGACCCACTCAGAAAATCAAAATTCTAAACTCTTCTCTACTGGAAAAAAGTATATCCTTGTTATTGGTTGTCATGAATTAGATTTCCAAAGGGATACAAGAATAATCTAAATTATATCTAAGTACAAAGGTTACCATTGATCTTTCAACCCTTTGGTCATTTAGACACAAACCTCTACATTCTTTGATGCCAAGGACTCCATTGCATTCAGTGGGTGTCAAGGCAATTTAGGGGAATCTTAGCATTAAGCTCATGGGCATTTACTAAATGCCAAGAGCTTCCTTACATGATGCATACAAGATAAGAAAGTGACATGTTTGTATAGAGAAATTCCCAGGAAAACCCGATTTATGGAATAAACATATAAAACCGTATATGAAATGATCATCTGCAACTGGAGTTTGATATAATAGTTGCACACTTTGACATTGATGTGGGACTCCCGTTCGCACCCCATCAATTCTTTTCTTGTACGAGGCTCTCCGGCGGATAAAACTTCACCAACCATCCCGTTCGGCTAAAGAATTCCTTGAGTTCACATGCAATGTCTTGAAAACAAGACTCTGATACAACTTGATGAGATTGGGTCCAGCCTTTTACATAGGTAAGCCATCCTTATCTTCTTCTTCTTTTTTCCAATTAAAAAGACCATTGCAATCACTTAAATTCTTCATGTTGTAAAAGATTTATATTGGATGTCCACTTCTCTCTAATGGACTTGAATTGTTCTGAGTTTCTTCTTCTCCTTTCTTCCTCTATTATTATTTAATGAAAAGACCTAGTTACACTCATGGCCATCCACTCCAGCCGCTCTAATCTTATCAACTCTTCATCTATCGATTCATTAACAACCCCACTTTAATAGTTTCCAGTCACGTCATGTGTATGTATCTGCATATTCAGATTAGTACTATTTCAGAATAGTACATGCATGCATAAATAAATAACTAAATAACAGTAAAGTATGTCTCGTCTTAGAGGCAAAAATTCTAATAAATTTAGATGTAGCCAAATTCTGTTCCGCACATAAGAAGATAAAATATTTAAAAAGTTACTTTGAAAAGAAAATAATAGCAATCGGATGTAGATTTATTGAATAAATCATACTATTCAAAATAAAATTTTATAACAAACAAAGATAGTAATTGTTACGTAAAACTCAAGAACATCATACTACGAATATCAACCGATACGAATCATATCAGTCAATATGATACATTTTTAAAACCTTATCATATCGGTCGATATGATTCGTATCGGCCCATATCGGTGGTTTTTGTTAAAAAAAATAAGGAGAGAGAAATTTATTGGCCGATATCTCAGTCAATACCATTTTTTCGACCCCAGCATCAAAGTATAAAGAATACAAAAGTCAAAACAATAAAAATTACAACTTGAATATGGAACATATGAAATATATATTTTATATTAAAAAAAAAAAAAAAAAAGTATGCAACGTATAGAATAAGAACTGAATGAAATTGATACTTAGATGAATATTTGCATAGTTAGTTCTCCTATATTGATATTTCATTTAGATGGATACGAAGTGGAGTTCACTTGGTAGCTCATGTAACTTCACCCATTTGTATTAAGTAATAAATGGCTTGAAAACTCATTTCAACATGTGTCACGCCCCGACCCGACCAGTGGGCCCGAAACACGACTGATTTTTTTTTTTTTTTTTGGAAAGATAGGGTAAGTAAGCTAAACTACAAGCACTTTTACTGGGCCGGATCAACAGTTAGGCCCAGCGGTTACACATCAGCCCGTTGAGTGGACTCAAACATGTACCATATGCCTGCCTCCAAAAACCCAGACATAAACAATCATCAACACATAACATAATCAAAATCAAACACCATTAATTAATCATAACATTGTCTCAATTGGCAACATAGCCGATTACAACGTAAATTAAGTACCACATCCGGTACTTAATACAAAAACAATGGTTCCAAGAACCAACAGAAAGAGATCAGGGCATTCCGCTCCGGGGGAATCCCAAAACACTATTTTAGCTCAAACGCCCTAAGCCTGAAAGAGAGGGCCCTCCTCCTCGGGTTCGCCGCCTGAAAGGTGAGTGGTGTGAGCTAACTAGCCCAGTGAAGGATAATTAACAATGCATATTAAGTAAGTAGTAAAACAGGTTAGTAACAGTTCAATATCACATGCTTGATAACAGTAAGCATAATTTCAAATAAGATAATAACACCATCAGACTATCAATCACTGTCATTATCCACCGTAACGCCTGCCGACTATACTGAGACCAGTATTAAGTCCCGACACGGTCAAAATACATCCTTGCAAGTACATCTCCGGCTCTTAAACGTAGCCGGTACTGACACCCTCGAGTCAGCAACTGACGACAGCATGGTCCGCCCATGGTCCAGTAGACATAAACCATCTCTCATATGGCCGATATTGGTTCAATAGCCCAGGTACGTGGAAGCAGTCTTACGTACACATACGGTCAACACCGTAATATCAAATCATCACAGCACTCTTACCATAGTGCATCATGTATAGGCACATGAGTGGGTTCAAAAAAACCGAAACCACTCATTGCTCAATATAACACCTGTTTACAAAATCTGCAGAGTTAAGTTCCCTCACGTGATCGTGTGGTCTCGCGGTCTCTGTCAAACAACATACAAGTGCGCAATCAATATACATATCAGATACGTACATACGTAGAATTTGGAAATCATGCATTTTTCCCACAAAATATCCGGGTTTAATGGAAATGAGTCTCCTACTTGGTTTCTATCCCTTTTTAATTCATCCACAAGATAATAATATAATAAACATAAGGGGCTCAGTCCAAACTCATATTGTCTTCTGGGCATTGACCAGATTGACTTATTGAGTAAGGTCTAGATCCTCGGGTCACTTCTCGGTTGTCTTCTGGATATGGACCAGAGCTGACATTTTGAGTAGGCCTCGAGGTCACTCAGTGCCCGACTATAGTGTCGGCCTGAAAGTGAATCACTCAGTTCCCGACTAATGTCGGACTGAAAGCGTATACAATAGTATTTAGACTATAAATAATAAGAGGAAAAATGGGTTAGTACAATTTTAATTAACAGAGGGGGTATAAATTACAATAATTAATCAAACACATCAAATAATCAGTAATCAAGATTAAAACAGTAATCAATAATATTTTATTCATTTAAAACTGTGTTCCTCGGATCATTACTTCGGAACAAGGGTACAGTGGCTTCGGATCATCCGAACCACTCCAAACTGAGTTACTGGCCTCGGATCTTGAGGCCTGACTTCGGATCGTCCGAAGACTGGGTCTCGGACTGTCCGAAGTCCAATCCGAAACAGGAAAACAGAAAATAAAAGTCTCGGTGGGTCTACAAGGCTCGGAACGTCCGGAGACTGGGTCTCGGACCTTCCGAGAGGGTCGGTCCTTCCGAGCTGGGCTCGGTCCTTCCGAGCACGGCTCGGTGCGTCCGAAAGAGGTTGGGCTCGCCTCGGGCGGTCTGGGCTTCGGGTTGAAGCTCGGAACGTCCGAGGGTCACGGCTCGGACCGTCCGAAGGTTCGGACCGTCCGAAGATCGGCTCTCGGACCTTCCGAGAGTCGTCTTCTCCACTGTCTGCAACTGCAGACAGTGACGGCGGAAATACACCGAAATGCGATTCCAGAAAGGGAGGGCTTCCCGGATTCGTTTTTCACATCGGTCTGGTTTGATGGACTCCTCTGGGAGTCCTCTTTACACAGGGATTGGTTTGGAGCTCAAAAGCTCAAAGGGCCATCCGATTTTAAGGGTAGATCAACACGGGTACATGAAACCCATGGTTTTCCTTAAAACTTTGAATCGGTTTTTCTCCATCAAAACGGGGTCAATTTTTTATTTTCTCGATTCTAAATTGGTTAGAATTTCAAAAGGAATGTAATGGATACCTTGGTTCGAGATTTTGGGCTGAGATTTGGGTTTTTGAAAAATCTTCCACTTAAGCTTACTGTTACTTAAAAACAGAAGCAGCAGGTTCTTGGTCAACAGGCTCGGTCTCGGCTGGAATTACAGAGAACAGAACAGAGAGGGAGAAGAGAAATGCAAAGGATTTGCTGGGAGTTTGGAATGATCGAAAGAGGCTCAATTTATAGGCTCGCTGTTGATGAGAGATGCCGGAATTCGGCTGCTGCCGACGATGGGACTTGACAGAAGAACGATCATGAAGGAGTGGCCGGCAAATCCGCTGCTCATGCAGCGATAGGACTTCACGGTGGGAATCCATGATGACCAGAATTTGGGCCGAACGGCAGTGCACGCCGGCATGGCGTTGGCAGGTTTTCCCTGCGGTTTTGCAGATCAGCCCTTAGGAAAATTTTGAATTGCAGAAAGGTCCTTATTTAAGAAAATTTGATTTTTAAAACTAAAAGTGGTAAATTAAAGACTCAAAAATCCGATCCAACCTTACAGATGGGTTGGGTTTTCAAAACTTAGGTCACCACAAAAATTTCAGAAATTATCTCTCATTAGAAACCCTTGATTTAAACAAAAATTATATTTTATCCATAATTGCTTAATTAAACTAATGTAAAAATAACTAATTTGTAAATCTCATTTTCAAATGAAATGAAATATCTAGATCATTTTTAAAATGGTCTAACACCCGATACCGTTTTCAAAATTTAACTCCTTCCCGAAAATATTTTAAATAATTAAAACTCTCTTTCGGGCGATATTTAAATATTATTTTCTGAAAAATAAATTCATTTTAAACTTAGAATGCAAATCATTCAATAAGGAGAGTATTATCAATCAATGAAAATCACCAAATCACACCAATTATGAAAATTTACACGACAAACGGTAAAATTACCAAAATACCCCTCCAGCTCGATGGGCTGGATCACTGAGCTCACGGGCTCGGATTGGGTCTCGCTTGGGCTTTCCTCAAAGCCCTGACCGAAAACCTTGAGATCAACTGGTTAAACACGGAAATTAAGCTAAATTATGTCTAATCCGGGGCAGGGGTATTACAACATGCATGAGAAATGAGATAGTGAGTCACGTAATGACATGACTTAAACTTAAATTGTATAATATAATAGTTAAATAAACACGGGAGTAAAATGAAATTTTAAGATGTGACATTAGCTTTTATATTATTTATTTTATCTTCATTTATCGCATTGGGATGAGTTTCGTTATTCGCGAGTCAAGTATAGACAAAGTAACTTACTTTTAATATAAAAGAGTTAGATATGATGGAAAAGTTTAAAGAGCTTAATAAAAAGACTCGAATAAAATTGACTTTAAATTAAACATGGATTACAGTTTGGATATGGTTGTGTCTTGGTAGTCTAATTAAGTTTGGACAATGTGTTTGTGTTGCATCAACAAAATTTAATTAAGTTTAAAAATTCAAGTTTTTGAACTATGATTTAGACTCAAGAGCATGGATTCATGGTCATCTATATCCAACCAAATTTTTTGATAAAATCATTGTGGGTATTGAATCCTATATTTTGTTTATCTAAATCATCCAAATCAAATAGTGCCCCATGATCGGTTTTTGCATAGTTACAAAATCTTACTCACAATTGGATTTTATTCATATAAAACATATGATTTATTTTGTAAGTGGCAAATAGGTTGATTGACTTTCTGCATTCATTTTAACTAATGATCTCCAATTCTTTATCACTTAATGCACTATGAACTTTACAATCTATCATTCTGTCTAAGATTTTCCCCATAAATAGTTGAGGCCTTACCAACAAAGTAATTAAAAAGTTGGCCTCGTAAATAGGACTATGCAAGAATCCATTTTAGAAAGTAAGAGTCTTGTATTTGATTCAAACTAAACTTCAAAGGATCACTCTCGATTGAACTTATCTGATGTGTGTGGATTGAGAGATTTATACATACTGTAAAGATTAATCGAACGAGACGCCTGAATACCTTGATTTAAAAAACAATCACAAAGAGAGAGAAAGAGAAAATCATGGTACATGGTGTAAAGCATTTTTTATCAACTTTATTCCTTCTAATTAAGGCTTTCTTTTACAATGGGTATCATGCAAAATTAAGGAGATTTCAAGTAGAAAAATACAAGAATCCTCTTGGATTGGATTGGAAGCTACAATTTGGCTGTGAAAGCAAGGGAAAGCCACTTGGCCTTCTACAGTCAACATAAACATCGTTCTCATCCATGGACAAGATATCTACTATATTCTTCTGTCCCACTTGAACAGTGTTTTAACTAAATATTAGACATCCATGCATAAAGTAAGTTATGCTTTTTAATTTTTTTTCTATAAGGTCTAGTCCAGTTTCTACTGATTTATAGAAATGGTGGATAGTTTTCGTAGAGGATTTAACTAATGATATGACATTTTTACTTTTTAGAACAATGTTTGATAGTCCATCTATTTATCAATTTCTTCTTTAATAGAAATAAATAGTCATGTTTGGTTGTCTGATTCAATCTATAGATATCCAATTCTCTCTTACTTCCTTTAAATATGTAAGACATGTAAGAGGACTCCAATTGTTGGTCTTCCCACAGGAGACTTCTATGATTGGGCGCACCATAGGGCTCACCATTTTAGAAGAATAAATCAAATAAAGGAAAATGACATGACAGACAAACTATGTATACAAATGTGTGATCTTCTTCTGTCATTGGTAGGTTTAGTTTAATTTAATTTTCTGTCCTAAAATAGTTTTTTATTCATATGGTTAGTCTTCTCCAACTAGCATGAACTTTTAAAACTTTGAATGGATTTTGTGGAAAGGAAATTCCTTTTGGCAGTTTGATATTGGAATCATGTGGAAAAAGTGAGACCCACTGATTTATTACTCACTTCGTCTGACTTAAGAAAATTATTTCACCTTCATGAAATCACTCTCTTATGTTGATTTTTTTCACGAGCACCGTCACTTATTGTTGTGCAAATTAGTTTCAAACAACAGAACCAATTAAGAAACACAAAATCAAACATGTACACATAAATTTTTACGTGGTTCAACTGAAGCTTACGTCCATATACATCAATATGGTAAATTCTACTAATTTCAAATGGAGGTACAAAATAAAAACCCTCTCTCTAAAACAAAACAAATCTCCACTGAAATTCTCCTATGACTTTCTCTCTTTCCCTCTCTCTTTTTCACAATAAACACATCCACTGTCTTCACCGAGAGCTCGTTTTTCCTCTCTCTCATACACAATCATCCCAAGGAAAAAAGAAAATAGAGAGAAAAAAAGTTTTCATTTTCTATCCGACTCAAATCGAGCCAATATTCAACACCCATCACTTCTTTTCTCAAATCGAGCCAATATTCAAGACCCATCACTTCTTTTTTCTCATGGATAGATGACCCAGTAACCACCTTTGTCCTCTCTATCTCTATCCATTTCACTGTCCACCAGCTCATTGATACTAATCTTATTGTTGTTTAAAGCCATACATCCATCTACTATCCCACCATTTGAAACTGAGTGAGTGGATAGGACCTATTGAGGATTCCAAACCAAACAAGTTCTGTAAAGGGATGAGGACATAAAGTACATCAATAATAAGGATAAGCAATCAAAAGTGGGGCCATCATTGAGTATTAGAACAATTGAGCACTTGTCAAACCGCTCATTAATGGATTTGAACTTTGTAATGTAACAATTCTAGAAAATCTGCATTAAGGAACCCAATAAAAATGCTTAGATTCTTTGCTTCCTATAGTCATGTACCCTAATATTTAATGGTACTTTACTTTATTATTGTCCAATCTTATTAAAACCTTCAAATGAATTATTTTTTCTAAGCTTGGGAGGTGGCACTTATCTCATGGCTGCTTGCCATTTATTTAGTGAACTGACTTAATAATGTTAGAATATTAGAATTAATATTAGATTAGAAAATATTTTAGTTTAAAATTAGAATTTGTGTTTTATTGAAATAGTACTAGAGTCGGCTACAAGGTATATATATCTAATGGACCTTAATGAATAGAGGTTATTGATTTCTAACAAATAATTCTTCTCTTCTATTGGGATTGTCACAGTACCAGGACAATATGAGCAGAGTTTAGAAATTGTTTTCTTTTAAGAATCAATATACGGATTTAAACTTCATATTTAAAAGGTCTAACATGAAAATATCTCTTGAGAGCAGGGATTGAAATACCGGTCCAACCGGTATATCGGCCGATATACCGGCCGGTAAATTTCTCTCTTCCGTTTTTTTTTTTTTTTTTTTTTTTGGTCCGATTTTTTTTGGGTAATGTCGGAAAATTTTGGGCTTCTTGAAAATATAATTTTTTCATTAAATATCGGTCATATAAATACTCAAATTATTTATTTAAGTTTCATCTATTTTTTATATTAAAATTAACAATAGATGATTTTAACTTATAAAAACATGAAAATGTCCCATCAATCCTCTCAAGTCTCATCAATAAGTAGATCCTATTATATAATTAATCAATCTAGGAAAATTAATAATAAAAATAAAAATAAAACTTCTTATCTCATAGCTCCACACATATTAAAAATTTGAATTAATGCCTATGTTATTGGGTAATTATAAATACATACTTACGTTTTCAATAATTTCAATTTCATTCCTAACATTTGAAAGTCATGTATAAATGAGTCTCTGTATGTATTCTGATGCGTGAATAATTTTTAGGCATAATAAAATATTAACTATGATAAGAGTCCACTTATGCTAATGTTAATATGTTATATGAGAATAGCATGTCTATGATTAATCATAGTTGTTCTTTATTCAATCATAATAATAAAATTTTATAAGTCTAAGATAATAAAATGACAAAAAGATTTTAGCCATCATGTATTTATGTTGCCATGTATACACCTCACACACTTTAATAAATTGAAATTGAGTCAAATTAATTGAATAGTATTTTAAAATTCAAATTATGTTTTTAAAATTTTTAAGAAGTGGTAATAAAAGGTAAAATAGTATTTTATAAGTGAAGACCTCTAAATAATATCATATTGTTTTTTTTTTTTCAGACTATTAGTTATCTATCAAAATTTGAATTCATTTTAAGTAGATCTCAATGATAATCGTTTAAAATATCGCCGATATTAATTTTTAAATAATATAACCTGGACCGTTACGGACCGATATTGGGACTTATCGGCCGATATTTTGGACCAATAAACGGTCCAAATATCGCCCGATATTTGTACCAAATATCGCCGATATCCAGTGGGTCCCACTACCGATAATTTTTTTTTTTTTTTTAAACCATTCTTTCCAGCCCGATAAATAGTATATCGGGCGATATTGCGGCCGATATACGGACCGATATATCGCCCGTATCGGCCGATATTGTATTCTTTTTTTTAAAAAAAAAACGAAAAAAAATCTAATATACCGATATTTTCAAATATCGGCCGATATTGGGGCCGATATTGGGGACCGTTTATCGCCCATATCGGCCGATATTCCAACTGTACGGCCGATACTTATCGTATCGGCCGATATTTCACGATTTGAAAAAACCGATATATATCGGCCGATACGATATGTATCGGCCGATATTTAAACCTTAGCTTGAGAGTACAAGGCCCCCCTTTACAAACGTGTAAAGCGTGCCACATTCATTCACGCAATTTGAGTTTTCTAAAATAGTTTAAAATGTAAATAAATAGAGATATATGAACTTAATTTTAAAGTTTTGGGGTCCATGGCTACTAATGCCTCTAGATAAAATACTAATAATGCTAGAGATCTAATTAATTAATCTTCTATAGCATCTTAATTAACATTACTACAAGAACTATATGGTTCCCGCAAAATTAAATTATTATAACATTGTAAGGGAGTTAATTACATTATATATGATGCAGACAAACATGCACGTAAAACAACATAACTCTAAATTGCAAGCTTGTTAATAGTGTAATGTATGGAGTATGGACCCCTTAATCTTTGTTCTTTACATTTATTTTAAGATTAATCACATTTAAAACTTGAAATAAAGTATAGGGTAGTCAATCGTTTTTTAATATACCTCTATTAGCATGTCCACTAACAAACTACATGCTTCCTCATTCATCCAAAATTAAGTAGAATAGAACTAGTGTACTTCGGCATTTTTTTTTTTGAATTTACGTGTGGGAAACCGTTGGATATCACGTGTAACCCGTGACCTCCTGCTTGAGGCTAGAGGTAATCAGTTGAGCTACACCCACGTGGGTGCTTATCAACTTGTTTTAATTCATTACTTTCGTTTTTCTTTCTCTACTTTTTCTTTTGTTGAAGGCAGGGATGTAAATATCAGCCGATAAGATAATTTTTGAAACTTTTATATATCGGCCGATATGATACTTATCGGCCGATGTTAGTAGTTTTAAAAAAAAAAAAATAAGAGAGAGAAATTTATCGACCGATACCGAGATTTGTACCTCTGGTTGAAAGTGTGTTTTGAACAAGAGGAAGAAATAAAAAAACGAGGCAGGTCGGCTGTTTTGTGAGTGAGTCTTTTGTTCTCGGTTGTTTTGTGAGAGAATTTTGTAAAGAGAGACGATTTGTAGATAAAAAACAGAGGTGAGGCTGTGTGTTGGGGGTTTGTTTTGTAGTCAGTGTGAGAGATGAGCCATGAAAGAAAATATGTATTTTATATTTCCATTTGATTTAGTAGATTGCTATTCTTGGATGTAGACTTGGGCCGAATCATATATAAAATTTGAGTGTCTTCTTTGTGGATGCTTGATTTGATTTTGTTTATTAATTGCTTTTGTTGGTTGATATCGATTTTGCACAATACTCCCTTGGACCCCTGCTTCAACTGTAATCCATGTTGAGAAGAAAGATAAGTAAATTTTTTTCCATTTTGTAAATTTTGGGCACAACAATTAGACTTTAACTCAAGTGATTACCAACTTTAATGTTGGGACTGCAAATGAGTCATATATTGAAAGTATAGAGGGAGATTTATGAATTTATAAAAAACTTCGGTCACTCCACCTAAAAGGCTAGTTTTTTGGACTTGATATCAATTTCCTAACAAGTGGTATCAGAGTCAGGTCTTAGACTACTTCATATGGACTCAAGAGATCTTATAGGCACATAGGATGGCTGGCCTCATTCAAGAAAAGTTGTTGGAACTGGAGACGAGTCCCACGTTAGAAGTGTAGAGAGTGATCTAGAGATTTATAAATGACTTGTATTATTCCACCTAATATACTAATCTTTTGAGGTGGATACCCAGACACAACATTTAAGTCATTAATTTCAAATTTGGATGGTTGGGTGAGAAGTTTATCGGTCTCTCGTATGGCTGCATTATGATTCATGTAAGCAAGCCATTCTTTCCTGATTTTGCTTTGTAAGAGGTCATCTTGACTTAACCAGGTTTGATTTCTAAGCTCTTTTGATTCATGTCTTCATAATACTGTGAAGAATGCCCAACCTCCCCACCAAAATAGTCAATCCTACTAAAGCTACTGATGCAAGAGAACTTCCCTGAACTGCAAAGTGGGTATGATGTGGAAACTTTGAAAACAAAATATTTTCCAAGAATTATCCAAACAGACGAAATACTTATTCTTTCTTGGCACACGCTTACGCAGAAAGAGTAAGAGACCCAAACCATTGTCCACATGGAGACCTGCCATGAATGGATCACAGCTCAAACTTCACTTGGATTGATGGATAATTTCAACAACTCTTCATTTTGAAGATTTTCTAATAAAGAACTAACAATTAAAGAACTCTGTGCTACGTTTGGAACAATTGAAAACTTTTAAAAGAAAAAATAAGCAATTATTATAGTTATGAATTTCATACACTGAGGGAAGCTAGTCAACCGCATTAATGTCAAATTCACAAATTGTATTCTCCAAGAGTTCTAAGTAGAATATAAACTTTTTCTGCGTAATGGAAATGAGTGACTTACCGAGCAAGTAAACTTTCTCCATTCATACTCCATTTAGTCTGATCCTTAAATCTCTTTTTCTCAAAATATCCATTTGCCATTGTTAAAGTTACATATATTAGAAAATGGGTATCCATCTCAAAATATTAGTATATTAAGTGAAGTGACCTAAATCCTTTATAAATTCTTAGATCTCTCTACACTTTGAATGTCGGACTCATTTGCAATTGGTCCCAACAATCCCTTCCTCGAACGAGGCCAGCCATTTGGTCCTCCTAGAGGATCTCCTGAATCTACATGAGGTCGCCTGATACATAGCTCTAATACCACTTGTTAGGAAATTGGTATCCATTTCAAAAGACTAGTCTATTAAGTGGAGTGACCCAAATCCTTTACAAATTTCCTAAATCTCTTTACATTTTGAATGTCGACTCATTCGTAGCCCGTTCCAACATATATCCAAAAAATCCAACCGATGTAATTTCAACTCTTGAGACATCTCAAGAAAGGTCTAATATGTGATTGGCTTGAATCTTTTACACGGTTGTAGTTTGATAACTTCATTCACTTGTGAAGAACTTAAAATAATAATTCTTTTACATCACAACACTGTCTTACACATTTGTGAGGCTTTATGAGATTTGTCAATTGTGTGAGGCAATTTTTTTTTCTAAGCACGGGTTTGAAATATCTACCAGATTTTCAACATGGGATGTCTAGATCTAGGGACCCATTTGTACTTTTTGCTTGATTTTAAATTAATAATGTTTTACAAATAGCAATCTTATCCATGACCTTAATCATTATTAAGGTCAATGAAAAATATACTTCAAGTAGATACCTCCATTGTCAACCACTGTTAGCTGAGCTAAATTTACATTTTTAAAAGAAAATTAATTTTCTACTATGCACGTCATCATCATTATTACCATTTAAGTTATTTATCTTATCAATTCAGAGTTTCATCATCATTATCATTTACAACATTTATCTCATCAATTCATAATTGACCTTTTTTATATTTAAGTTTGACAAATTAATACCATAAATCAATCACCTAACTGGTGTCCGTGAGACTTGAATCTATAATTTTTAAACTCTAAAAATGAGCCCTTACCCTATTGTTCATGTATGTATATACGTGTATGTCAAATTTCCTAACTGAATCGGGTTGCTGTTCAAAGTTGATAATTCTCTTTCTTGATTTCAGTATATTAAAAATTTGAATTTTATTTGAGCGTTTGATCCATCGAGTGTTTGTCTAAATTAGAGTTGAATTTAAAGGGGTAAAATAATGTAAAAGAGTTTTTTATTGATTCTACACTGGAATCCACCTAAGGGGTTATGCACCTGGGAAGGAAGTTTAACTAGGATTATTCATATGAGAAATGATCACAAACATGAGGTGAATATTTTACCAATACTAGAGTTTGAAAAGAAACTATTTTTAAAAAAACCAAAAGTTTGGCTTAATTTGAAATATTCTAATTGTTTTCTATTTTCAATAATAAGCCACAATTTTTTTGTAAGCTGTTTGAAAAGAAAAGCCATTTTATCTCTATTTAGGACGTCTTATGTGAATGGGACCTTGTTACCAAGGGTGAGCCTCTTTTGCTGCAAGACATAACTCAGCTCAAGTAAGCTGAACCTTTGTAACCAAGACTCACAAATTAAGCCTTAATTAGTTCAATATCAGGCCCCACTGACCCGTCATGAGTATCGAACACAGCAGGAGGACCTATCAAAGCATGAAAATGGTGAAACCAATTCCTTCCTTTTAGGCTTTAGGAACACTCCCACAAGTGAGGATAGAATATCTTTGAAAAAAATCCTCTCAATCTAACAGCATCTTAAAAAAAGGTGACAGGAAATTGGATGAACAGTGTTGAAACTTGAAACCCATAGAGGTAATAAGATTTTGTACACCGGCTGTAAGTTCTTTGAAACATAAAAGCAAACGACGGACCAAACCAGTCAACAGCATCCAAAATCAAAGACTCTAAGATGACCCACTGCCATGATGATCCTAACTTGAAAATTTTATGAACAGGGTTCCTGATTTTTATTTTTATTAACTTGGATGAAAAAGTTGATGTGACTTAACGACCATAGGCAGTGCTTGAATGCAACTCAAAAATAGACAAAAAGAACGACCCAGTGGAGCAGCAAACTTGCTTTCTCTTCCTTTTGACAACTAGTGTTTCTCACAATTTGCAAACAAACCGGTCACTAAACTAAACTAAACTATTGACACCATGACCTTAACTTTTGCTCTGATATAAGAAACAAAGACTAAGAGAGAACAGCCATAACATCTGATACCCTCAAAGCAATGTAGTCAGAGCCATCGCTACCCTTGAAGTCATTCCCTGCATACTTGGAAAACAAGACTGTGTTTCCAGGAGCAACCGTCAGTGGTTTCCTCTTGCCTTCTTCATCCAGTGGACCAGGACCAACGGCAATCACCTGTTTCCCATGACAACTCACTCTCTTCAATCCCTTCATTTCTTAAATTAAGATTAAGATAATAAGCAATTAAATTTCCTAATGCAAATTCTATGCATGAGCAGTGTTTCAATATTTTAGATCAAATAATGGGCAAAACACAAGCATTATCTAGAATTTCTGCCAAGCTTCTTCTTAACAGAGAGATCAGCTTAGTAAAACATCAAAGTTAAAATTCCTAAGAGAATTACTCTTTTACTGATAGGAAATTTTAAAAAATAATGAGGAAAAACCTGGTTCCTCACATGAATATAAATTAGACAACACTAAAGCGCAAGACATCAAATAGTAAAAATGTTATTGGAAATAAGAATGTTTGACATGGCATTACCGTCCCAATGGATGGCTTTTCTTTTCCTGCCTCTGTTAGCAACAAACCACCAGCTGTTTTCACCTCAGCTTCAGCAACCTTAAATTGAAGTGCATGCACAATAATTGTCACTAGTAGAAATAAAAGGCATACAAAATTAAAAAATCTAGTTTCAGTAGTAGCTTGAAATATTGGCTAGGCCATGACTACAAATTTCATGATTCTACATCCACAATTCAAGACATAATCAATTTTAAATGCAATTCAATTTTCTGGTATGAATGCAGGATTGAGGTTACCATCCTCACCCCCATGAACTATGATAGCTGACAGGAAGAGATACCTCCAACTAATGGAGCAAGAAATGGGCCCCCTAGTACACAATTTGCATGTTTCCTTCATAGATCTTAAATGATTGTGCATGCATTATGCGTCTTTGGGAGTCTCATGGGCTTGCCCTGGAGACTGTGGAGCTGTTTCTTAAATTTGATGGGAGTCTCGTGGCTTTGCCCTGGATCATGGGAAGGGGTAATGGAGCACTGGCATCTTTCAGGTTTGAGATATAGGAGAAAACTGGTTTGGAACTCGATACCAGCTATGGTTTTATGATCCATTTGGAAGGAGAGGAACATGAGGATTTTTTAGGGTTCTACATCGGATTTTAGTGAACTTTTTTAAAATGCTAAATGGAGACTTTGCTCGTGGCTTTGTGCTAATAAGGAATTCAAGGACTTTAAGGCCGGAGATTTGTATCAGTCCTGGGAGGGTTGTTTGAGATCTATTAAGAAAAATAGGAAGGTGGGGCTGTTTGGCCCCTCTGCCTCGTGGGGTTTTCAAATTTAATTTTGACAGAGCTTCTAGAGGTAAACCAATGTCTGCTGGGATTGGGGGCGTACTTGGGGATAACTCAGGTTTCGAAAGCGTCGTTTTCTCAGAATGAGTGGGATCTAAAGAATCTAACGAGGCGGAACTGCTTAGTATTCGGAAAGCCTTAATCTTAGAGTCTGAGTTAAGGGGTGAGAAATTTATTATTGAGTGTGATTCCTCAAACGCTATTAAATGGGCTAGTGGAGAAGCGTCTTCCTTGGAGGCTTATCACTTTGGTCAGGGAAATTAAGGCATTGATCGTGGGCATGGAGGTGTCATTCTCGTTTGTCAGTCGTTCAGCTAATGGGGTTGCAGATTTTTTCGGGAGGATAGTTTGAGTTGTTTTGCTCTTGTTTTGCTTTTTCTTTTGGGGTATATTGGGCGTTGGGTTTCTTGGTCTTTTTTCTCTTTCTTTGGCCTATATCTCTTAGGCCTCTGTTTTTGTTTTTCCTTTAATCCTCCTCATGTACTTTTGTTCTGTTAATTAATTTATTTTTCACGGCTCAAAAAAAAATTATGCATCTTTCATCTGTAATTTGCAGTTTTGCTGCATTTGGCAACTCTACTTATGTCATGGACGAGATTCTGACATGTCTGTTTCAATGGAAGTAAGGAAACTAGAACCCTCCTCAATTCCCATTTTTCTTCCACATATGATAATCTTAAGCGTGTATTGAATGGCAATTGCCTAAAGACCAGCAACCTTTGTGGTTGCCGCAGTAAGCAACTTCTAACTGCGCTAGGGCTCTCGTCCAAACAACCCATCTACAGTAAAACTGAAGAATGTCTTGTAAATTTGCTAAAATATCATGTCCAAGGGTTAAAATAACGCTGAACAATATATCAGCCATATCGCCGATACGTAGCATTGCGGCAATAAATGAAGCAATGCATTCTCTCTGCTGCTTTTTTTTTTTTTTTTTGAAAAATAAAAATATGAGAAAAATAGAGAAAATGAAAAACTTAGTGTAACCATATTTTTGTTAAAAAAAGAGTCATTTTTATAAAGTATAAACCCTTAAGAGTTGAAATTTTAACACATAAATAATGTCCTTAAAATTTGAAAAATGTTTATAAATTTTCAAAAATAAGAAACAATATAAAGAAACACCTAATATGAAATTCATTTTCTCTAGAAACACATAATAACATGTAGCTTCTATTACAATTCATAATTTTGTTATTGAATGTCATTAAAAAGTTGAAAGATTAGAAAAATTACACAAACACCCTATAAAAACTATATCAATCACATTAAGAAGTCTCCGTTTAATTCCATAAACATATATATACCATTTCATTGTTTTTTTCACAGAAAACTCCAAAATGAGAATCGTCTTCAAAAAGCTGACTTTCATTAATTTTTTGAAAAAAAAAATTGAAAAATCACGTAGACATCCTATAAACTATATCAAATGCACTAAGACATCTCCATTCAAATAAGCACTCATTAAATCATTTTCACAAAAAATCCTAAAATTGAAATTATCTTAGAGCAAACATTCAGGAAAAAAAAAAATGATGAAAACAACTCAAAGTGGTTAATTTTTTTTTAAAAAAAAAATAATATATTTGGCAAATACCTCTCACAATTGAGACTTGCTTTTAAACCTTCTTAAAATCATATCCAATGCAAGACTCAACTCGAAAAACGGTTGAACATGTTTTTTATAAAAAATGTGAAAACGGTCAATACCATGCAGTGCTGATAATCGCCACAACGATACAGCCAATTTATCAGCCGTATCGTCTGCTATGGTCCTTGTACATATGACCCTAGTCATGTCATACCCCCATAATTCAAGGTCATGTACCTGACACAAATACCCAAAAAGTTTGATGCAATCCACTTCTAAAAATATTTAATAAAACCAAGCTGAAGACATGTTTCAAAGGGAAGCCAACCTTGATCAAGACACGGTCGTTGAGGGGCTTCAGATCTTTGATGTCATCAGTTTCAAGGAGACCTACAATGTCATCATCTTTTAATATAAGATGTTTAGACCCATTGAACTCCAATTCTGTGCCTGCATACTTAGAGTACACAACCTGGGAGCCAGTCTGTTTAACAAAAAAGAAAGGTATCAGCAGAAAAAGAATTAAATAAACCGAAAAGATATTTGAGAGAGAGAGAGGCATTTGTGACAATAAGATCTTACTTCTAAGTGCAAGGAAGCCTTAAGCATTGTAATTCAGACATAGAAGTGTCATTTTTCACTCATTGTAAGAGAAGAATTTTAGCTTAGCAAATTCAGGTGGGTCATACTCAAAATCAAAGATGACTAAGTGACACCCTTATCATAACAGCTATAGAAAGTAAATGGAAATCTTGATAAAGATACTGTAAATAGGATTAGATTAGTGCAGAGTGGGAAGGAGAGAAGTTTTGTGTGATAGTGGAGCAGAACATCTATCAGAGCCTTTTTTTACAAGATAGCAGTTAGAAACCTCTACTGTGAAATAGAGTTGAACATTAGTCAAGCCACATACTTCGAGATGAATGCATGGGTTAGCCAAAGACGATAGGATTATAAATATGAAAGGTCAGTAAATGGATAGTCAATTGGTTCCAAGAAATTATAAAGGAATGCCAGGTCTGTACTTGTGCATCCAAGAGACTAGAGACAACCCCGTTCAGAGAACTGACTCATACAAGGTCTGGAAGGGGAAGCCACAAGGAGCATGGAATGAAACAACTAAAAATAAGACACCACACTGCTGAGCAAAGAAAATACTGCACAAACCAAGGTGAGTAAAGTAGGTGGATGGAAACAACAACAAAGATCAGTGAAGAAGTAGAACTCACAATTTTACCACATTTAAATTGGATAAGCTTCAATTTTGATGATGGAAATTCAAATTTGAATAGAAATAGTGCATACTACAAACTGAATATTCCGAGAAACGACACGTTGCAATTGACTAATTTACCCTAATGACTCAGAAAAAAATTACTAAATTGGACTACAGGCAGGAAAGAGAACATATAAACAAAATGCGATCTCATAAATGATGAGGGGGGTTCAAAGACACCTGGGCTTAAAAGACTGGGTGCTCTAACAGTGGTGTAAGAGGGTGGCACCAACCCTATAATTAAAAAATTTGGATGGTATGTATCCTTCATGGGAACCATCAAACTGTCCAAAATGACAGCAATTGAATCATCCTGGCAGATAACTTTTAATAACAGAATAAACCATTGGATAATTTTTCACCAATGATGCCCAATCCAACATGAGAATGTATTGAATGGACATCAATTTAAGTTGAATCTAAATTTACAAGAGAAAATAACAACTCAACAACTTAGAAACATCAAAAAATGGGCCCCACATCGGGCCCTCAAACCTGGCCACACAAAATTCCCAAGCGTTGACATGGATGAGTCTAACTTGTGCAAAACCTTTTAGAACCTCTTTTTTATCATTGTCATCTATTTACCTGCACACTGATGTCCACTTTATTCTTGCCAATTGTCTTGCCTTCTCCAACAGCAACAACTTCACCTCCTTGGGGTTTTGTTTGAGCACTTGAGGGAAGCAAAATACCACCTACAGTTTTCTCTTCGACATCCTTGATTTTGACAAGCAATCGATCACCCAAGGGCTTGATAGAAGCGTACTGTAGGTAACAATGACAGAAAACAAATAATGATACTTAACACAAAGAATGAATATAAATAAGCAGCTCACAAATGTGACTTGGTTGTAACCTCTTCTTGTAACATCACTGATACAAAATTATAAATGGCATCCAAACTAACAAAACATTGATTATATCCTTTTTATCATAATCATTAATGAAGACAGAAAAATGGCATTCCCCTCACAACAAACAGAGTAGAGAGAGATCGTTCCAGATTTTAACAAGACATATACGTACAAAATAATAGACAATATAAAGCTAAAATCCATTCCAGACTCTGAAAGATTTCAAACTTAATAAATCCTGTTCACCTGAGGAAGTCAGGAAGAGACTCATTGCACTGAAAACTCAAGAAATACTTAACACATTGTGCCAAGCTTTGAATATGCCACATGAGACATGAGTTGGTGATCTATGTTCTCTGAGTAAGTACTCATTATGCCTTGCCTTTAACATCTTGCTGTCATGAGTCATGAAATTCTGAAGCTTCACTGCCACTGTTAGTGGAATAAACAACGCCATGATCAGTGTGAATAAGTGCCTTTGCATAAGCTTCACAAAATTATTTATGAGAAGTAACAGCTTCAGTATATTTTTATATTTGAGTAACCCCACTTATTATATGTTAGACCATTTGCTCCAATTTCAATTTGCCATCAAAAATAATAATAATAATGATGATGATGATAACAATAAATATCCAAATGTTTGTATGTATCTCATCAGCAAGTCTTGCCAGCAAACTAATAAAGTTGCAGGTTGTAAGTCATACAACTAACCTTAAAGTGACTGAATTATAGAGGTTCATGTAATTTATCCATAAATATTACAAAATAGCACTAGATAATAAACTACTGCAAGAGATGGAGGAAGCCATTAAAGGCACAGATTGAGGTGGTGAGATAAAACATGATAGAATGAAGAGCAACAGAAACAAAATTGTCAATAGGATTGAGTGAAAAATATTAGTTAAAAAAAAAAAACACATGCGCACACACACACACAAGGGACTTCAATAATGATTTGAAAGCAAGCACTTGATGGTAACTAACCAGTTACTTTCAGTACAAGGCAAAGCTGAGACCAGTAAGCCCTCACAAAAGCAAATATGAGACCTATGCACTGGAAAGAAATGCCTAATGGCTACAACGAACCTCTGTATGTGTGTGTGTGTGGTGAAACAGACTCAAAACTCGCGGCTTCATGGTTCAACATCATCATTATCTAAGCCATTCATCCCATCAATTTGGGATTGGCTTTTATATTTAGATTTGGCAAATTATTTCTATGGGCCAACTGCCTATCAGACGCCCATCGGACTTGAACCCACAACCTCTAGGGTGCAACCAAGAGCCTTTACAGACTCAAAACACATAACTTCATGGTTGCAACAATGATATATCTCGAGCATCTAACATATATATAACATCTCACAATCAATCATGCTTCACTTTCAAACAAATTACTATTGTCTTTCAAAAAAGAAAATCCTTAAAAGTTTAAAATATTATGGAATAAACTTGTATTAATATGCAAAAAAATCATCAAAAAAAAAAAAAATTACTTAGGGGGAAAAGAATTTCATACCTTTGGAGCAACAACCGTGGCAGCTTTAACAACTAGTCCACGGAAGGACCTCTGATCAAGCCCCACACTGCAGAGACCAACTGAAGGAACATTAATCATTGAGGGACGAAGTCCTTCAAATTGTCGCAAGCTCCTGCTGGCTCCAGAACTAGAGAATTGTAGTGTTGTCATGGTCTCACAAGAAACGGCTAAAAAACATTTTGGGGTAAAAAAAAAAGAGGTCAGAAACAAAACAAAAGAAATGTAATTTGTTAGATGGGAGGACACTGTATGCATGTGTTAGTACAACACTCTCAAACACGATTATATGAAGTGCTCAATAGATTATTGAATTAGTTAGCGAGTTTAGAGGGTGGAAACTGGAAAAAATATTTGAAAATTGGATTTGGTTAGCTGGAAGGATTTGGTATAACCTTAAGATCCTTCAAACACACCAAATTTAATCATAAAATCTTTTTTTTGTTCTTAGTCATTTTTGCACTTTCTAGATAATATGGTAAAGTTGAACTAAATCCTTCCAACTAACTGAATTCAATCTTAAAATTGGTTTTCCTATTTATTTTGTTTTTTCATGAATCTATTTATTAATACTAATATAAAAAAGATGAATCAAATTTATCAAATCGTAATTTTCTTTTCAATTTTTGTCAAAATTTTCCTTTGCTTCCCCTTCCCCATAGAAGCAAAACACAATCATTAAATGAATGAATGGCCTAAGATTTATTTGACGGTTATCTATCTATCCATTATTATTCTTTAAAATAAAAGAGACCAACAATATATATAACTGTGCTTTAGCACGTTCCTCGACTAGTGGATTGTATGTGTGAGAGTGTGTCTAGAAAAAAAAAGTTAGAAAACTTGTTTCCTCACAGGGGAATCGACATAGATGAAAAAGACAGAAATTTCAAAAGAACAAACGATATTTCAAGTTATGTGAGAGAAAAGCTCAACAAATTAGATAGTATATGACAAAATGAAACACGCTTCAAATATTAAAAAAAACAAAAAACCATAAATACGTTTTTCTGAGATTTCAATATTTATAAAAAAAGAAATCCACGAATTTAAAAGATTAAAATGGAAACAGAAAAACCTCAGCTTCAAAATCAGGTAAACAAAGCTCAAAAACAAGACAAAAAAAAAAAAAAGTGGAATTACTCTAGTAAAAATATCAGAATCAAATAATAGACCTACAAAGTTTTGGGATAATCAGCGGGAGACCGAATATCAGCTTGGAAAAAAAAAAGGCGAAAATATCGAAAATATGAATTCTGAATAATGAGATGATGCAAAGGGGGAAAATAAAAACGAAAATCGACAGTATTGAGTGTAAAATCGAAAAAAATTGATAGACCGATAGACACATCGAAAGAAACGAACCTGATTAAAGGTCTCGAGTTGTAAATGCGTCTTCCTTTCTGCTCTTCTGCTGCTTGGCAGTGAGTGAGAAAAAGAAGGAAAACCCTAAAATGAAGAGGCTTTTTTTTTTTAATACGGACGACGATAAGACGACGTTTCTAGAATCTCGTATCGTAATCGGGGAAATGAAACGGAATCAGGAAATGTTAACGAGTCGGGTTTGGATCGAATTCCACTGGATTTTTCTCCTGTAACTTTGGTAAATTGAAGTATAAATGAAGTTAAACGAGAGTAGATAAGTAATTATTTATTGTTACATTTGTTTAATTTAATCTTGTATTAATCTTAAATATAATGTCGGTAGCTTCAAATGGCGATAACAAATGATCACTTGTGCACCAAAATTCGACCTACAAATTGAGAGGTAAAATTTGGCTTAGTGTTGGATTGTGAAAATCTAACATTTTTTTTGTGTTAACTTCTGTATTTTATTATAAATAAATAAAGTGTTGTTTTGGTGAGTCAAGAATATTTTTTACTTTTTTCTTATAAAACTTTAATATTCAGGCCTCTAAAAATTGATTCCTTAGAAGAAGTAAAAAGAGTAATTTAGGGCCAAATCTATCGAGTGGATCCAAAAATTAAACTTGGTCCTTCCCATTTTCAACTGATTTTAAGTGTTAGTTTTGTCTGGCCGTCTATGAGGATTTAAGTATAATAGGCACAGAATCGTTCTGACTTCTGATTAGATATGGATTGTCCAAATGGGCCTCTTGGTCCAGCATTGAATTATGTAAGTTTGGGCCGAGTTAATAGTAGACCTTTTTCACTATATTTTCTTCGCCAAAGCTTTTGCCCACAGAAACCTCTACTGCTAACCTTTTTCGCCATAGGCCAAAGCTGCTCCTTCTCTTCTACCGTATGAAATTTTGTCTTTGTCCTTGTCCAGTGGTTTGGGTCATGTCTAGCTGAGTTGTCATTTGCTTAGACATTACCTCTATTTCTCTTAAATATTCTTTTTTTTTTGTAGTTTTCTTTTATTTGCTACTCTTTGGAACATGTGGTGACAATGTAATAAAAGACTGTTCAAAAGCACAGCTGAATCCAGTGATATGGTTGTTAGTCGTAGTCTTACTATGTGTATATCATAGGTCTCCTCTCTTCTAAATTTCAGAATATATGTATGTCTAACATTTTACGTGCTTGGAAAAAAATGTGATGATTTATCCTGATCTACTTTAATTCTCTTTTGTTGTAGTGGTGGAAGTTTTTCTCCCAGATTTGATTTTTTTTTTCTTTTGGCTTGTATTCGTCTTTGTATTTGTACTAAGACTGCTGCGTTTCTATAGCTACTCTGCTGTGATTTTGAAATGATGAATCAATGGTTGGATTCTATATGATAATGTTTTGAATAATAATTCAATATTTGTAATTATGTATTGATGTTTGTATTTTCTATGCCTATTGTTGGGTAGACTTATGGTATATGTTTGACTCCACATGTTGGGATCATGTGTGACATTTGGGCCCAACTGTTGATCCGGCCCATTTAGTATGCTTGTGAGTTAGTTTATCTTAAAAAAAAAATCAGTCGCGTTCTGGGCCCACCCTTCAGGTCTGAGCGTGACATTTAGGAAATTAGAAGTAATGCTAATTCCACAAAAACACAAAATCACCCATAAATTTCAAATATCAACTGAATCCAGAAGTAATCGAACTCAAGACCTCTAACAACACTATGCGTTTAGTACATAAAATGTATCAAAAAGTTAGTCTAATAAAGTAAAAAAAAAAAAATTAACACACTAATGAAGATTTTGAAAGCTAAAAGCATAGTTAATGTGAAAATAATTGGAAAATTAAAAAATATTAAAAAAGAATAAATACATTAAAGACGTGAATTAATTATGACAAGAGAAATGGATATAACTCAGAAAACTGACTTCATTGAGACAATCATTTCAGTATAAATAATATTTTATTATTTAACTTATATTCATGAAGATAGAAGAAAAATCTTTTTTACCATGAATGGTTCTTCGACCTTTCACCCAATCTTAAACTCTGAATAAAATAGTAAATTTATATAAAAACATTTTAAATTTAATAAAAACAATCCATTTGCATTATCTCTTATTTTTTTTAATGATTAAGACGTCCACACCTTTTACAACACTGGATTAATCTCTAATCAAATAGAACTTCCAGTTTTAAACTCCTGCGTTGTAAAGTGATTTTATGACATCCACTCGAACCTCTTTAGTCACCATCTATTACCATTTAAAGCTCTTTCATCTTATTTTGTCTTAATCAGAGAATGTCTAAATCATGGTCATCACAAATCCATGTTAAATTTTTTTAAATCACCACGTTTTAAACACCAGTCTCCCAATACTTTAAACCACATGGAAAGGATGAGCTATGACGCGTTGTGGTAGCAAACCTGAACTTAAATACCTGAGGACCTGCTCTAGTTTAAAGCAACTAACTACTTATCTGACGTGGTAATTTAAGTTAAATTAAACAATATTTTATAAATAATTTGAGATTAATTAAATTAAACAATATTTCACTAAATATATAAATCTACTAGCATTTAAACAATAGAATATAGTTATTTTTTTTTTACAACTGTTAATTTCATGTGTTTAAATCTAAATAAAATTCTCTTTCATAATCATCAAGTTCATAATCTATTTTTATTTAATAAAATTCATATATGAAAAAATAATTATATTGAAAGAATCAAATTGATTTACGAAAGCCCGTAACATAGAATATTAGATTGGTGTTTCCGTTGTCAATTATATCTTTGACCACGTGACTGATTTTAGCACGTACGGAGACCATTAAATGACATTTGTAAATCCGGATATCCTTTTACACACTCAATTATTCAGCTCAATTACTTTATTTTTTTCTATTTCTCTGAGATTATGAGTTTTCAATTTTTTTTAATAATATAGTGATTATTTATTCATCATAATAATAAATTAGAAATGGTTCACATTATAAATATAAAAATAAGTTTTATTTAAAATATATTTTTCATATAAATAATTAAAATTAATAGTTGATAGAAAATTCTTTTTTTTTTTTTTAACTTTATAATTGTACCATCAACAACTATGTATTTTAAACTTAATTGTTTGATTACAGTGATGTCACAGAGATTTGAGGGTTTTTAAGATCAACTTTTGACTATATCTCAAAAGTCAACAGAGAGGAGCTTCTAGAAATTGTGACCGTGTTATTCGTACGTGTACTGATGACTTCAGCCTCTCTACTAAGGAATGGCCTTTTATGTGTAATTGGGTCACATGAATATTTCATTTAAATGTATTTGTATCACATCTAAAGATTATGCATAACTTATGTCTTTACTCTTCAAGAAGTCTTTCACTTGACACTCTTTTGCATTTTATTTTTTAAGTTTTGAGTTTTATTTTAAATTGAATTGTAAATTACATGTTTAATATCTAATACATCTTTTTAAAATCAAAGAGGTATTTACTTGCACCAGGGCGTACCTAAATATAAAACTCATCAAATAGTGGAGTGATGAATTTACTTTAAGTAATTAGTTTGATAGTCAATTCTCACTCTTGTCTGTGGAAGATTTGGGGATCAAGCCCTCCTCAATCTAAAAAAATGGTCACTCACTCACCCCCTTTAGCTTTGTACCCAGCTTGCATAGATTAGGAGGTTTACACATACTTCATAAATTAGTCAGGTGAGACGTCTAGATACCTTGGTATTAAAAAAAAAGAGTGATGAATCTTTTAAAATAGTTTTATCTTCAATATATTTTTTACTGAAAATCGTTTTGACTAGATTGATCAAGATTAATCATTTTAATTTTTTAATCTCTGAGTTTTATGGCATTTAAAAATATATTTTAATTAATTTAATTAAGACCAATTTTAATAAATAATATATTGCAATAAATATTATTTTAATGAATTGATTAATTTGATCGCATCCTGCCAGACGTGAGCAGAATTTTGTATTAATTCCCTATTGTCGAGGGTTAAAGGCAAAAATTTGATCGCATCTATAATTTAAAATATCAACCGACATATATTATATCGACCAATATATATATGATTTTTTAGACTCAATACATGTAGTCAGTACATTATTAATATCAATTATTTTTTAAGAAAAACATTGGTAGTTCGCACCACCGATACATTTGTCGATAAGACACAATAAAACAAGATTCAGACATAGTCATAAACTAAAGTACTTATTCCTTTTAAAAAAGATTTTTCAATCTAGTAGTAAAAGATATTTAAAATAAATAAATAACTTGAAAAGATTTACTTGAATTATTTATTTTTATTTTCATTCTTGAAAATGAGTAGCAGCTCCGGGCGTGCGAGGAAACGCAATAGAAAGTTCGAACACAAAGAAGGGCGAGTATTTGGAAGAACGCGCTTCGATTTACCACGTGCAAAAGATGATGCATCAGAATCACAGGTTTTATTCCAAAATAAGCACGTTCTTAGTAAACGTCACGTCATCAAAAATACCTCCCAACACGTGGCACTGTGTCCCCTCTACTGGTCGCCTTTGAAAACGCGGTTACTCCTTAACAACTGACAGTATATAATATACTCACTGCCGCCGCATTCACTCACAACGTAAACCAGATAACAGAGCAGAGCAACAATATTCAAAAAAAAAAAAATCCGCCTTGCACACATCAAATTCAATCAATCTGAAGATGGTGAAACCAACGGCTGAGAGAGCTGCCCAAGATACTGAACTGAGGTATAAGGGAGTGAGGAAGAGGAAATGGGGCAAATGGGTGTCGGAAATCCGGCTCCCAAACAGCCGGGAGAGGATCTGGCTGGGATCCTACGATACTCCAGAGAAGGCAGCAAGGGCGTTCGATGCCGCCGCCTTCTGCCTGCGTGGCTGCAAAGCGAAATTCAACTTCCCCGACAACCCGCCGGACGTCGCAGGGGGCCAGTCACTCACTCCGACGGAGATCCAGGTCGCTGCAGCGAGGTTTGCAAATGGGGCACCGTCATTGGGCAAGGACCACGTGTCATCGCCATCGTCGGGATTCACGGCACCAGGATCACCGTCTCTGTCTTCGCCGCCGTCGGAATTGTCATCCCCTTGGTCGGGTTCTGACACGGGGTTTGCGGGGGACAGTCAATTGACTATGGATTGGTCATTTTTGGGGTCTTTGGGACCAACGGACTTCGTCGAGAGTGCGCCGGATTTTAACATTTTTGATGAGTTTTCCGGCAATGTTTTAGTGCCACCGCCAGAGGAAGACTTTGGGGTGGAGAACAGCGATGGTGGTTTTTCTCAGAGTTCGTTTCTTTGGAACTTTTGAGGAGCTAAAAATTTGAAACTCTGGCGAGTTTTAGTTGCCGGATTCTGACACGACGTCGGGAAAGTAGACCAAAAGGAAAGTTGTATTTTAGATGTTATACGAGTCACCACTTGTAAATTTGTATAATTTTTTAGGAGAAATGGATAATTTTCCATACTCCTCTTTCTTTTCAATTAAGCTTATTTTGAATAGAATTTCTGTATCACTTCTTATTACTAATGTGACTTGTTATTTGCCAATACAAATGAACGAGTAAATAAAAGTATGACTGGAATGGCTTGACTCATATCACCATTGGCTCAACCAAAATACTAAATTGACACAAATATTGAAATAAAAATAAAAATATAATTATTTTAAATAATTTTATTAATAAAATTTTCTCTTTCTGTCTCTCATTCCCTCTCATACACACACCTTTATGGAACATTACTGCATAGGATTAAAATTAGTTCCATGGATTTTCTCATGGATTTGTATTGCATGAAGGAGAAACAGAGCCCTTGGCTAAGCTGTTTGGATGAAGCCAGATATCAAGTTTTTACATTATTTATACTGTAAATATGATGCAGAAAGTTTTAGACCAGAGTAATGTTAAATGGATTTTCTCAGTGTTAGAAAAGAATAATCTGTATTTATTAAAGAGTATTACACAATTATATATAACCTCTAATCAACCCTAGGGCTATTATACTTCTAATCTAATCTTAACTCAAATACATCTCTTAATAGAGATTAACTCAAACTAAAATCTTAATTCTAATATGTTCAACATTCCCCCTTAAACTCAAGTAGTTCACCACTTTGAGTTTACAATTATTTAACAAAATAAAAACTAATAACTAGATAAATTAAGTGTCGACGGACGCTATCTAGTGGAGCGGAAACAAATCAATGGTGAAGATGTGAGTATTACGGATCTCTATCTTTCTGTACATTAGGTGATGCAATCTTTGATACTTATAGAATAAAAAAAAATGGAAAGAGAGAAGGAAAAGGAGAATTCTTAGGTGAATAGACCTTCTTCCATCAGTGGCTTTTCTTATCTTGGTGGCTATCCTCATCTTGAGGGTAGGTGATCTCAGTCCCTTTTGCTGAATGACCCTGATTTCTCTGCTGGAAATTAGGAGTGGTATTGATCCACTACTCATGAACAAATACTGATTTTATAGAATCAATCTGTCTAAAAAAAGAAGATAAAGAAAAAAGAAAAACAGCTTAAATCTGCTGGGCCTGACGCCCAGATTCTGGCCCGTCTGGCCAATTTCCTAACTTTGGTTTATTATTCTAATTAAATCACTGCTGAATGTTGGCCAAACCATGTTAGAATCTCAGCCCCTGATCCATCCATCTTACCTTTGACAACAGAGAAGAAAATGAGACCCAGTTTCAGATCAGGCCTGCACGTCAGTGGTGCTTCTTCTTCGGCAAAAATCTTACTTCCAACTTGGATTACATACTGGGTTTTAGGGACTGAAGTCACCCTGATTTACTGCATTAACTCGTCCAAGTACGTGTGGATTTCTTGCTCTGAAAAGTTGCTATGCAGTCCTCACGTCTTGCATGCGGATTTGTAGTGGGTTTTTTCCCTCCATTAATAGGATTTCTTGCTGTTTAAAAACAGCACATGGTCGGTCTTCCTTTCTAAAAATTTCAGCACTACATAGGTTGGTGGATTCTTTCCATATTCGGTTTCCAAATTCGATCACAAGCAGGCGCATTTGAGTTAATTTCCATTTTGTATGGATTATTTCTCCACGCGTCCAAGTGTCCTTATAGGGCTGGAACCGGGCTGGCTTGGGTCGGGCTTTCTTAAAACCCAACCCAACCCAAGTTATTAAACTATGGAACACGACCCGAACCGAGCGTCTCAATCCGATTCGACCCGAATTATAATCTTACTCAACCTGAATTCTGACTCGACCCGCATTTTGAATCTATTTTAACTTAAATTTAATTGGATCGGGTCGGGTTTCATCGGGTCAGATTAACTTGAAAATCTCTCAATCCGACCCAACTCGAAATCAATACGAGTTTCTATCTTTTCAACTCGACCTGACCTGCTAACCTGACTTTCATGACCCGGTCCGGTTGATTTCTTGGGTCAGGTCATGCTGGTCGAACCAAAACCCGACTTGAGTTGCAGCCTTTATATATATATATATATATATATTTTTTTTTTTTTTACCGATCTATATAATTCTTTTATACAAGCTATCTAATTTTTGTACTTGTTTTTACTTCAATAAATTAATCATCGCCTCTACTAAAAAATACATTGGAGTTGTACCTCTACCCGCATTCATTGGTTCATTGATTTGTTATTTTTATAGTGAAACGTTTTAATATGATATAAATGAATTATAAATTTTTGTAACTTGATTTTGATTCACAAAGAACATGGTATTCTATAAGATTTAGAGAATATTATCAAACTAAAGTGGAGATCATTATTTGTCAATTACAAGTCAATTAAAAGAATGCCCTCTATCTGTATGATATAAGCTAATAAAATTGATAACTTGACTGAGAAAGACAATTACATGTCTTCATTGAAGAAGTCCAATATAAGAGAAAAATAAATTAGTTTATTGTGAATTAAAAAAAAAAAAATTGGACGATGACTAATTTACACCACTTTTCTTATCCATATTCATTATTTTATAAAATAAGATTTTTTTGTTTAATTGGAAAAGAAATGCAAAAAATATACTAAAATTATATTATTTTTATATGTAATACTAATGTGGTAAGCCATTTAATTAATATCTTAATTAACTTAAAAAATATAATTTGGCATCTTAATAAAATAATATAAAAGATATAATTTTAAAATAAAATTAATATCTCTTATTTCAATTTTTACTCGTTTGTGAGAGTGGACTGTATAATCCTTTTTAAATTATAATTAAGATAAATATACTTAAATTGAGTTTGAGCCGGTTGTGTTTATCCGTTCCATCTGTCAAATAGACTGTTCGTACGGGAAAGGGGTTTGATACAAAATTGCTATCTCAAGTCTCAACGCCAAGTCGGTTCAAATCGGATAATTTCTCATATGAAATCCATCCCTAATTCAAAACTTGCAGGTTGTTGTTGAGAGAGTTGTTTGGATTTTGAGATTTTGTGAGTTTCTGGTTACATTGGAGATGGAGAAGGTGAGCATGGAAGAAACCTCTGAATTGGTATTAGACTTTAAGATGAAGGGAGTGCCCGGAGTTCCGATACCTCCTTCGAGGGTGGTTGCGATGACGAGCGATATTGACAAGAAGAAGAAGCGATTAGCTTATCAGGAAGGGACATGGAAATGTCTAGCCACCGTCATAGACGATCTCGTCGGTTCTCTCTCCGCCACCAACGTCTGCTCCGTTGCCGCCTCTGTTTTCGCGGAAAATCTAATCCGTGGGAAGGGACTCTTCTGCGCTTCCTGCATGAAACACCAGATGCTCTCTCCCCAAAACACCGACGTCATAGCCGTTCTCGTTTTCATCATCAACGCTCACATCCCTCTTATCGGATTTATTCTCCTCAGAAGGCTGATGTTCACATTCAATTTGGCCCGCCTCAGCAGGAACATGATGGTATTGCCACTATATCCTATTTGGCTACGTTCTGTTTTGTTCCATCTGTTATCTGATGTGTATGTGGCCATGGCTGTGTTTGGATCACGGTGACTTGAGGTGGGGAAGTTGAACTCTTCCTGAAAATGCAAACGCACCCTGTTTCGATTGTACATGTGAGGATTTCACACCTAAGAAACTTACCCCAAAATGACTTCACTTCCCCACCAAAGGGTGGGGAAATCAGCCCACACTCTTAACTGCCTTCGCCTGACTTTTCCACCCTCTATAATCCTATGTCTTAGTCATTCCTCCACATGTGGTTCATTTTTTCCATTTTTTTTTTTCTTTCAATGCAAAATTAGACTATAATTATCATACATGTTATTTCTCATTCTCCTTATTTTTATGACTTAAATATCATGTAGCGCTTTCAATTTAGTGATACATGTGGGAGAACTTTCTCCAAATACAGATTTATTGAAATAAAATAAGAGAAAAAATATTGCATGACATATATGATACATAAGCCTAAATGGCAAAGAATGTAATCACCCATATGTCCCATAAGATCTGCAATTAGATCCTCCTGCAAATTCGACATGAACATGGTGAACGGGAATGAGATATGGGCCCCACCATGTATTTTTCACTTACATTATTGTCATAATGAGTGACTAAGTGAATGACATCCTTCTACATTTTACAAGTTCACCTAGGGAGTACCCTATACCTTCAGCCACAAGAGCTGTGATTGAAAACAGTCGGAGGAGCAGGTGTTTCTTCCTTGATTTGCACTTCGAAGTTGACCTAGGCAGCACCAAGTTTCAAAGGAATGGATTTGATTGATTGGATCTTTGGAGACTAGATAACCCAGAATTTGGCAAACAAGAAATGCTTTATTTATTTTGAATGGTTCATATATATTAACTAAATAAAAAGCACCAGCGGTGCAAATACAAGAAGAAAAAAGAGAGAAAAAGCAAAAAACTACTACAGGCACCGAAACTCTGCCACAACAAGCACTAGCTGGGCCAAACAAGAAATGCTTTATTGAAGAAGTAAAATGATTAATATCTAAAACTGTTCCTAGAAATTCTCTATGGCTTTCAAAACTTCCAGAATCCAAGCATGCAATGGAAGTCTAGAAACTTTGACCCAAATCAGTTTTGTATCATAATGCTCTAAACAAAAGTCCAGACACTCAAAGGGTGACTTGACCATAGATTTCGAGAGAAGATGATAAGATTCGTTGGTCACCTAGAAAGACAAGGGCATGAAGAGGATTCATTTTGCTAATTGAGAAGTCCCCAAACACGCCCAAGAATGAGATAACTAATCCTCCATATCAAGAATGGAAGCAGAAGACGAACAACTGGTGGCAACTAAACTCTTTCGCAGCTCATCCACCCAATTTTCAATCAAGTCTTTTGCCTTTATTTGAATTAACAATCCAATTGGGGCTCTGCACCACTTCGCAAAAGACGTAGAACCAGAAGCTGTAGCAGTGAGAGCTTTGGCTGAAAGAGGAAGATGACCCCCAGAAGTTGAGAAACGTGTCATTTGAATGTGAGCTTGGTACCTTTGAAGGAATGACCGTTGACATCGATGAAGACTTGAAGGGCTTCCACCTCTGAGCTGAACCTCACAAGGCAAAACCCCAATGATTTATTGTTTTCTTGTTTGAAGGTATGAAACTATCCACACTCTTGTTAGATTTACTAAAAAGAAAGAAATTATCTAGTTTGTGAAAGATTTTGGGAGATTGGGCATGAAGAGGGAGAAAGATTAGATTCTATGATAGTCCTAAGCTGAAGGAGGAGGATGACCCCTGTAAGTTGAGAAATGAGCCATTTGAGCTTAGAGCTTGGTACCTTTAAAGGTTGACCATTGACATTGATGGTGGCTTGAAGGGCGTCCACCTCTGAACAAGACTCACAATGCAAAACCCCAATGTTTCTTGTTTGCTTGTTTAGAGGTATGAAATCATCTACAATCTTGCTAGATTTACTAGTAAGAGAAAAATGTCTAGTTTTGTGAAATATTTTCGTAGATTGGAGATGAAGAGGGAGAAAGAGTAGGTTTTGTGATGGTCTCAATACTTGGGAGGGATCTCTTCTCTTCCCATCTATTTCGGGAAATAACAAATTTCACTCAAAACCTATTATTGTTTATGACTCAAGACAATTTACGAAAAAAAGGAAGAATTATTGTTAGTGCTTGTCCTTTTTGTGTTCAAGCCTCTGAAGAGATGAACCATCTCCTTATTCATTGCCCTTTCTCCTATGCTGTGTGGAATTCTGTGTTGGAAAAGTTTGGTGTTCATTGGGTTATTCCTTCCACGATAGCTGAGTTATCTTATGCTTAGAACATTGAGTCTGATGTAGGACACGTAAGATCCAACGCACTAATCCACTTCTATGTTTATTTTCTTTATTATATTTATTTTATTTAGAAAGTTTGAGTAGAATAGGATTGTTATTTTCGTTTGGGATTTAATCTCCAAGTTTTAGTTAGTTCTTGTTTGGATAGAGTCCTAGTTTAGTAAGGAAGTCAGGTAGGTGGCCTCCCTAGTTGAGTCATTTTTTATTTTCGTTTGTTTGTTTTCTTATAAATACCATGGATGCAGTGCTCGAGAGATATATACGATGGATTAATAAAATTATCAAGGCATAGCCTTTTCCTATCTTCTTCTCCTGTCATGGATACGTGCCTATTCTTCTTCTTCTTCTTCCTGCCTAGTTGCATGTGTGCTCTCGCATCAGAGTCGGTCTCCCCAAAGTGCTCCACCTTATGGCGATTGGCTTGCATTGCCATTGTTTGGATCTTGTGGGGGGAACGTAACAATAGAATTTTCAAGGATTGTGCCGAGTCTTCAGACGCTGTTTCCACTAGAGTCTTTGCTAAATGTGCATCTTGGGCCTCCTCTCTCTCTCGGAATTCAAGAATATCTCTATGAATGACATTTTGTGATGTAGGACATGGGAGACTCATCTCTCTTAGGATTTACTATTTTCGCATTATTTTTAATTTATAATTATTGTGTCACAAGGAAGCCAGTTCGGTGGCTTTCCTATTTGATTTAGGAGTCCTTTTCTATTTTGATTTCTAATTTTTTTCTTATAAATACAATAGATGTAAGAGAAGAAGTTACCTCTTTCGAAAATTATGAAAAAAGAATAAGATTTGATTATCTCTTTGCCGCCGAACACAGTTATCCTCTTTCCTGCCTAGTTGCAGACGATCCTCCCTTGGTGGTTTAGATCCACTCGAGTTTTTCATCTCTTCAGATCTTGGGCTTAATCCCAAGAGGATACCTTCGTTGCAGTTTGGGCTTTATCCCAAACCTTCGCTGATTCAAACCCCATCTTGATGTCCTTTCTCTCGCCATTGCTGCTGCACCGTCGTCTTCAATTTGTAGATTTGTCTTCGGCTATACCCCAGGTATCTACATCTTCTCCTTCCGGCCTCTCCACCTTCTTCTTCCTTTCTCTTCGATTTATTCTTTCTCCTCCTCCACATCTGCCACCGCTCCTCTCTCTTCCATTTTCTCCTGTTTCGATTTTTCCCTTTCTTTTCTCTCCCATTCGAGTTTTACTCAAGTGAAGCCCTAATTCCCTCTTATCCCATGTGCCTAAAACAGTCCCTTTTAGTTATGTCTCGCACGTGTGAAGCAATTCATGTGTGTAACCCGATTAACGTCGGAACTGACTTAATTTAATTTTTATCCCCGCTTCTGCTACATTAAGTGGATCAGAGCCAACTTCTCTGCTGCCCAGAGACAATCCCCGCTTCTCGTCGGTGATCTGAAATATAAATATATATATATATATATATATATATATATATAAAAGGAAAATTCTGATGACATCCAACAACAATCAGTTTGTCACCACCGCTCAGCTCGATACATTTAAAGCTGAGATGAAAGAATTGTTCACAGAGTTCCGCGTGATCTTGATTACAGATCTCGTTGATAGAGACGCTGCTAAGAAACAAAAAGAAGAGCCGCCACATCGGGAAGATTGGGATGTTGAAGACGTCGAGCAACTGGTTCTCAACACCCACCCAATCCCAATCAACAGAATTCTAGCGCTTCTCGCCGATCTTCTGACAACAAAGATTATTGACCCAAGGTTGAACTTCCGTCCTTCAATAGCCTTCTACACATCGAAGAGTTTATGGAATGGATAACAAAGGTCGAGTGGTTCTTTGAGTACATGGGAGTCCCTGACGTCAAACAAGTTCCATTAATTGCTTTCAAACTCACTGGAGGTGCTTCTTCTTGGTAGGAGCAAACTCAACAGGATAGATCTCGACAAAATTTGGCTTTTGTTCGTACATGGTTCCTCATGAAGTAGCTTTTGAAAAGTCGGTATCTGCCTCCTCATTACTCGTAGGTCTTATTCAACAAACTTTAGGACTGCTACCACGGTACACGTTCTGTCCAGGAATATGTTGATGACTTTTATCGCATACTCTCTCTCAATGATCTTCATGAGACAGAAGAGCAAAATTGTCCGCTTTCTCTTCTCATTGCCACTACGCCTTAACTGTTGTCATCAGTGCCGCTTTAAACGTTGAAGAATTCACTGATGACCCCTCCCCATCACCCCAACCCCCTAGCCATCCTACCTCATCCCGCCCCTCAGACACCTATGACCCCCCTACCCACCCCCACCCACACCCAATACCAACCTGAATCATTCCCTTTCCAGCCATCCTATCAGCCTCCCACATCACAACCACCACCTCCGAATCGGCCTCCCCGATACAACAACCCCCCGCCTCCCACTAAGCCCAATCCATCATCCTTTTCCAATCCCTACACCCGTCCTACCCTCCCCAAGTGCTTTAAGTGCGGCCTTCCCGGGCACCGTTCCCATGAATGTCGTAGCAATGTGGCACTTGTCACACCCAACACTCAACATGATGCGACTGATGTTGCAATTGAGAATATTGAAGGTGATCCTCCTCCTACATATGACACTCAAGAGGGAACACGTCTCCTGTGTATTCGCACCTTCTCTCCCTCGTCCTTGGAGCCGCCATCGTCTGTTTCGCACTCCGTGCACAGTTCACGCCCTCCCTTGCCTCGTAGCCATTGACAGCAGTTGTGAAGACAATTTTGTTTCCCAATCCTTGGTCGACAGGTTGCAGCTCCTTGTCCAGAAACTTCCTACACCGCACCCTGCTCGTTGGATCGATGATGCTTATAGCAAGCCGATTACTTTCCAGTGTGAAGTCCACTTCGCCATTAGGAACTATACGGATTCTACTTTGTTCGATGTGATCGACATGGATATGTGCAACTTGATACTTGGACGCCCTTGGCAATTTGATGTTCGCGCTTTACATGACAGCCACTCTAACACCTACACCTTCAAGAAGGATGGTTTCACGTTTGTTCTTGCCTCCTCCCCGCCTACTGCATTATGTGATTCGTCTTCTGCCAGCCCGGTACCTGATGCCAGAGTTGATGCAGATGAGAGCGACCTCGATGAACTCGTGGACGATTTTTTTTTAAGACCCGGGGAATCATGTAGGACACGGGAGACTCATCTCTCTTAGGAATTTCTATTTTCGCATTATTTTTAATTTAGAATTATTGTGTCATAAGGAAGCCAGGTCGGTGGCTTTCCTATTTGATTTAGGAGTCTTTTTCTATTTTGATTTCTAGTTTTTTTTTCTTATAAATACAATAGATGTAAGAGAAGAAGTTACTTTTTTCGAAAATTATGAAATAAGAATAAGATTTCATTATCTCTTTGCTGCCAAGCACGGTTATCCTCTTTCCTGCCTAGTTGCGGACGATCCTCCCCTGGTGGTTTAGATCCACTCGAGTTCATCTCTTCAGATCTTGGGCTTAATCCCAAGAGGATACCTTCGCTGCAGTTTGGGCTTTATCCCAAACCTTCGCTGATTCAAACCCCATCTTGCTGTCCTTTCTCTCGCCATTACTGCTGCACCGTTGTCTTCAATTTACAGATTTGTCTTCGGCCATACCCCAGGTATCTAGATCTTCTCCTTCCGGCCTCTCCATCTTCTTCTTCCTTTCTCTTCGATTTCTTCTTTCTCCTCCACTTCCGTCGTCGCTCCTCTCTCTTCCGTTGTCTCTTGTTTCGATTTGTCCCTTTCTTTTCTCTCCTATTCGAGTTTTACTCAAGTGAAGCCCTAATTCCCTCTTATCCCACGTGCCTAAAACAATCCCTTTTAGTTAAGTCTCGCACGTGTGAAGCAATTCACGTGTGTGACCGGATTAACGTCGGAACTGACTTAATTTAATTTTTATCCCCGCTTTCGCTACATTATTTTCCGTGCTTGGAAAGAAACTGTTGATTTAGCTTAAGCGGGTCTTTCTGTTCGGTTTGTTGTGGGTCTACTCGGGTTTTGGGCAGTTGTAGTTGCTGTTTTTTTGCTTGCTTAATTTTATTTTTGTTGTTTTTGCACCTCTGGTGCCTCCTTTTCTTCTAATATATTAACCTTTAAAAAAAAATCCTATTATTGTTCTTTTTTTTCTTCTTTCTAGACAACAATTTCATATTCTTGTGATACCATGTCCTTGCAAAGATTTTCTGCAAAATCACGAAAAAAAAAAATCCATTTAATTCTCTTTGTTCTGCTTTAATTTATAGGTGTTTCATGCTTGTAATCGACACAGAATATCCTTTCAAGTACATGGAATACACTTTTCCTTTGTCTAACTAATTTTCATACCATTTGCCTGAATAGGTTAGCTATACATTTCCAATTTATGATTAAGTTGGTTTGTTGGCTCACGAATTACTATTGCATATGCAAACAACATACAAATGATATATCTATTGTTAAGTTGCCCACGAATGAAGCTTTAGTTTTCCACTCAAACATATTAGAAGTGATATTGTCTCTTGCTCTACACTCATATTCTCTCTATTCCAACCCTTCCCTGTGAACAAGATGTGCGGTTAATGTTACATTATAAGTTCTAATAAAATCTTCCCTTCCCTTAAAATTCTAATATAATGTGGAAGCCTTACTCAATTGATGTGATCAAGATTTGAAAAACTTGCACCATGTGTTTAATCTATGTGGGAACATGAATAGTGCATTCATCTCATTGATTTTTCCCCTTGTGTAAACCTTGTCTTAGATATTTAAACTCCTAAATCCTTCCTTTCACATAGTTGGTGTTAGGCTTTTTTTTTTTAGATGCTTAAACACAAACCCTTGTATATTTTTAATTTACTAAAGAGTCCCTTTTACTACAAAAGAAAGACTTCCACTTTTCAGTTGTTGCAACCACGAGAACATGACTAGCAGAGGAGAGTTTGGAAGTTTGGAAGAGGAAACACAAGAATGGGTGTTGGAATTGTCAAAGTTAGTTGATGTGGGTTATGGCAGTTATTGGTTTTGGAGGAGCAAGCATGAGCATGAGCACTGGAATTGCCACAATCAGTGGATATGGGGAATGTCTTCAAATTGTGTCAACAGGTTTAGGCCAAGACTTTGAATGGGGAGGTGGCAGTGGAAAGGTCCCTCAAATGTGTGGACGAGTTGGAATTATTCTATTTTTTTTCTTTGGATTATAATCCCTATTTGCAATAATTTCTCTTCATTTGCGCTAATTTAGGGTTGCCAACAAGCCCTTGGAATATTTTTCAAAAAAAATCCCTTGGAATGTGGTAAGTAGTGGCACTCATATTGCGGAATAATATAATTTAACCTAAATGGGGATGAGGTGAACATTCAAAAAATGAGCCAAGTTTAATGTGATAATGCTTTGATGATGATGATTTGATGATTTTAGATTTCATATGATTTTTCTAAATTTGGGTTAGGGAGTAATGGATTTGGAACATTGTTAATGGCTTCAACATAAATGGAAGTTCTAGTTCTTTCTCCATGTGGGCCAGTGGATTCTCATTTTCTTGTGTTACTTCTAAAATCCTTCTTTCTACTGTTATTGGCCTCTTAAAGTATGTTTGGGTGAAACCAATTTGTATCATGTGTTAAATAGGAGGTATTTGGGCTGCCAAGTTTGCATCAACTGGGTCCATTTGTTAGAAAGTTTGTCCATTTCCAAAGTTACATTCATCTAGGCCAACTAAATGTAATGTTGGTATATTCAATTGTACTCAACTCTTCAACTTTGGTTTTTTTTTTTTGAATGGTTTCAACTTTTGGTATTCAACTGGCATCATAATGTTCATTCAAAGATGAATGGTGTGGACCTCTACATAAGTCATTTTTTTTTTTTTGAAACAGATTTAAATAAGTCATTCTTTATGTGTTTTTTATTCCATTTTGAATTACAGAAGGAATTAAGGGCTGTCACAAAGTTCATGGTTCATCTTTCCAATAAAAAAATTATAGATTACCACATCACGAAAGATCTGTTCTTATATTTATTGAATGATGGAGCTGAAGATTATGTGCTGGTATATTTGCTTCCTTAGCTTTTACCTATGTCATTACTTGGTTCTTTTGTTTGATACTGTTCCAAGTTTAGTTATTGTGGTTGTCACTTTGTTCTTCAAACAGGTAGCGGCTGAGTTGTTCAAGGAGTTGGACTTATCATTTGAAAGTCATCATTTTATGGATGATAGACCTATAAAACGTCGTTTTAAGGGTGAGAACTTGCATTTTTCTTGTAGTGATTTTCTACAGCTCTATTAATGGCTTAGGAAAGAGATTTCCTATTTGATGGTGATAGGTCTTTAATCATTTAAAAAACAACTTAAAAATATATTTCCAACTAGGCTTCTTGATTGTCTTGCAATTCTTGAGTTTTGAAACTAAAATGAAAATTGTATTTTTATTTTCTTTTTTTCGGATTGGATTATGAATACCTGTGATATTTAGTCTTTTGAAAGACAATAAAATTGAAACTTTTTCAAGGGCACTAAATAAAATTGGAACCCCACCTATGATATTTAGTCTTTTGAAAGAAGATAAAATTGAAACTTGGGGCACTAAATAAAATTGGAACCCCACCTGTCCTTTCTAGTTTGTTTATCCATAGTTTCCTATCTAGATGTTTATTGAGAGGGCTTGCCATTTTTCATTCTAAACAATGGCCAATTGTGATGCATTGACATGGATATTGGTGTAAACATGGATATAGAATGTAGATATGATAATCCTTTTTCCAAAATCCATGTGATACGGATATGTGTTTCTGATATAAAATATATTTACATTTGTTTTATAATTATTACTCGAAATATTATACCCATGTTATTATTTTTTTTACTTTATTAAATGATTAGTTTTTCAAGCATGCCAAGTGTCATATTAGTTTCTATTTTGTAATTTTTTTAACGAATAGGATCTTATTCTTTTGTGCATGTCTTAGGAGAAAAGTATAATATACTGATTAAAGCATATGTTATGAAGTACCTCGTGGTCGTGGTATCTGATGTAATACATTGAGCATATGCAAAGGCTTTTACCATATTCTACCCCCTATGTTACACTTTCACTTGGTCGATGCTAATGTTTCTTATAATTTCCTAGGTGTTCATAGGTACTTCGTAAAAGAATTTCACAAAGGACAATTGGGGACAATGTTAAACACTTGATAAAAGGGCTGCTAATAAAGTGGGATGCAAAGTTTCAGGTATGAATTATACATGAAGCAAATCACTGAATGTACTACATTCCTGATGGAAAAAAAGCTCTTTTAAGAAGCAGTAAAGATGAATTTTAAAGGAAGGGAGCTCTTTGAAATATGAATATGAATTATTACTGTAATCAGTTGGTCCCATGGATTATGCATTTTTCCAATGTTGTCAAACTCGAATCGTATCGTGAACCGGTCAAGGGGTGTGAATCGTGAATCGTAAATTTTAGAATAATAAGATTCACAATGTTTTGTTCAATTCCTCAGCGTAATATATAAGTAAATATGCAAATACATGAATATATGACAAAATATACCAGTGCAAACTTAAATTAAAATGCATTAGAACTTAAGTTTTTACATTCCAAAATCCAAATCATCATAATTCAGAAAATTTTATTATCCAAAATTCCAAAACATCTAAGATTCTAAAGAATATCATTGGTCATCAATGTCATCTAAACCATCCAAGTAAGATGAAGATAAAGTGTCTCTTCCATCTTCCACATCCTCATCACTAATTTCTTCAACACTTTCTTCCTCTCCTTCAACGCTCTTTTGCTTTCTTGAGTAAACCCCCGTTAATTACAAAATTCAAATATTTTATAAACTTTGCATCTAAATATGGTATAATAATCTTCAAGATTTTAAAACACTTATTCATTTCTTTTGTGGGATTAGTCTCTTCCTCTCGTTGGCTTTCAATCAAGAAATTGTCTTGTGGAAGAGCTGGATCCTCTTTTTCAATGATCCATTCATCATCGGATTCTACATCTGATAGGCAAATAGAATCATAATCTTTATTTGAATCCCGTAAAGTTTGTCTCACTTGTAATTGTAAATTGTATTTTACAAATACAAGGGCAATCATCCTTTTTGCCTCTAGCCTATTCCTCGTCTTCCTATGAATTTATAAAAACATTAAGAGAAAACAATCAAACATAAAAGATTACTATCTCTACTTCTTAAACAAATGTTAAAAAATTGCATCAATTTATTTAAAGTTAAAAATAAAACATACTTGTTCAAATACACTCCAATTCCGCTCGCACCCAGTTGCTCTGCAAGTTAAACTCAAAATCCTTATTATGAATCTTACAATTCTACGATTCACGATTCACACTTTTAGACCGATTCACGATAAGATTCGAATTTGACAGCATTGGTTGACACAATTATTGTACGAGTGAAATTGAGGCCTATGCCAATTTAGGTAGGCCATGATTCATGGAAGGTGGACCCAAATGACACAATCAATTTATGCTGTCAAAACAATAGTTTGCTGACTACCGACTCTCAAAATAATCTCTCTCTCCAAAAGAAGGTTGACATGATTATCATATTTGGGCCCTATGCTAATTCAGGGAGGCCTTGATTTATGCGAGGCGGGCCCAAACGGCTGAATCAACTTATGCTGGCCAAAGAATATTTGCTAAATACTGACATCCAAAATCTCTCTCTCATGCGTGCACACATTTTATTTGTTTATACATTACTACATATTTTTGGAACTAGTCCTCATGGATTGAATGCATGCAGGAAAAACCAAGTGCCCGCTCAGAGCTGGATTGGTTGAAGCCACATGGCATGTTTTGTCATTATTTATTCCGTGAATATTCTATAGATGAGGAATCACTCGAGGTATGACTTGGACATGGTTTTTAATGCATACAAAATCTGCTAACTGCTTTGCCATATGGATGTTCATGGATTTTCTCAATGCCCTCATTTCTAGATATCTTCATACCTGATCCACTATTTCATGAACGGGAAATGGCTTATGAATTTTTCAAGAGAGATTTGCTACTACAGGGGTATTGGCTACCTCATACCTATAAGACAAAGAATTTTCTAGAATTGAGGAGAGCAATTGAGTCCCTTGTTTGGAGTCCATTGAAAGAAGACATTGAAAGGATAGGCCACGAACTGCTGCTGAAACTTGAACCAGGTGGAGAGGTAAATTATTTTCTTACACTGAAACTTTTGAAAAGGAAAAGATGTCTGAAATTTAGTGTGGATCGAGAGAGGCTCTTCAATCAACTAGAAGTCTCATCCAGTGGTGTATCTTTGATTCTTTGCTGGGCTGGTCAATACATCATTCGGCACACCTGATGAATGGGTATGGGCTTCATTAAGGCATGTGACCATATTTAAGATGGTGCAGAGGATGGCTTTATAATTTTGTTACCTTGTTGGATTTCCTCCATCAGTCTTGTCAGTGTACCAGATTTCAGATCTGGTGGTAAAGATGAGTTTTTATTGGGCGACACAACCTGTCCTGCCTTTTTATTGTGCCTGTTCTACGGGAGAGTCATCATTACCACCTACTCTGAAAATCTGATACTTCACAAAAGGGATTTTTTTTCTGCTTATTTCACTAGTAAGCCTGGGAAATCAGGTGTTTCATTTTCCTTCTTTCAGAATAGCCAAGGAGGCCTAATTGAAATGTTATTTCATGTTTGGAACCGGGTGGCACTTGCCCCATCTCATTCTATGTCTATCCTTCTTCAGGCTTAGGTTTATATCAAATATTTGTATAAGCTGCAAGTAGTTGGCATGCTACAGCTTGACATATTACTTAAGTGGATCTCATATTTCACTAATGGATTGTTTATACTTTTTGGGCACATTCTGTATTGGTAGTTCCATGCCTGAATAGTGTTTTGATGACTTACTTGCGGAAGTTGGATAAGCTTCGATCCCTACAGGCTGATGTGCAACCATAATCCATTGCATCCTGAAGATATCAAGTACTGGGTACTACCGAGTACTGGCTTCAAAGATAGGGGTATATATGCTTGTTTCCAGCTAGTCTATGATTCATTTGATCTTTGTGACTTGCAGATGGAGCTGTGCTGGTTAATTTTAGAATATTGTTATCGGGATAGTCAGGCTGATTATGTTCTACGTTATAGTTTCCTGGCTGAGTATCTTTGCAAAGTCAACAAGCTGTATCAAGAGAACTTCTATAAGTGCTTTTTCATAATGTGGTTCAAGGTTGCTGGACTTGGACTAGCTGGTTTTCGTAGTCTTGCAATGCTTTTCTCAGGTTTACTTGCTAAGGATTTACTCTCTTGGCATGTCCTAGCAGCTTTACAAGTGACATTGCAAGATATGGCAAAATCATCTGAATATTTTGTTGAATGTCTTTTCAAGGTGTGTAATTTGGTACTGAGAATGTGATTTATTTATTTATTAATTTTAAAATGGTAACTGTAATTGTATTAAAAGGAAAGGCACCAGAAGTGCACAATACAACAAAACATAGAACAAAAAGAATCAACCACAACCCAATACACCCAATCAAGACAGGACCCCAAACACCGAGGAATTAGGATAGAATACATTCTTTCCAAAAAAGTCTCAAAAAGTCCAAAATGGAGAAATTTTGGAAACCTGTGAGGGAGGAGACCCAAGCAGCGCATTTGCCCAAGACCTGATTGTACACACCTTGAGGGACTTTTAGTACTATTTCAGAAGACACAATTGTTTCGTTTTCACCACAAACTGCAAATGGTGGCAAAAATAGCTAACTGTCACATAACTAAGCACCTTGTAAATATATGTGGAATCTCCTAGATGAAAGATAGTTGAGCAAAGGCATGGACCACTGGATACCGAACTGATATAGAATGAAGCTCCACATAGACGGCGAGAAAGCACGAGGGATAGGGAGGTGATCCACATCTTCAGATGCTCCAAGACAGAAAGGGCATCCACTGACTAAAGTCCTATCCTTCTTCCACAGGTTATCATGGGTAAGGATTTTTCTTAGATCCATGGTTCAGAGGAAACTTATGGCTTGAGGGGTTGGAAGAACATATGGCTGGATTTACTGTTGGAACTGAGCTGCTCTTGTTGTTCCACACATAAAAGGACTTCATTAAGCAAGAGCTAGAGGATTCTGACCACCATTCCAGAGAATCCCATCCTGAGTCCAAATTTGAAGCAAGGAATGCTGAAGCAGAAAACAAGGAAAGTCGTCAGCTTTTGCATCAGTTAAATTCTTGCAGAAGCAAATGTCCCACACTTGTGATCACTACAGAATGAGTAGAAGCCGGAAACGAAACCTTCATGGCAGATAGATAGCCTGAAAAGAGAAGGGAACTGTTGAACGAAGGGGGAATGGCCGCATCAAAGATCTGTCCAAAACCGAACACGGTCATCATGCCCCACTTTGAACGTGATTCCTTCCTTAAACTTATTTTTTTTTTGAGCGATAATAGAGAAAACTTATATTAAAAGAAAAGAACAATTACATAAACAAGGATCACAAGGTCTAAGAGACTTAGACCTGAGTGAAAAGTGTAGAAAAGAATGTAGAAGCAGATAATTATCTCTGTCAATATATTGATCATGTATTCCTCTTAGAGGATACAATATTTAAATAGAAAATATAGAGAGAATCTAGGGAACAAAAAAGGAAATACAATAAGTGTATCCTAATTATAATCTATTTGTGTTGACCTTCAATATACAATGAATCTAGACATTAACTGGGGCCCACATCACTAGACATGTGACGTGTGGGTCCCGCAACACTCTCCCTCAAGCTGGTTCGAAGATGTCGAGTAGACCCAGCTTGCTAAAGACGGAATCGAGCTGACTTCGAGGAACTGACTTGGTGAAGATATCAGCCAGCTGATCCTTAGATTGCAGATAAGGTGTGAAAATTCGCTCTTCTGAAATATGCTGATGAAGAAAGTGGCAATCAACCTCAATGTGCGTAATCCGCTTATGAAACTGGGTTGGAGGCAATATGGATGGCCATCTGATTGTCACAGAACATGATGAGTGGATCAACAGGAGCAAACCCCATTTCAGTAAGAAATTGGCGAAACCACAACAATTCAGAAGCAGTATTTGCCATGGTCCGATATTCAGCCTCAGCACTACAACGAGCAACAACGAATTGCTTCTTGCTTCTTGCTTCTCCAGGCAATTAAATGAGAGCCCAAGAAAACACAATAGCCAGACGTAGAGCGGCGATCATCTGGAGAACTGGCCCAATCAGCATCTGAATAACTACGAACCGACAAGTAGGTTGGTGTGCATAGAACAAACCACGGCCGGGATGAGCCTTAATATATTGTAGGATTCTAAACACGGCATGAAGGAGAATGTCCCGTGGTTCGTGCATGAACTGACTGACGACACCAACAACATACGATAAGTCTGGTCTTGTGATGGTCAGATATATGAGCTTGCCAACTAGTTTCTGATAAAAACTTGGTGTGTCAAGAAGAGTTCCATCAGAAACAGATAACTTGGTGTTCACATCCAGCGGTGTATCTATAGGTTTGCAGCCAGAATAGCCAGCTTCTTGGAGGATATCCAGGGCATGCTTTCGCTGAGAGAGATAAAGGTCACGACATGATCGAGCAACTTCAATTCCAAGAAAGTACTGGAGAGGCCTCAAATCCTTAATATCAAAAGTCTGTTGAAGATACTATTTGAATGAAGAAATGACTTCATCATTGTTACCGGTGAGTACAATAGCATCAACATAAATTACCAAAATCATCACAACAGAGTGGAGACGGTAGATGAAGACTGAGTGATCTGATTCACATCGGGTAAAACCATAAGGTATTAAGGCACTGCTAAACTTCTCAAACCAGACACGTGGAGACTGCTTAAGACCATAGAGAGCATTCTTTAATCTGCAGACAGATTGAGACCCCCCTGCTTGACAAATCCCAGAGGAGGAAGCATATAAACTTCTTCCTGAAGATCACCATGAAGAAAAACATTCTTCACATCTAACTGGTGCAAGGGCCAAACATGAGTGGTGGCAAGAGATAGCAAAATGCGCACAGAGTTAATCTTGATGACAGGTGAAAAAATGTCCTAGTAGTCAACTCCATAAGTCTGTGTGAAGCCTCTGGCTACGAGACGTGCCTTATAACGGGCAATAGAGCCATCTGGATTATGCTTCAAAGCAAAGACCCATTTGCACCCAATTGGGGTTTTGCCTGGAGGTAAGGAAACCATCTCCCATGTATTGTTCTTCTCAAGGGCAACTAACTCTTCATCCATGGCTGCTTTCCAGGAGGGATTTTTCAAGGTTGTGTCGATCCTCTTTGGTATCTTAATGTTGTCCAATGCTATGAGAAAACTATGATATGAGCGTGAAACAGCATGATAGGAGACAAAACGATCAATGGGATGGCTAGTAGTACAAGAGCGTTTACTTTGCGAAGCGCAATAGGAAGATCAAACAGGTAAGAGACTGGTGGATCTGAAGCACGTGCAGATGGATGGGTGGAGTCAGCCGCAGATGGCACTCGAGACTGTCGGCGTTGGTACACCATAAGAGGCTTAGGTGGACTTGGGGAAGGAAGATTGTCAGGGACAAGAGGAAGAACAGGAGAAGGAGAAGATGTAGAGGGAGCTGAAAAATATGGGTCCCGCTCAAAGAAAGTGACATCCATGGATATGTATGTCTTCCCAGTGATAGGATCAAGGCACTTGTAACCTTTGTGAAAAAGGTGTGTACCCTAAAAAAACACATCGCACAGCCTGGTGAGAAAGTTTATGGCTAGAAAAGTTGTGAACAAAACAAACACACCCAAAGACATGTAAAGGAATGTGAGGAATGGCTTTATGCAAGGACATATGATCTATGGGAGACTGATTATGTAAAATGCGAGAAGACATTCTATTAATTAGATAACAAGCAGTTAATACAGCTTCTGGCCAATAGGACGAGGGAACGTGCATAGTAAAAAGAAGAGATCTAGCCACCTCAAGAAGGTGACGGTTCTTTTGCTCAGCTATACCATTCTGTTGAAGTGTGTAAGGACAAGAGAACTGAGAATCGATGCGATGTTTTTCCAAAAAAGTAAGAAAGGAGTGTGACAAATATTCTCCCTCATTATCACTCCGTAGAACTTTAACTTTACACCCAAATTGATTTTAACCCCACTGGTAAATTTTTGGAAGTGATAAAAAACCTCAGATTTCTGTTTAATTAAATATGTCCATGTCATGCGAGAGAAATCATCAATAAAGGTAACAAAATAAAGAAAACCAGTGCGAGAAACAGTTGGAGATTTCCAAACATCAGATTGGATGAGTGAAAATAAAGTGGATGAACTTTTATTCATAGATGGTGAAAAATGATTTCTAATATGTTTGCCATATTGGCAAGGTTCACATTCAAAATGAGTAAAAGATAAACCAGGCACAAGCTGTTTGAGAACAGAGTCGGCAAGATGTCCTAAACGACAATGCCATAACTACACATCTGAAGACGAAGAGGTCGAACAAGTCTCAGAGCTACCATAGCAAGAATCGAGAAGATAGAGACCACCTACTTCACGACCACGACCCAACACCTGCTTTGTGTTCAGATCCTGGAAAACAAAATGAGAAGGAAAAAATGTGACTGAGCAATTCAAATGTTTAGTCAAGGCACTAACAGATAACAAATTACGGGATAGGTTTGGAACATGCAAAACAGAGTGAAGGTCCAAATTATGAGAAACATGAACAATTCCTTTCTCAACAATATTAGTGAAGGAGCCATTGGCTAATTTGACCTGACTATTAGAAATAGGAGAAAGGGAAGAGAAGAGGGTGGACATACCAGCCATATGATCGGTAGCACCAGAATCAACAATCCAGGAATGAGGAGAGGCATGATGGGCAGATGATTCGTTACCTGAAGGAGAGGAGACATCATTGGATACCTCAGAGGACTGAAGGTGCTCAAGGCGTTGCAGGATGAAGTTAAGATCGTGATGAGTCACATGAGCATTATCATTAACCACATCAGAGGAATGAGGAGCAGCGGAGAGATTGGCTTGTTTAGGGCGTCCATGAAGCTTGTAGCATGAATCAATGTTGTGGTTAGTCATCTTGCAGTAGGTGCAGAACCAAGGGCCCTTCTTCCGTGAACCTTTGGTGTCCCTTCGAGGATCAGATGAAAAATCCTTGCCATGGGAAGCTGGGTGCCCATGAGCCGTAGAAGGCATAGAAGAATGGGTGGTGACCAGTGCAGATCGCTCAGCATGCAGTGGAGTCATAACAAGACGACGGCGATCTTCTCGAAGTAAGGCCGAGTAAACCTCATCAAGAGATGGGAGAGGTTGTCGCCCAAGAATTGGGCCCTGGTGGGCTCAAATTCAGGTTTAAGTCCAGCTAAGAAGGCAAAGATCCGTTGTTGTTCGACATACTGGTGAAACGTCAGAGTATCTGCCTGATCCTTAAAAGTAAGGGATTGAAGTTGATCAAGCTCCAACCAACTGGATTGCAGAGTTGAATAGTATTGGATGAGAGATAACTCCCCATGTCGGAGAGTGGCAGCAGTCTGAGATAATTCATATATACAAGCAAAATTATTTCCATCAGAATACAAAGTCTTCACAGTGTCCCATACAGCTTTGGCGGTGGGAAGAGTATAGATGAGACGCCGCACATTGGCGTCCATAGAATGAAGAAGCCAAGCCTGGACCAGAGAGTTATTTGCATTCCAGACGGAGAATGTTGGATCAGTCTTAGCCGGTTTGGGAGTAGTACCATCAATATATTAAGAGAGTTGCTTTGCATTTAAAAACATTGTGGCAGAATGGGACCACTCAAAATAGTTTGTCTTATTAAGCAATACTGTCGTGATCCAACCAATCTGGGGAAAGCCGGAAGAGGCGACATCCGAAAGAGAAGAACTAGAAGATGATGCAGCAGCCAAAACGTCAATCAGAGAGTAATAGCAGTAAAGATAAGCCAAATACACCTATCCAAAAACAAGGCCTGTGTGAAATTGGAGAAGTAGCAGCAGCAAAGGACCCCACACAACACCAACCGAAGCAAAAAACCACACCAAATGTCTACACAACACCAATCTGCAGCAAAGGTCCAAACAGCAGACCAGCAAAGGGATGGACTGCAGCAACGAAAAAAGGACCAAAAATGGGCCCCACCGAGATGGTAACACTAGCAACTCCAAAGGGATGGAAGGAGAAGGTAGGGGCGACTGTAGTGGTGTAGATCCCAGGTGAAAGAGGGCTGAATCCCCTCAGATCTGCAGAAAAATACCCAAAATCTGGGGAAACTGGTGTCCCAGGCAGCAATGGCGAGAATGCCCTGAAATGGGTCCCACCGTTGATCAAAGGTGGCACAACCAGGTGGGATTGAAACTAGGGGCAGGGGCAACTACAATAGTGAAGGATCGAACTCCAAAAGTGCCTTGAACCAGCCGATCTAAGCAGAAAATCGAAACTGGATTTTCTGAGAACAACAGAATCGCTGGAAGAAGAAGGCAGCAGAAACCTGTGTAAAATGCGTCAAACCAGAGATCCAACCCTATGGATGGAAAGCTTTGTAAAAAACAACAGAGGGGAAAGGGTCCCGCCGGCAGATGCTTTGTCGGAGAAGGAGATCAATAGTGGAGAAGAAATAGCGGCAGGAGACGCTCACAGGAACCCAAAAAAAAATTCAAATCTGTGAATAGTAGAGGAAGAGCAGTTCTAAAGAGGGAGGATCCGTGATAGAGGTCCAACGGATTCTAAATTTTTTTTTTTTAGAAATCAACCTTGCTCAATACCATGTAGAAGCAGAGAATTATCTCTGTCAATATATTGATCATGTATTCCTCTTAGAGGATACATTGTTTAAATAGAAAATATAGAGACAATCTAGGGAACAAAAAAGGAAATACAATAAGTGTATCCTAATTACAATCTATTTGTGTTGATCTTCAATATACAATGAATCTAGACATTAACTGGGGCCCACATCACTAGACATGTGACGTGTGGGTCCCACAACAAAAAGTAAAAAACAACAAAACAACAATAGGTCGCAAAACTAGAAAGAAAACACCACTGGTACAATAAGAACTATATCCTCTTGGTAACTAGAAGGTGCCACAATTCGAACCACCAACTTCGTTCTTCGCAAAGAAGTCTTCCACACTATTGGTTGTGCGACTGATATGGACAAAAGACACCTGTAGGCCCGAGATCATTTCCTTAATCTCCATTGCCAAGGTAATTAACCTCCATGGAGGGCGCTTCAAACCCCCGACCCATGTAATGGCATTGGATGAGCCTCTCAATCGCTAATTTTCCTCCTCCGAAATCGGCTCCTAAAGTTAAGGCTCTCCTAATGGCTATGAAGTTCAGCCTCATTTGATTCCATGATCCCCACTGATTCTGAAAAAGACCCGAATGATCTCTAAGGACACCCCGATCCTAGCTGGGCCCAGCGTACCCCTTGTAGAAGAGATGAGACATACTAGTCATGTGAGCGGTAGCTCTATACTCTATAATCCAGGAATGAATAGAACCATGGTGAGCTAGGGGCACAATACCCGATTCTTCCATAACAACATGAGAGATCTTAACGGATTGAAGACGCTGCAATTGTTGTTGTAAGGAAGCATCTCCTGTTTGGACACACGAATGGTGTTATCGGCCGCAACGGAAGAGGTATAAATGTGATGAGAGTTATCAGTGTGATAAGCCTGCTCAGGGGAAGGTCTACAATGATTCTTATTGCAAGAATCCACATAGTGTTTATTCATCTTGCAATACGTGCAAAACCAAGTAACTTTCTTCCGATGCCCTTTGCTTTCCCGTTGGATATCACTCACCGGTTCCTTCCCTCAGAGAGAGGAAGGCCCTGTAGAAGCAAGAGTTGATCGGTCAGCAGGCACAGAAGCAGTAGCCATAATCATCCATATGCAGGATAACCCCAAGGGGTTATCCCAGGTGGTTTGGGAGCAAGATCTCCAGAGGGAGGTCTTGGGTTCAAACCATGGGAGCCCCAACGAAGGGCTACCTCCTATGAGAATATGTATATAGTAAGGTCCCATCGAATTACGGGTATGTGCGGATAGGGGGTTTTCACATATCCTGGGGGACTAGTTGGGTGTGATGTTGGACACCTCCCGGACCTCAAAAAAAAAGAGGTTATATGCAGGATGCTCAAAGTGGATGGTCTCCAACTGATCAAGTTCTAACTAAGAACTCCTCATAAGGGACGACTCCCCCTGATGAAGATGAGCTGCCTCTTGATATAGCTCATAAATATGAGTGGAGTGATCACCATCAGAATAGTAGGCCTTAATCTTATCCTACACATCTTTGGCAGTGGGAAGGGTATATACTAGGCCACGATATGTTCGTACATAGAGTGGAGGAGCCATGACTAAACCAAGAATTGTTGGCTTTCCATTTCCAATATGAGGGACTATCCTTGTCAGGTTCCATAGCAGTACCATCAATGTAATTACATTTTTTTTTGAAAGGTAACTTCATTAAAAAGAAAATGATACAAAACGAAGGGATCACAAAGACCGTATAAAAGGAAAAAAAATTACATCAATTTGTTAACAATTTCCGCATAAAAAAACAACCCCTGCTTGGTTAAAGAGTCCGCAGTTGAGTTAACTGAACGGGGAACCCAAGCAATGTCAAAATCAAATGACTGATCCTCTCAACTTTATCAAGATAGATCCAAAGGCAAAGAGAACCCAACACCCATCCCACCATAACCTTCGAATCACCTTCCACCAATGTTAGCAGAACCGAACCGTCTTAGGGAAGATTGTGTTAAATAAGGTTCAATCGGGTTGAACCATAGTCAAACCCGTGCTCTCAATAATATGTTAGATAATATTAAATTGTTAACTATTAAATAAGTATAAAATAAATTAATAGATAGCATAATTTAAATAACTATAAAAATAAAATATAAATATAAAAAAATAATAAAAGATAAGATTATATTTTTATAAAAAAATATTCTTGTTCTCACTAACACAATTATAAATACTAAAAACAATAATTCCAATTTTTAAAGCAATATCCAAAGTTATGAAATTCACTCAACTTAGACTTAGCTTTGTGGAAATAAAAAAAAGATTGACTTTGTAGTTGTTAAATAAAAATGAAAATATAATGTTGTGTTAATATACATTTTAATTAAAAAAAAAGTAATCGTTCAAAAAATTCCTTTATTATAAATGTTATTTATTTTTCTTGTAAATATTGTATTGACATCTAATTTGATTTCGATTAAGTTTATATATATATATATATATATATTTTTTTTTTTTTAAAAGAAAAAAAGCTAACACCTAATTAGAGAAGAAGAGAGAAAGAGGTAAAAAGATGTTGGAAATTATTAAAAAGAAAAATGAAAATAAAAAGTAATCCCCAACAACTAAAGAAAATAACTTAATATAAAAACAATCCCTTGGACCCTGACTCCTTGTTCCCTTCGTTAGTTTATGAGTATCCTCTATCCCCAACTTAAGTCTTATGACCGCCGCCCTTCTTTATTTTTGCTTGCAAACGAACAAGCTGTGTATTTCCTAACCCTAACATAGTAAGACCGCCGCCCTTCTTCCAAGAGGAAGAAAATGAGAAGAAGGGAGACCGGAGAAGAAGAGATGCGAAAAGACAAGGCCACCCATTTCCTCTGAGTGATCATTCAATGGAGAAATAGTAGGCGAGAATACGAGATTTTATTTTATTTTTTTAATTTCTTTCTTCTTCACTTCTTCTTCCCTGATTTCGACTGCGGTTCACGAGTCACGCTTTTATTAATTAAATTGATTTAAACTGCTTCGTAACGGCCTTTTACGGCACAACTGCTCAGGTGATTTTTCTTCCAGACCGAACCGTAGGCAAGACGGTCGAGGTCGAACCTCCGGTTCGATCGCGGCCCGGTCCGGTTCTGATAACGCTGCCTTCCACCAGACTCCTTGGGCCCCAAGTGCTTCCAACTCTAAAATACCCCTCCACAGAGCAAATAATTCCATCTCAATTACCGACCCATTACGAAGAGGGCCAACAAAAGAAATCAACGTATTCCCTAAATCATTACAAATGAGCCCACCATAACCTGCAATACCAAGGTCACACATACAACTCTCATCAAAATTAAGCTTGAGCAGCCCTGGTGAAATAGGAGACCAAGAAACATCAGGTCTAGAATCCACTCGACGGCTCGAAGAATCCACCGAAGCCCAGTTCCTACACACCTAAAATATAGACATCTGACGGAACTTCATCACATCAAACATTCACCAAGCAACCCGCAACTTAGACTTGTCAAGAAGAACATCAAAGGAACCAACCTTCCCATGAAAAATCCCTTGATTTCTTTCTGACCAAATATAGACCAAACAATACACAAAGCTGTTGTTTTCCAAAACTGTCGATGAAAGGAGCTTCCAGAAAGCACAACTTCATTAAACAAGTCGCACCAAGCTTTGGGAATACAAAACGCAATATCCAAAAGCTGAAAGAAATGCCTCCCAAACACGAGTAGAGAAACTTCAATGAAGGAGAAGATGATTCACTGTCTCTTCCGCAGATAAGCACTAGGCATTAACAATAAGCATCATTCTCTCGTCCTCAAATTATCAATAGTTAAATTTTTTTGAAGCCCATCAAGCCACCAAACACCTTCACTTTAGAAGGAGAGGCACCCTCCCAAATTTTAGGATTAACAACCAGAGTTTCACCAACTCTCAAAAGATGATCACAAAAAGACTTCACCGGATAGATACCAAAATGATTTAACTCCCAGATTCTTCGATCATTACCCTATCCCAACACAAACACATTCCCCAATAAAGTCATGAGAGAGAACCATCCTTCCACCATCCAATCCTCCAAATCTCGATGAAACTGAGGGCTCCAAACAACCTTATTACGAATGATCTCATAGCAGTCCTTAACCGTAGCTTGTTTATTTTCCGCCAAAGAAAAGAGCACCGGGAACATCAGAGCCAGCGGAGCATGATCCACCCATTTATCCGTCCAAAAGAAAATCTTCTCTCCTGTGTAGGACCGAAATCTAATATGCCGATTACAAGCCGACGAAACCGAACATACACCCTTCCAGAGACCTGAATCCGTCCTATTAGCAACAACAAAATCCACCAACCATTATCCAACAGTTTATACTTCTTGCAAATGATATACTTCCATAAACCGCCCGAAGAATCTCCCAATCGCCACTCAATGTAATTACATTTTTGATTGGCATCGAGAAACATTTTGGCTGAATGAGACCATTGGAAGTAGTTGGTCTCATTTAAAAGGACCGTAGTAATCTTTCCCAATATGATGAACTGGGTATCTGAACTGATTTGCTGGTTTGCTTGAGTCCAAGCTCATTCATTTGTGCTGTGAGGTGCTATTTGGCTTGATCATCTGCAGAAAAAAAATAAAACACAGTTATGACAATTAACTTTCATCATGTTTGAAAGTTTGATTCTTTTCCTTTCTTGCTTTCTACTGTGTGAACAAAGCAGTGTTGATTATAAACATCACTGGAGCCATATTTGAAAGTTCCATTACAGGGGGGTTAGATATGAATTTTTTGGATTTACAGAGGGCAGATCAAGCAATGAGAGCATGACCAACAACCTTGCTGTCTGTGCCTAACTTGCTGATCTTGACTTATTATTAAATAGTGATTTAGTATGGTTGTGTTTCACGTGAGTTCATAAATATCAGATATGAGCCCCATGTCTGATGGCCTCCAATGTTGTATGATTTTGATCTGTATTATTGTTATTTGCAGGAGTTAGAAAAGAAACTCACCATGAATGGGCTCATTAGCAGGCTCTTGAATCCCTCTCTTCAAGATGTATTTGATGCTCTGCTCCCACACGATGGTGTAAGAGATTCAAAGTACTTCGTTCAATTCTTCAAGTCTATTGATATGGGAAGAATTCCCAAATCCATGATGCGGCATTCAATTGGTCGGGCGGTATCATCTCCCCTTGCAAGTGCTATTCCTATTCACAGTGGATATGCTCTAGCTTACATCTAGTCTTGTATTTATCTTATCATCTATTTGTTGCCCTCTTGGAAACAAAAGATTGTGTGCAATGATTCTCCTTGAGAATTCTTTCTTTTTGTCAGGAGGGGTATCTCTGAGGCATTTACCCCCACAAGACTAATCCCCCGGCCCCCACCATTGTATTACTTATTTTTTCCTTTTTTTATAATGATATTAAATATTTTGTGAAAATATCAAAGTTGGATTAATGACAATGTTTCAATTTGATTCTTCAGATCTACAAATTTCTATGGCTAGCACTATTAAGGAAGAACAAGATTGTACAAGTTGTTCGGAGTTTTTATTTGAAAAAAAATTGCATAAACTTTGGAGTTTGGAAGAGCCCAATGCTAACAATGAATTTAATGTAGAATTTAGATAATCATCATCATCGTCACCAAAGGCCAGTATCCCATCTATGTAGGGTCAGTTTTACAAGTTGTTATTCTCCAATTAACATTTTCATAAACCATACCAATTTCACTTTACAATCTATCAGGTCATTTATTCCTCAAGTTTTTTGTGATTGGCTTCTCATCTTTTAGAAACAAACCAAACCACATCAAGTGAGGTTTTCTCAAGTTGTTATCTATCAATTGTATTTTTTAAACTATCCCTAATGCATTTGTTTCTAAATTTATCATTTATGGCTAATCTACTTATCCAACGTAGTATGTACATCTCTGCAATCATAATATTGTCTAATTATTTTTTCTAAGTTGCCCAAAGTTCTACAACAAAGAGCATACAGATCTAATATATACTTTTATAAATCCATTCTTTTAGATGAAAAAAAGACTCTTCTATCACACAAAACACACTAAGTTATTTATATTTTGCCCACTCCACTTCCCATATTTGTTATATCCAAATTGAAACCTCTATGAAAGTTTACCATAGAGCCTAAGTATTAAACTTATTACAATGCACAAATAAGTCATTTAAATTTATATCGAGTTGCTCTTCCTATCATCTAATTTACTAAAGTCACATTCCATCTATTATGTTTTAATTATATTATTTTTTAAGTCATTTGACTCCAACGTTCTCTTCCACCATTCTAATCTTGCATTGAGTTGTTGTGTCGTTTTACAAATTAGTACTATATTGTCTGAAGAAACATATATCATGACACTTCATTTGAATTTTTATTGCTTAATTATTCATGATTAACACAAAATAGATATAGACTTTAAGCAATTTTTATTGCTAAATTATTCATGATTAACGCAAAATAGATATAGACTTTAAGCGGATGCCTAATGTAGTCCCACTTTAAGAAAGAACTCTATTGTCTCTCTATAAATGATTCTAACACTAGGGGTTGTACCATCATATTAATTTTTTAAGTACAATTTAAATGTCTTTTTTTGAAGGATAACAAATTTATACAAAATTTTCTTTTAAGACTAATTCTCATGCAAATTTTTATTAGTGAAATAATAAACTTAAATATTATCCGCATGCGATAATATTGCTTTTTAATTGAATGGTGGAGGAGCATTATCTGATTTAGGGGTACAAATATTGGTTTTTCAGTGCCGATATATATTGGCCGATACGTATTGTATTGGCCGTACAAACTACTTCTCTGCAGATATGGTCAATATATCCGTCCGATATCAGCCGAGAAGTATAATATCGGTTGGTTTTTTTTTTAAAAAAAAATCAAAACGGTGGTGGGCCTAGGCTGATATTGGTCGATATCGGACCAATATCGGCCGATATTTACGTTTTCAATTTAAAAAAAAAAACCATTTTCCTTTTGGGTTTTTATTTATTTCTTAATTCAAAAAAAAATAAAATAATAAAAAATAGTGATATTCAAAAAAAAAAAAAACACAAAAGAGGAGAGAAATTTATCAGCTGATATCTCGACAATTTCATAATTTATTTTCTTAGTCAATGAGTGTTATTTTAAGTTGTGAATTATAGAAATAAAAAAAATACATAATAAAATGATTAAAAATTACATAATAATGTAGAAAAAATATTAGAAAATGAAACTAATGGGGTCCTAATCACTTGAACTGATAACCACACAAATGTTATATATAATAATATAATATTTTCTTTCATTTGAGAAAATAGATTTTATTTTTCATTAATAATAATTAGATAAATAAAATTATTAGCTATACTTAATTATGTTAAATTGATATAATAAAAATAAATAATATTTCCTAATAATAATGACAATGGTAAAAATATTAGATAGTAAATATAATATTAAATTATTACAATAAAATGAATAAAAGAAAACATTATACTTTCAACATAAGTAAATACTGTATTTAAAATAAAATATTATTATTTTCACAATAAAAATAACTTTTTGATAAAATATAAAATTATACACGTAAGCTTTCAAGAAGCTCACGTGACCCCTTTAAGATAGTGAACTCTTTAAGAAGCTCACGTGACCTCTTTACTTTTGATAAAGATAAAGATCTTTTAATACCCTTCTTCTCTTTCACTCTCTCTATTAAACCTCTCTCTGTTGAACCCTAAATCCCGCCGCCGCACTCTCTATTTTTCCCATCAACGAAGAAGAAAAAGGAGAGAAACAGTATCGGCCGAATTTTTTACCGCTGCCCCAATGCCACAGCTGTAGGCACGTTTTCTGAATGCTCCCGCGACGTACGATAACAGCCCGGCAAATTTAAATGTAAAATCTTCTCACTCCCATCAGTACCCTCTCTCTTTCTCCCTCTCCCTCTCCCTCTCCCTCTCAATACACTCGCGCTTCTCCAAAACCCTTGCCCATTCTGGAACAGGAGCGGTGGGGCTCTGCTGGGCCGCGGAATCGCCGGTTCTTGATCGCATTTTTAGATCCCAATAGTAGGGGCTCTGCTGGGTCGCTGAATCGCCGGTTCTTGATCGCATTCATAGATCCCAACAATAGACGCTAGTATAGGTAAGACCTCCAATCGTTCCTCTGCGTTTCATGCCTGTCATCGTCTATTTCCTTGCTTACCATTTTGTTTTCCTCTTTGGGAAATTTTAAGAATTAGATGGTTGGACCAGTCGTCGGATGGTTTGTGGGCTGGGCCAGGTCCGAGGAGCTTGGGTTCTAGTCGGCTCGGAGACCAAGCCTGGTTCAGTTTAAAGTGCTTTAAACTCCGGCCGGTGTTTCAGACCATTATGGGCCTTTTGTGGGCTCTATTCCAGATCTTGGATCCTGGATTTTCCTTGAGTCGGATCAGTGATGTTGTGGGCCCTTTTCGTATGGATCCCATCCCAGATCTCGGATCAGTGTCTTTATTTAGTAGATCTATATCAAAATGCAGTATTGTTGTGCCTCTCCTTCCCAGCTTTCTTATTGTGTATATATATATATATATATATTTATTTATTTATCAGTTTTTACACATTATTCATGTTGAGGGGTTTTTTTTTTATGATTTTTTATATGTTTGTACTTTCTAATGCGCTGTTATGGTTTTGTTTTAGAGTTTTTTTTTTTTTCCTTTTTTTTTCAATGTGTAGTTCATCTATTCTCTCTTGCACACTATGATGTGCTCTTTCCCTTTTTAAACCATAATATTATACTGTATATTCATTTCATTCACTTTTCTATGTATTCAGATGGATTCAGATGAGGAAGTGGTTGGAGAACAATCTGTTGATGAGGTGGTTGATGCTTCAAGTTCAGAATCTGATGGTTTTCCTCCAGAAATTATTAAGTGGCCCTTTGTATCTCCATCTGACAGTTCTGGTTCGGACAAAAGTGTTGGGATGTATGATCTGGATTCACCAACTGGTGATGTCGCCCCACAACCTATCAACATTGTGCAGCTTCCACATAACTTTCAGGCACCGGTGAAGTGTATCTCACGTTGGGTTGATGTGCCTAACTATGATGATTGGGATTCTATAGAAGAATTTTGTGGATTTTTTGTGTCACTTGCTGATTCGGTTAGGGGTTTTCAACTTAATACATGTCACTTTGGATCTAGCACGGTAAAGAAGATGTTGAGGATTTTGAATAATGTTTTAGTGATGATTTTAGATCTAGCACGGTAAAAATCTTGACACCCAACCACGTTTTTTCATCACCTAGTGTTTGTATGATCCTAGGAAACGAGCATCCCCTTTTAATTCTTTCACTTACAAACTGGCAAAACAAATACTTGTCAAGATAACAATCAACTTTTTCTCGTATCCTAATGTCACTGGACCGAACTTCCATTAGCCCCACAAGCTTCGATGCCCCAAATATATATGAGAAGTATTCATCATCGCTTGGTTTCGAATCTTGGGTAACTATATAATCGACAACATAAATTGGTTGACATATTTGTTTCAATTTTTTTATTACCTCCCGGTAACGAATGTAGACTATCGAGACAACACTAACATAATCTTGTTCTTTAATGATATCCATAATCTTGTTCTTTAATGATATCCAACTTGGCAAGACAATAAAGCCAAGCCATGAAATTTGTCTCATGCATGAAACCATACACCCTCCGGTTAGAGCTCCCAAAGCTTGTCACGAAATATAAAAATATTTCTACATTGGCCTCTATAAGTGGCCCATCAAGTACCTCATGCATCAAATCACTCTTCTCTTCCATTTTTAGCTTAAATTTGAGATACTTCTGCTCAACATCATTTTTTGATCTATATTTGATGTTGACCAGCAATATCTCAGATTTAAGCTAGAAATGGAAGAGAATAGTGATTTGATTCATGAGGTACTTGATGAGCCGCTTATAGAGGCTAATGTAGAAATATTTCTTTACTTCGTGACAAGCTTTGGGAGCTCTAACCGAAGGGTGTATGGTTTCATGCATGAGACAAATTTCATGGTTTGGCTTTATTGTCTTGCCAAGTTGGATATCATTAAAGAACAAGATTATGTTAATGTTGTCTCGATAGTGTACATTCGTTACTGGGAGGTGATAAAAAAATTGAAACATATATGTCAACCAATTTATATTGCCGATTATATAGTTACGCAAGATTTGAAACCAAGCGATGATGAATACTTCTCATATATATTTGGGGCATTGAAGCTTGTGGGGCTAATGGAAGTTCGGTCCGGTGACATTAGGATACAAGAAAAAGTTGATTGTTATCTTGACAAGTATTTGTTTTGCCAGCTTATAAGTGAAAGAATTATAACGGGATGCTCGTTTCCTAGGATCATACAAACACTAGGTGATGAAAAAACGTGGTTGGGTGTCAAGATTTTTACCGTGCTAGATCCAAAATCATCACTAAAACATTATTCAAAATCCTCAACAGTTTCTTTACCGTGCTAGATCAAAAGTGACATGTATTAAGTTGAAAACCCCTAACCGAATCAGCAAGTGACACAAAAAATCCACAAAATTCTTTTATAGAATCTCAATCATCATAGTTAGACACATCAACCCAACATGATGAAAGGATGTGGTCGGATGTCAAGATTTTTCTATTGAGATTGTACAAAGGTGATATGTGGACTAATGTTCATACAATGAAGCACTTTAGATTTGGATCATTGATCAGTATGCCAAATCAGGTTTGTGACTCTCTCTCAATATTTAGCAAAATTAACATATATGTTTTGCATTTTTGCTATTGCTTGGTGTGTGTGTGTGTATATATATATATATATTTGCAGTCATTTTTAAATTTAAATATTAATGGTATGTTTTATTGAGTGTTATAAAATATGATTTGTGCAAATTTTAGTATTTCTTTCAAAAATTTCCTAAGCCTACTTCTTGAATTGTTGTGCATCTTGGGACAATTGTGCCAAACCCTTATGATATACCAAAATCAGTTGCCATCTAACTATTTGCTACTCCTATTCATATTTCTGCCAATATATTTATATAATCTGTACAAGTAGTGTGACTCAAACCTGGAATCATTGTGTTTGCACAAGTTCCATACCAACATTCTATTTTCAATTTATTTTTATGAAATGAGACTTCAAATTGTGAGTGTCCACAAGTCTTTACATTTGTGAAATAGCATGTTTATCCATATCGTGACTGTTCATGAGTCATTATTCATCAATGCCATTTCTACTGATTATCGACATAGATTCAAAGGAGCTGCAGGAATAGAACTTCTAGGGATGGATTATGGGGTCTCATGGATTAGAGGTTAGAAACCAAATATTAACTATGGTTAGTTGTCCTAGGGCTATGTTGCTTTAGTTTCGTATATTTACTTGCAATGTTGAGTAGCAACTATTCAATTGAACGCGAAGTGAATATTTTTCATACATCCATGATAGCCTTTTCTAAAGGAATTAGTTAGTCTTTATGTATCATATGTGCGTACATGTTAGAAGCATCTATTCCTTCAGCCTTCGAGTGGTATGACACAAATCTATGATGTTGTGTGGCACCACTTTGGAGTTTGGATGAAGATGTATCAAATTATGAATTCTCTAAGTTGGAACTTCCTAACTCATTCAGTCAACTATAGAAGTTGATGGCTAGTATGATGAAATGAGAAGTTTTTTGAAAAAGCATTTTAAATATTGTCTATTTGTTATATTTGTAGTTGAATAAATTATTGGAAATTTTCTGAAAAAACCTTAAAGATGATTATGGAACTCCCTGTTCTTTTAATTTACAAAAGAAATTATGAGAATCTTGAATTCCTTCTTTGGCTATCACTCAAGGGACAATTGTGGGAGGTTCACTATTATCCACAATTTATTTAGTTTAATGACAAAACTACTTATTTGGAAAGAAAATTATGAAGATGATTTTACCATTCCCACTCTATATGAAAAAATCCTCTTCATCAAATAGTCCAAACCATTTAGATGGACCATGAAAAATCAATGACCTATAATTGTCAAATTTTCAATGGTCCCAAGTCTCAAGGCTTAGATGGGTGTGGATGGAACAAGAACCATGAGACAGTCGAAAAGAGATTGCTTTGATACAGGGTGAAGGCGAGGAATCAGGACATATTAGTGAAAATGATTTTGGGTAAAGTGGTGATATTTTTTAACATTCTTTGAAGAGATTGTTTTGTCATTCCTACTACTGGTTGGATGTTGTGTACAGTGATTTGTATGGCATTCAACTTGGGGCCATACAAGATTCTGAGGAAAACTAGATGATTTTTTTTTTTTTAATATTTTTCAAAGATTTTAGTAGTTTCTTAGAATTATTTGAATTATTTTTATAGTATCTCCATAGTATGGTATGATCGTAAAATGTTTCTTTCATATGAATGTCCATCTATCTAATCTAATGTGATTTTTTTTTTTGTTGATGTCTGAAATGCAGTGATAAGAAATGGCAGAGTTGGTTGGCAGTAGCTGAGTTTAAGATGAATAGATGATGGTGCGTGCTTGTTGCTTTGTAGCAACTGTTAACATTTTTGTCAATTTTTTATGGGTTACCACATGGCGCCTTTTTTCATTCCAAATTGTGATTGGAACTTGCATGATTTAGGGTTTATCTCGATCTTGTTTAAGAAATTTCTTTGTTGTTGGTTGTTAGATCGCAATTTTATGATAATTGCTTTAAAATTGCTATTGATAGTGGTAGATGTTAAAAGCTTTTCATTATACATGGAATTTTGAACATGATTCATGACTATGCTTTTGAATTTGAACTTCATTGCTGATCTCATTCTAGAGTCTCTCTTTGATTGGATGATCTTCATAATTCAATTAAGGATTTGAAAATGCTACAGAGTGGTTACTTGAAATTTTAGATGAATTAAAATTTTGCTCAGAAATACTATCAGTATGTACTGAGTTTTTTTTTGGTCTTAATATGTACCAGAATTCAGAATTTCAACTGATATTACTGAGATTTAAAAAGAAAACTATGATATATATATATATATATATATATATATAATGATTTGATTAGTGTCAATAAAGAAGGGAAACCCCAAAAAAAATACATGAAGGAATGGGTCCTGCCCATGCCCTAGGACTGAAGCAAAGGAGCTAAACAACCAAAAAAAGACACACACACACACACACACGTGCCAAAAGAAGTCTTCAGATAGCCAAACTAGATATGGCTATACATTCTGTTCGTTGTACAATAATGTTCAAAAATACCATTTGCAGTATAGATATTTAGGTCTGCCAAAAATAAAATAGAGTGAAAATATTGGCGAGAAGGTCAGTGGGGGTTTAGGTTTAGCTTATTAAACTTAGGTGACAGTGTGGGAGGGTTATAGAAAAGCAAGGCCCATTATTTTAAAATAAGCTGTTAATGTGATAGCTCCCACCTCAAATGAACTGTGCCTTCAAACACTTAGCCCATGGAACAAACAACCTTTGATCAAATTGGCGGTTAAGAAAGTGGAGCATCAGTTCTCATTTCATTTAGAGAGAGGCTGATACCTTTGATCAAACTGGTGGTTAAGAAAGTGGAGCATCAGTTCTCATTTCATTCAGAGAGAGGCTGATACCTTCGATCAAATTGGTGGTTAAGAAAGTGGAGCATCAGTTCTCATTTCATTTAGAGAAGGCTGATACCTTTGATCAAATTGGTGGTTAAGAAAGTGGAGCATCAGTTCTCATTTCATTCGGAGAGAGGTTGATTATCAGGATGGATATGATCTTCTGTCTCAGTTTTCTTTGGACATGGTGTATGGAAGGTGGAGTGTCGGTGCATAGGCCTGGATCAGTGAATCCACTTTTTGCCCACTTTTCCTCTTTAAATTACCTTGACATGGGAAGGTCATTTCTCTTCTCCATGGCCCTATCATCTTATTTATCATTTGATGGAGAATGCATCAACTAATCGATTTGCAGGAGCAAGGAAAAGCTGGCTTCCACATATTTTCATGGGGTTTGTTCTTGTTGAATGCACAATTTGATGGAACATCTCCAGAGATGGAGACAGGTTCAATTCAAATTGATAGTCAGTTGTGGATATTATTTCTTGTCTGGTATTTATATCACGGAACACACTTGAAATGGCACATTTAGCTATTATTATTTTCATTATATATATATCTGCGTGCATGCGTGCGTGGGCTATGGCTGGTAACTTGTTTAATTTTAAAACAACTCCAATATTAAATGTCAGTTTGTTACTAAGAAACGTATTAGCTTGTTTGGAATTAATCAGCACTGCTACAGCAGTAAATTTGCTTAGTTTAGTTTGAGAGGTTAATTTCGCAGTTGTGTTCATTTATTGATTGTGTAGCTTGTTTAGCCATGGGTACTTGCTTGATGTGAACTGTTAAGTGAATGTGCTTTTAACTGGGTTTTTTTTTAATTTTTTTGGTAAAGGAAATGATATCATCTCTTTTGAGTGGTTGATATGTGTTGAAATATTATCTTGTCAATTCTTTTGCCTGTTTATTCTAAAAATACTCTGTACTTTGGATCTATTAACAAGATATGCTATTTTATTCTTTATCAGTGGTGCATGTAGGATTCAGTTTGTTTGGGTAGCATTGTTATCTATTGCAGTTGATTCTATTTAAACTTTGTTATCATAGTCTTTTTTTTTTTCTTTTTTTTGTTTTGGACCTCACATTCCAATTGTGGGTTTGTTAGGGCATTTACCAAGTCAGCCTTTCAACATATGTTCAGAAACAACGATGGGAGTTGAAGCAAGTTTTAAATCTTAGTGCATTACAAAATGATATTTTTTCACTTCTAATTCATGACAATTGTTCCCTGTTATGTGTCTTTTGACATGGGGAGCATATTGCAATTTCTACAATGAATTTTTGAGGTAAACACTTACTTTTTGGACTCTTCACATGAAAATGAACCTTTCATCTTTGTTTGGTTGTGTTATCGAATATTTTACTTCCTGCTGTCTTTGTTTGAAAAATTAAATGGAACATTTGAAATGCTTGAGTGGTTTACTTATTAGAAAAAAGAAAAAGAGATGCTTGCTTTAATGATCCAATGGTTTAAGTAATTTGAGGTTGAATTTGTTTTTTCTTTTTCTTTTAGAGTGTGTAAAGGACAGGTTGTGATTTGTTTATTTGATTTGCTTTTGTTATGAAGTTCATTTATTTGTTTAATTATTTTGTAGCATGTTCCGTAGTTTGAACTTTGACACATGGCAACTTTATGCCATTTTTAGTTTTCCACAAATTGTTCAAATGTTTTAGATAGACCTCTTAGTCTTGGGTAGGATTATGGACATACAATAATCTGACTCGAGCCTTCCACACAGCCCCAACATAAGTATTTTTAACGGTAATATATTAGGATTTGACTATTTTTAAATAGATCGCATCACTTTAGAATTATTTATAAATAGTTATGTAATTGGTAAGGAGGTTGAAGATCCAAATTGACTTGAATTATTCTAAGGTTTTTATATAATAAATCTGATTATATAAAGACTAGTACTAATGTATGAAGTAACTTTGGTATTGAGTCTTACTGAGAAGTGTATGGTAACAATAATTATATTAAAAAGTTAAGGTAAACAATATACATACTTGTAAATTGCAATTTATACAATTAAATTTTTTTAACCTTTTGTATTTTAAATGGGACTTTATTAATGAAATTGGAGAGTAGATTATTATTCATTAAAAGTAAATACTAAAATCTTTTTATAGTTTATTTTAGTTTTGCTTGATTGGTAGTTTCATTCACCAGTAAATGAAGAATGATTTTCTTTTAAGATAGAAGCTATGCTAACATTTATACAAAAACAAGAGATTAAAGGAAAAATCAATGACATTCTTCTTTCTACCATTCATCAAAAATACTAACTCAAAACTATTAATATTTCCATTTGACACTTTACCAATTTAGATATTAATGAAGTCCTAAAGTCCATTTAGAGATCTAAATCTTCCGTTCCCTCACAAATGGGTCCTCAATCTGGTTGGTAGCATACTCATAATAATTGTCATTTTTTAAGGAAATAATATCTTATTTTCAATGAAATTAAAAGGAAAAAAAATGAGAACCTATTCTCAATACCTTCTTTTTAAAAGAAAATTATTTACTTTCTTTGAAATTTTAGATATTAAATAGGACCCCATAAAAACAAGTACTAATGCTACAAATGACAATAAATAATAATACTAATCAAATTAAATGGGTCATCCCACACAAATGAAACAAGACAAAGCGAGAGGGATTTTCAATTGAATAACCTTTTTGTAAAGGAGTGGTGGCGATGAGTCTGCATCGTCTCATTCTTCAAATAACAATTTGGACATTAAAGGAATTTAATAATATTAACAATTTCAAAAGAATAGATTAAGTCGGAATATAAAGCCCTACAAATTCTAGGCCATGACCCACTAATCGTCGCAGAAGCCGACCTGGGTCGACTCAGTTATGAAGCTAGCTCAACTCAAAAGTGTCTACAATCAGAAGTCAGTGATGGTGCAAAGATGACGACAAGCCAAGCCACGACACGACTTGCTCTCCCTTCTCGTGGGCGGCTTCACAGGGGCGGCTGACTCCTCTCTGTGTAGTTGGTAGGGAGCTTTCAAGCTGATCCTGAAATGTTTTTAACAAAACAAGAGGTTAGTTTATACATTCTACCACTTAGGTCATTTTGTTTCTAAAATACTAGAATATTTTAAAATTTTAGAAGAGATTCATTTATCGGTTAACAAGCTCTCCTTATGAGTATGAAGGGAGATCTTGTGATCAAATAAGGCTCAATAACTCTTGTGACTATTCTTCATAATTGTCAGATTGGAAGGCTGACACATGTCCTAAGAACTAATCGAGTTAAAATATATATGTGAGATCTCTGAACACCCTGGTCATAAAAAAGAACAGTACTCTCTGTCTCAAAATAATTGTTTGATATGACTTTATTGAAGAATTATAGAATATTGGAGAGAATTTCATAAACCTATTGAAAATTCTTTCTTAAAAAATTTAAAATTCGTCAACTAAAATGGAATTAGCATGGGAGAGTGGGCATTGGCTACATGGGAAAGGGCATTTTGGGAGGCTAATGATGGTGGTTTTCATAATCGTAAATTAGAAATACAGGAAAGTGAACAGTTTGGGTAAACAATATACATACTTGAAAGTTGTAACAAGGTTGCAATTTTGAAAGTCTACACATCTCAACGAATGACCCTGAAAAATATAAAAAAAAGGAGGTCATTCAATGCCATGGATAATTTGTATAGACAACTTCACTCGTACGAGTGCAACAAATATACCCACCAACAATGAGTATACCACATATGAAATTTTATCTTATTTAATACTTCTTCCGTCCCATTTTCAAATATTTATCTTTTTTAAAGAACTCTTTATATAAAGCTAACACTCCATTTAATCTTATCAATTTTTAACACACTTTATACTACTTTAATACAAATAAGATAATTATTTTAAGACAATTTTAAAATTCATATAGGACAACTAATTTAGGACAGATAGAGTAGTACTTATCTTTTTAATCTTAAATTTTTTAAAATTAAGAAAATCAATAGAATATAATTTTAATGGACAATTAATGATAAAACTTCATACAATATATCTATGAATGTATAGATGGACTAGACCTAATTATAGAACTCTTATGACCCATTTAATTAAAATGTATCTGATGGGAGGGTATTTTCGGAATAAAATGCTATAAAGAATAAAATATATGGCCTTTACACGATATGTAAATGCAAAATACTAAAAGAAAAGTAGATGAATTATCGAAATTACCTACCTTGCCTTTCTCTTCTCCAAAAAGCGATGAAGCGAGACCTTCCTAGCAATCGGCAGATCTGTATAAACGATCAAAACACACGATTCAGTCTCTTCTCTGATAATGCTTGTATAAAACTAAATTTGCTTTTTACAGAACTTTTTTTTTTTTTTTCTAAATTTACGTGTGAAAAATAGTGAATAATCAGCCAGTGATACCCAGTGTCTTTTAAGTACACCATGAGGTTATGGGAGGTCAAATGTAACAACTCCCGTTTCAAGATCAACGGTTGAACTACACTCATGTGGGCTTACAAAACATTTTTAACTCTATTAAAAACCAGATTCAGTATTGTAATTACCTGAAGCATCGGCCTGAGGCTGTTGTCGAAGATGATTGAATGGCGGATTGGCCTGAGGATTGTTACAGTTGGCAGATGAGACACTAGGGTTGTTTAACGGGAAAGTTCCACATTGATCGCCGGAATTCTGTGGGACTCCATTAATGGCCATAAGCATGAGTTCTTCTGCCTTGTCAGATGGAAAATCGTCGAACACAATCACTTTTCCGGCATAAAAAATTGTCATTCGGCCGGTTTTGGGTTCACTCGGGTGACTGCTGTAAGAAAATGCAAGTATTAGAAATGAAATATCACGTTCTGGATTTCCTGCAGTTTCTCATACGAAAATTTAAAAAAAAATCATGTTCTTTCCGTGCATTATTGTCAGGAAGTTTTTTTTAAAAAAAAATTTCCTATGTTTGTAAATAAAACAAGAAACAATCGTTCTTGCAATATAAAATTAACGGCTTAGAATAAGCAATCGTACCTCAAATCACTTCTCTTGAGGGAATCTTCAGAGGGGCCCAAACGTACACCTGCATGTTGAGGGAACAGATCCATAGATTCAACATTACAGCCCGAAACGCTCTCTTTCCTCTCCGAAACCTCTTCTGAGGCTCTTTCTATTTTCGGGAGCAGATTCATCGTCGCCGTTGGGCGAAACGCTTCGAATTTTCCTGTTATTGGAGTGCATAATGTAAGAAATGTGCCTACGTGTCATCACTACACACAAAAACGATAGAAAATAAATGTGACAATTAGGGGTGAAACTTGGGCCGTATGACCCGACTCTGTGATATAAATGGGTGGTTATGTACCTACGTATTTGTATATTTAGAGTCAATTTAGAAAAATAAAAATTCATATAAAATTTGTATCAGAGTTTAATTGAAAATTTTAAATTCAAAGAAACTCAATTCAACATCCGTACACCAAGTTATAATTTATCCAATATCACTTGAGTTGACTCGAGTCTGCTGGATCGGATCGAATTGACTCCGTTGCCATTAAGGTCAGAACGGATTCTCGAATCAAGTTTAATAATTTTTCACGTGAGTTAGGTTTGATTTAGTAAAACCGACGTAGCCGCAATATACTCAACCGTTAGGTGTACGTTAAATTCTTTTTTGAAATCGTAACAAGCCCTTTGAGAAGAAGGGCACAGACTAAACCACGGTGCATGTACAAAGAATGGAAAATTCAAAATTCACGGTTTGATTTTACTAAGAAAATAAAGGAACCGGAAAAGTTCTTTGCTAGCAAATGGAATGAAAAAAAAAAATTGATAACAAAACACAATTCTTTGGACTTAAAAAAATTCCACTAAAACAAATGTAAGGCTTTTCTTTCAAGAAAAATCGGAGAAAATTCAACGATTTTTCCTTACAAAACTAGAAAACGAAGAACCTCATCAATCATCACCATCATAAACCACGAAAGAACGGTTCAAATACAAAATCCCGGAATCGAGCGTAGAATAGGACGAAGTAACATCTAGAGAGGCAACGAAAGAGAAGATCCAGACCGTCCGTACCTTTACGGTCGAGTTGGCAAGTCATTCCGAGGCCGAGTTCCCCGAAAGTACCCTTCTCCTTGACGTACTGGCTCAAGAGGCTGCAGGTGTGCGAGAAGCTCGATTTTTCCGGCGATTTCGCCGGCCTCCGGCAGCGGAGCCTCCCTTTTTCTGAGAATCTCTGCGCCGTCGACATGATCTCTTGCATAGAAAGGATCCAACTCTTTGGATGAGTCTTCTCGAGCAAATGCAGGAGTGGTTTTAGGGTTTTCGAATGTCTTATATTCCCTTTGCTTTCTGTACATGTGCTTTCAATGGATGGAGTGTGTGAGTATTGCAGGAATTTTTGCGCTTTCTTTATATAATTGTTCAAGAGTAGGAGTTCGTTTGGTGTATGCAAATGGCAGCACGTGATAATTGTGGAAACCTCGAGGATCGTTCGCGGGAATATAAAAATGACACCTGGCACAGAGACTCACGGTTTCCATAGAAAAAACGCCGTTTGTCCCCACGTTAAGAAAAGTGTTCCTTTTCCGTCGGTAGGATATTTCGTAGAAGCCGCGGGAGGAGACTTGGAGGAGGAAGCCGCAACGCGTTGGGTCTCCGATGCTGACAGCCGGATGCCGCGTTCAAATGTTGCCACGTGGGCGGAAATTATTGGATGGACGAAAGGAGACGGTCATTGCTCGTGAAGCCGGACTTTGAAGATCGTGTCTGTCCGGTGGAGAGGGGAAAAAGAAAGCAAAAGAAAATCGCATGTTTTTCGCGTTGCTGATTCTCATATGTTCCCTTCTTTGACGTGAATTAGAAGACTTACTTTGACAGTAAGCGGTCGACCCCACCACGTGATTTTCGTTTTCCAAATCAGAAGCGCAGTCGTCGGTATTGCCCCCAGACAGACCTGTGGCCTCTACCACATTGGGAGGATAAAGAATGGACATTTGCCACTAACGAATGGACGACCTTTCCTAAAGATCTCTGTCATTTTCTGTCGAATTAAATGTTCGACTCATAAATATATGAGCTGTGTCAGATTCTGAGAACCCGTACTTTGAAATGGCCAAACTAATGGAAATTGGTGTTATCATTTGAGACCATTGTTCTACTTTATGGACTATTAAATTGTGCAAGTCAAATTTTAAATTATAATTGTTAATTTTGAAATAAAATAAGATTAAACCTAATTCTAAAGTCGAAATGGCCAGGCCGCTCATTCTAATACGGGAGATTTCTCTCTCGAGATATAGGTTTTTAAAATTTCAGGTGAAAAATCTATTTTAATCTTCATCTTTAGTATTTTTTTGAAAAACAAACGGTTAGCAGTGTATCTGTTTTTGAACTGTGCATGCACTGATAATTTTGAGCAGTGTATTGCTCAGTATCTTATTGAATAAAAATTAATTTTAAAGTTATTTTTTAAGTACTATATATTTTTAAAAAAATTCAAATTGAATATTCGAACTAATTATAACTACTTGGTAAAAATACTTTAAAACTTAAAAGTGTTTTGGTACTTTTGAAACGCTTAAAACACTTTATTTTATAAAAAAATGTATCGTACCGAAAATACATTTGAGAGTGTTAAAAGATATTGAAGTTTTAAAATATTTTTATCAGATTATCATAATTAATTTGAATATTTTATTTGAAACTTTTTGAAAAGATACAGTAATTTAAAGTTTTAAAAGAGATTTTATTATTTAATTAATGTACTATGCATTATTGTAATATTTACAACATAGACTATTATTTTTTAAGCACTGTGTATTTCTAAAATTTCTCAAATTGAATATCCGGACTAATTACGATAACCTGATAAAAATACTTTAACACTTTAATGTCTTTTGACACTCGCAAATACTAAAACACAGTGTTTTATAAATAAGGGTATCTTTGGACTGTACCGAAAATACATTTTGGAGTGTCAAAAGACTTTAAAGTCTTTAATTTTTTTTATCAAGTTATCGTAATTAGTTCGAATATTTAATTTGAGAAATTTTGGAAATATAAAGTGTATAAAAAATAACTTTAAAATTTTAAAGAAGATTTTATTATTTAACTATGCATTACTGTAGCATTTGCAATATAGATCATTATTTTTTAAGCACTGTGTATTTTTAAAATTTCTCAAATTGAATATCCGGACTAATTACGATAATTTGATAAAAATACTTTAAGACTTTAAGGTCTTTTGACACTCTCAAATATGTTTTGGCACAGCCAAATAATACCCTTATTTGTAAAACACTGTGTTTTAAGCATTTAGGAGTATTAAAAGACCTTTAAGTCGTGAAGTATTTTTATCAAGTTATTATAATTAGTCTGGATATTGAATTTGAGAAATTTTAAAAATACACAATGCTTAAAAATAACTTTGAAGTTTTAGAATAGATATTGTGCACTTAGTTTTTGAAAACTATCGGTGAAATACTAAGCGGTGCACCGCAAGGAATTATGAGTGCACCATTCAGTTCAAAAGTAGTACACCGTTAACGTTTGCTTGATCAATGAAATACTGAGCAGTGCACCTCTCGGAATTTTGAGTGCACTGCTTGGAGCCGCTTGGAATTATCAGTGCACCGCTTGGTTAAGCAGTTACACCACTAACCATTTGCATTTCAAAGAGATATGGAAGATGAATGGTAGAATAGACTTTTTACTTAAAATTTTGAAAACTGGTGTCTCCTGACAGAAAACTCCTCTGTTAGGATGGGCGGCCAATTTTAAATTCAAAGAAATAAATCATTTTTGGAGTAATTTGAGTTTGTTATTAGATAAATTATAGATGTAACTTCACCTAATCAAGTAATAGTATTGCTACATTTTTAAGTCCATTTTTTAATTATATTTTCCCGTTAAGCGCTATAAAAACTAATTTCTTTTTATCTTTTCTTCATCAAGAAATCAATACACATTTTTAATTATCTTTAATAGTAACTTAACTTGGAAGCATTTACTTCTTTAGATTGTTGGTCACTAATGTTATTTTACGTTATATCTATTAGTTCAACTGATTACCTCCCACCTCAAAAAACAGGAGGTTGCGGGTTCGAACTCCTATAGTCTAATCTTGGTGTGCTTGAAGGATAGTAGGCTCACTTATAGGAGTTTTACGTTGGGTATCATACGATTTTCTATATGTAAATTCAAAAAAATATATTATATGTCTGATCTACAATAAAAGTAAAGAATTGAAATAAATTATCTTATATAGATGAAAAAATAGAAGTTGATATCTGGCACAAGTGCACAACTACTTAAAGTGGATTTTTCTAAAATTGTTTTTTTTTTTATAAATGCAAATGAATCTTTTTTTCTCTCACCTGTGACTAACTCACGTTCTTCATGTGCCTTAACTCCTTTGATTGTGCTCAAATTGAACACTCTTTCAATTAATACCTACGTTTGAATAAAGTCACTGTCAAAATATTTGATATTAATGATTAATTGCATAATCACATAAAAAAAAGTTGTCTCCCAATACTCAATGCACCAAAGTTGTAAATCTCAATCAAATCATTTGGGTTCAATCTGTAATAATTTTCCTTCCAATTTTGTTCAGAATTTGGATACCAATTCATTCTAAATCTAGATTCTACCATTTAGGTTACTATTTGAGTTGACCCGAATATCTGATTTAGCTAGACAATCGGGTCTGTCAAAAATAATATATTCCAATCCACTATTATAGTAGGAGTTGGTGAAATGTGAAAAGAACGTGATAATGTTGATGTCATCTCATGCGTCTTAATTTTCCATTCACATCCCATTAAAATATCAAGTTACGGGTCTTTGAAAATGAACGGCAATGTTTCATGATTTTTTTTTTTAAATTTATAAAATACAAAAAACTCAGTTGAGTGAGTTAATTAGATAAGAATTTGGAGTTTGGAAAGTTAATGAGTTTTATCGAGTTTTCAAAATGAGTAAAAAAAATTCATCTAAACTACTTAATATAAATAAAATTTGAAGTTAAATCTGAATTTCAAAATTTTAAACTATTATATTGAGAGATAATAAGTTGGACCTCTCCTACAAATGTAATCGTTGGTTAAAAACAAAGTAATGTTTTAATATAATGAAAAAGATGATGAATTAGATTATCTAAATTTACATAATTGTAAGATCATCATAATACTGTCACTTAGGGGTGTAATTTAGGTGGGCGGGTTGAGCTGAGAGTTAAATTTTAGCTCATTAAAAATCAGTTTAAATCACTATTTTTTAACTTAATCTATATTTTTGTCTCTTCTAACTTGCCCATGATCCAACCCATTTTTAAAATCTGAATCTATTTTTAATTCGGGTCAAATTAAATCAGGTCATAGGTCAACCCATATAATTAGTAGAGAATTTGATTTATATATATTATATTGATATATTTTAATTGAAGAGGCATCTATAAAATTGAGTATCTACCACAAAAATATAATCATTATAGAGAGTTTATTTTAAAAAATCATCAATATCATATATATATATATAATTCAGTGAGGTTGTATTATAGTCTAACTCAAATTAAAATGGTCAAGCTCTTTCTGGAAGGACCAATCCATGTTTTAAATGGGTTGGATTAGCATACTCATATTTTCAATTTGGATGAACCGAATTTGAGTTGACCTTGACCCAAATTGTACCTCTACTTTCTTCCTCTAACGCATTTACTCTAATTATTTAAAGTTATTTTCTGATTATGTTTGTGATACCTCAGTCCCACATCGGTTAATTAGAAAAGAGGAATGGGCTATATAAGAGGATAGTCCACCTTAAAACAGTGTGATGCGTTTTGGGCCAGGTCATGTAGGCCCGAGTCCAAATACAAAATCGTACGGATTCAAATCATGTGCGAGGCCCAAAGCGGATAATATCACACTGTGTCATGTCCTAAATCTTGTATTCAAGTCGAGTTGTTACAATGTTTTCATTTGATTTTTAACAATTATAACGAAGATAGTTAGAGGTTATTCATCTTATTTGCTGAAGCAAATAGATTCATTTTAAATCAGTAGTTAAGACTTGAAACTAGGGACGGAGTAGGTCTAAATGGATTCAAATTAAGGCTTACGTTGTAATTATAAGGTCAAATTTGATAGAGCTCATATGGGCTTTAATTATCTTAAATTAAACTCACATCTAAAAAATTAAAAGGCACAAATGGGCTTTCAAGTTTCCAGCCCCTCTCTCCATTTATAATTTCCTCTCTTATTTGTTTTCATTACCATCCCAAGTTTTCAATAAAGTTGTTTGTCTATTGCTTCAAAAAAATTGTGAAAAAAAATTATGATAGAGTTCTTTTTACACTATTCAACAAATACTATAAAATATAGTCTCATGTAGGATTCTTAAAACTCAATTTTTTAATGTTTGCCTCAAAATTTTAAATATGATTGAAAATTAATAAAATATTAGCTTACGAGTTACAACATAGGAAAAGTTACTTTATTTTTCTCAACAAAATTTCTTATTCTCTTATAAAAAATGTATTCTTTGAAAAGAGACGCTCAGCCTCTTTCCACAGTGGGGATCTTGTTGTCCTCTTTTTTTTTTCCCTTTTCTTTTTTTTATTAAAAACAAGTAAGAACACACGATTAATTAGATTGTTCATCTTCCTTATTTTCTTGGAAAGCATTATCCACCACACATTCAGGCCGGCTCTACCCTTAAGCGATTGATTAAGGCCCATGTATTAAAGGGCCCTTATAAGTTACTATCTGCACTTTTTCTTGCTCTTTCATTCTCGGTCAGTTTTTCTTTAAATTAATTTGTTAGTTTGGTATTTTGTAAATGGGTTGATTTAAAAATTTGGTTTTATTACATTCTTTTATTCTAGTTATTTATGTTATTTCTGAAAAATTAAGAATGATGAAGGAAGAGAGCCGAACTCTCTCTACTCTCTGATTCGTATACAAACCCCAACGTCTGGAATTCAGGCAGCCATCTCCTCACATTTGGGTGTTTGAGTTTTTTTTTTAAAAAAAAAGGGATCAGAGATAGCTCTCTGAAATGGGCGTTGGAGGGCTTTTGGGCACTCCAATTCTCCAACGCCACCCTTTTCGAGTTTTCAAACTTAAAAAAAAAAAAAAGTCAGATAATTTCTCTCTGCAAACAGCGCCTGCCCCTAGATTTCTTTCGATTACAATAATGCTTTCAGACTTCATTTGACAAAACCTTTTTTTTTATTTAATTAAAAAACAAATGATAATTTGAAAATTGTAATGATAAAGATCTTTTATAAGTCTGAATTGAGATTTATATTGCTTTTGTTTCGTATTCTACAATTCTTTTCCTCTCTCTCTTATTCTTGAAGTCTGACAGTATATTTTCTCTTTACAGATCAAGTGGTGACTTTTAATTTAAAGATCTTTGATGAATTGGTAGAATAATAAAAGATATTGTAACCATTCATCAATTCTCTTATTTTCACAGAGTCAGGCTCTATTGTTCTTTGAACTTTCAATTTTTATTTATTTTAATAATTCTTTAATCTTAAAGGTTTTTTTTTCTTATTTATAATTGCCTTCTAATCGTAAATGTCTACTAAAAAATGTGAATCTGGGTTTCAAAAACTTCAAAAAAAGATAATAATAATAAAAAAAAATTCAATCTCAAAATAGGGCCCTTGATAAATTTCTTACTAGTAATATACAGAATTTAACAAGTAATTTGAATGAAGATTTAACCAATGAACAACCAATTTATTTAACAGAATTAAAACATGATGAATTAGCGAAGAAGGTCCCGTTTAAATTTTTTGCTTTAGACCTCAAGTTGTGTCTAGCCGGTCCTACACAATATTAACTCCATCTCTCAATATTCTATATGATGATATTATGAGTACAGCTAAATTTTGATCATTGGATGATGATTTGCATGAAAGTTTAATTTAATGGATGATTATTATTATTGTTATTACTAACGTGATTTGTTGTGTTAACTTTTCGGCATCGTCACAAACCTTCAAGTGAATGATTTCTTGAATAGTGTCGCTCCTGTGAAACTACCAAAGACCTAAAAGTCATGCAAATTGAGTTCTCTACAGGTAATATTTTCAAATAATCACATTTGTGTATGAGTAGCGATCTTTCTACGGGTGTTTTATATAACTAAACAAGGAATTTAGAGTAGTGCCCATTTTACCATTCCATTGTGGTATAAATTGACTTACTGACCGACTCACCGGATCACTGACCATTCCATTGTACTATAAATCGATTCAATGATGGCTCACCAAGTCACTAATCATTCCACTGAAGTATAAATTGGATAACGGAAATGGTAGATTCGATTTCGCTTAGTCGAAATAGCAAATTCGGTTAGTAAAGATGGTAAGTCGAAATGGAAAATTCGATTTCTGACATTTCTTTTTTCTTTGGTACGACAATGGATAGGTAAAATCAGAAATACTTCAAAACTCGTATCGAATAACACAAAATATCCGTGGGAAGATTACTGACCTTTATTATATTGAAGATGTATTTTAACTTTAAAATTTCGGAAAAAATTATATAAGAAGTCATTCAATTATATCTTTGATAGTAATCTTTATAAATTCAATCTACAAATAATATTATAATAAAACAAAAAGTGAACAAAAAATATTTTATAATTAACTAAATAAAAAGTATAATCTTATTATAAAAAAATTAATAGTTCTTTTGTAACGTCCAACTAAATTGAATAAGGGATAAAAATAGAGATTAAGAATATTTTTTTCAACTATGATTTGATTGAAATTGGGAGAGCTCAGGAATAATGTGGGCTAAATAGAAAATAATAAAAATTTAAAAAGTGTGGATGAAAAGAATATAATTGTTTGAATTTTTTTTTTTTAATAAGAAAAAATACAGGATACCTACTCATAACCCTGAAACCGTGACCACAGCTTTAAGAGCTACAGGGGTTGAAATTGTTTTGAGTTGACAAGTCATTTGCTTTAAGAGCTACAGGGGTTGAAATTGTTTGAGTTGACAAGTCATTCGAATCAGATCTTATTCAAATTCAAAATCATAACTCTTATTTCATTATTTATTTATTAAATATGATAATTAATTTATATTTATTTCGAGCTGACAGAGTAGCCGACGGCATTAAATGTTGACAGGAGAGACATATGGTGAATAAACACGTGGCATGAACAAATTGCTAGTGTTGCGTGAAAGTGTTGTCACAGTAATGACTAATAAATGGTGGCGAAAGTTCACAGAAGTGGGTCTGCTAGGGCCAGGAACCAGAACCTGTGGGCTCGCGATCTCCAGATGGCGGACCAAACCAATCGACGGTCTACGTTCACCGCACGCAAATGCGATTTGGACAAATGGGGAGAAAACTTTTGCCGAATTGTCAGGTGATCTGCGTGAGATGGAAATTTGAGAAAATAATTTTTACACTGGTACTCTTTCAGTCTCTCTAAAGAGGGAATTGAATGATGTTATTGTTATTATTATTATATATATAGGCAGGCCACGTAGATACTTGAGTTTTCTGGCTGTACACGTCTGATTTTATAAAATCGGGTGAGATTAACTATTTGCTTTTCATTTTTTAAGAAAAAATATCTCGACTCCTTACTTCAAATGGACGAGAAGAACATTTTTTATTTGTTCGGACCATTTGAACAAGTAAATTGGATCTTTTGAGTTGTGGAGTGTGATTTTCAAACGAAACTGTTTTGATTGATTTTTACAAATAAGATATCAAAATTCATATACTTTGAATTTTATGAACTCCGTTACTGATTTTAAATGAAAATAGTATAGTTTTGAACTTCAAGGGCAAAAGGGTAATTTCACTTGATTTTATGAAATCAAGTGTGTAGAGGCAGAAAACTCGAGTGTGTACATTGCCCGCCTATATATAATATTATTCATTGAATATAGGAGAGTGAAAGATATAATTGAAAAAAAATATAATAATATCATCCAATTTTGATTCTTAGAAAAATTAGTGCGCATAAACCATTCCTTAGGGTTGTCACGATCAATGTCACAAATGTCAATGAATATTTTCAAATTTATCATATTTTTATCGGTAAAATATCATTATTCTATTAATAATGCATATTTATCGGCACTGTAGTAAATTTCCAATAAAATCAATTTAAAAATGCGGTAAATAGTAATATCATCGTAATATCACAATAAATTATTGATAAATTCCTTATTATGATTTTTTTATCTTTTAAATATTATATTTTCTGCAAAATTTATGGCTGTAGTTTAACTAGTTGACTCTCGCCTCAAGAAACGGGAGGTTGCGTGTTCGAGCCTTCATGGCCTGACTTTGATGTGTCATAGGGGTAGTGGGATCACCCGTAAAGGTTTTACACTTGGTATCATGTGGGTATTACCCATCATCCTTAATCAGAATTAAGGAAAGGGCAAAGGTAGTTAAGAAAATAGATAAATGTTTAAAAATTTAAATTGATAGGAATAAAAAAATAATATTCCCTAAGATTGAATGGAATATAGAACTTAAAAAGATTATTAGAAATGAATGAAAAATGACATTACATTGATAACACAATAGATAAGATTTATTTATTTTCTTTTAAAATATAGAAAACCCATCAATTAGGACTTAAAGAAAATTATTTAATCATTCGTAATGAATGAACTTAAAAAAAAAAAAAAAAAAAGGTCTCATGAGCTTTGTGAGAATGTAGTCAATTTTTTTATATATTAACATATAATCCTTTATTTTCTACAAATAATAGATAACTTTCTTTACTGCTTTTCATGCTAATTTTAAATCACTCTAAAATCTTAGTAATAATCCTAATATAATAAATTATTTATTCCGTGCACCTCTACAAGCCACCTGTGGATCATAATTTGACACAAAACAAAGTGATACTTTTACTTATTTTGTAAACATTAGGACCAATCAATCCATATAATAACATATGAGGCTTTATATCTATACTTATGACTTGAAAGTTAAATAGATAAGTCGTGAGAAGTGAAATTGGAGAGAAATTTCGTCACAAAAAGGGCACTTCTCGGGCGTGTAGATCGAGAGATTTTTCAGATGTCTAAAGATTAATTAGGTAGGAGGTATGAAAATTTTAGATGAGATTCTTAATATCTTATCTTAAAAAAAACAAGTTTAAATTGACTAGCTAACGTGAAAATGAAATTAAACTATTGACAAATAAGTACAATATACATATACATTATGTACGTGAAGCAGAAAACAAAATCAAAAGAGAAGAATTGAATTGCAATGTGATAACTCAAAATTCACCACTGTAAAACTGTGAGGGAACTCACAAATTGTAATCAATGTCGGTAATGTTGGAAGACGATGCTTGCTTCACCAACCGACCTTGCTCATCATACTGGTCTAGGTTCTCACATGGAGCAGGAAAGACAGTTCCGATCACTCGCCCATCAACATAGGAACACTGGAATAAGTGCTGCTTCTTGTATGTGATCCCAATTGACATGTCTCTGAAACTGATATTCCTCACTGGGATATCTTCATTGCCATGTATCCGGACCGGTACTCTGACACTCTGGCCATGGACACCATTGAAGGTTATGTCTTCGAGGATTGGGAAGGCTCTGCGATCGTAGTTGTCATCTGCGTGTTCATTGTAGTCCGTCTTGATGACAATCCCGACACGGACATTGTCGAAAGTTACATTCCTGTAGTAGACATGGCGAATATAGCCACCTCGGCCTTCAGTGGTCTTGATCCGCAGAGCCCTCCTTGAGTTCCAAACATGAAGATTCTCCACTGTGACATTTGAGACACCACCGGACATCTCGCTGCCTATCGACACCCCTGCACTGTTACATACATTTAACCACGACTTCAGCGTTAAGAGTACAGTCCATACAAATACATGGAATGAATTGCAGGGTTTTGCATTGGAACATTTGATACAGATAGTGCAGGTCCTAAGAAGATCCGATACAGAAGAAGGGTTGTGAATGTTTCACCGTACATTGGGAAATTCTCACCTCACCATAGATTGGGCAATGACGTTTCGGATAAGAATATTTGAAGATGGCCGATTATAACGAATTCCATATTGATCCCAGCCACTCTTTATTGCAATGGCATCATCCCCCACACTTATGTAACAGTCCTCTATCACCACATTCTCACAGGAATCTGCACAAGTAATAACCATGTCCTTTCATTCAAAAAAACCAGAGTAGTTTAAGAATGGAACAGATGAAAACAGAGGAGGCAACAGTCAGGTTCAACATTCAAGTTAAATTGAACTTTAAGAATAAATATACTTTTTATTCATTACTGCAATGGTTCTACAAATTCAAGATTTTCTTTTGAGACAAACGTAACGCAAGAGGGCTGGTGAAATGATCAAAACAATAGAAGCAAACAACATCACTATTACTGACAAATTACCTTTCTTCAAAGTATAAATGAAATTGTTTCTCTCATTTCCATATCAAGAAATTTCACCTTTGTGATGTTATTGTATTTGCTTTGTTAGTAGTTTGTCAACAGTAGAGAGAAACTAAGAGAACACCATTACCACCTGTTCAATATACCCAACTAATGAGTCTATCTTACTTCAAAAAAATCTACCAAGGCAATGATCAATATCACATCATCATTATTGTCATTGTTATTATCATTATCAAAGTCATTTTTCCTCTCTATTTAGATTTGGCTCTAGAAATTCTTTATCTCCACTCAGTTAATAACATATTCTCTATCATTCTCAGTCTACTATCAAGTTTTTGTGCTACCTCAATGGCTCAATCTATCTTTAACAATCTCTCCTTTCCCTAGAATTTGAAATGAGATCATGCATGGAGTTCTGTTTAACTGTTCAAATTGAGTGTCCATTTTTCTCCTCTTTCGCTTATACATAATCCATACAATCCAGTTCTTAGGTGAGACTAATCCCACGAATCAGGTAAAATCGGGAGTAGTCAAATCCAAGACCTCAAGTCTAATTTTAGAACCTTATATCAACTGAATTATATGTGACATCAAATAAATAGGACGAAGCAAGAACAAAATAATAGGAGGAAGCTCACCAGGATCGATTCCATCGGTATTGGGAGCATCAAAGAGGGGGGCCAAGATGGTAACGTTGGAAATGGTGACATTCTTGCAATCGAAGGGATGGATTGTCCAAAATGGAGAGTTCTGTAGAGTAATGTTGGAGATTTGGATATCAGTGGACCACATGAATTGCACAAGTGGGCCTCTTGTGTAGTTGAGAATTCTCCTTCGAAACTTCTTCCACCACCCTTGACCTTGTCCATCTATAGTTCCATTGTGTCCTGTCATATATTCAAAAAAAAGATAAAGATATCAGATAAAAATATATTCTAAAAATAAATTTTATAAATATGTTTCAACTGATATAATTGATAGAATTGACAGAAAATCACATGTCAAATTATTAGAGAAAGATGCTTTGCCTATTGTGAGTTTGAATGTGACACTCAGTCTAAAATCATATACTAAGATGACGAGATAAAGTTCAAATTTAACAAAACAATATCTTTAATACTTTCTACATCAAAAAAATATATAACTATTTTAATAATTAAATAAAAATCTCTTCTAGATAAAAAAAAAAAGAAAAAACTGGCGCAGGAAAGTGTCTGACCTGTTATGATAACATCCTTGAGATATTGACCGTGGATAAGACTCCCATATCTGGGCCCAGGATGCTCCCTCCCATGTCCGTACGACTTCAGTGGGGCCATCACTGGCCAATATTTCTCATCCTGCTCAAGAAGACATTATATTATTAATTATGTGTTTAACACATCCATTGATGATACATTAGCATAGTTCTAAATGTTTTATTTGTATTCTAATAACCCCTTGAAATTCAAAATTACATCTTAGCAGGAATGTACTGGTCTATACAAGTTTTTCTAAAAACTGATTTTAGTAATGGTTCAATTTCAGCGAATAAACAATATATCCAATCATAAATCCAACCGAGGGCTAATCCGCAAATCTAAAAAATTAAAAAGCCGAGTGAGTTGGGTGGCTTTAGGGTCATAAACTGATGGCTAATCTGCAAATCTCAAAAAATTTAATCGAAGGTAACAATTGGGATGCAGTAATGAACAGCTTACAGGTGAGATTTTAAGCCCATAACTAATGAAATTTCTGCTTCTCTAAACACTAAGATCGCTACCATATAAATGGAAGAGGGTGTGTGTTATAATTCATAAGTAGATGTCATTTATGTTAGGGTAAAAAATGCTTTGCACAGAGAGCCAATAAATCTTATGGGTCCAATGCAACGGATCAGCTAATATGCATCCGTCCATCACCCTTTTGCACCCATTCAAATCCCGACCACAATGCACTGATGGGATCTTGGGTCTAGGTTGGGTTTAAGGTGGGCATGGGTTTAGGGTTGTATGGGTCAATGTAATAGCTTATTATTTTTTACATGGTATCAGTTAAAATTCGTTGAAGAAAGGGACGCAAATTGCCCTTCTCCTCCTACCTTTCGGGGACACAAATTGCCCTTATCCTACTTTGCTGCTGAAGAAAGGGATACAACTTACCCTTCGTTCGAGCACGCCTTGTTTTGTCGTTTCTCGAAAATGAGACAGTATCTTTTGGACATCATCTGTATTTATCGCATATTGCGATCACTGTTTTTGCCGGACAACTGTCTTACGGCCACTGCCGTTGTCCTTTCCAAGTTATGTGTTTCAGGCCGTCATCTGTGTTTGCCGCCTGTCATTTTGCAGTCAATCAACACTGCCTCGTCAACAATTTTTGCAGCCAATTAGTTTGCTGCCAACAAATCTTCGTGGCCAGTTGATGTGCCACTTTTGCAGTTCACTTATCATTTCTTCACGTTCATCCACGCTTCAGCTTGCGGAGGCGTGTTGGAATAATTAGAATAATTATATTATTAGGATTCTCGTTTGGGTTTACCTCTAATTAAGATGCCTATTTGGTTTATAATTATGTTAAGAGTTACAGTTTGTGTGTGATAGCTTTAGGGTCGGATAGATACTATAAATATATGTAATAGTATAGGGATTAAATACAATAGATAGTTTATCTTTTCTACAGAAATTGTACCGGCTTTTAGAGTAAGGATCAAATTTTTTTTTTTTATGATTAGTTCATTCTTACATCATTCATGTGATAAAAGATAATTGGTGATATTATAAATTGTTTAATGCTAAAGCATTAGACGATATGTACCTCTCATAGTCTATTAAGTACTAGTTTACTTTCAGAGTTTGGATTCATCTTTAAATATCTATCTAGAAGTTAAAAAAAAGAAGAAGAGAAAAAGCCAATATGGCATCCAAAAATATGAAATTAAAACATATTTTTGCAAGACAAGAATAGATTCAAGAAGCTGGGCCAGACTGGGGAAGATATGTTGGCAAAGTAAAAAGAAAAAGAAGCAGCACCCTTTTCCAATTTTTGTTGTTCATCAATGATTCCACAGTATATTATATAATACTTTCTACCATTCTAAAAGAAAAATCCACAGTATATCAACACAAATGTAGATTTATTTAAATTAGTTAAAAGTACGCGACTTATATAAATAATTGGTTAAAAATTAGTAGTGAATAATTCTTTCATCATTTTACAAATTTTTATAAGATTTTCTATTTTAGATTTTAACACAAGAAGAGGTTTATTTTGAACATCATTATCTAAGTTATTCATTGCATCAATATGAAGGTGGTGTTCATATTGGAGGGAGTTTAACATTCATCAAATTTATTCTTTTTCAACTTTTAAGTCATTTTTATACAAAATTTCTCTATCTTTTAGATAATGATGCAATAAGGAAATAAAATCCTTTCAACTTTTCAAATCCAATCTTAAAATCTCTTTTCTTATTTTTTTGGTTTTTTCTTTACACAAATTTTCCTATTTACTGAAATATTTTGATCAACATAATTGTGTATGAATGGACATGGATTTTGAAAAAAAGATATTCCAGGAAACTAAACTCTGCTGAATTCTGCAAAACAGCACCTCTCTCTTTCCTGCCTCACACTGTAGAGTGAGATAACATGAACGGTATGATATACATCTTATAATGACCTGGGAAACAGTAAAAATTCAAGAGAATTCATCCAAACAAGCAAACAACAAATATACATGCTGGCGAGTAAGTGTTTCCAAGAAAATCTACTTCTCTATTTAGCTATTTTTTTCTTGAAATTGCATCCATGTACTGAAGGTTGAAAACAAAATTAGAAAAATATAAGAGAAAAACAGTTCAGAATCACTGAAACAATTGAAGGAAACAGAGCTGACCTCAACTCCACGTATGGTGGCGCCCTCTGCTAGAAACAGAGTCATGCAACTGGTTAGATTGAATGGAGCTGTAAGCCAAATTCCAGCCTCCAAATTCAGCTGCCCGCCTCCGCTCTTCGCAATTTCTTTAATTGCCTCTTCAAATGCCCGGGTATTCACCGTCACACCGTCGCCGATCCCACCGAAGTCAGTCAGATTGAATGCCACCGGCCGTATACCGGAACAATGCCTCAATGGCTCCCCCCAGAGGATGCGTAGGCTATCAACAATGTTTTTCTGCCAGATCACTACAGAGGCCACTCCAGCTAACCAGAGGACTATAAAGAGTGTCGTGTGGGACAACAGTACCGTCGGAATCCACCGCTTGAAACTGAAGGCATCAGCCATCGTTGAACAGCTGGAAATGCAGAAAAATGACAGATAGGAACAATGCAGAAGAGATTTTCTTTATTTTGCTGTAGTAATTAGCTGCTTCTACAACAAACGGACGATTTCTAGCAGACAGAGAGACAGAGAGATGATAAAACTGAGAGAAACACTGGAAGGAGAAAATAAAACAGACAAATGTAAGTAACCCAGATGCTACCACAGAGAAAAATCAAAGAAAATTGGAAAGAAACTCGAGAAAATTCAACTGCCCATGTGAGTAACAGGGGGTGATCATTAATCTACATGAAAGAGAGAAAATCAACGACCCAATGAAGCGGTAGGATAAATCAAACGGTCTGGACTGAAGAAAATGGTCTCTCTGCTCCCAAAATCATGACCCACATTTGTAATGAAGAGTATAGAAATGAAGACGGGAAGATTAGGAAGAGAGAATGAAGGTTTTAGCCATGGATTTAAGGGATTTGCAGGTTGAGTGAATTGAAAGCGAAGAAACAGTTTCGGGTCTGGTTGGTACTAATCTTATTCGGAGAAAACTAGAAATAAAAAATACAATATGATTTTTTTTTTGTCATTTTGAAGCCTCACCTAAAATGCTTTGATTGTATCACTAAATAAATATTTTTTATCTAGAGTGTATTCTACATCCATAGAATAAAGACCACCTTATTCGATCATTCACAGATATACTTACCAAGAAAATCCCATAAAGTTGGTTAAACTATAATTAAACTTGATAATCTCTCTTTAACCAATGTGTTTGTTAATGGAGTTGGGCTGCCATCATCTAAGAATGGGACCTTGATTGGGAACTCAACTACTGCAGAAAGTCCCTATTCGATTCTAATAGTTTGTGGACAGTGACAAAAGTAGATGCAAAACCTACCACAGAACTAATGTTTCCTTACACAAGTCAAATGTCCTTTTAAAGTAAGAACCAAGGAATACCTTCACCTTCTCCGGCCACTGTAGTTCACCTGTAAACGTCTATCCTGGTCAAGATTTAAAAGAAGCAGTGGAGTTCAAATGATTGGAGTGTTTGCCTCCACCATAAGTCATTACTACTTCCAATATGTTGTTGTTAATATTAAAATTATGAGTGGATTAGATAACATTATCTAAGGATGAACTTCCAGCCTAAAAGACTAGGCTAGTAGGTAAAGTGATCGAGTCCCTTATAAGTCTTTACATTTCTCCCACTCACAACTGATGTGGAACTCTTGTTCGCAACCTAATAATCCTCTCTCGAACGAGGCTCTCAGGCTGATAGAATGTCGCCAACCATTCCGTTCGGCTAGGGGATCCTTAAGTCCATATGTTATGACTTGAGGATCAGAGCTGGCCTTGAGATCCCCTAAAATCTCAAGGACCCTAGGCGGAATGAGATTTTAGAGGTCCTTTGTGACTGGTATATTAAGGAGTTTAAGTGTGTAAGGCCCCAAGTGGCAGCCTACACCGCCTATGTCCAGAGTTGGCCCTGTTGAGGACCTAGCTCTGATACCATTGTTAGGGCTTACAAAAGACTAGTTTGATATGTGGAGTGATCCGGTCCTTTATAAATCTTTAAATTTTTCTTACACAACCAATATAGGACTTTCATTCACCTCAACACAAATCGTGTTGTCATTCACCATTCATTGTCATGTTTTTTAAACTTATTTTTTTCTAGCTTAAATTGGTAATCATAATTGAATTTATAAAATTAATCTATGTAGATCATGTTTTCTTTAGAATAGTTTCCATCACCATAACAATGTGATGGAGCGTGCGTATAAAAGTTGTCTCTTATCAAATTTATATCATATCAGAATTCATCAATAATTTATCAAATACTCGCAAAAATCAATTTAGTATAAGATAAAGATAAATATTAAATTTTTTCATGTTTATCAGTTTTAGAGTTTTTAACATTTGTCAAGTAGTTAATATTTAGTATAAAAAAAATCTTTTAGGTTTATGTGCATGATAGTTCATCATTGTAATCTATGAGTATACATTCAACGTTCATATTTTAAATTCTTAATTTGATAGACATGACTTAAACCATATTATAATCCACAAAATCATCTCTTTTTATCAAATAATAGTAATATGGATTCCCACCATCTCTGTTAAGATAAGAATTCAGATATAGATGCCACGTGTTGGTACTGAGTTGTTTCTTTTTTGACTTGGTCAAACCAAAACAACAACCTTTCCTCTCCGTCTTTTTGTTCTCAACTCCGCTTTCATCGCTATTCTCGCTCAACCTCTCCTAACCAAAACTAGATACAAGAAAACTCAACATACCAATACTAGCTTCTCTGGACAGCGGCCATTTTCTTCCCGGAGGTTTCATTTTCCGGACAAGCAATGGTCACTGCTCCCCTCCTCCATTCCAGAGGCCTTATTCTCTTATTCCTCTTCCTCCTTTCTCCTCTTGCTGCACCGGCAGACCCAGAAACGGAAGCTCTCCTCCTGCTCAAAAAATCATTTCAAAACGCTACAGGGCTCCAGTCATGGGAACCCAAGTCGAGTGCCTGCACCGGGAAGGGCTCTTGGTTTGGTGTCTTCTGCTCAAACGGCGTCGTCTCCAACCTCCACCTTGGAGGAATGGGCCTTTCGGGAAAGATCGACGTCGATGCGCTCATCAAACTACGTGGCCTTCGATCCATCAGCCTCACCAACAACAGCTTCTCCGGTCCAATCCCAAGTTTCAATCGTCTTGGCAATTTGAAAGCCATATACTTGTCCGGGAACCAGTTTTCTGGCACTATACCCTCAATTTTCTTCTCCAACATGAATTCTTTGAAGAAGGTATGGCTTCCCAACAATGCATTTACAGGACCCATTCCTTCGTCGATCGCCAACTTGACCAATCTACTGGAATTGCACCTAGAAAACAATAGGTTCTCCGGTCAAATTCCGGCAATCAATATACCGACCTTGAAATCATTCAACGTGTCGAACAATGCCTTGGAAGGAGAAGTTCCCGCCACTCTTAAGGAATTCGAAGCAAAATCGTTTCTGGGTAATGAGGGGTTGTGTGGAGAACAGGTGGGGAAGCAATGTAAAGATGGTGAAATTGCTGATGAGAATTCGAAGTCGAATTCGAATTCGAATTCGAGTTCAAATTCAAATTTGAGTTCGAATTTGGATTCTAATTCTAATTCAAGCCCAAACCCGAATTCGAATTCTAATTCGAAGTCGAATTATCATCGAAAGGTGGCGACGGCAGCGGTGGTGGTGGTGTTGGTGTTGATGGCGTTGTCAGGTTTGGCGATTGTAATGAAGATTAAACGCGAAAAAGAATTTGATAAGCTTAAGCGTGACGTTGGAGAGGAGGTGGTGGCGGTGCAGGTGCCGGAGAAAAAGGGAAAGGAAGGATCAGCACAAAAGGAATCAGTATCATCAGCGCGGAAGGAGGCTACGGGCAAAAAGGCAGCGGCGGCGCCTCAATTGACTATAGTTAATGACGAGAAAGGAGTATTTGGGCTGCTGGAGTTGATGAAATCTGCGGCGGAGGCATTGGGGAATGGCGCGCTCGGTTCGTCGTACAAAGCAGTTATGGCGAATGGATTTGCAGTGGTTGTGAAGAGGATGAAAGAGATGAATAGATTAGCAAATGACGGGTTTGAGGCAGAGTTGAAGCGGCTTGGGCGGCTCCGGCATCCGAATGTCTTGCCGCCGTTGGCCTTCCATTTCCGAAAGGAAGAGAAGCTGTTGGTGTATGAGTATCCCAGGGGGCAGTCTCTACTTTCTCCTTCATGGTAAGAGCCTTGCACAGCCCAAATTTTGCCTAATTCAGTCTGCCCCCATTGAGTTGATGGGCCTAAAATGGACCTCAAATCCATTTGGCCCATTTAGGATTGTATGCTGTGGGAACAACGGGAAATAGTCACATGATTCAAAGAAACCTTTAGGTCTAAATGCTAAGCCTTGGTCCTTTTGGGGAGATGGTAGACCACGGACCCTCCCAAGTGCAATGGAGGCCCCGGGCCTAGTCCATAGGCCTTCTTAATCACCCATTAACCCCGTCCAGGTAAGAGTTATATAATTTGTTGTGCCACTTTCGACAATCCTATCTATCCAATCGGGCCATGAGTTGGGTCTTTCTAGACCACCTCCATAAATATAGTCTCAACCCATCCGGTTTAGCCAGTGGACCAGAAAATAGGAGGCCATGTCTAGCCCAATGTGGCGGATCTTGGCCCAACACTTCCCTACAATAAGTGGCACTAGAGCCACCCATCATCATCATTGATGTGGGTCATGTTAAGCATCTTGCAGAATTAAAATTAGATCATATAGAAATCATGAATGGGATTTTCCAAGTTGCACCAATTGATGTTTTTATCTTTTCTTTTTTTAATTAATAAGTTGCTTTTTTTTTTGAACGGTAACAAAGAATAAATATATTAAGAGAAAAAGAAGAATAATACAAAAGAAGGCATCCATGGATCTAAAAGATTAAGACCCAAAGAAACCACAAAAGAAGAATAGAAAAAGGAAACAAGAACCCCACCAAAACTAGATACACCACAAAAGAACAAGAAACCATCCAAAACTAGATACACCACAAAAGAACAAGAAACCATCCTGAGGCAGATAGCCCAACACCCCAAATGTACCTGAATGAAAATAAAAAAGAAAACCACATCGTGGGACGTCGTCCAAGCACCACAAAGAAGAACAACCTCTCCTATTACTCAGGCAACTGAAACTCCAAAAAAAAACACCAAAATTTCGAAAGAAGAGTCATCATTTGGAAACTCTTTGAAATCCAACAGGAGCTAAGACCAAAATCGAGATGAGTGGAAAGAGGATGGACCCACATTAATAAGTTGCTTCTACACTTATATACCAAGTTCTTAACCATGGACTTCCATACCATAACTTTGGATGTTTGATCAATGAAATGTTGCGAATACATGCACAAGCCGCCATCAAAATCACAGACAGAATGAAAATTTGAAATCACAATATTTTATAAGAAAATGTCAAAATGGTGAAGCAAGATAATTTGTTACCATTATGATATTTGGGAAATATTACCCAAGGCTTAAATTTTTTAATATAGAGATTCTTTATTTTTTAAAATTAAGCTCTTTCTATACTTTTTTTTGAACGTATGGGTAAGTATCATTCAAAAGAGGGGAAGATCCCCAACAATTACAAGGGAAGAAACCCATAGCAGGGCAAAAGCCATAAGGCTAAGATACAAAACAAAACAAAAGAACAAGCCCACAACCCGGGCCAGGGTCAGAGAAAAGAATCAAAATAACCACAACTGCAGCTTTGGTGAGTAGGCTTATCTCTAGCCCAGATTGTGATTTGCTTCAAAAGATGGGGTGTGGACATGAGGGACTGCAATGGAGCCTAAGCAGAAGATGATTGATAGCAGTGACATGGGTGCGGTAGGTCCAAGAGCAAGAGTTGTGCTTGGAGAGAGGCATGAAGATCTCAGAGTTGACACACTCCAGATGGCGAACAGTCAGACCTTTGTTCAGCAGGAAAAGTAAAAGTTTCTGGCAGAAAATTAGCATGCTGGAGATGGAGATATGCATGGTTGGGTTGAAGTAGAGACTAATATTATCTTGGGTTTGGCCAACAAAGAGAGCAACACTGACATGAGAGTTCTCACGCGGGAGATTCCCAAAGAGGAGGGTTGCAGAAGGCTGATGGAAAGATTGTGATGCAGAGATCCTATGGCGGGAGATGGGCAAATGAGGTGGAGGTCCCAACAAGCAGCAAAAGTACAACAAACCTTCTCAAGGTCAGCATTGGAGGCAAGGAAGAAGATTCTATTCCTAACTTCAGAGGATCCGATTTTTGAGCATAGAGGGTGAACTGAAAGAGTTCTCAAAGGATCGCAAGTTCCTTTCCGTCCAAATGTGCCAGATCAGAGCAGGTAGAAGGAGCTTAACAGCTCTTTCTATACTTTAATGTTTAAAAATTACAAAAACCTGATATACAAAATTATGTATAAAATATCAAATTGGACTTTCCTGCATTCTTCTGCTTAGGTTCAAAATCGGGTTACTCTTGGACTATCAATGCACTCACCCAAGACTGACCCAATCTTAAATTTGGTACCAAGCTCTAATTTTTTGGGTTATTTTCCTAAGAGGGCTTGAAGGCAGGCCCACTCCAAGCTGCACCCTAGTTGGTTTTGATCTAATCTTATGAATTTATAATAAGTTGGCCCACCATAAAATTTTCATTCTCAATAATAAGTTGTTGTTTTTTTACCCATCTTGATTTCAATTGAATGTAGATTTTGGTGTCAGTAACCTGTTTTTTTTATGATGGTTGATGATTTGGTTTGGATGTTTTGAAGAGGACCATGGGCCGGGCCGTGAGGAGCTCAACTGGCTAACTCGTCTGAGAATTATCCGAGGAATCGCTCGAGGAATGGCCTATCTACACACTGAGTTGTCGAGTTCAGAACTCCCACATGGAAATCTCAAGTCCTCCAATATCCTCGTCGATGATGATTTCGAGCCTCTCCTCATTGACTATGGCTTCACACCTTTGGTGGGCCCAAACCATGCATCCCAATCCATGTTGGCCTACGGATCCCCAGAGTCCATCCAACACCGCCACGTGTCCCACAAATCTGACGTGTACTGCGTTGGGATCGTCATCCTCGAGATCGTCACCAGAAAATTGCCTTCCCAATATAATTCCAATGGAAATGGTGCAATCGACATGGTACAGTATGCGACTTCAGCAGTAACAGAAAAAAGGGAGGTTGAATTGTTGGATCCTGAAATGTTGAACTCTGGAGGCTCCCGGGAGAGCATGAAACAGCTCTTGAACCTGGCCATAATGTGCATTGAGCCAAGCCCTGATCGTCGGCCCAGTATGCAAGAGATCGCGCAATGGATAGAGGAGATCGCTGCAGATGAACGGTGCGACGAGTATTTTCAAGCAGCAACACCGAGGACACCATTAAGGAGAAGCAATTTTTCTGCAAGTCAGAGTAAAGGAGAGAGCTCGGATCAGATCGTAGATGGACTTGGGTCTCCACATCAAAATGGACTTGGCCCAAACCCAACATAAGCCCATGGCATGAATGGATAGAGCATTGAAGAAAAGGATTGTAAATGATAAATTATACCCTCTGACCCATTTAGTGTTTTCCTTCAAAATTAATACCCACCACACTAAAGGAACTAGGGCGTCCCTTTCTCATCCTTCCTCTATTCAACACTTCCTAAAGCCAACGAAAAAAAACTTTATTTGGTTTACAATGAATGGATATTCTTCTCATAATAATTATGATAAAAGAAAGATTGGATTGATTATTTTCAGTGAAGGTTCATTTCTGTAAGTCTAATGGCTTGGTTTTGCTAGCAATTTTGCTTGAGGGGAAGAAGGAGGTCTTCTGGAGGCATATCTACAATGTATTTTAATTCTTTTTTAGTTTTTTTTTTTCCAATAGCATAGTTTCATTCTCTGACTATGGAAAAGTAAAATTTTTTTTTCATGCAATGTATTTTAATTCTTTTATTGTTTTTCTATTAGTAACATTTTTACATCTGTGACTATGGAAGAGTAGAGGCTAAGAGAGAGAGAGGGAGAATCGTGTGGCTGTGTTTGGATTGAAACTTTTAAGTAGAAGGTTCTCTCAAGATAGAAGAATTTCTCATCCATCTTCTCTAATGATGAAGAACTATCATTTGAGGACTTTCTCCTAAAGAATATATCCAAGTGAAGATATTGAACTTCTCTAGGTGAAGTCTCTACGCTTTTCTCCATCCAAACATAGCATAATTTTATATTTAGGAGGTTTACCTTTTAATTCGATTTTTTTAGTATTTTAAACGCAACGTATTGAATACAAGGTTAGATTAATTATCTACTTGTATTGAAAAATAACAGTTAAGGGATTCATAAAATCCATGCATTGGATCCCAAATTTATACTATTTGCAAATGCTTTGGATGATGAACTTTGGGCTTCGGCCTTATTTCTCCCCCATTCAGATCAGTAAAAAATTGGATGGTCAAATACATCTATAACATAAATGATGTTAGGATGGATTTTAAAATTTAACTAGGTCTTCAACAAAAAAAAAAGGAAAAAATTTGGCTCAAATTATGAGAATTAGAGAGAACTTAAACTCGTAGAATTTCAAGAAGTTTTTTGGATCTTATATCCCTTCCAATGCCAATTGATAAGTCACCAAAACAAAATCCATTCTCTCTGAAATAAGGATTAAGGCTTAAAATTTCAAGGAAAAACACAAAACGAAATTCACATGAAACTTAAAATAATTCAAGTGAATTCTAATGTTTCAATTGCAATAGTAATAATTAATGTCAATGCAAAAATCAAAAATAGAAATCATAAGAATTAAGCATTACACTTACTTTCACCCGGCAAAACTTAGTTAGAACTTGATGTGTCAGGTAAGTTTGAGAGGAGTTGAATCCAAATACCTCTACTAATTTTAAAAGTATAGACCAACTGAACTACCTATTTGAATCATGCATTTCTTAAACATGCAATAAATTCATCGGACTAAATAGAATCATAAAATTTCTATTTTAAATCATTTTTATTATTTTAAATTTCTATAAAATTATTTTAATCATAGATTAAATAATTATCAATATTAATTTAAGTTATCTCTATTATCTTAAAAAGTTTAAAAATACAGCAAGCCTATTGATCAAAGCATCTCCTGGTCAAAGGTAATTCGGTGAGTGCACAGCCACACGAAAAATACTCAAACATAATGCCTCAAGTTGCGCCGTCCATTTGAGAGATCATCTCGGGGAAGCCCTACCTTCTCTTTGACACGTGGACACATTCTCTCTGACACGTGGCTATATATGCCCAGCATCACTCTTTCGGTATTTCTTCTTCGTCTGCTTACTCTGCTTCTTCTTGTGCCACTAAAATAAAACAAAAGTTCTTGGAAGCTCACTGTCTCTTCTCTCTCTCTTCTCTCTCTCTAGATGTTGCGATCAGTAGCACGTTTCCCTTTCAATCCTAGCAGCCATCGACTCTTGGCGTCTCACCCTAACATCTTTCGCTTCTTATCAGACGCACACTCGCCACAACCCCCATTTCCACCTCACCAGAATCCAATCCCTTTCCAACAGGGCAGCAGAATCAGCAGCAGCAAGAAGCGGGAGAAGCAGCAGCGGCATCAGCAGAAAAAGAAAAAGAAGATGAGTCGTATTATCGTCAGACTCACAGCAACTTTAGACGCGGCGAAGGAGTGAAATCAGAGTTCCAATCGGAGCAAGTCCGCGTCCTTCGAGCCGCTCTCCCCCATGTTGTAAGCCTACAATCTTCCTGCATCCTCTTTCTCTTCCTTGTCGCTGTCATTTGTGGTCACCTCTTCATCGTCGTTGTTTTCGTATTGCTTTCAAACTGGCCATTTTTGGAGACATTCCAATTTTCTGTTTATCCATCATCTGAATTCTCGTCTTCATTTTGCTTTCCTTGTTCGTCTGTGGTGATTTCGGGTTGTAATTAAATTGATCCATTTTGGGCAGATTAATCTGGGGTGGAGTGAAGCAGCACTGATTTCAGGGGCCAGGGATGTGGGGATCTCTCCGGCAATTGTGGGATCTTTTCCCCGAAAAGAAGCTGCACTTGTCGAGGTTTGAAATTTTAATAAGATCGAATTGTGGATTTTTGGATACTCATTTTGCTTTTTACCATTTTTTCATATTGTGATACTTGTTTTTGGGTAGTTAAGCTTTAATAGAAATTTTCATTGATATTTTTTTTTTTTGGATTGTGATTTTCTTTTTCTTTCATGCTTGAGGCTAGTAACTATGATGAGCAGGATGTATTGAATGGGTCATGAGGGGATTAGCCTTTGATTATCCAGAAATGATTCCATGCAATCTCTAGAAAGATATTTGTTCGAACTATGCAAGTTACAAAATTGATTAAGCATTGCAAATTATTATTTTGATTGACAGTGCTAGCACCAATAATTGCATAAATAGGAGTTTATCACAATAGTTACAGTTATTTTATTTCTCCGTCATTATTCAGGGTGTTGGTAGCAGATAACCATACACTCGAGTGCATAGGGTGGTGCAAGAATGTGAGCGTCAAAATTCTAGGATACAACTTCATAGCGCACATGTATTTGTTGTCTCTTAAATGTTAGAATGTGGTGTTTGGCATGAAATGGTTGGAGCAACTAGGTCCTGTCATGTTATTAAATGTTTTATCATGGACTTCTTGATCGGAAGTAAACAATTCCATTTGGATGGTCAACTAGCTAAAGAATTGCAAACTGAGGCTAGCAATTGGTTAGAAAACCTTGCAAACAAGGTTCATCTTGATGGTGGGAGAAATGATAGGATTGGGATTTGATTTCCTCATGAATTATCTTAATGATCTTGCAAGTGATTGGTAGCTGCTAAAAAAAATGATAGTTTCCCTATCTTTTTCAATTTCCTTAAACATCATTGTATCCTTAATTATATTGAATTAATCATCTATAAAAAGCTTGAGAAGGTTTTTCCCTAAAAATAACCTTTTACTAGGAAGTCAGTTTTTCCTATAATTGAAACCAAAACTCACTTTGGACGGATAGTTGCTCCTCAAACTGAAATGCATATCCCATTCTCTCTTTTATCTTCCATTTTCTCCTCTTTATTTGATTGTGTTGCTACCAATATGCATCCATGTGTGAACTCTTTTGGGCCTATTAGAACTTAAACTGTGGAGCTCACTAGGAATATGTAATGATGGAGGATGCTGGGGATAGGTATGGACCTCTTGATCCATTGGCATATAAAGTTTCAGCCCATTTAACATGTTTAGGTCATACTTTCAGTTGTCCAACGTTTAACGGTATCTTGGTGCCTCATATATGAGGGGTGTCAAACTCGAAAAAGACTTCAATTGGATGGATGTCAAATTTTGATGTATGTTAATTTACAGTGGGGTAGTGGATGTGAGAGGGTTGGTCCTACCATAGGATGCCCTAGGCAGCTTTGCAGGTTGAGCTTTGTTTGACCTATTAGAGCTCAAAGCTCAAAGATAATTTTTGTAGGAGATGAGATCAACATTTTGGATCACTAAACCATAAGCCTGAATTCTGCAAATACTTTGCCTGAAATTCTTATGATTCACTTGGTTTGAGAGTCATAGTTTCTCCATCAAATATGTTAAGCAATGCCGAGATAGTTACAAAGTAGTGAACTACAACAGTGTTATGTTGATATCTTAATACGGCAGTATCTAAAATTGACATTCTTTTTCCTTCTGGCAATGCAGTACTTCATGGACGATTGCCTACAAAGATTGATTGAAAGAATTGACACAGAGGTGGATCTGAAAAACTTGATACTGAGTGAGAGACTTGCAAAGCTGATCAGGATTCGCTTGGAAATGCAAATTCCCTACATATCAAAGTGGCCTCAAGCGCTTAGCATTCAGGTGTGATAACAATTAAATAATGGCGCCATGCACCAATTTAAATGTATGGAATATGGATTGCTAATGTCCCCACTTCTTGACATGGAATCATGGTTCAGTTCCATGACTGGTGATTTGATGCCCTGCACCTTGTTTCAAGGATATTTGTAAAGCGCTCAGATTTGGGGGCCTTTTAAGGATATAGAAACATGGTGTCCATGAAAATGGAAAGAAGAAGGAGAAGAAGAGAAAAGCATACCATAGCCAAATATATTTATGATCTGGAAGCCTATGATCTTTCTAGGTGTCTTCCATCTTCTCTGGAATCCATTAAAGTAGCAATCTGGATCATAGACCATGGATGCCATATGTTTGGAATTATTAGCATCAGTGAGCCATTCATTGGCTGCCTTGCAGGACCTTTAATTACTCAAAAACTCCCATGATCTTGTCACTATTGGAAAACCAGACATTGGCCTCTTCTCACTTTGCATTAGTTGGCAGGCACAACCAATGAACATTCCAACAAGTTTCAAGCAGCGGGGCATGCTAATTGATGAAATTTGGCATGCTACCGGTGACCAGTCTTCTGATATGGATTGGTATGTGAAACGTACTGTTCTTGGTGGAATATACTCAACGTCTGAGGTCTACATGTTAACCGATCACTCACCAGGTTGGTTCTCTTATTTGTTTTGTTTTTGGTTCTCATGCATATTAGTGCAGTCAATAGATTTGGTGATTGAGATACTGATATGATATGATATATTTATTCATATATTTATATTAATCAATGGATGCTTGATCTTTGGTTGGTTCAATTATACATTGGGGATGCCCCATATATCCTTCAAGTTTGAAGATGACAATCCAATCTTTTCATACAAATAGATGCTCACTGACAATACTAAGGAATAGGAGGTTGGGAGGAGCAGTAGGATTGGATGGATAGTTGAGATTTTTGCAGATAGATTTTTGGGGCAGACCCCATCTGCAGTTTTATTGGATTAATAGTCTGGCTCAACAAACTATGTGCCCAACTCAAGCAGGTCATTTCAGGATACTATACACAATTGTGCCATTTGATGCATTAGTTTCCTATGATTATTTTGCTTTAAATTGTGACCAATCTTGAAATTTTATGCTTATGTCAGAATTTCATGATACGTGGTCATTCCTGGACCGTCGGATCAAGGACGCATTTGATCTCCAGAAAACGGTTCAAGAGGTAAATGTGATTGCTTTATTGTTTGTTTGTCTGTGTGGAAATTGGTTGTAGAAGCTTGCTGATATTGTGCATCCATGTGGACTTCAGATGTCCATCCATGGTGCATGTGGAAACCAACTGTCTGTCCATGAGGACACCATGGCATGTTTCTTTGAGCGCTTCTAGCTTGGCTGGTTTTGTATATGTTCTAGCCCAAAAATCACTAGGCTCTAGCTTCTAATGAAATGAACCACATGTCTTATTTGAAAAAGCCACTGGGTCCACATTGTGCCAAATCTCATATTCAATATGACTATATGAGAATGCAATTCAATTTTTCCTGAAGGGAGGATGGATTTTGCATATCCATTAGACACTGAAATTAAAGTTAATGAGATGATAAAAACAACTTGAGTTATTGAAATTACAATCCAACATTCAGTTTTGCCTTCGTCTACTACTGTACGACCTGAAAGATTGTGGTTAGAGCCATGTTATCATTTTTAAATAGTTTACTTCTTTCAGGAATTAATTAATGTGATGTGATGAGTTCATCCCATCAAATCACTGCTAGGCTGTTTGGATAGATCATGAAAAGTTATTTGATAAAAAATGAGCAATCCACGATTCATTCTCTCATTTGGATTGGCAGTCTCATAGAAACTGTATGATCAAGTTATCTACATTGCAAGCCATTTAAGTGTATTGATGGTCTGGATCAGTGATAATGACAGAAATAATTAAAAGGATCCAAGCACTTACTCCATGCTACTGGTGGCCGAAGCTAAAATTGCCAGTGCCTTCAATTAATCACTGATTTCGTAGTTAACATTACTAACCATCAGAGCACCAGTTAACGGACTGTCAGTTTAGGCAAAATAGAGACATTAAATCAACACCGAGACAAACACCAGAAGCTGAGAGAGAGAGAGAGAGTTCCATGCCTTCCATTCAGATTGGAGGCTGCAGATCAATTCATTTTTCAGTACAGATTTTGGAGAAGAAATTGACAATGCAAATCATGGGAGAACTAACAGAAGCTTGTCAAGCAAGTCTCTAGGGAGGTAATGATGGGAGTTGATTCAGATGAAAGAATGATTGTCATTTAATCATCATTTCCATATTGCATCACCAATCTAATTGTCATCTTATAGAGTTGCCTCTTTAATCTGTTACATAAAACTCCACTGGTCTACCTACATTTAGCCCTTCCCATGTCCATCCTATTGGTTGTGTCTAAATCAAATTTTCCACTTAGTTCTATGATTGCACTCAAGTATCTAAACTTACTGCAATGTTGTACTAAATAATTATCAAATTTATTCAGCCCATCCTCCACTCTCTCAAACCCATTAAAATACAATCCAATTGTATTTTGGTCAGTCTGGTGAGATGGATCTGGAAAAAGAGCTTTGCTCGTTGTACTGTGAATGATGGTTGAACCCAGATATGCCTTTCAGATGACTTTTCTGAAATAAACTTCTGTTCTATCCATCCATACAAACCAAACATCAACAAGCAAAGAATAGCTTAGCAAGATAAAGCGTCGTCCAATTATCAAATTGGCTATGCATCTACTGAGCTTCAGTTTTTTTGTCCATGCTTCTGAAAGATCTATCTGGCCATATCATACTAACCCACTAACCATGTATAAATTTCATAAACATCATGGTCCAGTCAATGTAATTAACAAAAAATCCATTTATCCCATCAATCTAAGGTTGGCACTCATAATTGGATTGGCAATTTTTCACACGCTGATTGCCTAACTAATGCCTGTATAACTCAAACCTGCAATCTTTTGGGGGGTCCCCTGTCTGCATCATTTATTACAATAGGAGGCAAATCATTAAACTGGAACATTTAGTCTCTGGTCATTAAAACAGATTGGCCTCCAAAGTCCTTTTGTTGTTGTTGTTGTTAATCATTTGATCAATGGTTTAAAAAACTGACTGGTTTAGGTGTATTTTGGAAAATCCAACCATTGATTTATTCTACCAAGCTGGTTTTGATATGGATCACCGACACATCAATGACATGGATCAGACAATTTATGACTAGCAATAAAACAACTCAAATGGGACAATTTGAAACTCCAAATACCAATATTTCTCATACCCAGTTGGGTTAAAATTGATGCTTGATCATGTCCTTCTCCAAGTTGTATTTTGTTTTGTAGTATCAATCTACTAAAAATAAATTGTCATCATGTCCATCTCCGAGTTATATTTTGTTTTGTAGTATCAATCTACTAACAATAAATAGTCTGATTAAATACAATTTGAATCAAACCATTTTTTTGGAATACAATATAGGTTTTGTCAAAATGATAGCTAATCAATGTTATAAAAATTGAAATTGTATCATAAATCATTCTAGTCATCACATCGTATTGAGTCGTAAACCATATTAAAAACCGTAAGATTTTTATATTCTTCTCAAAAAGGGTAAAATATTTTAAGATTTAAAAAAGGACAAATGGGTTTCCCATATTCTGTGCACCTTGTATTCAAAATGTTATTGGTAAAATGACAGAACATGACGACAGTATACTGTATATAACTTGATAATTGTCATTTATCTAAATATTGTTTAAGATGGCAAAAAGAAAGTCATGCATATGGCTTGCTGATTTCATGTGATCATCGATAGTTCATAAGACTAATGTTTTGAAAATTAACTTAGATCATAAAAAACACCATAGTTTGGTAAAACTAACATTTAAATAATTCAAAAATTATAAGGTTGTTAAAAATCATCTTGTATTATAAGATCCAAATCGTTATCTTTAAAACTTGTAATTGTATTGTAAGATTCAAATTGTAAATCGTAAGATTTTAACAAAAATGTAGCTAACCATGTGACCTATGTGATGACTGGATGTCAACATTTTGGTCAAGGCAGATACAAAATGAGCCACCTGATGCTCAACCCATGTGCTAAAGTTGGCTGCATAGTGTAGTCTTGGCAAAACATGTTTGTTCAATGTATTTTCCTTTATGCTAAGATAGACCATTAGAACCACGACAAGATCCTATATGTAAGTACGAACCTCATTATGTCATAGAGTTGCGGGTTCAAGTCATGTTACCGTTGTCATTACTGTTATTATTTTCAAGAGAGTAACATGGACATATCGCAGGCAACATATTTGGCGGAAGCAGTTGGAGCTGGAGTGGGGAATTCTTTGCAAGGTTTCTTGAAGAAGGTGTTTAAGGGATGATGGTGGAGGGGCACCTCCCTTCAGTAAGTCAAACAAATTCTTTGGCTTGTGTTGCTTCTTTTGCACAATGTAGCTAATTCTTGGGAAATTCAGATAAGTCATCTCTAAAAGATAAATAAATGAAAGAAGATTAGTTGGAATCATGCTGAGCTGGTAAATTTACACTTCCTCGTAGCTTCGTATTGGATTTTTTATTTTGGATTAACGTGTGGGAAACTCAGACACAGTCCTTAATTGTACGCAATAATAACATGGATTTAAGAGTTCCTGTATTAACTGAAGATTGGGAGCTATTTATAGGGAGTGTATAGATGTTTTATCATCAGTTGCTTAGCAGAGACATGCCTTCTATAAAATGCGTGACCATGCTAAGGAATGCCCTTGTCTCAGAATTTGGCTATACATGGTCCACACTAGAGAAGATACGTCTCAAAAACCCACTTGCAGTTTGTCTAGTTGAATATGGACTGTCAGCTATATACAATGTTTCTGCAAGCAACCATCTAGTGGTTACGATTGGAAAAGGAGATGCTAGATAGGAGCATACATGACTTTTTTGTTATTTTTGAAGATGGATGGAGCTTATGTAATAAGTGCTATGGTGGTCTAGACGTTGACAAGTAGGGCTGCTTGTATGCTTTTTGGGCCAAGGAAAACAATGTGTCTTCACTTGGTGGGACATTACATCCACCTCTCAGAATGCCCATTCACAAGGGTTATGGTTGTATTTTGTTTCTATGCGGTTTTCTCCAACCAAAGTCAGTGAATGTGTTGCTGTACAGCGCTCGCCAACCCACTCCACTGGAAACTGAGTTCTAGCAAGTCACCAATTAGGTTCTTGGAATCTTGGAAATTCGTGGAGCCTTTCTAATCTGTGGAGCACCTCAGATTGATGGGATAATGCCCATCCCAACAATTATAGAGATTGGCACCTCGAGAGGATCTAATGGATCCTCATGTGCAACATACGGTCCTTAGCCCATCTCAGGCTAATCAACAAGAACAAAAGAGTATTTAGTTTTTCCCTATTTGGAAACCAGGAACTGGTTTAGATCATTCAAGTGGAGGCCTCAACCTTGGTAAGTGTACAGGTTTCATGGACATGAAGAGCTTGGTTTCACACTATGTTTTAAAGATATTCTATTTAGAAACAACCCATTGTGGTTAAGGTAGTTCTTGAAACCACTCTGCAGGGCCTGCTTTTCTGATTCCAACCCAGAACCTACATATCCTTTGAGTCGTGAGGTCACCATTGGGTTGATATTGACCATTGGACGTGTTAATAGAATGTGATCCACTCATGAAAGTTAACAGTGAAGATCACCTTGATTGAAGCAATATGAGCAAAAGAAGAGTGTAACCAGCAAAACTGAATCTCTTGGTTGAAACTGGTGATCCCAGTGATTCTCAATTGTTAGGTCGTATGATGTATCCAGCAATTATTATTTTTTGCTGGTTTTTGAGTGAACAGTAAGAATTTCATTGACTTCTTGCATGACCCAACTGAACTCAATTAATTTCCCCAAAAAGGAGAAGGAAAACATAACTCAGTTACCAGGTTGTATTTAAGAGTGCACAAAGGGGGGGGATATATGAGGTCCTGCACTGACTAGTTTCATGCATGTGGGTGGCCCATCCAAGTTGACTTTGTTTGTTTTGATATATTGGCCAATATTTTGGCCCAACCAGCATTTTATGTTATAATTAATACAAAAGATTAATGTATCTGTCATATCTATAATTGGGTAACATGACAAATATTTGTTGATATTTTGAATATTAAATCAACATTATAGTCTTATTTAAGTAGGCCCTTTACACATAAAATTGCAATTGGTAATGAAGACAGGGTGGAACCCCTCTGGAAATATGTGGTGAGTGATACCAAAAGAACATTCTGAATCACTGGAAAATGGCCCAGCTCCAGAGGTGGGCACACTCGGAAATGTAAATTGGAATCATTGAACATGCAACTTACTCCTCATCAATAATTGAACCATTTTCTTTATTGCAAACATCAATTTTTGATAGTATCAGTCTAAACTAAAGGGCAGAGCCCAATATCTACACAAGACTCGGTTTTGGTCATCAGTTGGTGAGCCCATATTCCTTTTGTTGAACCTCTAGTGTGTTCTACTCTATTCATTTATGAAAAGATAGTTTAAGGTGTGTGTCAAATAAATTTTCATGGTTGAAGTGAGATTTGGATCAATGAGAAAAGAAATTAAATCCTTCACTTGAACCGAAGATAAATATGAGTGTTGCTTTTAAAGAAGCAGCAAGAACATGTTTAATGAACTCTTAAATAATATAAGTGAGAGGAAGATGTTAATCTAATTAAAGAGTAGTTTGGTGCACCATGAGAAAAATTCATGATGCAAAAATCACTACTCTTAAGTAAATTTTGACCATTGATTTATGATTAATTAGAAGGTAACTCAAAAGAGTTGGAGTGATGGTAGGAACCCGCGTCAAGAAACAAGAGTTTTGAGTTTGATTTTCACTTCATTCCAAGGATCACTCTCTATAGAATTATTCAGTGTAGATGAGTATGGAGGTTTGTACCTGCTTTGAGGATTTAGTTAGATATTCTAAGAAAAGAAATGAAGTGAAAGGTTTATTTTTATAAATAGAGAACACATTTTTAAAATGGAAAAATATTTTAGTCGACCTATTTAATATGAATACAAACGATAAGGTATTCAACATTCTAATAAAATATAATTATTATTTAATTTTTAGAAATTTACCATAGCAGAGTGGATCTATGATCCATAATTCAGCAATAGAAGTGGATATGAGATAGTGTGACCAAAAATAAAAAATAAAAAAATTGGAACCCTTCAGAAGTTCAGATTCTGAAGCATGGCCAACGATTCGTAAAGCTGGAAAGTTTATACTCCACCCATATGTTTATTATTTAAACATCTATTCTCAAATAGTCATAAAAAAGTAGCAACTCTTCCAAAACTGTCGACTGTTCAGTAATAGTTCAAATTGAAATTTTGAAGTGTAAATGCATCTAAAAAATGTTTTTCATTATTCTAAAAAATGTTGTCTGAGAATCATACAGCTTTATATTATTATTGGGATCTGACTCAAGAGTCATTAGCCGTAATTGAGGAGAAAAAAAAAAAAGATGGCCTAACTCAACCACAAAAAGTGCCTTTTTTTATATAAAATCATCTTTTTTGTACATGTTGGGTCCACTATATGGTGATCACACCATTGCAATCCTGAGTGGATGGGCCATATTAAAATAATCTCAGCTGTTCCAAATTCCTGAACCTTTGGACTACAGCATCCAAAGTCACAATCAAAATGAATCGAGTGGATGAACAATTGACTAATGAACGATTGGGGTTTTTCTTTTTGATGATGAAGGTGTTAACGATTGGGGTTTTTCCTTTTGATGATGAATTTGTTGACACTTCTTAGAACACTTATTAATCTTTGGGATATGTATAAGCTTCTCTATTCACATCTGGCCTTTGGAGTAGAATAGGAATCAAACTCACGACTCCCACTTTCTGAAATGGGTTTCTGATGATCACTCCAACCAATCATATCTTTCTTTTATTATTTTCTTTTTCATGTTTTCATCAGTATATTTCTCTTTCTTATTTTTGTAATTTGTAACATTTCAACTCTACTCATATTTGATCTTTCACTTTAAACTGTTTTGCAAATAACTCTTTATTAACTACAATGTTATTTGAATAATATACGTCCTTAATATGATAGTTTAACTCTCGTAAAAAAATATAGAATAAAGTTATCTTATAAGACTTTATTTTAAACAATTTAATATACTCAAAGAAAGAATAAAACCCACTTTATCATGGAAGTCGAAAGAAATCTCACGATTCCTTGGCTTGGCTAATGCCATTGTCATGGAATAGATATTAGGATTGCACACTTTGCATTTTGACACTTTCTAGTTTTATAATCTCTGAATAACATTTAGAAAATTTTCAGCATTTTTATTTTAATATATCTTACAAAAATCTAGTTAAAAAAATATAAATTTCACAAAAAAATAGGAAAACCTGGAAGTATTCTACAATATCTTATGGTATTCTCATATCGACCTCTTATGAGATTTTTATTTTAAAAACTTTGCTATGCTGATGATGCTTATGACATTTAAATTGATATATTATAAACTAATATTTAGAAATTAAGTAAACTAAAGAAGTGGACATTGAAGAGTCAGCATGATTGCTGGTTGATGACAAATAAACTCTAATATATGTTATAGTTATTATTTAGAAAATGTTTTTTATGGCCAAGGTGTAGATGGGGATGGAATAGCATTCATGATAATGGCTATGAAGACCACTACTAATATTTATAAAACTTTATTATATTAGTATATTTTGGTTTCTGATGTGTCATGTTAGAGTGTGGGCCTTGTTTTCTAAAATAAAAAAAATTTAAGAGATTGGTGGACATCTAAGTAGATTAGGAGACTAATCAAAGTAAAATTTTATTGGATCATTTTGAAAGGGACTTTAGAATCTAAATTTAGGGTACACATTCTCACACGGGAGAATTTTTTTATCTCACATGGAAATTCAATTTTTTTTTTAAATTCCCATTTTACCCTTCTAAAAAAAATTGAATTCTTATGTGAGATAAAATGATTTTCTCGTGTGAAAATCTTTACCCTAAGTTTAAAGAGTTAATGCAGTATCGGAGATATGCTCTTTCTTTTATTGTATTTGTTCACCTTTTCCAAATTAAATCATTAACTAATTTGAATTTATTTTGAGTTGCTTTAATTATTGAATTAAAATAATATTTAAATTAGTCCAATTTCTAATGTTGATCATAAATTTTCAAAGTTGGTTTCCGGCTACGTAGAGATAAAATCATAGGATGGATGTATGTCGAAGTTGTACAATTATTTTTAATTATTCCAGATATCTTAATTTTAATCATATAATAAATTTAAAAACTCTTTCTTTTACTTAAAGATAAGATTCTCCCTAAGAGTCTCTAACGCAGTTGGTGGAGCATTAAAGAGGCCCACAACCATGTGTACTCACTAATCTGTCAAACTTCAATCCCTTTCTCTCTCAAATCTTTTGTCAGACGATAAATAAAGTTAGAATAATTTTATAGATATTGTGTTTAAAAAATAAATAAGAAAAATTACTTAAAAATATAGTAGCGATCTTTCTACGAGTATTTTGTGTAATGAGACACGAATTTTAGAGTATTTATCTATTTTACCCTTCCATTGTCGTACGAAAGCATTTAAAAAATTCAATGATCCAGTTGGTGAGCCGGTCATTGATCCGATTTTAGTGATTCGATCAGTTATCCGATTTACTGTTTTATATGATACAAACACTCTCACTCGGATAGTGATCCGACTTCAATTATCCGGTCAGTGAATCGATTTATACCGCACTGTAAGAGTAAAAATGGGCAATACCTTAAATCCCGTGTGATTACAAAAAACCCATGAGAGGATCGTACTCTAAAAAAATATTTGTAAACTCACTCATCTCGACTTAGAGGGGCCAATGTTAAACAGAAAAGATCCACTGAGAGTTGATTTTAAGTGTGGATTTTTGTTTCCTTAATCTTAATTAAGGATGAATAAGTCCGTAAGTATCATATATAATCTCAATTTGTCAGTGACAAATCAATTACTGAATTACCAAGATCCGACCCGACACACTCCCAATGTATGAGTTGTCCATGACAACCTCCCGTGCAACTCCTAATTAAAATATAATCCAATATTTTATCGTAATCTTTATTGGGAACATATTTCTATGCCATTATAAGGTTTTTAATTATAAGAAGCATTTGTTTTGTCTCTCCTTCAATTCCTGATTCCACCTTTTTTATTATTAATTTCCTTAAAAATATGCTGTTATGCACAGATGAAAGCGTCTAAGCACGTGATGTCGGCATTAGGTTCGTTGACTTAAGGAAACCCTGACTTAATTATGAATTAGTTTATGTTTTTGTTGTTTGTATCAAGGAAGCATAAGTAAAATAAAAGGAATATATATGAATTATTACGCAACTACAGTTAATAATTGGTAGGTCAATTCGCAAGAGAAGATTTGTTGATGGATTTTTATTTGTTATATTACAAAGACTTTTTTGTAGCAATGGATTTACAATAGGAATTAAGAATTTTCTCGTCTCTTCACTTCGTTATCAAATGAGAATAAACAAGAGTTACCATCGTTTTCACCCTTCTATCGCTCGTCCAAATACGAACTTGACTCGAATTGAATTTAATTAATATTTAAATGATTTATGTATATTTACCTTTTAATTTTAGCTCATGTTCCACACCAAATAAAAAATCTTAATCTATTGTCTCAAATTTTCGTATCTCAATATACTCACACGAAAGAGAAGTCCTTTTATCTTTTAATTTCTATTAAAAATTACTTTTTTCTCTTATTTTTCTAATTAAAAAATTATGTAAATTTGGGTTAGGTCAAATAAACTAAAATCCAAGTCAAGTCAAATTGGATCAATAGTTAAAAAAAAATTGAGTCAGATCAAATAGAAAATTTGGTATTACCTACAGTGAAACTCATTGCTGCCCCTAATTCTATTAGAAACCATATCTGTGATTGCCTACAATTTATTATATATTTCTTTACTTCTATATTGATAAATCAAAATAAAAAAGTTATTCAAAAATATCCAAAAAGAAAAAATAAATTTTAAATAGTGATTTGGAGAATTTGAAATATTTGTCCCGTCCTTATCATCTAAGTATTGGAAAATAAAAAATCATATAAATATATACTAACAAATAAAAGAAAAAAGATTTTAATATTAGACTTAGTTACTTGTTAGAATTAGGTCTAACCATATCATATTATATCAAAAAATAAAATAAAAATTTGTCCAAAAATTGACTGTAAATTAAAAGAAAAAGTAATTTATGGTGATTTTGAAGGTTTTAGCTCACATTATGTTAATATATATAAAAAAAATTGTTCAAAAATTTGTGCAGTATAGAAACAATTGTTTACTATCCCATTTTTATCAATGAGACTTATGAGGACATGCTTTTCACTCGTATTAACAAAGGATTAGCACATTTTAAATTCACGTGTATAAACCATAGAATGCAAAATCTAAACAATATGTATGTTAAATATATTTATGAACATATATTAGTATTATTCAGTATATTCTTAAGCCAAGGGAACATGGTCTTAGACTGAGGATCAGTTTCTTCTAAACCCCTTCATCTGATTGTATTTTCATATTATCCATTTCCATCTCAATCTTAGAGATCGGTGTGCCTTTTCTACAGTAGAAGAAATGGAATTTGATAAATTATAAATTCAGTGTCTCTTATTATAAAAACACGATATTCTAATTGAGAAAAACTAGTATGGTATATTTATAGGCCAGACTAGTCGAGTCATAGGACGGCCCAATGCCCGGTTTTCTTGCATCAGGTTTATGGAGCACTAGGGTCTAGGAATTTAAAATTCAATATCGGTTGATATTTTTCTCTCTCATCTTTCTTTTTTTTACAATCTCTTTCCTCTTTTTTTTTACAAATCGATATAATATAGTTGAGATATCGACATATTGATTAATACGATATGTATCAACTGATATTCAAACCTTGCTAGAGCCATTCCCATAACAATTTCGTTTGTTAAATCCCAGACCAAGTTGGACCACACCAAATTAACTAGGGATAATGTGACTGAAACTTAAAAAGAATTCATTCAAACTCAGTACGGCCGACTAATTAACTCGACTGCAAGTCAGTATGCAACCGACTAATCAACTTTCAATCGCTGCCTTTGCATAAATGCAGAGTTGTCAAATTTTATTTTTCTTAAATTCATTTAAAAAAATTATCTAAGTGCTGTAATTAAAAATTTATACTAATTTATGAATTGATTCACAATAGATAATTTCTCATCAAAGCGTTTCAATTCATATATAAAAAAATTGAAATAAAAGTCAGATACTTTCTCAAAAAAATTGTCAGTTTGTTCTGAAAAAGATCTCCATCATGTACACCAGAGCAATATGCCAAAAGGGGTAGCCTCAATTCAGAAAAAAAAATAATAATAATAAGAGGAAAATAAGCATAATTCTTTAATTAAATTTTTATTTAATTTTTTATAGTTAAAACATTTTTTTTTAATTTACGGAAGGTTCCAAAAAATACCAAAATATCAAAATAAACCGAAACAAATGGCAGATTGAGCATCAGGGTCAATGTTTATGTACGGCCTGAAATGGGCAGCTTGAGCTGTACATTTGCTCAGGCGCCGGACCCGATAATTCCTACTTTCTAGAAGCATCTTACAGGCATGGACCAGATGTTTTTATTTTAATCACAACATATCTAAGCCAAGCCACGTCAGGACAAAACCAAATGCATCTGCATCTGCATCTCACCACCGTTTCAGCTAATTCCAACCGGGTTAGTGAGGGACCACCCGGGAATTGTGGGGCCCACTGTCATTCCCACGTGGCAGTCAAACGAGGACTGCTTCTCCTGTTTCCACCAATGAAAGCACGAGAACACAAAGTTCAGTGGTCTGTCGGACTACCGTGCCATGAATTTTTCTTCCCAAACAATTAGTATCTGTTGTTCGTACTGTACAGTTAGTTTGCTACTATTTTCAGATTCCTAAATTCAATATTGTAAGGAGGTTATGATTTTGCGGGTATGAATGAATGTTTTTTTTATAATAAGAGATCTTGAATTTATCATTTATCTTCAAACATTTTACTCTTTATAGTTCATGACTTAAGAAATCTTGTTTTTGAAAAATAATATTTCGTCTGTTCTATTTTAATTGTCTCATTTAAAATTTATATTTTTCAAAGAACTCTTTATACAAGACGAGTACTTTATGTCTAAGGGTACAAATATCAGTCGATACATATCGTATCGGTCGATATATATCGTTTTTTCAAGACCGAGTAATATCGGCCGATACGATAAGTATCGGCCGTACATACCGAATATCGGCCGATATTCATAAATATTGGTATTTAATTATTTTTTTTAAAAATACTGATACGGTTTTTTGCGGTTTTTACACGGTTTTTCACTGTTTTCAACGGTTCAGGGTTCACGGGTTTCAGGGGTTTTTGCGGTTTTTGCGGTTTTCAATTTTTCATGATTTTTTCACGGTTCCGATATCGGAGGAGAGAGAAAATGCCAATATCGGAATGAGAGATAAAAATATCGGCCGATATTTGCATATCGGCCGATATATCGGTTAAACTGATATTTTGACCCCTGCTTTATGTAATCTCATCCATTTTCAACACACTTTATACTACTCTAATATAAATGAGATAATTATTTTGAAACAATTTCAAATACATATAAAAAAACTAATTTGGGATAAAAGGAGTATATAATATATTAAAAGATTCATTTAAAATATCTTAATTATATAAATAAAAGACCAGAAAATATATATTGAAAGAAGGAATGTCAAAAGATGATGCAACTATAATAATAAATCTAGTGTCTGCAACTATAATTTTAAAATGAAGAGATGAAAATAAAGAGTTTGGTATAACTCAAATCCATTGATTTCTTGAGTCGAGTTATGCGGGTTAAATTAAAATCCGACCCAAATTTCACCTCTAGTTGAAAGACGACAAATTGCTGGCATGTAAACGGCTGCTCATGACTTAGAAATTCAATTCAACCCATTCTTCTACTTTTGATCATTAAGAATTTAATACAATAAATAAATAATTTTTTATAATCCACTGGATGAATAATTTTTTTATAATCCACTGGATGAATGTAGCAGTTGTCAATAATCATCTGCTCAATTGTTTGCTTGTGAGCATTGGTCCAATGATATATACGGCAAGGTTCAAATATCGGCCGATACGATATGTATCGGCCGTACAGTAGTATTATCGGCCGATATGGCCGATATTCGGACCGAAATATCGGTCACAATATTGGCTTATATTCATAAATATCGATATTTAAAATTATTTAAAAAAAAAACACCGATACGGTTTTTACACGGTTTTCCACGTTTTTTTGTTGTTTTTAACGGTTTCTTACGGTTCTTCACGGTTCATCACGGTTAGGCCGATACGGCTTTTACGGTTTTTTGCGATTTTTTGAGGTTGTTCAGAGTTCGTCACAGTTTTTTACGGTTTTTTCACGGTTCTGATATCGGAGAAGAGAGAAAATATCGATATCGGGATGAGAGATAAAATTATCAGCCGATATTTGCATATCAGCCGATATATCTGCCCGGGTGTTTTTTAAACCTCTGATATACGGACTAAATGCGCATTCAAAAATCTTTTCTTTTTCAAATTATCTTACTTTTGATCAACAAAGATTGAAATAAATCTATATCACAGATGATTCTTATTCAATAGCATCGATGAATTTACAAAAATATCAAGACATAACCAATCTTGCGGATGACACGTACGTTTTATGAAAAGGAAAGATACCGATCATTTCAGTATCAGACCCTTGGAATTCATTGGGAGGAGACTTTCGTGCAACAAAATGGTGTCAAACTCACACCACTAAGCTCCAATAAAATCTAATTTCTCAACAGCAAATTCAAGCTGTCCGGAACCGATCTCCGAGGAATTTTAAACCAAAGTTTTTTCAACTGTCCCTTAGAAAAAGAGCCACATGAATGAAGATAAGGAAGAAAATGAATGGTGGTCCGCAAGACATCGATTAAACTGCTCTAGAGCTCCATCAAGAGGGAAAAGACAGACCCACCAGTTAGAGATCATGTGATTGATTCCCGTCTTGCTTTAAGATTTAAATCCAATGATCCAAACCGTTGAATCTGATCAACTACACAATTCTAATAGTTTGGTGGAAAGCCTGCTTAAACAAATGAGGAAGAAAAGACCATAGATAGTTAGAACTTAGAACAGTCAACCCTAGATCTTCTCGGAAACTCAAGTCGTCCACTGTATCCCTAAAGATCAGCTGTCTAATATCAAAGGTGGATACTTCCTCGTAAACGCATGGATCAAGGGCAGAAATTTCAAATCCACTACTGGAAATTGTATTTATGATTCTTTTTTTACATCTTAAAGGTATCATATTAAGTATAATTTTATTTATTGAATTTTAAAGTAAATGATCTTTTTAACATGAGTATCTCCATCTCCTATTGAATATGAGATTAATCTCACAATGTGGAAACCTCTTTAGTTAATAGAGAGTAATTTTTAAACTCTAAGGAGTTATCTCAATTAGTTTAGGAGTAAGATCTCTAGAAAGAGGTCTGTATTCAAACTATAAGAGCTCTAATAAAACGTCACTTTTTATGAAAATATGTATAAAGTAAGATCTTATTGATTTACTTGGTGTGTGCGGATATGGAGTTTTCACACACTCTTAAGGACGAGTCGGGTACGACACCTGAACACTACTTAACCTCAAAAAAAAAAAAACAAATAAAGAGGAATCTTTAAAAAGTGACTTGAATAAATTAAAAGTGAATCGAACTCAAGACTTTACAAAGGATCGTCCTTGCTGTCAAACCAAAATACTAGAGCCGGGATTAAACCAATTTATGGGTCCTAAAATATAGACCAACTTGGAGGTGGATGAGTTTGGTTGACCACAAAAATCTGGCCCCATCGTGATAATCAACCACACAGCAAGCCTTTAACATGTAAGTCCACCAGAATGTGCTCCACAATAGTCCAATTCCACCACCTCGTCAAAGTCAATAATTATCTCCATTTCATTCCACAGACGCCTCTTCTCAATTTCACACACAAACAGAACCAGCGGCCTTGCTGGACCACGACTTTCAAACTTTCAAGAACCTATCATCACCATTCACCATTTCCTCTCTCTTTCTCTATCTCTTCCAAGATCATTATCTTACTCCACCAAGGAGAAAAAATTCCTGTGTATCTTTCTCTCTTGCAAGATTACATCCTATTCCACCATACTGAAAGGACCACAAACCCACAATACAACATCAAAAGCTCTTTTTTTTTTGCTCCAATATCATTTCTACACAAAGAAGAAAGACACCACCACATCACAAAAGGTCTTTTTTCGACCTTCTCTGCAACTGTTACACTGTAGTTCCATAGCCGGGAACAAGTTGACTACTATAGAGATGGAGCCGCCGGAGCATCAGGCGTCGATGACCCATGACGATTCCGATGACTCCGACAACCCAGCCGGAGAATTCGAGGCTGCTGAAGAGCTGATCATGAGGTGGGACTCAACAGCATCGGAAGAGGCAAGGGAGAGAATGATCTTCGACGGCGATCGGCGGGACGTGGACAAGTACTTATGGGCCGTAGACGAGATCACCCGCTCTATGGAGTCTTCCTGCCTCACCGAAGGCAGTGGCGGCGGCGACACGGGGAAGGCCGCAGGAGCGATGCAGATCGCCATGGCTCGCCTCGAGGATGAATTCCGCAATATACTGATCAATCAAAGCAACCCCGTTGAGGCCGGCATGCTCTTTGATCCAAACTCTTCATTTATGTCTTCAAGTAGTAGAACTGAATCAGGTGAATTTGAAGATGAAGATGATAATAGTAACAGTAACTACCATAGCTACCAGGAACATGAAGCAGAGCATGACCCACGTAAGGTTGAAGAACACGAACATGAACATGATTCATATGGGGGCAGTAGCAGCCATCGATCATCAACGACCAGCATACGCGAGATGGATCTGATTGCATCTGATGCGATCTACGATCTCCGTAACATTGCAGAGAGGATGATTGGAGCAGGGTACTTGAGGGAATGCATCCAAGTTTATGGGAGTGTGAGAAAATCAGTAGTAGTTTTCGTCAACTGGGCATTGAGAAATTGAGTATAGGTGATGTTCAGAGGCTGGAGTGGGACGCACTGGAGGCGAAGATCCGGCGGTGGATCCGGGCGGCGAAGATCTGTGTCCGAATTCACTTTTCTAGTGAGAAACGGGTCTGTGAGCGAATCTTTGAGGGCCTCAGCCGGATGCCGATGATGCGTGCTTCATGGAGACTGTCAAGGGCGCGGCAATCCAGCTCTTCAACTTTGCCGAGGCCATCAGCATCAGCCGTAGGTCGCCGGAGAAGCTTTTCAAGATACTCGACCTCTACGACGCACTATCCGATCTCCAGCCAGATATTGCTGCAGTGTTCAAGTCCAAGTCATCAGAATCCGTGCGGGTCCAGGCGGCGGAGATCTTGTCCCGGCTGGCAGAGGCGGCACGGGGAATTCTTTCCGAATTCGAAAACGCAGTGCAGCGGGAGCAGTCGAAGCCGGTGCCCGCAGGGACAATTCACCCGTTGACGAGGTATGTCATGAACTATATCAGCCTCATCTCCGATTACAAGCCAACCCTGATTGAACTGATTGTCACCAAGCCATCAATGAGCCAGCGGTTTCCGGACGAACCGGCAGTGCCGGAGATGGATTTCCCGGAAATGGAAGACCAATCTGCACTAGCCCACCACTTGATCTGGATTATCCTTGTCTTACAATTCAATCTCGAAAACAAGTCCAAACTCTACAAAGACTCTGCTTTAGCTCACCTCTTCATTATGAACAATGTGCATTACATAGTTCAGAAGATAAAGGGATCGCCTGAACTGAGAGAGGTGATTGGCGATTGCTATTTGAAAAGGCTCACAGGGAAGTTCCGGCAATCAGCAACAAGCTATCAGAGAGCGACATGGGTCAGGATCCTCTCTTGCCTGAGGGAGGAAGGAATTCATGTGAGTGGGGGCTTCACATCTGGAGTATCGAAAGCAGCACTGAGGGAGAGATTCAAGGCATTCAATTCTGCATTCGAAGAAGCTCACCGGACCCAATCCACGTGGACTGTACCTGATCCCCAGCTAAGGGAGGAGCTTCGGATATCGATATCAGAGAAGCTACTACCGGCTTATCGCTCCTTCCTAGGCCGGTTCAGGCACCACCTGGAGAGCGGCCGCCATTCAGATATTTTATCAAGTACTCTGTTGAGGACCTGGAGTCTGCCATGTTGGATTTCTTTGAAGGATGTCCAGTTTCCCTACTCATAAGAAGGAAATCCCATTGATGGACACTTTGATAATCAACGGCGCATTTGGATGTACCCCAAATCACAGTAAATTTGAATATCCAGACCAAATTGGGCTTATCCATTCTGGGATGGATTGGAGCAGCAGGGGAGCCTGAAATCACAGTAGGTGGGATTTTTTTTCCAGGTATCCACTCCAAATCGACACCAGTAATTGAAACTGGTAATGATTCAGGGCAGGACTCGTATCCAACATCATCCCAACTAAAAGCTCTTATTTCTACACATTGTGAAATGTGTGATCAATCATCTCTATTTGGTCCAAAATATTTGAACCATCTGTAATCTGGGGTACAACCAAACGCACGCTTCTGTGTACGTGTGTTAGAACCTAGAAGATATTCTTTGAATTTTTGAGGGGAGACATATTTGGGTGTTGGGTCCAGGAAAGATTGGATTTCAAGTTTTTTGATGACTTCAAATACCTGATGGAGTTATGGGCTGTATGACTCTGCTTCGATGGAGACGATCTAATAACCATTGGCACCAGCTTCAGCTGCAGAAAGTTCGATGCCCACGCCCATTTATGGTCACCCTGTGAGGAAATTGTTTTGATTGTTACATTAGTTTTGGTTTTATATGTTCATATGAATATTATTTCTGCTATCTATGACAGATCTTTAGACTAAATTGGATGTTTTTCTGATTCAACAGTTCAGTACTTCAGTTACTATGGGCATTGAGTAATAAATATCATCACAGGCCTACCAAGAAGAGAAGAGGAAGAAATTTCAGATATCTTCCTGATTTGTGCTAATGATCTTTTTGACATGCTCGAATTGTTTCGAGTGTTTGGCAAAATGGATTTTAAACCACCAAAATTCTAAATTTTTCCCCCCCAATCAAACAACACAACAACCAATCTGTAATAAAATGGATAGGAAAGTACCCCTCACAAAAGTTTCTTAACTTGTGTCCCTGGTGACTACTATACGTTCTGCAAACTATTCAACCCACTTCCAATATATAGTTCCTTACATTCGGCAATTGACAGATCATGGAGCATTGCCATCTCCCAATATTTTTCATAACAATGTGATTGTTTGTCTGGACAGTCATCATTACATGGGGACTTGAAGGGTCCCTAGCATGAGACCCAGCCAGAATTAGATGCTTTGATGTTCAGATAACATATACAGACTAGAAAAGAGAATCCAGGTACTGAAGCCAAGAAACTATCAAAGATCCTTTTTTTTCAATTGTCGTTCTGGTTCAGAACTTGAGGTGTCTGGAAACCCATACAGATAGCAGCAAGCCTGCCCAGAAACGGCGTTGATCCAGCAAGGACACACCAATGGATATGATTAATACACATAAAAATGAAGTATCGAACATGACAAGATATAGAAATGTGGCCTACTTTTAAGTGTATGGGTATCATAGCTGCAAGTGTATCTGATTATGGAGAGTGGAATGGTAAGCATATTTACTAATGGATCTTGTCACAGACCTTCACATGGGTGTCTTAATGAATGGTTATCTGCACTGGTCATACATAAGGTGCATTTCGATGCCGAGTACGCCAGCACATGGCCATCAGTTGCCATTTCAGGGTAGCCAGTGCCTACCAATATGAACTGAAGATTAGGTGGGTGAAGGTGGTGTTGAGAGCCAGCATGACTGCCATTCAACAAAGAAATGGGTCACTATCATTCTGTGCAGCATATATTGGGGAAAAATACTCATCAACAACCAATTACAAAGCGATACAGGCATAATTTGGTGAGAAACCAGTGTGCCATCTGATCACACCCATCGAGTTTCGAAAAAATGTAGTATAATTATACATATCAACATAGCTTAATATTGACTCTTGATTGATACCTGCACACTGCCATTGAGGTGAACTGTTAGCAGTCACATGTATGATCTAAGACACTCCAATATGAAAATACAATTCTATCAGAGGAGTCAGATCTCAAAATAAACCCGGCCACATGCAAATAGTTGGACTTTCTGTTGTGATCAGCATTGGTAAGCCATCAATGGGTATGAGTTCTCATAATAGCCTAATGACACAGGGTTTTGAGTTCGATTCAAGCTCAATCCCAACGGGCCACTCCCTGTAGACTTAACCGGTTCATGTGGATTGAGAGTTCTACACATGCCCGTGATTAGTCTCACGTCTAATGTGGGGTGGGGATACTCATGTTCTCCAAAAAAAGGTATGAATTCTAATAAGAGCCTGCATTGTTGTTTATGTGATACATTGACTTGGCATATCTAACAAGGCATTTGTCGACTTTCCTGAGCATTGTGAGGAGTTCTTGTTAGTAGCTTAAATGTATTGAGATCTGCATCATACTTGTAGCTACTTATATCAGATGTATTAACACCAGTTTTAACATGGTGAATGGTATGGAAAATTCAGCCTTCAGGCGGAGAGGTTGACTGTTTCAGCATGCTAGGGAAAATCGGGATTTAGTACATTTTTTGTGTTTAGGCTTCAGTATGAACTGTGAAACTACATGCATGCTTTATACTGTGCCTCCTAAACCAGAAAATAACTTCATATCATAAAGTCTTTGCTAAAGCATTAAACAGAGTTCCCATTTTGCAAGTTTTGCACGATTGTATACTGATAATTGAGAACTTCTGAAGTAAAATAAGAGAATGATTTAGGCCTTTTCATGAATTCTTTCTTCACATGTTGTTTCATGTTAGAGGAGGTTCAACTTAATCCTGATTTCCGGTAACATAGGAACTCCCACACATGAAACTCAAGATTTTTGTTGTGTGTTAGCAAAGTCTCACATCCCGAGTGGACTTTTGGGTTATGGGATTTATAACCACATAGATTTTCTCTTATTAATAGTCGGTTTCTAAGGATGAGTTCTACTCATTTATTTTATCAATATGGTACTTAACTATCACCTCGTTCCTCATTCATGTTGCTTTATGTGCCGAAAATTACAAGCTATATATATTCATTATAAAAAAGTCTGAACTGATCTAGAGACCCAAACACTTTATGTACTCAAGAGTATCTGTTGGACATGATTTGAAATTTTTCTAGATGGAGGCAATGATATGATACTGATACTAACACTGAATACTTGTGGATGTATTAATAACAAGTCCTGTTATATTAGGTTTTTCATTTTTAAATCCTTAACCTTACCTCGTGTTCCTCTAAGGAACATACAAAGCAATTATATAAAAAAGGCCCGAGAACATGGTTAATAGATTGAGTGGGAAAAAAGAACTTGGACATACCTAGATAGATGTAACAGGGCTCCAATGAAAATTCTACAGTCATATAAGAAGAACGGTATCTGCAGCTGTCTTGATTTCATTTATCAACCATCTTTACATTAGATTACATAGCTATTCACCTACCCACAATCCAGATGGAGGAGAAATGCACTAAAAAAAGACATGTAAAAATAATCTAAATTCATTTAGGTTTGTCCTATACTTGGTTTTCAGGAATTTTACTGCTTCTACAGTACCATAAAAGATTGCTAAACCGTACGAATAGTTTGATGATTGAACAATAGGATATTCTTACATTGTAGAATTCAAGTATCCCAAGTGATTAAAAATATTTTGAGAGTGTTAGATCACTGAAAATTACCATTTTACCCTTTAATTTTGGATTAGTTAGCCTTTGATTTGTGAATATTAGATGCATTTAATAGAGTTTTCTAGTTTTGCGGTGTATTTGTAAGAATAAAAGAAAAAGGAATTAAAATAGAGAAAAATGGGTCATAGTCCTATTTTTGGAAAGTTTATAATTTTTACCACCTAATTTGATTTGGAATTATTGTAAATTATTATAATTCAGATCCGGATATGAGAGTTTGAATTATAATAATATTTTTAGACTGTGTTACATTGTAAAGGTGATAGAAATTTATACACACACAAATGGACCCACTGTTCGAGTTTGAAGCCTATATGCCAAAGTCCACTAGTATTCCGGGCCAGATAAAAGTCCAAGTATGGGATCCAAGTCCAAGAGACCAAGTGGGACCAGTGAATTTCGTTTGAAGGAGAGATAAGGAAGAAAATGAGAAAAGAGAGGGATAAGGATAAAAGAGTTTGAACTGAAGGAGAGATAAGGAAGAAAAGAAAAAGAGTTTGAACGAGAAAAACTGTTGTGTAGTGTTAGCCGATCCTGAGAAAAAAGGGATAAGAAGATGAATTCAATCTCAACAGAGAGAAAAAAAAAAGATAAAATCGGCTGAATTTGAATGGGTCCCTTATCTCATCTTTTCTCACTCCTATAAATTGATGGCTTTGGGTTCATTGAAGGTTGAACCGGGAAAGGCATTAAAGGGATTGAAGTTGGACGGCTAAGGACAGAGAAAAATAATTAATTTCTTATAATTTCATTATATTCCAATTTTTAAATGAAGTTCATGCCAGTTTATTTAGATTCATGGTGTTCCCAATTATTAATTTAATAGTGATGGTTTTTATTTTATTTTAATTGTTTTTGTAAACATTATGAAATAAATTATTTTAAAAAAATTTCAAGGAAAGTAGAACCCCTGTTAAGATCAGTGGGACTTGACCGTTTTTCCAGTCTAAGGTTCTTATCAAGAACACTTTGTTTTAGATTTGGGAAATGCAAGTTTAAATCCCGCTCAACCCTAAGGCTTGAACTGAAAAATTCTGATTTACCATTTAAAAAAAAAAATATGATTTAATGGACGATGTAATTATTCTAATTAGAATTTTAATAAATGATAAATTTGAATTATATTTTATAATTATAGAATATTTCATAGTATAGGCCATGATTTTATTTTTAAATACGATAACATGCCGCCTTCGATACTTGTCTCGATTTCATTGTAAAATATGTAAATAATTTATTATTATTATTGTTTTATTTTATTCTTTCATAAAAATCCTTGAAACAATTTAACTAGGTTAGAAATATTTTATTTGTTTCTTAAATTTACATTTTAAATTAGATTGAGGTCATTTAAATTGGGAAGTCATTTGTGCACCCCCCATTTTACCCATGCTACACTTCTTCAATTGTTTTTTCCAATTTTACCCCCCACCTAAAACATGATGGAAATAGAGAAAAGGTGGGTGGAGGGCAAAATTGGAAAAAACAATTGAATGAGTGCACTATAGGTAAAATGGGGGGGGTGCACAAATCATTTCCCTTTAAATTTACTCCACCATTTTAATCAAAATTTACAAATTAATGATAAAAGTTATGTTAACTACTAAAGCTAGATAATTAATTAATTATAAGTTATTTAAATCTAGAAATTTGCTAAATTAAGATTATAACTCCATGTTTTAAAAAATTATTTTATTAAATCACATTATTTTAATAGTGCCATTTTTATTTTTTACATATATTTTGTTGATTTCCCTTAGGTACGACCTCGCATTCATACACTACACTATTAACTGGTTCGTGTGCTTGCGAGTTAATTTAAAATCACAACAGACAATAATCCATGAGGATTTTACTCGGTGTTTATAGATAGAGAGGTTTACATATATTTTGTTCTAAAAGATCTGCATAAAAAAAAATATTTTGACATTTGAATAATAGAATATTATTGAAGAGCAAATTTTAAGTGTCCATTCAGCAAATGGTAATGGTCTTGTCGTGATATGATACTGGTAACCAGTCCTCCAATGGAACTGTCATTTCTGGCTGCCACAAGCTCTCTTGTCTAAACATATTCTCGAAAATTGTTCAGATGCTGAATTTCCCCCCAAATTCTCTAAATTGATACTGATATTGAATAGATAAATAGAGGAATAAAGACTGATTCCATACTGGACCCTTTCCTACTTGGTGCGACCCACTTGATCCTGTACCTTCGATTCCAACCATCCAAAACAAGCTGAAGGATGACACAAGTAAAACAAAATGTTCACCCCGATTGGCGAGCTGCATGTCTCTTAGCACTCAGGTGAAAGGCTCATTAAATAAAGTGGTAATGGATATGACAAATCATTTCTTAAATATATAACCCACCAAAAAAATTTCTTATTAATCATCAATTTTTTATAATAATCCTCATCGTTTATTTTTTTAATCGATTTTCCAAACGTCTAATTTTGATTTCTGGATCTAGATCAGGATGAATAAAATCCCATGTACCCAAAAAAACTGAAATATGTAGTAAAAAGGTAGGAAAATCAGCCAGGATCTGATTTTGACCCAATTCATATCTGAATCCGTCTGCAATGCAAACTTGGATTCTTAGGTTATTCAATTCAGATCCACATCAACATCCAACACTTGTATCAAATTTGGATCCTCAAATAAAAAAAGACAGCAATACAGGTGCAGTCCGCTTTGATCAAATCCAAGTCAGACTCAAATAAATCAATCTAACACAACTACGGTTGTGGGTGTGCAGATACAGCTTCCTTTTCTCTAATCGCTTCCCCCCAAAAAATAACTTCTCATGAATTAAGACTGCAACAACTCAAACAAATGGCAACAACAATCCAATATCTGTTTTCTCCCAATGCTAGCTACCATTACAAAATACAAATTACAGAAAAAACGAGAAGACCCGCATACCCCTCGATGTTATAATCTAACCAACCTGCCAAGATTCCTCCGTACCATAGCCATATATCATTGCACCAAAGAGCAACCAACATCTTTCAAGCAACAATCATCAAATGATAGCTCCATCAGCTGGATCACATCAAACATGGAAATGCCTAGAAGCACGGCAAGTTACTCCCTCTTGTCTTCTTCGGCATCACCATTAAGAGGGCTAGCATCTCCACTGTCTGATGTTCTGGTATCTGCAAGACCTGAAGCATTCCAAGCATCTTTGGAAGGTAGAGAAGCCGGCTTTATCAGTGATAGAGATTCCACTTTGTCAAACTCTTCACTTGCATCATCTGAGTACGCATATCTGCAAGGAAGCAAAACATTTCAGTTGTTCATTATCTCCCAAATTTTCAACTCTGATTTTGAGTTTTGGACTATGACATCTACCATGTGAAATCTTGTCATTTCTTCATTTTCAGCAGCACATAACAATTCAAGCCTAACTGTAACCACACAAATGTCACATTTATCAATGTGGCAGCCAACAATTGCACAACTCAACTAATCCTACTTTGCCCACTTTGAACTAAACCTAATCTTCCAAACATCTCAAGGGGATTGATTGGGACAACTTTTATAGGGGACATGCCCTAGTTTTTTTGCCCCCTCAAATTAGGCAATAAAAATGCCCACATTGAAATGCATAAGTATATTTTGCATTAAAATTTCATTAATGAGATTTATGTAATTTAATTGTGAAAAAAGACAAAGCTGTCCTCTTTATAATAGAAGGGCTTCCCAATCAATCCCCCATCTCAATGGTAAATTAACACTGATAAAAAGGCAATTTCTTCAAAATATAAAAACTAAAGGAATACAATCCAGTTCAATGTGTGCACTATGTACATTTTGGCATATAGATTTACCATGTCATTGACCTGGACTGCCCCATTCAACCATTCAGTCCAACTTAATTTTCATCAGTCTAGTAACAGCCAAACCAATGAAATGATCTTAGTTATTTGATTAAAATCCCCATTTTAAATTCATGTAACTCCGAATTTCTTAGAGATCCAAGCAATCCATAGATAGAGGAGCCTATTGAATAAATGTTCCTATCGATGATCAGACCTTTTCTGGTGTAATGTTGACAAAGATGTGCATGTTGAGATAAATGTTGTGTGTAACAAAAACGATAAATTAAAAATGGTTGCATTAAAAATACCAATAGAAGAAAAGAAGAGGAGGAATAACATGTTTAAGAATTAAGATGGTCTGGGCATATATTCAAAAGATATGAATGAGCCCATAATGACAAAATGGAAAGCGAGTAGAAGGTACTACGAGGAAAGAGAGCCCGCTGAAGAGTTGGATTGAGGTGGTAAGAAAGGACATCATAGATTGAGGGGAGGAGCACGTAATTTTTTATAGGATAGAGTGGTAACAGGACTCTGAGCTAACCTGGATACATGGAAGAATGGTCATCATGGTGATGAATGGAGCTTTACTCTTGGTAAGAAACAGAAACATCATTTTGATTGGATTGGCAGAGTCATCCCCTCAATGGAGTAGACTTTGCAACATGATCTATGGATAGTGGTCATGACTGCATAGATGACAATCAATACCATTTCATGGATCCACACATAGCCCAAAAGCTTGAAAAGTTGTCCTCAACTTGGACTTCCACCTGAACCCGCGAGGGTTGGCTTGACGGTCAAGATCCCGCCCAAGATGTAGGAGGTCATGGGTTCAAGTCATTCTCAACACAAAAAGGGCCACTGTCCGTAGTTTTACCCGGTGTGTATGGATAGTGAGGTTTGCACATGCCCAAGGATTAATCAAGTGCTCTAAGAGACTTGCATACCTTTGTCTTCAAAAAAAAAAAACTTGGACTTCCACCTTAGTTTAGTTTCTAAAGTATGAACCATTTTTGTCCAATATTACTCAGACTCGAGAACCCGTCTTGTCAAATAACAAATTCAGGTTGAGTCAAAACAAGTTTTTGACTTTTCATTCCCCCCCAATGCATTCCGTCATTCCCCAGTAACCAAATTAGAAATAATAATAATAATAATAATAGATAAGGATACCATTCAAAAAATAATAATAATAATAGATAAGGATATGAGCAGACCGCATTGAATTCTGAGAGGGTGCCCAAAGTGCACAGATGATGCAGAGAAGACAGAAGGAGAGAACATGCCAGAAGGAAGGGATGATCCAGGCACTCTGCCACCTCTCATTGTACACATCGGTTGATTTGAAGTAAAGCTGCAAGCAAGAGAAGTAGAATTTAGTGAATTAATGGTTATGTAAACCCAAAAATATATACATTTTTTTAATAGAAAAAAAAAAAAATATATATATATATAAGACTAAAGAGATATATACATATAAGACTAAAGAGTCAATAATTTATCATGATCCACAGGCCAACACCAGTTCACCAGGTGGTGGCAGTACATGGCAACTAGGAAAATTAGAGAAACTAGGGAGCATGTGCATTTTTTAACATTTCTTCATCCCTCATCCAGAGGGATGGAAAGCCAAAGGGGCCTCCCTCACAAGAGTAACTAGGGACACCTTGTTGTTTCAATATCAATGTCTACTCATTTAGATGTTATACAAATTTCCATTAAGAATAACATAAATGAAAAAAAATAAAAACACATTACCTCGTAGCAAATGCAACCTGCTGAGACAATAGCAGCCACACCTAATGCATTTGTAAAATTTCCTATAAATGTCTAGCTTGGTCATCATTCGCCTTGCCTGTTACCAGTTGTGTACAAAATCGTCAAGTCATCAACTAGCTTACAACGACTACTAAAAAGCCTTCATTGTTCATTAATAAACTCACATAAACATCAAGCACTGCACCCATAAGAAACTGACAAACAAGTTCTACAAAATGAAGGATAACTGTTTTTTTTTTTATCATGTGCTTTGAGGAGAGTAAACTAGCATATGGGAAGTGAGTAAATACCTGAAGCTTATCCAGAGTCTTAGAGAGAGAAGTGAATATCCAAAGAATGAAGAATGTATCCAGAATTGCTACTGGAAGAACCAAGAATAATCTTGCCTTTCCTGAAATATCATTTATGGTGCCGACATTCTCCACCAATTCAAGAATCTCAGATGCCAGAAGGAATGTTGCTCCAAGCATGATCACCTTTGAAGTGAGACCACCTAAAGTAGGCCTCACAACACCATACCCCATAGAAACCATAAGGATGATAAGACGTGAAATTGTACGTTTGATAGTTCCAAACGTTACTGCCCATATGGTAAATGATAATTGGTCGAACTCCAGTATTATTGAACTCAGCATACTCAAAGTACCACAGTGTCATTTCAAACATGCCCAATGCAATCACTAAAGTTATGCAATTCTGTATTTGAAGAACCTCTCTCCAAAATCGAGCATATTGAAAGAACCAGAAGATCCCGAGAACCAGAAAAGAAAGGGACATGAATCCGAGAAGTTCAACAAAGGAGCCATCCTCCCTGGCAGATAGCCAGTAGGGTTTTTCCATATAGTCTTCCCCTCCACAACTAGCCCCTTAAGGCTCGGATCACAATAAATAAAGTACAGGTTATACATTCCAGTTTTTGTAATTGGTATAAATTTTGATTCCAAAGTTGCGACAAGATCGTCTCCTTGGAAAGAAACACCAAATACTTTTGGCCATTGAGGATTTGAAGGAGATGGACGGTAGATAATTTCACCTTGTACAAGCACCTAATTTTGCCAGATCTGGCGTGCAGCAAACAGCTCTTTGACCACCATAGGCAGAACCACCAACCAACTCTCTGTCTTCCACCTCAAAAACTAAGGCTTGAACCAAACCTGAGTTGGTTCCTTTATTAGATTCAGCAGCTTCCTTTGTCCTTCTGAAGGTAATCTTCTCAAAACTGATTTCACAAAAAGGCAACAGTATCAGCTAGATTAGACAAAGATGCCCACATTTGGGTGGAATCCAATGATTGCAAGGTTTCCATTTATCACTAATTTAAAATATTGAGTGAAAAAATTAAATATTCCAATTTTAGTGGATTCCAACAATGAACCCTCCAATGTTTATTTTTCTTTTGCATAGCAAAATTATATGAAAAATCTATATAGTGTTCAATGAAAAGATAATGCACATTGAACTACAAACTATTAGGCATATCCAGATGCATCAAGAGGTAAATATTTCTAATGTCCCATTCTTTTTATGAACTAATGTTTACGTAATACATATTGAAAAAAATACATAACATGATTTCGGTAGTATCGTTTTATAGAATGATAATTTTAGAACAAAATTTCCAGCATAATGATACAAGGGTAGAAACAAATTGAAGTTTCAGGTTTAGGTCTTGGGTTTGGATGCATGCATATGTATATCTTCCAAAACCAGAAAAAATTATGATTAAGCCATATAATTTAGAATTGGTATGAATATGAAGGCACTACATCAGGAAATAGCTATGGGTGTTTTTGGCAACTTTCAGAGTTCGACCTATAAGATTTTTAGCTTGTCAAATTAGTAGAAAATATTGTCGGTATGAAGTTCTATTGTTTGCAAACTGTCCAAAAATATTCACAGATTAAAACATCATTGTTTGGTAATTTCTGAAGATTCTATCAGATCAATATCTTGCTGTTTGGCAAATAAAATTTAGTGAAATCTGTTGAAAATCCTTTCTTAAATATTATCTCAAGCATTGTCACATAAATTCAGTGAAATCTTTATAAAGACTTTAAGATTAACAACCACAGCATAACTTGATTTCATCCTTTATAGATACATGAGGCCAAATTGTAGACATTGCAACACCTAAACAAGTTATGTTAAAGAAAGGGTTACCAGAACAGTTACCGGTTTAAAAAAATCAGCATTCGCCCAAATGCAGTACTCAGTTTCCATGCAATGTCACCAAATTTTTGAGAAAAAATATTTTCCCTTATTTAAAATATCATAAAATAAAAACAGATATGAGAGAAATGGCAGAGAGACGAAAAGGGAAAAAAGAGAGTAATAAAAGATATTTACAAAAAATAAAAATAGAAATCAAGTAAATGTATTTTTAGAAGAAAATTATAAACTATACAGAGATTTATCAAAACATTAGATTGATAAAGATCAGGAAAAAAAGAGATAGATCAGTTTAAAAAAAAAAAAAGAGGAATGAGATCTCAGCAACAGTGATTGATGAAAGGGAAAGGTATGAGAGAGAGAGAGAGAGAGAGAGAGAGAGAGAGAGAAGAGAGAGAACCTGGGCCGTGAGGAGGGACAGGAGACTCACTGAGAGGCAAGGAAGTGAAGCTATGAGAGAGAAAGGATATGGGTTCTGAGCGAAGATAGGTGACTTGCTGAGAGGCAAGAAGGTTTGGGTTTGTGTCCACTGAGAATGAAGGAGGACTCGTCCACTGAGACTAAGACATAGCAAACATCAAAATAAATCTACAGTCCGAATAACATGAGATTCTAGGCTTTCAGATCTGCTCCTACGGGTGTCCATGTAAAGCCGAACCTCCACTTCTCTTATAGATTTCCATCCCTTCTCTTGTTTCCCAGACGCATAATTCTGACAAGCTAATTTTGTTCAGCAAGAATCTCATGTGAGCTCTCCAAACTTACACTAACTGCTTCAATTAACTTAGATACCTGCCTGTTTGTCATTGTCCCGTCACCAGTGGGAAGGGAACACGTGAAAGTTTCACATAATGTTTGCATCACCAAGAGATTCACACACAATTAATTGACCTGATGAACCACATGCATTTTTCTTTCAAGATTGAGTCCAAAACATCCATTCCCAAACAGGGCAGATTTGCTCTTTCAACTCACTTCATACAATTCTTTTACGAGATAGACTGTCAGACTATTATATACCACAAGTTAGGACACCCATTATGTTACACATGATACAGATACTGATTCCAGCAGAAAGGACCTGTTGGGGAAAAGCATAAACCAAAATAACACTTTGCAAAGTTGATTGAGAAATACATCTCATGGGCCTCAAATCAAAAAGGAACTGCTGATTGTGGACATATAATTTCAGATCTCAAATATGTTTAGTACCTCACTTAGAGATCAAGTATTAGATTTGTTTACGTAGGACAACAAAGAAATATCCTGGCTGAAAATTTAACTACGAAGGAGTTGCATTTGTATCAATGATCTAATTGCAGGAACATTCTTGTAGAGTTGAGGCTCCTGCTTCCCCACTAGGAAAACGTTATTCTGACGTACTTTTGTCATTTTACTTCAGGTGCAAAAAAAACTGTCCTTTCACATGAGGAATGTAGCACGCTAGAATACCTCACCAATCACCACATTCAATTCAGTATTAAGCACTATCCAACCAATAAAAGGGGTCAAATGTCATTGCTATCCATAGGGAGTCACCTCGCAGGATGTGACCCATGAAAAAGATAAACGAATAAATCAACCTTTGAACTTCAATAAACGAAATAAAGCTGTTAATTTTGGAAACAACCCTGGCAGAATTAAGAATAATAACAGTTTTCCCCTAATTTGAAATATGTATTCATTGTATTTTTTTCCCTTAATTAAGTAAACGTTCACCTAACACACCTAGCGCCAACCCCCTCCCCATCCAAAATAAAAGGAAAGGAAAAAAAAGAACAAAATTGAAGAAAAATGAACATTGTTGCTGCTGCTGATGTGGTGTGTTTAGCACTGTAAATACAAGTGCACATGCACAAGACCTGAACCATTCCACCTGATGGGTCCTAACTAGGTCATATGGCACAATCCCATCGAGTAGATGATCCCGGTTAGTAATCTGATGAACGTCAAAAATCAAAATGGGCAGTACAGCTGATTTATTAGAATAGCAAAATAGATTGCAGGTTAGAAAAAGAACTAAATCTGAAAATGCATTTCAATTCTTAACACAATCGAATCAACCGACTTCAACTCCTCCTTCCTAATTTCCAGATGAAACACAGAGACCGATCCCAGAAACCTATTTCACTTATCATAGAAGCCAGCACCTTTGCCTTTTGACTTGATAGTGTATCCTAAATTTCTGCCTTTTTCAAAGGGGGTGGTCTCTAAAGTCTAAACTGCCAACTCCCCCCCTCGAAAATTCAACAATGAAAAATATGGGGAACCTTATTTTCCAATTCAAATTTTGAAAATTTGGCAAACGACACCTTAGCATTCGCGATTTTTCAATTCAAACTGACGAAAAAGAAGTTGCATCATGTTGATCTAAGCGCCTATCCTTCTGAATCTCAAAAACTCCACACAAACGCATACCAAATCCAAGTAACACTTCCCCGAATTCTAAAAAAAGAAAGATCTGAGAATCGCAGGGCCAAAAGATCCAAAGATGCAGCAGATCTGAGAGAAGAGACGGGAATACCGTATATAGGCAACGGCGGACGCGTTGGCGTTAGGAAGAGAACCATAGAGGCCCTCGCTTCCACCATGGAGGACGAAGGCATTTCCTTTGCTTGTGAATCTGGCTCCTGCATAGTCGTGAACAGAGGCATCGACGGAGAAGAAGAAGAAGAGGAAGAAGAGAAGAATGAGAATGGAAATCGACGCCATTATATTTAATTTTTCTTTTCTTTTCTTTAGGCAGAGCAGAAGCTGGAAGAAGAGAGAGAGAGGAGAGGTGGAGCTGCTTCTGTGTCTGCTCTACCGCTTCTACTCGACCAGTGGCAAATACGCGAGTCCAGATCCACAGAGGTCAATTTGGGTGGAAACTACAGTCGCACGTGGACTAATATAGAGTGGTTTTATTATTGTTTTAAAACTCATTTTTATTAGATTTAAAAAATAAACTTTTGTTATTTAAATAAAATAAATATTTAGTGCTACCATCATAAATATTGGGAATTTGAATAAGTCAATAAACTCTTATAGAAATTTAGAAAAACTTTAATTTCTTCAAATAAATCTCCATCCCAGATCATTTCTCCAATCATTAAACAAGTTCACTTATTTATTTTATCATAATATAAAAAAAAATTATTAATTCAAATTATAAATTTGTTTAAAGAAATTTATAAGTTCTTGTAAATGTACATATTTTTCTTTCTCAGTAATTGCTCACATTAATAATAAATAATTAAATAATCTTAATATATAACTAATTTATTTATTAGTTGCATTTATAGAAATATACCTACATCTACAAGTATTAGAAGCTTAGATCTTTAAAATAAAATTGATATTAATAATTTTAAATAAATTGGAAAAATAATATTTATTTAAAATACAATTTACACTCTTAATACTTATAAGCTTGAAAAAAATTGACTTTCAAGAAAGCAATTTTACTAAAATCATTTTATGGTGAAAAGATATATGGTAGAGATATAATAGAGTCATTTATAATTTTTTAAATTAAGATTTTTAAAGTTTTTCATTGTTAACTTTTCTATGAAGAGAAATTAGAAAATTTAAATAAATATGTTAATTTTTTTAAAGTTCTTATAAAATTTTAAAAATAAAAAAGTACAAAAATAATTATATTATCTGCAACAATCACTTAAGCTATGTAATAGCATCTATAAGTGACAATTGAAACGAATCTTGTGGAGCCTTTACAAGAGCCTACAAAAATAGGTTCTATACACAAGGATTAATATTTAAAAAATATTTTTAAGATTATAATTCTTATAAAATTAAATTTAAAAATTTAAATAGAGTCAAATTATATTTGGACCCCAAGGCCTCACATGAAAGCACCAATGTTGGGTGAAATTTCTTCTCATCCCTGGGCCCACTGCCCACCTGAATATAAGTGTATCATTCTCTCCTTTTACAAAAAAATCAAAATATTGAGTAATATTTGACAAATAACAGATCTTTAAAGTCTAAAGTCTAAACTCTAAACAGCAGTGCCTTGACTTACTTCCGCAACTTAAGCTAAATCATATATTATTTGGTATTAAGTTAAGATAATATTAATCTTACAAAATTAATAGTATTATTATTCATAAAAACTTATTCTCATATAATATATATAGTCCTCAGATATAAACTAAAAAATAAATAACAGATAGAAGAATTTTTTATTGACTATCAAATTATTTCTTTATTTAAATCAAATGAGTTAAAACATTTAAATAAATTTTTTATTTTAAAATCATAATATTGATATTTTTTTAACATATTTTGATAAAATTATATTTTATAATTAATATAAATTAATTATATTTTGACGTCACGTGTAGACGAAGATGGAAAGTCCTGTATCCTCAATCTCGATGGGCATAGGCTCCACGCTTGGTAAAGTCATTAACAATTATATAGGTAATGATTCCAATCTGTGGGCCCACCTATAAAAGGCCTGTACACTTGTTTAACACAAATTAAATGCCTGAGATGATCCTTAACAAGTTAAATCAACAATGCATCTAAGTCTTACTCTCAACTTTAATTATTTTTAGTATTTTCAAAAGTCTAAAATAACTTGAATTGAATTGAGTTAAATTAAATAAATTTTATATTTTTAAAAATCAATTATTATTTATAATCAATTCAATTTAAACTTGATCGGTCATCTTTAAGTGACTTGGTTTTTTTCTTCATCAAATTATTTTAGCATCAATTAGATTAGGTTAATTTACTTTTTGAGTTAAAATTCTACTCTTTTAAAAATTAAATTTTGATTTGAGTCAAGCTTCATGTTTTGTGTTGATTTGATATAAAATAAATCAAGTTTAGATTAATCTAGATTACGAAATTACTTTTAAGTCTCATCAAATAAAATCTAAATTTGTAGTAGATTAAACTTATAATTGCTTGGTTGAGTTAAGATTAATTGACAAATGGTATTAAACAATCAGGAGTTATTATTTTATATTTACTAATTTCACATTTTTTGGGTGAAATAATTTAACATCTAAAAGTAGAGTTTATTTTTCATATGTAATTTTTTTTTAAAAATATTTGTAGATAAATATTTGTAGAAGGAACTATTGCAAACAATATACCTTTCAAAATCAAATTCGTTATGAAAATTCTGTAGAAATCATTAAGTTTTTTACATCATATAAAATAAGTTCTACTACCAAATTTTTCGACTCATTTTAAATTCTATTCTCCGGAGTTTGGGAATTTTAGATTTAATGCTACAATTTACTTGTACAACCACGTGATTTTTCCAATCTCACGTGGATAATCGTCGGTGGATGTCGGTGCCGCGGCTACTAATAAAAATATGAAATGGGACCCAAAAGGCCACACCTACTGTTGGGGAGTGAAATCAATCTTACTCTAGAGTGTCGACCAAGTTACAAATATATAAATATCGACTGAAATTTTAAGGGAATTAATTGATATAAACTGAAATTAAAATATAAATTAAACTGAAAATTTTCAGTTTAGATTTAGATCAAAATAGTCATTAATTTTTTAATCTAAACAACAACTGAAATTTTCATCAGTAAAAATTTATAACTGAAGTTTTTACTCTCCAGTTCTTTACATTCGAATTTCATGGGTCTAAAATTTTGATAAAAACATAGAATAAACGTTTTAACATTAAATCTAGGTCTGAGTGTTACGACCAGACAGCCTCAAAGCACATTACGTGGTATTTTAAGATTAGAATGTTAAATAATATAAAATCTTTAGGTGGATCTAGAATTTAAAAATATTATTTTATTATATTGGTTATTTTAGTATATATTTTAATAAAATATAACATACTTAAATCATTTTTTAAACTGAGCTAAAATACCAATTAAAATAGATCGAAGTTTGATTGAAATATCAGTCGTGTGTAATATTCAATATTTTCATAAAATTAAAAAGAATTTAATATTTAATGTTGAGTGAATCTAAAACTAAAAACCATTTTATCCTCACCACCCAAGGTGAGCCACAAAAGATGGTTATCAACCCCAAGGGGTTGGTCTGATGATCAAGAAGACCGTCTCAATAAACAAGGTTTTAAATTCAATTCACACTCAATCCCAACGGACCACTCCATTGAGTTGTTTACCCAGTGTGTGTGCAGAATCAAGTCTTCACATGCCCCAATGATTAGTCAAGTAAAATCTATTTCTGAGAAACACCTGGACACCTTGGTCATTAAAAAAAAAAAGTTTACCAGATTTGTAATAAACCAGTTATTTGACAGATAATTTCTCATGTATATCACCTAGTAACCCTCCAAAAGAATCAGCCAAATTCTACCAATCTTTATAAATTGCGTTGGTCGTAAACATTGCAAACCAAAGATAAGAAGGGGGTTGAAACCTATGAAAACCAATTAGAGAACAGCATGATATCAAAAGGCAGTATGAACTCTGGACAAGATTATTCCAAATATCAGATTTCTGGAGATGAAAAAGTGAACAGAAATGTGACAAGAGAAACCTACAAATCTCCATGGCAAAAACCGCGATAATATTTGCGGATAACATGGGAAATAAATTTATAAAAGCAGGGCAGGGTCTCCCACGTTTAAGGAGCCTATCAATCCAAATCAAGGAACTCCATTCTCTTTCTCATTGAACCCTTCAGATCAGTAGCATCCCTCTCTGCTTTCTGGGCCTGTAAAAGAAACAGATGGCATTGGCATCACAGAGAAATTTGTGTGCTAAAACCAGTAAGAAAAATTATAGGGAGCAAGAAGCATGAAACTTGAAGGGTCAACCTTTCAGAGCAAACCCAAGACAAGAAAATTGCACAAGGATGCACACAAGTCAAATAAAACACAAGTTTTCTATGCACAAGATAAGAGGTTGTAAAAAGAAAATAACAAAGGCAACAATAATGAAGTGGTGCACATGCAACTGAATTTCAAGAAACATGTCATGTATGCCAATCTAATGCAAAAAGTTACCTACTTTTGTAAACATTAAAATTCTCTCTTGATAATGTCTGCACTCTGCAGTGCATCCAGCAACATATTATTCACCTCTTCCTTTCTAATAAGGAACAATCTATTTGGTACAAAATGGTGAGCGCAGATGAATGTGGGAAATTGCATCTACCGCAATTGGATATAAAAAACTAATTGATGTGAAATATTTTTATGAGCCCGATGCTGTACTTGATGATTTTATTTAAAAGATTACCAAAGAAAAAAGAAAAAATTGAGCAGCTGATTGCGTTCCTAAAATGCAGAATTCAATCAAGACAGTGAGTGCCAGTTCCTAGTTACTGTTGCAACAGAATTACAAGGATTTTTGTAGAAATTACCCAATTTCAGCACTCAAATTCAATAACATTAGTCCTAGAAATGCAGGTCAGAGTCATCCAACTCCACCCACTCAGAGTAACCAGAGCAGAATCAACATATTCCAGTTTGGCCTCCACTAAAACTAGAATATCTTATTCCATAAGATGTTTCATTCATCGGATCCTGATGTAAACAATGATTCAAATAAGATGAATGAGTATGGCAAAATGCCCAAAATATGAAATTAACTGGCCCTTGACTTATTAGTTGGCCCATCTTCAATTGGCTGCTAATGATGCACCAAGCATTGCACAACAATTGTAGACAACTACTAATGCCTATGATATTCAGTAATAAGGACCCATCACCATTTCTAAACCAAAAAATAGTTGGCTTGAAACAGTCATGATTTATGGAGTTCAAAAACAAAGTTCTTTTTTTTTCAAAATGATGTTCTATAACAAAGTTGTGCATCTTAAGATGAACGTGTAGGGTAACATTAATATAGAAATAGGAATGAACAAATTAAGGAGACCTTGAAAATGTCTTAATAGAAATGAGGAAAAGTCATTTACAGTGGTTTCGGCACATATTTAAGATCAGGAATAGCCCCCGTATGAAAAATAAGAAGTTGAAGAAACAAGGAGGAGAGATGGACCATTAAAAACTTGGATTAAAGAGTTTACAACAGATAGGAGGATGTGGAAGGATATGGTTTTTGACAGAATAAAACACCACCCAAAAAAGCTGACCCAAATAGATGAGGTTCAAACAGTGGTGATGATAACGGTCAGATTTGTGGATAGCTACTGGTAGTACAAACATGTTATGTGGAGCACTTTCACAAATTTTCAGTAAAGAACACCAGAGATACACTAGGACAAGAAGTTGTATACAACTTCATGCATTTAACACACATCAGATGAAGATGGCATCTGATGTTAGTATTAGTTTCAAGCAATGACAATTCACCGTCGCCAAACTAGGACAGCAAGTTGTATACAACTTCATGCATTTAAACACATGATGATGAATATGGTGATGATCATAAGCAAAGCCCATTCATCCCATCTACCTGGGTTCACACTATAACCAGATTTAGTAAAATTGTCTTCCATAGTTGATTGCCCATTCAATGCCAGATGTGAATATAATACCTTTATGGTTAGAGAAAGGGCATTATCAATTGTGCTGCGGGCTTGTCTAAAGAGTTGTGCTAAGGAGAATTTGAATTCACAACCATCAACTAAGGAAAACAATTCTTTCAGAACCATTTAAATTTATGGATTTTTTATCTAAAGACATGATAATCTCAAGTTTAAAATGTGTGATGTTTGGATGTGCATGGAATGGTTCCAAACTATAATAGTTGCTTATTACAAGTGGCTTACTGAACCATTAAAATATGAATGAAGCTTGGGATATGCAAGCCAAACATGAAAGCGCATTCAGACATGTGCTTTCCAAACAAACCAGGTCATACAAATGCCTAAAAGACCCCAACAGAGATACCAAGGAAAGCAACTGAAAGTAGAATCTTTGGGAAACAGGCGACAGAGTTGAGAGATGTTATTACCAGTATAGAGGGTTTTTTCCTTCTTTCTTTCTTAATAAATGGCACTATAGCACATAGAGGATTACAAAGGATCCTAAGCACTGGTCTTTAGGGAGCACATGATGGGTTTTCATGGGCAGGTGGGTGCATGTGTTTAGTTTTTTCTTTTCTTGTCATTTTTTTCTTTATTTCTCGGTTTTTGGATTAAGAGAGAGAGGGAGCTGTTTGCTCTACGGAGAGGTATTTTGGAGTTGGAAGAATTTGGGGTGGTAGGGAGTATGATTGGAGGGGATTCAAAGGCTGTTGTTAGTTGGGTTCTTTATGTCCTTGGATTTATTTAGATAAAATTGAGAGGATTCGCCATTCAATTACTTCATTTGACTTTAAGGTATCATGGATACCTCATTCTGCTAATTCAGTTGCAGATGAAATGGAGCATCAAGGGTTGATTTCGTTGACGGAAATTGTAAATAATTTCTTGTAATGTTGAGGGGGTTGTTTCTCTGGGGTGCAGGTTGTTGTTGCCCGTATTCTTCTCTCTCTCTCGCTCTCTCTCTGTTGCGGCTTGGTTTGTGGCCACACAGCACCGCTCCAACTGTGAAGGAAAAAAAAATGTAAAACCCTTTTTCTTCCTCTTTCCTAAAACCTTTTTAATTTTGTTTTTTTTCCCTTCATTCAGTTCCCTTTTACCGTTTCTTCATTTTTTTTTATTTCTTTTAGTATTTCTATTTATTTTAGAGTTATCTTATTTGTATCTCTTTTCACAAAAATTCTTCTCATTTGTGATTGTTTATTACTATTATTATTATCATTATTGCTATTATTATTATTATTTTATATATCTTTTTCCATGGGTGGGGCATAAGGCAAAACAACCGGTACGTTTTCACCTACTTGGTGAATCTTTCTTTGAATTCCTTCTTCCTTTTATCCTCTTTACTTAATACTTAGGTCACTTTGCAACTCTAATTTCTCTAAATAGAGGTAAAATAACTTCAAAATTATGACTAGCATCTTGGAACCTAGGCACCCTAACAAGAAAGAGCTTAGAGTTAGTAGATGTTATGAAAAGAAGAAACATAGGCATGCTTGCTTGCAGGAGACCAAGTGGAAGGGTAACAAAGCTAGAGATTTAGGAGAGGGGTTTAAGGCTATTCTACGTAGTGGAGTATATTCTAGAAACAAGTGGAAGGTGGGAAACCACTTTAAAACTTCATAAGCTCGCTAAGGTGTGGGAGCGGAGAAGTAGAGATCTTGACCACATGAGATGCAATGGATGATAACCATAGGGTTTTAGTGAAAAACAAAGAAATTAGGGAAAGGTGGGAAACCTACTTTAAAGACTTAATGAACACACTCAATTAGAAGATAGAGGCAATATAAAAGGAGACGCAAATGAGGGGATGGTGAACAAATAACAAAAACTGAAGTGAAACAAGCCTTGAAAAAATGAAGAAAGAACGCTAAGACCGGATGCCATCCAATCAAAGTCAGGTCTTTTAGGGAAAGTGGTTATGTTGTTGACCTGATTATTCAACAAGATTTTTAGCCTCAAAATAAATGCTTGATGAGTGACGTAAGAGCACAATAGTCCTTTTTTAAAAAAAAAGGAGATATTCAAAGTTATGCTAACTACCGAGAGATCAAACTCATGAGTCATGTATTGAAACTTTGGTAAAGGGTAATAAAGGGCCGCCTAAGACAAGAGTCTAATATATCTGAAAACCAATTTAGGTTTATGGCAGGTAGGTTAACAACAAAAGCTATTTTTATTCTAATACAACTTATAGAGAAGTTTAGGGGAAGAGGAAAAACCTAAAGTACCAAGTTAACTAATTTAGAGAACCTTGATCAATAAATATATCCCAACAACTATGTTAAGATTATTCAATATATGTATGAGGGTGCAACCACTACCGTTAGAATTATTTGTGGTGAGACAGATGAGTTCCCTGTTGGAGTGGCACTCTATCAAGGATCCATTTTAAGCCCGTACATGTTTGCACTACTCATGGACAACTTAACATCAAAAATCCAATATAAGGTGTCATGGTGTATGCTTTTTGCAGATGACTATTAATTAGTAAGACGAAACAACTCAATGTGAGGCTTGATTTGTGAAGGTGAACGTTGGAGTCAAACGGTTTAAAAATTAGTAGAACTAAAACAGAATATATGGAATGTAACTTTAGTGGATTAGACGATAATAGGGTAACACGACAAAATAGGAAATGGCTTTAGTTGCACATGTGATAAGTTTTGAAAACTGGGCTCTATGGTAGAATCTCAAGGAATATAACGAATGTGATAGGAGAGGAGTGGGCAAAATGCAAACAAGCTAGTTGGGTCTTATGTGATAAAAGAGTCCCCCTTTTAAAAAGACGATTTTACAAAATAGTTATTTGACCTGCAATGCTATACGGAGTAGAGTATTGGGTAATAATAAATAAATAAATGATCAAAGTTAGGATAACGGAGATGTACATGCTACATTGGATGAGTGGTTTAATCTCATAGGATAAAGTTAGGAACGAAAACATTAGGGATAATTTAAAAATAACTCTAATAGATGACAAATTGAGAGAAACTCGTTTGAAATGGTTTGGTCATGTTCGTAAAAGATCAAATACAACCCCAGTGCGTAGAGTTGAGAGGCTACAGATCGAAGGCACTAGAAGGAGAAGGCAACATTTGAAAATATGGAGGAAAGTAATAAAAAAAGGGGATGTTAGATTGTAGAGTGACAGAAAGTATGGTTTACGAAAGGGTCAACTGGAGAAGAATAACTCATAAAACCGACACCAGATAGATGGGATATTGGATGTTGCTGATGATGATGGTGAAGTGGAAAGAACACATTATATACCGGTATTTCTAGATGAAGTTTCATTTGAAGCTTCCTTGATTGGTAGAATAATGGTCTCTCTAATTCCTCCTCATGCATCAAGATCGTCTTTATGGTGGTATATGTTTTTTTTCCCTTTCTTGAATGATAGTGATTTTGTTAAGAAAACAAGTGAAAGTGGTATACTTTACAATGAAGTCATCACCCTCTCAAAAAAAAAATGAAATAATTACCCTAAACTACTAGGCCGTCGATCTTATAAAATTGCAGTAAATCTGAACCCTTCTAATCCTAAATCATCTAAAATAACCCCCCCCCCCCCCAACTTTCACAGCAGTATCACTGTAGCACCACTATACAGTACTGTAGTGAATGGACCTATTTGTTAGCCCCAATGGGCTACATCAGAAACTCGAGTACAGAATGGAAGACTCACAGGAAGTCAGGAACAGTGCCTATCTCCACAGTTCAACCTACCTCTCATTTCCTGCTACTCCCATCTCCACATCAAAGCTCTCACTCAATATAATCTATGGCATCTATGTCCATGTCATGCTTAGTCTCGTGGCTGCTAGCAGAGCCATTTGTGTTTTATGAAAGGGGTTCCAATATGGGGCCAGGATACCTCATAGGTTGTTGCAAAAGCCCCTTAGACAGCTCCTGTCTTCATTGACAGAATGCTGATATTTTTTTGGATTCATAGACATAAAGATGGATGTGATTAATTAGACCATACACAGGAACAAGATGCACAAACATGCACAATGATCTAAAAAGAAGTAATAAATTGGACAGCTAGAAACTTCCATGCCAAGTTGCATGGGCATGAGTACAAGTGTCGGTATCCAACATGGGTAACAAGGTGTCAGACAAGACGACCCCCAAAAAAAAGACACGGAAACATGGCACCACAACTAAATAAAATTAAGTCTAAGTTTATTTTGAATGAAAATAAGGTGTGAAAAATATACTAATTTTACTCTAAATATTTAGGTAACAAATATATTGATGTTTTAATTAAGCTTTAAGAGGGGAAAGGTACTGTAATTATTTTAGTCATCTTAGAAAGCAATTTAAAAAGATTTTGAAGTGTCCGTACAACATAGCTTCCATGATAAAAGATTTTTTTCCTTTTTTTGGCACTTCCCAAGTATGGATAGGTTCATCACATCAAATAAAGGAGTCAGGAATCTCCTTCACAGAATTCCACATAGATTCCCAAGATTACCCATGTGAGCCTCATAGCTCTATTCCAATAGAGAACCGATGTAGGCCAGCTCAGAGTAGGCCACAAATGGGGCAGACTGACAATACAGCATAGGCAACCTGCTTAAGACTGCACATGGCCCGACATTTTACATTTGCAAGTTATTGGCCTAGCTTGGAACACTGAAACAGAAGTATGCAAAAAGATTCTCCCACAGACTAAATTAAACACAGAATTCCTTTCAACGGCTTCTTCTAAAATTGTAAATCACTCCTAGGGCAATTTAACTGCAGAATACCAATGCAATTTGGATCACCTATCTTGGCGCAAGTCAATGACATGCACAATCAAGGGGCTCCTGAACCCTTGGTCGACCGCATAATTTATAACTCAGAGACGATGATTCATGGAAGAGCCCATCTTAGAACATGGGCAAAGCATAAGCAAAAAAGGACACATGCAAAGACAGCAAGAAGCACTTAAAATCCATGTCAATGCACACACCAATGCAAATGCATAAGAACAACAAAATAGCACCAACCCTTCGTATCTCCGCAGCTGACACGCGAGTCATATGTGCAGGAAGCTCCTCTCTTTCAAGGTCCTGTCAATTACAAATTAATAGCATGAAACTGTGTAGAAAATGCATAGTATTTTGAAACAGAAAGGCTCATGCAGAATTACAGAGAAATAGTAAAGAAGCAGAAGCATAGATGTTTAATCACAAAATTTTCTTGCCTCTAAAAACTCTAAATGTTTGCCAGCCCATCGGTATATAGACCATGATATGACAAGTCCTACCATATATGGGAGAAAACCCTTTAATATCAATTCCCCTAAAATATCTCCACCCATCAAATGATCATTAATATATAGGTTGCCCATTTAAATGTGACCACTGAATGCATCTATGTTTGCAAGCAACAATGGGATAGCAAAATCAACAATATGAAGGATTTAGACTATCACCACACCCAACCATGATTGGGCAACTTAAGTAGTGCTCGACCAGAAACCACGTGGAGCTTGATTGGAATTGCTCAGGCTAAGACCTGAAAATCCCCAACCTGACCTAAGTTCGTCTTGAGCTTGGATTGACCCTCAACCAACAAAACCTAACCAGACTTTACCTAAGCTTGTCACCTTAGCCCAATCTGCCCCAATCTTATGTTGCATTTGGTTCCGCTGAACTGGCTTGGTTGGTTGGTTGGTCCTTGAGAACTTAAGGTCGGCCCTCAACCTGAACCTGACCCAATCAGCCCAAGTTGCTCTTGAAACTAGCATCCTCAATTACCCAAAGGTTGGCCCAATTTTCCCATGAGGTTTGACCAAAAAAGGTTGGTCCTATTGCTCAAGAATAAAATATAACAGCTCACAAATTAAAATATAATCATGCATACCAGCTCGCCAATTAAGACGACATTCTCCCCACGTATAACATATAGACCTAATGGAATGTCACAATACAGATCCCCAACAATGACTCGCTCACAAGCACCTTCAAGAACGGCATTAGCTGTGGACGGAAACAAATTATATGATTTAGTGACCATCCTAAAGAAAAGAAACATATTATACCATAATAAGTGATAACAAATTAATACCAAATTGATCAAATGATCGAAGAATCCCCAAAAGTTTTCTACCATCTCGTAGCAATACAAGAAGTTTCTCTGTCACATAAAGAAAACTTTCAGACTGTCAGTAAAAATACTTCTAAGAAAAATGTTGTGAATTGGTGCAACAACAATCGTTTTATGTCTCTCCCAATTTTCCAAAACTATGACCTCTCTCTCTCTCTCTCTCTCCAGCATGGTTTATGGATGAGTGCTGAGACCAAGACTTAGCCAGTGAAGAGTTGGATCAACCTAATGACTTGATTAGCCAAACAAGTGAGTCAATTGATTAATCTTTTAATTATATGCATCCATCTTCATAATATTAATAACATAAAATATATAAATAGACAGTAAAAATCTAACAAAGTGGGTAAATTAGGTGAATAAATGATCAAGGTGACTCAGTGGGTTGACCTGGTTACTAAGTAGGTCAACTGAGTGGCTCAACCAAAGTTCAACTAGACTCATCCAAAACGAGTTAGGAGTTGGGAGTTTGGGATTCCACCCAGTAGCTTAGTAATTAATCGAGTCAAGTCAGCTTCAAGCAAGCTCCCAGCCGACTTACTGAGTCTCTATTCTCTTCTTTTACAAGGGTTTTCTTGGATTGCAGTTTGGGGCACCCCACCCATTGCTACCCCACTTAGGGACAACCACTTCCAAAAACTTCCCATTTTAAGAAGACAAATCTATAGAAGTCATGTTATTCACTACTTTCTGAGTGACTAGGAAGCAACTCAATCAGAAACACATTTCACCACAGCCAGTTTGTTTTACGACTGCTTGTGAACAGCGCCAGACAAAAGTAAAAACTAATGACCAAGAAAACTCACACAACACACGGAGATACTATTATAGCAAATAGCCAAACAACCAAAATCCAATCTAAAACATGAAAGATATTACTAAATTGTCACTGCAAAACTTGTGTTGTACCGGTTATCTCTCGCACCCAAAGGCAGACATAAGAAAAACCACATAAAAAGTGTTATATCGAACAACACATCATCATCATTATCATATGTAAGATATCTACAACTAACGTAAAATAAAACATAGAATCTGAAATCTAATGTGGAGAGAGAGAGAGAGAGATATTACTATCGAGATAGCTTGCAAGAGATGTGGAGAGAAAAATATCTTCTGGTCCTGACCAAGACATTGAAGCTTTCTACAGTTTATGAACTCCAAAAAATGGCTCAAAAATCTTCGAAAGCAAAATCAAATGCATTGGCAGTTCAATTTCTCTCTTCTTCCCTGTTGTCGCCACTGGAAAGAACTGAAACCCATAAGAATAAGAGAAACCAAAACAACAAAGCCTAAGGATGCATGTAAAAAAAAAAAAAACTTTCTAGGAAAATAGTCATATTTTAACCAAAAGTGAAGATGGATTTTCCGTTTTTTTTTAACAAAAAAATAGCTATTTTCCATGAAAGTGCTTCTCTTTCCATCCATGCAAATGGTTAAGACTTCATTTGATGCATGGTATGGCAAGGAGACTGCTTCGATGGAAAAGAACCAGCTTCGAACAAAATTTTATTAAATGCACATCCTTTAAAAAAATGGCTATTTTCTAATAAAACGCTTACGTTCCATGCATCCAAACGGCCCCAATTCTCAATGAGAAAACCCCTAATTTTGGCTAAAATACGAAACTCAAGAGAGCACAAATCCGAAGCAAGAAAGACCCCCGGATTGCTCTACCGGGTTAAAAGGATTTGAAAGAACAGCCAAATCCCATCTCTGCAGAAAAGAAAAAAAAATGTGAAGAGCGAAAGATGGGGGCTTTCCCATCTCGGGGGATGCTTCCGGCGCTTTAGGGTTTTAGAATTACTACCTTTGAATCGACGAGTGTAGCTTGGTTTTGGAAAGATCTGCCCTTTTTCTCATCTCCGAAGCGAGAGAGAGAGAGAAAGAAGGTAAGAAAAAACACTGCTGCAGTTTGACTATGGGTACTGTTATATGCATTTAGGACTTTCATCCACTCTACTCATGTATAGCAATCGTAACCATTTAACCTTTGGGCCCCACCCATTTAGTCAGGGTTATTATAGGTCGAACAGTAATTGAAATATTTTTATATAATTATCATATAAACTTAATAAATGGACAACTTGTCAAAAATGAAAATGTTCAATAAAGGTTCACTGAGCACCATGCATTGCATCAAATGGCAAGTTAATTCTACTGGAACTATATTTTTAAATTATGTTTAATAGAATTAATTTTTTTTCCCCATATTGGGCCTATATGCTTTAAAGACTCTTTTTAGGTACTTGTTATAACCTCTTGTGTGAAAAAATATGTTGATTTTATTCATCTATAATAGATTATTGTTGATTTTATTCATCCTATTAGATAATGATTCATGGATATTATCAATGGTTGAGTAACATATCTCCCATTTTAACACGATCAAAATTTGTTAGGAGATATAAGATAGGTGAAATTACCATTTTACTTTTATCGGTGTACCGCTCATCAAGTACCGATGTACCGATACGCAAAACATATACATACAATTGTATGTTATCGGTACTCCAGTATTTAATAAGCAATATACCAACATAGATAAAATGAGAATTTCATTCCATCACGTATTTTCTAACCGATTTTACCTATGTTAGAATGATTGGTAATTTATAATAAGACTTTCAAAAATAAGAAAAAAGGAAGGCATGTGCACTTTATTTATTCCGAGATATATGTATAAATTATATAGAGGTTTTACTAACATGCACCTATTATATCTCATATTAAATTTGTTTTGTCCCATGTACAAAATGTCCCTCTTAAATTTCCTTTGAAAACTCAGTCTCTCATGAAAAAGTTCATTCCAAATAGAAAAATATACATTTCATTTATAGTATTTGTTAAATTATGCCGGTTTTCCTCTTCATGTCAACATAAGATTAATAAATGGACTTGGGTAGAAACACACTCTGTTGATAGTAGGGGTTAAAATGGCCGATAGTCTTAGCTCACTCAACCATTCTATTTTTCACTTATTCTTCAAATCCAACTTAGGCCATATTTGATTTAAGGAATAAGTGAAAATAAAATAGAATGAGTTAGATGTTTTTGGACTTAGATTAGAGAATCACACAGAATGTGCTATGAAATTTTCTGAATCAACTACTACACTTTTCTTTAATGTTATATGATGTCATCTACATAGTAATTTCACAATTCATCTAAAGATTTAATAGCTTTTCATCAATGGTTTGACTGTCTATGATTGTTATTCTTCTTTAATAACTTAAGTTGCATTTGGATGAGGGATAAATTTTATAAGAGTTATTCTGGAATACCCTTGATTAGGAATTACCTCAGGTAATATGAAAATTCCTTGGAAGGAAATTGTTTTCAAAAGTTAGAAATGAGATAAAAATTTGAATTTTTATCTCTATCTCTTGATTATCAAATAAGAGTAACGAAGGATAACCTCCCTTACTCTTACGCGGCCTTGGTGGATTGAGAGAAGAAAACTAGCTCATCTAGGATATGGAATGTGATTAGGCCTTGACTCAGCCAATGAGCTAAGATTATTCATGTGGAGCCAAACCCAATTTAAAAGCATTGATTAAGTGACCCATCAAGTTGACCTGAATCTAGTCACAAAATTATTGATTAAGAAGGAAGATTTCAATCTAATTAGTAATTAAATTAAGTTTGGATTAACCCATTACTAAATAAGCGACAAATTCATCTTCAACTGACATGTCACCACCTCCCGTGAGTTTATGTTCTACTGCACTTGTATTTACAAAATTCAAACAATTGCTTCTTAAAACTTTCAGGTATAATCTCCTTAGCCCATCGACATTCGTTGCTGTTTGATTTCCATTATCAATATTGGATACACAGAAGGACCGTATATATCCAATTTCTTGACATTCGTTGCTGTTTGATTTCCATTATCAATACACAGAAGAAATGTATATATCCAATTTCTTCTTCTTCTTCAACTTGTCATATAAAGAGTCCATACAAATTGATGACAATTTTTTAAATAAAAATGGAGTTCCATCCTCCTCCCTTCTTGTCAAAGTGAACAAAAAAATTAACAAATTTCATTTTAAATAATTGATAGAAATGTGTTTTTCAATCTCCATCTTTCACTTTATTTAAAATTCGACAAAAACGAAAATCTTTATTCTTTAGCATGGGCATGTAACAAAAAGGCCTTACTAGATGGTAGCCCAATTTGATGATCACTATGTTAACCAAGTCTGGGCCTACAATCGGACAAGAAACTCATGCTTTGAGCCTAGAACATGCCCATGTCCAGAGAGGCATTTATTTTTAAACAGTTGTCTCTGACCAACTCAACTCCACGTCTCCACCAACATTGACTTGGTGAGACATGGGTTTGTTTTGGGGTAGAATTTGGGTCAGGCCTAACTCAAGCTGACATGAAAAAAATAAAATCCAATTTTGGGTTGATTTGGACTTTGGTTAGGCTCATTTTTGGGTCTAAATGTCCTATCCGAATTAGAGTTTGGGTTAGGCAGGGCCTAGTACATGAAAATCCAAATTTGTCCTAAAAAACCCAATTTTAGCCAAACTTATAAACCTAATTTTATTTTTTTAATATTTTGTACAAATAAAAAATAGTCTGTATTTTAATAGAATATACAAAAAGAAATAATCACATTTTTGGACCCAAATAAGCCTGAGCCCATATAAGCCAGCATATACGAACGGCTGCACAGGTCATATAAATACAAGTAGAGTTGGGTTAGATTGAATATTCTACTTAACATAGGCCCAGATTGGGCCTTTAATTACAATTTGAGCCCAAACTTTGACATATCCAAAAAGAAGCCCGGCCCGCTCAAGTTGCAGCCGTAGAATGCATGCAAATCTCATGTGAAATTGTAAAATGTTGGGTAAGAAATACCAATATACCATGCAAAGACCATGAATGGGTAATGGCTTCTGCCAGAGTATAATTTCCAGAAAAATGTGAGAGAAATTGGGACATGAATCGACTGTATGACTAATAACACATTGCTCCCATGACTTCTAAATACATCTAAACACATCCATACAATGAGTGACACCATGTTCCTCCACCCCTCTCGTCACCAATTCTCGTTGCACTTTCTCTTCCATCTAATTATCATGACTTTTAGTAATTCTTACATTGATTGTTTTGATTTTTCTTTTATTCGGCTCAGACAAGTTCAAACTCCAAGGTTTGGATGCTTGGATTTTCAGTTCCCCCTTTGAATATCATCTAACCTGCTGAATATATAAAAGAAAGCTTCATTAAAGTAGCAAAGTTTTTCAAGTGAACATACAACTAGTTTGATTTTTCTCGGATGATTATGATGTGTGAACTCACCTGAATAAATCAATCGACATGGAAGATTTAAATCTCTAGAACGATAACTGCAAAAACAGAGCAATCCCATCAATACACATTTAGATGAGTTATTGTGTAGATATTTTTCTATGTGATGAATGTATTTGAAACTTACAATCTGAATCCGTCTTGACCCACTTGTACCCATCACTGGATTTCTCCTGTGTTTGATCTTCGTCTTCGATCTTCAGTGTATGTCTATTCACCAAATATGTCTTCGACGATTTAGAGCCACAGTTTTGGTGGATTATCTTCTTATGAAGGATCATCCTTAGAAGCTGCAGATAAATATGGGTTGAAACTTAGAACCAGTAGCAATGATGAGGTTAGCTTCAAAAATTTCACTGAATTCACAGTAATTAACAAGATCAGATGATGGGTTTCATTATAATTTTGAAAACATTGTTGTTAGTACTTGTACGCTTACCTTTTCCATACGTGACTCGGGCATTGGATCTCTTAAGCTTCGAGTTGGCGAGCAACCCCTTCGACAAGCAAACATCTTTTTAAGAAGGAAGGAGACTGATTTTTGCTTAATTGCCTTTTTATTGTCAGAAAATACTTCTTTGCCTTTGCTTAAGACGACACTGCTATTTTGCGAAAGATCACCATCTTTATCATCAGTTGAATCATCACAGAATCTTGAGCAATTTGTTCGATCAGCCTCTAAGCTTGAAGGGCAATTTAGAAACTTATCCAGTGGGTGATTGCCTGCTTCTCTGCCTGATCTGTTTCTACTGCGGTTCGATTTAAGTGCTAATAGCTTCGTTAATTCCTTCTGCAACTTTCCTATTTCTTCCTCTGTAAAATCTGATAGATTATGCGAACAACTCCAAGTTTCTATGTCATTTGTGGCAGTAAAATCTGATAAAGTTCGCGATGAATTCGAGTTCTCTGAAGTGCCAACTGTAGAAGTAAAATCTGAGAGAGTTCGTGATGAATTCGAGTTTACTGAAGAGTCATTTGCAGCAAAGTCTCTGTTTAGTTGATTATTTCCAAAGGTCCCAATTGCTAACAGTTCCTGCTGTGGCCAGTCACTGAATTCCTCTTTGGGAGCCTCATGCATGGAATGCCCTGCAAAAGAACAGAGTAGATAAGGTGAATTTAAAGGAAAAAAAATCATATTTCATTTAAAAATATGTTTAAGGTGGAATACATTTTTTATTATTTTTATCAGCTGACAATCATCTCTTGAAATATACCAGGAAAAATCAGATGAAAGTAAAATAAAAAAAATAAGATGTGAATATTAAATGTGTAACAAGCTAAACATAATAAAACTTAATAAATGATTCAATCTTGAACAACTGATATGTTTGGCCACGAAGAAGATGCATCAAGGTTTCACCTTTACGAATCTTCATGAGTTTAAAATTTAAATTCATTTCAATTTCTTCCATTATTTAATAATTTATACTTTAATTGAAATAATACGATTATTTAGTTCTACATTACATGCATTAGATGGGTGACTATCTTTTGTTGTGGAGAATGACCAAACACCTTAAATTACGAATACATAAATTTAATTCAAATGATATTTTAAAAAAATATCTTGAGATTCTTATTTTGACATTTTAGAAAATTTACTGTATTCTTTACTCCTCTCACTCTGTTGTGAACGTGAACGATATATCATGTGAATTTAATAGTATAGATGGTATGTGTGACAGTGCCCGTGACTCTCGGTTTAACATTCTTCCATGGCCCAAGCAAATATATTAATATTAATATTTTAAAAGTTATTTTTTTCATTTGATTTCTCAGGTCAACTTCTCTAGACTGTAATCTACAATCACTAACAAATTTTGACTAACTTTAAATTTTGTCTAATTTAATTCAAATATATATTTTTTTTAAATATATTCATTAATATTTTGAAATATTAACTTAGACCGAAAATTTCCCCCAACTTGTAACATCTTTTTTAGGTGTGAATGGATAGTTGAGATATACATGTCGGATATGATAAAGACCTTAATCTCTTTGGCACTAACGTTCTAAAATCAATTTAAACCACAGGAAACATGGGACGGAAAGCGTCGTTACATGAGTGTGCGAAATATGAAAGTGACTAACTATTTTATTAAAAATAATAATTGTGATTTAAGTATAAATAATGATATTTCACAATTAATTAAATCTAAAATATTTTAAAAAGTATTAAAATAAATATTCTTCTTCTTCTAAATTGGAGACATGATCGTAGAATAAACTAAACACCCAGTTCTCTCTCCATGAAAACTTATAAAATTCAAAGGTAAAAAGGCCTTAAAATCTAAATTTAAAAGAAAAAAAAAACTTACGATGACTCGAACCCAACGACGATTTCTTCTCTGCCGGTCGCCCTGCAAGCTTGTTCTGCATCCAATTTAGAATCTACAACCAACAAAATCTCACAAATCTCATTACCAAACTCAAGATTATTGTCCGGTCAAATCCAAATTTTTTCATATATTTCCTTTAGTGACTTACCCTCATTGGAGCACTTAGCTGGACTGAAGAAGGAGGAGGAGGACGACTATGAGGAGGAAGGGGAGGAGGAGGAATAGATGAGTGAGGACTTGCTGTACTGATGAAGAAGAAGAAGAAGAAGATTATTGAGTTGAAATGCTGATTAAGAGTTAATCAGGAGAGTGAAAGGTTTAAAGGGGGTTTAAATAGAGAAGTGTGTGGCAGAATTCGATCTTTTGCCGCTTGAACCTATGCACCTTTTAACCATCTCCCACTTCAAGCCATAGAAACAGATCCATGCTTCCAGTGCCACAGCCAAATTGTCCTATTGATGAAGCAGATCCAACGGCTCTGATTGTCTAGTCATTTTATATTTTGGTTATATATTCAATCGTGGTGGGGTATGATGATTTGACGGTTTAGATCTCATCTATCCTTTTACTTGAGCACAATTACCAATTGGCAGCATGGGCATTTTGTGCCACCTGATGCATCCATCTGATTATAATATTTAGAGATATTATATAAAGTAATTTAATATGGTAAAGTAGTGGTATGATTGATGATTGATGATTTATTTTCATTTGTTTAATTGGCTGGCTTTTAAGGCATGTCTAGACCTGCCCGCTGCCTGGGGATGTGACGCGAGAATGCTAATATGGGAAATATTTAGATCCAACTCCTGCCCGGGTCAGGTTGCCCGGATAATCATGGATGAAAATGACAAGTCACACTCCTAACCACCACTGCTACTTTATGTTTAGTGGCTGTCAACGGTTCGCTGCAACTGACCTGTTTCAGTTCGTCCCAATCCATTTTGCAGCCATGGATGACCGGCTGGCCAATCATGATTGTTATTCAGTTGATTTCTCCCTTTACTCTTCGTATAAAGTAGGAAATTCACTCATTTCTATATCTGATTAAATAAAAATTATGTGTGAAGATTGCTGTCCAAGTTCTATTCATAAGTGACATTTGTAATAGTTCTTTCTGCTTCACAATTTTTTTTTATAATTTTTATGTTTAAGTTACTAACCTAAAAATACAAACAAGCTCTTTTAAACACACCAAATTAAATAAAAAAAATCTTTTTATCTACTTTTAGTCATTTTCATAATTTTCTTCTATTTTTAGAATATAATATAATAAAATTGTATCAAATCCAATCTTAAAATCTCCGTTTTCTATTTTTGATTTTTTATTTGAGTTTTCTCATTTTCAAATACTAATATTGTAAGGATAAGTCAACAAATCTTAAATTTATTTTTCTATTTTAAACTACATTTGGAGGATTTTTTTCTTATCAAAATTAAAGTAATTTTTTTTTTTTAATGAACGAGTGATCAAGATGTATTTTGACATTTATCTTAAACTGTCCTTTTATATATAGATAAAAAAAAAAAAAAATTATTTAGAGACGTTTAGACCTCACATAAATAAGTATATACATTCAAAAGTACAACATTAATGTATATTTTTATTTCTTAAAGTAAAAAAATATTAATTAACTTTTTATTCTAATAAAGGTTTAAACTTTAAAAAGCTGAAAAATATAGTTAACCACAGTAAATGAGAGGAATCCTCTAAGTATGATGCGATGAACCGATGAGTTTGTTGGACCTTTTCACATGTTTGTAATGGAGACAAGTGGAACCCGCCTTGATTCACTCCATTTAATTAGATTCACTTGCATGAAAAAAATTTATAATTCATATTTATTGGTATGTTTACTAGGTTTTTCTAGAATTCTTTCTAAATAATTATTCTGTTTGAACACTCTCCTTTGAAGTTTCATAATTTTTTTTTCAATTTTAAAATAATTTTAATTTTTAATAAAAGTTTTAAAGATGCTTCATAATCATGTTCATTAGTGATTAAATGATATCTACATTGAATTTTTTTTAGATGTATATTATAGGTTAAGTTAGAGATCAAAAGTAGAGAATGGTCACTAAAAAAGCATTTTCTTACAAATCAAATAAATTTAATAATTATATATTTAAATTTTAAGCCTTGAAATTCAAAGAGAAAAAGAAAACGTAATTTCAAACTAACAACTGAGTATAGCTCTAATCACATTTGAATTGGGTGCATATCAATTGTGATTAGAATTGATAACATGTAATTAAGATATACGAGCTCTTAGTGAGTGTGGTCAAGAAATTTTATAATAGGCAGGTGAAGAATTTAAATTATTATAAATAAAGTGTGCTTTAATACATATATTAAAAATATTTTAAATAAAAAAAGCTTTGATAGGACATGCACGGAACAAATTAGTGAGTAGTGGACAACAACAAAATCGTTTTATTTAGTTCACAAAGAAAGGCTTACAACATGAATAAAATAATACCAAATTGGCATGTTGCAAATGCCATTGTTCAAGTGCACGAAGCACGATATCATCAGAATCTTGACCCAACTTACAATCAAAGACTCGATTATATCATCATGGATTGATTGATTTACGATATTTTCCGTTGCATGTTAGTAAATAACTAAATACTTCAATTATGAGTGAAAGCTCTAATGTGGTAGTTTATGACTAATTAAGTAATTGGTACTTATTAGTAAATTATAATGCAATATTTATTTGTATTTATATATGAGAAAATTGATTTATTTTTTTCAAAAAATTCTCTCACATGTTAAGTCAAAAAATGCGAAAATAAAAGAAAAAATAACATGTAAAATAGACAAATTAAATACCGCAGAAGAGCGACTAATTTTATGAAAAAATATCAATTTAAAAGGAAAAATCACATGACAAAAGTCTTAAAAAATTTCCATTGTCCAATAATGGGATTATAAGATCGCTCCAAATTCCTCAAGATAATTAATATATCAAGTTACTATTATATACATCACGCCTCTGGTCAATAAAATTAGACTAGAATTTCATGCAACCATGAACATAAAATGTCATTATATAACAAATATAATGTTTTTTTTCACTAATGATAAATTTTTTTAGAGATAGTCTTGTTGGGGTACAAAGGAGAGTCCCATATCAGTTGTAAAGGGAGAAAGCTAAATATTTATTGTGAGTTGGTCACTCCATCTATCAGGTTGGAAGCCCTTTAACAGTGGTATCAGAACTAGGTTCCTAAGGCATAATATGTAGACTCAGGAATCTCCTACCTGAACGGGAAGATTGACGACGTTCTATCTACGGAAAGCCTCGTTCTAAGGAGAAATTGTTGAGGTGCAAACGAGGGTCCCATATTAATTATGAGGAGAAAACTAAAGACTTATATAAAACTGAGTCAATCCATCTGTCAAACTAGTCTTTTGAACTGAAAGCCCAATTATAATATCTTTACTGCATTAAAATTTAACATTCTCCCGTATCTAACATGGAGTCATCGATGACACATTAACTTTTTCATTCTAATGAGGGAGGAGAATGGAACAAATTGCAGCATGAGAGGTTTGGATCTAATAATCAACGGTCGAAACTGTGTCTTCCAAATCGTCTACGTTTTGGTGGTTTGTTTTCAAATATTGGTTGTATACATGAAAAACCACAATTTCAAATGATCAACTAGACTACTGTTCATAAGATTCCTTTTAGCTTCCTCTTTTCTCTTAATCAATGGTTAGTGGTCGAGATATCGGCCGATATTATTAACATATTTTTTTAAAAAAAAAAATTAAAAGAGAAAAATATCGATAGATACTGAATTTTAAACCACGGAGTGAAACGTTCACGTGACAAACAACAAATCAAGAGAGTCCATCTACTGTACACGTGGATGGACTCTATGTTAGTCTTATGCTGAAGGACAAGCTTATGTAAGTTCATCCACTGTAGACGTGGAACATCATGATGAAAATCTAGGCTTCTTCAGTCTTAAGACATAAAGACTGAAACTACAGTTGAGTTAAACCATTGCACCTTCACAGGCCATTTCCATTTTTTCTTTCTCCATTCAACCATCCATATTGATCCACGTAAATATATTACATAAAAGGATAAAAATATGAAATTACGAATGATTCTTGCTCACCATGGGTGACCACCAACCCTAAGTTCTTGGAAATTGTCGTCCAGCCCATTCCTCTTTTCCAAATTCGTGGATGCTTAAATATTAGATCATCCATGCGCCAATGCATTCCAATTTGATTGAGCAACTATATTGTAGTTTATTCCATGCATTTGGTAGTGTCTTTGATTGGAGAGAAATCTTAAAACCTTGAAAAGATTAAAGAAAATGAATGACATAGCAAGTGACATCGCTTCTATATAAATAATGACATGTTAAATTTGTCACTTCATCTCTCTAGAAGCAAATGAATCTTAAACCAAGAGCTTTTTAAGGTCCATAATATGTTATAACAAACCTTGATCCATAGGATACTCATGTGGATTCTAAATGAAATGCAAATGAATTCATTAGAAAGCTCTTTAAATCATTTCTTTTCAATATCGATTCTAATATACAATTGGAGTGACAATTTCTCAATTAAACTTACATAAGTCCACCATTTTCTAATAAATCTTTATAAATCTCGTTCGGCTTAGATTGATATTGTGATGACAGCATCAAATAACTAATCAGATCTTTGAGTTGACACATCAGAAGCTAATTCTCTCTAATTCTATTGAGTCAAACTACACTCAATCAGATGAATGATTGCGTCGATGCCATACTTCTTCTTTTTCTCTTTACATCACATGGACGGCGTTGACCCATCCATACAGTGGACCCACGTGTACGGAACGGAAGGAGGAGGCGAAGGACCCCATAAAATTCCCGTCTTCCCCGTTCGTACGAGGGTTCTAGCGACTGAGAGCGTGTGGTGGTGGGTGGTGAGTGATGACTGAGCCACTCGGACGCCGAGAAATCCAAAATCCTAATTGGATTGGATGCATCGGTGCGCGCCCGAATCGGTTTCCCCTCCCAAATCCCAATGACCTTTTTCTTCCGTCCACTATCCGACCGACGCCTCTCCTCTTTTCTTTCCTCTTATATTCGGTTCTTCTGTACGACCCATGCATTTCTCCAATGCCAAAATACGTTGACCTTCCTCTTTCACACTCTCTCCCTTCAATTTTTTTTTAAAACTAAAAGTAAACAAGCTTCTCTAATAGTGAATTTCACGATTGATGGGTTAATCCGAACTCTCTCTTCATTTTAGTGTGAGTCTCAAATCTCTATCATTTAAGAGCATAAGATCATTAAAACCAGTTTAAAAAATAGTTTCGATAAGAAAATAAAAAATCATTTAGAATAATTTGATTATGTTAATAGAAAAATAATATCTGCTCTAATACAGTCTTTTTGTCTCAATTTAATTGTCTGATATGTATTTTGAGATTATCTCAAAATAGCTGTCTGATATGTCATTTTAATTCTCTTTCTTTCTATCTTTGATCTACTCTAACCATCTATCTTTTTATTATTGGAAGAGTTACAGAATGTTCGAGATAAGTTCATAAGCCTTTTAAGAGTCCTCCCTTAGAAAATACAAAATTTTAAAATCAGACAATTAAAATGGGACGGATGGAGTATATATTTGAGAGACCTAGACCTATTAAATTTTAGATTAAAAAAGAAAAAAACATGATGAATAATAGAGTAATTGAATATATAGTTTATGATATTTCTAGATAAAATCATGATTAGTAACAAAATTTTATAATTAATTTTTTAAATCATTATAAAGTTTTCATTAAATGAATAAACTCTTTTTTTTTTTGAATTTAAGTGTAGAAAACTAAAGAAAATCCAACGTAAAACCTTCACGGATGATACCCACTGCTCTTAAAATGCACCAGGTTAAACTACAGAGGTTCCAACTTAACGAAGATATACATTACAATATATTGATCATATATTTATGGGCATAATAAAATGATGAAATGATGCATTTGAGCACAAGTGTATTAAGCATTGGATGGTGGCACACCATGTGGAACTCTTGAAAGCACGTGGACCGATGCCCTGCCATGTCTGTAGTTCGCGACACAGGCATGACGATGACCCGTTGAGATAATGAGATCGCATCGTGTCGGGTCAACACGTGCGTTTCTTTCGGGTAGACTTCTACACTTCTCCAGATACTTAGAGAATCACCATCATTAAAGACAACAATCACGATTACCGTAAGCTAATTATACTTGATGGCGCCGTTTATGCTTCCTAAGTACGATATAATTGATCAGGATTACATTATTTCATACTTGTCCATTAAAATTAATGAATGCTTTTTTCTCTGGATGGATTATCCATGCAGAAATACTAGGTAGCTACGATGTCCACGAGTGAGCTAGGTTTAGCTAATGATTCAGTAAATACGAGGGAAAATAACCCAAATTTCTCTTAAAAAGAATGATCCAGTCCAATCACTTACACTGCTATAAATGTCCGATGCAATCCAAAAAAAGCCATATTGGAACGTGGCATGCATCCTGTTTATCGTTGTGGGAGTTCTAATTGCTTGGGCCGGGGAAATTAATTTTTTTAATGAAAAACTATGATAAACGTAAATTTTTATAATTCAATTAAGATATAATATTTGTTTTCAAAACTAAAGTATTCAGGTGTCTTTACCTTACGAATTCTAAGACATGTATAAGTCTTCTAATCTGCACACACACCAGTACAAAATGATGGAGAATGACTCTTATTGTATTAAGAGAAACTTAATCCTAAGATTTCCCACAAATAAGATCAAATTTTGACTGCTAAATCAATCCTTCAAGGATAAGTTCTTTTACTTTATAAAACCAAAGAATAAATGTTCACGCAAAAAAAAATAGTATTACCAAATATATATAGTTATTAAGCTTAAACTAAGTAAAATAATGAAAAGGATTTTTTTTCCTCATTGTCAGTTTTGTTTACTTAAGTTAAACAAATAACTTTTTAATAATATGTTTTCATAATCAAAATATAAAAATTATTATTTATAATGGATTATTATATTATTAAAATTAACCTCATGACTCAGTTCAATCAAATTTCTAATAAAACTGGCTCCACAAATCAGTCCAGCCACAAGTGAAAAATATAGTTCTATGTGTTTTTAGGATTAACCCATAAAAAACTTTCAAAGAGTAAGTGTTTCAGTCTAATGTAGTTGAGTGAAATTTTACAAAGGCTTCCTTTTTCAATGGAATTGCTAATTCAAGTCACATTGATCTAGGGATTTAAATCTCGGTATCAATTGAGAAATTTCTCTCTCTTATTTTGTTTAAAATCATCTTTATCGATTGAGAGTTGTTTCACTAGGATCAACCTGTATTTAAATATTTAAAGATTTTTTATTAGTTTTGCTATTTTACATTTTAGCTTAGTGAGTCTAAGATAATGATAGGGTTTATTTTGGGAAGGGACTATACAGGGCACCGATTAATAAGGTGTTTTCCACATGGGAGAGGGATTGTATAGTTTTTTTTATTTTTCTATAATTGAGGGGAACCACGAGACAAGAGCCCTTATAAACTCTTTGGGAGAACGTCTGCACCCACAAAGGGCACTCCCAGTTTATGCCAGTAGAATTTGAAGTGGCAACCTCTCACCTTATGAAGCACGAACTAACTAGTTGAACTACTCAATATTAAGTTTGTATAGTTTTTTTTCTTACTTTGTTTTTATTTTATTTTCATAAAAATTAATAGCCGTTTAAAAATTTCCAAGATCACAGGGTTGCTTGTCAAAGATATCTCTTTTAAAATGGTGGTTAGGCTGAGGATAGGATCTTGTAGATCTTGTGTTATCTACTTTTTTATTATTAAAAATAATGTACGACAACATTGTATGGAGGGGAATCCAAAGGGTCATTAGGCTTTATGTCTTTTATTATTTGTATAAGGAGACCAGCAACCCAGACTCCATTCCCCTCTCCTCATGCATTATTAAAAAAATATTTTACTTCTTTCATAAAAATCATTTAATTACTCTTGACTAAAGCCTCTTTATAAATTATAATAAGAGTTTTATTCACATTCTACACAACATAGAATTGAGATCGCACACTAATTTTATGATTTTTTATTTATTTTTCTAACAATATTTTATATTTTATGGAAAGTTACTGTTGGAATTTGAAAGGCAGATCACTGACCTTGCGAGCGTGGATTGGCATGGCAGTGGCTCAAGCACCTTCTTAGGAGATAGGTTCTCTCTCTTTTTCGCTTACCTTTTCATTGGAGTCTTACATTTAAAGTTGATAATAAAGTCAATATTTGCTAATTTGACAAAATATAAATAAGATTTTGAAAAGATTCAAGTAGCGAAAGGAAATAGACACAATAAGTGTTTGGAGAAGGGAAACAAATTTTGGTCGATACGAGGTACACTCGGGTCTGGTCGGGTCGGATTGGGTTGAATAACTCGAGTCAGTAATTCAAGTCCAGTCGGTTCGAGTTCAATAATTTTTTACATGGGTTGGATTAAATTTATTGAAATCTATCCAGGGGTTAAAATATCGGCCGATATATATTGGATTTTTTACCACCGAATTATATCGGCCGATACGTATAGTATCGGCCGTACAAAAAAAAATTCGGCCGACATGAACGAATTTTTGACCGAATTGATATCGGCCGAATTTTAAAAATTCAGTTTTTGTATTTTTTTTTTAAAGGTTTTTTTTAAAAAAATATTGACCGAGATGACCGATATATCGGTCAAAATCTCGGCCAAATCTGAGCCGAATCTACCATTTTTTTCATAAAAAAACAGTAAAAGTCGGGCCTGGGCCCAACTCAAGTCCGGCGACATTTTACCGATATATCGGACGATATCTCATGCCCGATATATCGGGCGAGATCTCACCTGTCAACCAATTTCTCCCAGTTAATTCTCTGTGTACGGCGGACCGCAGGATTCAGCTGGTCCGACATGCATGAATATTTTATTATTTTTTTTAAATCTGAAAAATCGACCCGGTCCAATTTTTTTCTATAAATACCATTCACCTACACTTCAAATTTCACTTATTTTCAAGGAAAAAACCAGATTTTACCATTTCTCTTCCAATTTTTTTTTACTCTTCATTACTTGATTAAACTAAGTAAAGGACCCGGTTTTGGTTGAAAGTGAACGATCCAGACCGTTCAAAGTTTTCTTCATTTATAGATCTACTGATCTTGTAAGTTTTTTAATTTATTACGATTTATCTGTATTTTATTTTAATTTTTTTCAGCCAAAAATAACATAAAAGTGTTATAATTTGTTAAAAAATGCTTGAACTTAAATAGCATATGTAGTAAATAAAAGCTTTATAAATGTGTTATAATTTTTTCCCATCTGAATGTATCTGTAGTTATTTTTTGTGTACTTTTTTAGTTACTATTTTTTCTTCATCTATTTATTCCTTTTTGTTAACTATTTCAACATAAAATAGCATAAATGAAAAAAAAAGTTAGAAAATGATAAAACCCATAAAATAATAGATGAACATTTTTCATTTGCTCTTAGTTACTGTTACTAACATGTCAAAATTTACAGCAACATTTTTTACTTTCATTTACTCTTTATTTTAATTATTTCATCATTAACTATGGATTATGACATATAAATGTTAGTAAATGGTAAAACCTATAAAATAATATATGATTTTTTTTTATTTGCTGCTATTTATTGTATACTAACCTCTTTTACAGGAATGCAATTTTTTCCTTTTATTTTCTTTCTTTTTGTAATTACTTCATTATTATCTATGGACTATGACATATAAATGTTAGAAAATGGTAAAACCTATAAAATAATACATGAAATTTTTTTATTTGCTGTTATTTAATGTATACTAACTTATTTTACAGGGACGCAATTTTTTCCTTTTATTTTCTGTCGTTTTCTAATTATTTCATCATTAACTATGGATTATGATATATAAATGTTAGTAAATGATAAAACCTATAAAATAATGAATGAATTTTTTTTTATTTACTGTCATTTACTGTATACTAACGTCTTTTACAGGGATACAATTTTTTCCTTTTATTTTCTTTCTTTTTGTAAGTATTTCATCATTATGTGTTGTCATCATTTACTGTATACTAACGTCTTTTCAGTTAATGATTTAAATGAAATTTATTATAATTACAAATGTATGACATTTGTGTGGTTATCAGTTCAGGTAATTAGGACCCCATTAGTTTCATTTTCTAATATTTTTCTACATTATTATGTAATTTTCAATCATTTTGTTATTATTTATTTTATTTCTATAATTTCATAACTTAAAATAACACTCATTGACTAAGAAAATAAATTATGAAATTATTTCTACAAATTTTTCTCATTTATATCCTTTTCCTTGTAATTTTCACTATTTTATTACTAATTATATAATTTTTCGCTATTGTAACTTCAAAAATATATTAGAAGATGTAAATGTCCGATATTTTATGAAAAAAATTACATATTCAATAAGCCCATAATTATCTGCATTTACCGTAATTTTTTTGAATTTTTTTTAAAAAAAAAAATAGACAGAAGAGAGAAAAAGCTCGACCAATATATCGGCCGATATGAAAAATCAGCCGAGATCTCGACCCGGCTGATTTTTCTACCCCTGAATCCATCCCCATCCGAGTTTCATCCCTTCACTGGCAACTCTCGATGCGAGACTGCTGCCGATGTTACAAGTGGCAACCTATGGATGGATGAAATAACAGGCTTTCCCATGTGGTGTTTGCTAGATTTTTCTCAAGTTCACCATCCCCACCACACCTAGAAATTACCCTTAATGCCTCGAGATTCATGTCATGGTAAAGGGAAGAGGGTAGAAAGGAAGAAGATGGCTTAAAAGCTCCCAAACCAAGATATAAACAAAGGAAGACCCCATGTGAGTAATTTACATTTAGTCAAACATATTGGATTCGGTGGCCCAAGTTTTGCTGGCTACTGTCAAAGATACTTTCCCAAATGAGAAACTTTACAACTAGGCCACCATACATGATACCTAAAAATCTAAGCATGCACCCTCCATCAAAGTTGCTTTGCCATCACCTGTCTCGTGTTTGACCACATCTTCTTCAATTCTATAATATACATAGCTGTGCATAAACATCAGGCATGACATCAAGTTGAGAAAGAAAATTATATGAAAAAAATAGCAACTAATGGAGTGTGAATTGATGAAAATTTTCAGTTTTGAAGTAATAATCTTAATTCACCTTGGATAAGTTGAGATATATGTAGAGTAGTAAATGAATTACATGTATCTTTCAATTCAAACACAATATTATAAAATAAAAGATTTTTCAAATTACATTTATGAAAATGTGATTTTAGACTCTATCACATCATCACGATAAAGTCATTCATTTAGAGTTTAAGAAAAGGTTAGTCCATTGGATAATAATTTTCTCACCCTTCATAACCAATGTGAGACTTGTTTACAGTTCCAACAATCCCACCTCTCGAACGAGGTATCTATTGAACTGATCTACCTCCAATGTCTTAAAGATTATGAATGGGAGTTTGTATGAGATACCTACGCCAAGAGAGCCTCACAGACTTCAACATGGTGACAAACTTAAATCACTTGTTTGCCTATTATAATCCCTCAGCATAGTGGATAACAGTGTGAGAAACTGGATCCAAGTGACCTAGACATTGAGCTCCTCTATACAAATGTCGAAGAGAGTAGTAATGAGGATGAAGAAGGCAACTTAAACAATGGACCTTCAACTGTCTATTTGTAGATAGTAACAACAGGATCTCTCTACAAACAAGTTGCACTTCCCACATTTGACATCAACTCACCAAAGAAAGAAAAAAAAGAAAAGGCACAGCATCAGTTAATGCAACCATGCAAAGCAGTCAACTACTTGAAGAATCATGAAGTGATCATTAGTGATGATGACGACGACGATACTAAAGAGGTGGTGGTGATGGTGGTGCTAGAGTGGTTAGCATGGTGACAGAGATAGTGATTATGGTAGTCAGGGGTCCGGATATCTATAGATACGAATTGTATTGGCCGATATACCGATATCTCCGGCCGTTTTTTGTTAAAAAAAAAAAGAGATGAGAGAGAAAAATATCTGTCGATACCAAATTTTAAACTCCTGATGGCAATAGTCATGATTGGGGTGGAACAAGTAAGGATTGTGGTATTATCGACTTTTTTTTGTTGCTATTTGAGATCCAAACTCCAAAAGAACTTTCTTTTGAAGTGATCCCTTGCAGAGCTGACCATCTAACACATGGTCAATATAAAAGTTTGATTTTGTCTCAAATGTTTCCTAATATAGGGTTTTTCAATTTTTAGAATGTTCGTATATTTTTTTATATTTTCGATAAACCTTTTTTCATATAAAAATTAGTGTAGTTGATGGTTCGATGTTTGAGACTTCAAATAAAAATAAGATGATTTTTTTCTTTTTCAAAAATTTTAAATGACCAAAAAATTTTAAATGGGATCGATATAGTCATGTATCGACTATATAGCCGATAAAACATCATATCAACCATGACATGATGTACCAATATCAAAACTCACCTCCATCTAGAAATCCACACATTTCACTAAACCATCTTAAAATTTAATACCCATTGTGTTGGGAGTTACGAACGAGTCCCACATTAGAAATGTAGAAGGAGATCTAAAGATTTATAAAATACTTAGGTCACTCCATCTAACATGTTAATCTTTTGAGATTTGAAATCAGGTTTCAACAAAAGTTGGCCAGTAAACTCGAAGCATGTTTACACCATTTTGCGGCGTTGATTTTAAGGAACTCTCTATTTGGTATTTTTCGAAAAAGAGTAGGCTCAAAACACATTTTTTAGGGAACAAATTTTAAAGAAAACTATTTGAAGTTTATTTTGACCTCTGAAGTACTAATTCGAGATTTTGTTCCAAAGTTGTTGTGCTAACTTAACAGTTGTTATAAATTTAATTCTTCTAGATTGAGTTGAGATGTTAGGTTTCGATTGGAAGTTCGTGTGTGTTTAGAGGTTTACATGAATATTCTTCCATTTCAGACTTTTCACAGAGCCTACATTACTAATGTTAGTGAAAAGTATCATAAAAATATATAAATTAAAATAAAATCATGACAAAAATTATTTGGATTTTGTAAGAATAAAAAATATTGAGATTCTAGGTATCTATTCGATATAGAGGTTAAGAACAAGTAGGACAAGGGGGGCATGTGTCTGAGCTATTTAGAAGGGCTCAAGACCAAAGCCTGAGATAAGCCCAATCAATAAGGAATGACCATGCTTCATATATTTACTAGGGCCCAATAGGTTGTAAATCAGTTAAGCTGGGGTTGGCTTGCCTGTCTGTGTCTAAAGTCAATTAAGAATTGGTTAAATCCAAGCCCAGTCAGATGTTTGTAAAAATTGGATCCAATTTTATGCTTAGATTGCATATTCAGGCTTATTCAAACTCAGTGTTTCTCAAGCCCAAGTTAGGAGCAAATTATAATAAGTCATCACATATTATAAAATATAAAATTTATTTAGATGAATCCTGTAATATATAAAGGGCCTCTAATGCATTAGGCACAACCCACCCGGATTTAAAATTTGGACCTGTTTTTGCCTAGCCCAAGCCCACTTTAGCCCAATTTTTTTTTATTCTTCATGAGTTCATGCTGGCTCGGGTTGAACTAGCTGAAGTTACACCACAGGGCTCAGTATAGGCCCATGTCCGATTTGTATGGTACAACTTCTGAATTTAGATGCAATACTGGTACAATTTATAACATAAAATTAAAGAGAGTTTCTCCCATACACTATGACTTACAATATTTTTCAGATCTTTTCAGGCATATATCAAGATAAAGATCCAGCTAGCCATGCTTATGATTGTTCAATCCCCACCTAAATCCATGTAAATTAGGCTTAAACATGTGCTTTTTTAGCCCATTTTAAACAGACAGGTTTGGGCTTTTATAAAGCCCATGTATAATTATATATATATATTATGCTTATATTATGATATAATTAAGCCACAATGACCCATGTTATATATGTCATTCCCTCCTTAAAACCAAAATTATCTCAATAAATTTTGACATTAGGCCTTAGAATTGGTTTTATACCGAATGAAAGGCTTTTGAGTTTTGACTCAGGTTCTCCTAGTATATTAATTTACAAATAACTCCAACATGTAAGTAGTCTTTTTCGTCTATGGAAAAAAGGACTTTGACTTTGGCCTAAAAAGTCGAATGGGCTATGAGTAGGCTTAAGCTTTGAGAAGATAATGAGATATACAGACTTGAGCTTAAATAAATAACATGCCAGTCTGAACTCGGCCCATGGACACACCCATTTTTTAATTTTGGGCTGAGAGGGGCAGCTTCCAATTTTTTAAAATTTATATAGAATTATATAATACTAAGTTAATATTAAAAAATGAACCTTTGAACTTAAATCAAATCAGATTTGAGCTCAAATTTGATCTTTTGAGACACATTGAGAGTAGCAAAAATAGGGCTTGGAGCCACCTTAATTAGATTTTGGTCATTTGCTATTCAGGATAAAATATGGCCAAGCTGAGTTTCAAATTCATTCCAGATCTGAAATATCAGGCCCTTAACTGGTCAATTTAAGTTAATACTTAGGTTGATCTTGAGTTTTATACGAAATGGTTATGTAAAACTAAATTAAATTAACTTAGAGTTGTTAGAAACTTAGAATATGACAGTGTCTAAATTTTAATTTTTAATAACTAAATTTTTATTATTCTCAAAGTATACAAATAATCTAGTTTGTTGCAACTGGTATTTTTCTTGTCTTTATGTTATATTAAGCCACACAAATAAATAAATAATATAAAATAAAAAGAATAAAGTTTAAAATAAAAAAAGAGTGGCGATTTAGACATCTCATTTTTTTTTTTAAGAGATATCCTATTTTAAAATTTTGTATAAAAAGTACTATTTAACCCCTCAATTTTTAAAAAAAAGATGATTTCTCCACTCAAAATTGAGGGATAAAATGATAATTTCACATAATTTTTTTAAATGAAATGTCTCTTGAAAGAAAAGTGAGGTGTCTAAATGATTATCCTAAAAAATTCTAGTTCGAAAGGAGTTTCATTAATTATTCACTTTTCTATCTCTATAATACAATTATTAGTGTAAATTCAATATTAAACTTTTTTATTTAGTATGAACTATGAAGTTTGTTATTTTAAAATGAGTGATTAAAAGAACTACTTCAATATAATAAAATAAAATAAAATAAAATTAGGTGTCACACAATTAAAAAACTCCTGGGAGAGGACCCACAGGAAGCAAGTAAGGGACCCACCGACAGACAGATACGGGGAACGAGGGGAGAAGTGTCCTTCTCCTCCTCGTCGAAGAAAACCAACGCCGCTTCCAGTCCGACAGAAAAATATTTTCTGAAATAAAAAGGAGAAGACGAAAATCTTTGCCTCTTTCCTCACAAACGAAGGAAAAAATTAAGAAAGGGACAAAAAAGGAAAGCTCTCTGCGCGGAGATCTTTTCCTTGCCAGAGAAATCAACTTTATACAGATAATCGATCTTGTCAGGTTTGCGCCTTTCTCGAATTCTTTCTTCCTTCTCGGATCTCTCTCATCTCGTCCGATCCAATATTTCTTCTTTGTCATTATCTTTTTCTTCTTCTAAGTTTAAGTGATATCGAAACCACGGATCTCTCTAGTTGTTTCAGTTGAAGAGATTTCGGAATTTCCTGTTGAATTGTGATTAACCCGTAAATTTGAATTTTTAATTCAGGAATTCGAGTTTGTGGGGTTTTGTAAGGGATTTACGGTGAATTCAAGCTCCAAAGGTTTGGTTTTTTTATTATTATTATTTTTATTATCAATTTGCGGCTTTTTATATTTCCTGCGTTTTATACTCTGTTTGGATGTATGGAAAGGGAAGTAGTTTCTTTGGAAAATTATCTTCTAACTAAAAATAGAAGTGGATTTAACATATTTTAGAAAATTCGTTATTTTCCAACAGAAGAACTACCTTTGCATGCATCCAAAGGGAACCTTAGGAATTTTTTAAATTAAAAATTTTGATTCAGGATTTCAACTTCGTAGGGCTTTGTACTTTCTTGGAAAATAACCAGATTTTAACTAAAAATAGGAATGAGTTTAATGTTAGGAATAAATATGCAGAAATTAAAAAATCACAGCACTATAAAATATCAAACACACCATGACTCAAAGATTTATGTGGTTCGGAAAAACCCCGCCTACGTCCACGGAGTGTAAATGTTGCTATGAGAGAAAAGAGATTACCCGTACAATAGTGAATGACTCCATGAATTTAAAGCCCAAACCCAAATCCCGAGTCTCTTGTACACCCATCTCTTCTTACCACTCTCAAACCCTGAAGAATAAACATATCTTCTGTCCAGCTCTCTCTGGCGTGCTTCCTGTGCTCCTCCATGTGCCTAAACCTCTTGGTCTCGAAGTCTAGACCCATAAGCACTGATACGTGCCCATTCCCATCACCACCTTTCACGTTGGCTGTGTATACAACCATGCATTAATGTCAGCACATCTCTCTCTCTCTCTCTCTCTCTCTCTCTCTCTCTCTCTCGGTGTCTACCGTGGTGACCACCACAATAGATGTGGCCAATGCAGGCACTCAGCCAAAAGGCATTTTCTCATGTAGCCATTCCACAGCATATAACCACACTTTGAGAGAAGGAGGGAGATTTTTTTCTCTCCATTGCCGTGTACACCTATGCATTACAGGTTGGTGCTATGTCTTACATTTTGCATGCTTGGAAATAATGTGTTTATCTTGCCTGAGCCTTAGTGTTTCGTTTCCTTTCCAGTTCTTAGTGATTGTTGCTTTATCTATATGTACATGCACCTTTGGTGCCTCTTTATCTATTAATATATGAACCATTTCAAAAAAAAATTACACGTTGGTGCTCCTAAAATTTTGGGCATCCACCAAAAAACGTTGTGGCCATACCGTGTGTTGCCCGCCGTTCTTGTATTCCCACGAAAAGAGAATCTCAATTCCATTTAATTCGAGCCATATCACAACAATTAACCGCTGTTGGTTAAGAAATGGGTATTTTCCAGAAACATACTTTCCTTTGCGGTGCATCCATACCGAGCCAGAGGGTCTGGGTTTTGCATTTTAATTTATTTGATGAACTTTTGCCTCCTTGTGTGTTTTGAATTTGTTATTTTGTATTTTTTTTTTTTGAAATTTTGAAAGGATAAAAATGGGTTTGATTTGAGTTTGCTTGAATGGATGAACACGTTTTTCAACCAGAGAACTCAATAAGAGATGGTTTTTTTATTGCGATTTGATAGAAATGGTTTTAATCTAATTTGGTTTGATTAATTGAGCTTGGAGTTATTCGTTTTCTAATTTGATGCATTTTAATGATTAGGCTTTGCTTGAGTGCATAGAAGGTAAAGTACTTTTCCTGGAAAAATAATCCTTTTACACTTAAGATGAATAGAGGGGCGTGTGTGCGCATATGTGTAAGTTGAATAGAGAGGTGTGTGTGTGTGTGCATGTGGGTTTTTTTTCTTTCTTTTTTTTTTTTATTGTGGTCATTTTTGCCTCCATTTAGATGCATGTGAAAGAAAAGGCTTTTGTGGAATATAACCGTTTTAAACCAAAAAAACTGGTTTAACCAATTCTATTTTTAATTAAAAATGACTAATTTTCAAGTAACTTCTTTCTTTCCAAGCATTCAAATGGAGCATTAGTGATGTAGGACACGGAAGATGCAGCACACAGATTTCACTTCTATTTATTTTTATTTATTTCTTTATTTATTTCTTTCTTAATTAGCAAGTAGGATTTGTTATTTTCGTTTGGGATCTTAGCAATCCAACTTTAGTTAGTTTCCTAGTTGATTTAGGAGTCCTTTTCTATTTGATTTAGGAGTCCTTTTCCTATTTGATTTAGGAGTCCTTTTCTATTTTGATTTAGGAGTCCTTTTCCTATTTGATTTAGGAGTCCTTTTCTATTTTGATTTAGGAGTCCTTTTCTATTTTGATTTCTTAATTTTTCTTATAAATACAATGCATGTAAGAGAGGGATTCATCTCTTTTGGAATATATGAATTGATATAGATTTACTATCTTATTTTCCTCTATCATCTCTGCCGAGTTGCAGACCTTACCTTCATTGCTGGTTTTGTTCCGGCCATCGCTGATTCTGGGCTTAATCCCAGAGGAGATACCCTGTTGTCGCTGCCTTGGGCTTTATCCCAAGCTTATCTCAGTTACAAGTCTTCCGCCCCCTGCCTAGTTGCAGGCTGTTCTACATTAATTAGGCACTCAAGGGAAAAAAGTGCCATAAAAGATAGTTTTGTTTGTTCGAGAAATTTTTTTCCAATTTGTCAAGTGAAGAGAAGTTAATTACCTTTTCATGGTTGAAGTTCTAGACAAAATTTTGATCAGAGTGGTCTTTATGCTTTGGCCTTCAAATTTTAGCTACAACATGTAAGTCATTGTGTTACTCTTGATAGATGAATTTTCTTTTAGTCCTGGTAATGATTTTAAAAAGAATCTTTTGACCATCAAACAGCTTCATTATAAACCTTTTGGCAGTCCTCTTAGAAGATTCATGTATTTTATTACTGCTTAATTTTTTGCTTTTTTGATTATCAGGTTTGGTTGCATGAGATATCATGGCAACGGCAACCATGGCTACTGCAGCTGGTGCTGCTGCTCTTCTTTACTATACATTGAACCGTAGATTACAATCCTCTGCATCTCAAGATGATGAGGAAGAGATTGTTAGTGAGGCTCCCAAACCTGCACCAACTGGAAGGAATCAAGTATCACGTAGGCCTGTACAAGCTCCTGCAACTTGGTTAGAGACAATTGCAACCTTGTCAGAGACATTAAGATTTACCTACTCAGAGACCTTGGGGAAATGGCCAATTGGGGATCTGGCTTTTGGCATCAACTTTCTCATAAAGAGGCAGGTTAGTATCATTTTAATTTTGTTTATGCACAGAATAATCATTTTTTCTTTATGCTGTCTTTTGTGTTTACAATTTGTTTTTCAATCTCTGACCCAACTCCCTGTCAGCCTTGGCTGTTGTAATTTTTCTTTCTAGATTTTTTCTATTTTTCTTGGAATAAGTTTTAGTTAGCTTTCACAGAAAAAAAAAGATATATTTGGTAAGGGCTCATTTATGTATTATAGAGAATGCATGGTAGTCCACAAATTTTATTCAAGAGTGAATTTGAAGTAGGGTTATTGGACTAGTAGAAACCATGGCAGTCAAAGGCTACCTTAGGTGTGCCTAGGACCTCGCCTAGGCTCCAGACACATTTTGTGCCTTGCTTAGCTCTGGCGTAGTCTCACCTTACTTGAGACTTTTCTCAAGTTTTTTTTTTAATCATAGTTAGTAATTATTGTATAATACTTAATTAGGAACTTTAATTATTAGAAAATATACTTACGCATGTTTTCAATAAGGACATAAATCTATAAATATAGACATATTTAAAGTATCTAAATAAATGCCCCAACAAAATTAGGTTTATGCCTAGACATGTGACTTGGGACACTTGGCACCTTGGTTGTGTCTTGCACCATGTGCCTTGACTATTGTGGTAGAAATAAGCAAATGATAGTGGAATTTCTATTCAGAAGAGAAGAAAAAAATGCTTCAGATTGAACAATCTTTTCCTTTAGTTGAGAAATTGGAAACATTACAAGAAGTGAGTTCCATACAAACTGCATGTTGCAGACAATGGCCATGCAAATTTTAGTGGAGAATAATCAGAACAAAGAGGAACAATCACTTTTGTTTCATGCATGGTAGACAAAGTGCGGAGCGTTATGTATTTATTAATATGTGTTCTTTAATTCAAATTTCCTATTGAAAGCAAGTTTCTAGAATATCTTAAAACATATAACACAACCAGTAGTCTAAAACTTGTAACTTCACTGCAGCCTATAGAAAAATAGGCTTTGACTTTCTTATCACTTGTCTACATTGCACAATCAGTCGAAATATGTGATCACGATGCCCGTGATCGAGTTCACGTAGTTGTGGGCTTCATCAAACTGACAGAATGAAATCTATATATGAGTTGGTTGGTTCTTTGGCCCTCCAATCACATCTTACTCTGAACCCTCAGTGGGAGCTAGTGCCAATAACATCAGGGTTCATTCTTTTTCTCATGGGTTGCAGACTTATTGATTCTTTGGATATTCCTAGTGCAATTGTGGATGGTGATTCAAATTGCACAATTTCTTGGTTTTCTTCTAGTTTTCCATGTAAACTGTCTAATCAAAATCTTGAAATTAGAGATATAGTGAAGTGAAGAAGATTTGTTGTTCCTCTAATGATGCAGCAGACCAGTTAGTGTGATCAGAGATGTCTTCTTCTATCTTGTAGACTTTTCAGTGTATCTTTTACCATGTTACTCTTGTTTCTCTTATGTTTTTTCTTTAAAATTGAAGCTTCTTGCATTCCCTCCCTTTTCTAATCTGGTTCTTTAATTTTCAAAGAAACTTGACAACTTGCCCATTACTAGAGTGCAACCTCCATTGTCCATGTAACTTTACCCAATATGCATCCTGTGCTCTATACTTTATCATGCCTATGTAATGTTTCTCAGGTCGAAAATGAAAATGCTTGCATTTAAGAAGTCCACTTGGAATTTCCAAAGGTTATTGTCAAATATCATTGCATCTTTACTAGATCAATGTGCTATAAATTAGGACAGAACACTTCAGAGAATGTGAAGGAAAATAGTGGAAGAAGATGACATTGGAAGAAGAAGAGAACAGTTTGGAAATATTCGATTGTTTATCTTTCACTAAACATGATCAAATATACATACAGGAACTTTACAATTAATTCCCTAGTTTTGTGGGATAAATGATGAAAACAAATTCAAATTCAAAGATACAACAACAGTAACATCCTTAAGGCTAAAAATGATTGATTGGAAGCATTAAGACCCTGATAATAGAAAAATCACTGGATAGGATGGGTTCCTTTTTCTTTGTGAAGGGAAAGATGAGAGAATGGGAACATTATCAAAGGAGACGGAAAGTACCACTTATGAGTTATCAACATTTGACATGGATGAATAATTATTGCAAATGTGCATTGGATTATTTACACAGAGGGATGGAAAAATTGTAGAAAACCAAAGAATTTGTTCATTATTTGCCTTATATAATATTCTAAAAGAAAATTGGCTTTTGTAACTTGTTGGGATTATTTAGCTGCTATGTTCATAAAATTAAAAAAAGAAGAAGAAGTAGATGCACCATAACAAATAAAAAAGATTCAAGTGTCTAAAAAAGCCAGCTATATCAGAGTAATCATTAATCACTATGGGTTGAGTCTTATAGCTTCTCATTTGTTATGTCTTGGACCTAAACTGCATGCTTTTTCCTGTATTTTGGCTATCATATTAGTAGGCCTTTTGTTGTTTTTCATGGTTATTAACATCAGATGAGTGATTCACTCGTCAAATAACATACTGTACCATCACTTAATTTGTTCGAGTGGTTGGGTATTCTCATCTTGTGTGGGAGGTCTTGCCTTCAAACCCTTGGGGCGCCTAACCTGATCCATGGTGCTTGTGGGTGGTGTCATGGATCTGGGGTTTTACCTATGATCACCAAGTGGAGTCAGCGGGTTTCCACATATACAAAAAAAACTGATATTGTTTTTTATATATATTGAAATCATTCTCTCTCTGTGGCTATATGTATTGAAATCATAATAAACTAATTTACTCTTCATCTTACTTTCAGGGAAATTTACATGTCGCCAGTATCTATGCTGGTGATGATAGTTTACAACTTAGAGGACCAGAAATAACTGCTGAGCTAAGATATCTATTGAAATTATTGACTCTTTGTTGGCATTTCTCAAAGAAGCCATTCTCATTGTTTTTGGAAGAAACTGGCTATTCTGAAGAAGATGTCCTCCTCCACGAACCAAAAGCAGCAGTAAGTCTTGTTATTAGTTTAGATTTCATGAGTATTGTTTTGGATTTCATGAGTTAATATCTAAGACTTTTTTATTTCTAAATTGGGAAATTACTTTTGGACAAGTCATGTTTTGTTATCTGTGCAACCATATCACTTTGGTTCGTGTTTTTAATTACTCTGAGCTTGATTGGTTCTCTTCCCCCCTCTCTCTCTCTCATACCCATTCCCGCACACATAATCACACTCACGCCCACACCCACACTGATGCAGGACAACTAATAGGGTGACCCTAAATGCCTAATGTGGTCCCTAAAAATTAAAAGGGACGAAAATAATGTACCCTAAATCTAATATGGGCTGGAATTAAAATCTAAAATTAATATATGTAACTAATTAATATAAATTTATTTCAAATAATCATGTAAGATATATTAAATCTAATGTGAATGAAAATAATAGGATCCAAAATTAAACAAATTAAATAAGTCCAATGGATAAAGGGTCGTGGGATACTGGGATGTAGTGGAACTTAAGGGGAGTATAAAGGGAATTAAAGAAAAGAAAGGTAGGGCAACCATACGAAAGACATGAAGAGGGCAAAAGGGATTTACGGCAAAAGGAATGGGATGCTAGGAGTAGCGGAAGTCTCAGAGGCGATGACGATGGTTGCGGCAAACACGATATGGATCGGAAGGAAGGGAATGGAAGCGAAAAGGGTAGATCTGGTTTGGGGCAGCAAGGGATGTCCTCGGAAATCAAGGGAAGAAGAAGAGGAAGGAAAAGGAAGAGAGAGAGAAGATAAAGGAAGAAGAAATAAGTACCTGAAGAAGAAATAAGGCCTCACACCAAGCCTCTTGCTCAAGGAATCACTCCAACACTCAATCGCACCTTACAAGGTATTTTTGCGAAAATCTCAATCTTTTTTTATTCAAATCTGTCTTTGCCTCTTGGAGGCTACAACTTATATAAACATCTCCTTACTAAAAATAAACCTATCTAAAAATAACAATAGAAAACGAAAATAGCCAAAATATGAAAATGGAAAGCAAAGTACACCCACACCGTTGAATCAATGGCCAATAGTAAACATACTTTCAGTTAATCCATTTTGGAGTACAAGTTCACCTACTTGCTCTGCAGTTCACTGAGCTTCATTTGGACCTGGTTTTGCCTCAACTATCAATGGAGGCTGTCTGTTTCATCTGTCCTACTATTTGTAGGTTCTTATGCTGAAATTGCATGGACCAGATGTTCTTAAAGACATAATTGATGTCCTATTGATAAATTTTGTCACCATTTCAATAAAGAAGACAAATTTCCTATAAGTCTGTCAAAACTATTTGGTGGATTGTGAACAAATGGTCCCAACTAGAAAATTGGATTGTCTTCATGCGCAAACGAAGTGGCTTGTGCTACAACTGTGATGCAGCTCATCATCCAAGATTTTTTTTTTTTGTTTTTTTTTGGTGGTGGTGGAGAGAAGGGTAAAGAAATTTGTATTCAGAAGAGAAAGGGTTACAATACAAAAGAGGGTTCTGTTTTGACGAAAAACAGGCCACCTCAAGCAAAAGGGTGAATAAAAAAAGAAAGTCAAAAGTACGTGGGGAAAAAGAAGCTCCCTGTTATGCTAGAGGATCAGCTTCTTCATTCACCAAGTGGTGGTATGAGAATAGGTCTTTTATAAGATCTCTAATTTCTTCAATATAATCCGAACACCACCAAGGACAATCCAAACACCCAGATGCCCATTTTACCACGTTAGAATCTCCTTCCTGATAAACTTTTAAAGCCTTCGTCCACAAACAAATGACATTCTCTAAGGAGAGCTTTGCTATGGCCGCTGTTAAAGTTCAATTTATTACTATTACATTGGAGCAGATGCCAATGCTGGAGAACATAGGACGTATATGGAGAAGTCCTTCCACAATATTTATTCATTTAAACTAAAAATGCAATTTTTTAATAAAATATGAGAAGATATTGTTCTAAGTTTTTAACTTTTTGGTTGAGCTCACTTAAGTTTCTTATATGTATGCATATGTTTTAGATGACAAAATAATTCACATCATAACACATGGAATCAGTGTACGTGAATGGGTTTTTCATGTAGAGGTCATGTGTTCAAACCTTGAAGAGCATAAATTTTTTGAACAAAACTTGGCTTGACTCAGATGAGTCCGTGAATCCTCTTAAAACTCTGCTAGACTTGGCTGAGTCATGTCAATTTTCCAACATGGGGGTAGTCACCTCGATGTTTGACCGAGTCATGTTGACTCATGTTGACTCATGTGAGTCAACGACTTGCCAACTTTTCCAACCATGGAACCAGTTTTTTTAAATATAATTAATTAATGTTCAATTATCTATATATTGTTTTTTATGTGCAGTGCACATTCTCAGATGCATACATGTTATATATCGTTCATTCAAAAAAATTGTATTTTATTGTATTTTTCAATGCAGCTTCTGAAACCAGCATTTACTATCCTAGTTGACAAAAACACACAAAGTTTTTTCCTGCTGATCCGTGGAACTCATAGTATCAAGGACACTCTAACAGCTGCTACTGGTGCCGTTGTACCTTTCCATCATACTGTTGTAAATGAAGGTGGTGTCAGCAATTTAGTTCTTGGTTATGCACATTGTGGGATGGTTGCAGCTGCTCGCTGGATTGCAAAATGTGCAACTCCTTGTCTTATTAAAGCACTCGGTGAATATCCAGATTACAAAATCAAGGTAAGCCATTTCCTATGATTTCTTTTCAGTTGTCATTGTATGCCTCATTTTATTTGACCTCTTCTATCTGTATTCCTTATAGACCATAGGGCTCTTTTATGTGATGAAATGGTCCCGTAGTTATTCAACTCGAAATCCTCAGTTCTTGTGTCATTTTGATTTCTCTAACTGCTTTATATATGTGTGTGGCTGTGTGCTATGGCCAAGATCTGGTCTTATGTCATCAGGAAGTTCAAAAAATAAGTTACTGTACCCTTTTCACTTCAATTTGTTCATAAAAATAATGAAGTTTGAAGCTCATATTTCTGGATTAGAACTGTGTAAACTGGACTGGAGAAGTTTGTGTGGATTTGAGGGTTTTTTCTTCATAATTGGGTCTCCGCACTTCAGGTTGTGTAAACTAAGAGACTTCGCTTCAATTGGGATAATAGAGGATGTGTTGGACGAGATCTTCTGCATCATATTGGCCTCTTTTGTCCATATCCTATGAGTTATAATATGGAGGCTCATATCTAGCCAAATTGGATTTCTGTGGAACATCTTTTGGTTTTAAATCATGCCAAGTCGTAGTGTGGTTTGCTCAAGTGCCCTGGTCCTCCAGTTGGTTGGCTGATTGGCTGTGTAGTACCCATCTCTATGCGAATTGTCCTCTTTTGTCAAATCTAGTTGTTTGTGACAGTTCTGCTTCATTTGCCTTTGTTTTATCACAGAGAGAGAGAGACTAAGAATATGTCAGTATCATGTTGGTCCCTATCTTTTTGGCTGATCGCAAGTTCTCATAGATGGTAAATTTGCCCTTGGCTTCTGAGGATCTTCTGAAGATTACTTGCAAGTAGGTCCATATTGTGCCTATACATGGGTATGTTCAGGAACAGTGGAACAATGAGCTTTATGGGACCCACATGAACCAATGCTAATACTTGAATATCGGAAGGATGCGTGGGGACCATGCACATAGGGTTAGGCCTTGTTTCGCCTAGTCACTGCCACCCTATCATCCTAGTCTTGTGAATTCAATAATGAAATTTTAGCTTCTACAAACAATTGATTTTCTAATGATCCATCAGAAAATGCTTGGATGATTGGATGCAGTGGAACCTTCACTCATCACCTAACCTGTAGTCCCTTGCACGTCTCATCCAACAAAATGCAATTCCCTGTTGTTCTAGAACACTACTCATGTATTGGATTAAAGAGACATCTTGTTGGACGTTGGATGAAATTACAATAAGAAAAACTTAGGACCTTATTACAAATCACTCATCACCATCTTTTTCAAAGAGATCTATCCATCTATTTGAGTTTGGCACTCAAATCTATTAAAGTGTCTTCTTTCAAAGTTCTAATGCTATCATGGATTGATAGGTCACTGTGGAGCAATTGAATCTTTGTTTGCTTTTCATTCAACTATGTAACTATGTTCATCAAATGGTTGAATGTTAGTAACTATGTTTATTGAAGATGATCTAATGTCAGTGGCTATGTGTGCATGGGAGATTAAACTAAAGATGAATTTCTATATATGCATTCAATTATGGAACTCATCTACTGTTTTTATCTTGTTTGTTTATTGGAAAGACTAAATTGGGGTTTGAATGTTTTACATTATCATTACCATTTGACTGATTTACTGATATCTACCCTTGACTATTCAGATTGTTGGGCATTCTTTGGGTGGAGGTACTGCAGCACTTCTAACTTATGCCTTGCGTGAACAGAAGGAATTTTCCAATGCTACATGTGTTGCATTTGCTCCAGGTTTGTGTTTATTGCTCATTTGTTTCAGGGGTCATGTCCAAAACATTTTTGTGTGCAATATGTGTGTGTGTGTTTGTGTGTCTGCGTATGGAAACTGGATGCCCAAAATTGTTGTAAGATATTCATTTGTTTCATTTCTGTCATTAATTTTTTTTAACTTTAATGCTGGCGAAATAGCAGATGATTGTTTTGTTGTCTGTGTGTAAAAAATTTCAGAGTTTAGCTCTAGACGATTTTTATTTGTCTTGGGATGGATGTATGAAAGGGGTTGGTAGAGGTAGCAAGCGTTCAGTTGAGTGGGTTGCGCCTCTCATGGGATCTGTAAATTCATTGTTGATGGCACAGCCAAGGGCAAGCCAGGGCCGGCAGGAATTGGGGGTGTGCTTCACGACGATAGGGGTAGAATGTTGGTAACTTTTTCCGAATCAGTAGGGTCAATGGAGTCAAATGAGGCTGAACTAAGAGCAATTAGGAGAGCACTTCAGATCTGGTCAAGCTTTATGGGCGGTAATCTCATCATCGAAGGTGACTCAACTAATGCTATCTCTTGGGCTAATAATAGGAAATTCCCCCCGTGGAGATTGGTCTATATTGCTAGGGACATTTGGAGCTTGTGCAATATGGGTAACATCACTTTCACTCATACGCCTTATTCAGCAAATTGCATTGCAGATTTCTTGGCGAAAGCTGGTGTTCATCTACAGACACCGGCTTTGGATTTTTTCCCTATCGCCTACCTTGGGAGTTAAGGGTTTTGTTGTTGGGGTGGTTTACTTCTTGTATTTTTCTTTCATTTCTTGTTTTATTTTGTTTCTTATTTTCCTTGTTGCTCTTCGTTGATTTGAGTATATATCTCCTATATTCAGATCCTTCTTTTGTACCCTTCCCTTATTTTATTGGAATTTAGCAGTTAATGTTAAAAAAAAAAAAAAAAAAAATCTGTGAGATTGCATTTTTGAGGATCTTCTAGACAATGATGAAATTCGTGTTAATATGACAAACCTTAGTATGTGTGGGGAATGCCATTAACTGCACCCTTCCATGTGATATGTATAGTACTCAAGACTCCAACAATTAACTCTGCTTATTTTATGTGATTAGTGCAGAAGTGGCCTTTGGAGTGTACGGGCCATTGAGCTATTTGTTGACTCATTCCATAAAGTAAATATAAAATGGTTATTTGTTGACTGATTCATGTATTCAGATCCTTCCAGCCTTGGTAGCTTGGGACTTTAGCTGCCACTTAGTCTTCCCGATAGTGCATGCATCAATTTTAATTTCAACTGTGATGTCTATGGATTTAAAGAGACATTCATGGAAGTGGTGCAAGAGTACAAATTGAATGGTTTTCTTCAATTTTAATTTCAACTGTGATGTCTGTGGATTTAAAGAGACATTCATGGAAGTGGTGCAAGAGTACAAATTGAATGGCTTGAGAAAACGAAGATCACATTGGATATCCACTGTTGTATGCAAAGGGATGTCCTAATTCCCATATTGCTTAGGGAATTCCTTTCCTTTCCCTTGGCTCTATTATGTAAGCAAGAGGGAATTTTGGTCATTTCAAGTAAATTAGTTCTTTGTTTTGTTGTGGTTAGATGTTTGTGTTATTTATATGGCATATTTCAGAGGTTATATGAGACACTATTCTTCTTAAGGTGCAATGTTGAAGATATATATTGAAATACTGTATCCACATTGCGGAATATTGATTTTGTTATTTATTTTATTTTAGAACATTGGAATTGTAATGTGTTTTGAACCTGTGATTGTGAGAACCTTCTATCTTTGCTTCAAGCTCTTGTTGGTGCAAGTTCTACTTTTCAATATTGTGTTTTTTGTGTTTGTTTTTAAACAATTTATCTCAGGTCATATTCTATCCAGGACATGGAACTTCAACAGGATTGAGGATTTTTCATAACATTTCTTTCTTGTCTTCTCTATCAATTTTTATTAGTTGCTATTTCAAGATTTTTGGGAGGGGTTTTGAAATTTACTTGTGTCGTGATCTTAAAGAGTGGCCTTGGACCAATAGTTGATTTGCCAAGATGCACCTGCTAAGATTTCCCTTGTCAAAAATGTTACCGAGAGTGAAGTGTAGAAGACCAAAAAATTATTTAAGTGGTTTAAACAAAGTTCAAGTAGTTTTTTGTTTAAGAGAGAAGGATCCTTGAAACTGCCATTTTGAAGAATTGGAGAAGCATATTCATGGAGTATTTTTTCAAAATCATAAAATATTGATTTCATATAATATGTATTATATGCAAAATACATGCAATATATCTATATTTTTTGAAAAATATTTATTTTCCCTATTAATAGAAATCTAACATTAAACCTGGGATGAAGTGTCATCACATATGTTATTCACAAATGGTATAGTACTAATTATTGAGCCCATGTATTTAGAAGACTGGAAATAGGCCTTGATGTAAAGTTGAAAGGTTATGACTAGAAAGTTCAAGGAAAAGAGGGAGGCCATGTATATCCTAGATGGAAGGGATATCATAGATTGTGTAGTCATTGTTCCAGAATTACCTTTAGGCAATCCTGCCAGCTTGGCATTATAACAATCTGCTTTAGTTACAATTTCAAGGGATTCTCTGGTTTGTAACCATGTGTTGTTTTAGTCATTTAGTATGCACTAACGCATTACAGATTCCTGACTACATATATTGCGCTTGCAGCTGCTTGTATGACTTGGGAGTTGGCTGAGTCAGGCGTGCCCTTTATTACTTCCGTCATTAATGGAGCTGATCTGGTGCCCACCTTTTCAGCTGCTTCAGTGGATGATCTACGTTCTGAGGTTCTGTACCTTGAACCCTTTTACTGATTTATGTTTCTTATTATTACTATTTAAATAAAATGGGTCAGCAAATTACTAGACATATATTTGACATTGTAAGATCCTGAGCTCTGAATCTGCAGTTGACAATACTCTTGTAGATGTGTGATTATGCACTAGTGTGTGGGTGGGGTGGTTGGGAGGGGATTGGGGGTCCCTTTTTTTAGTTGGACTCTTCTATTCTACTCTCAAAGTGTATGCTCTGTCACATCACAAACTGCTGCATGTCATCCTTTATCCCTTTCCTCTAGGATTTTATTAGCCTCACTCTTCTCAGAAACTTCAACCTTCAACTATCAAAATTATCAGACAGTGACTTTCTGGTCTTCTCTTCACATGTCTGAACTCCAAACTACATAAATATGTGCGTGTGTGAACACCCAATACCGCCCTCCCCCTTCAACACCACCTTTAAACTATGGAACTAGGGGTTTGATTTGATGAAACTTTCATACCCTCTTCCCCTTCTCTAAACTATGGAGCAAGGGGTTTGATATAATGATGTTTTCATATAGATGTTTGAATTAGGAATCAGCTGGCAACTAGAATGGTAATGATTTTGGACTAAGCTTCTATCGATTGAACTAGCTTGAGTTCAGCTCCCCCTGGGCTTACCTGATACACGAGGCTTGTAGGTGTTTTCGTGTATCTGTAGAATTAGTCTCACCTTTAATCTGGGGTGGGGATATCCATGTTATCACCCCCCCCCCCCCCCTTCTTTCTTATGAAATAATAAATTGCTACTCTGCATTTGACGGACAACGTCACATATTGGTTCACTACAATCACCACACACAAAAGTCTCTTGCAAACTGGACCTAATAGAATTGGATTACACAGACACAGAATTCCTTGCAAATTGGACCACTCAAAATGGATCACTCTGACCATGGTTTTGAATTCTACAAAGTATGGATCACTTATATTTTTTTAGACGTATGTAGGAGGGTTTTTTGTTTCAATTGTTAGATCAACTCCAAATGGGGTCTAATTAGGTGAAGATCCAATTCACAGCTGCCAGATGATGTGACTAGAGGTGATGAGGAGAGGAGAGGTAGTAAGTGGGTACAGGATGGGCCTCTCAAAGCTGGATAATTTTCTGTGGTCCAGTTCATGGGGAACGATGAGATGCTTCGCACATCGTATACTATTTTGATCTTAACCATGGGCCTGCTGTGTACAAAGTCAAGGCCCAATAATCTTTGCATCTCTCTCTTGCATGTGTGCACACACTGTATTTCATAATTCTATGCCAGTCTTTGTTGTGATCATTAATATCATCAAGCCCTAATCTTAACCACTTGAGAGTTCTCCATTCCTTGTTTAGGCATTGTATGTTTCCTGTTCTCTAAAGTAGACTTATTTAAATCCTTTAATGGAAATGTTGGTCCCTCACAGGTGACTGCATCAGCCTGGCTGAATGATCTTCGGAATCAGATTGAGAAGACAAGAATTCTGAGCACAGTTTATCGTTCTGCATCAGCCTTGGGTTCCCGTCTTCCCTCCATTGCCAGTGCCAAAGCTAGAGTAGCCGGAGCAGGTGCAATTCTACGTCCTGTCTCCAGTGGTACGCAGGTAAAAATTCAGGATTGGAGCAATAATTTCACATGTATGCTATTTGTAGACCATTTTTCTCCACACGTGCACATACCACAACACTATTACACTAGGCTACATTAACTATGCAGGCATGCTAAACTAGGACCTATAGAAGGGATCATAGGGTCCACATTGAAGTTATGTTCATGAAGGCACGTTGACATTTAGACCAGATGACTTGAAATATGTAATGCTCTATAGAAAGTCAAAACTTATTTTAGGAAATAAAAATAAGAAAGAAAAAGGTCTTCACCCTTGGTACCCGAAACCCAACACCCTTAGCACCAGCACCAACATGTTCTGCTATTACTGCTACTACTACTACAGTATGTTACTAAATGACTACCAAAGCATTGAATGTTATACGTCACATTTGTAATTTTTTTGTTATACGTCATATTTGTAATTTGAGTAAGACAAAATGCCACTTCAGATGCATTTGTTATTTGTTTGAGACAATGGTAACACTGGATTTATTGGTTCAATTCGTTGTTGCAAATATTTATTGTTATTAAATAAATCTGGTAATGTCAGCAGATACCTGTTAGACTTAAAAAAAGGGGAAAAAAAGGCATGAATGTATCCTGTTATTTTCATGATAAATACTCAAAACTCTCTTCTTTTAGATACAGCAATTCTGGATGGCTAACGTCAATAGGATTTTGTAAAAGCTTCAGGTTGTAATGAGGAGAGCTCATAGTGCGGCTAAGGCATCCTGGTCATCCTGGTCATGTATGGGAGCCCGCCACCGTCCAGCAGGCATTGCTGCTGCTTCCAATTCAAAAACAGATGAAGATCACATAACCACAATGGTGGCAACAGAATCTGCCAAGCCTCTTCTGATGTCCAACAGATCCACAATGATAATAGAAACCACAGAGCTGTCCACATCTACATCTGCAGGTGTGGGATGGGCTTCAGAAGTTGAATGTTGTTCTGATGAAAAAATAGCTTGTGTAGATGTTGATGAAGATAGTGGTGAGGATCTTAATGGTCATGGTAGAAGTGAGGACAGCATGACTGAAGAGGAGCTGTGGCAGCAGCTCGAGCATGAACTGTACACACCGAAGGAGGAAGAGGAAGCTGATGTGGCAAATGAAATGAGGGAAGAGGAAAATGCAGCTGTGGCTGAGGTTGCTGGGACATCATCAGGGAGCTTGGCAGTCAAAACTGCAGAGACCCACCGTTTTTACCCTGCAGGAAAGATCATGCACCTAGTCGCTCACTTACCTGAGGATCCTGAGGATCCCATGATTGAAGGTGACTCCATTTTGAGAGATGATGGAGGCAACAGTAGGCCGGAGGAACCAAAGGTCGGGATTTACCTGACACCGAGATCACTATATGGTAAGCTTAGGCTCTCGCGGACCATGATCAATGATCACTTCATGCCAATCTACAAGAGACATATTGAGCAGCTAATCAGTGAACTAGAGAAGGGAGCTTAAATGGATGTTTCGTCTAGTGAGGTTTTAATCATGAAAACATTGTTGGAGGATGGTTCTTTGTGAAGTTTGATGGCAAAGATGGCTTTTACAAATCGAAAACGGGACTTGCCAACAAAAGATGGTTGGGGTTCTTGTTGATAATTTTCATTTGCTGCTTCTAATAAGAGCACCACTAACTTTTGACAGGTGAACTACCATTTTGCCTTGATTGTTGATCTGCGGCGACTGAATGCGACTCCAGAAAGCCCTTTTGATTTTTTATTTTTTTTTATTTTAAAATCAGTTGGGTGATCGTGAATTCTTTCCTTTGCATTTGTCATCTACACTACTATTCTTAATGCTAAAATGTACAGGGGGGCCCACCTTTTTCAATCATGTAGTGGGACCCTCAGGACAGGTTATTCTGTAATCTTTACTTCTGTTGATTACTTGTTTTCCAATTGGTGGCTTCACTCGCGAGAAAGCTATAACCAATCATTTTAGCATGGGAAATTTGGTGGGCTGGCAAGCGGGGGAAATTTGGGGTGCATCCCACGTTTTGAGAGCTATTTATGTCGGAGAATTTAGATGAAAAAATTGGATGAAATGTAAATTTTTGGTCAAAATTATCAACATTTTTAATTTAAAAAATGTTCGAAGTCTATTAGAGCAATTGACAAATTCTCAAAATATTTGCAAGTAATCTCCTTTCACGTAAATTTGTATTCTACATCTCATATTTAGTAGAATAGAAGAATTTGTAAGGACCAATTTCTCCAACAATATTTCCATAGTTGATTTTTCAAGTCATAGACCCACTTCATGCAGTGCGATGGGTAATTGTAAAGATCTTCAACTGAATATGAGACGTAAAGAAAATCATCTAAGTTTTGTTTTTTCACCTTTTCAAATTTTCATGACTTTAAATTATTTTTTAATCACTTAAAATCAACCATGAATATAATACTTAAAAAATGTCCACTAATCTAATTATCGAAGCCGTATTTAAGCTCCTCAAATGTTCATAGTCATTTAAAGACAAGCCCCATTTGCTGGCCATTGACAGATGAACCCCATAAAAATCACATAATCTAATCTTAGAAACCATTTTTTTTAAACTCGTATAATTTGGAGAACTTCGAATTACTTTTTGAATCTCTAATACTTTTAGAAAAAATTTAACAGATAGTAATGAGTATTTACACTTTGCATGAGATCAATAGTGGTTCAATGTTAATTTATATACATTTAAATGAAGTCATGTTTATTATCATTTTATATAAATTATATTTTTTTTATGCATGTAGAAGTCCGGAGTTTGACTTATCCTGACTTTACCTTATACACAAAGCTTGTGAGTGGTTTTATATATCTTTAGAACTAATCACTTCTAATGTAAGACGGAGATATCCATATTATGTAAAAGAAGAAAAAAAAAATCCAAATGGTACTGATATGCTTATGCCACAACTGTTAACTGGTGATGGATCTATTAGAAAAGGATACTGTATCTACTTGAATCATAAAACCAGTGTTTATCTCACAATGAGATTTGATATTCTGCATGTCTGGTTTGCTTTCTGCTTTCTGTGGCCCGTGGGATATTGAGACTTACAATTATAGAATAATACGATTGTCAATGGCCAGAGCGGTTTAATGGCAACTTTCCAATGAAATTTGTTGCCAAGCTACCCAGGTAAAGATGGCCTTCATGTTCCAAAGCTGTCGTGACAAAAGACATCACCTTCCCATTTGGGTCGTCCAACTTCTTCAGGATCTTCCCATCACCTCCGACGTTCACCACCGTTGCCTTTTGCATAACGCCGTTGATCAGCTTGATGAGCTTCGGCGACATCGCCAGCAGGTGCTTGGCCACCTTCGACTGGTGTATGATTTCCAGTGGCCAACTTCTCAACTGCAACATATACAAGGTTCACTTATATTCTAATGTATCTTCATCATTGTAGTCTATTGATTGAAATGGCCAAAATGGGCCACTTTGGCCCGGACTTTCATACATTTGGGCTGGACCTGACCAAATTCAGGTCTTCACGTGCAAGGCTTTACAGCTAAATGAATTCTACTATGTGGAGGTAAATTACTTTTCATATGGATTCTGAACAAAGGCGGGAATCGCCAATTTGTTAATTGAACCATTTGAAAAAAGTGACGCCCAGCAGTACTTCTTTAGGCGATTTTCGAATCTTCTTCAACAGCCAGTGAAAAAAAATTCTGCAGGTGTTTGCATCCTACATAAATGATTTTGTTCAGGTCTGACCCGGGTAAACCCATTGAAAGGAGGTTTCAGTGATAGTGGTAGGACTCGAGAAAATAGTAAGTCAAGGAGAAACAACTCCAAATCAAAGTCATATTACTCTCAGGGTTGAGAGTTGAGGGACATTCTCAGAGATGCATAGGGTTAGAGGGTTTGGGAAAATCATTGTAACAACCACGCTATATCCCTTCTTTACCGACGTAGATTTAAAGTTGGGCTTGCTATTTGGGCCAGAAATTTAGGATCAAACCCAGCAAGTATTGTACTCGTAACCCGCTTCAACCGGGTCCATGACAGCCAGATGAAAATTGTGATCTTCATAATTCTTACTGTGAGGGTTCAGATTTGTAATTTTTCAGTGCAGATGAATACCTCAAGAAGGGCAATCCAATAAGTCCCATCTTCTGCAAGATTTATGTTATCAGGACCTCCTGGAAGGTTGTCTACAAAGACCTCAGTCCTTCCCTCCAATTCACCCTTGAGCCAGAACTTCAAGCACCGAAATCTGACCATAAAAAATCAAGACAAAAAACCAAACCCAATTGTTAGACCCTCATTTAATGTTGATTATGATGAGTCTAATTCATTTTTTGAGAGAACACATAGGGTGGACAGCAAAAAGAAAGTAAAGGGACTCATCATTATGATGAAATTTTGTGCTGACAGTAAAAATAGCCCTGGCTCATTTAGCAGCTGATTTCTTGGGCTGGACCAGGCCCTATTGCTGGTCCGATACCTAATCAGTTGGGGCAGAAAGCTGGACAGGTATTAGGGATTGTCTTGCTGAATTCTTGTCACTAGGACATCAATGAACTTTACTTTCTATTTATAATGTCAATTTCGTAATGTAGGATACTTTTGTGAAAAAAGAAAATTTATTTTCTTACAACCTGTTTGATATGAAAGCCCAGAGTTAAAGATCAAATGGCTATCGAATTCTATACAGTAGAAGAAATTTGGTTAGAAATTTTGGCCTCTAAATGATCATGGAGATTGAGCCTTCAATATACCACTCTATTGATGGTACTACATAAGAAATCCTATCTACCTTTAATATATTAAAACACATTCAAGCATTTTGTCAACAATTGACACGTCGTGAGTTAGCATACATCACCATATTGAAATATGGAAGTGAGGAATCTGAAGTACCTTACTAACAAAATTGACCCAAAAGTTATGGTAATAGAGATGTACATGTTATATTAAATGAGTGGATTAACTTTAAATAATAGAGATAGAAAAATACAATAAAAAAAATCTCAATAGATGAAAAATTGAAAAAAAAAAAAAAACTCATTTGAAGTGGTTTGAGCAATTAAGTAGAAGACTATAGAGGCAAAGACAACCCCCGAATTCACAAAATTGAAAGGTTACAAATTATAGGTACAAGGAGAGATGGACCACTAAAAACACGGAGAGTATGGATATAGAAAGACATGATTGATAGTGGAGTGATTGAGTGCATAGTTTATGATAGAGTTAAATTGAGAAATAAAACTTAAAATGCCGACTCGAGATAGATGGAGTTTTAGCTTTAATGATGATAATGATATAAATTTGGTATATAATCTATGGGATATTCTTATCCTAAATCCAGAGACACTTGCGAGAGGTGCCCCAGGCCCTAGCCATGCATTTGTTAGAGAAACTCAAAAGGTTAGTGTATTGGCTAAGAATCCGCCTCAGGAAGCGGGAGTCCTGAGTTCGAATCTCATCTTACTCTAAGGGTCACTCTCCGTAATTTTACCCAGTGTGTATGGATAAGGAAGCTTTCACATGCTCTAAGAACTAATCGGGTGCTCTAAGAGGTCCTGAACACCTCAATTATAAGAAAAAAAAAGAAGTCAATAAAATTGGGCTCACTTCCATGTCTCACAAACCACCAGATAGTCTTCAGCAGGCGATAGTGCAACTCCATTGGCAAAGCCCAAATCTTCCAGTAAGACCCAAGTCTTCTTTGTTGACGGATCATACTTGAGAAGTCGGCCATGAGGCTTGGCCTCTAGTACATCCAGAAACCACACATCAAACCCAAATTTTGAACTCGCATCGCTGAAATACACACAACCATCGGAGGCCTCTATGGCGTCGTCGGCAAACCTGTTCAAGAAAAACCACTTCATTCAGATTCATATCATTCTCTAAACGATAGAGGACTTTCAAATACACCGTCCCTCAGTAGACTTGGATATGCCAGACAGTGGGAGAGGGACTAGAACTCGAATTGGGCCTCCCTGGTGAGCCCACCTGAAAAATAGATGGGCCCCATCTGATTATGAAGAAAAAGCCCGGCTCACTACTTGCAGGCTCAGATGCCATGGATCCACTCCACTTTCAAGCCCATCTCACATTCCTTAAAAAGTTAAAAAAGGTCAACTGATCCATTGCCCATGCTCCACCTGGGACTTGTCATATACCAAACCCAGATTCTGTCCTTAATATTAATAGAATACTGATTTGTTTTAATCTATAATTGAAATAATATGCATATGATAACTAAAAGACATCCAAAATACATGTTAAAAAAATATTGTTAAAAAGTAGGTTACCATGGTTTCGAGTTCAAAACAAAAATGAATTTGGGTCAAAATGCTTGGACTTGGATTTAGATTTAGACCCAATTTTTCACATGGTTCTAAAACATAGACCTAGATGCTTCAACCTAATTTTAGGTGGGTTCCTTGAATTTTAAACCTTTTGGGTTTCCATTGACATAACTTGAATAGTGGATCATCAACCACCCCTATGTTGTTCAATGAACTCCACGTGTATAAGATCCTTCCATTCATCCATGATGTGCCCCCATCAAAGCTTGGTCAATGACCTCCAATTACTTAGCCATCCACGTGGTGTTTATATGATAACTTTAATGATGTCCCATCATTATTAAAATAATTATCTCATCTATTTGAAGTTTGGAGACTTCTCACGTCTCTCTATTTAAAGAAGTTGTTCTTTAATTATTTTGGTGAGTTACATATTTTCTGATGAAATATATAAAGAGCGATAAAGACATTGATAATAATAAAAAGTTTAAGAATATAAATTTGCAAATTGGATTTTGAAAAAAAAAAAAAAAATAAGTATCCATACAGCATCTTATTAAAAATATTTTAGAAAATTGAAGTGAAAATTCTGCAAATGTCACATAGTAGACCCCCTTTTTTTTTGTCATGAGATGGAAGGTGGTGTGTACTAATGTAGGGTCTAGTGGCCGGACAAATGCGTTACCGTAAAAGCAGGGGCAAAAGACGTGACACAATTTTGTTTTCGTAAAAGTTAAAAGAAAAGGACGTTACGAATCATTTCCTCTTATAAAAAATTACAAATAGCTCCAAAAATATCAACGTAAGTGATGACATCTCCTATCCTACCTCAAACAGTTAGGGGGTGAAAGTCGGGTTGGGTTTTAGCCAGAACCGGCATGACCCGATCCAGAATCATACGGGTCGAGTTATGAAAATTGGGTCGACAGGTCGGGTCAGCGGGTCATGAAGTCAGAAATAAGTATTGAATTCAGATCAAGTTGGGTTTAGAGATTTTAAGTTAATCCGATCCGACCTGATCAAACCTGACTCGACCCAGTAAAAAGTAAAGCTAAAGTAGGTTCAAAATGAGGGTCGGGTCGGGTTTCGGGTTGAGTCGGATTATAATTTTGGTTTGATCGGGTCAAGACGTCCGGGTCAAAAGTTTGGATCGAGTCGGGTCAGGTCGGATTATATATATTAGTAACTCAGACCGAGTTGGATTTTAAAAAACCCAATTTGACTCAGCCCAATTTCAGTCCTACTCAAACTCTATTTCTAAAGATTCTCAATATTTATCGACAGAATATTCTTTGAGAATCACTATAATAAATTCTTTGAATTTTCAGTTACAGTTTTTGAATTAAATTATTAATAAAATTAAAAAAACTCTTTGTTTATTTGAAAACTATGTTTGGAAGTTTACACACTAATTTTCATGATTCGTTTTACACTGAATAATTTCTCTTGCTTATCTTCATAAATCTATCTATATATGATGATAAATAATTTAGATAGCTCTCAAATGAAAATATAAAAAATAATAATATAAAAAGATTTTAAAATTAGATTTTTTTTTTTGATTAACGTGTGAGAAATTCAAGCACAGTCCTACTAAAACTCTCACAGATGAGCCCACTATCCCTAAGGCACATCAAGATTAGGCATGGGGCCTCGAACTTGTAACCTCTCGCATCCTGAAGTAGGTGGCAATCAGTTGAACTACACCAAGTAAATTAGATTTAGTGAGTTAAATTGTCGAATTCATGTAAAAATGACCAAATTGAAAGTTGTTTAAAGTAATAGAATTAAATGGAGATCATTATAAAGTAAGATTAACTTGAAATACATTCAAATTAAATAGAGATTTTATTAATCTCTCTCTGGGGATTGTGTGCCGGATACTAACCATATCTTGGAACCGGCGACTTGAGATGTGAGAACGGATACGCCGGCGTTACCAGGACCAACCTTCAGCAACCCCTGCCAATGTAACAGTAGGTAGGATTCAATTTGGTAACGGTCCCTTCAACCGTACCACTCTTCCATAAAAAACGGTGAATATCAAAACCATAACGTCCATTGTAACAGCTATGTTGAGTGCATGAAATCATTTTCATCAATGAAGAATTGAAAATTATATGTTTTTTCTTTTTCTTTTTTATCTGAAGATAACATTTTTCACTATTTTCCAATGTAAAGAATTTGCAATAATATTTTTGTGAGATTCCAGAAATTTAATGTAAGGTTGATTATTTTATTTGAGAGCTTCTCCCTATCTCATGATTATTATACCACTCACCTTTAATTAAAATTAAAAATTTAATTAAAAATCTATATTCAAACAGAAAAAATATATATTGATGTATGTCTTTTATATATAAAAAAAATTATTTTATTTCATTTCGACATATTTTTAAAAAAGCCTAAAATTGTGATTGCCTTTCAGAAAAGAAGGTGGACTTGATGGTGCCGCTAGATAGTGGGCAAGCATATATGATATATTGACCCTTATCTTGTCACTAATCTTTGGAAAAGACAATGATAAATTGTTTTTTTAAATATGATTTTTCAATAACAAGAGACATCATATTAGGTTTTTTTTGTTACTTATGATTACTCAAGTAGTAAGAAGATACAATAGTATTTTTTTTTTATAAAAGATATTAATGTTTAATTAATTCTTTTATTTTTCAATGAATTAAAATTATACTCCCTCTCTCTCGAATTAATTGTCCTACATGAATTTTAGAATTGTCCCAAAATAATTGTCTCATTTAGTATAAAGTGTATTGAAAATAGATGAGATCACATGAAATGTTAGCTTTATAGAGAGAGTTCCTTAAAAAACACAAATATTTCAAATGAGACAATTAAAATGGGACGGAGTGAGTATTATAATTACAGAAGAGAACTCACATAGATGTAGTTCAACTGGTTGTCTCTTACCTCAGGAAATAGGAAGTTGTAATTTCAAACTCCTATGGTTTAATTTTAGTATGGACTCATTTGGGAGGTCTATTTGCAGTTTCAAACTCGTATGGCTTAATTTTAATGTGTCTTAAGGATAATTGACTCACTTATATCTGAGTTTCCACACATTAATTAAAAAAAAACATAAAATGTTAGTGTCTATAAATATTTCATTTACAAATTTATTTTTACTGTTTGCTAGCAAGTTAGGTTTCTTGTGTCACAAAACGGCATCATCACAAATTGTGACAACAATTGCCGACTCCGTACCATTTATTTTAGTGCATGTCTTGTCTCATCATTTTCACACAAAAACAAAAGATACGACCACACCAGACATGAAACCCAAGGATATTATAGCTTCGAAATTGTTTCCCACTATGCAAGATAAATTAATATAATTTTTTTAAAACTATAATGATTAAAAAAATAGTCAAAATTTAATTTTTTTGCAAAAATAATTGATTCAATTAAAGTGATTCGATGAGTCACATATTCAATAGTAGAGTAATATGACGCCATCTACATTTCATGGGCCTTAGAAAATATCTATCTCTACCATAAGATTAAATATGTGATGAAGTGTTCTCTTATGTATATTTTTAATAAATAATGATTTTTTTGGTATTTTAATCCAGTACCCTTTTCCATGTTCTTCTATATACAATAAATACTCCCTTGTTTATGGCATGGCCATGGACATAAAAACATCATGTGAAATGTAAATTGTAATTTAGTTTGAAACACAGCGGATCTGTAATGGTTTCATTTGTTCTTTGTAAATTTAGAGCTGACTTTTATTTAGATTTAGCAATCTATTTCCAAAGATCAACTATCTACCACACACAGAATTTGAAAGTACAATTTTAGGTTATAACAATAAACCCTTACAACTTATGCTATAAATTATTATTAATTATTATTTATAAAGACTAGAAATATTAAATATGTGTTAGAAAATCATAACTTAATAAGAATTTTAGGTAGAACTCACTTTCAAAGTCAGCCATCGAGAGAGAAAGTATCTAAAATGTTATAAAGAATCATCGGTTTCACAAATTAATCAATGAGACTTTTTGCCATTTCCCTCCCCCTTCCCCTTAGGTACAAGCATGCTTTATGTTGTATAGACAATCTATTCTGATAACATATTAGAAACCGGCACCATCCTCCGTTAAATTGTATCCATTCTTTTCATGAGAAAAATTCCTAAAAATCATGTGAAAATAAAATTTTTGAAGAGCTCTATAATGATTTTTCAAAATCAAAAGAACGTCACAAACCGATGAAACAATTTAGACCATTATATCCACCGTTACGAAATGGTTTTGGCCCCAAAAGAGAGAGAAGAAGGAGAAGAAGAAGAAATTTGTACATTCACCTGAATGGCATCGCAAACGAGAATACTTCCGTCCATCGACATCGCCAGTCCGAGCAAATTCTTTCCGCCTAACATCTTCCAGTCCTCCCACGACCCATTTTTATGCAATTTCTTTATCCAACCATCTCTTGTAGCTGTGTAGATTGTACCACTCCTCTTATCCACACAAACATCTTCAGGCCCCTCAACTATGCCTTCTCCAATTTTCGATACCGACTGAAGAGAACAATAAGGTAAAATAGTATATCTTCATGTGAAAATACTGCTCATCTAATTATTAAATTCGAGGATTGAAAAAATAAGAAACTACAACAAAAATGTATAAAGAAAATTCAATTCAGTCGATGGTAGTCATAGCACTCAAGCCAGTGGAATCTCTTTCTTGAAATTTTATATGGATCTTGATGTTTAAATCCATTGCAACCCAAATAAGAACTTATATTAATGAAAACAGGCACAAATAAATATTGAAGTATCCATCAGAGACTGGCCCATTATTTTTTGGGCCTGTACTCGGGCACATATCCGGCCAGCTGCAGGTGAAGCCAGTGCAACTGACAGGCCAGGCGTGACTCGTGAATGCCTGAATGACGGTGCTCTAGCCTTTGGTAAATAAAAGATCGAAAGACAGGAGGGGTACTACCCTAGTTAAATAAATGTGTTGATATTTGTTGGATTTGCGATCTGATATTATCGGCTGTTGCAGAATTTAATATTGTAAAAATTGAAAAATCTGTACGTTTAAAATACCTATCCAAATTTCTGAAATAATCTATTATTTGAATATCGATTTCAACCAATAATTAAACCTAAAGTACTATTAGTGTTCATAAATATACATGTATTGTATATGAGTAATATGAGCAAAGACCATGTTTGTGTATTTACATGTATTTATGTTAGGTTGTAACCTACAAACAAATACTGTCTACGGTCTAACCCTTGGTGGTGTTGGGATGCGAACGAAAGTCCCACATCAGTTGTAAGGGGAGAAACTACATACTTATATAGGATTGCGTCACTCCAATCATAAGATTAGTCCTTTGGACTAGAAGCCCAATTCCAAAAATGGTATCAGATCTAAGTCACAAAGCCATAGCATGTAAACTCAGGGATCCCCTAACCGAATTGGATGGTTGGCGACGTTCTATCCTCCGGAGAGCCTCTTTCAAAAGGGGATTGTTGGGGTGCGAACAGAGTCCCGCATCAGTTATAAGGGAGGAAAACTAAGGATTTATATGGGACTGGATCACTCTACCTATCATACTAGTCTTTTGAACTGAAATGAGAGAATTCATGTCCAAGCTGTGACTTGCAAGCAAAGGCTACCCATGGTCTAATCCTTGATGGGTTAGAAAGGACCCTAAAAGAATTGGGATGAGAGAGAGAGAGAGAGAGAGAGAGAGAATTCATGTAAAGCTGTGACCTGCAAGCAAAGGCTACCCATGGTTGGTCTAACCCTTGATGGGTTACAAAGGACCAGGGGTTTAGAAAACGTTATCGACTGATATATCGGTCGATATTTTTCTCTCTCCTCCTCTTTTTAAAAAAAACGGCTGATATTGGCTGAACCGTTTCATATCGGCCAATATTCGACTCTCCAAAACCGTTTCATATCGGCCGATACGATATGTATCGGCCAATTTTTGTACCCCTGGAAAGGTCCCTAAAAGAATTGCAGAGAGATAGTGAATTCATGTAAAGCTGTGACCTGTAAGCAAAGGCTATCCATGGTCTAACCCTTGATAGGTTAGAAAGGACCCCAAAAGAATAGAGAGAGAGAGGTACCTGAAGGATGTTGTTAGTGGAAAAAGTTGTGGATGAAAGCAGTGGCAATTGAAGTGGGTCAGGAGAAATTGGTGAGTAAATGAGTATCTGAAGAAGAAGAGCAATTAAAAACACCAAGACAAAGCTGGTGGATGCCCATACAAAAGTCATTCCCTCCCTGCACATGATTGTTCGTACCTCCTCTCAAATGCTTCCTTACAAGCCTCGCTTCACGAAACAAACAGCACTTAATAACTAGGGCACATAGATGCAGGTTCTTACTTCTTATTTCTCACTAAACAGCTGGCAAATCCAAGCTGATTGGCTTCTTTTAATGTCAAGCAATGAATACGTTAATATAGGTATTTTTCGTCCACAATTACACATGTGACTAGCAGTGAAGTGAATCTGGACCGTCCATCTGGTGTAGTCCTAGGGAAAATGGCCCAAAAATTAGAAGACAGCAGTTTATCGAATTCACAAATTTCTGACAAGTTATGCAGAGCCAGTGATGTCATCGACTGAGAAGAAAAGTGATCCATGCTCCATTATCTAAGACACGTGTCTGGGCTAGGTATCCAATTCAAAAGGTCAGTCCATTAGATAGAGTGATCAAGTTATTTATAAGTCTCTAAATCTCTCTTCACAACAAATATGGGACTCGTTCACAAAGAGATCCACATTCGTTAGCTTGAAGATATGACTATGATACCACTGTGAAGAAAAAGACTGGTCAACTTGTTAAAAGAATTTTCAACCCTCAAACCTTATATCTTCTCTCTTTTCTTCTACTCTATTTTTCTCTCTATTTTCTCTTCTTTCATCTCTCCCACAGAAAAGCCTCAACTGAAAACTCAGAGAGAAAATAAAACCTTATATATATTGAGCATTACAAAACACAACCTGACTTGCTAAGCCTTGCAAATAATCAGTAGCAACATGGTACCATCCATTCGATAGAGGCAAACCAACCAAAGATGATCAAAATCACTTAAAACCCCGTATAGAACATATAAAAAATTCGCATATTCTCCAATTCCATTTCTCTTTTAAAATTTTATAGGGTCCTTTTCAATCAAATGGTATCAATATTGCATTTGCTCATAAATCATAATCTTGTAAATGTTTTTTATATGGAACAACCATTACAAAGTGTACAGAATCGGCCCACTGGCTACAAATCTTGACACAGGCTAAACCCCTTGTGGCGGAATGGCATGGGCCACAGCCTGGTTTATTTTGGGTGAAGCCCATTGATCTTGGTTAGAGATCACTCCGGTACCAAAACCACATTGTTTCCCAAAAAACTAGTATGAGATTATAAAATAGAAAAATTAAACAATTCTTCAAGAGAAGATTAGTTCAAACCTTCAATCCTTGAACCAACCAATACAATACTGGTTTTCCCTTTAAATATTTTTTCCTGAATCTGATCACTTTTTTACCATTACACGTTAAAATAAACAAAAATATGTAAGAATGAAGAGATATTAAGAAACCCATTTACGAGTAGAGGTTGTAAGCTGACACATGCGCTACTCACCCTGCCAAATACAACGGCTGAAAATGTGTCCATATATTTTCTTCCTGTTGGGCTCAATTTCTTTTTCCCCTTCACCACTGGTGCTTTTTATCTATTATTATTAATATATGAACATTTCAAAAAATGTGTTCATATATGAAAGAACCAAACAGCTCAGGCTCTTGTGGCACCGATTTCGAATATACAATTCGTGGAGGGTTTAGAATTTTGATAATTTGAAACTATTGCATTTTATTATTTAAATGATGGTAATCAATAAAAATATAAATTCAGTATCCCATGTTATAATTCATGGGGTGGGTCAAGTAAATTGATAATGACATCGGTATTTTAATAATAAGAGACAATGGTTTGAACAGGCATACAGAAGAGTAGAAATAGACTAAAAAAGAAGAAGTGAATGGAATATCAGGAGTTAAGAGCATTTGGAAGATTGTAGAGTAGAGGATAGAAAAGATACGAAGTTAGAAAGTTAATTTAAAATAGATGGGATTGATGGTGATAATGAGGACAGTAACTTTGTTGCTACAAATGAAATTATAAAATTAATATGACATTATTTATTTTTTTTAAATTTGCTAATCATGTCAAATAAAATAGGCTTCTCATATCAATATAAGTACCAAGTTTATTCGTAATTTTCTTTATTTACTTTTGATCAACATGTTTTGACTTAAAATTTGGTATTTTCAGCTTCTTCCATCAATTTTTGTGGCACTGTATTAAATTATTAAAGAACCTTTTTAGAAATAAATTGGATAATCAAATAGATCTTAATAATAAACTTCATAAAAAAATATTGAAAGATAAATACTTTATAATAATAACACATTTATCATCGTTTCCAAAGTATTAAAAATTTAAAAAGAATCTGACAATAAAACTTGCAATGACGAAAAATACCACTTTCTTTTTATGGTGGATTAAGACAATAACAACACATAATTACTCTTCCCACTGAAATTCGTGCTTCAGTCTTTGAATAGAGGGTCGTTTGCTACTCGAAAGCTGACTTTCGATTAGACTTTTCATTACAGTAAATTAGCATTTGTGACACCAATTGTGTACAAATGGATCAAAATCCACAAGCCTAAGGTATCAAAGACATACCGTGAGCAATTATGATATGAGCCAAATGACAGACAGAAACTACTTTGAAATTTAGCCGAGTCCAAAGACTGAGATTGAAAATTCACATCACAACGGATAATTTCTCACGACATGACCAATACAATGGCCAACAAAATGTTAGAACCAAAAATTGGCTCAGATTCGAGAAGCTTCCACCGTGGACTGTTTTAATCTTCGAATGGTGATCTCATTACTATTTTGAGGCCCAACATCAGTTCTCTAAGTTCGGCAACTCATTTTATTGCAGTCTCTGAAATATTTGAAAGTTCAGGAACGTCAATAGTCTAAAATTTCAAGTCCATCCAACCTTCCAATTACCTCATCAGATTTCCTGAAAATTTCAGAATCCATGATTCAAAACCCATGCATCAGATCAGTATCAAGGTAGTCCTGAACCAACAATCTACCTTGGTGAGAATTGGGATACACGATGCAGTTCTTATCTAATTATGAATCAATATTTGGATTTGAAGAAATAAGTCAATTCCTAATCTATCTCCCTTGATGATTAATGCTCAAAAATCTCTCAATTTCTAATTAAACACAACTACTGCCAATCATCTCCTTCGTATGCAAGGATCCAAGACGGAACCCCAAATTTCTTACTGGAAGCCAAATATAAAAATGATATAAAAGAGACCAAAAAGTTGAAAGAACAGCCAGCGCAGCCCCGGCGGAAAATTCCAGTATGTGACAAAACTGCCGTCGCTCTTTAATGGTACACTTTTGCCTTTCTTTTTTCTTTTTTCCAATGCCTTCATTTCTATCTCTACTTCCCACCATATTATACATAATACAAGAATGGATCGTGTGGAAATTTTTGTATACCTTGCAGTGTCAATGTATCATGACTCGAAGCAGCCCTGGCTGTGCCTCGGTGTACTCAAGGCCCTCTTCTTCCAGCAGGTAGTGCTCAACGGCCACTGGAAGCCTCGCTGGAGTACGGGAGCCCTTGGTGTGGTGACCTGTCCCAACACATATCAGGACCTGCAGACGCTGTGCAGCTGATCTTGCCACACCCCGCAAGACACTGAGCTCACGCTTCAGCATGTGTATGGCTTCACTCACGTGCAGCCCATGCAAATCTATCAATGTCTCATGTCCTCTGCTACAGTTCTGGGGCTCAGGCACAATTTGATTTCTGCAAAAGGAATCAGTCAATGCTGACATATATGAAACCTGCAATCTTGCATGCGTGCACATCAACCACATCAACCGTAAAATGCATAAATGGATCTATACAAATAACGCCTCTTTTTTTTCTTACACAAAATAACTCTTCCATTCAATAAATACACTTCCAGTCTCTACCAGTGACCACAACTGACCTGAATGTTTAATATAGGCCAACACAAAAATATTGACCATCAAACGCCGACATATATCAATATCTGTACTGTATCAGTATCTGTACCGTATTTAATAGTAACCAATACATGACCAGTATACAGAGAATGTCATGTCAGTATATAGCAAACCCAAGAAAATTGGCTGGCATTTCGATTTTAACTAATACTTGAAACTTAACATCTGACTGATATCCACCATTTGATGGGATTAAAAAAAATCTCCATATATAGTCTATAAAAAAGGGCAGTGATCATCGAATCCAGTGATATTTGGCCCACCTGGATTATATCTGCCTCCCCATCTTAAAAGAATGTATACCAGGCAGATTCAGATTGGATCTGGAAATACCTCCAGATCCACTTCATGCTGTGATTTAGATTTAGATCCAGATCAAGTTGGATTCTTGGATGGAAAAAAAAAAAATTCAAAACCAAAATCCCTCAAAAAATTGACCAAAATCCTATGTAGTCTCCTCAAATGGTCAAGTTTCTGTTACAGAAAAAAAAAAAAATCCACACCGTAATAAAAATTAGTAAAAAAAAGTCCATAAAACAATCCCAAGAATTACTCTTACACCCATAGAAGAATAAAAGATCATACAAAAAGAAGCAATAAAATGCCCAACTGAGGGCCACCACCAATTCAAGGGGAGGAAGATGGGAAAGTCTTGTCAAAATGCCCGAACATCAGCATGTTATATTACCTTAACCTATGAAATGTAAATACAAAAGTAAATGAAGTGCAGTACCTTGGTTCTAAACAATGGTATGCATGAGTTTGGATGAAGCATCAAATTGGAAAGCATCATGTCATGGGATCTGAGTTGGACACAGATGCAACTGACATCCACCATTGAATTCTCACAGAAAAATATAGAATACTTTATGGTCAACTATGGACCACTAGAAGTAAATGAGTCTATTACAAATTTACTCACATCAAGTACTGAGCATTTTACCATTTCAATTAGATTTCAAGAGGAAATATAGCCACATTTGGAGACAATGTATAAGATGGTATTTGAAGAATACCACACAGTTGTATGAGTGACACCAAGTGCATTGCCCAAAAGTCCATGCAACATAAAGTCCTGATAACAATAGGGAATTTCCTCAAAAATACCCCAGATTAGAAGATTCTTACCTTTGATGAGTGCAATGAATGGCCAAGGACTTAAACAGCACAAGAAAAGACAGAAAAAAATGGATGTGATATTCCAATCTGAAGTATTCTAGAGTGCAATATCAACATTGAAGTCCATCATATCAGCTCTGAAACATGTTCCACTATTGGATTTAGGGCACCAAGAATCTACCAATTATTCTTCCCAAAAAAAAATGTCGAACTCAAGACCATATTATCTCATCTTAAATACAGTAAACATATAATCAAGTAGAACTGACAAATATTTGTTATATATTGTGTGTCAGTTGGATATTAGCAGAAATTTGTTTATTTTTCTTGAAAAAATAAATTTAATAATGAAAAGCTACTGTTAACTGTTTCGAGTTACCAATTTGTGCAGCTGCCAATCCTTTTTCTCTAACATTCCATTTTTTTCACACAAATACGGCTTGCTACAGGTAAACTGATCTTGCTTCACAGTGGAACCCACCCAATTAAGTTGCTCATATCTCCACATGAAACACATTCCCATCCACAATGCAATTATTCTGTTTGGTTGGCCTATCAGGAATAGAACGTCATATTTCTCACGGCAGACTCTTTAAGTTGTAACAGATGGTTCCACCATAGGATTTGGGGCACCAAGAATTTTTAGTAGTAGTAGTAGTTGAAATTCAAATTGCAAAACTACAGATTGATATGATACTTTTGGATGTACACAAGAAATTTCCACTGTTAACAGCTTTTAGTGACTAACCACTAATCAGGCCAGTAGACCCATCAAGCTTTTCTGTTCACTAATGCATTTATTTCTCACAAAATATATGAACTGCTGATAAGTGGACTGGTCTGAATTCAGTCAATTCAACCAGATGAATGGCCCTTATGACATGGGCATAATGGCTCAATTATCATCCAACAAAAAATAACTTCACATTCCTCAAGACAGGGTCTAGTGCATTGTGGCAGATGGTCTTGTGAATCAAGTTCAAGATTGAGGTTTTGAGTTCAATCCCTGGTAACTCCAATGAAGGGTCACTCTCCGTGGGATAAGTACAGAGTAAGGTCCCACTGCTTGAACCGGCATGTGTGTGTAGGGAGGCATGCACATGCCCCGAAGGACTAGTCAGGCGAGACACATGGACACCTTCGGTCATAAAAAAAAAAATGAAGAAAATATATTTAAGAAAAAAGAAGATTAGCAAATTATCATTAAGAACAAGGAAAACACCACAAAAACAACAGCCTACACAACAGGATGGCCTCATCCCATCACTTCTTGTTTGATGAGCGAATCAGATCTCCTCACAATTCTTTAAAAGACGAGGGAGATTGTGTGGCCCAAGTCCAGCTCTCTCCCCTTTTCAAGAGGCATAAGCACAGCTTTTTCTGAAAGGTACAAGCCCAGCTCTCTCGCTACAGAATGTGATAAGAATAATCCATATTACCCATTATGAAACAGCAGATGGAGAATGACTAACCTCTGCTGGTAAATGGATTCACTAGCTTTCTCATGAGCAACCTTCATCTGGGTATTATGCAACTGTCCCTTTAAACTTAGTTCCTTTGCTAGAGCCTTGTTACCAATAAGGTATGCTTGTCTTGCCTGTTACAGAGCACTGACGCAGATCATTTACTCTGAAACAACTGAGACATGACAGGGAGACTGTTCAGAATCCAAATAGGAAAAGGTAGAAGTACTGACATCCAATGAAAAAGGTCATAAAATCATGTTATATGGATTTCCACTTCTTTATCTCTTTGTTATCTAGAAATCTTGAAAATTTGAACTCCTTGCCAGGAGAGGGTGTAATTTATGCAAAATGTCATAATCAAATGTCCAGTTGTTCCCGACACAAAATCTAACGTAAAAATGCCTTTTTTTGAGTTTCTTTCTTTCTTTAGATGGTGTTTCCCTTATCTGGATATGTTACTTCCTAGTACATTATTTTTTATAAAATAATTCACTAAAATTTATTGAAGGATGAGCATGTATGGCAGAAGCCACTACTGACCTAACCTGAAATTAACCTGATCAAGCCTGGAGTGCTATTTGAGGATCTAGAGTTTATATAGAAGTAGAAGAAGAAGAAGAAGATGCTAGGTTAGCACTATGTTCACACAAAACAAAATAACCAATGGCAAAAGAAATGATATGCAAGAAAAAACACATACAATCATATAAATGGCGAAATTTGGTACACATCCAAATATTTAAAATAATAACAATCATCATCATCACTAACAAAGCCATTTATCCCATCTATCTAGGGTCAGCTTTTAAGTTCTACTTTTCATCCAACAATCATGTTCTCCATCACCTTAAGTATAACGTGTCATCTATCTAGGGTCAGTTTTTTAAGTTCTACTTTTCACCCAACAATCATGTTCTCCATCGCCTGAAGTATATAACATGTCCTGTTTTACAGCAGCAGTCTGAACTTTCACAATAACATCTCAAATTTCAATAACAAGATATACAGTGATATCCAGCACTATTCGGCTTACTTGAATTAATAGTTCTTCACCACTAAAAACTTGCAATCAAAGTCCAATAAATTGAGCAAGCACACTTACGACACTTCTAACATGGCCTATTAAAAACAATTCCTAACGAGTTGACCAAGCATCAAACGACTCCTAATTGAAATGAAATTGAAGTAATGAGGTCAACTCTTCAGCATGGAGCATTTTTCAAAAGAATCTTCAGCACAGAGCATCACCATGTTTCGGACATCAAACATGCAGCAAAAATGTAGGACGGGACAAAATTCTAACTATTGAGTATCTTCAGAGCAGTGAGCACTTTATTGTAGATGTTTGCTACTCATATCTTCAAGTGGCAGAATCCATTATCATCTCTTTACGCATTCCAAATTTCCATGTGAGGTCTCACATTTCTTTTTCTTATTTTTTTCAGCTCTCTGGTATTTGTTAGATAATTCTGGTATTTGTTAGGTAATTCCCTTGAACACTGCAGAGTTCATAAAATGGTTGTTGTGGTGGTTTTGGAAACTCTAAATGTTGAGCTGTTTGGAGACTATTCCTAATGGCAATATTATATACCCTCCACCTTTGATGGCACTTCTTTTCACTGAACCATGTGGCTTCGTTAGCCCACTTGAGAATAATCTCCTGGGCTTGGGCTTTGGCATTTCCACATTTCAAAGGGATTCCAAATCTGATACTCAGTGCTTTGACACTTCTGTGTAGTGATGTTGTTGCAATTCATCCAGGGCCACCACCACAAAGCACTTCATAGTCGAATTTCGATGGCAGTCTTTACTCCACGTACTCTAAAACCAGTAAAAGCGGTTTACTTGGAGATTCCTCCACCATGATTGGGGCTTTTTTTGCAATATATTGAGGTGAAAGCTCTCCACATGGTATAGACTTTGGAAATCTGTCCCCATTAAGGTCATCTCTTTATTTTTAAGACACATTCTTTTACCATTTTCAAAAAAAAGAGTAAAAAAATGATGCTCTTTGCATTGTCTATTTTTCAAGACACTATTTTACCACTTCCCAAAAATAAATGTAACAAGACATTTCATCACATAAATGAGCTGTCTAGGCCCATAGCACCATTATTATCCCGCCACAGTCATAACATTATCTAGCACCACTGTGCACACCAGATTGTCACTGACATAGCAAGGAATTATGTGATCCCTGGCCCCAGGGTATGCATCATATACACATTGCACTCATGTAAGCGGGACCAACTAACAACCAACAATGCTTTTTCATAGGTGTGTAGAAAGCTTGGTTGAGAAGCAATAAGATCTAGAATGGTAAATTCAAAGGAAAGTTACTTTCACAAACAATACCTGTTCAAAGTATGCATTTCGAAGTCTTGCATGATCACGAGCTTCTCCTCGCAACTCCGTATATATGTTAGCTGTCATCTCAGCATTGTATTCAACATAAATGACAGATTAAAATTTTAAAAAGGAAACTTAGAACCACTTCTCTAAGGGTTAATATCTTTACCATCCAAAATTATCATGGCTCCTGATAGAGGCATGTCACTCCTTTTTTAGTATCATGTCACCGTTTTCATATGATTCTGCGTCAATAAGGCAAAATGATAACAAAAAAGGAGATGAATGTCCTTTCTATTTAATGTTTGAGCCTATAAAATAACCCAGCACCTATATCATAAACCCAATTTGATGACTGTCACAAAAGTGTAGGTATTGCTAGATTTGGCATTGTAGTCATATACTCTAGAATATCTAGATCAGCTTTGAATTTTCTGACATTGCAATATTTGGAAGAAAATAGACACCTAGAAATATTTTGCTCCCCCCAAATGCAGCATGAGATCCAAAGGAATTTTATGACATGCAAAGAAGGTTGCTCAGGCTTATTACCAACTGCTTCTCCAGTCTCAAGCCATGCAGGGGCCACTCGAGCAGTTCCAAAATTTTGCAACCTATCTCCATATAGCGATTTACCATGCCCATTGTAGGAACTGGTTAACAACTGCGAACTTCTACCAGTGCCAACACTGGCATCCACAGAACCATTTCTCTCATATTTCCATGAACTCGAATCTAGTGATGCCACTTTCCGAACAGCTGAAGCAAAATCTGTAGTAACTGTAGATGTAGAGGAAAATTGGGACTTGAAAAGAAGATTGTCCTTGTCGTGGGAATGAAATTGAATGGCAGTTCCTTGGATATCATCTTCAGCATACTTTGGAGCAGTTTGAGTATCAGACGATGGAAGTGCTGGGAAATCTAGTGCAGTTAGATTTGGAGATGACAATGTCTTTGAACTTAGGTTCTGATTAAAACCACCATCAACTTGAAGCTGCAGTCAAAACTGTCTGTCGGTGATAGCCACTAATAAAAAGAGCAGTCTAATACCATGAAAATATTAAACATCAAATGATGCTCCATAGGGGAACAGGTTTCATTTGTTTGATCAGTAGTAGAGGTAGGCCTTATCATTTCGGTAATGTCATGATCATAGCTAATACTACATGTACGGTGAGGCAAAATCACCAGGGCCATACATGTACAGGGTTGAGAAGACGGTCAAAATTGTGTTGTTTTTAATAGAAACAAGACTGATATAAAGCATCAGACACCTAGGCATTGAAAGGACACCATACTATTATTTCTTTTCACAAATGTAAGCAAAATACCTGCTTGCAAAATTAGAATATTGTAATACCAGAACCTCCCAACTTTGATAGGAACAGCACATTGGCATACGCCCCAGAATTAATAAATTAAAATTAATAAAAAAAAAAATGTCACAATGATGTGTTACTTGTAAGTAGCATCAAATGAATGGTTTTTTTTTCTGAAAAATTATACCAATTGATTGGTTTTAGAGGTGAGAAAATCTTAAGAAAATTCATCACGACCGAAACTAAGTTCTTATTAACTGATGTGAGAATAATAATGATAACAATAATGACTAATGAAATAATGATGATGATGATAATAGCAATTATAACAACAAGAAAACACCCAAAAAATAAAACAATCTGGAAAAGTGTTATACCAAAAATTACAAAAACATTTGATCATTACAGAAGTAAGAAATCACAACACAAATTAAAATAGAGAGAAAAAATAAGGACAAAATATTTAGCACTAAAAAGGAGTTATGCAGGCTAACCATAGAAGCTCAAATCTGTAAAGAAGCAGAGAAAGTTGGGTGAGGGTGTCAAAATGCTGACCCTTTAAAATATCAGGAAGAATCACTTCTGGAAAGCAAGGTTTGAAAATTTGGATACTTGTGACTCGCCTGAGTCAACCAGTTTTTCAAAATATCTGGGTAAATAATACAGTGAATTACCACTTTTAAAAAATAATAGGGTGAATCATCACATTTCAAATAATAATAATGATAACAAGAACAACAATAATAATAATAGGATTAATCGTACCATATTAGAAATATGACATGATTCAGGTAAGTGGGTGCAAGGCTTTTCCATGATTCAGTGACTCATTCAAGGTTGCCGAATCAAGGCAAGCTACCAGTAATATAATGTGAAAATGTATGTGCGGAGGGAGAGGCTTGAACACCCAAGACCCCTGACTAAGGAACAGAATCTACACTCTTAACTACCACTCCTCTTGCTCTGTGCATTCTCTCTTCAAGAATCTATATAACCAACTACATGAATTCACTGTTTTGACATAATATTTAAATATTTAACAATTTAAATTTAAAAAAAAAAGAAAAAGATAACTTGCCCAGGTCACAATTTTAGGCTGGGAGAGTTGAGTCTAAGTCTCTAGTTTTCCAACCTTGCCGATAATAGAGGGAGTGAGATTTCAAGCAGGAGAGAGAGCATGATTGCCACCTTAGGTAGAAGGTTCCTGCATCTAGGAGCCAGATTCTAAGAACACCAGCTTCCCACTGTGATTTAGAAGCTCATCAGCAAATCAATTCTCCCTTCAAATTAGCTGATCTGGAATGTCAGAAGCTGAACAAGTAATGCTAAAACGGCATTGAAATTGTTCTGATCCACCATGATGTGCAGATGATTCCCTGCCAAGAGAAGGCATAAGATAATTGCCATCCTCCAATAGCATAATCATCATCACCATTTTCACATCTACCTGGGATCAGCTTTGAGTTCTATGTTTTCACTCGGGATCCTTAGCCATCCTCCAATAGCAACCCACCGAATATGGAAAAGGTATAGTGGATGACTAATGAATGAATGGTAACACCAATTGTAATAGTTGCTAATATTTACCTTTTTTTTTTAAGCTAAGTGTGTAACTCAAACCTACAACCTCTGTAGTGACATGAGTAAACATTTATCAAAATCTCAGAGCCTCTTTTCTAACCTTTTCACATTATGGCATCATAATTGTGCAACTGAGTTTTTCACATTATGACTAGAAACTGTGAACAACCAAAAATCCATCCGAAAAAAAAAATAATCTTGGTAATTCATTCACCTGAATTCTAAAATATAGCTTTTAGCTGTTCCTAGGAATAGTTGATGCCCCATATACTTTCTTTTTTTAACTCTGGAACCTAGAATCATTCAAATCAATGAATCAAAGGTCTTGAATTTCTACATGCTGGATGCGGTTGAATTAATTGATGTTTACAGAATCACATGTTCTTGTGACTAAGCTTCTGCAGAAAAAGAGTTGGGCAACATAAGGATATGCTACCCATAAGCATTAGAAACTGCAATGGGGCGTTCCCAAGGCCAAGAGGATTCTGATAGTTTGTTTTGAGTTGTATAACTTATAACATTAAAAGGTTGAAATTTCAGATAGAAGGGCAAGCCCCTTACGTTGACTGCTACATGATAACACAGTAGCAAGGACAAAAAAAGCAAACCTCAAGTTGTGTTAGCATCTCGATAGTCAAGTTCAAATCACATCCATTGGCATAGTAGACTTCTGCCAAGCTTTCCAGAGCAAATCCAGGGAACTGTGATGCCAAAAACTCCAGGGGGTTGATTTCAGTTTCATCTGAACTAACATGTTCTATTAACATATCATTTCGGAAACCAGTACTGGAATCCCCACTGAAAGGATGTTCCTCCCTCCCACTGCTAATGCTGATCATTGTTTATGAACTTCCTGTCCCAGGGATTAGTTGGAAAATTCATGAAAGAAGTTGAAGACCTATCTTCTACAGGGGTGGACAGTGCATATGTCGTCCTTTCACCCAAGCAGATATCATTGCTTCCATGAGAAGATATCTCCTGTTGCTTGCCCAGTAAGTGCAGACTGCCCAGAGTAGTAGCAAACCTTGAAGTTTCAGTGCCGTCATGCACAGACAAACCAGTAAGTGAGAGATTTACAGCTTCATGCAAAGCATCTTCTCCTGAAGTCAGGAGTAATATCATCAGGTAATTGGTGCTGCCAGTATTGGTGGGCCTCATCATCTGAATTATTTGAAACAGAAGATTCTGACTGATCTAAGATAGCTTTCCCAAGAGCTCTTGAAGCGTCAACCTGTGTTGCGGTTGTCGTGCCGCGGTTCCCAGATGCTGATCTAAGAGAGAATGGAACAAATTCTGCTGCATTAGGATTTAAGGTGGTTGTCCTATTTGTTGTGTTCAACTTCACATCCTTGTTAGGAGAAATTCCCTTAATGGACAAGCTCATCTTTTATTTTAGAAGATAAATAAATGAACCTTGTAAAACACAAGCCTCAAACCACAAAATAAAAGTGATTCCCCGTAAGGTACTACCCCAGTCCTGCAAAATTAAGATTATATTAAAAAATAACAGTTAGCGAACCAAAACAGATTCAATTCTATTGCAACTTAGAAAGTCATTACTCAATGAGAGAGAGAGCATGAACAAATTATGAATGTAATACAGCAAAAGACATCCTAAAATTCATGAGCTAAATATGTGGAACAGAGTTCCCCACTGTCATTTGCAGCACATACAGAGCAAACAAAAGCTTCTGAACATACTGTGTCCATCCAAATCAAAACATAATGCCCTTCTCTATATCGTTATCTTTTTCTTTTCTGGGGTGGGGTGTGGGTGTGGGTGTGGGTGTGTGGTGGGTGGGTGGTGGGGGGGGGGGGGTGAGGGGGGGGTGGGTTTAGCAGGGTGGGTTTAGATCTCAGAATAGTGGACAGGCATTTCAAAATGAGAAACAATCACAGTGAATCAGGAATTCAGGATGCCCACTAAGATCAATCAGAAAATAGGGAGTCAAAAACTGTCAGCAAGGACAACTACTATGTTTTTTATTTTTTTTATAACAAAAAGACAATTTGTTCCATAAAAAGAAGAGAAAAACAATAATCCACCACATAAATAGAAGACACCTCTACAGCATTGAATTATACTGCTTCCAAACAACTAGCATCCATCAGAAAAATCAACTGCTACATTTTTTAATCTTTTGGTATCAACAGGAGAATTTATTATGTTTTTTAATCTTTTGATATCAAAAAGAGAAATTATTCCATAAAAAGAAGAGAAAAACAGCATTCCACCGCAAGTATAGAAGACAGCTCTCCAGCATTGAAGAACATTGCTTTTAAACAACTATGAATACGACCTTTCAAAAAAAAACTATGAATACGAGTAGTCTTAAGGGACAATCGCAAAGAGGAAGCAAATGATCAAATATAAATAAATACAGTTACACCTTGTGGTCAAAATGTCTTCCAATCAATTGCTTAACCAAAATATCAGGGCATATCATTTATCTGCTCACATTACCAGAATCTCCTCAACCCCTACCCGCCACTCCCCTAACACATGTACGCACAAAAGGTGGACCACTAAAGGACTCCCAAAATGCTTTCAAACATGGCATAAACTTTCAGGATCTTGCATCTTCTCTGCTATTGCCTTTGAGAATACCCATTTAATAGTAACCTTCTAATCATACAAAATACCTCCAATCTTGGGTTTCCACTAAGCCCCAAATTCACCTTTTGACACTATCAACACTAAACTCATTGAGAGCCATTGGCAGAAAAAAACTGAGATGAAATATCAGCCCATTTTGGCTGAATTAGGCCCAAACCTTTTTATCCTTTCAAATAACAAACGAAAACTAATAAACTGGTATTTCCACCAAAATGGGCAGATCTTTTGACCCAATTTCAACTGACATTTCAGTTTACTACAGTTTTTCTACAAAATAGACAAAACTCAATATTTTGCAATAATTTCATGTCAATAGGGCCCAAATCCCAAAAAAAAACAGTTAAACTTACAGATTTCGACTGAATTTTTTTCCTAACATAGAGTCCAACACACATCTCAAATAACACATGCTCATTTTGACACAGCAGCAAAAAGAAAACAAAGGAACCAAAAGCTCTGTTTAGAAACAGGGACAGGAAGGTACCTTCCTGGAAATACAATCCCATCAAAAGCCAGTTAAAGATGTTCAACTTTAGTTAAAAATGGTTATTTTCTAAGAAAATACTTTGTTCTTCCTACATCCATATGGGCCAAAGAAGCTGTCAAAATTAGAATCCAAAAACCCTTGAATAACCAACCCAATCACAACCACTGAAATGAAATTCCATCAGTCAAAACCCAAAACAAATAGAATTTGGGTAACCCAATTCCAGAGCAGAATCTCCCCGTTGTAAATTAATAAATCCTAGCTGAAACTCAGCACATGATTAAAAAACCAGTAATCCAGTTCGGAATCACAGAAACCAGAAGCTAAAAAATTATTAAAAACGAAAACATAGTTGAAATTTCAATTCTCGAGTACAAACCCCAGAAATCCACATAAGACAATTGCTCTCGTTTGGACGCATTGAAAGGATGTACTTTCATGGGAGATAAGCATTGTTTTAAAAAAATCGTTTAACTCATTACTAATTTTACTTAAATACAGTTCCTTTTTCAAGAAAGTACTATCATTTCCATGCATTTAAGCAAGCAACTAACTATAGGAATTTGTTTTAACTTCTTTTAGTCAAAAACAATTGTTCGTCTACAAGTGCTTTCCTTTCCATTCGACAAAACAGACTCTTAGTAAAAAAGAGGAAAAAAAAATATAAATCAATTTAAGATAAGATAAGATCTTACTAAATTCCTGTCAAAGAAAACCAAAAATCAGTAAATCCAATAAACCACATCTGAAATTTGGACTCTTTAGGATTCATTTGGACGCACTGATTGGTAAGTACTCATTTGAAAAGAACCATTTTAACTAAAAATAGAAACGGATTTTACCATTTTTTGTTAAAAAAATTAGCTGTTTTCTAGGAAAGGTATTTCATTTTTATTCACCCAAAAAGATCCTTGTGCTGAAAAAAAAAACTGAGAGAGAGAGATCAAGATGAGATGAAATGGTTGGTTCCGATTCGAAATATAAGCATCAAGAGCAACAGATCTACAGAAAAATCTATGGGAATTCAACATCGGAAAATAGAAGAAGAAGAGAAGAAGGAGAAGGAGAAAGAGTGTGAAATATTCGGGGATCTGGAGAGAGAGGAGATTCTTTTCTATACCTTTGGGGAGTTGAATGGGATTAGAGATGGAGGGGATTCGATCCATGGATGGCAGATACAGAAGTAGGGAGGAAAATCCCTTCTGCTTTCTCTTGTTTCGTATCTTCTTCTACATCTAATTTCTCTCGACAATAAAATTTTGTTCGTGGTTTGCAACGAGAGCTGCTATTGGTGTGGATGGAAATGGCCTTCCAAGCCCTTGTCGTCACGAGTCCTCCCACCACATAAAGATGTCTTCGAATAAATCCAGAACTTCTCACGATTACACGACTCTCTCTCTCTCTTTCTCTGGCCTTGACTCTTCCATTTCAACCAGAATTAGATAAATGGAGAAGAATATTTACCAGATTAGTTAATAGTTAAAATCAATTTTCAGATAATTTGCCTTCAGTTGTGTGGTCCATTCATTACGCTGTCAATTTGCCAATTATTGTAAAAAAATAAATAATAATATAAAAAAATAAGTAAAATTCCTACGAGTGGACCTCTACTCCTAAGAAAGATTAGGCCATTGGAGTTTAAACCCGTTACCTCTTACTTTCTAAGAAAAGAGGTAACGAACTGAATTACACCCATATGAATAACAATATATTATCTACTCTCCAATTTTCTAAACTCCTTACTGTCTGATTTGTTATGGACAAAGTATTTTTTCTTCAAGTATATTCAAAGAAATTAATTGTTAATGCTCTTCTTATATATAAACTCTAAGAGTTTTCTTCATTTTCTACTAAAAGTTTTCCTCAAATCAAAACATATGTTTGAGAACATTTTCAATTAATCACAAAAGGAAATTTCTCTATATATACAAGTTGACAAGGCCATGACAAATATTGATGTCTTCTGTAATAGTCGACTTATCAAGTATTAATGAAAAAATTGAAAAAAAAAAATTGTTCAAATTGGTCCAACTACGACATAGTCAATACCCAAAGCCTTTTATGCTTTAAAGATTGCAAATGTCAAAATCAATTGAAAAACTTGATATAGGCTTAGAAGGATTTTTTATTCTTTTTTATTTAATTTAGTTTACTTGACCATTCAAGTCTTGAATATGGTGACCACTTCAATGAACTGTCACGTATATTTTAAATGATTAAAAATCTACAAATTGAAGGTCATCATTTTTAAGTCTCAAATGGTTCTAGATAGATTACTATAATACATATTCATTGTGTAGAATTATTGATAAAATTCAAGTAACATTCCCCTATTACAACCCATCAACCCATCAGGGGTAGATATTTACATCGTCGATATTGATACGTTTTTTTATAATAAAAAAATAATAATAAGAGAGAGAAAAATATCAGCCAAGATATTCGTCGATACCAAAGTTTTCACCCCTGCAACCCACCATTTCAATTCACCCCCCTTCTCAGACAGGTACTTTCACACAAGAAAACAAATCTCAACCGACACAAAACCTTGATATCTTGGCCGATATGATAGGTATTAGCCGATATTTGAGATTTCTCGACCGATACTGAGATTTAAATCCATGTTTTCACATAGATAAACTTTGAAATTTTTTGAATAATTTTGTCATTTATTGAAATTAGAGAGTAATTTTTTTTCTTTTTTAAGAAGGGACTTTGAAACAAATGAACATTCATGTGGACCCAATTAAAGTGTATATTTTAAGACCTTAAAAACCAATTCAAAATAATTGCACCATTATACTTGCAGTCAAATTTGGCAATAAAGAAATCCCTACTAACAAATATTTGGTTAAATCATCATTTGAACTGTTAGGGCAATAGAATTAGATCAAAGGTAAGATTAATTTAATCTTTAATATCTTTCTTATACATAATGTAGATGATATCTCTCTACTGCCAAACAAATTATTTTATAAAACAAACCCTTACAACAATTATAATAAATAGATTACGTGTCGGTCGAATTTTAAATTTTAATATTAATTAAGGGCTATCTAGTTCAAATCCAAAATTATCATCCAATTTTAGTCAAAGGAAAAAAAATTGAATTGTGATTGAGGCGGTCTATTTTTGACACATGAGGACACTTATGTATCTGTTATAGGCCCATTTCATCAGGGAAACATGAAAGAAATGCTGCTTTAATTAAAAAGTAATATATCTTAAATTCTTTACCACCAATTTTTTTTTTCACATCCAGGCTAGTTTTTTTTTTAAAAAAAATCATATTTAGATATCGACGATAAATATCGTCGATATATATTGGATATCAGCCGATAGAGCCGATGCGATACGTGTGAGATTATTATCCCTGGTCACACCTATGACCCAACCCATTTTGTTACCATCACGGCGGGGCTCCGCTCATGAGGAGTGCTGAAGATGGCGAATGTGATCTTCTGATGATGTGGTCAGCAGTCAGCACTAGTTGGTTGTCAATGAGGATTTTTCCAACACTTTACTCTTAATTTACATGATTAAATTAGGCCTATGGTCCAAGTTCTACGTTCTAACACATTTTCACTCGTGAAAGTAACCATGTATATTCCATAAAAAACTCCTAGATATTTTCTACAAAATTCATTAATTTGCTAAAAAAAATATGGGTTTTGTTAGACTTTTTCTTTAAAAAAATACTCCCTCCTCCGTTCCAAAATACTTGTCTCATTTTAGAATTTTTTATTTCTTAAATATCGTTTTATAAAATATTATTTTTTAGATGTTGGTATTTTATTATTTGATCAAGTCAAAGCTTATAAAAAAATATCGTTTTCCCATTATGTTAGAATGTGAATTGGAGCTGAAAATAAATGAATCCAACAAGTAACTTGGGATAATTCCAAAATGTGTATAGGACAAGTATTTTGGGACGGAGGAAGTATTATTTTGCCTAAATTCAACGTGTGTGTCTCTTGCATGGTTTGAAATTTTAGTTCAAATTTAAAAATCTTGGATATACTAAGTTTTCAAAACTTAATAGGTATTAAAATTTAAATTACACTTAAAATTCAAGTCTAAGGTCTTGGGTGTCAATCTTCAATGGATGGATTACAAGTGTAGGATCAGCAACATGCCATTCATGTCCTGGGATCAAATCCTGGTACTATCACTTGACTTATTTGGACCGGCTGTATGGAAAATGACAGTGCAGGCCTCGGAGGATTAATCTTGTTAGGTCAATATCTCAAGAATACCCTTATTATAAAAAAAAAAAACACCATGCCATCCTTCGTGTTTTCAACACAAGGGAGGGAGATGGAGATTCTCTGTCTAGATTGTCAAATGTTGAGGAATGACATTACGTGAGGACTCTTTGGAGAAAAATGGAATATCTCAACATCTATGTGGACCGGATAGACATGTTGGGTCACTTGTTGGGTCACCTTCTGCTAATGGTTGGATAAGTTAGAATCTAAGAGGAATCAAGAATTGATGTAAAAGATTAAAATGGGGTATAAGGGCTAACGTATAGGAGTTATGGATCTGATTTCTTAAATCATCTGCTGGTCATTGGTCAATTACATGTGTAAATTTGATTCATCTTAATAGATCAAATAGTTAATAATGAGAATCGGTGAGGGTTGACTTCACAATTAAGAACTCATTTCAGATGCAGGAGGTCTTAGGTTCAAATTACTTTCAATACAAAATGGTCACTCCTCATAATATTAACCGTTGTGTGTGGATAGAGAGATTTACAGATGTTCTAAAGATTAATCATGTGCTCTAAGAGGCCTGAATACCTTGATGTCTATTGTAAGGGAAGGTAAGAAAGACGGGATCTGGTTCAAGGGTTCGAACCATTGGCAATATAGGATTTGACCATCTAAGTTCAACTAGGTTAATTATATAATCAGATCTAGTTAAGGTCTCTAGAGTAAAGTTCACAGTTTGGTATGTGTCAAGGATTTGGGTGATCGAGATGATGGATGTGGCACAAGGGTTTTGAGACATTAGTCCCGACTCATGAGATTCGGTCATTTTGAGCTCACTAAGTTAACACTCGAATAATCAAGTTTGATAGTGTTCTTCTAGATAAGATTAGGCTAATGTTCAACATAATAAGACTTTTAGATAAGCAAATGTTGGGCCTAGTTAATCAATAGTTCAGGAAAAACATGGTTTGGCTCGGTTTAGAATTGGGTCGGTGTGAAAGGTTTAGTGGGCCTAAAAGTGTAATGAGACAAGTGTGTTTGATCGGAGTCAAGGGTCCAAAATTCGGCCAATACGAGATGTATGTACATGATATGACCGAGATCTCAGGCAGAGATTTGGCCCAAAAAGGATAGAGAGAGAGAGTAATATCAACAACTCGGCCTCACCGAATTTTGGACTCCTGATCAGAGTACCTACTCTGAGTTGGGTCATGTTGTATTGGGCATCTGTATCTCGTATTTAGATATTAGTCAAAGTAGAATACTTAAAAATTAGTAAATATATTTTTTTATAAACAAGGTATTCAGATCTATTACCCAACTACAAAAGTTTCTAAATTATAGGAAAAACAAAAGTTGCATCGTTTATGTCTGAAGTCATACTATTAGGGTTTTATGTACATCCTCTACAGGGCAAAGTCTCCAATGCAACATCAAGCAAACAAAGTGTTCACACCTTCAATTAATGACAAGTGACAGGAGTATATGAAATTTAGTATAATAACCTAAAGTTTTTCATATTTTATATATTGATGAATTTTAAAAATTTAAAAATTAAGGTTTTTTCTTAATGATAGATACATATGACATGATATAATTATGATTAGGTGAGATATTCACTCACATACTAAGTTGCATATTATTACTGTGTGCATATAGGCATGGAGTCTATCTAATAGGATGGTAATGGGCTCATTAAAATCATCTCTCTTTCAATATATCATCCATCAAAATTCACTTTGATGGAATTAATTAAGCTATATTTTTTTAATTCTTAAAATTTTATAACTTTAAAAAATGTCTTGATCAATCCGACTAAGTGATTTTTTATATACACTCCAAGGAAGATCGCTCACATAGGCCGTCACCACTCCACTTGATGATTCTCTTGCCTAGGTGCGCACAATAACACTGCATGACTTAGAATATCTCTTGTACTAAATCATTCATTCCAATCAAAAGCTTACTAACTATATATTCATATGAACATCATTCATTTATTGTTTATTTTAATAAATTTCTTTTTAGACAGATTTTTTTTAAATTATATTTTTATATCCTCGTATTAATGTAGTACAACGCAATTTGTTAATCTTTTGAAAATTAATTATAATATTTATCACAAAATTCATCACATCAGCATGAAGTTAAAAAACAAAAGGCCAGCCATATAGACATATGGATTTTTTTTTCTCTACACACTCGTTTTCAAATTTTTGGGTGAAATTACCCTTTTACCCTTCCACTTAAAAGTGCCCCATCCACCGAACGAAACCTTCGATTCTTTCGTTCGGATGATGCATCGACCGAATGGCTTGGAGAGAGAGAGAAAAAATCGGTCAAAGGGCCCCACTGTTGACCGAAACCAAAGGTCTTTTTTAGGCGTAAATAGATGGGCCAGGGGCGACTATGGTGGTATCGATCCTAAGTGAAGAAGTGAAGGATCCACTTGGATCTAAGAAAAAAGCCTATAAAACTTGGTTTCGATCGCCCCAAGTAGCAGCAGAAGAAATTGAGTTACAGATCTGCAGCCCCAAATCTTCTTCTCGGCCTTAGATCAGTTGATTGGGAAAGTTTTTGTAGGCGGGACCCCACCATACCCCTTTCGATTTTTAATGATCTATCCATTTGTACTATCAGATCTCTGATCTGACTCTCATGGGACCCTCATCTGGCCACTTTCTTCTGCGGCTGCTTGGAGTGACCGAAACACAGTTTTATGGGTTTTTTCCTTAGATCCAAGTGGATCTTGCACTTCTGTACCTAGGATTGACACCACCATGGTCGCCCTTGGCCCACCTATCTACCTTAAGGAAGACCTTGGGTGTCGATCAATGGTGGGGCCCTTTGACCAATTTTTTTTGCCTCTCTGCAAGTCACTTGGTCGATGCACCCTCCGAACGAAAAAATCAAAGGTTTCGCTTGGTGGATACAGCACTTTTAAGTGGAAGGACAATATGGTGATTTCAGTTAAAAATTTTAAAACAGGTGTGTAGAGAAAAAAAATTCGGATATCTATAATTAAAAGGTAAATTTAACATTTTCCTTCTTTTAACGTGATCGTTACTTGTGGGGACTTGCACTTGAACGGAGGTGAATGGTAGCCCACCCTTAAGTGGTGAGAGACGCACGATGGTGTCCCGGATCTATATACTTGCCAGCGAGCAAAATGCAGACAGCTGGCAGTTCATGTTTGCCTGGATCTAACAACCATCCTAGTCTTCTACCGCATTATACATTATTTTTGTCGATTGCAGTTAAGTAGCGAGTGAAAGACAAAAACTTGGTGACCAAACGTATTGAATAGGGTTTTAATAAATTCAATTTAATCTAAAAAATATATTATTGCCTCCAACTCCATATGAACTTTTGGCTCGAATTGATCTTACCTTACTCAAATTATCAACACTGATCAAATCCGAGTTGTTGGCCCACCAACCCAACTAATTTTTAGTTCAAATTTAGAAAAAAAAAAAAAACAACAAATTTTTCATATTTCTTGAAACTCGGCTAGAATTTGGGTCAGTCTGGTTTATTTTAAATTTCTAAATTTAGTCTGACTCAAATTGTATGTGGGTTTTTTTCGAAGCTGATACATCTCTAAATTTACAAATATATTACACAATACATTGATTTCTTGAGTTAGATTATATGAATCAAATTAAAACCCAGCACATGTTCCACCCTTATAAAAACGTCATTTGAAAAGTCTGTCTATTGAGTGGATATTTCTATCCTCGTAGAGATAAAAAAAATTGTCCATTTGATTTTTTATTTATTTTGGATTTATGTATTTTTCATTTTTAGGATTATAGAAAACTAAATTTCAGATATTTTAATCAAAATTATCTAATATTTGCATTCGTCTTATTTAAAAATTTAATCCATTTCAATTTCTTTAAGTGTTAAATCAATGCAGGTCAGCTCGAAGAGTAACTCAACTAAGATGAATAGACTTCACAATTAATTGTTTTACATGAAGATCTAATTTGTATTTTATCAACCTATTAATTAATAGCTTAATAAGATAAAAAAAATAAAAAATAAGAGGCCAAGATCTAATAAAGTTATGGGCAGAAGTTGACTTGAAAAAAGGCGCCATTCGCACATTCCCTTTTTTTTCAAATTTTGTGTAGAAATTATCATTTTATATCCTTCTGCTAAAAATATTTTGAATGATTATTTAGTGCAATTTTCAGATCCTTTGAACCATCGAATCATTCGAACGATTATAAAGATCCTTCGAATGATGCTAAAGTAAAATCTATTTAAAAATTTAAACAGTAAAATCTTTTTTTTTTTAAATTTTAAAGTTATTTTTTAAACACTGTGTATTTTCAAAAAATTTCAAATTAAATATCCGGACTAATTATGATAGCTTGATAAAAATACTTTAAGAATTCAAGGTCTTTTGACACTATCAAATGCTTAAAATACAGTATTTTACAAATAAGGGTATCCCTTAACTGTGTGGAAAATACATTTGAGAGTGTCAAAAGCCTTAAAGTCTTAAAGTATTTTTATCAGGTTATCGTAATTAGTCCGGATATTCAATTTGAGAAATTTTGGAAATACACAGTGCTTAAAAAATAACTGTCTATGTTGTCAATATCTCCTTTAAAATTTTAAAGTTATTTTTTAAGCACTGTGTATTTTCAAAATTTCTAAAATTAAATATCCGGATTAATTACGATAATCTGATAAAAATACTTTAAGATTTCAAGGTCTTTTAACACTCCCAAATGTATTTTCCGCACAGCCAAGAGATATCCTTATTTATAAAACACTGTGTTTTAAGTATTTGAGAGTGTCAAAAGACCTTAAATTCTTAAAGTATTTTTATCAGGCTATCGTAATTAGTCCGAATATTTAATTTGAGAAATTTTAAAAATACTCAGTGCTTAAAAAATAATTTAAAAATTGTTAAAAAAAAATTCTACTGTTTAATTTTTAAATAAATTTAAATAGATTTTCCTATAATCTTTCACATGATTGGTTGGAAGAATCTGAAAATTGCACTTAATAATCGTTGGGAAGTGATTTGTGCACCCCCCATTTTACCCATGATGCACTCCTTCAATTTTTTTTCCAATTTTGCCCTCCACCCACCTTTTCTCCATTTCTATCATTTTTTAGGTAAGGGGTAAAATTGGAAAAAATAATTAAAGGAGTGCATCATGGGTAAAATGGGAGATGCACAAATCATTTTCCTAATCGTTTAAAGTATTTTTATCAGAAGGGTAAAATGATAATTTCCATATAAAATTTGAAAAAGGTATTCTTTAACAGAGAAAGAGAAAAAGGGGTGTTCGAATAGACGCCTTGAATAAAATTGTACTCACCATCCACTCGGCTCAATTGTCTAAATCTTTTATTTTTCATCTATGAAATTAGTCTAGTCTCCCCTCTAATATGGTGTGGTAGGTGACAGCTAAAAAAATTATTAGTTTCCTTAAGTTTCATATCAAAGCTTACTATTAATTTGACTACATATCAAAGCTTACTATTAATTTGACTAGACCAGTAGAAAGTAGGGATGCGACTTAGGTACGTCGGGTCAGGCTTTTTGAGTCAATTAGGGCAAGGGCCTTAAATAAAGAATAAAAAGGAATTTCAACCCTTTTGTTAACTCACTAAATTTAATTATAAATTCATTTTTATATTTGTTTAGTCAATTTTTGTATAAACTTTCCATATTTTCAAATAATATGATAACTTTTTGACCAAATGCTTTTAACTTATAAAATCTTAATTAAAAATTCATTTTTCTATTTTAAATTATTTTTTATAATTTTTTCTATATTTTTGTTTGTCAATATGAAAGCAAATAGCAATAGTTTAATAAACGAATAATAAGATCTATTTCACAATTACCTTAAACTATCTCCTTATATAAGATAAAAGAGATGAACAAGACATGAAGGACACGATGAAACAAATTTATCATCTAATCCATCTAAATCTTATAATAAAGTTTGTAAGTTGTGTAAGATCTAATGAAAGATACGGAATGTTGTGGGATATGAAAATTTTAATGATTAAATTTATGAATTGAATGGATGGAGACATTATTTTTTTATACTAGAGACACTGAATTTGTTATTTCTGTCGACTTATATTCATCTAAATAGTAAAAAGATACATTAATTTTCCTTAGGTAAAAAACACTGACGATAAAAATAATACACATTTATACAAATATATATGTTTTAAATGCATCTATTAAATTGAAGAAATGAAAATTCACATGAATTATTTTTAATTGAGTAATAAATCATCACAAATATGGCTGAAATTTGGATTGGGTTTTAAGAAATTCAATTCAATCCATGTCAAAATTTATTGTATCCGACTAAATCCTATCCGAATTGCTGATCCAAATTACGCAACCCGAACCGACCCAAATTGTGGATCTGAATTACTCAACCCAACTTGATTTTATGACCCGAGTCAATCCGAGTATTATTTTATAATTTGGTGCACTCGGATCAATTCGGATTACGTTGGATCGAATCAGATTGATTTTAAATTTCTTAACACAACCCCAACAAATTTTCATGTAGATTTTTATTTTCCCTACCCAATTCGATCCAAAATATACAAATATATAATTCAAACTCACTGATTTTTCGAATCGGATCATGTGGATGAAGTTAAAACCCAACCTAAGTTTCACCCCTAATGACAAGTAACCTGTAACCAGATCCTTCTTTGATTGTGTATAATTCGAATTGTCCATCAATGATTTCCTAATCTGATTAAAAATCATACATGTATTTCCCAACTCGAAAACATTGGTGTGTGGAAGACAAACACGGATATAGAGTTCTGCCCAAGTATCTCACCTAAACGTGAAAAAGCCAGCGTACATGCTGACGTGGATCCTGATGACCGAGCTTCGGTGCATCGCCAATGATTGGAGTCTCCTTCCCTCTTCCTTTACAAAAACCCAAACGGAACTGATAAATATCCCAATAGATAGCAAAAGAGTACTACAAGAAAAAACACTAATCGAGAGATTTCATTTTCATTCCCTTCCCTTCTCCACAAATGCCATGAAACCATCCCTCTTCCCATCTCCCAGTCTTCTTCTTCTTCTTTTCCCTATCAGTTTCGGAAAAAGAGATCGAATCTCCTTCAAGTTCCGCCCTTCCAAACATCATCATCATCATATTCTTCGTCTTTAGTCGCATTAATCCAAAAATTTCAACCTAGATTGGAAACTCTATTGCTTTCTTGTGCGGAATAAGAAGGATCTGAAAAACGGCAAGCAGCGCCAAAAATCCCAATCAATTCGGTAGAAGATGATCTTCGTATCTTATTCAGTTGATGAAATCATTTTGAATTGAATAAGAATGATCCGAAACGGTTCTTCTTCTTATAGCTACAGCGATTTGGATTGCAAGTGGAATCTGTGATTTATTTTATTTACTTTTTTGTTCCTCTGTTATCGCTTGGTTGTAGGATTTGACAGAATGGCGATTTCAACTTCGGAATCGCAGTTGCCGTTACCAACGCAGCCGATGAAGATCGAAGTGGAGTTCGCAAAATGCTACTGCGGTCTGACGGAGGAATGCACGCCCGCGTACATCGAGAGGATCAGGGACCGTTATCACGGCCGTTGGATCTGCGGCCTTTGTTCTGAGGCCGTGAAGGACGAGATCGGCAAGTCCGAGGAGCTCATCGGCATGGAGGAGGGATTAAACCGCCACATGAATTTCTGCAAGAAGTTCAACACTTCCCCACCGTCGGATTCGGACCCAACGGTCCATCTGATCTCTGCCATGCGACAGCTGCTTCGACGGAGCTTTGATTCACCAAGAGCGATGAGATCCACTCCCGGCAGCCCTTTGAGAGCGGAAGAGGATGAAATCGGCCGGTCCAGCCGATCCGGCCGAAAGCTGGTTCGGGCGGGAAGCTGCTTCTCTAGCTTGGGCGGTTGATGAGTGGTAGAATTTGAAGAAGAAAAGGTAAAAAGTAAAAAATATATATTTTTGGATTAGGATTTTTGATGATCTTGCTTTTTATTTATTAAATCTGATGATTTAGTGTAAAGACTAAAAAAGAACTTGATTTAGTGATTGAATAAATGGAGACTTCAATTTCCATCTGAAATATGTTCTTATCGTTGTTTATAACTTCCCTCGTTTTCTGTTTATTGACACTAGCTGCCATTCCGCCAGCAGCAGAGTGGCGGTGGCAATTTCATATTTTAGAATCTCAACGAATCCGATCCAACCCTTTTCTTGTGGTTCCCAATTTCAGTATTAGATCTAAATCTCGAATTTTAATTTGCAACAAAACTTGAAATTTATTTCTTGTGAAATTATCCAAACTTCGTTCATACACATCCATAATTGAGTAAGCAATTATTTATTGGGCAAGAAGGTCCCATGTCCTCTCCCTTGGATGGTTGTAGCCTTGTAGGCTCATGAGAAAGACCTTGGACCGTGTGATGAAGGTGTGAAGGGGCAACATATGAATCCAAGTTAGGGTCCACTTTTATGGAGAAACTATCTTGTTATAAACAAGTTAATTATAGTCCATAAATCTCACGTATTAAGTCCAAATCAGGATGTATAGTCTTCAACAAGATTAGACTGAGTTATTTGGTCATGAAATTATTTACCAGTATTGTGGATTAGGTAAAGATTTATAGTATTTAAAAAGATTATATCAACCGAGTTATTTGATCAAATTATTAATGTACGAATAATGATAATGGGACAAAAAGATTTTTATAATGACATAAGTGGACAAAAGAGACATGTTTCTTGTAAAAAACATCTGTATTCTTCTCACTACCTTCTGATTCTCAACGATATTGGTTTTGAGTAAAAAATAAAGCACTTATTGATATTCAAATATTATTCAGCATTTGTCGAATTATTTAATTATTAATACAATATCATCAATCAATATATTATATTCTTTAATATAAATTATGATATAATGATATAAATTATGTTATAAACGTTGTATAAATTAAAATATTGATTAAAATATTTATATATGACTTGGTTTTTCAAAATTGATGTACACGCCAAAACATTCATCTGGGACTGATATTTGATTGTGACCTCACTCACCGTTGGTCTGCTGGGACAAATCTTTATTGAGTAGATAAAGAAAATGGTATTAGAATAGAAATTATTTTATAATACAAAAATTGTACAATTTAATGAGTTTATCAGTTGGAATATATTTAGATATTAGAGTTATTATGTGATTAGGATTTATACAGTTTGTGTTTACCTCTAATTAAGAAGTGTATTTGATTTAAAATTATATTGAGTGTTTGAATTTGTTTATAATAGTTTTAGGGTCAGCTACAGACTATAAATACATCTAATAATATAGAGATTTAATACAATACACAATTTATTCTTTTTCTACATTATTCAGAATGTTCTACAATTTTAAAATTCAAAGTTATTTTGAATCATCACCTTTTATTAAACAAATAAAATAATGATTATTTTAGTGAATTTATACTTAAAAACGATTTTCTATGAGGTACTTCACACTTGAAATTTACTATAATAAGATTCTATAAATGTTTGGCATTTTATATTAATGTCAAAATTATAATATTTATTATAAAATAAAGATTCTATTAACTTAACATAGAAGTATAGAACTGGAAAATGAGGATATTTCAGAATATTTTCTGCAGAAGGATAACCGGATAAGAAGGCTCGCTACAGAGGTATGGCTGTCTGGCGTGTGGCGAGACTACATGCACCTCATGCAGTCTTGACAACGAGGTGTGAACTGGTAAGCCCCTTTGGCCTGTGCGTGGTGTTGAGACTTGAGAGTAGAGACAGAGTTCGCGGTGTCATTCGAAATTTCGAATCAATACAATCAATACAGCACGGTTTGGACAGTCGTCCTTGCTCAGAGACTGAGAAAGGACGTTTGGTGAGTGGTCCATATTCATTCAAGATACATTCGTGGCCCACCTGATGAGCAGATACCCAACATGGTCTGGCTGCTGGTTGCAACTTGCAAGTGGCTCAATTGCCCGATATTTATGCTTGGAGCATTTGATTGTAAGATGATTTACTATATTTTCATTATTTTCTTTTTTACGTTTCATTTTAATATTTCCAATAAAGTTTATATTGATAATTGTTTTTGAGTGTTAAAAAAAATACCCTTTTACATGTTTAAATTTGTAAATCCTTAATCAACTAATATTATGCTTTCAAATATAAATTACAAAATAGCAATATCTTATCTTCAGATGACCTATTATAATACAGTGAAAGCATATTAAAATCTCTAAAATAAATCTAACAAGACATCAAATATTTCATGAAATAAATTATGCAATTCAAGTCTCGAATTTCCTTTATCTCTAAGTTGATAAAGCCGGGTCTGAGTTCGCTCTCCAAAGACTGAGTCAGTCCAAATCAACTTCGGATTGCCATTGGAGAGCCGGGTTTGAAGTATGAGAGTCCAATCAAATTAATCGAAGTGGCTTTACAGTGTGATTCAACTTAGAGTTAGACGCCAACAGAAGAGTACTTCCACTGAATCCGTTGTACTTCAAAAAGTAGAATTGGGGTTTGGGTTGTGGAGCTCGATCAATACTGTGCGTATCAACCGAGATATCTCAATCGATTTTTATTTTTATTTAAAAAGATAAATATCGGCGTGCGCCTAGTCGATTTCTCTGTCAGTATTCGTCCGAAAAGGACAAATATCTGCATAGATATTGGCTGATATTTATATTATTATTTTTTAAAAAGCCTTTTTTTATTTTTTTAAATGATTTTTTTAAAAAAAAACCCACCAAGATTTTAAAAAAAAAATCGAGGAGAGAGAAAAATCTCACCAGAGATCTCGGTCGAGATGAAATATCAGCCGAAAATTGGATGAGCTGAATTTTCAACCCCTGAGTTGTGGACAGAACCAGACCCTTGAAAACTCATGCAATAGCCTTAGAGTGACCCAATTACAAACAATTCTAAAATGTGAATGACAAAATAGCGTTATTAAACATGCAAAGACCATTTCACAATTAGCCCACCAATATCGGAACTTAAATATGAAACACCCTTTAAAAAAAAAATATGTTTATATGTTGAGCTGAATTAGCTCATTTCACTCAAGAAAATCTACATTGCCTAATGCAGAATTTTATTTTTTATAAGATCGATCTACACCGTTAAATTAATATTTCTTACTGAAACAGAGCAAGATTTAGAAATAACAATTTGATCATTGAAGGGGATTTCTATACTGATATGGCTTGGACTAGCAGTAGAAAGTGTTCTCTTAGAGACATCAACAGAATGAGCATAAATGGAAGAATACTCTACATAGAGGTGGGGCGCCTAATGAAGAATGTAACAGACTTTCTAGCAAAAATTGCCATCTAGAAGAGAGAACAAATTGTGGAGTTCTTTTGTTAGATAGATTGAGATATTGGACCAAGAATGTTTTGATGGTGATTTTTTATAATTTTTTTGTATTTTGTTTTTTTTAAGAGAGTCTTGTATAAACTCTCTTATGTAGAACATCGTTCCTATTTTATACTCACTCTTATTTGAATGAAAGTTCTCTTTCTACTTAAAAAAATTATAAATTTAATTTATTTGCCACTAGTCACATCCACACCCTATAACACTGAATGCAAATCTGTAAAGATCAGATTTTGCCATGTACAAGCATTAATCTTCTACTTTGCTTAAAATAGAACAATATATTAGAATGCTCTTCCCCCAACATGCTCTTGCAGTGTTGCAGTAGTTTGACATTCTCTTCTAATAACTATTCTTTCATGCCATTTCTCACCTACAATTGGTTTTTATATCTTATTGGTCATCCATAATACTCCCTCTGTTCCATTTTAATTGTCTCATTTGAAATATTTGTGTTTTTTAAGAAACTCTTTCTATAAGACTAACATTTCAGGTGATATCATACATTTTCAATACACTTTATACTAAATGAGACAATTATTTTGGGACAATTCTAAAATTCATATAGGATAATTAATTTAGGACAGAGGGAGTATTGGACAAGTATACAGTGAATGAGATAAAAATACACCAAATCAAGCGTTTAGAAAATGGCCCAGCCGATAATTTGGCTGATATGCAGATCGGTCGAATTATAGGCCGATATGATTCTCTCTCCTATATATTTTTTTTTAAATATCGGTATTATTTTATTTTTTTATTTTTTCTGAATTAAAAAATATAAAAAATAGAAAAAGAAACTGTCTTTTTAAAAAAAATGAAAATGTAAATATCGGCCGATAATTTGATACGGACCCATCACCGTTTTGATTTTCCTTTTTAAAAAAATACTAATATTAATCATATCAACCGATATCGAACCAATATGATTCGGCGATATATCGGCCATATCGACCGATATGAAGGCTGTACGGCCGATATCTCGACCCCTGCACCAAATCATGTGCTTCAACACCTGTCCTTATCATTGTGATCAACTCTTATTGAAGTATTATATTTAAGGGTTTTTTAGATGGTGACATGAACCACATCTGTAATATGTTAGTTGAGAGACAATGAAAATTTATCAATTTTGTTATGCACATCCTTATTAATATTATTTCATCTTTTTTAAATTGGTACTTTTAATTCTATTTTTCACTTAATTTTATTGACAAGTATTTATCAGCAAAGTACAATCGGTATGGTTAATCTCACCTTCAATATAGAATGAAGATATTCATATTATTAAAAAAAATTATATCTAAAAATTTCAATAATAATTAGTTAAATTATTAATTTAGCTGACCACCCTGTTCCTTCTCGTATCTATTTGATGGGGATTGACGTTTAATTTCTCCTACCCCAAATTGCTTGCTGATATAGAATTGATTACATCACAAGTGCAGTCAGTTTCCACATTTGGGGATTTTAAGTAGAATATTAACCTCAAATGCAAGATAAGACTATGTTTTTTGTTTCACGTATTAAAATTAATATAATAACAGATAATGCCATCGGTCAGCATTCCAAGTGGAGAGGCATAGAAAATGGAAATTTCCAAGTTGGGCGGGCCGCGTTCTCTCTAATCATTTTGATTCGCTGAGAAGAAGATGATAACAATAATATTCATTAAGGAAATGATTAGATGCTAATAAAGATGACGTACACAAATTTAGTCTTTCTTCATTTAATTTTTTTATATGTCACGTGGGATGCGCTCGCTCAAGAGAATGATGACCAAATCCATTGTCTCTTCTCATCCATTTCTAATCGCTTGCAGGCAGAGACAAGGGAATTGACAGGGCCCTCAATAATGAAAAATACTGATGTTTTAGACAAATTTTGAAGATATTTTTAAATAATTAATTTGAAGAGTCTAATTAAATGAGACCCGTCATGTTATTGTTCACATCTTTTTGTACCTCACACTTGTCTACATCTTATTGATTGAATCTCTATCCATTTTATCCAATTAGATTAAATAATAGTAGACCCCACAAAGGAGTCTTTAAATTGTTATTTCAGAATATATATATATATATTATAATATATATATATATATATATATCCATTTAATATGATTTTGTTAAAAAATTATTCAAGAAAATATAGAAATTAGTATTAAGACATATTTAGATAATTTCCATGTAGTATTGAAATAAGTAAATTACAACGTTTGATTCCACTTGTGATATTTCATAATTTAGGTATGTTTATGTTTCATTTTATCTAAAAATCAATTGTATATTAAATTTAACAAGCTTAATAAATCTCAAATTGAAGTTAGGTTAGTTCTCCTAAAACTTTCATTTCGGGTGACGTCCCGCACCCACGCAGGATAGCTACCGGTTAACGCCACGGAAACTTGAACTCACAACTTCTCATTTTCTGAGACGAAAGTTACCAATTGAGCTACTGCATGTTGAGTAAACCAGTTTATTATTTCAATTGGATTTTCTTTATTTTTTAGACTTGTGAATGTCTTTAATCCCAAGAAATACACCATGTGCTATACTTTAAAAAATTAAAAGTGCCAGCAAGATTTCACACATTTTGCCAATCCAGCCTACTAAATTCATCACAAATCAACAATGAATTTCAATGTTCTCGTTCATCAATGACTTTTTATATAATAGACAATGGTTATTAAACCATTCACTCTAAATTAATAGTCAATCTATTCATTTTCTAAAGTTATTGTCATCGAGAAAGACATAAAATTAGACTCTGATATAAATTATTAGAGATTTGACTAATATGTCAACAGTTTTAAAACTAATAAAATGTAAAAATATTTTTTATTATTAAATATGTGATAAAAATCTCAATAATAATGATCTCAAGTTCTGAACAGCAAACGATGTAATGCAGCTTACCACGTGTTGTTGGTACAGAAAGGCTGTCATGAAATTTATTTGTGGCCCTTGTATGAATGAATTAGAGTTGAATGATGATGTACAAGATTCTTAAGATACAACCACCGTCCTCCAAGGCTCCAACCACAACAGCACGCGAAACACTAATGGCTGGAGCCATTAGGTTGGGCTAACTCGGGTCTGGTTTAACCCCGGGGCCTTTTGAACTGAATTGGGATCTAAAGCATGGAGGAGTGATGAGTACCTTCGAACCCAAGAACATGAAAATAGAAAACCTTGTGTTTTAAAAAAATTATTTGATGTGACTTATTTAATTAAAACCATGTCATATATTTATTCTTAAAATTTAAAGAATCTCAGTAATATTTCCAACAAACAATGATATTTTAAATATTAGTACGATTTTTTTTAGCACCGGAGCTCAGTTATTTTTTTTTAAATGGTTCATATATTAATAGATGAGGGCACCAGAGGTGCAACCAGAGCTCAGTTACTGCATTTAATTTTAAAGCATGTTCGGATGGAGAAAAATGAGGGCGACGGCTGAGGCCGGGGCAGGCCTGATTGACGATTTGACTATGATCGGGTAAGACCGGTGTGCCTGTGATCCGGCCTGATATATTTAATGCTACTGAGCAAAATAATATGGAAACAGGCTATGCCCCACCTAAGAAATCAAGTTCACAGTGATGGCTATGGTCGAATTCATAATTTGAAAACTCAGAACCCAAGATTCAGATTTGGCCCGAGCCACGGTCTGTAACAGTGTTACAAATTTTCGCCAAATCTTTTAATTTGATCTCAAAATTCAATTCAGTAAACTTGTGGTCATCTCTCAACAAAAAATTGATTAAAGGTCCAAAATCTTACTAAGAATTGAAATTGCATAATGGAATTTTAAACACTCAATAAGAATTTATGAATTCTAAGAAAACAAAAATACAAAATAAATCAAAATGTAAATTTAAATTCAACTATAAAACATAAAAAGAAGATAAAAGCACAATGAAAATGGAGAAAAAATTGCTCTCAACTAAGATGATCTTATGGTCGACCAAATTCTCTTATTTAAAATATTTTATTATAAATAAAATAATAACAATAAAGGTTCCATGGCCAATGGTGAACATTGTCAATTTATATAAACCCTTATTCTTCCACTAAAAAAAAAGGCACGTCACCTTTCAATTCACGTCCTGAATAATGAATTTCTGAAATTATAAAAGACAAGTTGACTGATTTATTCAAAATGAATGGCTGAGATGAAACCCGATGAACTTTAGTTAGAATATGGTTATAAAGATACACGAGTTGGAACAAGTCAGGCTTAATTTTAAATTGTGTTTTGATTTTCAAGCCCAAATCTAATACATTATGCAGGCCCAGATTGAGCCCAGGTCAGGCTAGGCCCAGTGCATCCAGATTCACCTGCACAACATCCACCCCATAGAGAAAGAGCGTTATTTTTATTCAATTAATTTTTATTAAATCATGTAAATTATTAGTCAAAATGGGCCCCATAAGAAAAAAATTCTATTTTATTCACATATGGGATATGCTTTTTTCATGAACATCAGGAAAAACATACTTCCTTCTTTTTCACTTTCAATTTGTGGAGGAATTTTTTTTTTTTAAAAAAAAAACATGGATATCTCAATCCCATATTTGAGGTGAGATTAATCTCATCGATCCATAAAACCACTTGCAAACCTCGTGTATCAGATAATTATAGGTAAGACGAATCCAAGATCTCTAATCTAATGGTAGAAGCTTAAACCAACTGATTTATCCGTGTAGAATCTAAAAACCACCTACAAGTCTCATGATGGAAGAATTTTTGACTTGTAAATAAAAACACACTAGTTAAAAGCATGCATTTCAAATGAATGACACTGGTAAAAAAAAATTAGTGGACAATTATTTTTGTGCTTCATAAATTTTTTTAATTTTTTTTCTTTTAAACAATAATGTCAACCCAGATTTTTTTTTCAAACTTACTAAATTTAGTTATGATTATTTCTATTTTTAGTAAATTTTCATACAAATTTCTTCTATTTTGAGATAATAATATTAAATTTAAACCAAATCCTTCAACTTACTAAATTATGAGTGAAAACATTTGTTCCCTATTCTTAATTATTTTTGGATGAATTTTATCTTTTTTTTTTTTTAAATAGAATTAAATTACAATAATTTAATGAAAGAAAGATCAACATTTATTTGATGGTTATCTAAACTCTCTTTTCATATATAAAAATAAAGAGATCCTTCTTGTGTTCCAATTTAGTTGTCTTATATAGATTTTAGAATTGTCCCAAAATATATGTCTCATTTATATTAGAATAGCATAAAGCGTATTGAAAATAGATGAGATCTCATGGAGTGCTGGCTTTATATAGAGAGTTCTTTAAAAAATACAAACATTTCAAATGAGATAACTAAAATGGGACGGAGGGAGTATATAATAAAGTTTTCTATAATTATTATTTTAGTATATATTTTAAAAAAATGTTATGCTTACCTTTAATTTATATTCTTATACTCGTGTGACAAATGACAAATCACAACAATTGATTAGTTTTTTAAGAGTCAGTTAAAATACAAATCAAACAACTTACTACATAATCAGAGGATATAAAAGAATGTAACTTGAGGGTTAACATTTTCTAATATTTTAACTTTAATTAACGAGTTGCAATTAGAAAGAAGTCCGAAAAGTACTGAGTTGGGCCCTCAAACAAGAGAATGGCAGGCCCAACCCATTAACTTTCTGGCTCGAATTTCTTCGGAGAAGTAATTAGTAATCTGTAATTGTCTCCTAAAAGGCGAAAAACGTATCATTCCATTCCGAGAGGGTTTTGTTTTCTATTCTCGTTGAACAAAACTCTCTCAAACTCTATCAATTTCTTTTGTTTTTCTCTAAATGGATTATTTTTCATTTTCTTCCTTTCCTGCATCTATAAATTCCCCATAATTCCACGGTTTGTAATCTGGAGAGCAAATTTCTCACGACGGACTTCCGATTTTCAATCTTCTCCATTTTTCCATTCTTTCTATGGCTTTGATCTCGAAAAATTCCTCCACTAGAAAACTCTGACACCCATTTTCCCTGATTTTCATTCAGAGAGCTTTGCAATCATGAATTTCTGAGAATGGTCGAATGAAGTTGAATTTTCATTGAATCTTCTTCCCTTTCCTTTTGGTTTCGATGAATGTGGATCTACATATGATTTTCCTTATACTCCATAATGGGAGTTCCTTAATTCATGAAATTCTTTGATTTAAATATAGTCTTTGGATCAAAGGATCAAATGGGAAAATCCTGACAATTCTAGCGGTTTGGATTGAATGGAGTTGATTTCTCATTCCCGCGTCCGTCGTCCTGTTTTTAGCCTGCTCTGTACCATTGCTGTGTTCATCTTCTTTTACAATGGAGAGGACATAGTTCGGAATCCGTTCCTCCACCAAAATTCATCACGGTTTTCTCCTCAATTGAATTCAGTTGGCAGCTTTCACAATTGGACGCACCATGTTAGCTCCTTATATAGGCGAATTTCTGAAATCGAATTGAATGGTACGGAGGTTGAGAGACCTATAATCTGTGCTGGATTGCCAGAGCATAAGGGTTTCGCTAGCCAGTGCCAGTTCTTGAAATACCATCAGCAATGCAAGTCAGGTGGGTTTCTGGATTACCTAACATTTTTCTACTGCAGTTGTGAGAAATTCCCCGTGTTGGGTTATGTTGTTTTAGGAATCTGGTTGGCTGCATTGTTTTATATGTTGGGCAACACAGCTGCTGATTACTTTTGCTGTTGTTTGAAGAAGCTTTCTAGTCTTTTGAATCTCCCTCCAACAGTTGCAGGAGTCACTCTTCTTCCATTGGGGAATGGAGCCCCGGATGTATTTGCAAGCATTGCTGCCTTTATGGGTAGTGATGCAGGTGAAGTTGGGCTCAACAGCGTGTTGGGTGGGGCTGTTTTTGTCACATTTGTTGTCGTTGGAACTGTTTCTATATGTGTTGCCGATAAGCGGGTGCAGATTGATAGAAGGTGTTTTGTGAGAGATATAGGTTTCTTTCTGTTTACGCTTTTATCACTGACACTAATTTTGGTTGTTGGAAAGGTGGGTGTTTGGGGAGCAACTGCATTTGTTTCGATATATGTGGTCTATGCATTTTCAGTGGCTGCAAATGAAGTTCTTCGGAAACATGCCCAAAGATTAAAGTTGGATGCAGTGACGCCATTGCTTCCGGTTAGAGGAAGTATCTTTTCTCAAGCAAGTGAGGAGGATGAATCCATTTACAGCCCGCTTCTTGATGTTGATTATAGTGCTGATTCGCTAGATCTGCATGGTACATTACCGCAGTGGCTGTGGGCATCTAATGTGTCTATTTATTCCAATCAGGCTGTAAAATTTAGTGGAGCAGACAGCCCGAGGCCATTGTGGGGTTGGAATGATTATAAGGAGGCTGATCACTCATCTTTCTCCTGTTCCAAGTTATTTTCACTGCTGGAGATTCCATTAACACTTCCTAGACAATTGACAATTCCAATCATTGAGGCGGAAAGGTGGTCGAAAGTCTTTGCAGTTACTAGTGCTTCTTTAGCACCTATTCTTTTAGCATTGCTTTCGAATGCAGATAACGAGGGTTCTCACGATGGGAAAGTTGTGTATGCTATAGGTGCTCTTCTTGGTGCAACTCTTGGCGCCCTTGCATTTTTATTCACCTCATCTGATCATCCACCACGCAAGTTTGTGCTCCCATGGGTTTCAGGAGGGTTCATGATGAGCATAATCTGGTTTTACATTGTTGCCAACGAACTTGTCTCCTTGCTGCTAGTGGCAGTAGGTGTAATTTTTGGGATTAATCCTTCAATCCTTGGATTAACAGTACTGGCATGGGGCAACTCAATGGGTGATTTAATGTCTAATGTTGCATTGGCAATGAATGGTGGAGATGGATTGCAGATTGCCCTTACTGGATGCTATGCTGGGCCCATGTTTAACACTCTTGCTGGCTTAGGTATTTCTATGTTGCTTGGGGCCTGGTCACATAGACCCACATGTTACATTGTTCCAAGAGACACTAGCCTTTTCTGTACTATGGGGTTTCTTATGACTGGGCTGGTCTGGGCACTCGTTGTTTTGCCTCGAAATGACATGCATCCTAGCAGGATGTTAGGTGTTGGCCTTATAACCCTCTATTTGATATTTATCTCATTTAGGGTGAGTTCTGCAATGGGTCTGATAACATTAGCTGGGTTAAGCTGACATTGTCTTGGTTGATAGAAATGAATGAGCTCAGATGTATACTGCTGATAAAGAACATGTGCACAGATTTTTCTAGTTTGTCTTCTCAGGTTTCATACTTGTTAAGTTGGTACTTGGTTGGTGGAATTGGAACTGTAAAAATAGCATCGGCCATACCTAATATTTATGCATTTGATGAATGAAAAATTTTAACTTCCACTTCCGAGTATGCTGGGTCATATGTTCAATCCAATTGCATTCAGTCTTGCCATACATCTTCTATTCAGTTTTACTCATTTATGCTTACATTTCTGTGACTTTTAACCTAGCCTTGCCATTGATTACTCGTTGATTCTAGCAGAGCCGGTTCATATTTCATTGCAACATATCTTGGTTAACAGTAGGTATGATCACATAACGTTCCCTCGATTTCAGTAGACAGTGAGCAGTTTTCAACAAGTTTATCATGCTGTCTTTTACCCCATTTGAGTAGTTTGTTGAATGTGATTGATTTTATTGGGATTTACCATTTTCTTTCCTAAACCAACATATAGAATGAGGTACATGAAATGTTTTTGCTTGCAAAGTCAATGCTCTTGCTGGTTAAATATAAAATTTAAAGGTGTTGATCAGGGCACACATGTCTTCCATCAACTGACATGAAATTGTGAACATTAATAAGTGCTGCCCCTTGGTGTTTGCTAATCTTGGGCAATTTAGCTTGGATGTAATTCTGCTAATGTTACGTTGCTTGTCAGGAAGCATACTTGGCTTCACTCATAATGTGTTATTTGCTATTGAATGATGCTACTGGCAATGATCTCTCAAATTTTGAATATGCAAGAAGCCTTGTCACTGTACTGCTCGTGCACTGATTTTTCCATTGAAAGTGAAATATTATGAAGGTATCACGAGAATGTTAGACTTTTCTACAAGAGCAGATGTCGTTTAGGGTTGAAGTATGTTCCCTTTTAAGCTGAAATGTGTAGATTTTTCTCCATGAACGCCATGTGATTGGTGGCAAAGAACTGAAAGGGTATTATGATATCTAGATATGACTTGGACGCGATACGGATACACCTAGGCATGGATGGTAATTGGATTATATTAGAATAAATGAAGCAGCGAATGCATGTTCAATATGGATATAGAGTATGTGAGAGCATACAAGGGGCTTGATTGGATGTAGAGGTTAAAAGGGTGGTTTAATGGTTGACAACCTCCCCCACCCCACCCAAAAAAAATGCAATGTGTAGGGATCTCATGTGAAATGTGGCTTTAATGTCATTGAGGTAAGGAACTTTTAGTGAGATTGTTAATTTTGTAGTGAACTATAAACTTATTTTCCATGGAAAGGAATTATAGACATGGAAGTGCTATTCCTAATCACCCTGACAGTGTCCTAGACGGCTCGCTGTTCTTTGAAAGAGATCCCAAAGCTGATTGTGGTTAACAATTTCATGTATGTCAGGCTCTTAGACCGTGTAAAACAAAGCCAACTCTACACTTTAATCTCTCTCTGAAGTTTTGGGTGTACCTGCTGTTTTTTTTTGCTTAGGTTTTATCTTACCTCTTATTTTTGCTTTTCTTTTTCTTTTTCTTTTTTTGGTTGGGTGGGGGTGGGCGGTAACAGAGCGAAACAAGTCGAAGCTTCAAAGGGAAAAAAGTGGTGGAAGGTTCACCTGCGAAGTGGTTGTTTTTTGTATTTGTTCCAGTGACGTAAATGCCCAATCGCGTCCTATTAAGGTAGAGTACTCCGGCAATGCTCACTGTCACATTAGTGTATGGTGTTATCTTGGCTCAAAGGTGCACCGTTCCGACTAGTTAACGGATTGGGATAGATGATTGGCGAGTACTTATAGTTGATATTTGTTCGGACACCCAAAGGTAACACTATACATTAGTGTAAAGGAGAGTAAGCATTGATTCTCTCTCCCCCTCTCTCTCTTGCCTTCATTCAACTTTAAACAGCTTCATATTTGTTCTGTTGTGGAAGCTCGTAGGGGCATGAAATCTTCAAACTAAAAAAATGTTATTAGAACCTTTTGTGACCAAGGTGTCCATGCCTCTTAAAGCACCCGACTAATCTTTGAGACATGTACAAGCCTCTCTACCCACACACACCGGATAACTCTTTGAGACGGAGTGAAAATTGAATTCTAAGACTCCCATTTCCTAAAGTGAATTTCCAGTCATCACTCCAACTTCTTTAAGTCACTCATTTATACTTGATGGGTTAAATATGTCATTGAGGATCTTGTTAACGATTTAAGTGCAAAAGTTTGTTTTGTTTTGGTATCATTTCAAATAGTTCACAAATTCTTAATTACAGTTGTTTGATTTTCTTGTTTTCCCAAATTTAGACGCACTTTGTCCCTTTGTTGTGACGAGAGAAAACTTAAAGTCGAGTTGGACCTCAGTGATGTTGATTAGGTCGCAGAGACCTGTGTCGACCATATAGACTCGAAAGAAATCGAGCACAAAGTTTCAATGTAAGGCCTAATTACAAACGGTTATAACTCTTGATCTGACTGTCAGATTTGTAATTATTAAATAACTCTTCACAGCCATCCTTTCAGGAGATCAGATAGTTTAAAAGATTAGATGTTTTTCTTTTCCGAGAGAGAGCATTTTGTGTTTGATTGTTTATGTATTGAATTGACTCGGCAGGATCAGTTTTTTTTTTAACTTTTTCAAATTGATCGCTCGCTTGGTTGGGCTCATTTTGAATGTGCAAATGAAACCAGTACAGAGAGAGAAAAAAGTCTCTCATGTTCTTGGATCAATCAATGGCCAAAATACGTCCAAAGAACATTAGAATGTCATGTACAATCTGCTGGCACAATGAAGGCAGAAGAAGGTTGGCCATTCCATGTAGTCCCAACTCTTTCTACCTGTATATCTAGCAGCATTCTCAGTAAAACCTTTTCACTCTGCCTTCTTGTGAATCTGTTGAGTCTGCCTATAGTCTACAGAGACAGGTGGTGGATGGAATGGCCAATGCACAGATTGGGACTACATGGAACAAGACAGCTAGAATGGATAGTTCCAAGTATGGTCTTTAAAAACTTACAAAGATCCACGATTATAAATGGCTTGCCACGATCAAGGGGTTGTGGCCAACTTCTAGTTACCATGGGATTCATTTTATTCTCTCTGAGAAATCTGTCGTCCACTTGGAAAGTTTTAATCAATTTCCTTTCCCACAGAAAGAACAAACATGCTCTTAATTTACTAGTTGTTGGAACCTTCGTCTTCAATTGAACTTCAATCTATGTAACAGATATTGGCTACCGTCAAAAACATCTAATAATCAACACAGTGGAGGGTTGAACAATAACAATGGAGGGTTGTTCCATTGTTATATATGCCCAGTATTCCAACCCACGATTACTGTATCCATAATAATTACTCACATGTCCTAGTCATTGGGGAATCTTAAGTCACGATCTACCGCTGTCACTGGATCTAGATTATTCCCACTTGATTATTAATTGCCTATATTACTCAGTAGATCAACAATCAAGATTATTGATCTCACTAACCCAACCCCAGGTCCCTCTGTTATCAGTAATTCAGTCCAGGCTTGCATACAAGAACTGACCCGGTAATCTATTGGATGCGAAAATTTTGTTGTTGTGTATGGGTGGGCGACACTGATAACATGTTAGGTCCAAAAATTTGTTGTTTCTGTGAGAAGTGGTTGCAGTGGGTAGTTAAGTGTGGGTGGAGTGGGGTGGGGGATAGAGGGACCACCAAAAATGGTAGGCTAGTAGCTTCATTATTTCAGCAGTCTCATTGCCCGCCTTCCATGTAAATTGGATGGCTACTTCAAATAAAATCAGCAAGACTTTATTGGTGAAATGATACTAAATTAGCAGACTTATTTTGTTCTGAAGTATGCCATCTATGGAAAATCTCTTCCATTAAACCAATCAACAATTAAACAGGAAGCAGCAACACTCAACAATCATTGCAGGCTCTCATTGTTTTGATTCCAGAGGATTGCATCCATAATTCCATACCCAGCTGGCAAGTAGCGAAAGCAATCTAAAACTAGTGAAATATCTAAATAAATTCAAGGTATGAAACCCCAAAGGCTATGATTATCTATACAAATAAGATGAGTTCTGACAATGAAATCTCAAAAGAGAAAATATGGACCTGAACCATTGAAAGGAAATTATACTAAACCATTTTCAACTTACAATAGAATAAGATTTAACTATTCTTGTTAAAGAAGCTTACTTTCAGAAAAAAATTACTCTCCTCGTGCATGCAACCAAATGGAACCCAAACCATCGATGCATGTAATAAGATGTCAAAGATCTGCCCTCCCTGGGTACCTTGGGAAGGGAATCACATCTCTAATATTGTCAAGACCCGTGGCAAAAAGAACCATTCTCTCAAAGCCTAGACCAAACCCACAGTGCTTGACAGTTCCAAAGCGCCTGAGATCAAGATACCATTCGTAGGCTCAGTGGGTAGGTCCATCTCCTCTATCCTGCAATCAAGTGATACATTATTAGCTCCTTTCAAAAGTGATACACCATTAGCAAAATTCCAAAACTACCAAACAATGCCACAAACCCATAGCATAAATATAATTTTTTTGAAACGACAGCGAGATTATTGCTTCAGCAATTTTTTTCTTCAAAGAGATGAAGCAATTTGTTTAAGGCCAAAAAAAAATCTCTTCAGAAAGAGGTCTTAGTCAAAGCAATTCTCCACATGAAATTTAACTAGCAAAAGAATAAGGTGGCCAACACATGCATTTGACAAGCACTTGGCACCCTCTTCTTAAATGGTTACTGTTTATGGACTCATCATCTGTTATGTATACATATGTTATTGGCAACACAAAGATCAGGTATGGACGCATACAATAGGGTAAACCAGATGCAGGGCTTGGTTCTGCCACAGGTTCTATCTGCATGGGGACTAGGATTAACAAATTGTCTCAAAAGATATAGATGAAATCACTGATTTAACTATGCTGAATAACAAACCAAATGGATCTTTGTACGTCCCCATGCCTAAGCCCAGGAAAAAAAAAACAGAAGAGGTGTTTTATGAATACCCTATGCCGGCCCTTGTTCTGAGATGCATTCTAATTTGGCAGAGCTATGGGCATGATGGGAGGGAATCAACAGCTAGCCAACATGGGATCAGAGGGCCATCTTATTGAGGATAAAATCCTAATGGGACATCCAATTACTAAAAGGAAAAGACTGACACTTGGCTTACCTGGATTAAATCAATGATATTAGATATACAAACGGAGAGAACTTTCAGATTAGTAAGATTCCCAGGATTGCTAATGACAGAGCAGATTGTCTAGCTAAACAGGTGGTTTTTTCTTCTTTCCGTTTTTCAAGAAGATGATTTATTAGAAAGGAAACCAAGGACACAAGGGCTCAGAAAGGCAATGCAACAAAACAGCCCAGCCAGGACAAAACTGAAAAGCATAAACAGGCAGGCCTGGAAACAAAAGAGCAGAAAGCCAATACCGAAAGACATCTGACCTGGAAGGCCTGCCCAAGCAAAAAGAATAGAGTAGCAATTTGGCTACGCAGAAATCGATATCATCTGTGATTATCCCTTCAAATCCCACTTAGCCAAGAATGCTCTTCACCCATTTCCCCCACTCAAAGCATGGACAAAGGAGAAAGAACCAGATCTACTAAAGTGAGAAATTTCCTCAATCATGTCTGCAACTACCCCATCTAATAGTACAGGAGGAGTCACCTTCAACGACCAGGGGGAACTTCTTCTGAATGGCAATACCAAACAGGACCTTAGCTTCAGCGACATAGGCAAAGCAGGAGTCCCAAGGGCCAGAAAAAACATGCAAGACCATCCTTCCTCATTTCTTGTCAGACCATCAACGCCAACTGACCCAGGATCCCCAAGAGCACACCCATCAAATTTAAATTTAAAGATACCTAAAGGAGGGGACAGGCTAGTCCAGGAAGGAGCATCCTGAGATCAACAAGGGCTACATCGGAACTCCGGCAAGATGGAAGCCCAACTAGCAACTTTCCACTTAATCGAAGAATCCAAGACTTTAACTGAAGGCTTTGTCCCTAAAGCATCTGTTGTTTCTCTCAAGCCCACTGACCACAACATAGCCACAAAGGAGAGATTTCAAATAATGATACCTTTCCGAGAAAAAGGATGAAACTGCAAGCTAACATGAGCAATTAAGGAACTCGAGAAAACCCAGGCCATTCCAAACCAATATAGACTCCAAGACCATTCTCTAGAGGTGGTTTCTTACACGAGGCTAGTCTCTGAAAAATATGTAACCTGTTTTTTAAGTTTTCCTGTAACTGTTTCTGGCTTGTAAGGACAGGCTCTTCTCCTGTCTGTTTATATTTAGGAACAGTATCTTTTGTGGGGCTTGTCCCACCAATCAATAAGAGTAAATCTTTAAAAGGGCAGATTCATGAATACCCTATAACTTTTGCACATTTAGACATGTCTCTTGTGAATCAGTTACACACAACTTGGCACTTGAATGCATGCGGATTGGGGTACTTAGGTTGTGAAGGGAGCATCAGGGACTGCAGGTAGGCAATCTCACCCTGATTGGATAATTTGGATGGTTATAACCAATTTAAGGGCTTGCCAAATGCAGTTTACTCCTATCAGTGTTTTCTAAACCCCTAATAAAATGAACATCTTTGTGTCTATTGTGCTATATAAAAAGGAGAAAAAGAATCATAAAGAATATAAATGAGCTGCAGAATCAGAAGCCATATTAAATGACTGCAACATAACTTCTCCAACAAAAGAAAAAGAGTAAACAAAGGCCGCATGACAACTTAGAGGTACATCATATTGTACATAAAATAGTATATTATCATTTTAAATGGAATGCTATTCGACTCCAAGAGCATTTTTTCTCCAGAACCTTGCACTTGGCATCCCCAACTTGTTCTGCCAGATAACTAGGGAAAACCAAAGCAGCTAAGTGAAGAAGCTAGGTTTTAATACCTTTTAACAATGACCTCATAACGCTCCTCCCTTTGGCTTCCACCAATCAACTCTCCAACCTGAAATGAGAATGAAACAAATATCAAATTCATCCCTGTTAATCAAAAAAAAAAAAAATTCACCAAGATGCAAGAATACACAACCTGCAGCCAAATTAAAATTTCTGACATGTCCTGCAAATCTCTGAATTTCACATTTTTTTATTTTGAATCATGATAAGGAATTCCAAAGACTTGTTGATGTTGCATTGAGAGAAGCCCAATATCACAATATTTTGCATTATTTCCAACTCACTGTGTTTTGATAATCTTAATTAAAATCGCCAATGTTGTCAAAATCGTCCGAGTTGCCTCAGTCGACTCGACTCGGATGGTCAATCAAGTCAACTCACTGGTCAACTCGAAAAGTGATATCAATCGGCCGATTTTTTCGGAAATCGCAGATCGTGCGATTCCGAACTCTTCAATCGCACCATCGTGCGATGTCGAAGAAAAATGAAGAAAAGGGAAAATTAGCAAAAAAGGGGGCAAAAAGGAGGGAAATCAGGGAATAGGAAAAGACGTGCATAGCATGGAAGATCGAAAGTATTTGATTGCCTATTAAAGTCTAAAAACGATTGATAAATACATGGCCCTCTTACTGTTTCTTTCAAGCAAACAAAAAAACCCTTTTCCTCCATTGCTTCTCCTTCAAGCCGTGGTGTCTACTCTCTCTGGAAGTCCTTCAAGCCTTCAACAGTTCGAGACTTCGGGTTCGAGGTATGCTTCTCTCTTTTCTTCTTTTCCTCTTCTCGGTTTCCTCTCTGGTTTTCGCATTCCTCTGGTTTTTGCATTCCTCTTCTCGGCTTCCTCTCTGGTTTCACCATCCACTGGTTTCGCTTTCTCCTCTCTGGTTTCGCCATCGTCTTCTTCTGGGCTTTCTTCTTCTCGGCTACCTACTTCTCCCCTTTCCTCATCGTTTTGTTGTTCGAAACCAGAGGGAAGATAATTAGAATATTAAAGGTTAGGTGAGAGGGTCCTCGTAAGAGGACATCGAGGATGAAGTGGGTGTTTTTTCTTTTTTTTACAGTGACAATCCTCACACCAGTATAAGCACCAGTATAAGATACAGTCGTGTTACTGTAATGATTTTAATCAAATGTTTAATTTAACAGACCATAGTTGATCAAGCCCATAGCATCTTATCAAAATAAATTAATTTTTTTTATTATATTGACTATAAAAATAAGTTTTAATTGAAAAATATTCATATATTTATTTAAATAAATAGAACTGATAGTGCTTAATTATTAATTGATTATAATATATTGACTATAAAAATAAGTTTTAATTGAAAAATATTTTATATTATTTAAATAAATAGAACTGATATTGCTTAATTATTAATTGATTATAATATTATATTGACTATAAAAATAAGTTTTAATTGAAAAATATTTATATATTTATTTAAATAAATAGAAACTGATAGTGCTTTAATTATTAATTGATTATAATATTATATTGACTATAAATAAGTTTTTTTAATTGAAAAATATTTATATTTACTTAAATAAATAGAACTGAAAGTGCTTAATTATTAATTGATTATAATATTATATTGACTATAAAAAATAAGTTTTAATTGAAAATATTTATATATTTATTTAAATAAATAGAACTGATAGTGCTTAATTATTAATTGATTATAATATTTATATTGACTATAAAAATAAGTTTTAATTGAAATTATTTATATATTTATTTAAATAATAGAACTGATAGTGCTTAATTATTAATTGATTATAATATTATATTGACTATAAAAATAAGTTTAATTGAAAAATATTTATATATTTATTTAAATAAATAGAACTGATAGTACTCAATTATTAATTGATTTATAATATTATTGACAATAAAAATATTTTATTGAATATAGTTTTTTTACTATATTTTAAAATATATTTTACTAAACTAAATCAGTTATTTTAAATCATTAGATTAATAACTAAAATACTAAATCATGAAACTGTTTGAAATTTTTGTAAGACTTAGACCTCATAAGCCCTGTACCATCTTTACTCTCTTCTCATTACAAATTTAAGTTCTGGGAAATAATAACCTATGCATGTTCCTCATTCATGGCTTCATGCTGTATTTTTCGGAACAGAAGGCTAGAACAGCCAAAACATCAATACTTTCCATTACGTAAATTTCATATAATTATTTTTCAATTACATTACCTCAATGCTAGATTAGAATACAGTACTGAATGATTAATATTTTTTTGTCTTTTTTTTTTGTGGATGATAAATGGATGTTTCATGGAAATTTGTAAAGATTGTTAAAATGGTTCGAGGCACTGGAAATGAGGGACAAGATGAAGCATGGCAGTTTTGCACTAGATTGGAACCGGGTGATCATGTGCATGTACAAAGCAACTATTGTATAAAAAAAATGAGTGGTGGTATTTATCGAATGAAACACCCATCTAGGAAAAACAAAAAAAGACGTAGCTGCATATCCTAAATGTCCCGAGTCGGCGACTCAAAAATGCCTTTGAATTTATGGGGAACAATTTGGACACAAAAGAAGAAAAAAGGATGCACAAATGCAGGCTGGGAGACCTGATTATTTTTTGATGACAAGACCCAAAAGGGAAGGGACCGATGGAAAAATTTATTAACGTGGAGGATGATAAGAAACAAGCAACTCTTAACAGAGTTGAAAAAAAGAAGACAGAATCACAGTTTGCAAAGGTTGCTCGTTTTTTCTATTCAAATGCACTCCCTTTCAATTTGGTGAAGAGTCCATTTTCCAACCCATGTGTGAATTAATTGCAAGATATGGAATTGGGTTGAAACTCCATCATATCATGAAATGAGAAATATTTACTCAAAAGTGAAGTTGAAGATGTGAATAAAATGTTGGAAAAACCTAGGAAAGAATGGACTAAAAAAGGGTGCACAATAATGACAGATGGTTGGACTGATGGAAAGAATCGGTCCATTACTACTTTTCTTGTAAATAGTCCAATAGGGAGTGTTTTTTTGAAAAGTGTTGACACATCTTCGATCTGCAAAAATGGAGAGAACTTGGCCGACCTTATAGATTCGGTTGTAGAAGAGGTAGGTGTGGAGAATGTGGTGCAAATTGTTACGGATAACGCAGCACCATATGTAAAGGCTGGAAAAATCTTGATGGCGAGAAGGAAAAGTTTATTTTGGACTCCATGTGCAGCACATTGCCTTGATCTCATGCTGGAAGATATAGGGAAAAGGAAATTGGAGTCATCTATTGCTGATGCAAAAGTAATTGCCAAATTCATTTCTAACCATGGTGTTTTGCTAAACTTAATGAGAAAATTCACGAACAATCGTGAGTTAGTTAGGCCGGCAATAACAGATTTGCAACATGCTACCTTACATTAAAAAGCATACTGAGATGTAGATTGGTTTAAGAAAAATGTTTAGTTCGGACGAATGGGATAGAATGCCGCTGTCCAAGACTGAAGAGGGGAAAAAAGTGAATGATCTAATTTTTTATAGTAATTTTGGAAACGTGTTCAATTTTGTACGAAGGTTGGAATGCCAATTGTAAAATTGCTTTGGTTAGTTGATGGAGAGGACAAGCCGGCAATGGGATACATATAAAGGGCATGGATCAAGAAAAGGAGAAAATTGCAAAAAGATTGAACAAAGATGAAAGAAATACATGCCATATTGGAAGTTGATAGATGCTCGTTGGAATGATCAACTCCACCATCCATTGCATGCCGCTGCATATTATCTGAATCCTTCTTTCCACTACGAAGAATCATTTTGTCCCGATGCTGAAATTAAAAGAGGGCTGTATACATGTCTTGATAAGTTGGCCATAGACATAGATGACAGGATTAAAATCGATGAGCAATTGCTTGCATTCAGAACTGAAAGAGGATTATTGGGATAACAAGGCCAAATAACAAGGAAAAGAAAACAGCCAGGTATTTAATATTTACTTATTTAGTATCTAACTTTCAATTTAATTTTTAATTTATTATCTCATGTTTTATAGCCATTGGTGGGAAGATTATGGAGAGGATACTAAAGAATTGCAACGTGTTGCAATAAGGATTTTGAGTTTAACTTGCAGCCCAACAAGGTGTGAGCGAAATTGGAGTGTGTTTGAACAAGTATGTTTTATTTTTAACTTTAAATATATTCATGCAATTTCTTAACATATAAGAAGTGAAGTTATAAATGTTTTATGTTTTCTTTTATATTCATACGATGAGGAAAATAGGCTAGAGGCAAAGAGGATGAATGCCCTTGTATATGTAAAATACAATTTACAACTACAAGTGAGACAGACATTAAGAAGTTCAAAGCAAGACTATGATCCTATTTGCTTATCGGATGTGGAATCTAATGATGAATGGATCACGGAAAAGGAAGATCCAGCTCTTCCACAAGACAATTCTTGGTTGAATGCGGACGAGATGTTTAATGAGGAAGAGACTAATCTTAGAAAAGAAACGAGTAAGCATTTTAAAATCTAGAAGATTATTATATTATATTTAAAATTTAGAAGGCACGATTTATAAAATATTTGAATTTTGTAATTAACAGGGGTTTATTCGAGAAAAGCGAAAGAGCGTTGAAGGAGACGAAGGTGTTGAAGGAGAGGAAGAAAGCGTTGAATAAATTAGCGATGGGGATGTAGCAGATGGAGGAGACACTGAACCTTCATCTTACTTAGATGTTTTAGATGACATTGATGAGAATGATATTCTTTATAATTCAGATGGTTTGTAATTTTGGATAATACAATTTTATGAATTACGATGATTTGAATGTTAGCAATTTTATGATATTCTTATTCTATGTCATTTTATATATAATTGTAGTATAAATAATAATTATAGCAAAAAAAGTCAAACATGTTAAAACTCTTACGAGTCTATGATTTGCAATTTGCGATTAACGAGTCACACCCCTAGATCGATTCACGATCCGAGTCGAGTTTGACAACATTGAAAATCGCCCAGAATTAGAAATATTGGAAGCCCTGAGACTACACTACAACAAAAAATAATAATAAATGACTAAAAAACATTCAATTGGGACATTTTAACACTGAAATTCTGAACCCAAAGCTTAAGTCAGTATTATTGCTATCGCCAACTGCACACTACAGTTATGACTTAAAAATAAAGCATATGAAGCAACACTGCTATTTGATATCATTCAGAGAGAGAGAGAGAGAGAGAGAGATTGCAATTTGATCAAATCAAAATTTAGAATCAGCATACCTTGGGCACAAGCACATCCATCGCTGCCACCGTTTTCAAGTCATCATTGAGCCTCATATAAAATGCTTTAATTCCTTTTGGATAGTTATACACAATAACGGGTTTCTTGAAAATCACCTCTGTCAAGTGTCTGCAATACCACACAAAGTTGAAACAGGAAATGGAGAAGGAACGCTCATCTTCATGTTGCAAAGTTCAAAGAAGTAAAATCTTGAGACATCAGGACATGTCCATTGTTCTTATGTGTCACACTTTCAATAGAGTTAAGGTTCACTACTCAAGACCACTGACAAGATGGGGCCACCAGGGACAGATGCCCCAAAAATACACAATGGTTGATCGTATCATCCATTCTTTCTCCTACAAGTTGATATTATGATAATTTACAAAAATGATCGAGAGAAGGCTAAAGATTAGATGGCTGGAACCCATATTAGAAACCATAACAATGACCAGAATTGCTGAGCCATATGCCCCACTTTGATGGAATAAATGCATAAGGTGACTATGGAATGTCCTGATGTGTCAAGACCCCCACAATTTCTTAGGTTTTATTACCTTTCATGCTCAGACGCTAAATCTATACCCATTCCACCTTATTCTCAAACTTCTTATCTGTAACATTTTTTAGAAGCTCCACTGCTTCAGTATAAGAGACTCGTACAAACGGGCCTGATGCCACCATCTTTAGACGATCAATGGCCATTTTATCAAAGTTTTTAACCATGAATTCCATATCATCAATGCAGTTGTCAAGTAACCACTGGCAAAGAAACTTCACATATGCCTCTGCACAATTCATATCATCCTACAGAACATCCACAACGATAAAATGGGCCATTTTTCAAAAATAATAACAACAAAAACAATATGGACCAACTTCAAATGCCTTCCACTAGGCCTATTGGAAAATAAATGCATGATTGGAAAACTCTACAGAAGTTAAAACAATCAATATCCCTTTTATGTCATTAGGTGCTAACTCAACTCTGATTACATAAAATCATAAGTGTACGATCTGGGCCCATAGGTGTGGACGGTATTAGTATCCCTAAATCCTAAGTCTTAATGGTTAAAGAAAACTTTCAAAAACATAATAGAGGGAAAAAATTCCTTAACTTTCTTCAGTAGGAAGTTATGGATACTGACAGGTCCCAAAAGGGGGCATATACGATCCTTCATCTGTGGAAACATATGCTATTATAGGAACATGAAATCATCATCATTATCATCATCTAAGTCATTTATCCCAACAATCTGGAGTTGGCCTTCATATATGGTTTTCTAGGAACATAAGTTCGACTTCCACACAAGCTGGGACCTTAATTTGAAAATCCATAACATCAGTATGACATTCATTCTGCAAATTAGAGATACCTGAAGATCTCTATGCAACAAGATGGCCTGCAAACGGGCAGTAAAGAAAAGAATAAAACAATGATCCACATTTAACAGAAACATGGCTGAGAATAGGGTGACTTGGAATTTTTCGAGAATTTCCTAACCAGGTGGAGCACATCTATGACCTAGATCACTGAAGCATATGACCCACTGGTACATAAAAAGGTATTCAATTTGACATCATGGCTATATAAAGATGCAAAGGAGAGTAGGATGCATTCTCTATAAAAATTAACAAGACAGAACAATAGGACAAGTAACAGTATGCCATTGTTGCAGTCTAATACCTTGCCATATGGACCATCTTCCCCAAGCGCCAGAAAAAGAATGCGCTCTCTCAGAGATATTATAGTATGTTATTTTAAGGCTGAACAAGTGTCAATGGATATAACCATAACAAAACACTAATACTTCATGTTACCTTCTAAACTCAAATACCACTTACCTCCAAATCTGCAAATGCAATCTCAGGTTCTACCATCCAGAACTCTGCCAAATGCCGTGATGTGTGAGAATGTTCCGCACGAAATGTAGGCCCAAAAGTATAGACACTACTCACAGCACAAGCAAAAGTCTCAACCTGAAGTTGGCCAGAAACAGTGAGAAAAGCCTGGCGTGCAAAGAAATCATGAGAGTAGTCAATCTTCCCATCCTTTTGAGGGAGGCCCGCTTTAAGCTTAGATCTCTCTTCTAGCTTTGAAAGACTCTCCTTCGCCTTGGTAAGTTCCATTAGAGGACCATGAAGATCCTCTTTGCTAGCTTTTGCAGATTTTAGATTTTTTACCACTTCTCCTTTCTCCTTGGCAAGAAGCCTAGCAGCTTCAATTTCTGCTTCTGATAAAGGTGGGTTTTGCTTCAGCTCCTTCTCCACCTTTTCTGCATCACTAAACAATGTTGTGACCTGAAACATCTCACCAGCACCCTCACAATCGCTAGTCGTGATGATGGGAGTGTGGACATAAAGGAATCCATTCTTCTGGAAAAAAGTGTGCGTTGCATATGCCAATGCATTTCGGATACGAGCAATTGCAGATATCTGATAATATGAATAACAATCACAGTTCAGTCGTGATAATAACTACAGGTTGTATAGAACAGAGATAGTCTGAATGGAAGGACATTGCATGACAATAAACATGCACGTGAAAGCAAGGTCAGGTAAACCAATCAAGAGGGGAAATCAGTATAACACTATTGCCTGATCTTGATAATTCTAGTGCATTTAAGAAACAGGTCAATCTATTTCAACCAAAAATTAATAATCTACCATCACTTATATGTTCATTGATAGATGAAATCAACGAGGAAAACTCTGGAGAGGAGGTGAGGTAGCCATTCTCTATAGGGAAGCTGACCATCCAACATGAGCTGGACCCCATGTGATTGGGTGGAATAGGTAGAGGACTGCATGGGTAGAAGGATTTTAGAGAAACTCTCTGTCCAATCATTGTGGCATTGTAAGATGACAAATAAAAATACATTGGCTTATAACAGTCCCTTTTTTAAGTGGAAACAAAAATTCCATTGCTAAGGGGCACAGAGAGTGCAACAGCTAAAAAAAGAACATCAAACAAAAGGTTACAACAATCAATTTTCGAAGTCCAAGATGACAAGACAAAGATGGTGCAGTGGAGGTGAAATTTTGTTGATCCATTGCACACGTCATTTACATGAAATTTATTCCACATTTCACCCAAGTATGTGTGATCCACTTAAAGGAAGAAAAAAAATCAGAAGTCTTGCCTGATTAGAGTTGTTAAATCGATAAAATGATAGATAAAAGAAAAAAATGGATCATGGCAATCCAATAAACCAAGAGAGTTAGAGAGCCGAAGTTTCTAGTTATATGGGTGCAAAGCAAAGTGATGCATGAAGTAGACATATGAAACAAAAGCATGAAGGGTTCGCTGTTGTGGAAAATCATGAGTCGTGAAACGTGGCATGGAGGGAGATAAAAATTAAGTACGGGTAGAGTTGTCGCTGGACTTATTAGGAACCAATTGATAAGTGAAATACAAAATGCACTGAAAAACATTTGAGAGCATTGAGATGCGAAATGTGAGAAATACATGGGATCACAGCAATATAGGGATTGTTAGAATGCACTCACAGAAAAAAAATGAAATAAATAAAATTTATCTCTTGATGCGCATTTGTGGGTCTGTGTCTCAAGGGTTACATACACATGGAACCTTCTATATGCATTTATCGTGCTTTTCATTTCAGAAATTTCAACGGTTTGCAAGATAGAAACTGGATAGTGTAGGAAATAACAGATTTTCCGCTCTTTCATGGCATTTCCGGGGAAAATGAGAGAAGTTGGGAGATGGGGCTTACCGTGTTGGCCTAGGGCGGAGGTGGACATGGTCGCGGAGGAACTCAAGTGTGAGTTTGGTCTTGGGGATGGGGTACTTGGCCGGGTCTGTGGGGCCCACCTCTAGAACCTTCTCGACGCGGAGCTCGACGCTCTGTTTGGTGCCTTCTGGTGGCTTTGAGTTGGCCCTCCACCAGAACGCACGTTCCGGTGGGAACCAGCTGGGCCAATGGGGACACGGAGGCATCCACGATCACCTGGAGATTGGCTGGACAGGATCCGTCGTTGAGCTCTAAGAAGGCAAAGGCTCCCTTGCCTTGCTCTCTCCCTGTCTTCACCCATCCTCCCACCTTTACCCTCTGCCCGCCAACCTCTCTCCTCCTTGGACGATGTTGCGGATCAGTACTCGACCAGAGGAGAATTTCTCAACGACCACGGCCGCGCCAACGGACGCCTCTGATTCTCCCGCCATCTCTCTTTCTCTCCTCTTATCCTTAAAAAGGCTGGGATTTGGGAAGACGAGAGAGAACCGTGGAAGGCGAACCAAACAGCGCAGCTCTGCGAAGGACTGCAAATGTGATTACGCACTTCCGCTTTCCTCGCCTCTCTGTTCCCCAGTAAATCGCAATATCGTAATGCAAGCTGCCGGGGTTAGGGTTTTTTCGATCATACGTGGGGCCCAATGGCCCTGGTACTTGATGAAAACAATTTTTAACCATCACTTTATTTATCTAAGTGGTCGGGTATTCTCGTGTGGGAGTGTACTCATTAACTTGATTAATAGTGGGTGATGAGATGGATCCAAAGTTTTACTTATGATCGTCATAGAGCTAGTGGTGGGTGGGTTTGCATTTATTTAAAAAAAATACAATTTTTCTCATGTTAGAATCAATAAATTAAATTTATTTTTGTTAAGAACAATTAGATAAAATTGTGGGTTGATAAAAATGCAATTTCAATAAAATTAAATGAAAGTAAAAACCTTAAAAATCAGCATCATATATAAGATTAATGTCTTTATTTAGAGTATTTTTTCAAATTTTACTCCTTCAATTAATATATTATTAATTGATCTATTATACTTTTTTATTCTTTATTACTTTGCTCGACCTATTCAGCAATATATCTACCTCTTCTCTTATGCATTCAATTTCTAATTTCTATCAACTTTTTATCCATTTAAACTTGAATAGTTTTTGAATTCCTATGTAAATTATTTATGAGGGTGAGATCCCTTGCAACAACAACAGTATCTAGTATCTACTATATATACTTTTTATTATATGACATGATGATAAGGCCCGTTTGACACATATAAGCAAATGGTTGTGTATTTGGATAATGAATAAAAAATATAAAATTTCAAGAACATATTGTTATTCATCTGTGATTGGATGGTGGACAAGTACAATAATAATAATTGATTTCACCTATTTATATATTTTAAGTTGTCCTATAATTTAATTAAATTTAAATTATTTTTAATTATTAAATTCTATAGCCTTTAAAATATAGTGTGATTAAGGTGATTTTAGTTGTCATATATTCAAGAAAAAAAATTATCACCCTATATATTAATGTGTATTATATTACCCAGCATATTTAGACAAAGACACATGACATATCAAATGCATTAATTTCATGATAATTAATTTATATGACAATCACATTTTTAATTTAGAGATTTTTATTGTTAAAATATCTTAAAATTATAAATTTTGGCCAAAGCGTCTGATTTTTTAGAAGAGAGTGCATGTATATCTCTAGCAGAGGTCATGAGGACGGAAATACCCTTCGCCGTGCCACTGTAGCCATACTCATGTACACTTGGCCCTTCTAGACCAGCATAAGCTGACCATCTGTCTCCGCTCAACTAATAATATAATTTTTAATCAAAGTACAACATTATCGTTAAAATAAAATATTATTGTTGTAGTAATTTATGACCAGGTCACATAAATAATGAAAACTGAAAAAATTATATTTGTATAGCGAGAATATCCTATTAATTAAATAAAAAAACAAAAACTAACTAAACAACAAAATAAAATAATATTCTACAACAGTACTAAAAATATAAAGAATTATTTTGCAGGACTTCTACATAATGAGTAGAAAGTAGAAAGAAGAATAAGAAAAAGTAAAGAATTTTGGTGGAAAAGAATAAATATACTTTTAGTTATATGTATATAAATCACACAACTTGTATATTTTTTCATGATCAAAGATTCAAAAGTTTGGCCATCTCATTCAGACAAGTTTTTTTGACACGTTAAAATCTCTCAATATTACGGTTGTAACTTAGGTCGGACGGGTCGGATTTCTTAAAACTCAACCTGGCCTGACTTGATATATGTGGAACCTGATCCGACCCGATTTGAATTCTCAATTCAAACTCTAGTAATCGACCCGACTCGAATTAACCTGAATTCTGACCCGACTCGCATTCTAAACCCATTTTAGCTTGGTTGGATCAGGTTAACTTGTAAAATTCTCAACCCATTTTGACTCGAATTTCATGCAGATTTTTATCTTCTCAATCCGACCTAACCCGTTGGCCCGAAATTCTTGACGTGACCCGCATGATTTCTCAGATCGAGTCACGTGGGTCGGGCCAAAATCCAACCTGAGTTGCAGCCCTACAGTCAATATATACATACGGAGTAAGTTTAAGTGAATCGAATTCAGGATTTAGACGAGCGCCTTGACTACGAGACTAACTCCTTGGACTCAGATATCTTGCGTTTTAGTTTAATTAGCATTTTCATCTAAAAATTATTTGAATGTCGGAAGCACTTTTGCATAAAAATATTATTTGAACAATTTAATTAAATTTCATAATTTTTGAGATGTTTTTAGAAAAAAAAAATCCCTTTAATTGAAAGTAAAAATAATTATTTTTTCCTGCTTTTTGCAGTTTCCACCCCTACCCTGGGGAGCAGCGATATTTCCCTCGTACGTCAACGAGTCGGTCTCGAGCCATCGAAACCCTCAAGGAAAAGAATAAAATAAAATAACTTCGAAAGACAACATCTACATCCCAAAAAACAAAAGTAGTCTCTCTCGTTTTTGGATTGGAAGTGTGATCGATGGCTTCTTTGGAGACGGACGTTAACATGGTTCCAGCGGGCGAAGGATCGAGCGCCGCTGGCCCTTCTTCTTCCTCAAAGAAGCCTAAGCGCTTCGAGATCAAGAAGTGGAACGCTGTTGCTCTCTGGGCCTGGGGTTTGTTCCTTTTGCAACCATACCATTTACCCATTCCCCCTATTTCTTTCTATTCCTCTCTGGCCTAAAAGCCCAGATAGATTCCAGGGCAAGGGTTTTCTTCTATTCCATCTTTTTTAGGTTTCTTGAATTATGATGTTTGTTTTTTAATCAATGCAGATATCGTCGTTGATAACTGTGCTATTTGCAGAAACCATATTATGGATCTCTGTAAGTTGTTTTTTCCTCCTTTTCCATAGTATTTTTTTTTGTTGGTTTTGCCCTTTTACAGGGTTTTTCTTATATTTTCAGTGTGTGTTCTCGCGTCACACATTAAGAACGTGTTTGACAGGAAATTACAATAGAATTTATGATTACCCAAACTGCAGAATTTGTAAATTTTGCTGATTCTTTAATTTGGCGGATCCTTGCATTAACATTTTTTTTTTGCGTGCATTTTGGTAAGATCGGAATAGCTGGAATTGAAAATTCTACAGTGGTTTGGGCCTGTTTGCTAACTTGAAGTTCTTAGATGGAATTAGAATTTTGTGGAGGATTTCTGCAAGAATTGCATGTTTGATGTAACTAGAAATTTAGACTAGGAATTCAGATTCCAGGAGATTTAAAATTTTCCATCTGAAGATGTTATTTTTGGTAATCCTGAATAATTTTGGATTGTCGACTTCTTGGATTCCAGCTACCAATGCTAAAGCTATCAAACCAAAAATGCATATTGTAGGGATACTGCAAATTTTAGAATTATCAGAATTTACCACTCATGGAATTTGGGGAATTATAACTTTTGTTGTAAATTTCAACCATATCACCATATAAACCTTAAATGGCTCAAAACACAACACATTCAGCACCCACAAATGGCTCCTGAAAATTCCGGTTACGAACCCCAATAAGTTGTGGGAGGTTATTGTTTCAAGTCTCACTCTCAACATATTAGGGCCACACCCCCTAGTTTTACCCAGTTTGTGTGGATAGGGTGGTTTGCACATGCTCCAATGACTTAGTCAGGTGCTCTAAGAGGCCTAGATACCTTGGACGAAAAAAAAGAAAAAACGTTGTTACATTGGGGATTAGAATATCGTCAGATTCCATAATTCCTACTCTAAATTGGATAGATTCATGGTTGATATAAATGTCTTCTTGCATTAATTATGTTTTCTCCAATAAATGGAAAGATGATAGAAGTCAAATGGTACTTTCTGTCAAGTGCAGATATTCGTCAATCTTTCTTGAGGACAAATGATTACAACATTGTCAGAATTAAAGTTTGAGACAAACATGCCCAATAGGGGTAATATCTGAGAATACCAAATTACCAGAAACTATACTTGTGGGTGCTGTTGTGACTTATATTATTATGATGAATGATTTTGACGTTCTTGTAACTCATATTATTAGTTCAAAATTATTCTTAAATAGTTGTAATCTGGTTATACACATATTACTGCTGCTGCAGTGCTTGATACTATTATTACCAAAATGTTTGAAGTGATTGTGATTTGTGTCCATTCAAACACACTTGTTGCTATTTTCTTCTTCTTCTTCATCATCATCATTAGTGTTATTATTGTTTTGATGTTGAAGGTATTGAGTGCCAAGCAAATCAAGCAAGTGCAACAAGTGAGGAATGCACGGTGGCTTGGGGTATGTATTTGGGAACCCTCTTTAAAAATGATTCATTTTGATTGATTACTTCATTTCGTTTGTATTCTTGCATGTGTGGGTGTGTATTGCATTGCTTTATTCTTATCTTCTTTTGAAATTGCAATGATATGCTGCAGACTTTTCAAATAAATAATGTCTTTCTTTCTTTTTTCCATTTCTCTTTTGCTCTGTGGATTCAATTTCTGTTCTTTTCTTATTTGCCTTTTGACATGATCTATTGATATACCGTTTCATTTTTTGCTGTAATCTCTCTGCCCTAATAACATCGTGCTACCCTTTTGAGAAAAGTTTTGCTATTTCTTTGGAAGCCCTGAAATTTGTTTGGTTCACACCCCCGTCTTGAATGTTGAAAGTTCTTCAATTTGAAATATTCTAGGTATTATCTTTGTTGTATTTTATAGAATTGAAACATAAATCTTTAAAATGGTCAAACTTCCAGTTTCGTTATGCTTATGCTCTCATCCTGCTGCTTTGGATTCACTTTGATTTTTTTTTGAAAGGTGGATCTATTTTGAATTAAATTGTGTTTGTTATCTCATCTGTGTTGAACTGTGGTGCCCAAGAAAAGATTGGATGCATTTTACCTCTTCATTTGCCTTGTAATTGTTGTAACATTTTGCCACTTAAAAAAGTTGTATTAGTTACTTTTTGGAACATCCAAGATATAATTAACTATTGGAAAATTTTCTTTATCTATGTCTTGTTCTTGCATCTTGAAATTTAGTACAAAATATTAGCTGTAAACTTTTAATGTTGTTTCTATGATAGGAGTATAAGAGATTGGTAATTAAACATTACTTTTTTATAAGGTGGAGTGTAAGTGGATGGCCATCATGAACCTAGGGCTAAAGGCTGAAACCTGTATGAATTTATGCAGATTATATCCACCTGGACTAAAGTTTGAATTTGTGAATTAGAATTGACTTACCTGGCGTAAAATTTGATTAGGGGAGTCAATGCCCATGACTTGGGGGGTTTTGTTTTCTATTAAGCCAGTGAGAAGTACACACTTTGTGCAAGGGACAATGATAAAAAAAATTGGTAATAGGTCACACTTTATCGGTTTCAAATTTCTTTCACACAAATTACCTATTTTTAGATACTAACATGAAAAAGGTGTGCGAAGTCCTTCAAATTCACCAAACTTAATTTCAAATTCCTTGTTTCTATTTTTTAGTATTTTTTCATGATTTTCACCTACTTTTAGATAATAACATGATAAGGATGGACCAAATCCTTCTAGCCACCAAATTCAATGTTAGAATAACTTTTTCTTTTTCTTTCTTTATTTTATGCATTTTCCTGCTTTTAATACCAACTCAACAACAACAGGTCAAATCTTTTAAACTTATGAAAGTGAACTCTGCAAGAAACTGCCGACCACCCCAACAGCATAAGGAATGTCTAATTGTGTCATTTTCAAGTAGATTAGACTGCTGCCCAACTTCCAGTACCTAGTGCTGTCTTCCAGTAGCTCCCCCATATCTTTTCTTAACTTGCTATTTACCTCAATAGAGCTTGAAATTGAAAACAATGCTCCAACCCGAACTTGCCCAATAAATCTGTAATGTATTGCTTTTGGCAAAAGAATACTCCTTTCAAACAATAATCTATTTTAGACCAAGGAAGCAGTTGAGTTCTCCAAACTCTTTCATCTTGAATTTCACCTGTCATGGATTAATATGATTCCATCCATCTCATCTCCAATGATAATGAGATTATTTTTGAAAAATGTCTTTGCTGATGATGTCGATTCGGATGCGCTGTTGATGATGATGATTAAAAATGGGTGTGGGAATCATGAGATAAATGGCTTGACGATGATTTAGAAAGATATTAAGGATACAATAATACAGATTTGCATTTTATATTCAGCCCCTAAACCCTTCGCCTATAACCAAGACAGCATAATTCCCCTTCTTGCTCATAGTTTCAAGAATGAAGCACATTGATCTGAAACTAGCTCATGGATTGCTAATTGAGCAGCTTCTAGAAACAGTCCTATCCATTATGAGGAGAAAGAACATGTCTAATCTAATGCATCACAGGGATGTCCTAATGATCAAGGAAAGATGCGCCTAGTGGCAAGTCTATGAGCTGATTGTGGGCAATTCATTGCCCCTCGCAAGGCATTTGTTACATGGCCTCCACCAGGCTTTCATGGGAAAACATATGTATAGAAATGATTGGCTGTACCTTTTATGGCAATTTTCATCATTTGTGAACCACATGCAATTCATGAGACCATGAGAACCACCCGATATTTTCTCTTGATCACATTTTTATGACCCACCCCATCTTTCTGCCAAGAAGAAGAAGAAGAAACACATTGAGATAGAAAACTTCCACTGTTTGAAGTTTATCTACTCCATTATTTGGCAAGATAAGAACTCTCACTGGAGTGGAACTGTGAGATCAGGGAACTTATGCGGACAGAGAACTTTTTGATTGATCATATCTCTTGTTCTGGGATGAAATGATCCACTTTTTAGCAAGGAAAACGTTCAAAGAGAACTTGGACACACATTATTCCTTCTCTTGTTCGGATATTGGTCTATACACCTGTGTTTTTTCTCCCATATCACAAGTAGGATCAGAAACCCGACATGCACATCCATGTACGCTGGCAACCGGAACACTTAAATCACTCTCTACTCTATGAAATAAGTAATGGAACTTTTTGTCATCCAAGGGATAGTTTATGTTGTAGAATATATGATGTATCCTACATCTTTTATTCTGACTGCTTTTTTTTACTTTTTGCTGCTTATTTTTACAGGCGTGTGCAACCATGCTTTTCATTTTCACTGCATCAGTAGGTGGCTCAAGACCCGTCAAGTTTGTCCATTGGGTATGTGAATTTCGATATTCTCATCCTTTAGTGTTTTTTATTCAATTTCACCTCAATTCTGTCCAAATTTGTATTTGGGGTTTACATTCAAATGCCACCAATTTGTGGTATACATCCTAAATTTCTTGTAACGATTCTCACTTGTTCCCCTCTGATGCCTGCATGCAGACAATAGCGAGTGGGTTTCAGAAGTACGGCCATTGAGGATTTGTGGTGGATGTTCAATGGCAGGACTTTGTTCTCATTCTCTTCATGTTTCATGCTGAAGTAAGCTGAACCCTGGTTACCAGTCTCCCCTTTCTGTTTGGATGATCAAACTATGTATCATTATGCTTCAAATCTTTAACTTTGCATGATTTATGTATCGTTGTGCTTCAAATCTTTAAATGTGATGGTTTAGTTTAAGCTGCATCTGTTTCAGATGTGCAAAGGGATGTGTATTTGCATCAATGCAGTTTGTTTGTTTGTTTGTTTGTTTTTTTTTGGTTTTTCCACCATCCACACAAAGGACTTCACCAAAAGTTGTGAATTATGAGCTACTTCCCTTGAAGGTGCATCGGGCTGATATGGTATGTATCACCGATATTTGATGGTGTATGAGCTCATACTGCACAGTATCGATTGATAAAAAAAAATCAGTTTTGACCTATTTTCAAGCTATTTTTGCCAATATTTTGTAATTTAACATGGTTTAAAGGCAAGTTATCGAATTTTAGAGTTGTTTTGAGATATTTTTGTTAATTTCTTTGAGATTCGGCTTTAAACTAATTTCAAATTTTGAGTTTTTTCTGAAAATAATTTAATGAAATAGTATGTAGTGCTTATAGAATTCAACTGAGATATGTTAATAACATTCATAGCTTTTAGAGTAGGTATATTTTTTAAGATTTTTTAGTAAAGTTGATAAAAATCAAGATTTCTTAGATACTTCACATTTTCGAGTTAATGTGAATTTCTTGTAAAAAAATTGAATGAAATCATATACAATGTTTCTATATTTGTCTATTTTTTTAATATTTTGATATTTTTACAAAGCTAAAAAATTACATAAATAATTTCTTAAATTGTAATATAAGATATGTGTCATTAAAGGTCATTTGAGAACATGAAGTGCATATTGTGTTTTCTCATATTAAATTATTTTTTTTATAATTTTTTCTTAATTTTAGTTAATAACATGATAAGGTTAACCAATTCATACAACCTATCAAATCCATCTTAGATTTTTTTACCTTTATACATGAAACTTCTGCAACATATAATATTGATATAATAAATTGATCAAATATTTTTAAGTCACTTAATCAAATATTAAAATTTTTTTTATCTATTTTTAGCTATTTTAGGGGTTTTTTTATGTTGAGAAGGAAGTAAATTATAACCACTCAATTAACAAATGGTTAAGATTGATTTAATGGTCAATTTTTTTTTTATTTAAACTGTCTTTTATATATATATAATAAAAAGACTGTACCACAACTTCTTTTTAGAAAGAGTGGGTTTTTATAAAGTGTGTAGTTGTGCACAATTTTTTACGTGAGTGGAAAAAGAGTATTCATTTAGACACCTGGCTTTTTTTTTAAGAGACATCTCACTTTAAAATTTTATGCAACATTATCATTTTGCCTCTCATTTTTTTTAGAGGAATTGTCTTTTTTTTAAAAAAACTGAGGGTCAAAATGATAATTTTCACACAAAATTTTGAAATTGGGTGTTTCTTAAAAGAAAAATAGGGTGTCTAAATGGTCACCCGAAAACAATTTCTACATTCAAAATGTTTTTTGTTATTTAATACTTTAAGGGGGCCAAATATCGGCCGATCGCATCATATCGGCTGATATCACAATATCGATTGGCAATTTTTTGTTAAAAAAAAAATGAGAGAGAAAAATATCAGTCGATACCGAATTTTGAACCCCTATGTAGTTTAAATTGAATTTTTTTTTTTATAAAATTGACTTTTTTGGCTTAGTCCATTTTTTTATTATTCGAAAAGTAAATTCCTAAAGTAATAAGAGGTTGGAAGGGAATTTCCAAGTCATATAGGTTTATGGCCTACGAGTCGAGTCACTTAATCAATGCACTAATTTATGGCTTCTCAATTCAAGACCCACGATGAATTCAAACTATGACATGTGACTTGATCAATGATTCACGAGCCAATTCATTTAATTCATAACCCATGACCCAACCAACGCACATAGTCAACTTAACTTGGCTCTGATTTGATCAACAACTTTGACTCATGGCCCGTGGTCCAATGCCAACCAAAGTATCTGTGACCCAATCCGGTAGAGTAGAAAGGTTGTGGAATGAAGGTCCTAGGAGAAGTAGAACTTCGAAAAAATGAATGATATAGAAAAAAAAATAACATAATTAAATTGTGGAGTGACTAATGATATAAATTGTTATAGTGTCGTTTGAAAAAGAAAAACTCATAAGGTTAGTCAGCGATAAATAAGATTATTGACCGATGATGATGAACGTGATTCAACTCATATTTCATGCCTAATCACAACAGATTCATGAGCCGACTTAACTCAATTTAACTTTTGAATTTCTAAATTAGATTGAGGAGAGAAGTCGAAACTCCATCTAGTTGTATTCAGCATTATATAATATCATAATTTTAAGTAAAATTATTTTAAATTAATTTTATAAAATATATGACTTGTATTAATATTACCACCACTATTATTGTCATTATCATCGTCTATAATAAAATGTATTCGAGTTATGATTTATGTTTCACTCACCTAAAATAGAAAAAGCTCTCAATGATGAATTATAAATTCTATCACATCAAATAATATAGATTGATAATGTTGAAAAACAAAATTTCATGTTGCGCGCCAAAAATCGATTTCCGTAAAAAATAAATACGTCGCCTGAGAGATTCGAACTCTCGCGGGAAAATCCCATGTACTTAGCAGGCACACGCCTTAACCACTCGGCCAAAGCGACTTTTGTTGAACGTGTTATTCTAGTTTTTTTACCTATTGATTATATTTAAATTCAATGACAGCCATCACTTAAAATTCAGTCTTCAATGCAAAGTGTGGTTAAAGGGAAATTTAACCCGAGCATACAAGAAATTCTCAAAACTTGATTTTAAGACTATTTTATATTTTTCATAGTTTTTCACTATTGATATTGTACGCTAAAAATCCATATGTTATTATATCAAATGTAGGTTACTTTTGAAATGCTCTGAATTCTTGCATGGGTCTGTAAAAATAACGCAACAAATTATTTCGCAACAAATTATTTGCAGTAGAAAATAATTATTTTATAAGGTAATGCATCAAGAAATTACTCTTTGAGAAAATTTTAAAATATTGAGATTTTTCGTTTTGTAAAATCTTTTTTTTTTTTAAATATGAGAATGAGATGATTTGAATGATTTATGTTAGAAGAAATAAATATTTACTAAAAATACTCTTAACATTGTAATATTTTACTGGCATGGTAGGTTAATTCCACATGTTAGTATAGACTGATATATAGTTAATTAAGTATAGTCAATCCAAAGAGAAGGGGTTGAGTTGTGAAGCCTTTGTTATATTAGATTAACTTAAAAGAATAAACTTTTTTTTTTTAAATAAAATAAAATGAGGGCATTTGTTGAGAATATGGAACATCTAATTGATGTTGGTTTAGCTGATGACAATTTTTAAGATAGTAAACTCCTCAAAGTGGTGGATGGTGTTCATCTCCGATCACTTGGAATTTTGTGGGTTTTTACAAAGGACTATTCTAAACTTCTATTTTTGAAATGATATTGGTTAGAGACTTATTGTAACAACCCGGCACATTAAAAGGGCTTGGGACAAGTCCGGGTCAAATCTAAAAACCGTGCGGGCTCGTGCATGTGCACGTGTGTACCCAAAGCGGACAATATCTTGCTGGACTGAGCCCCAAGTCCTTTTTATGGGCCGGATTGTTACAAATGGTATCAGAGCCTAGTTCAGCACTCGAATTATGTGGGCCTATTGCCTTCCACTGGATTCATTGGGTCGATCTGGAGACTGCTCTGGGATTAGGGGGTGGATTGTGAGACCCTGACCAGTCTCAGACGGCCAAGTCCACTAAGGGCCAGGCCCAAGTGAAGAAAATGGAGTGGGAGTGTGTTTATGTGCTTGAGGGTGGAAAATAAGGTCCCACATTGGAAGTTGAAGAGTTTGAGAGGGTGTTTATAAGTAGCCTTACCCTCCTCTTCCAGCAAGACGCGTTTTGAACCCGAACTTGGCCTAGGTCCGATCCAAAAACAGTGTAGGCTCAAGCGTGTGTACGTGTGGGCCCAAAGCGGACAGTATCTTTTTATGGGCTGGACTGTTACACTTAGAGTACTGAACTCAATATGAATTGGATTGAAGACAAACAGAATCAATTAAATTGAATCGATAAATTGGCTCTTTGAATTTACACAGGGATCGATAGGCGAAAGTGGAGGGCCGAACGCAAACCCATTTGTGCTTGAAAATGAGCCCATTTACATTAGCGATGGATCCAATTAACCCATGTTGGACCCACAAGCCCAATAAATCAAGCCCATCTCTTGCCTCAAATGTCCCACTTCAAATCCACTTCATCATTACCATTCTCCGGGGTCCCATCCGAGTCGAAGAAAGAAACAAGTAAAGAAGAAGGAAACATAAACTGAAATACAGAGATTGGACTGATACATAAACTGAATCAATGAGAAAACTGAATGCTGGACTCTCAACCTAAATCTCTCTACTCTGCATCTTGCATCATCGCATGCAAATGTGAAGGAAAAGACTTTCTATACATTGTTGAGATTTGTGAATCCGAAGAGAAGCGCCTTTTTTTGAGATTTGTAAGTCAATAAAAAGTAATCCCATAGAAAGTGGTTCAGAGAAGTTTGAACGTGAATTTAATCCAAAATCTCTCATCACGAAGGAAGTTTCTTAACTCTTAGGCGAACTCCCTCTATGTTAAATTTACTGTCATTTGACAAAGAGAACTTAAATTTTTGCCATTTTTTTTAAACGTAGGATTATGCAAACATTTTTCTGTAAGCATACATTTCCTGTTTGTTTGAGTAATAGCAATGAGATTCTCCAATATATCATAGTAAGAATAGTTAGAATTTTCAAAAGAAAAACTTCAGACATAAAGCCATAATCTTTCAATCATAATTATAAACATGATAGTAAAATGGTTTTTGGGAAATGTGGGTCCATTTTTTAAACACCTAAACTGAGGGGTGAAAAATTCGGTCAGCCCGAGATATCGGCCGATAAAATTCACTCTGCTCTTTTTTCTTTTTTTTTTAAATATCGGTATTTTTTATTATTTTAATTTTTATGAATTAAAAAATAAATAAAAAACCCAAAAGGAAGCTGGTTTTTTTTTTTTTTTTTTAAATGAAAACGAAAATGTCGGCCGATATTAATATCGGCCGAGATATCAATTGAGCCCACCAGTATTTTGATTTTTTTTTTTTTAAAAGACTGATATTATGAATATCGGCTGATATCGGACCGATATATCGGCTATATCAGCCGAGAATTACTGTGTACGGCAGATATAATATGGTGCTGAAAAACCGTATTATATCGTATCGGCCGATATCTTTACCCCTGCCTAAACCATTTATTAACTTCTAAATTTAAAAAGACATGTATTTTTTTTATACAACTTGTAAAATTATTGGATCTACCATTGAATGAATTAAATAAAAAATATTTAATTAAAATTTTATAAAATTCGTTATATCCTATTTATTTGATCAATTAAACAGTGGAACTAACAATTTTACAAAGTTTAAAAGAATACATATACGTATTATTATGTTAAAAATTAATTATCAATTTAAATTTTTAAAAGATATATCTCAACGTACTATTAGAATAACAACATATAATTATTTCTCTTATATTTTATATTTCAAAATTTGACTACAAAATAAAAGAGAGTCTTTGAAGAAATTGTCTCAGTCATTTTATGAAAAAGATCGGAACACATATAATAGGAAATATATTATTCATATTTGGCAAATAATGGGCAGTAGGTCCCTTCACATTAAAATTATAATATTTTGATGTTATATATTAAAAAATTGAGATAAAAAATGATTTTTAGCTACTTAATCTAAATATAATGAAATTTACACCTAATTCACCATTCAATTTAATAAATATAAATTTAAAATTATAATATTTATATTCTAAGTTTTAATTTTATATATTTAATGATCAAATCTCGAACCTTATAGGGTCTACTGTTCCATTCAATATAACACAATTCTATTCCTTCAGCATTTTCGCTATGATGCACCACGCCAACTGAAGTGAGAGTGCGCCATGTGCGCATTACGCAAACGTTTTCCTCCTCCTTCCAGCTTCCTCCCCTTTGGTGCGTCTTGAGACGAAGAAGAATAAATACGAAAAAAAAAAGCAAAAACAGCAGAACTGCGGAGGAATGTCTCTTCTTCTCCGGCAATTCCTCGAGACGCCGTCCGTCAAGACGGCTGTGACTCTCACAGTTAGAGAGCGGCAGATTCTAATGGCCGTTAACACGGGGGCGTCAGCTCTGTCTCTGATGGGGTCCGCCTTCATCGTCCTCTGCTACGCTCTCTTCAAAGAACTCCGAAAGTTCTCTTTCAAGCTCGTCTTCTTCCTCGCCCTTTCTGTACGTCTCTCCCTTCCTCCTTAATTTTCCCCAACTTGCTGACCATTTTATTTTTGCACTCCTCATTTCCCAGATCTGCCCAGTACTCTTCCATCACCTCTCTCTCTCTCTCTCTCTCTCTCTCTCTCTCCATCCCTCCTTCTCTTTCCATTCTTTTTCTCTTTTCCATTTCACTGATAACATGGCCGTTAATCGTCTTTATCTTTCTTCCCATTTCCTAATGTAGTCTTTGGTTCTCTGCAGGATATGTTCTGCAGTCTCTTCAACATTGTTGGGTATGTATCTGTTTGTGTTTCCTCACTAATAATAGGTTAATTAATTTATAATTTTTTGATTTTTCTAAGTCTATGATTTATAATTATCAGTTAATTGGTTAGCTGATTAGCAAATTATCTTCGGTAGGGGGTCTTTCTGATTGATTTTTTTTTACGTTGCTTTAAATCGGAATTATGTTACTCAGTTACTGATTTCAGTAGGAAATCATAACAAAATGAAGGAGGAAGTGCTTTAATTATTTTATTTTGCTTTATATCGATAGCTAGTTAATTTTTCAGCTATGTGGTACATTAATTTCAGTAGTAAGTATTTTTTATTGTTTTCAGTTGCCTTCTATATTGTAACTGCGTTTATTTGCTATCTGTGGATGCGTTTGGATGTCTCTGATTAATCATCAAATCAGATATTCTTGTTAAAGTTATGCTTCTGCACCCAGTTTAGGCAGGAAAGCATTTTCCACCATTTTTAATCTTGAATCAATATCCTTGACACCATTGGTCTCTTTGGTGGCCTCGAACTCTGTAGTTAAGTTGGATTTTTGTGGATTCTTTTATGTCTTGTGTGTGGCAATTCCACATAGTTCTGATTCTACTAATAAATTTCAGGCTACAAAACAGATCCTTTGGTGTCGTTGTAAATCTGGCTTATACCTTGGCTTCCAATAACCTGTGTTTGAAAGGGCCTCCAAATGTGCATCATGTCATTTTGTTTGGATTTTGATGGAATCAAAAGAGTGGCATTTAATTAAGTAGGTGAAGGGGAAATGCTTATGTTGGAGTCATTTGAAAGGTTTTAAGTAGATTTCATTGAATTTAGGCATTTCTCCTTTTACATGCTGAACAAATAATTGGGCAATGGTTCCATTAGATGAGTAAAACTATGAATTGGTGTTCTCATAGGGAGTATGCTTTCTAAGCTCACTGTACCCTGAGTTGCTGTGGCAGTCAAAGTGATTTTCATAATGTGATCTATGTAAACCTGATCTTTGTTTATGATGCATAAATGTATAAACTGATTTCTGATAAAGAAAGTATATCCTGATATTATTTTCCTTTTTGTGCTTTAGAGACCCGTCAAAAGGATTTTTCTGCTATGCCCAGGGATATAGTACACACTTCTTTTGTGTAGCATCGTTTTTATGGACTACAACGATCGCATTCACTCTTCATCGTACTGTTGTTAGGCACAAAACAGATGTTGAAGATTTGGGACCTGTGTTTCATTTGTATGTTTGGGGTACGTGTGATGTTCATTCACGAGTTGAAGAATTTTAGATGCTTACTTTGAATGATTGCTTACAAGAGTTTAGTTCCTATGGAACTTTGTTTCTTGGTTTGAGGTATTAACTCAGTACTGCTGTTACATCCACAAATGGAATTGTGTTGTCATTTTTTTTTTCTATGATTTGATTATGAATGTTCCACTTTTTCTTACAACAGTGACGTGATCTTTGTGTTCTGGGCACATAATCAATGAATCATTCAGAAGAACCTATGAGACTCAAGATTTTGACATGTCATGTATACTAATGTTTAAAAACTGAATTGAATTGTGCTGTTTAACCTAAACTGGTCATGCGGTTTGGTTCTTAAAAATGGTTCAGTTTGTTCAAAAACTATATGATTTTTATTTATTTAATCTACCTCTTCTTTCTTTTACCAAAAATGCCATTTTCATTTTCTGCTGTCTGGTATCATGGGTTTTTTTTTCTTCTTTTTGATATTATGGTATCATGGTTGCAATATGATTTTCAATTTTTCATATTTATTGTAATTTTTTAAAATATAATAATGCTTTATGTTATTATGATGTCATACTACCATCTCATGATTCAAAACATTTCAAAGTGGTTTAACCCAATGATTGAACTTAAATAAACCAATCCATCGTAAAAAAGGGATTCACTGATGGTTCAATTCGTAAGACATTGTAGGCTAAAAAATGTATAGTCAAGCTCATACCCCACCTTCCCCCCATTCCCCTTCCCCATTATGTCTATTATTTTTCCCCTACAATGAGAGATTGATGAGATTTTATTAGTAAAACATCCTTTTTTTTTTCGTTTTCCCTCTAAAATGAAAGATTTATGAAGTTGGTGTAAATAAAAAATAGGAAATGAAGACCATAGTGACACGAGAGACTAATTTGTGGTTGCTTGAGATTCATTAGCAATACCCCCTTTTTGCAAGTGTGTCAACTTTCTTGTTTGCCTCATGAAGCACATGATGAACAACTGGCCAGCCACTTGCATGATCAATATTTACCTCAATAATAATTAAAAAAAAATTACCTCAATCAAGTCTGGCATTATGAACTAACAAGGCCTTAGATTAGCCACCCAAATGATCACACACTTGGAATCCCCTTGACATTTTTGGGCTTAGGAGGTTTTTTTTTTTTTTTGAATAATGGCTTAGATTTTTTTTTTTTTGTTGCCTGTCATAGACTTAAATTGATATTGATTGTGCTTTTGCTTCAATAGCATTACGTGGGCCATGATAATTAGAATCACGATTATGAGGCCCGACCTTTTTCATGTGTTGGGAGTTAAACATGCATGCCCCTCGAACCACCTATCTTGATGTTCTCTGCTAAACTCTTTGATACATCAAGAACCACTTGGTTAAGGCATTCTTTATGATTTCCATTGAAATTTTGATATTCATGCTATTTTGATTAATATTGGTTTGGTTTCCCAAATGATAATCAATGTTACTTTTGGAGTTTTGGATATTGTACTTTGTGGGTGGAAACTTAGTTTTTCGCTGAAGTAAAGAATAGATAGTTGTTTGTCATATGCCTACTCGAGAGAAATGTGCTGAGTGGCATGACAATGGAACATGGGTGAAAAGCAAGAAGAAAGAGTTTTAGAGGCTAAGAGGTTCAAAGGAGTCTGGAATAAAGTAGAAGGATCAACCCGTTCAAAGTAGTATAGTCAACTACAATTATGTACAAGTCGTTGCAATTGTGGAGAGCTTATGATGCGGAGCATCACACGAGTTTCCATATTTAGGTTTAGGATTTCCAGCTTTTCATAATTGTATTTTTTCTTTCATTCATTTGTTCAATCCAATAGTTGGTTTTGTTTGGGGAAATTTAGTAATTTTACATGTAAATAGGGCTTTCTAATCATTGAGGGTAGTTTGATATTTGTTTATTTGAGGGTATTTTGGTATTTTTTATGTTTTTAAGTCATTATATATATGATGTAACCCCTCCATACGGGATTGACACTTAATCAATGAAAAGAACAACTTTTGCTTTGTACAAACTTGCCTCCATAATAGGAAGCATGGTGAGAAGCCAAGAAACCCTCGCGAGAAACTAGGGAAGGATAGAAGCCACGGAAAAAAGGTGAGAATCCTCTTCTAAGATCCAGGTTTTTATTTCTCTCTCTTTTTTCCTTTCTTCTCCTTTGCTGTCCTCTCAAACCCAGCCGAACTGCAGTCTTAGATCTGTCCCAGAACCGTCCTATTGCTGTCCTAGATCTGTCTCAGAAAAATCCCTATTTACCGTCCCGACCTGTCCCAGATCCCATTCGGACTTGTCCCGATCTGTCCCAGATCCCATCTAGACTCGTCCCAATTTGTCCCAGATCCCATCTAGACTTGCCCCAAGCCCTTCCGAAGTCCCTTACAACCCTCCCCTATCCCAAACAGCCCTATAAATTGTTGTCCCAACCCATAACAGTCCCATATATGACTGTTTACTGCTGTCCTATCCATTGAGATCTCCTATTTTGTTGTCCCATACCGTTAAGATCTCATATTATTGTTGTCCTACAATTTCTCCTTTCCAAACAACCAATTTAATTTATTTTTCTGATGATAGATCTACATATTTATGGAATTTGACAAATCCCTTTTTTTTTAGGGACCTTTACTGCAGATGTGGCTTAGTTTTGATTATCTTATAATCACTTATATTAGATTCCAATAATTTGCATGATTCTTTGTGGTAAATTTATATATTAATTAATTGCATATATTAATTGGTATTTAATTTCTGCCCATTTTAGATTTAGGGTGCATTATTTTCATCCCTTTTAACATTTAGGGACCACATTTAGGCATTTAGAGTTACCCTATCCTTTGTCCTGCGTCAGCTTAGTAGAAATGTGTGGAATGTTTTAGAAAAACATAGTGTTGTCTAGAGGTGTAGGAGAGTCTAAAAGGTAACGGAACTTAGGAGAGTCATAGAGAATTTATGAGTGTTTTAGAGATTTGTCTAGAAGATTCATGGATTGTAGATGTCTAACATGTTTCATGATCTTGGCCAACATTGTGCTAGGAGCTCAAGTATAAAAAGGGGTTGGGGCCTCATTTGTAGCCAAGCTCGTATGAGTCAAGCATAACATTGTAAGGGTAGTTGAGTAAAGAAGTCTAATTTAGTAATTTGCTAAAGTTGTGTGTTCTTTTTCTCACTTGTGTGTGTGAGAATTGTAGACTTTGAGATTAGAAACCTCGGTCCAATAGAATGAAGGATGACTCACTTAGTGAAAGGGCTTCAACTGAGCGTTGCATGAGCTAGCATCTAAGGGTGATTTTACAGGTTCGTGACATGTTGCTTGAATATTGGGACATGACTGACCTTGCCTCTAGATTGTTGTGCTTTGGACCCTTCACGGGGGGTAGTTCAACTGGTAAACACTTTGACTCGGGAACCAGAGGTCCTAAGTTTCGAATCCCGTAGTAACCCGATGCCTATGGTTTGTAGGGGGTTGTGTGCATCTGGAGTTTTACCCAATGCCCACGTACTCGGGGAGAGATGGGGTCTTGGGGTTTTCGTCGTAGAAAAAAAAAGAAAAGCAATTGCTTTAGGAGTTAGACCTTCCCCATTTTCAATTGATAGTGATGTGTTGCGATGGTTAGGTTGCAATTCAAGTTGCTTCTAATCCTTGTTTCATGAGCATCAAAATACATTGATGTTTCACATGATCCATATTGATGGCAAGCTTGAGGGGGAGTGTAAAGGAGTATACATCAATTTTACTCCTCAGTGTACTATATTGCACTGTTGCAGTTATGTAATATTAGTTGTTTATGTATCTTTCACCCTCTAGTTGAGGGGATTACGGAATCCTTTGTAACAGAATCCTTTGTAACCATCCACAGCTGTATATAGTGGAAGAAATTCTATAAATTCTTTGCCAGTCTCTCATTTGAGATCAAACAAACTATCTCTCTCTCTCTCTCTCTCTCTCACTGTGTGTGTGTTGTTCATCTTCTTTTCAGCAAGACCTTAATCTTGCACTATGCACATAATTATAATTAAAAATGCCATGTAATCTTCAGCACAACCTGGACTTACTGATTTAGTGGTTCTGTTCCATAATCATTTCCTATGATTCTGTTCCATAATCATTTCCTGCGATTCTGTTCCATACTAGTCAGAGAATCATTTCCTGTACAGGCTTAAGAACATTGCCAAATGAATGTCCTACCTCTACAATTCCTCAGCAAACAAAGGACTCATTGTTTCTCCCAACAGAACACCACACAATACCTCATTTTTTGCGGCCTTTATTTCTTGGCATATACAATTCCACATTACTGGATATTGTTTCACTTGGAAGTCATACTGGAAACTATTTTCCTTTGCAGGCACTTCACTTGCAATGACTGTCATTCGCTCTATAGGTAATGATTATGGGCGCTTAGGTGCTTGGTGTTGGCCACAGACTGGACAAACAGGAAAGGCATGTCTCAAGTTGTATTTTACAACCCTATTATGTTCCTCCTCCATGCCTAGTTTGTGTTTCTCTAAAAAAATATTTGATTTAATTCATGCTTTTGCAATAATGATGCACACACAGGTAGAAACTAATATGTACTCTTTTCTTTTACTATGATCTTTTATGTAATGTGAACTATATGATGCTGTTCACCGTTAAATTTTCTTTCTCAAAAAGCTAATGCTCTAGAAGTTCTCCATTGTTCTCTATTGTCTATTCAATGTGTACTTATCCATGATGTAAACATCAGGGTGGGCCTGTAAAGAACAATGAAATATGTGGAATTGTTTGTCCTGTTAACAATTGAGGGTGTGCTTGGTTCAATGCCTCAAATCATTACTGGTTTGAGTAATTCAACAGTTTGGATAGTTATACAATTTCACAGTGTGTTTTGGAAAGAGAGAAATTTGAAACCTAGTTAAGTAGGACTCTCTCTTATTTTATTTTTTTAACATTTTCTGCCTCTAATAATAGGCAAAAATATTGCTTTGGTGAGATGAGCAAAAGGCTATCGTACCTAATGATATTTTATTGGTGGGAGGTGATGTGAAGGGTTATTTTTTGAAGGGACTTGATACACTTCAAGATTGAGTTTTAGAAGACCATTATTCCAATATCTCAATGACGACTTCATCTTACTTGACAAGCATGTGAAAAGATTTGGACTCAACCCATGGAAGCTTTTGTGCGAGGCCTTTCTTGAAGTCATTGGTTTTAATTCACTTCAAAAGTAAAGGAAAAAAGAGGGGCGAGGGGGCTCTCACATGATAAATTGTGGAGTGACAAGCCATTCAAAAAGTAGAACTCTTACACAAACCCCAGATACATCGAATAAATGGCTTTGGCGATATAGTGGTGGTCATAGTGATAGGCTCAAGGCCCTTTCTTTTAACGATGGTGGTGAATTGTGAGATTGGCCTTTTTCCTTTTTAAAATCCCTTAGTTGTTTGGTATGGATCATGTGGAAATTCCAAATCGCTTGCGTTTTATAAAGAGTTTTTGAATTCCAATAATGACTAGTTTTTACATGTTATGGTTAGAATAGCTTAGTTAGGAATGGGAGAACTGTGACTTGGATCATTTCTTCCCATTCTAATTAAGGGTGTTCAATTGTCTGGACCCGACTCGAGCTAAACAAACTGCTCAGACAAAAAATTTTACCCAACGGGCCGGGCTTTAATTTGAAGCCTGTCGGTGTCCGTCGGGCTTAACTTAAGCCATTTAGCATACATACAAAGACATCGTCATTCATTCTTAGGGTTAGGGATTTCGAACTGCATAAGAGGAAATTTTGATATTTCTGCTGTCGTATCGTCTCTCTCTCTCTCTCTCTCGCAAGAGGTGCAGGAACGGGAGGGATCTAGATCGTCCCTTCTTCTTCTTCATTTTTTTTTTTTTGGATTTTTTTTAAAAAAAATGGTGAACATTACTAAACTTTTTAAAATTGATTTTCAAAATAATCAGGATTTGGCGGATGGTCTTGGCTTTGGCTTCCAAAGCCCGTCAGGCTTCGGTAAAAGAAGTCGAACTTGGGCTTTTTTAGGTGAAGCCTGGTCCGAACCTGACCGAAGAACACCCTTATTCTGATACTTGGGAGTTGGGAATGATTACCTATTAGTGGGATGGGGAGCGATATGCCATAACAAATATGTAAGGCTTAGAAAGATTTACATTAATAAAATGGGAAAGAAAGCTAAGGTTTGAACCTATAGCAATTCAAATATTCAATCTCTTACAGGTAATGAAGGAAATTTATGTTTATGAGCTTGCTAAGATAAGGGGGGGATGGCCTTTTTTCCTTCTCTGTTTTGTGTTATTTAGAACCTTGACCATTTAGCATGTAAAAATATTACAACCATAGTTTCTTATTCAATGTTTTAAGCCTCTGCAATGGATCTGGTTGAAATGGAACCAGCACTACTTTTCCTTCTAATCTCAGCAAACTCATCTTGATTTTTTTTTCCCTGATTTTATATCATCTAAAAGTAACTTCTGGATTTTTTTTTCAAGAAAGGTTTAACAAATTTCAAGCCTTAAAAGCAATTGAACCCCAATAATGTTTTTCGTAGTTCACTTTTCTGCCCCTTCTTCTCCAGCATTGGTGGTTGTCCATCTCCAACTACAAATCCGTAGGTAAGCCATAAGAGCCACCAACCCTCCCCCCCACCACCCATATATACATACAATCTTTGCAACAGGCAACCCTGTCTTTGTTTTTCTGATTTTCTCTAGTTTTGAAGATGATGCCTTGGTACTAGTCATCCATGATCAGGCATTGAGCTTTTGGTATCTGGACTTTGATGTGGAGATTTAGTGGGAGGATTGCAAGGTTTGAAATTTGTACTTTACCTTGCATTTCTCAAAAAAGTCAAAATCCAATAGCACGCTTATTTGGCATTGATGTGTATTTAATACAATTAGAATTTCAAACATTTTAGAATTTTATATATTAACATGTTCTAACATAAAATATGACTTGACGATGATGTGACAGTTCAACCTAGTTTGAACTTCTGTTGGACCAAACCTTGGGTTTGAAATTAAAACATTGGTCTTGTTGAAAGATAATGTGGTACGGGTGGAAGGTAGAATCGATGTAAAATATATTATAAATTAGAAGTTTAGAAGCAAATCAAGGGATGACAAACAAAATATCTGAAATAAGAGCAAAGGGAGCCTTATCTAAGAAGAAGATAAAGAATTAGGATTAAGTGATACTCAAGGGATGGCTGTACTTGGGAGTAGTTAGACAGGCAAACATTACCAATGTGTGGCATGTTAGTAGGCACTCTATGGAAAACCGTGTGACTATTTTTTAATGTGTATGGATTGAAACTGTACTATTCAGTTGAAATAGCTTGAAGAGAACTGATGACATGAATCAACACTCGGATCCCATGGCAGATCTTTGGAAACTTTAGGTCTGGCTTGTAGGATATGTGACTAGATAGTCTTAGCTACAAGGAATTCTTACCTGTTGAGATTGGTACATAAAAGAGGACCTTCAAAATCGCACTCGAGATTGCAGCATCATACCAAATTTTACCATGGATGTTGATCATGTCCAAGTGCCAACAGTTGCTGTGCTGCAGGATCACAATGAAAGGGAGACCGAATTCTCAATAGATACATGGAAGACTTCACACTGTACAGGGTTCCTCATCCAAAGAAAAAATGGCTGCATGCCTAACCTTCAGAATCTTTTCACTTAATGAGGAGAACAACATTGGTCTTCTCAAAGCAAGTGAACCCCAGGATGCATCTTACCCATCCAAAATGGTTATTAATAACCCTAGTCCCTTTAATAAATGAGAAATTACTAGAACACCTCTAAACATCTGAGAAAATTAAGGTAAGTGAATTGATCATATGATGTCATCCTCATGGTAACCACCACCATGAGGATGAGTTTATCCACCATCTTTTTTGAAGCAAAAAAATCCAACCATTGTTAAAAAAGGACTCAAAAATTGGATGGTGGATTCATTCGTCTCATGGCAGTTACCATCAAGATGACAACATACGATCATTTCTCTTAAAATCCTAGAAGTTTGGTCATCCTTCATAAGAAGGTTCGTGCCTGGATGTGGGGTTCATATGAGCTTAGAGTCTTTGTACTGTGTCAAGATTTATGCTATCTATTAATGAGATGAAAGCTCTTCTTGTTCCTAGTAAGGTCAAAGGGTTCATGAAGAGTCATCCTATGACTCATTTATTGATTTTAGTGTTATGGAGGCGATATGAAAACCTTCTTGTCTCACACACTGCTGTATGCTCTATGTTCTGTGAATTTGCACCCATTGTAGATGTAGAATTTGTTAGAAGTTTACAATGCATTTCATAGATGATACTAGAAATCAATTGTCATTATTGAAATTGATTTACATTGTGGTTCTGGTGTTTGATTTTTTATTTGATTTCTATTTTGTTTAGTGCAACTTTATTTCATGCAACTCCTAAAAATTGCACTTTGTCATTGCAGGTAACTCACTTCATTACATTTTATGCTCCACTTTGGGGTGCAATTCTTTTCAATGGGTTTACTTACTTCCAAGTGATTCGCATGCTAAACAATGCAACTCGTGTATGTAGTCCTTTCTTGTGTTATTTTATGTAGTTCAGATCTCTTTGGAATAATAGGTGAATTTCAAACATGGAATATAAATTTACAACTTGTGCCTGGACAGTGTCATGCTGACTTTATTGGGGCCTGTTAGTTGTGGCTGTGTAGAAATTTTATAAATAAACATTATCATGTCAGCCGGGCCTGGGCCTGAATCTCTAACAGTCTGGGTTTGGATTTGATTCCACCGTAAATGGGTTGGACCTAGACAAGCCTCACATGGGCCAGTCCAGATCAATTACACCATACTTGTGTTTTATTTACTTAGATTTGGATATTCAATGCAATTGCATATCCGCTAATGCTTTAGAATTTTCAGATGGCTGTGGGTATGTCAGATCGACTAAACCAATTGGATGCAAGAGCAGACAGAAAGGTACACTTGTTTTCAGTTGAATCCATGTCCCCTAATTTTATTCTCTAGATGGGCTATCACTGGCATTTTTTGTTCTGTACATGGAGAAATTGCTTCCCAAATGCTGGTATGCCTGATGCTTTTTTTTTTCCCCCTTTCTCAGTCTTCGGATATGCATAGACTATATTTCTTCCTGCAATGCTTTTCTCTATTTTTTGCAATTTTTTTATTGTTTCTAGTGCTACAATATTTGTCAAACATAAGTAGCATACTTTCAGGAACATAAGTTGCATTATTCCCAAGAGTTAATCATGGTTTATGGATTTCTTGTTTGTCCAAAACAAACTCGATGACCAAAACCATGTTAATTCGCTTTTGGAAAATTTCATTTTCTTCCATGATTGATGAACATACACTGCACACACAGACTTCACTTGAAAGAGTTTTGGAAAAGTTCAATAGATATAGAGTGACTGATCCAGAAGACAATGACATCAAACTCTTCCTGGTTGGAGAGGGGGGTGGAGTGGAGGGAGAGGGAGAAGTTAAACATGGTTCCCAGTTGGAGAGTTCCACTTGCAGAACCTGCTTTTGGGAAGTCATACAGTTGCCTAATGGAGAGGTCCACTTGAAGAATCAGCTTTTGGGAAGTTACTTGGTTGCCTGGTTGGAGAGGTCCACTTGCTCTTTTTCTTTTCCTTTTCTCTTATTAGGGAACCTTTTATTTAATGTCCTTATTACGAATGTGAAGGCAAATTGGTGTGCCCATTGTATGTGGGGGGAAAAGATCTCCTTGGAACTTTGAATGGTATTTCTTCATCCCCCTTTTCTTATAGAGCCAACCATTTACCTTTAATAATGTGATTCGTAAAGTATTGGTGCAAATTTTTTTCACAAAATTGTCTTGGAGGGACATACCCAAGCCTCAACAGGCTGATCAGGCACAACAAGTCGAAATCTAATAAAAGTGAGTGAAATCGAGTGAAATGCCCCAGCCTCCAGTCGAAATTAAACCCGTGGCAAAATACACACATAAGAACTTAACATGCCTTTGTCAATACTTCCGATTTAATTCTGTTATTGTTGTTTCCAATCTGTGACCAGCTGCCTTGAATGTTTCGAATGATTCTTGACCACAAGATATAACATTTTCCTTGGATTTGTTTGGTGGTCTTCAATTGTAAAATAATGCAGAGATACATGCATTTTAAGAAAATCCATTATTTATTTTAATTTATTGCTTATATTTGCTTTTGCTCTGTTTGTAGGCATTAAACAGATGGGGCTACTATCCTTTGATTTTAATAGGATCATGGGCATTTGGCACAATTAATCGTATACATGATTTCATTGAACCAGGCCACGAAATCTTTTGGCTCTCGTTTCTTGATGTTGGGATGGCGGCACTTATGGTATTCCCTTATGCACTATGTTGTAGTTTGCTTGCATTAAATTTGTTAACATAAAAATGGTTTATGTACTCACTCTCAACACAAAAGGGCCACTCTCCAAGGTGTTACCCGGTGTGTGTGGATAGGGAGGTTTGCACATGCCCTAAGGATTAGTAAGGTGCTCTAAGAGGCCTGGACACACCTTGTTCTTCAAAAAAAAAAAATGGTTCATGTACTCAATATGTATTCTTCCCCCAAACCACCATCACGCACACATTTTGACACATAATAAGATTATCAACTTTCATTATTGAAAAGTAGAATGTCAACCTGCAATTCAATTGATTATTTCTTAGAGAATTATTAGATATGGATTCTCCATGGCATGTGGAGTAACTTGATGCTTGTATCTTGATTCGTCCATTCTGGTGTTACACCATTGATCTGATGGGTCCCCATCCATTGATCGTTAAAAAAGTGTTTGACAAAAGGCATCAATTTCTAGATATTGGATCACCTTGATCTTCTAATTTGAAGAATGTTAGGATACCCTTCATTCAAGATAGCACCTATTTGCTCAATGATCTGGATCACAAAATTGTATGCAAGGTGGGTGCATCAAGTCTATATGCTTTGTTGCATAAAGATCCGCTAGTTTCTATTGTTTGTTTTGATTTGCAACTTTAGTAACATTTCTACTTAAAAATGAGCAGTTTTGCAATTTATATTGAGATGTGTTTCTTGCTGTCTAAATTTGGTATCTTAGACCTGGAAACTGATTTGTTTGTTTTCTTGTTTATTTAGGGGTTATTCAATTCAATAGCTTATGGACTTAACTCTTCTGTGCGACGGGCAGTCAGTGAAAGACTTAATTTGTAAGTAATCTGTTGATCTTAGGCTGATTGATGCTTGTAGGAGAAGTTTATGAGAGAAGGAGGAGGTAAGATGATAGCAGACTGAGAAAAAAAAACATAAGCCCAGCGAGAAATTGGGCCAAATTCTTTTAAACCATAAGACTGAAGAGATACAAAAAACAAATACAAAACTACAAAAGATGATGCTGCCCATCTTCATTAAGTTGATCCACCAAAACACTCTAAAGGATTTGCTAACCTAGGTGCACTTGATGATATTTGATTTGATTCTATGTGGCACAACTTCCATAGGCAATGCTTTATCTTTCAAAAATCTCCTGTTACACTCCAGCCAAACATATTAGGCAATGGGAAGGAGAAATTAAAAAGAAAAAAAATTGGAGAATAATAATTTCTGTCTCATCTCTCTTTTGAAGGATATACAATGAATTTATAGACACCATAATATCTATATAATACAGAATAAATAATACAAAAAAAAAAGGTCAACTCTCCTATGGTGCTCACTTTTCCGAAAGGAAAAAACCCTCTGCTGTGGTGCTCTTAGTGGAATATATGAAATAATATGCAGTGTCTTCTCTTTGGGAAAGGACCTGCACCCCGCCCAACATAAGAGCCCGGAAGGAAGAAGGTTTAGCCCAGGGAATAGAGATGTGGAATTGATAACAAATAGTCAAATAGGTAGCACAGAAGAACAATGAAGAAAATGGTGATCAACAGATTCCTCATTTCTCTAATGAGGATAACGAACATTGGGTACGGGACTAATGATAAATGGTTGCTTTATTCAAAGTAGACTTGATAAAAGATAATCTAGCCACTAAAAGACAAGTATGATTTTTTTTCGAAGACACCAATTTTTTATCTGAATCATTCAATGACGGCTCCCAAAAGGAAAGGATGGGGGGTAGGAATTATCAACAGCACATCAATCTTCCAGTGCACACTTCTTATGTGGTAAGGCCAAGGACTTTTGAATTTTAGTTGTATTATCACACCACCTTACATTTCTCAGCTATGGGCCTTTGGAAAAAATCATGTTGGGCCCTCTGGATAATCATCATCGACCCCACATGTTTGGGTTAATAACTTTTCAAGAAAAATCATAGCTGGTTCTTCTTTGGATCAAGGATCTGCGCTAAATTCTACTAGTGGTGAATTTTGTCATTTGTTGAAATAATTTTTTTCTCTTAATTCTTAAAAGAAAAAACTAAATATTATAGATTGGCCACACAGGTACCTTTATATGTGAATGTTGAGATGTACTAGCTGAAAGTTGTGTATGGTTGAGGCTGTTGCCTACCATTTAGGGATGATCCACTTAGTGGATCTTTATTTTTCTGTCTTTTTTTTAAAAGAAATAAATAGCCCCTTGGGGGTAAAAGTTGAGACCATTCACCTATTTCCATATGTAGAAGAGACTGAGGAAAGTACCCACTTGTAATTTATATATTTATTATTCATTTAGATTTAGTGTTTTGTGCTTTTACTCATAATGATGCTTTTCTTTCCTTTCTCATGATGTTTGCCAGGTGGTGGCCAGATAGATTTAGAAGATGGTTACCGACATTCATAAAGCTCAGGGCCAACAAGAAGAAGAAAGCGAACTTGTTTCATTGAAAGTCCAAGAGCCACATTAACAACATTGCACTACATTCCATGTTCTAACATTTTTTTCCAACTTACCTGCTTGTACTTCAGCATATTTGGGGATAAGGCTGAGTGAACAAAAAGGAAGTCTGAAATGGAGAAAATTATTGTGATTGCCTTGTTCAAAACCATTCCCTCTGGTCCTTGAAATTATGAAGATGCCTACCCATGTTCTATAACTCGTTTTATCCTCACTTACAGATTCGTTCTCCAGGTACTTCATATACCTGCAGATATATACTAGTGGTTCTCATCTTGTATCTAATGATACTCACCAGTCTTGTTGATGCAAGTGGGCAAACTCTCCACGAGCAAGGTTTGATTGATACCAGTGTGTGTTCAGAAGCTCAAGTCCAAACAAATGACCGGCAGTGAACAAATGACAATAGCAGCGACTACTGTGTGGATAGATTGTTAAAACTAGAGGGGTTTTTTGGTTATTTGCTTGAAAGATTGAAAAGCGCTTGCAGCTACTACTGATTCATTTGTATAAGCTTTGGCTTCCAATTTTTCATGGGGTCTTCATTTGAATTTGCAATACTTTGTACTTGGTTGATGGTGTTGGTAGGCACTAGGCAGTAGAGAAGTTATTTCATACATACATAGGGCAGAACATTCAGGGATCCAGACCGATCAATATTGCCATCTGGTAAGCTCTGCAGCCTTCTACTGGATGGTTAACTGCTAAGTGAAACCAGCAGTCTGGATATGCAGCTGAAAAACTGCTAAACAAATTCAGCAGGGTAATGGGTCGGGTTGCGTCAGGTTATTAACTCTTTTTTTGCATTGCTGGATAATTATTGTGTTCTCCAAATTTGCCCTGCATATGATGGACATTATGCGCCCCACAATCATAAATAATTGGTGGGGCACAGGGCCATAGCACAAATGGAAAGAAGGATCTAATGGGCCCACTGAGAGGTTCACATTAAACATTGATCCACACGACTACCAAATGATAAAAGATGACTCGACCAGAATAAAATGAAGAGAGTCAATAAAATATGTGGAATGCACATGGTCATTGTGATAACATGTTAGTCATACTAAATAGATTTAATATCTTATTTGGGCTTTTCTTTGGGCTCGAGTTTTCATTGGGCTCTTCGGGCTCCTCAGACTTGGACTTACATACACTTAATCTGGCTCAAACTTGGTGCAGCATAGGCCCGAGCTCGGCCCAATGCCATCTCTAGTTAGAAAATTAGGGGTGAAACTCGGGTTGGGTTTTGGCCCTAACCCGCATGACCCGACCCAAAAATGCGGAGCGGGTTATGAAAGTCGGGTCAGTTGATCGGGTAGGGTTGAGAAGTCAGAAACCAGCAATGAATTTGGGTCGGGTTGGATTTAAATTAACCCGACCCGACTCGGTAAAAAATAGGCTAAAGTAGGTTCAAAATGTGGGCTGGGTCGGGTTGAGTAGGGTTATAATTCAGATTGGGTCAGGTCAAGATGTCCGGGTCAAAAGTTCAGGTCGGGTTCCATATATTAGTAACACGGGTCGAGTTGGGTTGTAGAAAACCCGACCCGACACGGCTCGGTTTCAGCCCTAGATAGAATAGAGCCTAAAGCCTTTTTTTTTTTAAATGATTAATTTACATAGTTTCATACTTTCATATTCATCTGCGTAGTGATTTTTGTACCATTATTTTCTTGTACACCATCCTTAAAGGAAAATTCAAATTTACCTATACTTCCTCCTTTCCTCTTTTTTCATCTTTTTCAAAATAAAAGTAAAATTGAATTTTCCTTTAAGGGTGTGCACCATAAGAAAAAAATAGTGATGTAAAAATCACCATCGCATCTCCCTTTTATTAGAGCATAAGCTAAATTTTATAAGATTCTTTGGAGGATTTTATGGATTGTACATATGCCACTTGACAATTAGGGTAGAAGTTAGAAAAAATCCCAGTTAAAAAAGAACCTCTTTCAATTCTCTCTCTCCTCTTTTTCTTTCCCCTGGGAGAAGTTTGCATGTCAAAGCACAACTAATTTTGAGGGAAAGAAAACTCTATTCTTTAATGATTTAAGAGAAGACAATAAAATCCCATATCTATATACATTTATTCAATCTTTAAAGGTATGAACAAGGCGTTGCATTTGTTTGTTGGCTGCTTTCTCTTTCGATCTCTCTCCATATAAAAATCATTTAAATTTCGAAACATGTGAGTAGTCCCTTATGTTCCTTTCTCCTACCTTCAACTTCTAACAATTCCATGTCCATGGATGCTACTGAATCAATATCTAAACTAGAAAACATATTCATATACTTCCTTCATTCATACATATCGATTGGCAAATTGCGCTGTAGATTTCTTGACGAAATCTGATGTTATACTACATATTTCATCTTTAGAATTTTTTTCATCTTCTTAGCTTTGACTGTTGGGATTGGAGATTTCATATGCTTATAGTGGAGTTTTTTTGATGTATCTTATTTTTTCCTTTTTTCATTATTCTTTTTCTTTCTCTGAGTATATATCTCTTACTCGGATTCCTTCTCTATATTCCCTTCCTTTGAATAATATTTAGTCGTCAATATTTCAAAAAAAAAAAACATAATCATATGCTTCACAATTACTAAATTACTTACAACAATTGTTTACGTTAGATTTCTCTTCCAATAATTTACTCCCCCATTGGATTAGATAATAATAGGCTTGTTTTGGGATTTGAACCTCTCTTAATTCTCATGGCATATCTGAAAGAGAATCAGAGCTTCTTGGCTGTAAATGGCTGAAGAAGATAAGCCGACCCCGTGAACGCTTTTGCTTCATGATAAAGCCATAAAGCCAGTAGAATTAAATGGATGAAATGCTTAAAAATCTATTAGTCAAGGTAGACTAACCCTTCACAAGCCTCACATAATCCCAATCCCATTACTTCACGTGGGCTGGGCCCACTTCAGCCCAATAATGCTCCCCATCATATTAGTGTTTTAAAACTCCACCGTTCCCAACTGCTCAACTTGATTGAACTTTTAACTCTAGCCTTTACTAGATGCGGTTTGGTATTTTTAAATTTTTATCTAAATTTTAAAGCTTTTAAACTTTTTAATGACCTATGATAATTAAGTTCTTATATTTTATGTAACTTTTATTCAGCATTTTACATAAAATAAAATAGCTTATGTTATTGATCAATTTAACGAAAGTCCAAATGGTTTTTTGAAATACTTTATTCTTATATTGGTTATTGCTCTATTTGTCTTTCATAAGATTTCATATAATGATTTATAAATTTAATTCTTCAATAATTGTTGATGCTTTTATGTATTATTTATTTTTATATAAGGGACCACGGTACTCTTTCATCCATTTTCACAATATTCATTTTGGGACTAAGATTTTACAAAAGCATTATTTTTTAAAAGGTAATTATCTATATAAATGGGCATTTTTGTTATTTAAATAAAATAAAGCGCAAGAGGGTCTCTCCTTATAAAAATAGAACCTGCATAAAAAAGAGATATATTATTGTGACAGGATCCTAGTTTTTTTAGTATATATATATATATTTTTAAGACCTCATTATTAGAGCATGTATAAACCTCATTATCCACACAATAATATTAGGGATTAGGAATTAGAGAGTGACCCTTTTGTATATACCCAAGACACGAATTTTTTACCGTCAAACCAACTCTCACGAATTTTATCTATTTTTCACTTTACACTTGGGTGTTGAGGTCAAACATCAAACATAGTTAAGAGCCTTCCAATAAAACACATTCTCTATATTTCATATCTCATTTCCCTCTTTTTCTCTTTACTTTATAAATCTTTTAGTTTCATTGTAGTTAAGGTCTACAATTTAGCCTTCTCTTATTTTTTAGTAAGTTCAAAGATATCCTTTGCCTTCTCTTTTATCTTAGGTAGAAAATTATTAAATATTTTAAATATCTACTTACAGCTTTATTAGTTTTTTTTTTTTTTTTTGGCATCTTATGTTTTTAAGTTGCACAACCAATATTTTGAACATTTATATTCAAACAATCATGTTTCAAAATGTATATATTTTTTATTTCCTAACTTCTTGAAACATATCTTTAACCAATCAATACAATTTGGTATTGATTCAACAATTCATTAATATTCATGTTTTCATTGCAATCTTCGATTTCCACTGTGATCATAATCATAGATTTTACAGATCCATAACTAATGATAAAAATATATAAATATCAAGCCAAAAGATGAGTGGAAGTGAAGTTCTGTTATCATAGAATATGAAATTCTTATCTAATACATGAAAAGTAGTGGACATGATAGAAAAAAATAGTTGCAAAAAACACAAGTAGGCCTGCCACTAAGATTCTATGTCCGTAGAAAATGTACAATAGAAATTTGAAAGAAATATAAAGACCATAATATTTTCTGTGAGTATTTTTGCAGGTTTGAATACTTTGATCATAAAAAAATAATGTTTTGTAGGATCCCTCACTTTAAATATGGATTGGCGAATGAAAATGGCATGCTCCATGTGGTCAAGATCACATGCTGATTATGAATAAAATACATGACGAATCGTTTACTGTATTAACCAATATAAGTACGTGAAACAGAAGACAACAAGCATCAACAATAAACACAAAATTTGATGTTTAATCAAGTGTAGAACAACAAAATATGATCCGACTTGTAAGTTTACTTATTTATATCACAGTAGTTAATTTTATTTTGTTTTAGTTAAAATAAACTAAAACATTTTGTTTCAACATGAGTTTTGAAACGAAATACTTTTTTAAAAGTTTTAGCCTATGTTTCATTGCATTTCACTTTGCTTCGGTACATTTTTTTTTTCTTTTTCAACGTATTTTTTAATTGAATTATATATTTTTAAACCTTTTTTTTTATTAAAAAAACTCACACATTCTCTATCTATCCATTCGCATGCTTGTCATGTGTGAAATGATGGATTCCAACCCATGCCTCTAGTCCCCTAAAATGCCCTTTGTTTTGTTTGTGAGGCTCCTCTCAATTATAACTCTAGAAGCCATTTGCCATTGAAGTGATGGTAGGTAGAAGCCAATTGCAATCAATGGAAGGATGAAATTGTGGCGGTCCCCAAAGTTTCTCTACTTCCACTATCAAGGCCACTAATTTTAAAGGCTCGCACTAGCAGCTCCTTAGCCACTAAAACCTTTTAAATAAGACTGTTGGAATAATTACATGGATAAAACATTTGATAATCAATGCTTGACTTTCCCAACTTGCCAAAGTAGTGATTACATTAGGCACATAATGGGCGCATTGTGTCTAGGATCTGTAAATTTGAAAAAGATATGAAATCACTGTATTTAGCTAATTTAAATAAATACAGGAAAAACAAAAAAAAAAAAAAGAGAAAGTTTGGACATATAGTTTTGATCCCATCTTTATTCTTTACTCTTAGCTTCATTTTATCTTTTCTTTTTCGATTTCACTTTGCATCAAATTGGTGAGCATCCAACTTGTGTTGTTGGATGATCCTTCCTTCTCTCACCATTTCACTATTTGCAACTCTAATACCCTTCTACATGACTTTTTTATTTTTAAAATAATAATATAATTGGGGTAGAAGCTAATACATATAGCATAACATCGAATCAAGAAATTTTGGAATGGTTTCTTCTCAACAACGATCTATTATAACAATGATAGATCTTTAAATTATGTTTTTACTTGAATTTAAAAGGTAAAACTTGATATATCTATCTTCATTTTAATACTTAGAATTAAAAAGGGATAATAATTCATATACCATGAGTTTTCACCATAATACATCACTTTTTAAAAAAAAAAATATTTTGTCACTACTTTCTTCTTCTCTCTCTCTTCTTTAAAAAAGAGAGGTCAAAATTATCTTTCCCTTTTAAAAGTAATGTACTATAATGAAAACTCATAGTCTTTAAAAAATCATACTAATTTAACAAAAGGTGGAAATCTCCGAAGTATATGCACATAAAAAATTCTTGAGGTGAAAATTCTCTTTTATCTTTTAATATGCCTGGCAACCTTGCCACAGTGTCCCAAAAACTATCCGTTGCCACTTAAAATACCAAAAAGAAATATGGGAAAGAAAAGAGGGGTAGAAAAGGTACGAAAGGGAAAAGCCGAAAGTGCAGGGAGGGCGTGCCACTCCTGCATCATTTTTTCTACTGTGCGCCGGCCACTTATAGCGCCACAATCTGCGCCCTTGACTGCTGGGAGTTACCATTTTGTGGGCTCCCCTTACATGACCTCTAAGCACATGGCTCTCAATGAGTACTACTACTAAAGAGGAAATCAGTTATTTTTAATAAAAAGGAATTTGAATTATTTTTATTGTATCTATTATTTAAATAATATTTTAATGAAAAATCAACTAGGAGAAAGAGTGTTCTAAGGTGGTTTATATACAACTCGTATGGGTGTAGTTCAACTGGTTGTCTTCTGTCTCAAGAAGTGGAAGATTGTGAATTTGAGCCCCTGTGGTTTAACCTTTATATGTCCTAAGGGTAGTGGACACATTCGTGGAGTTTTACGTTGGATATCCAACAGTTTTTCATACGTAAATTCAAAAATAAAATAAAATATACATTCCTTTTAAAAGATTCAGATTTTATAAATTGATATTATCAAATAGAGAATTTGAAAGATCCAATTTTAAAAATAGAAGTAAAATATAGTATGGTAAGAGAAATTATTTATATGCTCTATTCATTTATAAAATTAGTCTCGTTTCTAATATGAAGTGGAGATAAAAGAGTATATTACTTTGGGTCTTAAATAAAAATTAATCTCATTTTATCTTCAATGGGCATAGCAATTTGGTCTATGAAAATGGGGTGAACTTTCAATAACTATCCATTGATAAACATAAATTTTAAAGCTGGGTTGATTTCCTCATTAGTACTCTGAGTCCCACCCACTAGCACAACTATTGTGGATAAAGCTTAGGTCCACAACTTGGCAGCGACAGGTATCTCTTCACTCTCTAGTCTCTTGACAGTAGTTCCGACCCGTATCAGAGACAGTGACTTCCCGACCGTTGGCGCTGCTAACGGCAGGAAAGAGGCCATTGATGTCGTGCGCTCCCATTAGCTGACAAATTATGCAAACTAACCGCACGGTTTCCGTCATCGGGAACGAAACTCCCAATGCATTGTCACATATGCCCCTGCTTGTAGATGTAACTACAGAAATACCACTCCACCGATTTGCCTGACGGTCAAGGCATGGAACTCCATTATTCAATTATTGATACCGGGCCGCCAAGGCACTAGTTCCCCTTTTCTTTTATTCTTCGTTTGTCTTTTATATTTTTCTTGCTTTCTATAACTCATATATTAAATAGATGATTGAACTTGGAGATTTACACTTTATTGATGAAAATTATTAATGTGTATAGAAGAATTAGTTGTTCACTAATTGAACTAATTATCATTAGTTGTTCGCTAATTGAACTAATTATTATTATTGTAGTCTTTGCTCACCGAGTCTTTTCATTTTATGTTATTTCTACTTCTTGCTTTTGTGTACCTTTAGCTATCTTAATTATTATTTTTTATTATATTTTCAATTTTAATCTCTTTTTCCTTACTATATCTTTTGAGCTTTAATTTGGTATACTTAACTTCCAAGGTGATTTCCTCTTTCATTTTAGATAGTGAGTCTTGGCATAATCGTATCATCATACCATCTTGTATTTTTAAGACCTTTAATTTAGTATCCTCATTGCTTCTAAGATGATTTTCTCTTTCATTTTGGACATTGAGCATTCACATAATCGTATCCTCACACACCTATCTTGTATTCCCAGAGCTCGATCACATTAGTGGATTGATTTTTTCTTATACAAACACAATCATTAGCAAATGATTCCATTATCTAGATCAGCTTTATGAGTTCTTTTTTCAATTAATCTTATCATAAATCCTACAATCAATCACTCTATAATATAATATGTCATTTTTTTATCTCTTTATTTCATATTTTTAAAGGTCACACTCTCTTCCTAATGCCTTCAATTCGTTACTTCTCCACTATATGGATTAGAGTTGTGCTTAGTCTTCTACTAAAATGACTAAACAATCTCAAATGAATTTCTCTCGAATCTTCCTTGATATAAACATCTGACATGAAAATGGTGATACCTAAGTAAAAAGAAAGTCAACATTTGAATTACCAATTTTCTATACACTATTGAGGTTGGAGTACTTATGGGTTTGGTAATTAACTGAGGAAAGAAGTAGAATGAAATACAATCCTCTGAATTTTTTTAAAAAAGAATTATAATAAGTTAAAATTATATAATTTTTCTGAAGTGTCAGATAAGAACCTCTAGCATAACTCATAAGAGTTCATAATTGCAATCTAGATGTTGTGGGTTTAAATTCTATGAAATTTGATCAGTAAGACAAAAACCTATAGTATAATTGATGGAAGCCTCAATTGTTTTTTTTTTTAAGGTAAAGAAAAGAAGTATGGCTGAGACAAGAAAATATTTAGTAGACAATATTAAACTTTGAGTCACAGAAATCATGACTTGTGATCATCTAATTGATTTTAAATTTGCTCATAGCATACCATTCAATTTTTTTTTCGCTCATAACACATAAATACTGTTGAAATGTTGGTATTTTCCAAACGTTATATGAAACAAATAATTCAAAGGGATTAGGACTGAAGATTATACTGACAAAACAAGAAAATATGTACATACGGAAATCAGAAAGATCCTTGGATTGCTTAATATCTCATGCTAAGGTCATGGATCACTTGCAAGTGATAATATGATCATGACATACATGACAAATTGACAATGCTTTCATGAAGTGGCCAGCGATTAATAAACATATTATTTTAAGACTATTATCATCATATCTATTTTCAGAGAATTCAAACTTTCATTTAATACAGATCAGTCTCATTAGCCACTCTACATGGAATCTATGTGAAATAAATTATTTTAATAATTTAAAATTGACCATTCATCTCATCATTCATTTAAAATTGATTTTGACTCTTCAAAATTATTATATTTTTGTAATAGATAATAGTTATTTATGTAAATGTCCTTTTGCTTGAAACAAATTAAGCTTAGTTCAACTGGTCGCCTCCTGTCTCAGGAAGTAGAAGGTTACAGGTTTGAGCTCCTATAACTTAACTTTGGTGTACCCTATGAGTAGTAGGCTCACCCATGGGATTTTACATTGGGTATCCTGTAGATTGCTACATTTTTTTTTTAAAAAAAATAATTAAATTTATATTATATTTGAACTCAGTTGTCCACGTAATGACACACATTGACCTGTGGTCCAATTTAACTTGACTTAAATTAAAAATGTACTAAAATGGGACTAAAGTATGGGTTGGGGCAAAAGGTTGTAACCTAAATTTAATATGGATAGACTAGGGCTACACTTTCAACCTAATTTATTTATCCAAATTACATTCTTAGACGGTGAATTTAAACTTTAAAAAAGGTTAAAAGAGAAAACCAAAAGAACTATTTTCAACATCTAAAGATGTTCTTGTCAGGTATTTGTACCTGATAGACCTAGTACTCTTAAAATATAAACATAAAAATATAGATTATTAGATGGCTTAAAATTAAATTAATCTAACAAAATCATGATCTAGATAAGATAATTAAATTTTTTATGAATCTAAATTTATTATATACTAATTCATAAAAAATGATGAATTCCATGTCTCTACTTAATTATTAATAAGCCATGAAAGGAGAGAACTATGAATAGTAATAGCTTAATTATTAATTTGGTAATGCTACATTTTATGGCTAAAGGTTTTGGATGAGGTTTAATTTAATATTAGTCAATATACAGGCTTTTCTTTTTTATCAATATTTGGACTCTAAATTATGTCAAATCAAAATTTAAAATAAAATTAAATAAGATAAATATTAAATTCTTTGATAAGATATTAGTAGCTTGGTGGTTATAGTTTTATAAGTGAAAGTTTTCAATTTTCGAAAAATTTCATCTAATTAAGTTTTTAGCATTTTCATAGAATATAATTCACACATCTAAAGGGTTTTGAATATGTTAAAATAATCTTTTAAAAATATTTATTATAAATATATCTTTAAAATATCAGAAACCATTCACTATATTTCAGCAAAATTCGATCAAGCCAAACGACTAACCGAGCCAAGCAGTGCCGGAGCTCCACTTCAACGTAGTCGTTCCGGCTCGAGCCTCAAGCTCACAAATCCCGTACTTCCACGATCTTCAGTGGTTACAACGGTCAGTGGCATTTCCGCAATTAGCAGAAAGAACAGTGGCATTGTTCTTACTTTATTTTATAAAATCAGACGCCAGTCTTCCGACTCCAATCACTTCTTCCCCGTCTGCTTCTGACAACACACACTCTCTGAGTCTCTGGATCGATCGAATCCATTCCGGTGACTCGGCAACAATGGCATTCGCGCTCGTCTCTTCTCTTTTCGTTCTCTTGTCTCTTTTCTCCCCAATCCTATCCACCTCCAAACAGACCTACATTGTCCACATGAACAAGAGCCACAAGCCTCTATCCTACGCCACCCATGCCCACTGGTATTCTGCGCACCTTCAGTCCCTCTCCATTGACTCCTCTTCTCTTCTTTACTCCTACCATTCCTCCTTCCCTGGCTTCTCTGTCTCCCTCACACCTTCCGAGGCCGAATCTCTACGCCTCTCCCCTTCTGTATACGATCTCTATACGGATACGGTCTACGATCTGCATACTACCCGCACGCCTGAGTTCCTAGGCCTCGGCGCGGACGACGGCCGTCGGAGCAGCCAGTCCCACCTCGACCAGGCATCTCAGGATGTCATCATCGGCGTCCTCGACACCGGTGTATGGCCAGAGAGTGCCAGCTTTTCCGACGCCGGAATGCTGGAAGCACCGTCGCGTTGGCGCGGCGCCTGCGAAGCGGGTGATGATTTCAAGGTGACTTCATGTAATCGCAAGCTGATCGCGCGCGAGAAGCTTCTCGAAGGGGTACAGGATGGCCATGGCGTATAGAGGAGAACAGGCGAACGAAGTTGTGTCGGCACGTGACAGGGATGGGCACGGGACGCACACGACGTCGACGGCTGCTGGAATGCCTGCTGTCAACGCGAGCCTGCTCGGGTATCGCGGGGGACAGCGCGCGGGATGGCTCCACGTGCCAGAGTTGCGGTTTATAAGGTCTGCTGGAGCACTGGTTGCTTCGGATCAGACATTTTGGCTGGAATGGACTCTGCAATTGCCGACGGCGTCGATGTACTATCGCTCTCGCTTGGTGGTGGATCGGTACCGTACTACCGTGACACGGTTGCAATAGGAGGCTTTGCTGCTGTTGAACGCGGGATCTTTGTTGCGTGTTCCGCTGGCAACAGCGGTCCCGATCATTCGTCACTTGCCAACGTCGCGCCGTGGATCATGACCGTCGGTGCTGGGACCCTCGATCGTGATTTCCCGGCGTCTGTTAGTCTTGGAGATGGAAAACATTACGCTGGAGTCTCGCTCTACAGCGGTGAAGGCATGGGGATGAAAGCTGTACCTCTGGTGTATAGCGTACGCCGAGGTTCGAAGAGTAGCATCAGCTCCAATTCTAGCAATCTCTGCTTGCCGGGGACGCTGGATCGTACTGTCGTGCGCGGCAAGGTGGTGCTATGTGATCGTGGCGTGAATGCACGTGTGGAGAAGGGGTTGGTAGTGAGGGAAGCGGGTGGGATCGGCATGATCCTGGCCAACACGGCAGCGAATGGGGAGGAGTTAGTGGCTGACAGCCACTTGCTACCAGCCGTTGCGGTGGGCCAGAAAATGGGAGATCTGATCAGGGAATACTTAAAATCGAGTACTAATCCAACAGCTGTGCTAACCTTTAGTGGGACAGTGCTGGATGTTCGGCCCTCTCCCGTCGTGGCTGCTTTCAGCTCAAGAGGACCAAATACGGTCACGCCACAGATCCTGAAGCCGGATCTGATCGGTCCAGGAGTCAATATCTTGGCCGCTTGGTCGGAGGCGGTCGGCCCTACTGGCTTGGACACTGATCCGCGAAGAACCAACTTCAATATCATGTCGGGTAAGTGGATCCTTCATCGAACAAATAATATTGTTTTACTCGTTGATCATACTAGTTAAGAGAATGAATCTGGGTCAGTGATCCAGATGGACTTCGATCTTTGCTTTCCCGGAGGCAGATATTTATCGTTTAACTATGCTACATTGACCCATCTATGTCATGGAAGACTGATTTTGACTAATATAAAATCTTATAGTAAACTGATGTCAAATTATCTGTCAAGTCAAATAAATTAAATTTATATAGTAATTGGATTTAAATTAATAAATAAATAAATAATTGAAGTATTCAACTGTGTATTTTTTCCTTAGATTTTATAGATAAAATATGTAAAAAAATTTATTAATATATTAGTAATCTTTATTAAATGGAATTAAACTCAGTGGAAATATCCATCATATAAAATATTCAATCACGAGATATGTACGGGAGTTCCACGTGTTTCATCATTTGGTGCCCTGTGTCCATGTGCTCATGTGGGCATCTCCGTACACGTGGTAGGAATTTTTAGATATCATGGGTGAGAGAGCAGATGCTCATGTTGTTTAGATAGACGGTCCTGATTTAGTTGATAGTAGATGGTTAGAGAAGCGGCTAGGTAAGCCTTATTTTAGATGGGGCAGTGGTGGCAATTTGCAAATTTGCAATGATAGGGTAGAAACTAGAAACTCGATTTGACTTAGCCTGAGTTAACTCGGTTGGATAGGAATTGAAGATTTGGAGTTAAAAAGAGTCAATAAGTTTTATTAACTGTTCTCGAGTTATGTTAAAAACTCAACTCAGTTTCTTAGGATTGTGACTTGACTCAAAGATAGAATTTTGCGTTGAATTTTTTTGAGTCAATTTATAATTTAATCAAAACCTCCTAATCTACCTATTTAGGGAAACTGTAGGCTACGTATTTTTAAAGGAAATATTTAAAAAATGTCAGAATAGAAATCTCACTTGGTCATTTTACTTTAGCTATTTTGATTTTTTACTATAAAATTTTAATTGTTATAAGCTATTGATATTTTATGATCTATTTCATAAAAAACATTCTCTCAAACCACTAATTATATATGGGGCTGTACTTAATTATAATCATCTATCAAATGAACCTAATTATGTAAGATCTATCAACTATTTGATGGCCAATTTAGAGTCTTGTTTGATGCGTCTCACTAAACTAACTCTTATTAATCTTTGAAATTAATTTTATTGTTATGAGTGGTAGAATTAAAATCTTATAGATTGATTTTATTTTTGAAGATTATTTAGTTTGATTTTTATAATTTTAGTTGTCTGATATGTATTTTGAGACTCTACCAAATAGTTGTCTTATATGCCATTTTGATTCTCTTTCTATCTACTATTGAAAAGAACTTTATAAGCCTTTTGATAACCATTCTTTAAAAAATTCAAAATTAAAATGAGATAGGGAGTAATAATTAGTATGATTAAAAGTAATTCTTATTTAGAAGATAAATTTAATCAAATCTTATTTACAATATAAAATCCACTAAAGTCATAGATTATTAGTGATTAAATTGAGTATAAACTAATTTAAGTAATAACTCAAAAATTTATAAACCATGCGTGCTTCAAAGTGATATATAATTGGACGAAAGATATGGTGAAGTTTTTTCATTTAATCAATTTAATACTATATAATTACTTAAAATAATATTTATTAGAGTAAGACTAAGTTAAATAGTCACTCTCCGACTATTGAGAAAGAGGAATGAAGTGCCCCATTGGATATCAAGGCACGCCGGTACTAGAGCACACGTGTACAGGAGTCAATAACTTTGGGGTTGGGATAAGACGGGGAACTTTCATCCAAGCAGTAGGTGTGACCGGTTTTGGCCTACGATGGATGTCATCCTGGGGAAGTGATAACTGACACTGATAACTTGACTGTTTTGCTTTTCTTTCCCTGGAAGAAACCACTAATGATCCAGATGTTTGTTTTCATATGGTGGCTGGCGTAGGACCACCGATTTTTCTGATGGTCGAGTTCAGTTAGATGTTAAATGTTGGTTGTTTAAATATGAATTTGAGATTATTTTCTTGATCTTATAAATAAAGGGATGGAGAAACGATATTTATCAAGGAAAGATATATAATTTTTGATAAATTAGTGTGAAAAGTTAAATTCAAAGATCAACTTTTGAAATTAAACAGTGCATGAATTAAGAGGTTTACTCATGTTTGTGGGATAGTATCACTTCTAAATCTTCTTCTAAATATTTATTTAAAGACTTTTTTTTGTATATACACATCATTCCTTTGACTGAAAAAAATGTTTAAATAAAACCTGAAAAGGATTTCAAAAAGCTGAAAAGATTATGAAAGGTTTGAAAAAGTTGAATTTAGTAAGCCAAGATATACGATGATTAAGATACTTATGTTTGAAGTGTTTTTTTCTCTAGCCCACTAGCATTAAGAATTTATATGTAATCTATAGTTCTATATAGAGAAACGTTATAAATCAGTCATTCACAACCCATTGAGGCAAACTGAGTAGACGAAGTAGGTTCAAACTACTAATTTTAAGGATATCCAGTTGGACTTGGTACTTTCTTGAGTTAAAAACCAATACCCTGAAACTACTGTTCTGATGAAGGCCTTCTCTTCTCTGAATTGAATGACTGCAAGGCTATCTTTTGCAAAATAAAGAAAAAGAAAAAGAAAACATAGAAGAAGATTTTTGAGTGCTCCTAGTTTTACTTTACATGCCTTACCTTACATTGACAGAATGAAAATAAGTAGAGCTTTGAAGACCATCCATTATGATTAAGATGGTTTTATTTTATTTTTCAATTTTTGAACTTAGATGTTTAAGCCATTGAATTTGTTATAGAAAATGCTATACATAACATTTTTCTAGGTATTATAATGAGGATGATTTATGAATAATACCTGAGCCAATGCTCAGAGGGTTGGGGGTTTTAATTGTGACAACCATTTGCTCTGCACTTAGGTGTGGTTTCCACCCTGCTACCAACTGCTTGTCTGTACTAAGAAAAGAGCCCATAACCCTATCCCCTATTCTTCCTTTCCTTTCAGAGCTTGCTAATCGTTGGGGGTTTTAATTGTGACAACCATTTGCTCTGCACACTTAGGTGTGGTTTCCACCCTGCTACCAACTGCTTGTCTGTACTAAGAAAAGAGCCCATAACCCTATCCCCTATTCTTCCTTTCCTTTCAGAGCTTGCTAATCGTTGGTCTAAAATTAAAATGCCGGGTCATTTGTGATATAATGGGTTGATTTTGCTATGCTGGTCCATGCAACCAGATGAGTCTTATTTACAGGCCTATTCCCATTTTAGCTAGACATTGTTAGGATGTCCTACACTGGACTAGTCTTAAGCTGCCCCAGCTACCCTGTTCCATATGGCCATTATGATGAGCCCTTGCAATTCAAAAATTCTTCCAATTCAATGGTTGTTATTGTAAAGAACCCTTAACAGCTTTATAGGGTGATGAGTAATTCATATCAGCTTATTTATTCCATTTAGTTATGGTTGGCTTGTGAGTTGTGTTTGGTGACTTTAATCATCATCACCACCAGCACCTCTCTACCATTATAGTCATTTTCTCATCCATTTAAGATCAACTTTTGAATATACTTTGTCCCATCGAAAACTATGTTCTCCTTAGTTTTACAATTTATCAAGTTGTTTTTTAAGTCCCTCAACCAAGCTTTTAAATATCCTCTTTCCCTTCTACATACAACTAATCTTCAATTCTTGGTCTACTTTTTAAATGCAGAAGTCATCTTATGTGACGATTTCCCATTTTCTTGTCTATAGCTTGCTATTATTGGTTCTTTCTTATTATTTACTCTGCACTATTGTTGTTAAAATCTTTGATATATGATTTCGTATCCTACGATTCATATGATATAATAAGAGGAACGATTCGTATTTATTAAGAAATCTTACGATTTGTATAAATTATAGAATTATGGGATTATTAGGAATGTCAAAGTATGGATATTTTGTTTTAATTATTTTTAAGAACTTTTCACGGTATAGTTGGATTATATATTGGTCTTGCACTTTCGAGAGTTAGAGCATTCAAATTTGAACTTTAATAACTAATTATGTAATATTCACTTAATATTGAAAAAAAAAGGTGGATAATTGCTCATATTGTTACCTTTTATATATATTTTACATTATTTTTTATATTAATTTTTTTTGAGAAAACACTTATGAACCTTGCGATTATACAATTTACGATACATGATTTCAGTAAAGATGAATAACAATTTCATCTGTAAAATGTTTATCATATATCTTTTTTACCTTACTATTATCTACTTGGTCTTTTGTATATTATGCAATATTTAGCATTACAACTTTGATGGCAGTTTTACAGAATAGCCTCAGAAATGGTCTTTTAATTCCTTAATTTATCTTCCTGTAAACTCTCAACAGTGGTGAGTTTTAACATGCCATTTCTTCAAAATACAGGTACATCCATGTCATGCCCTCACATTAGTGGGCTGGCAGCATTGCTCAAGGCTGCACACCCTGATTGGAGCCCAAGCGCCATCAAGTCTGCACTGATGACTACTGCTTACACTGTCGATAACACCAAAACCCCTCTGCGTGATGCCGCTGGGGGCTCTTTCTCCACACCGTTGGCCCATGGCTCTGGCCATGTCGATCCGCAGAAAGCTCTCTCCCCAGGCCTTGTCTACGATGCCACTCCAGAAGACTATGTTGCCTTCCTCTGCTCCTTGGGTTATACTCTTGAGCATGTGCAGGCTGTTGTCAAACATCCAAATCTTACATGCTCGCGGCGGTTGTCAGACCCAGGCAATCTCAACTACCCATCCTTCTCTGTAGTGTTTGAGAAATCCCGGAAGGTGGTAAAATACACTCGTGAGTTGACAAATGTCGGGCTTGCTGGTTCTGTATACAATGTCCATTGGACCGGCAGGAGTTGGGGTGATGGTGAGGCCAAAGAGGCTCATTTTTGCTCAAGTAGGCCAGAAGTTGAGATATAGTGTGACTTTTGTGTCGAAGAAGGCTGCAAGTCCAGCAGCAGCATTTGGCTCAATCACATGGAGTAATGAGCAGCACCAAGTGAGGAGCCCCATTGCCTACTCATGGAGTTTGAAACAGTTGTAAGAATGGTGCAAGTTTGGTATTAGGTCGATCCACTTTCAAAAGTGAGGAACTGCACGGAATTTATTTGATAGTTATCCGGAGGCCAATCAGTTTGCCATTTCAAACGTTAGGGAAAACCACCATTTGTTTTCCTTTTACTATTTCTTTTAAAAGAATGATGTGGGCACTATTTCCGTTTCGTCAACTTTCGTATCTAACAGGTGAGTTGAATCTCGGATTTGTTACATACCATAAAAGTGTGTGGTATGTATCATTGTAGCTTGTGATATCACTAGAGAAATACATGTCACCACCAGCTTTCTCCACATCCAAGCCGTCTCTTACATGAGGTCTATATTCACCCATGAACAAGTCAAGCGGTTTTTGTATGCTGGATAAGTATGGACATGACGAATCAGAATAGATTGTTGTCTTGAAGCATTTTCCATCATGTACCATTTTTTTTTTTTTTTTTTTTCAGGAGCTCCTTTCAGTCACTCAAATGACAATCAATATAAAGGGGATAGGAGAAATTTGGAAGATGATTGGAACTATTGGCTTCCTAATGTACGCATGTATATTCAGTTGTTCAAACTTCAAGAGAACAACCATTTCTGTTGGCATCTTTTCTTTTGTAGTAGTTCATCTAAGTGCTTTTTATCTCTAACAGGTTAGTAGATTGCAACTTGATCTGGATCCAACTTGAACTGAATTACCCAATTCAAGCTGTATGTGGGGGATGGGTCTCAGTTGGAAAAATTCTCTGTTGTGAAACTGATCCATTGTGAACTCTATTTTCCCTTAGATTTAGAAGGCTTAGAATCAACCAGGCTAGTTATGGTGATTTCAGCAATTGCAATTTCCCAATAGAGGAACTTGTTCTACTGCATATCCAAAATGGGAAGACTAATAGCATCCATCTTTCAGAGCCTGGGAATAGAGTTGTAAGCAAAATAAAGAATGAGATGGGCATCTCCCCATGAGAGAGAATCTCTGGATGTTATAAGGATGTTATACAAGGAACTGCACTAGTGCAGGCATACATTAATCAAATGGTGAGGAATCAACCTAACCCGACCTATGACTTGGGTGTGTATCAAGCTCAAGTTTAGAAATTCTTAAGCATGATGAAGGAGGATTCCAAAACTTGACCCAATAGCACCCCTTAAGTAAAATATTGATTTAAAGTAACTAAGATGTATAAACTTGCATAAATTTATATTAGTTTTGTCTAGTGGTTGAGACACAAAACTTCATGATTGAGGTCTTGGGTTCAATATCTGTTAACTCTAATGAAAGATCACTCTTCATGGGATATGTTTAGAATAAAGTTCCACCACTTGAATCTGACATGTGTGTATAAGAAGGTAACGTGCACATGCCTTGAAGGATTAGTCGAGCAAGACCCGAAGTCATAAGTCGGGCTAGATTGCTTTACATTATCTCTTTAATATAATACTATCGGTTACTACTAAAAATAAAAAAATTGACTTGATTGGTGATGGCTATAAAAAGTCATTTGGATTTGAAGAAATGTAGCAAAATTTACCGAAATAAAAACCGGCAAATCATTTGGATGCATCATTGGTGGAAATGGAAAATAAGCTCTTTTTCATAGATTTTGTAAAAAATTCTCTCATCTTCCATAAGGGTAAGAGGTGTGTTTTGGGATAAAGTCAACTTTTTTATCACAAAACAAAAAATGCAAATGAAGAAGAATCGGCTCTCGTTACAATGTAGATACCTCTTTTTCACCGACATAAAACGACTACATATATTGTCCTAATTAGGATTACATAAAACACCACGTAAAATTACAAAATGAAGCGCAACAAGTGTAGATAGATAGTACATCTTAGATCAATACTACACCTCTCATGATGACTCTATATAATATAAAATGAGAAAATTATTCCATCATCTTAAACAATCCAAGTAACCTCCTTCTCCTCTTTCTTCCTTAACTCAATTAAGATATTTTTTAAAGTTGAGTCAAACACTCATGCATCACAAAACTCCCGGCCATGAATAGCACTGTTTAAATAGGATAGTGATAGATCAAATTATTTTGATTAAAACAATAAAGTCATGAGTTTCTAGTTCTCTAAAGTTTGATTATTTAATTATATTTTTAGCCATTAGACTTTGCATATTGAAAAAAATATCGTTATTAATTCAATAAAAATATTTTGTTGGTAAATCTCATAAATTCTTTCAATAGATCCATTACTAAGTAGTGGACTTTTATGTCTAAATACGTAAAATAATATGGTACACACTACTGTATGGGCGATCATTCATTAGGACTCTATGCAAATGCGGTAGTTTAATTGATACACCATTTAAAAAAAAATTCTATTAGATGATTTAGTGATAATTTAAAATTAAACTTGACATATAAAATTCTGTACCATCCAATGCTAATTGAGAATTGTAGAAATTGTGATTTAGATGATAAAATTCAATGTCATGGGTGTTGTTCAAATGGTTGCTTCTCGTTTCCAGAAGCAGGAGATTGTGGGTTCGAGCTCACATGGCCTAACTTTGGTGTGCCTTAGGGGTAGTGGGCTCACCTGTGGGGGTTTTACATTGGGTATCCTGCAGTTTTCCACATATAAATTCAAAAAAAAAAAAAAGCAATATAAAAATTTGTCTTAAACATGACATCATAGGATAGATCAATAGATGTCTGTTGAAGAAGATTGTAAAGTGAACACTGATCGATGTCTAAATATTTTGTTGATGCTTATGATTTGCATGACAAAGCATGATTTCAAAGAGTTCTTGACTTCTTGAGCTCTAAAACAGGGACTTGAATCACAACCTTAACTTTTAAAACTAAAATAAATAAATAAATGATCTTCTTTTAAATGAGTTCCAACCCATCAAGAGTTGTCAAGGGGAAATTCAAAATGAGTGAATTTGGATAATCTAATGATTGTATAAGACAAATTATTGTAAACTTTGTATGCCAATGGGCTTCATATGTGGTTGGTTTTCTTTGTATTGCAAGGGATGTGGGTTGCTCTTTGGCTTTCATCTCATTTCTAACTAGATGCTTTTGAATTGTTTAGCCTTCTATTATTTAATCTTTAATTTCAATAAAAAATTATAATTTTAAAAATTGCCTTGTTTTAAATACATCGACTTAAATTAAATATGAAATTTATTAAAAGGTTTGTTTATTTAAATTAAAAATGAAATTAATTTAAAGGTCAATGTAATTAGTATGAACTCGAAATTTAAATGTACCAAGTTAATTAGACAGTCAAACCCGGTGATTAATTTAATTCTATCCCTTTTATAAAAGAGTGATTAAATTCAGATGTATATTAATTTGGAGAAAGAAATTTAAATTACTGAGTCAATTAGACTTTTATTTATTTAGGGATCCCCGAATTAATCAACGATACATTTGAGGACCAAATTAACTAAAACACTTCCCTTATGTACAATTTAAATTAAATATTGGTTAATAAAATAAAAATAAAATAAATTAATTAAATATGTTTAATAAATAAATAATAATAAAACACAAAACCCAACTCAAACGAGCCTACATCTGCCCGTCTGTCTCACGCGCTTTGCCCATCTGTCTCATTTCTCTCATCCCATAAAACCTTTTTCGAACCCCCGTCTCTGCCCATCTGGCTCATTTCTCTCTCAAACCCTTCTTTTTCTTTCTTCTTTCTTCTTTCGGTCGAACCCCAGTCTCTGCCCATCTCTTTCTTTCTCTCTCAGACCCTGTTTTTTTTTTTTCTTTTTCTTCTTCTTTCGATCGGGAACCAAGAAAGGAAGGGATGACTACATTTTGGAGACGGCGAGTGCAACAGATTTAGGGTTCAAGAGCCGTCGGATTCGGAGAAGAGGATCACGAGATATCGGCGAATCGGCTTTGAGGTTGTTTTGAGAAGGAGAAGAGAGATGAGGAAAAGAGAGAGTGGGCCTGGGAAGGGGGTTTGAGGAAGAGGAGGGGAGGAATTGATAATGCGGCGTGGGGTGACAGGGAAGGAGGTGAGTGGGGCGGAGATGGCAAGGGTTTTGGATATGGTATTTTGCGAATCGGCTTTGAGGTTTCTTTGAGAAGGAGGAGAAAGATGAGGAAAAGAGAGAGGGCCTGGGAAAGGGGTTTGAGGAAGAGGAGGAATTGATAATGCGGCGTGGGGTGACAGGGGAAAGGAGATGAATGGGGGCGCAGAACGCCATGGCTGGGACTTGGGAGCAGCGGACTGACTGACTTGGAGGGGGCGCAAAGATCAACAAACTATGAGAGCAATTTGACCTAGAAAGACACGAGTATTACCATTGTCATTGTAATTTCCTTACTCTCTCCATACGTATTAACGATTTTGTTATTGTTATTTGTAATTATATAAGTTACATATTTATATATTATTAAAATATTATATTTTACAAACTGTGGGTTAATGGCTTTCGGTTCACATTCAGACTTTTATGTAGAGTTTAATCATACTAGAATTCAATAAAGAAAATGAGCCTGACCTAAGTTTATATCAATTAATTTTTTTTTTTTTTTGTATGCTTAGGTCAAATCCAACCCATCTTTAGTTGAATCTCTAAGCCAAACTAAAACAAATAAAAAATAAATAAAGAACAAAGTGATAAATAAAGTTGAAAAATCAGAGCCTTGAGTTAAGGAAGATGTCTTTCTGGAAGGATCATAGTGTCCAAGAGAATAAGTCATTTTCCCCCTTTTTAGATATCTGTTTGTTCAGGCGATTTGGTTTCCTAGGGTTTTATGTTTCTGTGAGAAATTTGGCCTGGGCATTGCCAAATTGCAAAGGAAAAAAAATCATGGTTTGTAATTTATTTAGAGAAAGGAGTAGCCTTTTTGTTTTTTTTCTCTAGTAGTAGAATATGCTGAAAATCATGGTGATCACATCATTATGGTTTACAGTTAGACCATTGAATCCTCTATATAATCCAATAATATAGTCATCTCTTTCTTCAATGGCCTGGTTGGACACTGAATTGAGAAAGGAGTGGCCTTTTTGTTTATTTTCTCTAGTAGTAGAATATGTTGAAAATCATGGTGCTCACATCATTATGATTTACAGTTAGACCATTAAATCCTCTATATCATCCAATGATATAGTCATCTCTCTCTTCAATGGCCTCGTTGGACATTGAATTGAGCCAATTTTTTTGGGGGTCTTGACATGCTGTGATATGGTATCCTGATTGAGGACACAAGAAATCAAATGGAGGTCATATTTGGACATTATTAGTAGGATAAGAATGGGAGGGGCCATAACTAGTAGGATATTGTATAACAGAAGTGTTCCTTGCTGATTAAAAGGAAGATTATTTTTTTTGAAAGGTGATTAAAAGGAAGATTATTATAAGATCATTATGAGACCAATGTTGATGTATGGAGCAAAATGTTAACTGATGAAGAAAAGTTAAATCAAACAAAGTTACATTATTAGTAGGATAAGAATGGGATGGGCCAGAACTAGTAGGATATTTTTAACGAAATTTTTGTAAGACCATTATGAGACCAATATTGAGCAAATGTTGACTGATGAAGAAAAGTTAAAGCAAACAAAGCTACAATTATGGAGACATGTATCCTAAGACAGATGTGCAGGGTAACCTTAAAAGATAGAATGAAGAAAGTTGCTTAAGGTGGTTTGGTAACATATAGAAGCCCAAATTTCCTCAATTCAAATGGTTGAGAAGCTAGATGAGTACACAAGGAAGAGAGAGATGCCATTAAAATCTTGGAGGGAAGGGATAACAAGGACATGTTATATTGTGGAGTGACAAAGTATGTTGGTTATGATAGGGTGAAATAGAAGGGTAGAACTTAAAAAGTCTTCATTTGGATGAGAAGGTGGCTCTTGATGATGATGGTGGTGGAGCCGTGGTGGTTTTTGTAGTCGTCAAAACCCAATAATAGAAGGGATAGAGCCTCAATGATGACAATGATGCCCTTAATTACATATGTTTCATTGGTTCGGGATGAACATTTAAAACATTGGCAATATTTAAGTCCCTGATGGACTCAGTAAAATGTTTCTGGTAGCATATAAATTTCAATACCCAATTTTATTTAAGATCATTGGTTGGAGATGGGCATTTGAAACATTGTCAATGTTTAAGCCGCCGCGGATGGGTGTTGGAATTTATAGTAAAATAGAAATTTCAATACCCAATTTTGTTTAAGATCATTGGTTGGAGATGGGCAATTGAACATTGGCAATGTTTAAGTTGTGGATGGGTGTGGTAAGGAGTTTTCTGTAAAATAAAAATTTGAATGCCCAATTTTGTTTTAGGTTCATTGGTTGGGATGGGCATTTGAAACATTGTCAATTTTTTAGTCGCCGATGGGCGTAGTAAAGAGTTTCCTGTAACATAGGAGATTCTGTGCCCAATTCTGTTTAGGTTCATTGGTTTGGGATGTGCATTTGAAATGTTTAAGTCTCGGATGAGTGTGGAAAGGACTTCTCGGAAACAAAAAAGTTTCAATGCCCAATTTTGTCTTGGTTCATTGCTTGGGATGGGCATTTGAAACATCGGCAATATTTAAGTCGCGGATATGCTTTATAAGAGTTTCCTGTAACATAGAAATTTCAATGCCCAATTTTTTAGGTTATTGGTTGGGTCATGGGCATTTGAAAAATTGGCAATTTTAAAGTCGAGGATGGAAGTAATAAGGAGTTTCTAGAAATAAAGAAGTTTCAATGCTAAATTTTGTTTTGAGTCATTGTTTGGGGATGGGCATTTGAAATATTACCAATCATGAAGTCATGGATGGACATAGTTAGGAGTTTCCGGTAACATAGAAGTTTTAATGCCCAATGTTTTAGGTTTCTTTGGTTGAGAGATGTGGATTTGAAACAATGGCAATGTTAAAGTAGCGGATGTATGTAATAAGGAGGTTTTGGGAACAAAGAAGTTTTAATGCCTAATTTTGTTTGGAATCGTTGTTTGGGGATGGACATTTGAAACATTGGCAATCTTTAAGTCGTGGATGTGTGTAATTAGGAGTTTTCGGTAACATAGAAGTTTCAATGCCCAATTTTTTAGGTAGGATAGAAGTACCAATGCCTAATTTTGCTTAGGTTCACTGGTTGGGGATGAGCAATTGAAACATTGCAATGTTTAAGTTACGGATGTGTGTAGTAAGGAGTTTCCTGTAAAATAAAAGTTTGAACGCCCAATTTTTTTACGTACATTGGTTGGGACAGGCATTTAAACATTGTCAATTTTTAAGTACTGGATGGGCGTGGTTAATGAGTTTTTGGAAACAAAGCAGTTTGAATGCCTAATTTTTTAGGTTCATTTGTTGGCTGATGGGCATTTGAAATATTGACAATTTTAAAGTCGCTGATAGGCGTAATGAGGAGTTTTCGGAAACAAAGAAGTTTCAATTGAATATCGAATCCTCTCAATCTTACCGCCGAGCATTGCTCCCGCTTTACTTACAATAAATAAAAACCCCGCCAACCCTTTACAAAAATTTATTTACAATTTCCGTCGACGAAGTCAACTCCTGATGTGCCAATTCATCTGCATCTGAGTTTGTAGAACAAGGGATCGAATATATTAAAGCCAAATGAAGCAATTGAATATCGAATCCTCTCAATCTTAGTTACTTTGGCTCATTTGACCAACTCTCATTTCTTTTTTTCCCATCTATCAAGATAAAAGCAGAGAGCTTCTTCTTGCTTTTTCCTTTTTTTTTTTTCTCTGTTGACTTGGTTCAGTTGATTTGAGAAAAACGACTCTGCCTTTAATTTTATATAGTTAGTCTTTTGGCACTGTTATATTTGAAGGGAGTAGAGGGTGTTGTAATAACTTCACAAGGTAACTCTCTTGTCTTATTTTGCGTCATGATTCATGCTCATTATTATGAAACTTATTGACCAACTAAAACACGGCTGTTTTTATTTGACTCAGTAGAATTTCAAAGTTGTGCCTTTTTTTTGTGATGACAATTAGTGGATTAGATTCATTAGACATAGAAATGAGAAATATGCAGTTTGTAATTTTATTTAGAGAAAGGAGTAGACTTATTGTTTATTTTCTCTAGTAGTGGACGTTTCAATGGTTTCATTGGTTGGGAGATGTGCATTTGAAACATTGGCAATGTTAAAATGTCGGATGGGCGTAATATGAAGTTTCTGAGAACAAAGAAGTTTCAATGCTCAGTTTTGTTTATAGTCATTGTTTGGGGATGTGCATTTGAAACATTGCCAATCTTTAATTCACGGATGGACATAGTTACGAGTTTACGGTAACAGAAGTTTTAATGCCCAATTTTTTAGGTTTCATTGGTTGAGAGATGGGCATTGGCATTGTTAAAGTAGCGAATGGACGTAATTAGGAGTTTTCGGGAATGTAGAAGTTTCAATGCATAATTTTGATTTTGTTCATTGTTTGGGAATAAGCATTTGAAACATTGGCAATCTTTAAGTCGCGGATGTGCGTTGTTTGGAGTTTCTTGTAACATAGAAGTTTCAATGCCTAATTTTTTAGGCTTATTGGTTGGGAGATGGACATTTGAAACATTGGCGATGTTAAAGTCGCGGATGGGCCTAATAAAGAGTCTTCTGTAGCATAGAAAAATTTAAATGTTCAATTTTGTTTAGGTTCATTTGTTTGGTATGGGCATTTAAAACAATGATTTTTTTCAAGTCATTGATGGGTGTAGTAAGGTGTTTCCGGTAGGATAGAAGTACCAATCCCCAATTTTGCTTAGGTTCACTAGTTGGGGATGGGCAATTGAAACATTGCAATGTTTAAATTACGGATGGGTGTAGTAAGGTGTTTCCGGTAGGATAGAAGTACCAATCCCCAATTTTGCTTAGGTTCACTAGTTGGGGATGGGCAATTGAAACATTGCAATGTTTAAATTACGGATGAGTGTAGTAAGTAGTCTCTGCAAAATAAAAGTTTGAACGCCCAATTTTGTTTTAGGTACATTGGTTGAGATGGGGATTTGAAACATTTTCAATTTTTAAGTCCCGGATGGGCGTGGTTAATGAGTGTTTGGAAACAAAGAAGTTTCAATGTCCAATGTTATTTTGGGTCTTTGTTTGGAGATAGGCATTTGAAACATTGCTAATCTTTATGTCGCGGATGGACGTGGTTAGGAGTTTCAGGTGACCTAGAAATTTTCGGGCATTTGAAACATTTCAATGTCACATATGTTGTGAAGTCTATATTTCAAATAAGATTGAAGTATATTTTTGTTAGAATTGAGTGGAAAGCCGTATTGATGTCCAATTTTAGTTTTGGGTCTTTGGTTGGAATGGGCATCCAAACATTAACGTTATTTATGTGGTGTCAGGCCAATATATACTACTAAGTGGAAATCAATGAAATGTCCAAATTTAGTTTAGTTTCATTGGTTGGAGATTGGCATTTCCACAATAACACCATTAGTCTGGTGGAAGTAGAGATGACTATGTAGGTCGAAAATATGAATGCTTGAAGAGCCCAATTCTAGTCCATGGGTTGGTGATGTGCGCTACAGTATGATGAAGCTTATGAGTTTGGGAAGGAATTTACAAAAACAATAACATATATATTTATTCTTTTTTATGTTGTTGTTATCTTATTAAGAGTCTTCCTTTCTTCAAAAAAAATCTGTTATTTTCCACTAAATGCTCTCTCTCCTGTTATTATTAAAACTCTTCTTCTCATCAACAAGAATTTTTCTTTCTTACTGAAACTCTACGATTTTTTCTTAGTGTTGTCTTTTTTTTTTCCTTTATAAAAATGCCTATTTGCCTCATAATTTCTTTTTCCTACTAAGAAGTTGCATTTTCTTTTAAAAAATCTTATTTCTTTTGAAAACTCTCATTTTCTTAAAAAAAAAAACTCATTTTCTTAAAAAAACTCTCATTTTTGTATTAAAACTCAACTTTTGATGTTAGAAATTATCCACTTGATCCAGAAAACTCTCCTCCTAACTAAACATCTACTTTCTTTTCACTATTCTTTTTCTTCTAAATGACTATTTTTCTTATTGGAGAGGAGGGGGTGAATACTCTCGTTTTCTTATTGAAACTCTCATTTATTATGAAAACTCTTTTTTTTTTTCTTTTAAAGTATTCTCATTTTCTTTTTAAAACTCTTATTTTGTTGATATCGCATTTTCTTTTGAAAAGCTCTCATATTTCTTGTTAAAGGTGTTTTTTCTTCTAAAAACACCCATCTCTTGATGTAGGCATATATAAAACGCAAGTTCATATATATATATATATATATTTAAATTGTTAATATATTAATAAAAAGAAGCACCAGATGTGCAAAAACAGGTTCATATATTTTATAAAAGAAATTGATTTTTTTGAAAAAGTTCATTAGCTCAAATAATTGTTATTTTGATGAGTTTTAGAGCTAAAGTTGATGAAAGAACAGGCTAAGGTTTAATATACATAGGGCCATGGAGTTTTCCACCCAAAATCCATGTGAATCTAAGAATTTAGGGCCCAAAGTCATGGATTCACATGAATTATGGGTGAAAAAGCCCATGTACCCTTTTGGGCCTTAGCTTACTATTTCATCATGTTAGCTCAAAAACTGATCAAATTAACAATTCTTCGATCTAATGAATATTTTGAGAAAATCCAATTTCTTTTATACAATACATGGACCCCTATATGCTCCCTATATGTTTTTAACGAGCATGCATTATCTTCATTCTTAAGACTCTTTGTTTTCTCTTCCCATTTTTCTTATTAAAAGCTCACAACTTATTCATAAAAAACTCTTGCTTAAAAAGCTCATTTTGTACTAAGTCCTCTCCTTTTTCTTTTATAACTCTTGATTTTTTTCATAAGGCTCTCAAGTTTTTAGTGGAACTCTCATTTTGTTCTAAAAATTCTCTACTCTTCTAAAAACTCATCTTTTCCTCTTAGAACTCTCCTTTTCTTTTGATTAACTCTAAACTCCTCTAATTTCTTACAAAAAGCTATTCCTTCTTCAATAAAAATCTCATTTTTTTTTTTTATTGAAATCCTTTCACTTTATTATTAAAACCCTCATTTTCTTCTTCAAAATTTCGTATCCTTGTACAAAGTTTTTTTTTTGTGAAGCTGTCATTTTCTTATAAGAGATTGAAAACTCATTTTCTTAATTACAACTCTTATCTTCTTTTTGATGCTATGTTTTCTTTTTAATTGATTTCATTTGTTTTTGAAAAATCTCTCATTTTCAACTAAATGCTCTCTTGTTATTTTTAAAACTCCTTTTCTCATCTACAAAAACTTTTCTTTTTTACTAAAGCTCTACATTTCTTCTTAATCTTGTCTTTTCTTTATAAAAATGCCCATTTTCTTCTTGATAATTCTTTTTCCTACTAAGAGCTCGCATTTTCTTCTAAAAAGTCTTCTTTCCTTTTGAAAACTCTCATTTTCTATAAAGAAAAAACTCTCATTTTCCTATTAAAACTCAACATTGTATATGTGGTGTATGGTTGAGTATATGTGTGCAGGCCATACGTGAGAATCATATAGAATTGCAAATTTATTGATAGGAAGCTGATAAGAGAGAAGCGTCGATGCCCAATTTGGCAATATTTAAGTTTCGGGAAGGCATTGTAAGGAGTTTCCTGTAACATAGAATATTCAATACCCAATTTTTTAGGTTCATTGGTTGGGCGATGGGCATTTGAAATATTGGCAATTTTAACGTCGCAGATGGGTGTAATAAGGAGTTTCCAGATACAAAGAAGTTTAAATACTCAATTTTGTTTATGGTCATTGTTTGGGGATGGGCATTTGAAAGATTGCCACACTCTAAGTCACGGATGAACGTACTTAGGAGTTTCTGGTAACATTGAAGTTTCAATGCCCAATTTTTAGGTTTCATTGGTTGGGAATTGGGCATTTGAAACATTGGCAATGATAAAGTAGCGGATGGACGTAATAAGCAGTTTCTCGGAACAAAGAAGTTTCAATGCTTAATTTTGTTTGGGTTCGTTGTTTTGAGATGGGAACATTGGCAATCTTTAAGTCCCGGATGGGCGTAATTAGGTGTTTTCGGTAACATAGATTTTTGAATGTCCAATTTTTTAGGCTCATTGGTTGGGAGATGGGCATTTGAAATATTGGCGATGTTAAAGTCGCGGATAAGCCTAATAAAGAGTCTCCGGTAGCATAGAAAAGTTTGAATGCCAAATTTTGTTTAGGTTCATTTGTTGGGTATGGGCATTTAAAACAATGAATTTTTTTAAGTCATTGATGGGCGTAGAAAGTGTTTCCGGTAGGATACAAGTATTAATGCCAATTTTTCTTAGGTTCACTGGTTGGGGATGGGGAATTGAAAATATTGCAATGTTTAAGTTACGGATGGTTGTAGTAAGTAGTTTTGTGCAAAATAAAAGTTTGAATGCCCAATTTTGTTTTAAGTACATTGGTTGGTATGGGCATTTGAATCATTGTCAAATTTCAAGTTGTGGATGGGTGTAGGTAAGGAGTTTTCTGTAAAGTAAAAATTTGAATGCCCAATTTTGTTTTACGTACATTGGTTGGGATGGGCATTTGAAACATTGTCAATTTTTAAGTCGCCAATTAGCGTAGTAAGGAGGTGCCTGTAAAATAGAAGATTCTATGCTCAATTCTGTTTAGGTTCATTGGTTGGGGATGTGCATTTGAAATGTTTAAATACTGGATGGGGGTTGAAAGGACTTTTCGGAAACAAAAAAGTTTAATGACCAATTTTGTTTTGGTTCAATGTTTGGGATGGGCAATCGAAACATTGGCAATATTTAAGTTTCGGATAAGCTTTTTAAGGAGTTTCCTGTAACATTAAAGTTTCAATGTCCAATTTTTTAGGTTCATTCGTTGGGTGATGGATGGGCATTTGAAATATTGACAATTTTAAACTCGCGGATGGACGTAATAAGGAGTTTCTGTAAACAAAGAAGTTTCAATGCTGAATTTTGTTTTGGGTCATTGTTTGTGGATAAGCATTTGAAACATTATCAATCTTGAAGTCGCGGATGGACGTAGTTAGGAGTTTCTGTTAACATATAAGTTTCAATCCCAATTTTTTAGGTTTCATTGGTTGGAGACGTGCATTTGAAACAATTGTAATGTTAAAGTAGCGGATGTACGTAATAAGGAGTTTTCGAGAACAAAAAAGTTTCAATGCCTAATTTTGTTTGGGTTCGTTGTTTGCGAATGTGCATTTGAAACATTGGCAATTTTTAAGTCGCGGATGGGCGTAGTTAGGAGTTTTCGGTAACATAGAAGTTTGAATGCCAAATGTTTTAGGCTCATTGGTTGGGAGATGAGCATTTGAAACATAGACAATGTTAAAGTCGCAGATGGGTTTAATAAAGAATCTCCAGTAGCATAGAAAAGCTTAAATGCACAATTTTCTTTAGATTCATTTGTTGGGTATGGGGCATTTAAAACAATGAAATCTTTTAAATCATTGAAGGGCGTAGTAGGGTGTTTCCGGTAGCATAGAAGTACCAATGCCCAATTTTGAACTGGTTGGGGATGAACAATTGAAACATTGCAATGTTTAAGTTACGGATGGGTGTAGTAAGGAGTTTCCTGCAAAATAAAAGTTTGAATGCCCAATTTTGTTTTAGGTACATTGGTTGGGATGTGCATTTAAACATTGTCAATTTTTAAGTCCCGGATGGGTGTGGTTAATGAGTTTATGGAAACAAAGAAGTTTCAATGTCCAATTTTGTTTTGGTTCATTATTTGGGTATGGGCATTTGAAACACTGGCAATTTGTAAGTCGTAGATAGGCGTTATAAGTAGTTTTCGGTAACATAGAAATTTCAATGCCTAATTTTTTAGGTTCATTGGTTGGTTGATGGGCATTTGAAATATTGGTAATTTTAAAGTCGCGAATGGGCGTAATAAGGAGTTTTCGGAAATGAAAAAGTTTCAATAATGCTCAATTTTGTTTTGGGTCATTGTTTGAGAATGGGCATTTGAAACATTGCCAATCTTTGAGTCCCGGATGGACGTAGAGAGGTGTTTCTGGTAGAATAAAAGTTTCAATTTCCAAGTTTTTTTAGGTTCAATTCTTGGGGGATCAACATTTGAAACATTGCGATGTTTAAGTTACGGATGGGCGTGGTTAATGAGTTTCTGGAAACAAAGAAGTTTCATTGTCCAATTTTGTTTTGGTTCATTATTTGGGGATGGGCATTTGAAACAGTGGCAATCTTTAAGTCGCGGATGGGCATGGTTAATTGCCCAATGTTGATTGAGGACGCAAGAAATTAACTGAAGTAGGAAGTGTGGAAGAAAAAGCTTTTGAAACTAAGGCCATAAGATCAGTGGAACAAAAACAATTAGAATAAGAAATGACATAGTATTACATACTGCAATAAGTTTAAATACCTCTTCACAAATTGTTCAAGCAAATGGAGATCAAATACCTCTTCGCAAATTGTTCAATCAAATGGAGATCATATTTGTATAAAAAAAGTATTCCTTGTTGATTAAAAGGAAGATTTTTATAAGACCATTATGAGACCAATGTGGTAGAAGTAGAGATGGCTATTTAGCTAGAAAATATGAAAGCTTAAATAGTCCGATTCGAAAGAAACTTTGCTTGGCTCTTAGTTTGGAGTTCTAAGTGATGTTAATGAAATTCAACTTTAAATGAGTGGTAGGATATTGGTTCTAAAGCTTGTCAATGCCCCTTTTTTTGTTTTAGGTCCATTGATTGGGAAGGGACATACAAGCAACAATATCATATATGTTGTGAAGACCATATTTCAAATATTCAAAAATATTTTTATTGGATATTGTGTCGCAAGCCCAATTTTGGTTAGGTTCTGGGTTGGGATGGGCATTTAAAACAACACCGTTTCTATGTGGTCATTTGCATTTTCCTTTTTTCTTTCTTAGTTGACTTGGTTCAGTTGATTTGAGAAAAACTACTCTGCTTTAAATTTTATATAGTTAGTCTTTTGGCACCCTTATATTTCAAGCGAGTAGAGGGTGTTGTAACCTATTCTTTACCTTTTAACTTCACAAGGGAACTCTCGTCTCTTTTTGCTTCATGATTCATGGTCATTATTCTGAAACTTATTGCCCAATTTTTTAGGCTCATTGGTTGGGAGATGAGCATTTGATAAATTGGCCATGTTAAAGTCGCGGATGAGCCTAATAAAGAGTCTCCGGTAGCACAGAAAAGTTTAAATACCCAATTTTGTTTAGGTTCATTTGTTGGGCATGGTCATTTAAAACAATGAAAATTTTGAAGTCATTGATGGGCATAGTAAGGTGTTTCCGGTAGGATAGATGTTCCAATATCCATTTTTGCTTTTGTTCACTGGTTGGAGATGGGCAATTGAAACATTGCAATGTTTAAGTTACAGATGGGTGCAAAATAAAAGTTTGAATGGCCAATTTTGTTTTAGGTACATTGATTGGGATGCACATTTGAAACATTGTCAATTGTTAAGTCCCGGATGTGGTGGTTAATGAGTTTCTGGAAACAATGAAGTTTCAATGTCCAATTTTATTTTGGGTCTTTGTTTGGGGATGGGTATTTGAAACATTGCCAATCTTTAAGTCGCGGATGGACGTAGTTAGGAGTTTTCGGTAACATAGTAGTTTCCGAACATTTGAAACATTTCAATGTCACATATGGTGTGAAGTCTATATTTCAAATAAGATTGAAATATATTTTTATTAGATATTGAGTGGAAAGCTGTATTGATGTCCAATTTTGTTTAGGGTCTTTGGTTGGAATGGGCATCCAAACATCGATGCTATTTATGTGGTGTCAGGCAAATATATGCTATTAAGTGGAAATCTATGAAATGCCCAAATTTAGTTTAGTTGCTTTGGTTGGAGATTGGCATTTCTACAATGACATCATTAATCTGGTGGAAGTAGAGATGGCTATTTAGGTCAAAAATCTGAAAGCTTGAAGAGCCCAATTCGAGTCCATTGGTTGGTGATGTGCGTTACAGAAGGATGAAGCTTATGAGTATGGGAAAGAATTTACAAAAAACAATAATATATTTTTATTCCTTTTTATGTGAGACTTCCTTTCTTCAAAAAAATCTTTTATTTTCGACTAAATGCTCTCTCTCCTGTTATTATTAAAACTCTTCTTCTCATCAACAAAAACTTTTCTTTCTTACTAAAGTTCTACGTTTTTTTCTTGGTGTCGTCTTTTTTTCTTTATAAAAATGCATATTTGCCTCATAATTTCTTTTTCCTACTAAGAAGTTGCATTTTCTTCTAAAAATCTTATTTTCTTTTGAAAACTCTCATTATCTTAAAAAAAACTCTCATTTTTGTTTTAAAATTCAACTTTTGACGTTAGAAATTACTTTTTATGAAAACTCTTATTTTATTGATGTCATTTTCTTTTGAAAAGCTCTCATATTTCTTCTTAAAGGTATTCTTTCTTCTAAAAACACCCATCTCTTGATGTAGGCACATCTATAAAACGCAAGTTCATATATTTTATTTTCTTTTATTTTATGGTTTTTATATTAATAAAAAGAAGCACTAGATGTGCAAAAACAAGTTCATATATTTTATAAAAGAAATTGATTTTTTTGAAAAAGTTCATTAGCTCAAATAATTGTTATTTTGATGAGTTTTAGAGCTAAAGTTGATGAAAGAACAGGCTAAGGTTTAATATACATAGGGCCATGGAGTTTTCCACCCAAAATCCATGTGAATCTAAGATTTTAGGGCCCAAAAGTCATGGATTCACATGAATTATGGGTGAAAAAGCCCATGTACCCTTTTGGGCCTTAGCTTACTATTTCATCATGTTAGCTCAAAAACTGATCAAATTAACAATTCTTCGATCTAATGAATATTTTGAGAAAATCCAATTTCTTTTATACAATACACGGACCCCTATATGTTTTTAACGAGCATGCATCATCTTCATTCTCAAGACTCTTCGTTTTCTCCTCCCATTTTTCTTCTTAAAAACTCACAACTTATTCATAAAAAACTCTTTCTTAAAGCTGATAAGAGAGATGCATCGAAGCCTAATTTGGCCATATTTAACTCGCGGATAGGCGTTGTAAGGAGTTTCCGGTTAAATAGAAGTTTCAATGCCCAAATTTTTAAGTTCATTGGTTGGGTGATGAGCATTTGGAATATTGGAAATTTTAGAGTCGCAGATGAGCGTAATAAGGAGTTTTCAGAAATAAAGATGTTCCAATACCCATTTTTGTTGTTGTCCTTGTTTGGAGATGGGCATTTGAAATGTTGTCAATCTTAAGTCGCAGATGACGTAGTTAGGAGTTTAAGGTTTTTCAATACCTTGTTTCTTTGGCTTCATTGATTGGGAGATGGACATTTGAAACATTGGCGATGTTAAAGTCGCGGATGAGCCTACTAAAGTGTCTCTGTTAGCATAGAGGTTTAAATGCCCAATTTTGTTTACGTTCATTTGTTGGGGATTTGCATTTAAAATACCCAATTTCGGTTTGGGTCACTGGTTGGGGATTGGCAATTGACACGTTGCAATGTTTAAGTTGCGGATGGAAGTAGTGTGGAGTTTGCTGCAAAATAAAAGTTTGAATGCCCAATTTTGTTTTAGGTACATTTGTTGGGATGAGAATTTGAAACATTGTCAAATTTTAAGTACCGTATGTGTGTGGTTAGGAGTTTCCGGAAACAAATAAGTTTCAATGCCAAACTTTTTTTGTTCATTGGTTGGGTGATGGGCATTTGAAACATAAGCAATGTTAATGTCGCAGATGGGCTTAATAAAGAATCTCCGGTAGCATAGAAAAGCTTAAATGCCCAATTTTGTTTTAGGTACATTGTTTAGGATGGGCATTTGAATCATTGTCAATTTTTATGTTCCGGATGGGCATAGTTAATGAATTTCTAGAATCAAAGAAGTTTCAATGTCCAATTTTATTTTGTGTCTTTATTTTGGGATGGTCATTTGAAATATTGTCAATCTTTAAGTCGCGGATGGACGTAATTAGGAGTTTCCGGTAACATAGAGGTTTCAGTGCCCAATTTTGTTAAGGTTCATTGATTGGGTTTGGGCATTTAAAATAATGACCACTGCTAAGTCGCTGATGGGCGTAGTAAGGTGTTTCCGGTCGGATTGAAGTTCCAATGCCAATTTTGCTTAGGTTCACTAGTTGGGGATGAACAATTAAAACATTGGCTATGTTTAAGTTGCGGACAAGTGTTAAGGAGTTTCCTGCAAAAAAAAAAAATTTGATTGCCCAATTTTATTTTTGGTACATTGGTTGGGATGGGCTTTTGAAACATCGTCAATCTTTAAGTCGCGGTTGGGCGTATCTCGGAGTTTTCGGTAACACAGAAGTTTAAATGTCCAATTTTTTAGGTTCATTGGTTGGCAAATGGGCATTTGAAACATAAGCAATGTTAAAGTCGCAGATGGACTTAATAAAGAATCTCCGGTAGCATAGAAAAGTTTCAATGCGCAATTTTATTTCGGGTTTTTATTTCGGGATGGTCATTTGAAATGTTGCCAATCTTTAAGTCGCGGATAGACGTAATTAGGAGTTTCTGGAAGCATTTAAGTTTCAATGCCCAATTATTCATGTTTCATTGGTTGGGAGATGGGCATTTGAAACATTGGCAATGTTAAAGTCGCGGATGACTGTAATAAGGAGTTTTCGGGAACAAAGAAGTTTCAATGCCTAATTTTGTTTTACTTCGTTGTTTGGAATGGGCATTTGAAACATTGGCAATCTTCAAGTCGCGGATGTGTGTAGTAAGGTTTTTCCAATTGGATCGAAGTTCCAATGTCCAATTTTGCTTAGGTTCACTGGTTGGGAATGAGAAATTGAAACTTTGGAAATTTTTAAGTTGTGGATGGGTGTAGGTATGGAGTTTCCTATAAAGTAAAAATTTGGATGCCCATTTTTGTTTAAGGTACATTGGTTGGGATGAGGATTTGAAACATTGTCAATTTTTAAGTCGCCGATTAGTGTAGCAAGGAGTTTACGGTAATGTAGAAGTTTCTATTCCTAGTTTCTTTGTTTTCATTTGTTGGGAGATGGGCATTTGAAGCATTGGTGATGTTGAAGTCGCGGATGAGCCTAATAAAGAGTCTCCGTTAGCATAGAAGTTTAAATGCCCAATTTTGTTTAGGTTCATTTGTTGGGGATACGCATTTAAAATACTCAATTTCGATTTGGTTCACTGGTTGGGGGTGGGCAATTGACACGTTGCAATGTTTAAGTTGCGGATGGGAGTAGTATAGAGTTTGCTGTAAAATAAAAGTTTGAATGCCGAATTTTGTTTTAGGTACATTGGTTGGGATGGACATTTGAAACATTGTCAAATTTTTAGGGGTTTCCAGAAACAAATAAGTTTCAATGCCCAATTTTTAGGTTCATTGGTTGGGTGATGGGCATTTGAAATAATGGCAATGTTAAAGTCGCGGATGGGTGTAGTAAGGAGTTTCCAATAAAATAGAGGTTTCAATGTCCAATTTTTTTACAGTTCTTTGATTGGGTTTGGGCATTTAAAACAATGACCACTTTTAAGTCTCTGATGGGCGTAGTAAGGTGTTTCCGGTTGGATAGAAGTTCCAATGCCAATTTTACTTAGGTTTACTAGTTCGGGATGGACAATTAAAACATTGGCTATGTTTTAGTTGAGGATGAGTGTTAAAGAGTTCCTGTAAGAAAAATAAATAAAGTTTAAATGCCCTATTTTATTTTTGGTACATTGATTGGGATGGGCTTTTGAAACATTGTCAATCTTTAAGTCGCGGTTGGGCGTAGTTTGGAGTTTCCAACACAGAAGTTTAAATGCCCAATTTTTTAGGCTCATTGGTTGGGAGATGGGCATTTGAAGCATAAGCAATGTTGGCTTAATAAAGAATCTCCGGTAGCATAGAAAAGTTTAAATGCCCTATTTTGTTTTTGGTACATTGTTTGGCATGGGCATTTGAATGATTGTCGATTTTTAAGTCCCGGATGGGCGTGGTTAATGCCCAATTTTATTTTGGGTCTTTGTTTCGGGATGGTCATTTGAAATATTGCCCAATTCTGTTTAGGTTCATTGGTTGGAGATGGGTGTTTGAAATATTTGAAATGTTTAAATACCGGATGGGGGTAGAAAGGACTTTTCGGAAACAAAAAAGTTTAATGCCCATATTTGTTTTGGTTCAATGTTTGAGATGGGCATTCGAAACATTGGCAATATTTAAGTCGTGTATAGGCTTTATAAGGAGTTTCTTGTAACATACAAGCTTCAATGTCCAATTTTTTAGGTTCATTGGTTGGGTGACTTCCAATTTTTTAGGTCATTGGTTGGGTGATGGGCATTTGAAATATTGACAATTTTAAAGTTGTGGATGGACATAATAAGGAGTTTCCCGAAACAAAGAAGTTTCAATGCTTAATTTTGTTTTGGGTCATTGTTTGGGGATGTGCATTTGAAACATTAACAATCTTGAAGTCGCAGATGGACGTAGTTAGGAATTTCCGGTAACATAGAAGTTTTAGTGTCCAATTTTTTAGGTCTCATTGGTTTGGAGATGGGCATTTGAAACATTGGCATTGTTAAAGTAGTAGATGGACGAAATTAGGAGTTTTCGGGAACGAAGAAGTTTCAATGTTTAATTTTGGTTTTGTTCGTTTTTTGGGAATAAGCATTTGAATCATTGACAATCTTTAAGTCGCGGATGAGCGTGGTTTGGAGTTTCCAGTAATATAGAAGTTGCTCAATTTTTTAGGCTCATTGGTTGGGAGATTGGCATTTGAAACATTGGTGATGTTAAAGTCGCGGATGGGCCTAATATATAGTCTCCGCTAGGATAGAAGTTTAAATGTTCAATTTTGTTTAGGTTCATTTGTAGGGGATGGGCATTTAAAATACCCAATTTCGCTTTGGTTCACTGGTTGGGGATGGACAATTGACACATTGCAATGTTTAAGTAGCGGATGGGAGTAGTATGGAGTTTTCTGCAAAATAAAAGTTTGAATGCCCAATTTTGTTTTAGGGACATTGGTGGGGATGGGGATTTGAACCTTTGTCATTTTTTAAGTACCGTATGGGCGTGGTTGCGAGTTTTCGGAAACAAATAAGTTTCAATGCTCAATTTTTGAGGTTCATTGGTTGGGTAATGTGCATTTGAAATAATGGCAATGTTAAAGTCGCGGTTGGGTGCAATAAGGAGTTTCCGATAACATAGAGGTTTCAATGCCTAATTTTTTTAAGGTTCATTGATTGGGGTTGAGCATTTAAAACAATGACCCCTTTTAAGTCTCTGAGGGGCGTAGTAAGGTGTTTCTAGTAGGATAGAAGTTTCAATGCCAATTTTGCTTAGATTCACTAGTTGGAGTTGAACAATTAAAACATTGGCAATGTATAAGTTGCGGATGGGTGTTTATGACTTTCCTGAAAAAAAAAAAAAATTGAATGCCCAATTTGATTTTTGGTACATTGGTTGGGATGGGCATTTAAAACATCGTCAATATTTAAGTCACGGTTGGGCGTAATTTGGAGTTTCCGACACAGAAGTTTAAATGTCCAATTTTTTAGGCTCATTAGTTGGGAGATGGGAATTTGAAACATAAGCAATGTTAAACTCGCGGATGTGCTTAATAAAGAATCTTTGGCAGCATAGAAAAGTTTAAATGCCCAATTTTGTTTTAGGTACGTAGTTTGGGATGGGCATTTGAATCATTGTCAAATTTTAAGCTCTGGATGGGCGTGGTTAATGAATTTATGGAAACAAAGAAGTTTCAAAGCCCAATTTTATTTAGGGTCTTTGTTTCGGGATGATCATTTGAAATATTGCCGATCTTTAAGTCGCGGATGGGCGTAGTTGGAAGTTTTTTGTAGCATTGAAGTTTCAGTGCCCAATTATTCATTTTTCATTTGTTGAGAGATGGGCATTTGAAACATTGACAATGTTAAAGTCGCGGATGGGCGTAATGAGGAGTTTTTGGGAACAAAGAAGTTTCAATGCCTAATTTTGTTTTAGCTCGTTATTTGGAATGGCCATTTGAAACATTGGCATTCTTTAAGTCACAACTGAGCGTAGTAAGGTTTTTCTGGTAGGATCGAAGTTCCAATGCCCAATTTTGCTTAGGTTCACTTGTTGGGGACGGGCAATTGAAACATTGGAAATTTTTAAGTTGCGGATGGGTGTAGGTGTGGTGTTTCCTGTAAAGTAAAAATTTGAATGCCCAATTTTGTTTTAGGTACATTGGTTGGGAAGGGCATTTGAAACATTGTCAATTTTTAAGTCACCGATCGGCGTAATAAGGAGGTGCCGATAAAATAGAAGATTCTATGACCAATTATGTTTAGGTTCATTGGTTAGGGATGGGCATTTGCAACGTTTGAAATGTTTAAATACCGGATGGGCGTAGAATGGACTTTTCGGAAACAAAAAATGTTAATGCCCAATTTTGTTTTGGTTCAATGTTTGGGATGGACATTCGAAACATTGGCAATATTTAAGTCGCGGATTGGTTTTATTAGAAGTTTCCTTTATCATAGAAGTTTCAATGTCCAATTTTTTAGGTTCATTGGTTGGGTGATGGGCATTTGAAATATTGGCAATTTTAAAGTTGCGGATGGACGTAATAAGGAGTTTTCGGAAACAAAGAAGTTTCAATGCTGAATTTTGTTTTGGATCATTGTTTGGGGATGTGCATTTGAAACATTAACGATCTTGAAGTCGCAGATGGACGTAGTTAGGAGTTTCCGGTAATATAGAAGTTTCAATTTCTAATTTTTTAGATTTCATTGGTTGGGAGAAGGGCAATTGAAACATTGGTAATGTTAAAGTCGCGGATGGATGTAATAAAGAGTTTCCGAGAACAAATAAATTTTAATGCCTAATTTTTGTTTGGGTTCGTTGTTTGGGAATGAGCATTTGAAACAGTTGAAATCTTTAAGTCGCGGATTGGCGTAGTGAGGAGTTTCCGGTAGCATAAAAGTTTCAATGCCTAATGTTCTAGGCTCATTGGTTGGGATGGGCATTTGAAACATTATCTATGTCAAAATCGCGGATGGGCCTAATAAAGAATCTCTGGTGGCATAGAAAAGTTTTAATGCCCAATTTTATTTAGATTCATTTTTTGGTATGGGTATTTAAAACAATGAAATTTTTTAAGTCATGATGGGCGTAGTAAGGTGTTTCCGATAGGGTAGAAGTTCAAATGCCAATGTTGCTTAGGTTCACTGGTTGGGGATGTGCGATTGAAACATTGCAATGTTTTAGTTATGGATGGGCGTGGTTAATGAGTTTCTGGAAACAAAGAAGTTTTAATGCTCAATTTTGTTTTGGTTCATTATTTGGGGATTGACATTTGAAACATTGACAATCTTTTAGTTGCAGATTGGCGTGGTTAATGAGTTTCTGGAAACCTAGAAGTTTCAATGCCCAATTTTATTTTGGTTCATTATTTGGGGATGACATTTGAAACATTGGCAATTTTTAAGTCGCGAATGGGCGTTGTAAGGTGTTTCCGGTAACAGAGAAATTTCAATGCCTAATTTTTTAGGTTTATTGGTTGGGTGATGGGCATTTGAAATATTGGCAATTTTAAAGTCGCGGATGGGAGGAATTTCGTGTTTTTGGAAATAAAGAAGTTTCAATGCCCAATTTTGTTTTGGGTCATTGTTTGGGAATGGACATTTGAAACATTACCAATCTTTAAGTCACGGATGGAGGTTGGGAGGTGTTTCCGGTAGAATAAAAGTTTCAATGTCCATTTTGTTTAGGTTCAATGCTTGAGGGACATACATTTCAAAAATTTGGAATGTTTAAGTTTCGCTGACATAGAAATTTCAATGCCTAATTTTTTTTTGGTACATTGGTTGGGGATGGGCATTTGAAATATTGTAATGTTTTACTCACACATGGCGGGAGTAAAGAGTTTCCACTAGAGAAACACCCTTACTTTTTAAGGACATGGAAGTACTAACGTGTGGACCCCACTTCCTTTTTCAATTATTTAATTTTATTTCTTACTTAGATTAGGTTTTCCATTTTAGTTAGTTCTTGTTCAATTAGCTTTCCTAATATTATAATTAGGATTTTTTTTAATTAGTTTTGGATTTTAGTTTCCTTATCTATTTTTTCTTTTATTATCTAAGCCATTCCAAAGTGGAGAATGTAACACACGATGATATTGAATGAATAGAAATCATTGAAGGCATAGCCTTTTCTCTATCTTCTTCCTTTCTTCTTATGTTGTTAAAGACACATCCATATTTTTCTCCTCTTCCTACCCAAGTTGCAGGCTGGTTATCTCCTATCCCATCGGATCGATTTACCGGTGAGCATCGCTCCCTCATCACTTACAATAACTAAAAACTCGTCAAACCCATTAGAAAAATTTATTTACAATTTTCGTTGACGAAGTCAGCTCCTGATGTGCAAATTCATCTGCTTCTGAATTTGCGGAACATTGAATCGAATATATCTTAAAGCCAAATGAAGCAATTGAATGTCGAATCCTCTCAATCTTAGTTAGTTTGACTCATTTGACTAACTCCCGTTCCTTTTTTCCCCATCTATCAAGATAAAATCAGAGAGCTGCTTTTTGCTTTTGCTTTTATTTTTTTCTCTGTTGACTTGGTTCAGTTGATTTACTCTGTTTCCAATTTTATATAGTTAGTCTTTTGGCACTCTTATATTTTGTAGAGGGTGTTGTAACGTATTCTTTACCTTTTAATTTCACAAGGCAACTCTTTTGTCTCTTTTTGCTTCATGATTCGTGGTCATTATTATGAAACTTATTGACCAACTAAAACATGGCTGTTTAAGTTGTGGATAAGCGTAGTGAGGAATTTCCAGTAACATAGAAGTTTTAGTGCCCATTTTTTTTTTATGTTCATCGGTTGGGGATGATTTCAAATGTTGGCAATGTTTAGTCGCAATTGAGCGCAATTCTGGTAACATAGAAGTTTCAATTTTGACTAGTTTTGGTTCATTGGTTGGGGATGTCGAATTGTGAAAGCAAATAATAATATTAATAAATAAATAAATAATGCAATATATAAGGAGACAGTCTATCACGTTGGCCCTTGCTTTAGTTTGATACATTTTGGAGTTAGTTTGAGATCATCCTGATAAATATTGACTGAGCAGTACGTTGCTTCACTTACTGATTAATGTTTGAGACGGATCAGTCAAAATGAGCGTATGGATGATGTAGCATAGTAGGAATCATAATTGTTTGGCAGTGGGAAATAGTCAATATGTTGTGCTCTATTTTATCAATTTTTTTACTATTCTCATTTTTTTTTAAAATTTGACATGACATGTGGAGCACACACTACAACTGATGCCATAAGAAATGGAAGATCTTGGATTTTTGATAAATGTTTTAACTTTGGACAGGTATTTTGACAAACTGAATTGATTAGTGCAATGACTGAATATTTCTATTACAGATGTGCCCATTTGTTCATTGATCAATTCAATTGAGTTTGTGGGCCATTGGGCAGATGGGTGGTAGTGCGTATTTCATCATATGGGTAGTAAACAGTGTTCTACATTCTACATGGAAACTCGTTGTAATCATATTATACTCTCCAGCTGTACAATTTTTATACTCTCCATCTTTGGAGTAGATAGAAATTTATCTTATTTATCTTATGTTGTTATTATAATCAAATTTATAAGTTATTTTTCATAAGTTACTTACTGTTGCAATATTATCGATTTTATGGCTTTTGTTGAAGGAATCTATATAAAAAGTTCAACTTAAATTTGTAACATACTTGTTAGGATTAAATAACACAATTTACTGATTTTTTTATTGCCATTGAAAGAATTTGACGTCTTCAAAGAAGAAAAACATAACACCTTATTTTTGTCCATTTTTCATTCAAACTCTAGCCCTAACCGAACTAGGACACAACCCGACAATCAACCTCCGAGATCCTGCCAGGACCCACCAATCTGTCGAACGTCCGTACATATCCGTACAACCATACGGACATGCCCTTTTGGCCTTGTTTTACCCTATTTTGCACGATAACCTTTGGATTAATATCTTAGACCTGTAAATCTAACTCTAACCTACTGTATGAACTTATTTGAGACCTTGTCCCTAATTGTTTTGGTCCTTGTTTGGAGATGGGCATTTGAAACATTGCCAATCTTTAAATCACAGATGGACGTAATTAGGAGTTTACGGTAACATAGAAGTTTCAATACCTTGTTTCTTTGGCTTCATTGATTGGGAGATGGGCATTTGAAACATAGGCAATGTTAAAGTCGCGGATGGGCCTAATAAAGAGTCTTTGTTAGCATAGAAGTTTAAATGCCCAATTTTGTTTAGGTTCATTTGTTGGAGATAGGCATTTAAAATACCCAATTTTGGTTTGGGTCACTGGTTGGGGATTGGCAATTGACACGTTGCAATGTTTAAGTTACGGATGGAAGTAGTATGGAGTTTGCTGCAAAATAAAAGTTTGAATGCGCAATTTTGTTTTAGGTACATTTGTTGGGATGGGAATTTGAAACATTGTCAATTTTTAAGTACCGTATGGGTGTGGTTAGGAGTTTCCGGAAACAAATAAGTTTCAATGCCCAACTTTTTTGGTTCATTGGTTGGGTGATGGGCATTTGAAATGATGGCAATGTTAAAGTCGCGGATGGGTGTAATAAGGAGTTTCCAGTAACATAGAGGTTTCAGTATTTAAAACACTGACCACTTTTAAGTCGCCGATGGGCGTAGTAAGGTGTTTCCAGTCGGTTTGAAGTTCCAATGCCAATTTTGCTTAGGTTCACTTGTTGGAGATGGACAATTAAAACATTGGCTATGTTTAAGTTGTGGATAAGTGTTCAAGGAGTTTCTTGTAAAAAAAAAAAAAAATTGAATGCCCAATTTTATTTTTGGTTTATTGGTTGGGATGGGCTTTTGAAACATCGTCAATCGTTAAGTCGCGGTTGGACGTAGCTCGGAGTTTCCGGTAACATAGAAGTTTAAATGCCCAATTTTTAAGGCTCATTGGTTGGGAGATGGCCATTTGAAACATAAGCAATGTTAAAGTGGCAGGTGGGCTTAATAAAGAATCTCCGGTAGCATAGAAAAGCTTAAATGCCCAATTTTGTTTTAGGTACATTGTTTGGGATGGGCATTTGGATCATTATCAATTTTTAAGCCCTGGATGGGCGTGGTTAATGAATTTCTAGAAACAAAGAAGTTTCAATGCCCAATTTTATTTTGGGTCTTTATTTCGGGATGGTCATTTGAAATGTTGCCAATCTTTAAGTCGCAGAGGGACGTAATTAGGAGTTTCCGGAAGCATTTAAGTTTCAATGTCCAATTATTCATGTTTCATTGGTTGGGAGATGGGCATTTGAAACATTGGCAATGTTAAAGTCGCGAATAGGTGTAATAAGGAGTTTTCGGGAACAAAAAAGTTTCAATGCCTAATTTTATTTTAGTTCGTTGTTTGGAATGGGCATTTGAAGGATAGGCGTAGGAAGGAGTTTCCGGTGACGTAGAAGTTTCAATGTCCAAGTTTTTAGCTTCATTGGTTGGGAGATGGGCATTTGAAACATTGGCAATGTTAAAGTCACAGATGGGGGTAATAAGGAGTTTCTTGAAATAAAGAAGTTTCAATGTCCAATTTTATTTTGGTTCATTGTTTGGGGATGGGCATTTGAAACATTGGTAATATTTAAGTCGCGGATGGGCTTAGTTAGGAGTTTCCGGTAAGGTTGAAGTTTTAATGCCCAATTTTTGGGGTTCATTGGTTCGGGGATTTGCATTTGAAACATTAGAAATGTTAAAATCGCAACATTGGCAATTTATATGTTGCGGGTGAGTGCAGTAAGGAGTTTCCGGGAAAATTAAAGATTCAATGTCCAATTTTTTTTTACGTTCATTGGTTGAGAATGGACATTTAAAACATTGAGAATTTTAAAGTCGTTGATTGGCGTAGTAATGATTTTCTTGTAAAATAGAAGTTTCAGTGCTCAATTTTTTTTTTTTGTTTCATTGGTTAGGGATGGGCATTTGAAACGTTGGCGAAGTTTAAGTCCCGGATGGGCGTGGAAAGAAGTTTTCGGAAACAAAAAAGTTTCAATCCCCAATTTTGTTTTGGTTTATATTTTGGGGATGGACATTTGAAACATTGACAATCTTTAAGTCGCGGATAGACATAGTAAGGAGTTTCCAGTAACATAGAAGTTTCATTGCCCAACTTTTTAAGTTCATTGGTCGAGGAATGGGCATTTGAAACATTCACAATGTTAAAGTCGAGGATGGGTGTTGTAAGAAGCTTTCGGTAATATAAAGGTTTCAATGCCTAATTTTTTTAGGTTCATTGGTTGGGGTTGAACTTTTAAGTGATGGACATAGTAAGGTGTATTCGGTTGGATAGAAGTTTCAATGCGCAAATTTGTTTACGTTCACTAATTGGGGATGGGCAATTGAAACCTTGAAAGTGTTTAAGTTGCGGATGGGTGATGTAAGGAGCTTTCTCTAAAATAAATGTTTGAATGTCCAATTTTGTTTTAAGTTCATTGATTGGGATGGGTATTTGAAACATTATCAATTTTTATGTCGTCGATGGGCATACTAAGGAGTGGAATTTCCTATAAAATAGAAGATTCATTGTCCATTTTTTTTTTAGGTTCATTAGTTGAGGATGGACATTTGAAACGTTGGCAATGTTTAAGTGCCGGATGGGGGTGGTAAGAAATTTCTGAAAACAAAGGAGTTTCAATGCTCAATTTTGTTTTGGTTCATTGTTTGGGGATGAACATTTTAAACATGAGCAATCTTTAAGTCGCAGATGAGCGTAAGGAGGAGTTTATGGGAAAAATGAAGTTTCAATACCCAATTTTGTTTTGTTTCATTGTTTGGGGATGGGCATTTGAAACATTGTCAATCATTAAGTCAGGGATGGGTGTAGGAAGGAGTTTCCGGTAATGTAGAAGATTCAATGACTAACTTTTTAGGTTCATTGGTTCGACGATGGGCACTTGAAACATTATGAATGTTAAAGTCACGGAGGGCCGTAATAAAGAGCTTCCGGTAAAGTAGAAGTTTCAGCCCAATTTTCCTTAGCTTCATATGTTTGGGATGGGCATTTGAAACATTAGCAAGTTTTAAGTTGTGGGTGAGTGTAGTATGAAGTTTTTGGTAAAATTAAAGATATATTGTCCAATTTTGTTTTAAGTTCATTGGTTGTGATGGACATTTGAAACATTGGAAATTTTTAAGTCCTCGATGGGCGTAGTGAGGAGTTTCTTGTAAAGTAGTAGTTTCAAGGTCTATTTTTTTTTTAGGTTCATTGGTTGGGGATAGACATTTGAAACGTTGGCAATAATTTAGTCCCGGATGGGCGTGGTAAGAGATAACAAGGACATGTTATATTGTGGATTGACAAAGTATGTGGTTTATGGTAAAATAGAAGGGTAGAACTTAAAAAGTCTTCATTTGGATGAGAAGGTGGCACTTGATGACGATGGTGGTGGAGCCGTGGTGGTTTTTATAGTCGTCAAAACCCAATAATAGAAGGGATAGAGCCTCAATGATGACAATGATGCCCTTAATTACATATGTTTCATTGGTTCGGGATGAACATTTAAAACATTGGCAATATTTAAGTCACTGATGGGCACCATAAAAAGTTTCTGGTAAAGTCACTGATGGGCACAATAAAGAGTTTCTGGTAGCATAGAAATTTCAATGCCCAATTTTGTTTATGTTCATTGGTTGGGGATGGGCATTTGAAACATTGGCAATATTTAAGTTCGCGGATGGGCGCAGTGAAGAGTTTTCAGTAACGTAAAAGTTTTAATGCCCAATTTTTTAGGTCCACTGGTTTGGCGCTGGGTATTTGAAACATTAACAATCTTTAAGTTGCGGATGGGCATACTAAAGAGCTCTTCCGGTAATATAAAAGTTTCAATGTCCAATTTTCCTTAGCTTCATAGGATTGGGATGTGCATTTGAAACATTGGCAATGTTTAAGCTCGGATGGGTGTAGTAAGAAGTTTCTGGTAAAATTAAAGATTCAATGTCCAATTTTGTTTTACGTTCATTGGTTGAGATGGACATTTGAAACATTGGGAATTTTTAAGTTGTCGATGGGCGTAGTAAGGAGTTCCTTGTATTTTTTTAAGTTCATTGGTTGGGGATGGGCATTTGAAACATTAGCGAAGGTTAAATCCCAGATGGGGTGGTAAGAAGTTTCCCGAAAACAAAGAAGTTTCAATGCATAATAAGGTTTTTTCGGTGGGATAGAAGTACCAATGCCCAATTTTGCTTAGGTTCACTGTTTGGGGATGGGCGTTTGGATCATTAGAAATGTTCAAGTTATGGATGGGTGTAATAAGGAGTTTTCCGTAAAATAATTATTTGAATGCCCAATTTTGTTTTAAGTTCATTGTTTGGGATGGGCATTTGAAACATTGTCAATTTTTAAGTCGCCGATGGGCGTAGTAAGGAGAGGAGTTTTCTGTAAAATAGAAGATTGAATGTCCAATTTTTTTTAGGTTCATTGGTTGGAGATGGGCATTTGAATTATTGGCATTGTTAAAGTCACGGATGGGCGTAATAAGGAGTTTCTAAAAACAAAGAAGTTTCAATGTCTAATTTTTTTTAGGTTCATTAATTCGGGTTAGGAATTTGAAACATTGGCAATGTTTGAGTCGCAAATTGGCGTAGTGAGGAGTTTCTAGAACATAGAAGTTTTAATGCCTAATTTTGTTTTTGGTTCATTGGTTGCGATGGACATTTGAAACATTGATAATGTTTAACTTGTGAATGGCGTAGTAAAGAGTTTCCGGTAACATAGAAGTTTAAATGTCCAATTTCCTTTTTTGTTCATTAGTTGGGGATGTGCATTTGAAACATTGGAAATGTTTAAGTCGTGGATGAGAGGAGTCGTGAGTTTTCGGTAACATATAAGTTTTAATGCCCTTTTTTTTCTAGGTTCATTGGTTGGGATGGGCATTTTAAACATTAGCAATGTTTAAGTCACGGATAGGCGTAGTCAGGAGTTTTCGATAACATAAAAGTTTCAATGTTCAATTTTGTTTCGGTTCATTGGTTGGGATGGACATTTGAAACATTGGAAATGTTCAAGTCGCAAATGGTCATAGTTAGGACTTTCTGGTAACATAGAAGTTTCAATGTCCAATTTTATTGAAGTTCATTTGTTGGAGATGGGCATTTGAAACATTGGAAATGATTAAGTCGACAATGGGCGTAATAAGGAGTTTCCGGTGATATAAGAGTTTCAATCCCCACTTTGTTTAGGTTCATTGAATGGGGATGGGTATTTGAAAAATTGGCAGTGTTCAATTCTTGGATGAGCGTACTAAAGAGTTTCTGGTAAAATAGAAGTTTAAATGTCCAATTTTTGTAGGTTCATTGGTTGGAGATGGACATTTAAACCATTGACAATGCTTATGTCGTGGATGGGCGTAGTTTGGAGTTTCCGCTAACATAAAAGTTTCAATGTTGAATTTTGTTTAGGTTCATTGGTTGGGATGGACATTTGAAATATTAGAATGTTTAAGTCACAGATGGGGATAGTTAGTCTTTGAGCACTGTTATATTTGAACATAGTAGAGGGTGTTGCAACCTATTCTTTACATTTTAAGTTCAGATGGCAACTCGTCTGTTTTTCCTTGACGATTCATGGTCATTATTTTGAAACTTATTGTCCAACTAAAACACAACTGTTTTTATTTGACTTAGTAGAATTTCAATTAGAGCCTTCTTTTTTTAGTGAAGACAATTGATGGGTTAGATTTATTAGACATACAAATAAGAAACATGTAGTTTGTAATTTTATTTAGAGAAAGGAGTAGGCTTTTTGTTTATGTAGCTCGAAAATCTGAAAGTTTGAAGAGTCTGATTCGAAAGAAATTTGGCTTGGCTATTAATTTCGAGTTCAAGAAAATTTTCGTGAAATTCAACTTTAAATAGGCTGTAGGATATTGGTTCAAAAGCTTGTCAATGTCCATTTTTTTGTTTATGTCTATTGATTGAGGATGGGCATAAAGCAACATCATATATGTTGTTGTGAAGACCGTATTTCAAATAAGATGGAAATATATTTTTTGGGGATATTGAGTGGAAAGACGTATTGATGTCCAATTTTAGTTAGGTTCTTTGGTTGGGATGGGCATCCCAACAACGAAGTTATTTATGTGGTGTTGGGCCAATATATACTATTAAGTGGAAATCAATGAAATGCCCAAATTTAGGTTAGTTTCATTGGTTGGGGATGAGAATTTCCACAATAACATCATTACTCTGGTAGAAGCAGAGATGGCTATTTAGGTAAAAGATCTGAAAGCTTGAAGAGCCCAGTTTGAAAGAAATTTGGCTTGCCCTGTAATTTTAAGTTCAAAGAGATTGTAAATTTATTAATCGGATGATACTAGGAAAGTTGTTGGAGTGTGCGTACTTTGACGTGCATTATAGAATGATGAAGTTTGAGTGTGTGGGAAAGAATTTACAAAAACAACAATATATATTTATTCTTTCTGAAAAATCTGTCATTTTCGACTAAATGCTCTCTCTCTTGTTATTGTTAAAACTCTTCTTCTCATCAACGAAAACTTTTCTTTCTTAAGCTCTATGTTTTTTTCTTAATGTTGTATTTTTTTTATAAAAATGTCTATTTGCCTCAAAATATCTCTTTTTCCTTCTAAGAAGTCGCATTTTCTTCTAAAAAATCTTATTTTGTTTTGAAAACTCTCATTTTTGTATTAAAACTCAACTTTTGGTTTTAGAAATTATCCACTTGATCTAAAAAACACACTTCTCCTAACTAAACATCTACTTGTCTTTTCACTATTCTTTTTCTACTAAATGCCTCTTTTTTCTTGTTGGAGAGGAGGGGGTGAATACTCTCGTTTTCTTATTGAAACTTTTATTTTTTATGAAAACTCTTCTTTTCTTTTGAAGAACTCTCATTTTCTTTTGAAAATTATTCTTTTATTGATATCTCATTTTCTTTTTAAAAGCTCTCATATTTCTTCTTAAAGGTATTCTTTCTTCTAAAAACACCCATCTCTTGATATATTAATAAAAAAGAAGCACTAGAGGTGCAAATACATGTTCATATATTTTACGGAGGAAATTGAATTTTTTGAAAAAAAATCATTAGCTTAAAAAATTGTTATTTTGATGAGTTTTTGAGTTACAGTTGATGAAATAAAATGCTAAGGTTCAATATACATAGGTCCATGGAGTTCCACCCAAAATCCATGTGAATCTAAGATTTTAGGGCCCAAAAGTCATGGATTCACATGGATTATGGGTGGAAAAGCCTATGCACCCTTTTGGGCCTTATCGTACTATTTCATCATTTTAGCTAAAAAACTGATTAAATTAACAATTCTTCGATCTAATGAATATTTTGAGAAAATCCAATTACTTGTATGCAATACATGGACTCCTATATGATGTTAACGAGCCTGCATTATCTTCATTTATAAAGAGATTTCGTTTTCTTCTCCCATTTTTCTTTTTAACAACTCACAACTTATTCATAAAAAAAACTTTCTTAAACAACTCATTTTGTACTAAATCCTCTCCTTTTTTTGTTATATCTTTGACCTTTTTCAAAAGGTTCTCAATTTTTTCGTAGAACTCTCATTTTATTTTTAAAACTCTCATTTTCTTTTGATTAACTCTAAACTCTATCATAAAGCGCTAATTTCTTACGAAAAGCTATTATTTCTTCAATAAAACTCTTATTTTTTTCCTTGAAATGCTTTCACTTTATTATTAAAACCTCTCATATTCTTTTTAAAATCTCATTATTAAAATCTCGTATCCTTGTGAAAAGATCTCCTCCTCTTTTTTTTTTGAAAAGCTGTCATTTTCTTATTTGAAAACTCCATTAATTTTGAAAACTCTCATTTTCTTAATAACAACTCTCATCTTCTTTTTTATGCCCATGTTTTCTTATAGAGAGACTTCTTCTTCTGAAAAATCTTTCATTTTCGACTAATTTCTTTCCTATGATTACTAAAACTCTTATTCTCATCTACAAAGAACTTTTCCTTTTTACTAAAGCTCTACGTTTCTTCTTAATATTGTCTTTTCTTTATAAAAATGCTCATTTTCTTCTCGATAGCTCTTTTTCCTACTAAGAGCTTGCATTTTCTTCTAAAAATGTTCTTTTGTTTCGAAAACTCTCATTTTCCTATTAAAACTCAACTTTGTGTATATGGTGTGTGGCCATACGTTAGAATTTCATATAGAATTGCAAATTTATTCATCGGATGTTGATAAGAGAGAAGCATTGATGTTCAATTTTATTTTGATTTATTAGTTGGGGATGAGCATCTCAATGAGAATATGAGGATCCTTAATAAGTTTGAATTTATTAGTTATCGCATATCACCAGGAAAGTTCAATTTTGTTTCGAGTACATTATATAGGGACGTGCGTTAAACAATGTTAAATTTTATGAGAATGAGAATGAATTTATGAAAACTACTAATCCTTATTTATTTACTATTAAGTGGAAATCAATGAAATGTCCAATTTTGGTTTAAGTTCATTGGTTAGGTATGGACATTTCCACAATGACATGAAAGTTTCATATAAGATTGCAAAGTTATCAATCGAATGTTGATATGAAAGAAGTGCCAATGCCCAATTTTATTTCGACCCATTCCTTGGGGAAGGGCATTTCAATGAAAATTCAGTTTATTTGATGTTTGGTCACCTGTGTTATAGTCATAGATGATTTTGAATTTCATATTTATCACATATTAGTAGGCAAGCTGTTGGAGAATGGTTGGGGATGTTCGTAAAGCAATGATGAAATTTACGAATGTGAGAGAATATATGAAAACCACAATCCATATTTATCTCTACTTTTATGTGGAAATCAATGAAACGCCGAATTTTGGTTCAAGTTCATTGGTTGGAGATGGGCATTTCCACAATGTCATTATCAATCTGATGGAATGAGAGATGGCTATTTAACTCGAAAATCTGCAAACTTATTGAGCCTGGTTTGAAAGAAATTGGGCTTGACTCTTAATTTTGAGTTCAAAGAGATTTAATGAAATTCAACTTTGGATGAGTTGTTCGAGTTTGGTTGAAAAGCTTGCCAATCCTCATTTTTTGTTTAGTTCAATTGATTGGGAGTAGGCATCCAAACTACAACATCCTATATGGCATGAAGACCGTATTTCAATATCGCAAATAAGGTTGAAATACATTTTTATTAGATATTGAGTGTACTGCCGTAATGATGCCCAATTTGGTTAAGTTCCTTGGTTGTGATGAGCATCTAAACAATAATGTTGTGTATGTGGTGTCATAACAGGCATGAGAGTTTCATATTGGACTGCAAAATTTATTCATTGGATGTTGAGATGAAAGTTCTAATGTCCAATTCTATTTCGATTCATTCATTGGAGAAAAACTTCTCAATGAAAATACAATTTAATTGATGTTTGGCCACGTGTGAGAATCCTAGATAAGTTTGAATTTCATATTTGTCGCATATTAGGAGGAAAGTTGTAGGAGAGTGCACAATTTTGTTCTGAGTCCAATGGATAGGGATGTGCATTGAACAATGATGAATTTTACGAGAGTGAGAAGGAATTTATGAAAACTACAATCCATATTTATCTACTATTAAGTGGAAATCAATGAAATGACCAATTTTGGTTTAGGTTTATTAGTTGGGGTGGGCATTTCTGAAATTCCGTTACGAGAGTAATGCACGACTAGAGGGGGGGTGAATAGGTCGGTTTTCAATTTTAAATCCCTTTTAAAATTTTCTCAACGATTTATGCTTTAAGTAAATAAAATATTCAATCACATATAACACAAATATTTTATAGTTCGGTTTCAACAAACCTACATCCACTGTCAGACTTCCCAACTCTAGGGTCGTTCCAAATATACTATGTAAGGGTCTCACACCCAAATAGTACAACCTAGTTTTTTACAGAGGTTTAACCCAATTGGTTTAATCCTCTACACCTATTTTTTAGAGTGGTTCTAACACACTGTTCTAATCCACTTTACAATGTATAAAATAAAACAAAAAGAAAACTTGCCTTGGGCCTTAACCGTTTTCCTTTAAGCTCTTTCTTCTTTACTGAACCTGTGTGCTCCTTTCCATCAAATCAGCATCATCAACGTATTTATCGGCACAGCAGTAGGACTTGGGTATGACTGGTTTTAGTCCTATATGAACACCTTACTCTTCATCAAGATTGGGTTGTGATTTCCCAAACATCCACAAGAAGGATGATGAAGAAGGTGTCTAGAGGAAGACCGAATAATCACTCACTGGTAATCTTGTTCCTGAGTTTTTTTCCGTGTGTATTCGGTCCTCTAAACAAAAGTCTTACTGTTATTTTATAACATTAAGATCTGCAGTAAGTCATGCCTACGAGGCCTCGCTGCTTCTGACGAGGCCTCGCCAGCGATAATTTCTAGACAGACAGCACACATGCGCAGTGTCACCTATCCAGACAAACCAGTCAGATACCAATCAGATATCAGCAACCTCATCTCCACCGTGCATGACTTGCAATTCATTTATCTTAGCCACTAATCAAGGATTGATGGGAATATTGCAAGGTGGATTACAAATCATGGAGAGCCTTTCCATACTTGTCATAGACAGCTCCCCAAGGATATTCAAATTCAAACTTAAGAGAGGTGGCAACCCATGTGGATAATTTAAGCTTCCAATAAATTTACCATAATTACCTCTCAATTAAACAGTCATAGATTTTAATTTTCTAAAACTATAAGAGACTGAGTCAGCTCGACACAGGGTCAGCTGCACTCAGCTCTGCATAACTGGCTGCGAGCTTCGGCAGATTGCATGAGGCCTCGAGGCTGAAAGTCACTTATTTACTTTATTTTTCAATTGACTCCTAGGTATTTGACATAGCCTAAGGTCTCCTACGGTTCACTTACCTGTGTGCCAATACTGTATTTGGTGTAAACGCTTCAACTTCATAGTAGATCTTCTTATTCATCCAAGGCAAGTCCAACTGAGTCACGTAATTGACAATAAGGGTGACTTGGACGAACCGGGGCACTTACAATTTCCATAATAACATCATCAATCTGGTGAAAGTAGAGATGGCTATTTAGCTCAAAATCTGAAAGAAGAGCTCGATTTAAAAGAAATTTGGCTTGGCTCTTAATTTTGAGTTCAAAGAGATTTTCGTGAAATTCGACTTTATATTAGTTGTAGGATATTTGATGCAGGACAAGGGATAGGGTGACCCTAAATGCTTAAATGCAATTATGAAAATCAAATAGATGAACCCGAAACCTAATGTGGACTGAAATTAATCAACAATCAATACTAACAATAAAATCATATAAATTCACTATCAAACAATTATGCAGTTTTAGAAATTCAATGGAAGCAATTATATTAAAAACCCAGATCCAGTTATAACTCCGAGTAGGTCTTCAAAACTAAGGGACTTGTCAAATTCCACATAGAATATATCTATCATCAAAACAGAATTAAATCTGGCTGTCTAGTATCAAAATCATAGCAAAGCCAGCATATGACAGCAGTGTGTGTATTTGGGTGGTTGGGGGGGGGGGGGGGGGGGGGGGTGTGTGAAAGGGCGCAGAACAGCAGTAGAAGGGTTAAGAAGGGGTCTGGATCTGAGGGACAGCTGCAAGAAAAAGGGGAAAACAGGTTGGAAAGGGCTGTTCAATAAGGGGGAAGGCTTAAGAGAGGTATATGGCAGCAAAGGGGCTGGAAAAAGAGATGGAAAAGCAGGGAAGACAGATGTGTTATAGGACAGGTATGTGAGGCTTAAGAAGGGTCCAAAAGGTTAGGACAGCAGTTTGGTGGGCTGTTTAGGCTGTATCTGGAGATAGGAAGGGCCTTGTCGTTTCCCTCAGATCCTCATCACCTGTTAGAGTAACCAGTTTCTGCGCTCTCCCAGTGGTTTGGCCGTTATCGTGTTGTGGAATCTAACCTCTTGGCCGATCCGAGATGCATCCAAAAGTGTTTTTTTTCTCCTGTTACCAGTGTGCTAATTTTTTTTTTTAAAATCTTGTTTAGTGACCTGGTATTTCATGCTCCTGTAATGTGGTTTTTCCTGTTTTTGTAATGTAATTGCATCTCTGATGCAGTTTTTTTTTATCAATATATTATATGAACCATTAAAAAAAAAAATCCCTGTTCAATCTTCATTCCAATGGTAGGTGTTTCAAGCCCTTTTACCGCCTATTTTATTTATTTATTTTCTATCTGTTTGTCTACCCAGTACCCCTGCTGTTTGACGCCAAGTCAGTCCTCCCCACTTTATTTTCTTCCTGCATTTCTGTGGTTGAGAAAATGGGTGCTTGATGCTGCAACACCCAGAAATAAACCCATTACTTCGGCTGATTCAGTGCTCTAGTTAGCATATGTTTATTCAAAAGTAAGATGTTGGTTTTTCCTTTATTTTAAACCGTATTTGCCCATAGTATTCAAAGTCATGTGTTGGTGTAGATCGGTTTGGTACAAACATCTAACACTTCAGGTTGCAGTGTATGTATTGCTGCAAAACAGTGAAGTATTGGGTATTGTACATTATTTGAGCATGGGTATGATCCTCATCCATCATGTAAAATGCCTTCTCCTAACCAATTGACCTTGTGTGCCACCCATGACTGGACCTTTATTTTCTCTTGATTTAACTAGTTTAACCAGTAGATACATTTAATTTATTCCACTGTTTTACTTTTCTCCATATTCAGCCTTTGTAACTCAGTCATTGGGTTGACTCAATTGAGTCACTGAGTTGACCAGGTCTGATTTTAGGTGACCAATTTTCTTGGAAATTCAAATTTTCAAAAAAATAGCAAATCGACATCGCTTTAGCCAATTCAGCCACTCTCTATTCACTTGATTTCACCAAAGGGATCTACTTTGAAAAGCAGAAATAGGTGTGTTTCCATCACTCTAATCTACATTTTTTTTAATTACTGCATTTTAGTTGATTATCGATATGCTTGTTGAAAATATTGGTGTGTTGAACGAATTTACACGTATGTGATAACTGAAATTATATGAATGGTATGATGTATGTGATTGAGGATCCAACACATTAGATTTCATTTTTAATTGCTGTATTTTTCTTTGATTCCTTAGTAATATGTTCGATAAATTAGATTGCATGATATATGATATATGATATGATGATTAAGTAATTTGTGATTACACATACTGTATGAGAACTATGCAATCACATGTTACATAATACGATGCATGGAAGTTATGCAATAACATGCTATATGATGAGATAACATGTTGTGATGGTTTATAATGAAAATGCATGTGAATGGAGTGATTATATGTCATGGATGGAAATGTGGAAAAATTGAATGACTGGTGGATGAATGGGAGTAGCCTATGTTGATAATGGGTTTAACTCATCAAAATTCTTGAATAGTAGTGAATATGGTGTATAGTATAAGTGTGATGGGTAGATAAAGAGCCGTGTTATTATGTGGTATATACCTTTGGTGTAACACAAGCAAAATTTACATTTTTATATTGTTGTTGAATCCGGTTGTTGTGTGTGTCCGGATGTGTTGCATTAGACATGAGTGCATGTGTTGTAGGGACATAAGCACGGATGTAAACACGATGGTGTTGGTGCACGTGGGACATGTGCGTTGCCTCGTGAACGTAGTGGCATTGGCATATGTGGGACGTATGTGCCACACTGAATTGTATTGGATTCGATGGTGTTGCCATGCGTGGGACGCATGTTTCGCATTGACGACACACGTGGGACATGTAAGTGGTGAGATAGCATACGTGGGACATATGTGTTGACACACGTGGGACGTGTGGGTAGTAGAATGACATACATTGGACGGATGTGTTGGCACACGTGGGACGTGTGGGATACATTGATTGGACGGTATGAGTGAGCATCATGTAGTTCGCATATAGATTGCTTGGTGATTGTGAGTCAGATGGAGTCTATAAATTTTTATTGCAGAACATTGGACATCTTGAGATTTTAATTGTACATGATTTGGTAAATACAATAATACATGATGTGCGTTATGTTATTTATTCCTCACTGGGCTAGTGTAGCTCAGTCCCTTACAAATTTCAGGAACTACTGTGGAGGCGAAGTTTGAGAAACCCCGAGAGAATGCCTAAGTAAGGGAGCTCGGATATTGCTGCTATGGATTATTTATCTTTCTTTTATTTGAGAAACTTATATGTAAAATTTTAATTGAAGTACGAGACCTTGATATTATGGATTCTGATAAGTTATGTTTGTTAGAATCGTAACTCTTTATTTTTTGTCTTGTCTTTGAGAAAATAGTCATACTATGACTTGACAGGTGACATGAAGTGAAATTTCCCAAATATCCTACTTTTAGGTGATTCTGTTGAAATTTCGATAGAAATCTCGACAATTATTTGTACTTTGAAATTTAGATTTTTTTCCCCTTCTTTGAGATTGAAGTTCCTTGGGAATATAGTTGAATTACTTGCGAGTTATTTTAGAAAAAAAAATCCCTTGTACTTCTCACATGTCGGATCGTGATGTGTCGATGTCACGGGTTCGTCGCGGGACGTTACAATGTCACTTACAGCTACAGCTCTGTCGACTTTTTGGCGAAGCTACATAGGTAAGTGGTTGCCTTTTCAAAGAAATTGCTATGCTTATTATAAAATGTCTTTTCAAAAATTATTATAAAATATATCTTATTTCAATACTTTATGGTTCTTGTGATTGCAATGAGATCTTTTCCAATCTTTCACCATCGTGTTCTTGTGAAAATGTTGAGACATTTTGAAGTATCCAGGACATTTTTAACATTAATCAACCCCTTCATGTGTTGGCTCCAATGGACCTATCTCAAAGATGAGATTCACATGATTTCACACCTTGCAAATAAAGACCCATTATTAGTCCATGCAAAATTTAAAACCAAATCAAATGGTAATTTACTATGGCATTAAGAAAATGACAATTGAGTTGGTGGGTCATTAGGCAGATGGGTTTAGCCATTTGAGGCCAATGGATGGTGGTGGGTATTTGATCATATGGGTAGAAAACAGTGTTCTATATTCTACATGGAAACTCGTAATCATATTATAATATTGTTGGGAACTCCAAGTGTACAATATTCATACTCTCCTCTTTAGAGTAGATTGAAATTTATCTTAGTCATCTGAAGTTGGTATTATAATTAAAATTATAAGTTATGTTTCAAGAGTTATTTACTGTTGCAATATTATATATGTTATGGCTTTTGTTGAAAGAATCTATTTTAAAAGTTTAGATTAAATCTGTAACATACTTTTGAGGATTAAAAAACATAATTTACTGAAATTTTTTATGCCCATTGAAAGAATTTGACGTTTTCAAAGAAAAAAAAAACTTTACACCTTTTTTTGTCCATGTTTCATTCAAACTCTAGCCTTAGCCCTAACCAAATAAGGATACAACGCGATAATCAGCCATGTAGATCCTACCAGGACCCACCAATGAAATCCATAGTGTCAATGTGAAACCTAGAACAATTGAAAGATGAGACTTGTAGGGGCTTTGTAGTTCAATTCAGGGGTTTAAAAAGCGTTTTCGGCCGATATATCAGTAGATATTTTTTTCTCTCCGGTTGATGTCGGTCGATATTTCAGCCAATATTGTGAATATCGGCCGATATCGATATATATCGGCCGATATTCACTACTTCAAATCCAGTACATATCGGCCGATATGATATGTATCGGCCGATATTTGCACCCCTGGTTCAATTAATCATGATGGGGAAGGGGCAACCTTTTCTAGGTTTCAATTGGGAGTTGGTAGCTAGAACATTTGCATATTTGCATTCTTTTATTGATTTATTATCTTCCCATCAGAGATAATACCACTTCATTGAATTGTTGAAATCATTGTAGTGGTGGTGTGGATAGAATATAGAGCATTGATGATCATTCGAATTAACATGAGCCCTGGTGGTGAAACTAAATCTGTACTGTCAATGTTGACCGTAGAATTGAGACCTTGGTGACCATCCCTATTAAGCTATTATTAACCCAAACATTGTGGCCATACAAAATTCATATTGTCCATGTGAAACCCAGAAAGCTTAAAAGGTGAGGCTTGTAGGAGACTACGTAGTTCAACAATTCTATTCCCAAGCCTAGTCTTCCCTTAACTATGGAGAGGTTGACCCACCAGGGGGTTCCATTTTTGGATATGCAGTAGAACAATTTCCGCTGTTGGGAAATTGCAATTGCTGCGACTTGACATTCCTAATCACCATAACTGAGCCTGGTTGATTCTTGGTTGATGGCCAATCTAAGGTCTTAACAAACCTAACCAGCGTTGACTATGAAGAGAAATGATCAGCTGTGAGCTGATTCACAAATTGAGTTTGAACTTTCAGTCTAAGCCTTTTAAATCTAAGGGAAAATAGAGTTCACAATGGATCTGTTCACAACAGATAATTTTTTCACTTCATTATGACAAATACAGACCTTAAGACGGCAACCAGTAAATATAAATTACATGGATGATACTGAGCCGCCCTTGTGCCTGGTGAACGCAATCGGACTCCGAACATGATGAACTCCATCACTCCATGTAATTGAACCAAAACTAGAGCTTGCAGCACCCACATCCAAAGTGGCCAACGAGGAAAATGTGACTGTGTAAGATAAACTTTGGTTTTGTGCATTAAACGCCAGCTTATCAGGTGAGACTGTAATGGCAACTGATGGTGGGCCTGACACACTGGCCTCATATACTGCATTGGCTGATGGGCCAACGTTTGTAACCACCCTCGTGTATGTAACAACTTCCTCGTTGGATTCGAACACCACAGAGAAGGCTGGGTAGTTCAGCTCACCAGGACTGGCTAAGGATTTCTTCGAACAGTCAATGCTGCTTGGGTCCTTCACGAAAATCTCAATCTGCCGGGAATTGTATCCAATGGAACATAGAAATGCCACATAGTCGTTAATGTTGATGTCATATACAAGGCCTGGATCAAGGGCCTTGTTTGGGTCCACATGGCCAGCACCACGAATGAAGGGTGTGGATTCATCGCTGGTGGCAAGGTCCTTGATGGTCTCACCAGCATCGTCGAAATTGTAGGCAGTGGTCATAAGGGCAGACTTCACTGCTGCTGGGGACCAACTGGGGTGGGCCTTCTGGAGCAGAGCGGACAGCCCACTAACATGAGGGCAGGCCATTGACGTGCCGGAAATTATGTTAAACTCAACCCGCCTTGGATCAATTTTGAGATCTGTTGGGCTAGTAGAATCAGTCCAAGCCGCCAAGATGTTGACGCCCGGGGCAATCACATCCGGCTTGAGAATTTCAGGTGTCCGATAATTGGGCCCCCTGCTTGAGAATGCAGCAACCTTGGGAGCAGGCGGAGATGAGCTGATCACAGTCCCTCGGAAAAGGATCGTAGCGGTTGGCGTCTGCTGTGAATGGACATACTGTCGGATCTTGTTGCCAGCAATCTCGCCCACCATAGTGGCAGGGATCAGATGCGAGTCAGCAATCAGCTCCTCGCCGTTGTCAGCAGTGTTGGCAAGGATCATGCCCGCCCCACCAGCCAATTTCACAGCACTGCCCTTCTCAACACGGGCATTGCTGCCACGATCGCAGACGACGATCTTCCCTGCCACTTTGGCTGGATCAAGCTCGTCTGGAAAGCAGTACTGGCTGCCACAATCGGCAGAGTAGACAAGAGGTAGGTAGGAATTTCCCCATGAATCATTGCTGCCAGAATACAGTGACACTCCGCCGTAGACCGATCCATCCCCAAGCACAACATCAGCAGGGAATTCCCGATCGATTGTGGATGCACCCACTGTTAATATCCATGGTGCAACGTTGACAGCAGTGAATGGGTCCGGCCCAGAATTCCCAGCCGAGCATGAAACAAGCACCCCATTTTGGACAGCCCCAAAGGCACCTATCGCAATGGAATCGTCATAGTAGCGAGGGGGATAGCCACTGGTGCCAACAGAGAGTGAAATAACGTCGACCCCATCAGCCACAGCACTGTCCATGGCTGCAAGGATATCAGAATCGAAGCACCCGAGGCTCCAACATATCTTGTAGGCTGCAATTCTGGCTTTAGTAGCCATCCCTCTTGCTTCCCCAACCGCGTACCCAAAGAAGCCAGCAGAGCGAACTGCAGCCCCAGCGGCAGTCGATGCCGTGTGGGTCCCGTGGCCCTCGGTGTCACGGGGGGACTTGGGCTCCTCCTTCTCGTCAATGGGCCGCCCCATGGCGGCCTCATAGCCCTTGTAGAAGACTCGGGCCCCGATAATTTTGCCATTGCAGGCAGTGGCGGGGAAGTCCTTCGATGCCTCACAAGTGCCGCGCCATCGAGCTGGGGCAGCAGAAAGCCCCTTGTAGGAGAAGCTCCTACGCTCCGGCCAGATGCCCGTGTCGAGAACACCGATTATGACATCATCGGCGTAGTCAGAATTGGGCCAGAGGCCGGAGAAGTTGGACAGGCGCAAGAATTCGGGAGTATGGGTGGTGTGGACCTGGTGGACCCGCTCGGGATGGACGGCGAGAATGCCGGAGAGGGTCTGGAGGCGGCCTGCCTGAGACGGGGTAAGGCGAGCAGCGAATCCATTGACGGTACGGTCGTAGGTGTAGAGAAGCTTGGTGGGGTGTGGCGCTTGGGGGAGAGATCGGAGAGTGGAGGGTACCAGGCGCGGTGAGTGGAGAATGAGGAGGGCTTGTGGATTTTTGACACGTGTACGATGTAGGTTTGCCTGTATTCGTGGGGCGCAGATGAATGGGCGATGGAGATGAAGAGGAGGAATAGAAGGAAGAAGGAGAAGTTGGATGGAATTCCCATGGCTATCTTCTTTTCTTCTTCTTCTTCTTCTTCTTGGGTATCTGATTTATCTCCTCTTTTTTAGTTTCCTGTTCCCATAAGAGCGGAGAGGAGATAAATAAGTGTGGTGTTGGTGTGTCGAGAACCGAGAATCCTTCTCGGTTCAACGCCCTATCTCTGCCGTACAATCGACATCCTGTTACGTGTGATGTTTGTATGGGTCCTACAACTCAGGATTATCAATGGCTCACAATGTCCCAAAGAGTTATTGTATTTTCTTGGGCAAGTGGCAAAAGAGAGGATATTTCACAATCTCCCAAAGAGGATATTTCCATTTATTATCATAACATGTGATCTTCTTTTCTATCTTTTTATTTTCATAGTAAAATTTTTACGGATGAGTCCACTATCCTTGAGGCAAATCAAGATTAAGTCATGGAGTTTGAACTCTCAACCTCTCACTTCTTATGATATATTTTCTAAAATTTATGATCTTTTTTAAATCTGAAGTGCATTATTTTTAATCATTCATGTCTCTAGTATTTACACTTTTTAAAAGTATATAAAGAATGCTTTTAAATTCATTAACTAAAAATTATCGTATGTTAAATTTGACAGTTATGTCTAAATTAGACTTTCAACTCCTCTAAACTACTCTATGTTAAAATATGGAGCTCACCCTTAAGATAGAGCTTAGGATTTCTAACCAGTTTTTTTTTTTATAAATCTATAAAGTTCTCTTAATTTTATAAAAAAAATCACTTGCAGATTATATAATATACCTTTCGTGCATATATTCAGATAGAATTTACCGATAATGATGACTTTTTAAAAAAGTTTATACCTGAATATAAAATTTATAATGTTTAACTTTCATGTATCAGTTAAGTCGTATTTTTAACTCTACAATTCAAAAAAATAAATGTGAACGGCACGCTTTATTTGATCAATTGAAGAATATTTTTTATGACAAATATTTAAGCTTCAACTTTCTAATGGAACATGACCACCACCCCCATTGGTCATCTGATCTCCACTTAGTATTGTTGTAAACATGTAAAGGGTAGCCAAAGATACATTTTATTTTCATATATGAACGTATTTATCAAACAACACGAGCAAAACTCTTATAGTGCTCATTTATGGTGAAATTCAATGACTAGTGACATTGTTGCTCAAATTATTTATGCAAGGTTGATGGCGAGGGCTGGCGCTGGACATAGACGGTATAGGCTGCTGTTTAGGACCTCCAAACAGAAATGACACCCACACACTTAAACTCTTTAATATACCAGTCACAAAGGGCCTTTAAAATCTCCCTCCGCCTAGGGCCCTTAAGATTTTAGGGGATCTTAGGGCCGGCCTGGTGATGGCCTACCTTGTAAACTTTGTTTAGGTGCTGGTAACTTGACGTTTATAATTTAAGTTTTAAATATCAACAATAAAAAATGTAAGAATAAATGATTTTTTTTTTAATTTACTTGCAACCTCCGTTTACTGAGGGAGGCAACCAATTGAGCTACACTCATGTGGATAATAAAGTTGGATGTAATTTCTTTTATAACATGGATATTTCCATCTTATATTAAAGGTGGGACTAATCTCATGCACTAATCTTAAAAAGATCTATGGCAATTTGTGATTATTCTGTTTAGACAAAAATTTGAGTTTTTGATACATTTTATTGTAAATACAATAATAGAAGAGTTTCATTAAAAAATAATAAAAATCTATTCTATCATGAAATGAGACAGATCAATTTTTTTTTTCAAATAAAAATAATAATAATGTGTCATGATCTTCTTTTTATACTATTTCTTCTGTCATAAACAGGTCTCAATCAAAATATGTTGCAATAAAGAAGTAGGTTTAGAAATAGTCAGAAAAGGATTGACTTAAAGGGGTATATCGAAAATTGTGACAAAACTACCCATCAACCGATTCACTCATTTTCACAGTGGAGTCGTTGGGATTTCTCAGTATCAAGACAATCAAACAAAAATAAAAAGTTGAGATGCAATTTACAATTATTATAAATTATATATACAAGAGTGGGACAAAATAGTAGTGTCATTTATTTAATATTGAGAAAGGTTATCTTATTGGAGGAGTAATTTGCAATTAGCCCATTAGTAAGGGGTTGGTTGCACTATTGCAGGGACCAAGATATAATAAATTTATTACCAGATGTACAATTACTGAGAGTGGGCCGGGGCCAATAGAATAGAATAGAAGGGAGAAGAAGATTGAAGATATTTTCCTATTTTTTATTTTTAATTTAGTCTTTTTCTCCACTTTAATACAGTATGGGTCATTGCCCTCTCTGCACCGTCCACATGGCATTTAATGACGGTTCATCAGTTCAGATTTATAGTGGATCCCACAAATGGAGGATGTCAATAATTCAATATGCGAATATTAATATTGAAATATTTTCCTCTTCTTTATCTTTTTTCTTTTAATTTTTTAAAGGATTTTTGCAATATTTGGAACTTATATAATCATTTGGTACTTGATTTTAGAAGCCTGTAATTCATGTATAAAATGGAGGTTTAAATTCAACAACTGAGATAATTGGTATGATTTCAAATTTGACAATCTAAATTTCAAAATCTCACACAATTTATTTGATAATATTAAAATATGGTGTCTACCATTTGACATGAAACATCATAGTTTTGAAAGATTTAATTTAAACAAAATTCTAAGACTCTCTTTGATATTGATAAGTAAAGAGGGCTATATAAATAAGAGATGTATAGAATTTTAATCTTTATTTAATCATCTCATCCTTTGATTTAAAAACTTTTAAAAATCAATGACTTATATTCTCGAAGTTTAAAAGATTAAGATTATATCACTTTACAATCAATTGGTGATTAAACTTTATATACTTTATATTTATTTAATTATCAATCAACCACACTCAACTATGTAGATCTTATGATTCATTTAGTGAAAAGCCTTAGTAAAAAGTCTCGCTAGTCTAATCTCTATTTATTACTTCTTCTTTTTTTTTCTTTAAGATCAAGTTCCACTTGATTAATTCTTAGAGCATGTATAAATTATACCGTAAATTTTAATTTTTTATATATGAAAATGATATAGAATCCCTGCAAAAATTATACTACCTACCAAATAAATTGAAAACTTAGGTGATGATAGGTTTAAGGTGATGCGGACGATTAAGGGTATGGCGAGACGTACCATTTTAAGAGCTCTTACCTTTTTTCAAAAAATTGTTAATTTCATGGCCCACGTGAAAGCATGTAATCACGTTGTAGACCACGTGAGACACTAATACACAATTGTATTACTAAACTGGGCCTTGAGGCCACAGGACCATAAAATATCGATGGAGTAGAATGTAGATTATAATGCCGATACGAGGTATCGGCCGAACTGAATCGATATTGGCCAATATCTCGCCGAGATATATCGGCTAAATATCAGCTGATATCCATTGACTTTTTCCCTTTTTTATTAAAAAAAATATCGATATCGACTGTAGGTCCAGACTGATATTTCAATCGATATTTACATTTTTTTAATTTTTTTAAATAAACTCAGCTGTTTTTCAATTTCTTTTAGACAAAATACTATAGATATTTTAAAAAAACTGAGGAGAGAGAAAGAAACCGGCCGAGATTTCAGCCATCCCCTTTCTTACAGCCCTGAATTATATATACGTAAGTACAAACCATAGAATTTGTTCTAATATTACATCAACAACTTCTGTAGAAAAAGAAACGATTTCTAAAGTGATTAGTGATTGAACGTGCATCGCACGTGGTCTTCCTCTTTTTATCGATCACTGTAAATCATCATACAATATGCCCACATAGTCTCAATTTAATAAAAGAGTTAATACAATTAAAATTTACTTAATAAATAAGTAATTTTGAGTTTCAAATAAATAGATTGGCCAACTTGAGATGATCTTGACTTGACCTATTCAGTATAATTGACCTACCAACTCAACTCAAACTCAATCTACAACATAAAATTTAGATTAACTACATTAACTTACTTAAAAGAGAATTCATTTAATAAATATGACATTTGAACTAAAAATTCAAAATAAATTGGTCATTGATTTAATAAGATCCATTTTAACCTTTACCATCAACTACATAAATTATAAATGGGTTCACTAAACTAATCACATAATAAAATATAACTTTGTAAAATTTATTGCTTATAAATTATAAGATTCTAAAATTGATTATTCATAAATAAAATAGTTGAAGAAAATAATTATTTATACTATAGTTTCACATTGAATGGTTATAAATTTTAGATAGTTGTAAAATTAAATAATTATTTGATCAACTGTAAATTTCTATTTAGTATATTATATATTTCATAACTTTGACAATTCAAAAATAAATAATGTTAAATAGGTATTTGGTCGCTCTCTTTCTCCGTCACTCTCTTTCTCTTCAACACCCCCTTTGTCAATTTTTATGTTTAAGCCTTAAGGTATTGAACTATGGTGACAGTATCACATTGTGAGCTCATCAAATTGAATAGTTTTTATTGATAGTTGAATATGGTTGACTCAAAAATGAACTGGGCTGGAATCACTCATTTTCATAATAAATGATAACATATGATTATTTAAAAAAAATATATGATTTGATGTATAATCAAGATGAGTTAAGGTGAACTTTTGATAATTTCTACTAATAGTTGGATATGCTTAACTTAAAATAAATGGTGAAATCACTCATTCTCGTGGTAAATAATAATTTATGATCAATTTATCTTTCCAAAATATAGTTTGATTGGTCAAATCAAAATGAATCAAGGTAAATGTTAGTAGGTTTCATTGAGATAAAAGGTTTTTCCAATAAATCTATTACTTTATTTTTATTCTTTTGAATTTACGTGTGAGAAACCGTGGGATACCCAGAGTAAAATCCTCACGGGTGAGTCCACTACCCCTAGGGCACACCAAAGTTAGACCATGAGAGCTCAAACCAACATAGTTTCATCATTAAAAAAATAGAATCTCTATAGTTTCTTTTATTTTCTTAAATTTAGGAATAAATTAGAATGATTCTATTTTTTTATAATGAATTTTCTCGAGGGTGTTTCTTATAAATCTTAAGTTATGATTAATAGCTTGCAATTTTAATTTGATTTTTATATCTTATTTTTATGGTGGTATTAATTTTGTTTTCTATTTTAATTGGCATGACAAAAATGTATGTCTCCAACAAAATTTAATAAGTAATTAGACAAATCTAATAGAAAAAAGTATTGTTTGGATTAATATGTGGACTTTTCTTAATTATTAACCAATTTAGGAATTACATATGGGCACTGCTTACGAGTGCAAAGGGTTTGGGAAGTCTAGAAAGGATAAAAATGCAAAATCATACTTAACTTATCAATCAAAGTTTATTTGATTCTCTCTTAATCAATAATAGAATTTCACTTGCTATATCACGTTGTTTTAACCGCTGTTAGAGCTGACAGTTTGATCTGAAAATTCGAAAGTTTCTAAAGTAGTGGGCCTACATTTAACTAGGCTTTGTACATATTTTATCAGGCCCAAATTCGCTTGTTGACATCTATAGTTCAGCCTGAAGAGCAGGGTTTGTAGCCCAGACTGAAGCTGGCCCATTTACCTCTCTGATTGTTCTTCAATGTCCTCCAACTCTCAACCATGTCTGTTAATCCTAAACTTCATAAATTCAGTTAGAAATGATGCTTCCAATCAACTTCTTCTGAAAAAAATCTTTGTCTTAGAAGATTCTTGCTCATTGCCAATTGATGCATGCGCACTTTGACAGAGACTTAATTGAATTAGATGGATTGGTGAAAGGTGGGTGGTAAACCTCTCAATCCACACATTACCAATTCAGACTAAAGGGAATCATCCTTTTGTGTTGAAGGGGACTTGATCCAAGACCTCCCACATCATGAACGTATTTTTTACCATCAAGTCAACCCCTTCTGGTCGAATTGAAGCCTCTTAATAGCCTGATTTCCTCTCGAACTGAAATTCCTATTCTTTATTTTTTTTATTTTTTCCATTTCCTACCATTACCGATTGGGTATCTTCCAGGGGCTCCAAGTTGGAATTAACAAGGGAACATAAAATTTTGAAGTTGTTAGCTACATTCGATCACAATGGAGAGAGCTTAAAAATCAATACATTTGGCATCAAGCCATTAAAATTTAAAACCCTATGGAATGGGCCGCAAGCGATACATGATTTGCTTCATTTGAAAACAGAACCAAACCTACATGAGGGTAAGAACCAAGCCACTCAGATGGAAGAAGCCAGGCCAGAATCCCAGCTGAATGCAATCGGGCTCCGGACAATATGGCTCCCATCGCTCCAAGTTATCGATCCAAAGCTCGATGCCATTGCCGCTGAACTAGGCATAGAGGTGAACGAGATCACATATGACAAGCTTTGATTTTGGGGACTAAACACCAGTTTACTTGGTGAGACAGTAATCTTAACCGAGGCGGGCTAGTGACCTGGGCCTCATAGACAGCAGTTGCAGATGGGCCAACATTAGTGACCACCCTGCGATAGCTAACCACTTCTGAATCAGAGTTAAATACAACAGAGAAAGATGGGTAGTTAAGATCTCCGGCGCTAGACAAGGAATTCTTTTGAGCAGTCGACACTGCCTTGGCCCTTGGTGAAAAGTGCAATCTGATATTCATCATATCCAATGGCACAGAGGAAAGCCACATATTCACTGGCTTGGATGTTGTAGATCAGGCCTGGATCGAGGGCCTTGTTCGGGTCCACATGTCCAGCTCCATGGACAAGCGGCATCGACTCTGCCCCTATACCAAGATCCCTGATGTTTTCACCTGAATTGTCTACATTGTATGCAGTAGTCACGAGGGCTGACTTTATAGCGGCAGGGCTCCAATTTGGATGGGCCTTCTTTATCAATGCAGCCAGACCACTCACATGTGGGCAGGCTATGGAGATGCCGGATTCGATGCTGAACTCAACTCGCCTTGGGTCCATATCAAGGCTGGTTGGGCTGGCAAACCCGATCCAACTGGCCAAAATTCACACCAGGTGCTATCACATCTGGCTTGAGAATCTCTGGAGTGAGGAACTGGGGGCCACGGCTGGAGAATGCAGCAACCTTAGGAGAGGCAGGGAGGTGCTGATCAGTGTTCCTCGGAAGAGAATGGTGCCGGTCGGGTTGTTTTGTGATTGAACATACTTGCGAATCACATCACCTGAAGTCTGACCGACCATTGTAGCAGGTATAAGATGCAATTTAGCAGGGAGAATCTCACCCATCTCCATGGTATTTGCAAGTATCATGCCTACTCCCCCAGCCAGCTTAACTCTGTTTCCTTTCTCGATGCTATTCTGCCCGTCATCGTTGTCACAAACAACAATCTTCCCCGTTACTTGACTAGAATCAAGGTGTCCAATTGAGCATATCCTACTGTTGTACTCTGCCCCATAGAAGAGAGTGAAATTGGAAGAAGCAAGTGGCTTGCCGGCATAGAGTGACGCGCCTCTGTAGACTCTCCCATCACCAAGAACAACGTCGGCAGGAAATTCTCTGTCAATTGTTGATGCACCCACTGTAAGCATCCATGGTGCAACATTCATGACAGTGTTAGGGGCTGGTCCATCATTCCCAGCTGAGGCAGCAATCAGGACCCCACTCTGGACGACTCGGAATGCACCAATTGCAATGGAGTCTCTGTCGTAATCAGGGGCCAGGGGATCAAAACTCAAAGATAGAGAAATTATGTGAACACCATCAGCAACTGCTTGGTCCATTGCAGCAAGTATGTCTGAATCAAAACAACCACCCAACCAGCAGATCTTGTAGGCTGCAATTCAAGCCTTGGGTGCCACTCCATTTGCTTCACCAAAGGCTAGATTGTAAAAGCTGGTTCCAGGGACTGCAGCCCCTGCTGCCGTAGATGCGGTGTGTGTCCCGTGACCTCTAGTATCTCTCGGCGATCTAGACTCAAGTGTCTCATCCATTTCCCCCCCTAAATCCTCTTCATATCCTTTATAGAATGCCAGTGCACCGATGAGCTTCCGGTTGCAGGTAATGTTTCCACTTGTATCACAGATGCCTTCCATCTAGCGGGCACGTGCGAGATCCCATCATCAGAAAAACTGCGCCGTTCAGGCCAGATTCCGCTGTCCAGAACTCCAATTATGATATCACCACCATAATAATAATTCACCCAGTGCCAGACCTGTCAGCAAGGCCCAGGAATTCTGGTGTTCGAGTCGTGTCCAAGCGGTGAACACGCTCGGGCAGGACAGAGATGATTCCGAGCAGCTCCCGAAGAGCAGCCGCATGAGATGGTGTGAGGCGAGCAGCGAACCCATGGACGGCGTGATCATAAGTGTAGAGAAGTTTGGTGGGATGGGGGTTTGAGGGAGGGAAGTGAGTGTTGCATAGTACCAGTGATGGTGGCTTGCAAAGATGATAGGCTTATGAGACTTTGACACATGAACGATGAACGTCGCCGGCTTTTCAGTTGAAAGTGTGAAGGAGATGAAAGATAAGAGGAAGAAAAGGAGGATTAAAGAAGCAGTGCCCATTTTTTTTTTTTCTTTTCTTCTCCTCTTCAGTGCAGAAGGCAGACGCTGTATGTAGACAAGATGAAGAGGAACTTTTCCAAAGTTGAAGTTTATATAAATAATATCGAGTCTCAACAGCTCCGTAGTTTAAAAAATTAGTCTGACTCGACTTCACATAATTAAAAAATTTGACTTAATTAGGTGCAAGCATGTTTTGAACGATAAATAAGATTTTATATTGGTACTTACATGGGAAAATCATGTGAGATAGCTCCACTGGAGCTACTTGTTTACATTTTATAAGATTTGTCTTTAATGGAAAAGGGTGAAGAAAGTTAAAATATTTTCTGGGAAAATGGAATCATGTACTGAATGAAATTAGGGCAAGCCCAAGTGCTCTCGAGATGAATGGTGAATCATCAGCACCTTAAACCTAAACCCTAAATATCATTGATCAAGAAAATGCCCATCAGAGTCAAAGTTTGAAACATTTGACATTAATTTATTTGTTTTAACATCAATTTGCATTGGACCAAAGTATCAGTGCATTAGATAATAAAATTATAAATTGAGTTCTCTTTCAATCGATTGTTCTAATCCAAAAGTCTTTCTTTATGCTTAAACAAAATTGTGAAATTGCTGGATTGGCCTCCTATTCGCAGTTATAACAATCAATTCCAGCTCAATTTGAACTCAAGCTCCTTCTTCTTATTTTTTTTTTATCATTTCCAAATATTAGAAAATAAAAATTCACCCATAATTATCCACTTTGGTTTGGTCAATTTTAAAACATAAATATCTCTTCTTATTTAAGAAAAGAATATTAGCTTAAATTTTACTTTGAGGGCGAAGCAGTGAGGCCCCCAACAAAACACCAGTAATGGTTATACTTAGAATCGGGCAACTCATGTGGGTAAAATGGCACTCTTTATCATTTTTAATTTTTTATTGATACATTTGTATTTTCTAATCATTCATTTAGAAGACATAATATAGACTGTAAAAGATCATTTAAACTGTCCTTCACGTGTCTTAAAAGTTCCATGGAAGCTAAGTTTCACTGTAGAGTATGATTAGATGATCAAAACCCACAGTTTCCCCGTCATAAGCCAAAATAGAGGTATATATATATAAAAAAAAAAAAAAACACTCATTTTTTTCTTTTTGAATTTACATGTGAAAAACCACAGAATACCCAACATAAAAACCCCACGGTTGTTATCATTCTATCCTTGTTTACAGTGTTGATTCCATGGTTTATAAAACTCAGAGGAAACCAAGTAGATGACCCGGTACATACTGGTTTCAACCACAACAAAAACAATCTTTTTGGCGGCCTTTCATCTAAAGCTTAATGTGTGAGAACCACATTTAAACACCTCATTTTTTAATGGTATCCTCGAATTTTCTGGTAGATAGTTTATTTACATTAACAACACTAAAAAAAGGCATTCAATAACCATAAAAAAATGGGGTTGAAATGATGGCCAGGAACCTGCTTCACAAAGCAGAAGTTCTGAGTTCAATTCCCACTCCACTCAAAAGGGTCACTCCCCTTTGATTTAGACACTGGCACATTCTCCGAAGATTGATCGAGTGCTCTAAAAAGACTCGACACCTTGGCCATAAAAAAAACCATCAAGAATGAAGTTGGGACCATGTTTTATATATTCTAGAGAAGTTTCCAATATTTTTGAGAAAGTTCTTCAAATACACGGGCTGATGCGTAGAGGTGTTGACCCTCACTAATTTGTTGGCCAACACTCCACTGGGCTAATGGAATCATTATGAGCAAACAGATCCATCAATAAGGCAGGGCAGAAACAACCCGAAATCCTCAAAATTGCTTTAGAATCGTAAAAACAGAGCAGGAAATTCACAAGTGAAGCCACCAATACTCCAAAGAAATAAACAGCAGGTATCCAATGAATCAGCCAACAAACAATAGGCACGTCAGCAACAATCAACACTAATATTGAATGTAAGCCATTATTCTGCTATACAAATCCAAATCTACATCATTTTGAAGTACAACCAAATAAACATGCAACCAAATACCAATACAAGCACACGTTCTTGCAGTATTACATGAAATTTATCAGATGGAAGCGTTCATATTTTCAACTAGTACACCAACATGGGAGAGTTCAAGATCGAATCTCTTGTCATTATGACAATCATTACCTTATTGATGGTGCTCAAATGGATATAAAACAGATTATTCACGTTTGACAAGGGCAAAATTGGACAGTTATGGATCACGCAGGGGCAAGATTTGTAGGGTATCTCCCATTTGAGATTTGTTGGGATTCCCCATCTATTATAAGAGGCTAAGAACACCAAAAAGCAGACACGAATGTACAGCATGTAGAGTATGCATTTGGTTGGACCGAAACACTCCCACATGCAAGCAGAAGCCTAGTAACAAAGACAGCTTGAGAGACAATTGTAGCATGAGACACAACAGTCTCCAGCACATTTTGGGTAACAGCATACCTTTGGACACCTTGGACAAGAACATGAGCAGCCACAAGAGCAATCAGGGCAAGAAATTTTTGGAAGAACACAAGATGGAAGAGTTGGTAGAACACAGCATCGTCTGCATGAAAATTTCTCCAAGCAGCAGCAGCAGTAGCAGCAGCAGTTGCAGCAGCAGTTGCAGCAGTGAGGGTGGCAGCAACACCTCCATTTACTTGTCCAATCACAGGAGCAACAACGCAGCCTTTTCGGGTGGATTGAGCAGCAGCCACCAGTGCAGCAAATCCATGAACAGCTGAAACAGGAGATGGTACTGTGCAGCAAATGAACTTGGGTCACACAACAAAAATTCAATAATGGAAAGAAAAAGAAACATTTATAATACCAAGTAGAAGTCTGCTAATATCTTTTCACTCTTTCAACAACACTTTCTTCACTAAAAACATCAGTTCACAAGGCCAAAGATTCTTATGTTTGTTGGGGCCGAGCATTTTTAGAGAAGGGGGCCCAGTTTTCCAGAATATTAATCTAATTGGAGTTGCATCAGTACTTGGAAAGACATAAGGTAAAGATAAAGAGAACATGGCCCATGCAAAATGCTAAACTTGAATGAAATCCATCAGAAATTGGGATTGCAATCCTTTGCCTGTTCACAAAAAGTGGTGGTGGGGGGTGGAATAGAGCAGCATAAATCAGTGACACACAGGGCACTTGTATGGACCACTAAGTGGCCCAAACAAACAACGGATTAAAATTGCACAGTTTACTCAGTAGCCACTACAGATGAATGCTGCACTAAGCAATGGATAGGAGCTCTTGTGTGGATAGCCACTATAGATGAAAGCTATCACGTGGATTGTTTCTCCTTCCCTTTTGTGTGTTTGTGTGTGTAGTGTGAACATCGGATACTGTATACACTGGCCCACCAAGAAAGGAGCAGACATTTTGGATAGAGAAACTCGGTGGTGGATTGGTCTCTCAACTTGGGTAACGCCCAAATCCTACACATAGATTTGCTATTATGATGCATGCATTAATTGGAAATCAATTGAAGGTCAGCACCACCTTTTCTTATAACGTGGTTAAATCATAAGCTCACTTACAAAATTATCCTTCACTCTTCCATAATCCCTAGCAACTGAAGCAATGAGTATAGACCGAAAATGACAGGCCCTGATGTGAATAGACCTAGTCTCACAAATTCAACCAACTAGACAATCCAGTAGGTGGCTAAAAACCAACGCAGAAGCAATACATACTCAATGGGACTAAGGGGACAGATGAAGGGGACCCAGCAGTGACCCATACTGAATGATTACAAAAGATTCGCAGAATCAGAAAGCCAACCCAGTTGGGTTAATGGCTTCAATGATGATGCCCTAGATCACTATCTTTTAGATTACATAATACAAAGGTAAATATTGTCAGAGGGCTTAAAAGGCCTCAAACAAAGTTTTAAAAAAAGAACAAAATGGAAGATAAGCGTCACAAGTCTAAGAAGTAAATACACCGGCTAAATGTTTTGTATACAATCATTACATGCTTTCTTAAGGAATTGGAAAATCTGAGTTTCGAAGATATAAACGAACTCTATCATTAGAAACCAAACTAAAGCATAACATTCTTAAAAATAGGTTTCAAACATATGATTTATTTACTTTTTTTAAATCCCAATGCACGTGTGTGTGTGCGTGTGTGTGTGTGTGTGTGTGTGTCTTTTGGGGCATGGTAAATGTTTTCCACCATGTGAGAAAACACTACACAAGAAAGAGGAAAATGGTTATGTGAAGGGACCCAAGCAAGAGTAAATAGGAAAGCTGAAACCACCACCTACAAAACAAGAGTAGGAGGAAAGTTTAGCAAAGATTATTAGTCCCTCATCTAGACATGGGAAGGCCTATATGTACACTTGAAATGTCTACCAACCTGGTTTATTTGCTTGATCTTATGCATATTCCCCAATTTTCAAGTTTTTGCTACAGAGAAAAATGTTTCTTTGTCTCATCTGACACATGATCTAATTCCATTTTAAGGGTCCTTACTCATTCTGAATTTAAAAGGTTGGAACTTCAATGATCAATTATGCAAATCAATTGTACTTAGAAACAAATTACTCACTATGTTAGTAAAACTGTTGCATATTCACATTAATCTTTTGGTTATTTCAAGTAACACTACAAGAAAACCTCTATCTTCGCACTCAAAGCTGAAGGTATGACTTATTTTTCTGTTTATAGTTTCATTTTTCTAAATTCAAAATTATTCAATGGTACTGTTAGTTCCTACAGTCATGTACAAAGACCCATGCTTATTACCACGAGCAACCACCAAAGCCCATTTTGTGATCTTCCACGACTCACTCTTAAATGTCTTTGTGAATCCCGAATCTGATTACTGGCTTACTGAAATCAGATTCCTAGCAAGTCTGAGTACATGCCTCACACTTTTCAGATTTAACACCATCCCATTTGATAGGTTAACCTGAACATCACCCTTTCCAATAATGTCACAGGCCTCATCATCACGAAGGTAGACCTTGCCAAAATTTCCCTGCACACAGTTAGAAAGAATATCTCCTATTCGAAGTAGTATGATATGAGGCACCAGAATCAATTACCCATGACTCGTTATGAATACCACAAAAAAGAATGAGCGCATCATCGAACAAAATTCATCATAAATATTAACACTTTTCTGGTTTCTTCTTTCGTTCTCCGCAGTCCTTGTAGTGGCTCTTCTTACCGCAATGCCAACAAATTTCTCCTTCATCCTGCGGAGGTTTGGAATTTCCCTTTCATGATTTTGATTGTCTATACTTTTTGTTCCCCTTTTCTGTTTTTCTTCTTGTGTCTTCCACATTCAGAGCATTCCCCTAAGTTTCAGCCGAATACCCCAAAGATTTCCTGCAAGATTCTTCACTTGGAAGAACTCCCACTACATCATCAAATTTCAAGGCACTTGTGCCCGAAGAGTTACAGCCATCACACGACCATCCCAACTTTTTGGCAAACCAGAAAAAATCAAAAGAGCCCTAATTTCATCTTCGAAGTCAATGCTATGGATTCTAACTGACTCATGGCTGTATTAAAATCATTCAGATGCTCAACCACGCTACCACCATCAGTCATCCTCATATTGAATAACTTCTTCATCAAGAAAACCTTATTTGACGCAGACGTTTTTTCATACATTCTCGCCAAAGCTTTATCAGATTTGTCATTTTCTTTTCCTTGGACATATTAAACGCTACCGATGCAGCAAGTGAGAGTTGAATCTTTCCTAGGGCTTTCCTGTCAAGTAACCCCCACTCGTCCTACTCCATAGTCGCAGGCTTCTTTCCTCTTAAGGGAAGATGTAGATACTTCTAGTACAGATAGTCTTCTATCTACATCTTCCAGAATCCGAAGTTTGTATCTTTGAACTTCTCAATTTTTATCTTTCCTTTTTCTGCCATTGCTCCCACTCAAACCTGAATGATCTTGATACCAGTTGTTGTGAAGAGAAACAAACAAGCAATCACAAAAGAAAGCAGAAGCACACAGGTTTACGTGGAAAACTCTGGCGGGAAAAAAACCATGGAGCAACAGTAAAATCCATTGTGATCAAGAACAGACAGTTACAGCGTTTTCCACGTACTACACTCTTCTTTGGTTTCTGGTGATAATCAACCCTAACACAATTAGGGATATAAACACATTACAAAGGATAAAATTACCAAAACACCCCTAGTTGGACCGGCAACAACAAGGGATGAATCTTAAGAGAAATCAGACTTCACCCCTCAACAGTTCCTATTGGGTTCTGCAATGCCCCTCCTTTCAGAAACTAAAAGGAAAAAAAAAGGGTGTCAAAGAAGTTTTAGAATGTACCGCAGCCATTTCCAGATGCGAAAGGATCTGCGGATCTTCCGATTTCTGCATAATAAAATAAGTAATGAATTTGCTTATGTAATAAACTTACAAAGTGATGTTGATGGGAAGGAATCTTACTGTGGTATCAATGGGTCTGGATTTGTTCCTACGAAGTCATCAACTCTGCCAAAGTAACAGACACCAATGATGAGATTATTATTCCACCAGAAATCATATACTGTATTCAAGAGGAAAAAAAGGCGAGATTGCTTAACAAGAAAGTATTAGTTAAATTGGTTGCAAGGGAAAAATATGAGAAGCAAATCATTAACAAGAGCAGTCAAGTCAGCAAGTGTACTCTTTGCAGCATCTAGAAGCTGTTGGAAGGCGTTCAATTGATTGCAACTCCTCCTGCTTGCAATAAAATGCCTTCAAGGTTTAGTCAAAACTATCAAACAGAACAAACTAGAAACAAGTCACCATTTTCAGCTGTCTTCTGAATATAGCTGGCGAAATTGAGATTCCACAAAGACAATTGTTCTTATGATTGAATTTGCATTGAGATTTTACATGTCCATACAAACAATCGCATTGATGGATCAAATAGTCAGTAGGAAATGATTTCAAACTGAAAAGCAATCATGGCCAATTACCAAGCAAAACACAATTTCAGAATAGGTACCCAAAAAAGGAGACATACATGCATGCCCTGGTTCAAGAAGGTTAAACCAATGGTGCACAGATAGTTAAGACTGAAGTGTGTGAAGTGAAGATTTGGCAATTTCCTAACAGGTACATGGAAATTCAAAATTTTAGGCAACATGAATTTTACTGAAGGTATCTTGTGCAGCATGGCAGAATAATTTGCAATTGGCATCAACACACTCACCCATACACCAATATCCATATTTATCATTCATCAAAAGCCTAAGACAACCAAAGAACCAATTGGCTCAAGTAGCTCGCTGAGTTGATGAAAGAAATTTCCAGTTTGGCTAATTAGCAAATCGGCAAAATGAGTAATTCAGTGCTGAATAAGTTTTTCAAATTGGCATTTTCCCAAGTGTTTTTCTAAACTGAAGAAGCAAAAAGAAGGAAAAGGCAAAAAGGCAAATATAGTAAGGGTAATACTAGTAGAGTAAATATTTACACTTAAGATGTATATTTATAGAGGATATCTAAAACTTGGGTTCTCTGCTGCACCATGTCAAGTGGTGGGCTCCATTCAGTGAAATGAATAAAAGGAACATGTGGACTATCGCGATCCAAAATCGGCCACCATCAGATGATTCCAGTGTTTGATTTTTGAAAATCAAACCATTTGACAACAGTGAAGAAGAATCAGGTTTGAATTCAGTCAGTAGATTGATGTGAGGAGCAGTTTAGAGAGGTCATTACATGGAACCATATAGAAGCCATATACTCTAGTGGCCCAAGGCTTTAGAATTATCACTCATTGCAAAATGGAATTAGTAACCAAATGGCAATACAATTTTATTTTTAAAGATCTGTTTTCAAGATGAACAGCACTGGTTTATGGACAAATAGAGATCAACCCCTTCAATGGATCCCTTAAGCCTCTCTAAATTCAAATTAAGAGAGTATCAAATGCAGAAGGGGAAAAAAGTGCCGAACTGATGAGAAAAATTACAGCATCTGAATGACAATATAGGTTTTGCCTTTTGCTGGCTGCCGGGGGAGGTTCTTGTGAGCTCACTGAAAATAGTGGGTCATCCATGTTCTAATAGAAAAAGAAAAATGATGTGGGTATGAGAAAGACAAATGATATAGGCAACTGTATTTTTTAATTTTTAGAGACACCCATGTCGAAAAGACAACACTATGATGGTAACTTTCAATAATTAAAAAGACAAAATTATCAATATAACTTCTCATAATAAAAAAGACAAGAGTTAGAATTGGTGCATGGATAGTCTTGTCTTTAAAAAAAAGGGCCTCTATGAAAACGCATACAACGGGAAAGAACTACTTCTAGCAAGAGGATGTTTCCACTGGGTTTGTCTTTAAAAAATTGATATCTAGCATTATTGGAGTCGGTTAACCGTATCAAGTAAAATGAATATTATAGATCTACACAATTATAAAATTCCATTGTCTAATATTAGACTAAAATGGATGGTGGAATTTGATGGAAGAACTTGAAAAAAAAAAAAAAAAACCTTCCGTTATCCGTCAATTGAGATATTTATCAAACTTTAAAAACATTTTTCTAAATACCAAGTCAGCCATGCTACAATGTTTTAAAAAGTGTACTATTAATTAAACTGTTTTTTGTCATGGTTAGGTTTAATGAGGTTCAACCCTCAAGTCAAACCACTTCTAACAATTTTGAATCATGTATTAGCATAAAATTGTAATTGCATGAACCAGTGGTATGTTCATCTACTTGAGTTTCAGATATTAGTTCAAATCAAAACCTCCATAATATTTTTCAGTCTAGAGGACCCATGGATGGTTCATAATTTTCAATGTCTTAAATATGTTTTTCACAGGAATAATTTTGAACCGTCTGTTTATCTGTGTGGGGGCCAATGCCTCACTGTGGAAAGAAGCCCTTGTCCACTTTTCTACCCTTAGATGTTCGCCTTCTTGACTAAAGCTAAAAAAGTGTAAAAATAAAGAATTTAAACAGAAAAACAGACAAGACTGAAGAGTAAAAGAGAAATGGGGAGGAAACTGACCTCAAGAAAGTCGATCTCTCGGTTCATGTACTGCAGCTCCGCCTGCTTACGGTGCTTACCATACAAGTCGGGATACTTAGGCGGCGATCTTGGCTGCGGCACTGGCAATGTAGACGACGAATTGGGTGACGCCGACGCCATCTATCACACAATCGAACGGTCCAGATGAACAGAAGGGCCTGAAAGAAATGTGGGTTTTGATTTTTGAAAGGGGGAAAGAGAGAAGTTCAGTAGAAAAAGGGTCGCATTATTATGATTGGAAGAAGAAGAAGAAGCAGCAGCAGCAGCAGAAGCAGAGGCATGGAAATAGTAGTACCTTAGGGCACTGCAAACGGCAGTGGCTGGAGCAGATAGGGCATGAATGCTGTCATTTACTGAGTAATGAATGGGGAAAGGGTTGCTTGCGGCAGTAAGAAAACCAAACCCTTGTGTCATCTCTGTCAATCAATTTCGCCTCTCTCTCTTTCTCTTTCTACAGTCTTCTGTAATCTGTATGTATGTATAGTGTGTATACGTATACATACATAAATTCTGCCCTCATCAGTTACCAATCAAAAATCAATGATCAATGATCAATAATAGGAGGAAGGAGGAGAGAGAGAGAGGGGGGGGGAAGGGAGATAGGAAGGTTTGCTGGCCTCAAAAGACAGATGCAGGTGCCCGTGCAGTGCATTCAGCAAAAATGCAGAGTTGCAGAGTTGCAGGTACCTCTGCATGTCCATCTCTAATGTCCAGTCTCTCTCTCTCTCTCTCACTCTCACTCTGATTTCTTGCACAGGTCGCACGTGACATTGCAGGAGGAAGAAAATATAAAGAATTTTTTGGAAAATATGGAAAATAAAATTACCTAGAGATTTTGTGAGTCCGTCGACTTCCACGCAGCTCACGTTGGATTTTTTAATAAAAAATTATTTAAATTAATCTTATTATATTTGACATTTAAATAGTATTTTAATAAATTCTCATCTTTATTCAATCTTTTTAAATTCTTTATATACGTTACACTTAAAAAATGATTCATATTCGATATTTCTCACTCTCTCCTTCATTTATTGAAATGTAAATTAGTTTTATTTAAATTTAAACCATTTCAAAAAATATATAAAATATGGTGGAATTATAAGGACTATTAAAATTATACTGTAGTTGACTTCAAAGTTACTCTAAAAATGATTTGTTCAAAATTTTAATTGAAAAACTTTACCAAATATCATTGTTTCATATATTATTTTATATGAATACAACAAATTTCTTAAGATATTATTTTTTACATTAGATTTTAAAGATGATTTTATTTTATGAATAAATTTTCTAATGTATTATAAATTAAAATAATTTAAGTTTTAATTAAATTCCAAAAATAAAAGCAAATATAAATAGTTGTGATCTTCATATTATATGTTTAAATATTTCTAAATAATTTAAATTAAAAATGATTTACTAAGGGCGTGATCTATCTAGGTCAAAATTTTAGGCTAGGTAAGTCATGAATCTTAAGTTTTTCTTTTTTAATCTTAGATCAAACACATCATTTTCTCCAACCCTTATAAAGATAAAAATTGAAGCATTGGTGAATTTTTTATGACTATTAGGCAATTGTCAACTTAACCTCTTTTTTTTTAATTGGAGAAATTAAATACCAAAGTTATAGAATGAATATTATAGTTTAACACAATCGTCTCCTCTCAAAATTATCTAATATATGGTTTTATGAATTCGTGAGATTAATCTCAACTCCAATGTAAAATGGATATAATTCAACATTAAATAAAATACATAACATGTGTTTGGACGGGGGTAACAGGGTTTACCTTCCATTACTCTTCTTTGGTAATAGAGAGGTGAGGTTAAAAAATTGAGTTTTTACCCATCGACCTCTCTTTTTTGAAAACCCTTTGGATCATGGAGGTTTTCAGAAAACCCTTACCTCTCTTTACCCTCTGTGTGTATCTATAAAAAAAAATATTTTAAAATATTTTTTAATTAATAAATATTGTTTAATAATTATGTTTCATAAAATTTTATTTTTAATTTTTATATTATATAGATTTAATAAAAAATATTAATTCTCATAAAATTATTAATATGTCAGGTTATCTCTGTTTATTGCTACCAAACGAGATTTTTTTTTTTCCTCATAATAAGTTTTAACTTTATCCCTATAATCACCAAATAAGATAAGAATAACCTCTTTTCAAAGGTAATCCCTCTAGAATAATTTTGAGTATTTATCCCTCGTCCAAAAGCAGCCATAGTTGCAAAACTTTGAATTTAAGTGGTTTATTAAATTTATAATTGATTCAATTGTCTTAATATTTAAACATCACATTCATTATCTTCTAACTTTTCAGAAGTATCTTTGGTTCCCAAGCATTCATATTCAGCCTTGTTGAAGCATCTTGACTATATGAGATGCTTTTCCTTAATCTCGTATTAGTATTTCAACTTCACAGTCCCTTCACTCTACCCTTTTAGTGGAAAATAGTCCATTTATTAACTTTTTGTACACGAAAATAGATAATGCCATTCATATAGCATTAAATGACTAAGACTCACGTAGGTGTAGCTCAATTAGTTAACCTCCCATATTTTAAGAAGTGGGAGGTATCAAATTCGAACCTCTATGGCCTAACTTGGTGTACTCTAAGAGCAGTGGTTATAGCCCGTGGGGGTTTTACGCTGAGTTTCCTGCGATTTTCCACATGTAAATTTAAAAAAAAAATGACTGAAGACACATTGTACTTAATGGTACATAATTACTGATATTAAGAATAAATGGCTCTTACTTGAGCTTTTAATCAACCGACAAACAAAACGATTATTTATTTTTTACATTTAAGTATTTATTTTCTACCAACTAGAGTAGAGTAAAAGCCACACATTTAGTAGGCACAAACAGAAATTACCTTAAAAAACATCTCTATTAAAAAAAAGAAAAAATTTCCTTCATTCTCCCTTGCCTCCTCTCTGTTGCTCTTTACAAGGACAATATTGTTATTATATAGTCATTTTCGATGTTTAAAAATAGGATCATTGGTTTGAATCATTTTTGTTTTGGTTAAAACTAGTACGGCTTATTTGTTTAATTGACTCATTTTAAACTGTACACAATAAATAATCTATCACGATAATATAATATAATTAAATTTTAAACTTTTCAAATAATTTAAAGATATAATATAATAGTTTTTGTTATTAAAAACATTTTCATCATTTTATTATGATGTGTGTATCTCAAGGCATACTCCCATTTTACTTTTTAGGTTGATCATGTCTAAGAGAGTTGAATCCTCTAGATTTTTATATAGTATTTTCTCTCATTTGTCTCTTCGATAAAAAAATATTTAAGTTGCGATCAATGCATCAACTAAAGTAAAAGATGTGAGAAAGCGAGTGGATAATTAAAAATGCTCTATAGAAATGCACATCTAGAGAATTTAGATTCATCAAGAGATTTTTTTGTGAATATTAAATATATTATGACCCAAATCGGGACCCTAAATAGATCTTTGACTCAAAAAATTAATTATATTTAAGTTTATAAAGATCATAGTATTCATTGTTGGTGACAAAAAGGATACGAGATTGCGCCATACTCCCTTACCCAAATTTGGGGACCAAGTGCTCGATTGAATGGGATTGGTTATAAGATGACAAGTATTGATCTACACCAAATCTTGTTTAATTATTAGATCAATTAGTTTAAATTCAATTTAATTATTAGCTGCATTAAAAACATTGATTTAATTTCAAAGTTATAGAGATTGGGCCACTTAGTGAATAAAGATATTTCCAACCGTAATCATTGATCCTAAATATGGGAAAGTAAGAGCATTTGACTTGAAATATCTCTCACTGACTTTAAATTTATTAATGGTTAGGCATAATGTCAATGTCTAGTAGAGTCATAGCAGGAACTCGTTTAAGAAAGCAGAGAAATTCTGAGTTTGATTCTTATAATACTCTAAAGAGTTGGATAGACACATTTACACGTATCTGAGAATTAATGAGGTATTCTAAAAGGCTTGAACGGCTTAATCACTAAAAGATAAATTTTGATCTAAGCAAAAAATTAAAATAGAAAAAGAAAATTGTTGTTACACGCAAGATACAACCTAATGCCGCATCCAGTTTAATTGCAGGTCCAGTTTAACCAATAATGCACAGTCTAGTTTAATTGTGGCCTTCATCACTCACCTAAGAGTCTGAAAGGGTGAGTGTGGATTTATGATATGGCATTTTAAAAATAAGATACGTTACGTACTTAGTTTTAAAATACATTTTGCTTGTCAAAATATTTCTAATTTAGTATATAGACTATTGTCTTATCTAATATCACTAATTATGCAATAGATTATTGGCTGAGGAAGGAGTGATTAAGGAAATTATAGTGGCCAGTATGATACTGTGAAACACTGCTCTCGCAACTAAATTTAAGCTGGCTTAAATCGTACCCATAAACTCATTTTCACTTTTGAATTGTGGATCAAGAGAAAAACTATAAAATATTATTATGTTTTTAAATTTCTGGGAATACAAGCGTGTGAAGAATTCACACTATGTAGGGCTTCAACTCGGGTCGGGTTTTGGGCTTAGAATATAAAAACCCGTATGAAATTCGGGTCGGATTGAGGATTTTATAGGTTAATCCTACCTGACAGAATCCGACTCGACCCAGCTAAAATTAGTCTAAAATGGGTTCAAAATACGGATCGGGTCAGAATTCGGGTTAGAATCCGGGTCAAGTCAGGTTGTGAGATTCGGGTTGAGAATTCGGATCGGGTTCCATATATATCAACCCGGGTCGGGTTGGCTTCTAAGAAACCTGACCCATCCGACCTGAGTCGCAGTCCTAACTTTATGTTAAATTCAATTTATTATAATTATTTTTAAAATTTAATCTAACTTTCAATAATTTTTATTTGATACATTTTCAACATTTGATTAATCATGACATATTAAAATATTTTTTTAATGGTAACAGAATTTTTTTTTATTAAAAAACAAAACAAGTACAAGAAAATGTTTTTAGACTTAAGAGAATTAGACTAAAAGAAAAACAACACAGAACATATTAAAACATTTATCTAGTAATTTATTTTTATTTAAAAATCAGAGGCTAGCATTATTCAATTTATAATATAAATAGCCTCCAAAATGATGTATTCATCCAAATATATTTTTTAATTATTAAATGAGATGTATTCTCTAAGACAAGTTTTTAGAATACTTATGCTTTTTAGTAATCATCCTCTCAAACCAATTCATATATTAAAGGCATAAATATAAATATGAGCAAAATTTGAATTTTCTTTTAAAAGTGATTTACTATGACAAAAAATGATGGTGTAAAAATCACTACTCACATAAAGTAGTTATTCAATAATTTTATTTTAAACTTCTTAATTAAAGGTTAAGACGACTTAGGTAACTTATTTTTAAAGAATACTCATTCTAAAACGAACAAAATTTATTAAGAAATATGAGATGGAGTAAAATTTTCACTTTACCACTAATGGTGTACTGATATGTAAAACAGTGTTTTATCGATATACCGATGCTTGATGAGCAATAGACTGATAGTGATAAAATGAGAATTTCACTTCATTTCATTTTTCTCAACAAATTTTGTACGTGATAAAAGACTGGCCTTTTTAAATAATTTAATAATCAGAACAGTTTCTTTTACATTCATTTATTGCGTGAGCAAAATATAAAAAAAAACCGTAAATGGCATCATGGATCTCCACAGTGCACATGTACAGTAGATTAGATTTTAATTAGATGAGTGGAATCTGTGCCATACTCGTACCTGCCTAATACTGCTATTTTCAGTATTTCGCAAACAGGGTAGGGTGGGCAGGAAACCTTAGTTTCCAAGTAAGAGACCTTCCTTGTTCAAATCCCATCATTCATGTTGCATGCATTTAATATCTTTTTAGGTTACCCAATTTCAACATGACCAGTGACTTTGAGACTTGATCCTTTTTAAAAGAGCCAATCACGCCCAACTTCTGTAGCTAGCTTGCAGGGGTTGTATACATGTATGCCCCACTCAAAGGATTCTCCACCTTTTCTTGTACAACCAATCACAAAGTCAAGGTTCTTTTGGGCCAAACTTTGAACTTTGAACTAAGAATCATCATGTACAAAGGATATTAGTTTGCCTCTCTAAGTTATTCTCAGTAATTCAGAGTATATTACCCTGTTTATTATATCAAAATGTAATCTAAGTTATTCTTTAGGTTTATAGATAGATAAAAATTCAACTAGTCAAAAAATTATGATTTAATAATATTTTTGAAGTAATATTCATTTTCAAAAGATAGTCGTTGAGTGAAGAGTACTTCAACTATTATATGAGGTCATTAATTTCTCAAATTAATAGATGTTGGACTTTTTCTCACTTCACACAGAGCATGTACATGAGAAATCTGCTCTGGCACCGTATTAGAAAACTATGACTTCGTAATATTCTTAAGGTAGAACTTAAACGATGTGAGACTACTCTGATAAGCATGCACGACACCCCTTAAAAATAATTTAACCAAAAAATTAATATAATTTGTATTTTGAAAATATTCCAACATTTTCTTTCCTCTCTCGACTTCTGTAAAGATAAAAGGAAAAAAAAGAAAGGTGCTTCGTGGGGGAGGCGACAAGGGGTGCAAGTATCAGCCCTCCTTATAAATGGATGATCATTATTTGATACTCCTTTGTCTTGAGCAAATCAACCATCAAAAAGAGTCTCTCAGCTTCTAACTCTTGAAAACAAAGTCTGATAAAATTTGTGGGGAAGATGTCAAACACAACCAATATTGCACCAATTGTGAGCAAGATCTTCTGTTCCTCTTGCCCAACAGTTTTCGTTGTTAGGAATAGGCCCCATGTTGTACATGGGGGTGGTTTTGTTGTCTCAAATGGCAGTCAGGAAGGGTGGGTCAGGGTAATGGGTGGAATCCTTGACCAGAGGAATTGATTCTGCGAGACGGCATCGGAGAACCGCTGCTCATTCGACGAAAGGTGGTGCCTTCACAGCCTTAGACAAGTGTTATTTTAGTTTTTTTATAATGTGTTCCAAACTTTTTATTTATGATATATCTGTGGAATTGCTGGTTTCAGGGTGGAATTGTTCAAGCACTGAGTGTTTACAAGCAATGGAAAGGATATTCGATTGATTATGAAGGAAGTGAGAAGTTGGTATTTACAATGAAGGAGCCAACAACATGTCTTGTAAGGTACAATGCGCCTACAGTTACGGTCGTGACCGAGAAGCACAACAAAGACTGGGATTTTGAGATCAAAGGTTCTTTTGTTGAAAGAGCATGCAGCATTAATGATCGTAGAGGAAATGTTGCAGCTCAGGTACCTCATGTTTCATCATTTAATTTAGATCATTACGAAATAATACGGCTAAAAATCATTGATCGATGAGGCTTTTGTTGGGACTGGTCTGATAGGTGGAGATTTCCAATTTCATATAAGTCTTTAGCTTTCCTCTCTCACAATCGATGTGTGACTCATTCGCAGTCCTAACAATCCCCTCCCTCAAATAAGACTCTTCAGTGGATAGAATATCATCAACCATCCTGTTCGGCTAGAAAAACTCTAAGTCTACATATTATTGACTTGAGAACCTGTATCTGATACCACTGTTAGAACTGGACTTCCAACCTAAAAGACTAGCCTAATAGGTGGAGTTTCTCAGTTTCATACAAGTCCTTAATTTTTTCCCCTAACAACTGATGTGAAACTCGTTCGCAGCCCCCAACAACTTTTCATGGTCCAAATGGCCCCGGATTGTCCAGTGTACAAGCACCGAAGAACTCAAGGTACTGTGCCACCAATTGGGGAAACCAGCATGTATGAAATCATGAGTATTTTGGATCATTATAAAAGTCTCGAACAACTTCTACTTGGTTGAATTATGATATGACTTCGTGGGGTCACACTCACTGGATGATCCTGATTCGGATGGACCGGGCCTGTGGATTTCAACCTTGGGCCATTTATGGGGTGAGATATTTAAAGATCGGATACACTCCCAAGAGCCCAAATGTTAAGCCGGGGCGGGCCCATTTGCACAATGTTTAGTTCACTTACGTTAAACATTTTGCACAAGTTGGGTTTTCACATTCTACTTAAGCTTCTTTATCAGTGATGACCCAGCATCCAGTCCGGCTGATTGGTAAGCCCAATACTTCGGCATGGGTCCATGCCTATAATTTCTAGAGAGCTGACTCACTGTCCTTTTTAGCACAAAAATCAAACACGAGTTGGGCTAATATTTTTCTAAAGGACTTTCCGAACTCTCAGGATGGGCCTAGGATCAAATTTAGGCCCAATGCCCCATTTGGTCAATCTTGTACATGATTCGTTGAAACCGGTTGCATTGCTATTTATCCAAGTCACCAAAATTGCTCCAACTTGAGGCCCCGTACTCAAATTTACAGGGTCTTGACCCAAGTCAATTCAATTGCGACAACAAGCGGTCTAACCCATTTGGATTTTCGACTGAATGAACTACACTCGTATTCGAGTCTTTTATCTGTAATTGGGGTTGGACCATCCCCCCATCTATTGTAAATCATCTCCTGAGTTGGATGGTCCTAAAAGCCCATGCCAGAAGAGTCTGGCCTGTTTACACAAACAGCCTAACTGGTTCCCTTATTTGAGAATTTAAATCCTTGAAGTTATCTGTTTTTTTTGGACAGGTGATGAGAATGGGAGAGGTTGAGTTGATGGCAAGTAAAGAAATCTACAAAGTTGTGGTGCAACCAGGCTTTGACCAAGCTTTTATCTTTGGAGTTGTAGCCGTTTTGGACAACATAAACCACGAATCTACCCGTTGCTAAGCCTAAACATGATTGACAGAGCTCTTCTGCGTGTTCTAAATTGTTACTGGAAAATCGTTTCATGAATTTCTTAATGGCTAACTTTCATTTGGTTTATCATAAGAAATACTAAAACCAGTTACAATTGTATGCTCTTGATTCAATCCATTATAATCATTGAATGTTGTTCAAATTCTCATGTCAAGTAAAGGGGCCATTCTCAGACATGACCATATCCTATCCGACAAACACAAAAGCCAAATATGGAATTCAAACATATCTACTTTAATAGAAGAGCGCTCTCTCTTCCTCTCTCCATTAAAATTATTGAGCCCTAAAATTGTCGATGTATAAACCTTTCCAAAAATACTAAAAGAACTTCATATGCTGAAATTGTGATTGCAAATGACAAGTCTCTTAATTAAAAGTAGGTTTTGCAATGAAAATGGATGTTTGCATTAAAAATAGAGTAGTAACTTCTATAAAAAAGTGTGGTGGTTTAAAGCGAGAGGAGGGATTGGTTTAAGTGTCAATAAGCTCTTCTCATGGAGAGAGATTTTGAGTTTGATTCACACTCAAATTCCTCTGCACCACTCTCGATGGCGTTACTTTTCATCGACTTACCCAATGTGTGTGGATTAAGAGATTTATACATGCTCGTGGGATTAATCTCGCCTCCATGTAGACAGGGCCGGCCAAATACAAGTTGAGGTCTAAAGCAAAAATCTAAACAGAGCCTTCTTTGTATTTAATATATTATTATAAATAGTATTTAATTAAAATTTTAATTATATATAATAAAAAAGAATCTGAAAAAAAATTGAGGCCTTTTTTTTTATACTCCTGAGGCCAAAATTTGAGCCTCCCTAATAAGTTTTTGCAGTAAGATTATCAATAATTTTGAGTCTTCCAATATTTGGAGCCTTAAGCGGTCGTTTTTGTTGCGTTTGGGTAGAGCTGGCCCTGCATATAGAGTGGGGATACCCATATTACCAAAAAAAATGTAGGATGGCCAAAGAGTTGATTTTTCTATCCAGTATTTTTACAATGGAAATACACATACATAACGTCACATCATTCGAAAATAGGACACATGGTGGATGCCCTATTAGGGCACAAATTATACTTTTTTCACCTTCTAATAAAGTTGTTTACACTATACTCATGTAATTTACGTTGAGTTGATGTTAAATTTCTCTTCTCAGCTAAACTCGAATTTCATAAGAATTTTTTTTCTATACACGGCTCAATCTTCTGATTTTTCAAATCTGATAATGTGAATCAGATTAAAACTCGACTCAAGTTTCACCACTATGTGAAACGTAGATGACCGGTTGAGTTGAACACCACATTACTGAGATGAGCTCAAGTCAACATGCTTTTCTTGGAGCTGCACTAGATTTTGCAAATCCAAGTTGGTCTACTTATTCAACAACATTGTGCAATGAGGTTTTAGGTTTGAAAATATATGATTATGATGAATTACATTGGAATCTTGATCATTAATAAAATTTTGAAAACTAAAGGCGTTATAGCTCAAGACAAAATGTTGGATTCATACACCATAACAGAAAGAATGGAGTAAGTGAGAGGCATAAAAGGACCAGCTTCAACATAATTAGGAGCATCATCAGTATTAATTATTAAATATTTGTCGAATCATTGTCAGGTATATGATCAGTATTAATTATTAAATACAAACCCACACTTGAAATTGTGGTCAAGCTCTGTTCTAGTTCTAGTCTTGTAGATGGGTAGGAAGGCCAATTTAATACATTTGTATCCTTGGAATTGTCAGGCTAAAGCCATGATTTATGATTTACATGAAAGAGAGTTAGAACAAACAACTATTACTTTGTTCGATATCAGGAAACGTACTCTCTATCTCAAATTAGTTGTCTCATTTATATTAGAGTAGTATAAAGTGTGTTGAAAATGGATGAGATCACGTACAGTGCTAGCCTTATATAAAGAGTTCCTTAAAAAATACAAATATTTCAAATAAGACAACTAAAATGAGACGGAGGAAGTATACATTTTATTGTCAACTCATTCATTTCATTTTTGTGGAGACTTGCAATACTAGATTAATTAAGTTTGATGAAAAATAGTAGAAATTTTCAACCCCATAATTTTTTTTTCTTAAATACTTTAACTTTTCTTACATTATTTGAAAAATTAATAAATGCATATAATATAATAGAACCACACGTCACAGAGGGTATCCCCACCCCACAATGGAAGTGAGACTCGTATAGATTAGTTTGAGAAAAGTCAAATCAAAATCTCTAATCTATTCTTAAAATTTAGACAAACTGAACTATCCGTGTGAGTTTTCAATTATGAAGAGCCAAATGCTCTCCTCCCCTGAATGGAAGAGGAGGTATTAGTTTTTTTTTTTTAATTTTGTTTTTATTTTCTTTTACAATAATTGATTTTCTTCCATTTCATCAATTGGTTGATGGTATAGAAGGAAACTTTAGATATGAACCTCCATACATTTAATTATTTGAAATTTTCACAAACGATGAGACAAACTTTTAATTTTAATATTTTGAATTCCATTTAGTTTTACGGGGGTTTGTTTGCTTATATTTATTATAAATGTTGAATTAAAAATAAAAAAAAATATTATTTGCACATGTGACTAAATTTGAATTTCATTGGATGTGTAACAAAATCTTTAGTTTGAATAGTTAAGTCTATTTTCATTGGGATTTGTTTCATGAGACGTAAGTAGAACATTTTACATTTTAGTTGTTGAGCATTTTATGTAAAAGCTCATCACTTTATTAATTATCAACTTAAAACTTAAATCTATTTGTGTCCATAAAATACACTTATGTACCTCTTTTAGTAATGATAATTATAATTTTAAAAAATTGTTGAGTTGAGTTCACTCAAATTCAATCTTTTTTTCATTTTTTATACTATTTTCGTCTCATGTTAGTTGTCTAATTTGAAATATTTATATTTTTTAAGGAACTCTCTATATAAGACTAGTACTTCATATCATCTCATCCATTTTCAACACATTTTATATTATTCTAATATAAATAAGACAACTAATTTGAGACAGAGAGAATATATAAATCTTGTTACGATTTAATTGAGTTCTATCATTTTCATTCAATATTAATGTGGTTCGATTTAAATTCAGACTCAATCAATATTGAACTTAATCTCTGATGAAATTCAATATTTTAATAAATAAAAAATAAATTTAATTCAATTCGTGCATCAATTACATTCCAACCTAATTGACGCCTTACATAACTTTATGCAAATGACGGAACCTACACCTGGCATCTATATGAGATTGGTGAGTTCAGGTGAATCACATGATCCACCGTCCACGAAATGTCATATCAACTGGGTCTGTCATTAGAATTGACTGACTTGAATAAAAATGAGTTGGGGTTTTAAAAAGATTGGATTATGGATAAATTGGAGGAGGCCAAAATAGTAAAGTTGGAAAATAATTATTTAAATTAAATTTAAATAGACTAAAATTTGACTCTTAACCTAACATGTTTGTCTAAATTGCACCTTTGTGCACTGGAACTTAGAAAAAAATGGGTCAGTTTGAGTTTCTGAAATTATCAGTCTCATCTTCAATACAGTAAGAAGATATTCTACGATAATTTAAAAAATGTATTAAATTTACTTAAAATGAATGAATATCATTACATAATACGTGCAAATAGGAATGTTGGGCTCATGTAAGTTTCATTTAATAAATTTATTGAAAAGATCTTATCTTTACTATAATTTCTACTAAATACTATTTTGACTGAAATTAAAAAGTTAAAATTCTTGTCTTTTAAATTAATATTTTTAAATATTTAATTGACCTGGATCTAAGTTATTTCTATAAATCTTATATCAAAAGATAAAACTTTTTTTAACAGAATGATTGTATGAACTCATATGGGCTCCACAAATAAGGCCGTAGCATATTTACTTGACGGGGGCAAAAAAAAAAAATATTCTTATGTTGAATGAACAGATTGTTGAAGTCTTTGGTGCCATCGGCAGCTCGGTTGACCAAAACTTTATGCAATTACCACTTGCTTTCTAATGTTTAAGTCGGTCCAGTCAACGTCTTTCTTTTTAATTTCTCTTCTTTCTAGTGAGGTCTTCTCTTGGTGCCGGGTTTTGTGTTGGCCACTACTCGGCCAATGTGTAGACCGACTAAACCCTTTTTTTTTTCTTTAAGCCTTTCTAGTTTTATTTTTAAATGTATTAGACCACTAGTTGATGTATGATTAACTCTTAATAACAGGAAGTTAAAATTAATTTACCTTTATTTTATTAATATCTAAAAGTAAAATTATTTAAGTTTTAAGTTTTTTTATATTTTAAAGTTTTTTATATCTCACCACTTTACCTACGAATTAATAATTTAAGACAGGTGTTGTTGACATATTAGAACTGTAGTTTGAAACATCCCACTTTGTTTCAGCTTATCAAAATTAATATTTTCTCGAAATTATAGGGTTTTTTTTTTCATTTTAGTTAGAGAGATGGGAAGGTGTAAATTTATCTAAATACCAAATATCAAGTTCATATAATGTAAGAAAAAAAAAAATATTAACTTCTAATGTTTAAACCTCTAAGGTAAATACTTTCAAATTAATTTGTATTGTAAGGTTTATATTGTGAAATGATTACATGTAAATTGGTGTGTGTATTATGTCACACATTTAAGCATGGGACTCATCAAATGAGGTGAATGTATTTTTAAACTCTTCAAAATTGATTAATTTAATTATTTTCATATTAAACTTTACAACATTTAAAAAATATGACTTAATTGATTTGATCATGTAATTTTTAGTGGGTCACATGCATATTCACATTTTGATTCATGTCTAAGTATGTGTGATAATACGACATCAATGTGTAGGTGATCACGATGGAATAAAAAAGTGGGATTGAATTTTGTTATGGATATTTTATTGTATTCTTTATTTTGATAAGGGCAGCGAGTCTCACTATCATGCCTTGTATTATTTATTTTAATAATAAAAATTAAATTAAGGTGAAAGAAAGACAGTTATTTTTTCCTTAGTGTACATACATACACTTTTTTATTTGAAACACAAGGAATATAGATTCATTTCATCATTTAAACTCTGAATCTTGAATTTTTAAAATTTGTAATATTAATATTTTATTTTAATTTTTTGAAAAAAAAAAGACCACTAAGTCAAGACTTAAAGAGATATAATGTGAAGACTGTGATTATGAAAGATAACTGAAGTCAGTCAATCAAATGATTGTTTATTTGTCTTGGGTCCGCAGCGAAAGTGCCTCTTGCTTTCCCTGCGAGATACACGAAGTCGACGAGAAAGATACTCCGGGTCTCCTGCAGCTTCTGAAAGACGAAAATACCCTTAGATTGTGCGGGTGTTGCCATTGGTTCAGTCTAAGACCACCGGCCTTGACAACAATTCAATGTTTTTTTCTTAAAAATGCCTTGTGCCAGACTATACAAGGGACCATTTTATGATAAATTTAATCTTTTTAAATTTTATTTGATTCAACTTATTATTAGAATGAAGATTATAAATAAATATATTTATCTAATAATTTTTAATTTAATTTAAAAATTCAAATGCTAGAGTGATTTGATGGACTTGATTTTGTATAATTTGCTATTTCTTATAACACTCAATCTAGCTATCTACTTTTTTTTTTTTAATCAAACATTCATTGAAATAGTAGTATTCCCCTGCTCTTTATCTTTTATGCGTGTGAATTAATGAAATATCTCTAATACTCTATTGTTTTAAAATACTTGTCCTATTTCAGAATTTTTTATTTCTTAAAAATAAAGTAAATATAGCTTTGATTTAATATAAAAATAAATGAATAAGACAAGTAATTTGGAACAATTTCAAAATCTATAGAGGACAAATATTTTGGGAGAGAGGGAGTCATAATCATGCCAGGCATCTTAAATATTATATATTTTTTAAACCAGCAATTTTAATTAAAAAAATCACATACAAATATTTTTACTTTTTGACCAGGACTCATTTTTACATAATATTTTCATTAATAATATAATATATATTTAGAAATGATCACTTTCACACATATCTGCATGATATTATCTTGCAAGTATCCTCCAAATGAGGTGATGAAGAATTCATTTTTAAAGACGTTTTTCTTTAGCATATGACCCATTAAAAATTACCTTAATTAAATCTATCATATCACATTTTTAAGCTCTTTAAAAATTGAATAGTTTAAATTAGTTTTTAACATTTAAATTTTACAATTATAAATAAATGATTTGATTAATTTAATTAAAGTACTCTTTGGTAGCCTTGTACTTGACCAAAGACATTTTTATAAAATCCATCACCACCCTTTTGATGGAAAACATATCTTGATTCGGAAAAAAAAAAAAAAACACCACTTTCAAAGACATTATAATCTTAATTGTTTTAGCAACAAACCAATTAAATTCCAAGGGGTTATTCCAATTGGTTTGGGAGAAAGATCTAGAGATCTTCGGTTCAAACAATGGGAGCTCCAATGAAAGGTCACTTTTTATGAAAATATGTATAGATTAAGGTCCCATCGACTTACTCGGTCTATGCAGACAGGGGGTCTTCATACACTTGAAATTTGAAGGACTAGTCACATGCGACACCTGCATCCGTCCGGACATCTTAAAAAAAAATTGTTAGCGGTAGACATTTTCTTTTTCTTTCCTTTTGATTTTTTCAGGGGCAATCAAGACAAGTTACAACGATCAAAGTCATGCTGTGTCTTCAACAGGATTTCATCTATCTTCACCTATAAGTACCACAACCATTCCCACCAGTGCCATCACCAAAGTCCCAACACCCAGCAATGGAGTCTCCTTCTGCATCATGGACTGTCTCCCTAGCCCTTCTCCTGGCATCCATTGCTCTTCTCTTCAAGGCCCTAACCAGCGGGTTCCGGCGCCGGAAGTTCAACCTCCCACCAGGCCCAAAACCATGGCCCATAGTTGGCAACCTCAACCTTATTGGCACCCTACCCCACCGCTCCATCCACAACCTCTCCCTAAGATATGGCCCTCTCATGCACCTCAAATTCGGCTCATTCCCCGTCGTCGTCGCCTCCTCCGTCGACATGGCAAAGCAAATTCTCAAGACCCAAGACCTTAACTTCGCCTCCCGGCCCAAGACCGCCGCAGGCAAGTACACTACCTACAACTACTCCGACATCACTTGGTCTCCCTACGGCGCCTATTGGCGCCAAGCACGTAAGATGTGCCTTATGGAGCTATTTAGCTCCAGAAGACTTGATTCTTACGAGTATATTCGCATCGAAGAGACGCAGGCTTTGCTGCGCGGTCTCTTCGAAGTGGCCCAACGGAAGAATTCGAATTCTTCCGCTATTGTACTCAAAGACCATCTCTCAACAGTCAGCCTCAATGTGATAAGCCGCATGGTGTTGGGGAAGAAGTACACGGAGTCGTCGGAGTCGGAGACTCCGATCGTGACGCCAGATGAGTTTAAAAAGATGCTGGACGAGCTCTTTTTGCTCAGCGGAGTGTTGAATATAGGTGACAGTATTCCTTGGCTGGGGTTCTTGGATTTGCAGGGGTACGTGAAGAGGATGAAGGATCTGAGCAAGAAGTTCGACCGGTTCCTCGAGCATGTCATCGACGAGCACAATGAGAGGCGGCGAGGGGTGCCGGACTATGTTGCCAAGGACATGGTCGACGTGCTGCTGCAATTTGCCGACAACCCGGATCTCGACGTCAAGCTTAGCCGGAGCGGCGTCAAGGCCTTCACCCAGGTAGGTATACAATTATAATAGAAATACAGCACTAATTGACGAATAAACACCGCAGCTTGTTGATATTTTCATCTCAAACATATATACATATAAGATTTAAATAAAAAAAATCAAATGAATAAAAATAAAATAATTAAATATATTATTAAAACATTTGTAGCAGAAGTCTCAGTCATGAATCCTTGGTGTTCTTTTCCATTTTTGTCAGGATCTTAAATGAGTGAACGTCGCTTTCAATTTTTATATGCTAGTGATCTAACAGGTTAATTATTTTGGGCCTTGGAGTTTATACTAACACAGTAACATCAGACTTTCCGTGATAAATTGATATTTTTCTTATTTTATTTTTTTATTGTAATAATTCAAAAATTAATTTAAATAAAAAAAGAGAAATTCTCATAAGAGGAGATTGACCTCAAGAAACTCTCCTCATCAAAGGAGGTCTTAAATTCTATTCATGCTCAACACTTCTTTGGACCACTTCCCTTAGTTATTTACATGCACATCGGGGGTTTTTCAAATGTATCTTGATTTAAATACATACGAGTAGAGGCAGAATTATTTAATAGACAAATACTTTAAAAATGATATTTTATATGGTTGTTTAACAAAGTAACTCTAGTAAGTATATGAGAATGATTCAATAAAATAAATAAAAGTATTTATATGATATCGGCTTCTTTACACTTAGTGACTATGCAAAGTGGATCTTTAACATTCATTTTTGTTTTTACAAGTTGACAGTTGACTATTCAGTTTTCCAAATTTTTTTTACTTCCCTCATTTGAAAATAAATTCTATTACCAAATCAAATTTCAGAGTGCCAAGACTGGAGTGTTTTTTTTTAAATAAATAAATAATTTGATGTCTAAATAACATATTAAAAATAAGTTTTCAATTTTTTGCTTATTTATTTGATAAAAGGACTTGATAGCTGGTGGCACCGAAAGCTCAGCCGTGACAGTGGAATGGGCAATATCTGAGCTCTTGAAACAGCCCAAGTTCTTCAACAAGGCGACAGAAGAGTTGGACAGAGTGATTGGGAAAGATAGATGGGTTGAAGAAAAAGATGTATCAAATTTACCATTTATTGAAGCTATTATGAAGGAAACAATGAGAATGCACCCAGTGGCACCGATGCTGGTGCCCCGTCTGGCCCGTGAAGATTGCACAATTGACGGCTATGATATCCCCGCCGGCACTCGAGCACTGGTGAACATATGGACCATAGGAAGGGACCCCAAAATTTGGGATTCGCCGGACGAATTTCGGCCGGAGAGGTTCGTTGGGAAGGAAATTGATGTGAAGGGACAGGATTTCGAGCTGCTGCCTTTTGGATCAGGAAGGAGGATGTGCCCCGGTTATAGCTTGGGCCTGAAGGTCATCCAGTTGACTCTAGCCAACCTATTGCATGGGTTCAAATGGAAACTTCCCGATAAAATGACGGCGGAGGAGCTCAACATGGAGGAGATCTTCGGCCTCTCGACGCCTCGGAAAATGCCGCTAGAGACCGTAATCGAATCCCGTCTTCCACCACATCTACAATATATGATTATCAATAGATCATAGTTTACATGCTTTAATTGTTTGTAATTTCCATATAATTAGCCTGTGAAAAGTGTGGTGCTTTGCCTTGTTAATGTATTGGGTCCTCAGATGGCTAATAAGTGAGTCCTACTTTCTTGTTTCCAGTTACAATGCCAGATGGTGAAAAACATTTTCCTTTTTCATAATGGTGTGATGGTTTTATCTTAAAAAAAAAAGTTATTTTAAATTCAATTTACTTTCAATCTTAATGAGTCACTCTTTATAGATTTAACTGGTGTGTATGAATTGAAAAATTTATACATGCCCGTCGAAGTAGTCTCGCCTCTAATTTTGAGTGAGGATACCTATGTTATAAAAAAAAAAAGATAACATCTACGGTAAATTTATAAATCCTAGTTATACTATCATTTGAAGGGGAAAAGAGAGTATAATGACAAAAAAACATTGAGAAATGAGAACTACACATATTAGAAGAAAATTTTATTGACATATTTTTTAAAAAAAATTAATTTTTTTTCTAAATGATTTGTTTGTATTCATTGAAAGAGTAAAAAATCCAAAGATAGTCGGAGCACTTGTCCATTGTCCGAGGCTCCGAGCCAGGCCAAAAACCAAAAGAAACTAGAAAAATGAGGAGGCCTCCAAAAGGAATTAAATGAACAAAAGAGCCCACAGCCCGGCCAGACAGAAAAAAGCCCAGGGCCAAAGCAGCCAAGCCAGATTACAACCCAGGCCCATCAGAGCACCGGGACACATTATACAGAGAGAAAATGCCTGTATTATTTCCTAACAAAATAACACATTATTGGCATTTTTATAGAGGAAAAATTCTTTTCTACTATTTAAGGAGCTATCTCTTTTCATTATTATTATTATTTTTAATGATATTAGAATTTAGTTTAGAAAATGTAAATGTAGTTAGAAATTGTACCCTTATTTGACATGTTGCATCCCTTATTCAATTGGCTCTTCATTTAGACACAGACAATTTCCGCCAGCCGACACCGATTTTTTATTTTTTGCTGGAAATTATGATTCTGCCCCTTCTGCTCAGAATCGACTGATCGATTCTGCAGCGCATCATAAATCGATCGATCGAATGCGATTGATTCTCTTCAGCAGAAGAAATCAATCGATTGCTGATTGCTGCATCAATCGATTTATTGATTCTGTTAATAATAATTTATACTACAGTAAAATTTTCTCTAAAACTTTAAAGTTATTTTTTAAACACTGTGTATTTTTAAAATTTCTTAAATTAAATATTCGACCTAATTACGATAATCTGATAAGGTCTTTTGACACTTCTAAATATTTAAAACACGTATTTTACAAATAAGGGTATCCCTAGGCTATGCCGAAAACATATTTAGGAGTATCAAAAGACCTCAAAGTCTTAAAGTATTTTTATCAGGTTATCGTAATTAGTCCGGATATTCAATTTGAGAAATTTTGAAAATACACAGTACTTAAAAAATAATGTTAAAGTTTTAAAGGAAAGATAAAACTTTAACGTTATTTTTTAAGCACTGTATAATTTCAAAATTTCTTGAAACTCCTAAATATTTAAAACACAGTATTTTACAAATAAGGGTATCCCTAGGCTGTGCCGAAAACACATTTAGGAGTGTCAAAAGACCTTGAAGTGTTAAAGTAGTTTTATCGAAATTAGTCCAGATATTCAATTTGAGAAATTTTGAAAATACACCGTGATTAAAAAATAACGTTAAAGTTTTACCTTTAAAACTTTAACGTTATTTTTTAAACACTGTGTATTTTCAAAATTTCTCAAATTGAATATTCGGACTAATTACGATAACTTGATAAAAATACTTTAAGACTTCAAGGTCTGAAAACACTCTTAAATATGTTTTCGGCACAGCCGAGGGATACCCTTATTTGTAAAACACTCTGTTTTAAGCATTTGGGAGTGTTAAAAGACCTTGAAGTCTTTAAGTATTTTTATCAGGTTATCGTAATTAGTCTGGATATTCAATTTGAGAAATTTTGAAAATATACAGTGCTTAAAAAATAACGTTAAAAGTCTTTAAGACTTTAAGACTTCAAGGTCTTTTGACACTCTCAAGGTCTTTTTTAAGCACTGTTTATTTTCAAAATTTCTCAAATTAAATATCCGGACTAATTACGATAACCTGATAAAAATACTTTAAGACTTTAAGGTCTTTTGACACTCCCAAATGTGTTTTCGGCACAGCCTAGGAATACCCATATTTGTAAAATACTGTGTTTTAAATATTTAGGAGTGTCAAAAGACCTTAAAGTCTTAAAGTATTTTTATCAGATTATTATAATTAGTCCGAATATTTAATTTGAGAAATTTTAAAAATACACAGTGTTTAAAAAATAACTTTAAAGTTTTAGAGGAAATTTTATTATAACATAAATTATAATTAATAGAATCAATTGATCGATTGATTGCAGCAATCAACAATCGATCGATTTCTTCCACTGATGTTTGCAAAGAGAATCAATTGCATTCGATCGATCAATTTATGATACACCACAGAATCGATAAGTTGATTCCGAAGGGAAGGAGTAGAATCGTAATTTTCAATGAAAAATAAAGAATTGATGTCTCCTCGCAGAAAGTTTCAGATATCTAAATGGGGAGCCTATTCAATTTTACCTTTTAAAAAATCATTCAATTGTGATTTGACATATCAACATAAGAGTTAAAAAAAAAGTACAATTGAATATAGATATTTATATTTCCAATGAAAAGGTAGTAGAATGTAGATGCATTTTCTTAAAAAAAAAAATCCATTTTTTTTTAAATCACGCCAAACACTACAGAAATATGCAGAAAGAATGCCCACTTCAATAGTTTAATTTTCAACACTTCTCCGCTAAAAAATCATTTTAAAAAATAATAAAAAAATCAACTCTTTTACTTTGCTCAGTTTTTTTATTTTAGTGGAAAACAACAAAACAGTTCTTATAATCTTATATATCTTCATGTTTAATCTTCACCACTTTGATAAAAGAAAATTTTAAGGATTTTTTGAAAGAAGTCTCAATATTTGTTTAATCTGATTTTTTTTTAAATCTTTTCTATCTTCTAAAAAGCTCCAAACTCTTTTATAAGTTCTTTAAGAAAGTTTTTTCTTTAATCATATTTAGCATATTTTACATGAATTTCAATTATTTCTTTAATTGAAGTTGGAAATGATTTTTTATCCATCTAGATAAAAGAAATTAAAAGGTACCGCTACTTTAAATAAAATATCAAAATTTAGTCATGTATAAAAAATTTAGCCATCTTATACTAAGTCATAAAATTAATCAATGAAATTGAAAATGAAATAGTTAGAAATATCAAATGGCTTTAAAACTTTGTAATCTGACAAATTTTGAGATTGATTTTGGTTTTTTTGTTTTTAATTTATATGTGGAAAATCATGGGATACCTACCATAAAACCCTCACGGGTGAGCTCACTATCCCTAGGGTACTCTAAGGTTAGGTCATGGGAGTTCGAATCCGCTTCCTAAGATGGGAATCAACTAGTTGAACTATACTTTGCGGACTATAATAGTGCCTAAAAGGCTAAAATCACGTCTAACTTCAATTCCAAGAATGGTATATTAAACTCGCATATTGACCTAAGATAAAGATAACTTTTTCATTAATCTAAAAAAACTTAGAAGTTTTTCCAATATAAAGGTGATTTTTTTTATCGAACAAAAAATTAAGACTTCTTTCAAAAGATTTAAATTTTAATTACATCATCCTTCAAATAAAAGAAATTGTCAAATATATAGCAAATACATTAGAAAGTGGATGCTGACCGAAATTGGTGCATTAGAAAGTGGTGGGCTCCGTTTACTTTAATCATAATTCAATTTGAAAACTAGGATAAGAGCTTTTTTTTTAGTTAGATAAATTGTTTATTAAAATATTAAGTAGGTCACATATCTTTAATTGGAATAGGTAGAAAATGGAAGGGATAGTGGATGAGTAAAATTCGATCTCTATCTAATTATTTTAATTTTGTAATTGTAAATTTTAAAAAATTGTTTTTTATTAGCCGTTGATATTTCATGACTCATCTTATAAATTTTTTTATTGCTTCAATGGAGAATTTTATCTTAAATTATCTTATCATCTCTCTTTATGGAGCTCAATCTTTAAAAAATATGAGATCTTCCATAAAAAAAAAATAGAAACCACAGCATCCATAGAGCTAGTACTCCATGCTACGAGAAAAGCAGCCCCCACCTCTTTTTCCCACTGTGGGTGATGTCCCGCACCCACAGAAGATGGTCACCTGTTGCGTTACAGGGATTCGAACTCGCAATCTCCCGATGTGAGAAGTTAGACATTTTCAATGTTAAGAGGGTGTTTATAAAAAAAATTAAGAAATTCATTTTTAAATAAAATCTACACCATCTAACAATATAGTATGAAACTCTGTGCTTGTCAAGTGATAGAAATTGATATTTTTACTATTTATATAAAAAATTACTTTTATTAAAAGTGAATAAGAGATTATCTGATTAAATGTAAAAAAAAAATGTCTCTCTTTTTATTGTTATTTTTATTTTTTATAAAATAAGAGAAAAACTTGTCCTCTTAACAAAATGCCTTATTCTGTTAGTAGAGTAAAAAAATCTTAACTTTATTTTTCTAGAAGCTGAAAAATAACAATCATTCTTCCAGGAAATCAATGCATAGATGTGGGCCTTAGTAGGACCCATCTTTCTCCAATTTCTTCACAATAGGATGTACAAGCTTGTAAAAGGGAGTTTGCTTTTATTTTTATTTTTATTTTTGTTTCATTGAGATAAGAATTCTTTCCAACACTTTGAATAGACATTCTAGTAGCTGCTTTTTAAATTAGAAGTTATGTTTCTACAAAAAGGGTTTTTTTTTTTTTTTAAAAAAATTGTCTATAGAAGATAAATGACAATGATACCAATTTTTTATAATAAATGACATTAGTGTACATTTTCATCACTTAATGGTGGTAAAAGGACAATAAGAGAATCCCATTCTCGCTTATTAATTATATCTTTGTAATAGAATTTTCCGTTCATTCTCGTTCAATAATGTGGTAATTCACACACCAATCTAATCTCATTGTCAAGAAAATTCTTTCACATTCATTCAATTTCACTCGATTACAATTCACAATTTTACTTGAAGTAGCTTGAATTTGATATTAACAACAAATGTAATAAGAATAAGAAATGTAAATATGTAACGCAAGCCCACAAACCACAGAACCCTCTAGGCTCCAGAACAGGGTATCTACACACAGAGAAATGCTCCATGCTCTATGTACAAAACTGGGTAGCAAATTGCTAACCTTATGCACCCCTGCCCCGGTGTGTTGGGCTGTTTGCTGACACAAGATGTCTGGAGTTCTTGTAAAGGGTTCCTTCAATGTTGTTCGACAATGCGGCGACAGTCGGGGATGGATGAGCGCCCTGTCGGTGACTACGGCGGTGGCGGCTCTCTTTTGCTTCGGGCGTTTTCACACGCTCTTCTCTGTTATTTTCAGCATTAACTGTTTCGTGGCTTCTGTGACTGTGGCGGTGGCCATTCTCTTTGGCGACGGGCTTTTTTTCATCCTCTTCTTTGTTATTTTCAGGAGCCACTATGTAAACAAAATGCTCGATTGGGATATCAGTCACCATTGCCTGAAGTGGCTCTAGAGTTTCGACGATATTTCTCATTGAAGGCCTGTTTTTGGGCCGGGGGTTTAGACATTGATAGGCCAATGCAGCGGCCTCCTTAGCAGCTGTATGGGAGTACAGACCGTCGAGCGTTGGATCCATTATCCGGTTGAGCTTCCGGGGATTGTTCAAATAGGGCCGGGCCCAATCCACAAGATTTTGTTCTCTTTGGGGTCGACGCTTGTCCATGGATCGTCTTCCTGTTAATAGCTCTAGGAGCACCACACCATAGCTATAGACATCACTCTTTGCAGTCAAATGACCTGAAAACAATCGAAATTGTAGAAGGTTAGCAGAGAATTTAGATTTTTCATGCACTAGAGTATGATCTAACTAAGAACAGGTAAACAAGATTTCAGATTATTCCAAAGCCCACATGCTAATCCTGCATTCGATCAGGCAACATATGTAGGTCTACTGGCCCATAAACCCGGCCCGTAGAACATCAAGTCATCCATTCCATTCTTCTCTAAACCCGCAACAGAAGGCATTTGGCCCATTTCTTGTATGGTTTGGATGCTGGCAACATGTGGACCGGCATATATGGACTAATTTGTGGGCTTGTCAGGACTTTGAAGTTTGAAATACTGATCCATGAAATTCTCAGAAAAGCCTAGCTCTCAATACAGATAAACCCATCTTAACTGAATTAAGTACCTGTCATGACATATTCCGGTGCGGCATAGCCTTCTGTGCCCATTACTCGGGTAGAGACATGAGATTTATCTCCTTCAGGGCCATCCTTTGCTAGCCCAAAATCGGACAGCTTAGCCGTAAAATCCTGTAATTAAGAAACAAAATCTGTCAGCCACTTACCATTATGAAGATTGCAATTAACAAGCTCGAATGCTTACATGTATTATCCACTTAAGTTAGGATAAGAGAAGTATTGTTGAAGAGAATTACTTACCGAGTCTAACAAGATATTTGAAGCTTTAAAATCACGATAAATGACCGGCCTTTCAGCTTCATGAAGGAAAGTAAGGCCCTTGGCTGCTCCGACCGCAATTTTCAGCCGTGTCGACCATGGCAGTGTAGCAGAAAACCCTGAATGAATATGGAGATTTGAGTTAATCCTTCTTCTTTGAAGCAAATCTAAGCATTTAAGTGAATCCAAGACAGTCACATAGAAGTAATCACTCATTCGATGATGGCTCACATTTACCATATTGTGTGTGGGGTCGAGCTTTTGCTCAGTGGGCCAGATTTGGGCTTGGCTTAAAAAGCCACTTAGGGTCAAATAGACCATAATTTAATAAAATTTTACAAATTTCCCCAACTTTTTCGTATAACCAGCTACACCTTTACCCATAGCAGAATTTATGGATCAACAATCTATGACTCTCAGGTGGGCAAGCCTAAGATTTTGTTTTTCTTTCTAAATTGTAGCTCAGAAAGCCCATTGGGCTTTTCAGCAGGACAAGCATGCATCAAATACGTGGACTTCAAATTGGGCTCGAGCACATCTGCGCTTGGCCCGAATCTTGCCCATGACCAGCCCTTCTCATTGATCTTAAATTGGACAAACAAAACCACGTATCTTTGACTTTTTGAATTGTAATTACTAATTAGACCCCAGTATTCAGAAACTGGATTAAATTATTATTAATTTTTTTAACTCCTGGCATGAAATACATATGAGACCATTTCCATCTTGTCATCCCACATGCCTCCAGCTGGCTTAACATTCACTTTTGAGCGGTAAATCTAGTGGCCCACCCTATATGATTTGCTCCATAATTTTGGTAGGTCAAATCATGATGTGGCGCATATAAGTTAAATTTTGGCGAGTCATTTAATCTAATTTTTTATTTATTCTCAAACAGTGGGCTATCTGTTTGGTAGACCAAACCCATTAAAAAAATCAACAGTGGAATCCTCACAGAAAGAGAGCCACCAAACTGGCAGCTCATATTCCATTCATTGTACATGTGTTTTAATTTTTAAATGAGAAAAGTAGTCGAACGCATTGGGTGACATTCTGGTTCAAGAAAGACGAACCAGTTTGACCAGATGGTCAGACTAGATCAAATAGGTTGAAAATCAATTATTGGATTTAGAGGTTTACAGAAAAAAAAAAAAAAACCCATGTTAAAAAAAATATATAAAAAATATAAAACAGCAAAAATGAGCGGGTCAAAGTCGTCAAAACTACAGAATTTTCTGGTTCTAGAGCACTGACTTTACTGCCCTCAGCCTAAAATTCAAAAGGGGAGGCCTCATTGCTGACTTTGCTCTGTGATTTTGACACTTAGTGTTCATTCCCTCCAATCTTACTTATATTTGATGTTGTAGATTTATATATGTTCACATTTAAATATTGGGTTTTTTGAGAATTTATAAATATATGTATATTCTTGTCTTTTACTGGTAGACTACTTTTATAATAAATGTTTTTGTCATATAACTCACATTTTCATCAACCAATTTAAAGTTGACATACATACATCTACTAGTATTTGAACTTTTTTTAAAATAATATTGAAAGTTAAAATATAATACTCGAAGAAAAACTTTTCCAAATGAACAAAAATCCAATTTAATGTGCTATCATTTGGTTGGAATGTAAAAAAGTAAGCCCAATCATTTAAAAAAGAAAGAAAAAGAAACGGAACCAGCAAGCAAACCATACGACTGCAATAGCAGCTGTCATTAATGTATTATAAACGACCAAATTATGACTAATCAATTCCTTTAAAAAGCACATTTCCCTTAAACTACAAAATTATAATAATTTGTCGGTCACTAAGTCAAGATTCTATGATTGAATTCGTCAGTGGGCATTGTATGAAGGGCATTAGTAGTTTACAGGATGAGAAGTACTCTAACTTCTAATCAAATAGTTTACAGAAAAGATTAGAATAACTTACTTTTAAAGAGATGATTCTCTAAGCTGCCCTTTGTCATGTACTCATAAACAAGAAGCCTGTGCTCATCTTCACAGCAATATCCGATCAGCTTCACAAGATGGGATGTCGCAGTTGCCCTAGAAAAGTTACCTCTGCCTGCAAAAATCCCAAACACTTGTTAAAACACCATTCAGAATTAATATAAACAATAATTATTGACAATGATAATAAACAGTTTAGAAATCTATCAAATTGATTGAGAATGGAAAAAAAAAAAAAGATGATGAAATGGAAAAACTGACCAGCCACTCCCGGTGGCCTTGGGCGCCTTCCAAGTCCAAGAGCTTGACGGCAACGGGCTGAGCCTTCAATCCAGGCCTGAGCTTTTCATCCACAAGCCCTTATGGACAGGCCCAACCACCTTCGCCAAGGAAATTGCTGCTGGAGAAGCTTTGGGTGATGACTTTCAGTTCAGCCACGGTAAACACGTAGAGATTGGAGCCCACAAGAGAGATGGAGAGATCTTCTGGAGATTGCTGAGGTCTGAGAAAGACTTCCTCTGAAAAGAGGTCGATCTCTTGGTCAGATTCTTTTTTGGCTCGGATTTAGAAGATGGGTCTGGTTGGACTTGGATACAGCTGGGAGGAGAGATCTCCATTGAATCTTGTCCAACATCTTCTTCTTCAAATTGGTTGGTAGTTTCAGTCGATTTTTTGTAAGCAGAGAACCCTTGTAATCAGAGAAGAAGAAGAAGAAGAAGAAATTATGAGAATGGATTGAGAAATGCGTGTTGGAAGAGTTTATATAAGAAGGCGTGTCACCTACTATCCACTATCTGGGTCTCTGTTTCTCGCCTCCTACAAAAAAATACAGAGAAATAGCCGTTGTTTCCGATAGTTGCAAGTTTTGAAAGGCGCGTTGACAATTGTGCTTTTCGTGTGACGAAAATACCCCTGTTAGCGTGTCTGCTTGCTGGGGGTCCAATCACATGGAAGACTCCATTTTTTTTCATATTAGTACACAATATTAACCACTATATCCATTATACTTCGATCTTAATCTTTAAAAATTATAATATTACAAACCCATTTTCTTTAAACTTGCTCTTTTTAAAATGCTTCATGAATATAACTCTACTTGGATTGAGAAGAGTTTGTGTTAAGTAATATTAATTTACTTAACCTATAAATTGATTTAATCTGAATTTATTTAATAACTGGACGGATTTAAGTTGAGGATTCAAAACAAATTTTATGTTGTATCATTAATAATAATCATTAAAGTTGTTTATTTTATTTTAAATCGATCAGTGTGTATTATATTGTTGCCATTATATACAGTAGAAATGTTTTAAAAATAATGCACGTAGTTCGACTGTTTACCTCCCACATTAAGAAGTGAGAGACTGCACGTTCGAGTCCCCATGATCTAACCTTGGTGTGCCCTATGGATAGTGGGCTCACCTGTGGAGATTTTAATAAGATTGTGTTTGAATTTTCCACACATAAATTCAAAAAAAAAAAACAATCATTTATTTTACCTTAACAATATTGAAAGAAGGTAGTAAGAACTGAGAACCGACATTTGGGTGGTCGGTCGTGGGTTTCTTTTTATGATTCTTAGAATTCCTTTAATTAGTAGAGTTTATTATTGTTGTGTTTTAATTTGGCAACTATTTACTGATGGGTTGTAATTTACTGTATAAAAAAAATTAAAAACTACTCTATGTAATGCAATAATACAGTGACATTAAGAGAATCTTTCTATGTGAGACATTTTTTCTATTATTTTCTATTTTTCCGTAAGGCCCAAAATTAATGAAGCAATTCTAAATTATTTGTCTTCTTTCTATTCTCAAAGTGTACAGTCGGCAATTCATTTGCAAGTGCTGAAGTGGAAATATGGTTTAAAAGTCTAAGCAGTGTATCAAGTTTCTAGAAATGCGTCTGATGCAAATGCAGTGCATATGACTAAGGCTTCTCCTCTGAAATAAGACTAACATGCATTAATCCATATGAGCTGTTTTGGGTCTGTTTCAATTTTTTTAACAACAATAAATATATTATTAAAGCATCACATAATGAATTAAAATAATAATATAAACACTAGAGCTCTAAAAATTAAAATTATAAAAGTATCTCAGCCTGTGAAGTATCGAATATCGATTGAAATCATGATATTTAATTATGTAATATTAACCAATACGATATATATTAATTTAATCACACATAAGTCAATATATAAAATGCTATTTCTTAGAGGACCAACTTAAAATTCTTTAAAAACTTTTAGGGGGCCATGGCCCCTGCTAGCCTGTCCTTCATTCTGCCCAGGGGACAAAATCCGTATTGGTCGAGATATTTGAAGTTTTTTAAGTTAAGATATTTCAGCCGTATGTTATTTATATCAGTGATATTTTTTTTAAAAAAAATTAGATATCAATTTGGGCCCAGACATATCTAAGTTGATATCAAGTCCATATCGGCTAACATTTGGGTTTTCAAATATTTTTGAAAAAAAAAAACTGATATTTTCGAGAGAGAATGATATTGGCCGATATTCGATATTCGAGATATCGGCGTCCTGATATTTGTACCCATGGTTATGCGGACCCCATCAGTCGAGTTTCATGACATGAAAACGAGCCATTGACCCACGACAAGTTCCACTATCCACAAGGACCACTTCTAGAGGACGCACAAAACACGACTGGGGAATAAAAGGCAAATGAAAAGTTCATACACGCAGGTGTCTTTGTAATTCAGATTAGGAGAAAACTTTTATAAGAATTCTCTCAATACAATGAGCTTAACTTAGATTAGGAGATTCTATTAGGTGAGAGACTCACCTTCAGTTTTTAATATTATTTGATAATCTTAAAAAATAAAAGAAGGTAACCAACGGTAATGAAAAAATGTTCATTCTCTTTATGTTCTATTAACCTTTTAGTTTAATAAGAACTCTCATTTTGAAAAGAAATGTTGTCAGAGTGGGACCGGCAATCTCTTAACTTGTCAATTACCAAGTAAAGGGTGTCTTGAAGGAAAATTTTCTTTCTCATTTTCTTCAATTTAACCAGACATTCATATCATATTCATGGAAACCTTCATTCAATGCTGACTGTCGGCAAATGGATTCACCAGTCAGTCAGTATCAACAGGAGAGAAGAGGTAATGGGTGCTCAAAAATAGAAGGTATACACATCCTTAGTTAAGAAGGAGAGAAAGAAAGAATATTAGGTAAGTTTTCATTTAGGGTGAAGGAAGTAACAACTCTGTTGAACCATGAATGTCTGGTTTTCAAAGAATTCACGAATAACTCGTTTCATCAAAAGCTTTCATTTTCCAAAAATTGGGTGAGTTGTGCTTTGCCTTCTTTATCATTGTACTTCTTTCTATCTTTGTGTTTTGCTATGTATTTAAGCATTTACTTGTTTTTGGTTTGACTTTGGATTAGCAATGAACATGTTCACACACTGATCAATTGTGAACATGATGAAGACCACTGGCTACTTATCATCGAATGTATTATTTATACATTATTAACGGCAGCACACCATCTAATTCAAATTTGAACTCTTCAAATTTGAATTCTATTTTATCCTAATCCTTTTGTGTTAATCCTCAAAAAGGTTGTACAAATTTGAATTCTATTTTATTCTCATCCCTCTCTCCTCGCTACCAGTGGGTTTTAACGGTAGCACACCATCCAATTCAAATTTGAACTCTTCAAATTTGAATTGTATTTTATCCTAATCCTTTTGTGTTAATTCTCAAAAAGGTTGTACAAATTTAAACTCTTCAAATTTGAATTCTATTTTATCCTCATCCCTTTGTGTTAATCTTCAAAGAGGTTGTATTGTAATCTTATTTATACTCAATGATAATGATAGATGAGCAATGAATTTCAGTTTTCTACGTACATGTATGTTAACATTCTTATAAGAAAAGAAAAATCATCCAATTGTTCCATCAATGGTTAGGGTTTGATTATTCTTCCTACAATTGTCACCAATAATATTTTTAAATTATTTTAAATAATAATATCGAAATATTTTTAAATTATTGGATTTTTACTGATAAAATTAATGGGAAAATCTTATAGAAAATATAATATTTAAAAATAATAAAATATAATAAATAAAAATATTAATAAAATAAAAAATTAGTAAAGAATTTGCTGGAAACTTATCGTGATATTGCCATTTAAAGTACGATTTTATTGAGAATTTACTATTGTGTTGATAAATATTCATTATTAATGCAATAATGAGATTTTGCTGATGAAAATATGGTAATTTTTTTTTTTTAATTTACGTGTGGGAAACCGCAGGATACGTAGAGTAAAACTCCTACGAGTGAGCCCACTACCTCTAAGGCACACTAAGATTAGGCCATGACGGCTCGAACCCACAACCTCCCGCTTCCTGAAGCGGGTTGAGTTACACTCATGTGCATAAATTTGAAAATATAATTGATATTTGTGACATTTCTTCCTACCATTTGATGGCCAAAAGTTATACGATCACAACCACAGATTCTGAGACTTAAACAATGCATTAGACACGGGTTTTAGAGTATTTTCGATTTTACCCTTCGCATGAACAGTAAAATTTCAATTGGTTGATTTTTATTGTTTATCGGCGAGCCGATTTGAAATTTCAGAGAGCTGAATTATAGTGTTCATGAATTTCGGCAAGCCGACTTGAATTTCGGAGAGCCGATTTAAGGAAACATTGCACTGTTCATGGATTTCGGCGAGCAGGCTTGAATTTCGGAGAGTCTATTTCAGGAAACATTGCACTGTTCATGAATTTCGGTGAGCCGGCTTGAATTTCAAAGAGCCGGTTTCAGGAAACATTGCATTGTTCATGAATTTTGGCAAGCCGACTTGAATTTCGGAAAGTCGATTTCAGGAAACAATGCACTGTTCATGAATTTCGGCGAGCCGACTTGCAATTTCAGACAACCGATTTCAGGAATATTGTACTGTTCATGTATTCTTCTTTCCAGTATGGCAGGTGGAGGGCAAATTCGACATAGGCTAAAATCTGTGTCTGTATACACAAAATACCCGTGTGAGGATCGCTCTCCCATAACTTTTAGTTTAATAAGGTCTCTCATTTTAAAAAGAAATATTGTGAGAATGGGACTGGCAATCTCCTAACTTGTCAATTACCAAGTAAAGAGTGTCTTGAAAGAATATTCTTTCTCATTTTCTTCAATTTAACCAGACATTCATATCATATTCATGGAAACCTTCTTTCAATGCTGACCGCCCGCAAAGAAAGGTATACACATCCTTGTTTAAGGAGAGAAAGAAAGAATATTAGGTAAGGTTTCATTTAGGGTGAAGCAAGTAACAACTCTGTTGAACCATGAATGTCTGGTTTTCAAAGAATTCACGAATAACTCGTTTCATCAAAAGCTTTCATTTTCCAAAAATTGGCTGAGTTGTGCTTTGCCTTCTTTATCATTGTACTTCTTTCTATCTTTGTGTTTTGCTATGTATTTAAGCATTTACTTGTTTTTGGTTTGACTTTGGATTAGCAATGAACATGTTCACACACTGATCAATTGTGAACATGATGAAGACCCCTGGCTACATATCATCGAATGTATTATTTATACATGTATGTTAACATTCTTATAACAAGAGCAAAATCATCCAATTGTTCCATCAATGGTTAGGGGTTAGGGTTTGATTATTCTTCCTACAATTGTCACAAATAGTGTTCTTGAGATGTTAACAGCGATTGATAATATTGAAATATTTTAAAGTTTATGGGTTTTATTGGAAAATTAATGAAAAAATCTTTAAAATATATATATATAATAAATGAAAATATAGTGTATGTGAATATGGAGATTTTCACATGCGCCAAAGATTAGTCAAGTGCTCTGACAAACAGTCTTAATTTCTTTTCTTAAATACTTTAAATTTTATTAAACACGTACAAAACAAAATGCAAATTTAAATCTAAATTTTTATTCAAATTGAAAATTTGCATATAAACCGTTAAGATATTTATTTACAACTTTGGCCTGATAAGTATTCATTTAAAAGATAACATCATAAAGCATATACAGGATGTGACACAAATATATATTATTATTTTCATTATCATCATCGTCATTGTTATTATTATTATCATTAAAAAATTTAATAAACATATATCGATGGTATTTATATAAAATAAATCTTGTAGTTTCAAAAAATAAAATAATCCAAAACATATTATTTCATATATTAATCAAAATAAAATAAAAAACAGTTGAAAATACATGGACTTTTCAGCTTTGACAAAGAGACCTGTTAAGGAGGGCAATTGTGTCACTTGAAAGATCTCTACCAAATGTTCATATACCGAATGGTCATAATCAAACTTGGTGACAAGAACAAGTAATCAAACTTCTAGAAATTGACTTTATCGTTAGAAACATTAAGAGAGCAAGAAACGCATGCAAAAGATGACAAATCCACCCTGCGCAGTCTTACATCGAAATAATCTAATATAACCCAGTTGCTTAATCCCTCATTAAGAACCTTCTAATGGATTTTTAATAACTATTGACCTAATTTCTTTTATCAAAGCATTAATTTATTGAATTACATTTAGATAATTTCTCCAAGGATTTAGATTATGACATTGGAGATATGGACTCATAAGAGGTTGAGAAAATTATTGTTTCTTATTTTTAGCCTTTTAAAGTAGAATGACAAATTCATAATATTATTGAAAAATGTTGAAAAAAAAATAACTTTAAAAAATACATTAGCGCTTTTGTGATTATCAAGTGGTTTTTTTTTTTTTTTTAAGATATAATTAGAGACTAGCCTAACTCATTAAATCGAACGACTCACACCCGCCGCTAGCATAACTCAGTTAACTCGAACAACTAACACCCGCATGCAGTAATCTCTCTCTCTCTCGCTCTCTCACATTGTGCCGTTGGATGAAGAATTCAACGAGGGCATGAACCACGCTAGCGTGTCTCTCTCTCTCACTCTCGTTATGCCGTTCGATGAAAAATTCAATGAGGCCATGAGCCACGCTATTGTGACGCATATGAGTCACAACTCACACGTCAGAAATTCTTTTTAGTTATTTGACAAATGAAAATAGATGGGTCTAAATAGGTTCTAATAATAAAATTACTACTTCTAGATATATCAAAATACAAAAATTAATTCTATTAAATGTTTTCACAAGGAATGGAACTCCGAGTTAACCATCATTTTTATATGCTATTAGGTCATTTATGATTTTGTAATCTATTGAGACTTTTTTTAATAATGGAAATCTGCTGGCCCCACTTTATAGTGACCGTTGAGAAAACTCCAGATTCATGACATCACTCACAAACACCATGGATCGAGTAAGACACAACCACTCGAACATATAAAACGGTAAGTTAATTTATGTCAAAAACCGAAATGTGGGCCAAACTTTATTGGGCCTTGACAGGTCCATGTCAAAATATCAGACTTTTCAGTATATTTGGAAATACTATAATCTAGGCTGGACTACAATTTTAGCAGAAATGGACCCGAAATTTTAGAATTCGGGCTGAATTCTATTTTTTCAAAAACTCAAAAACGGGTTGAAGATGGCCCAAAATGGATGAATGTTTTTTAACTCATTAGAGCCCAAAATACTCGATTTCGCCGTTATTTTATACTTGGTTTAGTCTGACTTTTTCATTTGGCACAATTGCTCTTATCTTAATCTGACAGCTAATCCACCCCTTCATTGCTGCGATAAGGTGCTTAAGATTGTGTGACGGTAGAAATCTCATTAAATTATGGTAATTGCAGATCCTCACATGATTGTGGGCTTGTGGCTAGTCAACACTATTGTCACAAATCTCGTTCTCGGAATATTAACGGCAATTGTTAATAGCGGGATATTTTCAAATTCTCGAATTTTAATCAAGAATTTAATGAAAAAATCTCGTAGAAAATATATTATTTAAAAAATAATAAAAATAAATAATGTGGCCGAAGTTTGAAAACATAGATGATATTTCAGAAATAAAAAATATATATTTGGCACAAGCGTTTTTAACGGGAATTTAACAGTAAAATCTCGTGATTTTAACGGAAACTTATCGTTTCTCGTGATAAAAACATATTTTTAACGGAAATTTACCTTTAAAAACGGCAGACGTGATAAACTCGGATTTTTAAAGTTCAAAAGTTATTTTGCCGATATTTTCATGATAAAAATATAAATATCGGAGATATTTGTTACATTGGTCTCCTTTCTCTTGTAGGCAGAGGCCTGAGACTGCTTTTGTAAGGGAAAGGAAATTGTTCTTAAGGTAAAAGCGTACATTCGGAGTAAAAAAAGATTAGAGAAAAATCAATTGAAGGGTTTTGCAACCTACACTTTTTTTTTAAAGCAAGATTAGAAGTAGAAGAAACAATTTAGTTTAGATTTAACTGAGTCTTCTGAATTATGCACCTAAAAGGACGAGTCAAGTTTTGTTTCTAATCTCTTTTGATCTAAAACAGTTCAAAAGGAGTCATCTAAAATAAACTAAAGATGGTGCTAAAAGTGTTTTGGATTAATTGACAGCTAAAATTCGATGGCTAAATACATTCTACCATGGCTTCGAGAGGGACGATAAACGTTACCAACATGTAGAGAGATCACTAATGTCTACTGTCAACTCAATGATGTCTTTATGTCATTTGCTTATGTGAAACATGTTTTGGAAACGTTATTTCACCCTCTTAACAAGTGAATCATATCTTCATTGGTCCGTTCACTGACTAAATAAATAGTTTCAATCTCCATTGTAATGGATTAGACTCGAAGAAATCTGGTTCAGACTCAACCGAAAAACTAGACTCAGTCCAAGTCTTAGTCTAATCTAAATTTAAAGTTTTTTTTTTTTTTTTATAATAATGTTAGCTATGGTTAGAATTGGATGTTGAAGAATACGATGGTCAGCAGTCTACAATCATTAGGACCACAATTTTAAAGTTTTGAAATGTATTGCGTGTGTACCAAAGGTGTGAATGACGGTTAAATGAAGACTTTTTCTATTTAATTTTCTTCTTCTTGTTCATTAAGATAGACCCTTCCATTTGCTATTTCATTCGTTGACTCGCCCACAATCTGCAACTCTTCTACTCAAATTATTCCAGTTGGATAATTTTAATTGTTGACTCTTACTTGGGGCTGCTTCTTAGTATTCAGGTTTTTATTTTTTTTATTTTAAGGCGCTTTATGACCCACATTTAATCTCTTTTTTGGCATTTAGGTTTTCTTTCTTTTTTCTTTTTTCTTTTTTCTTTTTTTTTTAAAAAAAGGTACGGTTGGTACACCACACTATGTATTGTACAAGGTATTGGGCACTTGAAGACTTCTAAACTTTTCAAAATCGTGCGAATTCCGGTGTACATCCACTGCTCAAAAAATGGGATAGTGATCAATGTCCTATAAAAGTCTTTCCTCGAATAGAAAGCTTACTAAAAAACACCTTAATTAAATTAATCAAATCATAATTTTAAATTTTTAAAATTTAAATACTCAAATAATTTAAATTGATTAAATTTTAAACAATTCAAAAAATATATATTAATTAAGATAATTTTTAGTGACCTACAAATTCAAGACCCCTTTACCAAACCTAAAGGGATTAGTATGATACCTGCGTTGAATTCATACTCCACCACAAAAGGGTTACTCCGTATAGAGTTACTGAGTCCTCTAAGAGGCCTGCACACCTTGGTGAATATGTAGAGGTGATTATCCTTTTTCAAACATCTTCCTTTCTATTGGATATACAGTTCTTTCAATGCTTCCGTGTATGCTCCTGTGATATTTTAGCTTCTAGTTGAAAATGACGCCTCCAAGGGTATGAAATTCAAACCAGAAATTGGGCATTAAATACACTTAAACCCCCTTCGAAACCATGACTTGAAATCCTATCCATCTATGAGTTTCTCGCTTTCTTTTTCTTCTTCTTCTTTGAATACGAGTTGAATACTAAGCTGAATCCATACTTTCTACGTGGGAAATTACCAAACATTATCCTATAGTTCAAAAGTTTGAAAAATCTGCATCACAATTGACGCATGTGGCTGTTGTAAGTCAGTATTTGGCGATGTAGAAAGGAGAGAAGGATCATCTTTATCGATTTTGGAAAACCGAACAATATCGGCCAATACAATATGTATCGGCCTATATGAGCGATAAACGGTCAAAAATATCGGTCATCATATCGGCCGATATGTATAAAATTCAGTTTTTAAAATTTATTTTCTTTTTAAAAAAATGAAAAATAAAAACCAATATCGCCCAATACGGCCGATATATCAGACCGTTTATCGGTTCACATATCGGCCGATATTGTATTTATCGGTCTTTTTTTTAAAAAAAACCGATATTGATTGTAGGCCTCACACGATATTGACGATTTTATGTCCAAATAACGGCCGATATATCTACCATTTATCAGTAAACAATATGAGCCAATATGTCTATATTATCAATTTTTAAGAGGTTTTTTAGCGATTTTAAGCAGATTTTAGAGGTTTTTCACGATTTTTAGAGGTTTTTAAAGATTTTCACAGTTTTAATGATTTTGCACGATTTTTCATGATTTTTGTGTATTTGGTAAAATTCAAGTGATTTCAAGTTTTTAACTTTGAAGTATTGGCACCAACCACTATTATTAAATTTAATATATTATCTTTAAATCCATTAAAAATTTTGCCTCTAAGATTAAGAATTTAAAAAATTAAATAGATTAAAATACAACAAACATTTTAAAAAATCATAGAATTTTGTATTTTTTTTGGATTTTGTACTTTCATTTCTTAAGAGACTTATGTTATTGATGGTAAAATATTTCTTTAATTAAATGTCGATCATGAATGCGAGGATCAAATTAAATTTAAGAAGTACAATTTAAAATGAATTTGTCAAAGACATTTACAATTGGAGTTTGAGATGGATGTGTTAGGTTAATTAATAGAAAATATAATATTAAGCATATAAATTTAATTTTGATGATGTTAGCTTTTAAAGATCTTAAATATTTATTATTAATTGTTTTATCTTAAATTAGTATAAAAGTATGGAAAATGCTTAATTACTACATTTATCAAAAATTTCTTACATACTCTTTCATAATTTTAATTTTTTTTATCATTTCTCTTCATTTTATTGTTAATTTTAATATTAATTGTATTCGAAACTTAAATAAATAATTTGAATATTTATATGACCGATATTTAATGAAAAAATCACATTTTCAAGAAGCCCCAATTTTTCTGAAATTACCATAAAATTTTCAAACCAAAATGCAAAAAAATGGAAATATGAGAAACTTATTGGCCGATATTTCGGCCGATATGCATAACCATGTTCTACATCAACATGGAGTATAAAAAATTAGAAGATGTGAAAGCTCAGGACACAGACAGAGACTCATAGAATCAAATATGATTGCACAAGTGCCCTAAATCAAAACCACACCACAGAAGTGCTCATCCTATCAAGTCTTGCCTCTCTTTCTATTTGTATCACGCAAAATGTATTTTGACATGACAGTGACGTCTAAAGAAGAAGAAAATATCAACCTAGATTGGTAAATATTATTTAGAAAGTAAAACAAATGAAATAGTTCTATAGACAAAAAAATCTATGACACCTATTACTCGCAACTTGAATTTACACTTACTGAGCACCCTCAAACAGAAGATACCCCCATTTTGGGTAAAATCAAAAGTAACCGTTGCCGGAAATTTACACCTGCAGCAGACAGAACACAAAGAACTTATCAACGAGCACTTAATGGACTTGACTACCATATGACCCGAAATTCTTTTACACTACAAGGCACTATGTGATGCTCAATTGAAATAAAGGCAATCTCTTGTCCGATAAAGTGCAGTACAGGCCAGTTCACAGTTTGCATCATAGAGACTAAACCAGACAGGAACATGAATGATCTAACAACCATAATTGAGAACACCAAGGACCAATCAAGGTTACCAACAAATGGTAAACACATACAGTTCATTGGGCTGAGAAAATGGACAAATAAACATTGTATATCTCCTTTTTCTTATTAATGATTTTGTACCAATCAAATTTTCAAAGTCTAAAACAATATTAGCTAATATGATCAAATGAGGTTCAAATTTTAAATGGTCAATATCCTTGTCATTCTTTACGCATTCCATTAGATAATATATAGCCCACCTCAAGATTTAAAGAGCAACCTCCCTAAACAGGAGACTTCTAAGTCTCCCTGGAGTTTTCGTTTCCAAGCATCTGCCCCGTTTCCCTGAACAGGCTCCTAGCTTTCCAGTGGATAAATCACAAAAAAAAAAAAAAAAAAGGATTTACAGTCAATGGTTCATAATCACTAAGTTTCTGATGATAGGATTGGAGGATAAATCAAGAACACACATTGGTGGGATTCCTGCCCAAGGACAAGGCCTTTAGGTGGGACCAATTTGTTTGTCAATCCAAACTATTCTAAATGCTATTTATAGTCCTTGTACTCAAATCCAGCCCATACCAACGCCCATCTGATTCATCTTCATCATTATATTAAGTATTAACAAGTTGAATATTTATCCAACGTCCTAACTTCATTATAAAAAAGAAGTGAAGATGATCTGAAGGGATTCATCTTGGGCAATCTTATAGTCCACATAATTTCATTTTAGTCAACAATTTGACCTTGTCAGAGTAGGGCCCACCCTGCCATATAGCCTGTATAGAGCTGAAGCCTCAACCCTCAAGTGCCTTTTAGAATCCCTTTGGTTTGCAGCATTAGAAGTGAGCAATACATGTACAGATTAACATGCCCCAAAAATGGTTGGATCCAAACAATTTATCTTCCCTATTCATACATGAGATTAAAATTGCAAAGCTAAAGCATATACCTCACAAGATCTTGAAGCGCAGCACAGACATTATATACAAGAAAAGGGCACACTGCAATAATCATTAACATGAGCAATAAGAAAGATGATGAACTGGAAAACAAACAGAAGCCAAGACAAGGTTGTGTCATGTATGCATTACCTAACTGTATCAAAAGTGAGTGCCAGTACAAAAGAGTCACAAAAAAAGTCTCTCCAACAATGGTACAAGTTGCACATTAATGACATGATGTTATCTGAAAACAAGGCTTCCATTCTGTTGGTGCTTCAAATTTTCAATAAGAGATTGGTAGAACGATTTCAGACCTGGAATATCCCTACCCTGCAGACAGACGAGATTTAGTGGTTAGAATCCTACATGAGATGAAAACTTAAGTTTCCAAATCATCAAAACCTTTTTAGTTGGATCAGTTGCTGGTTAGATGGTGCCACCAAAACCTGAACTGCAAGATCTTAGCTCCTAAACCATTTCACCTTACACTATGCATGTACTAGTGAAATAACATAATAAGAATAATTAGGATTGACCAGTCTCTCCACAAGGGGAAAGTTTCCCACTGCCACATTAAGGTGTGGAATGAATTCATTCTTGTAGTAAAGTTGGGAAATAAAAAAAAAAAGCGAATCACAAAAACAATAATTCCCCTTACATTTCATTGTCCACACAAAAACATAGCAGGCCGATGGACAGGCACTCTAGATTTCATCCATCAGGAAGGATCACAGGTCTTGCCCATGGTTAACTGGGAAAGACCTTACAAATTCATTTTAGATTCCTACTCAAGTAATCTCCATTCCATTTCTTGCACATCAGTTATTTCTCTTTGATGATGGAGATTTTATTAAAGAAAGCAAAGTTATACACGAGGAGGGTATTCTTATGAGATGCATTGTTGTTAAAATCGCATGACTCACGGTTCAAATCGCAATAGAAATCGGAAGAGGAAGAAAATCGTGCGATTCTGGGGTGACTAGAAAATGTAGGAGTCACCCCCATGAATCAGGAACTCGTGTGATTCGAAGAGAGAGATGAAAGAAGAGGAAAAAATGTATTTGGGAAAAGAAAAAAAAGCGAGAAAGAGAAGAAAGAAGGGAGAAAATATACCTTCTTCGTCGCCGCAACCCCTTTTCTTGAGATTTCTCCATTTAGGTGCCGCCACAACTCTAGTATACTGAAGGGTTTTCGTCACTTCCTCTTTTCTTCGTGTTTCAGTGGTAACAATAATGCAGTGTCATGGCATCTTGTCTTTAGGAGAGAACTTAGAGCCTTTGAGGTGGACAACTTGAATGATCTTAAAGTGCAATTGGGGGTTTTTCCGATGGACTTAGACGTTGACGACGAGCTAGTTTGGACGGGAGACTCTTCTGGTATTTTTTCTATCAAATCTTTGATCGAGTTAGCCTCCCAGAATTTGTCTAGTTATGTGGTTCCTAAAGCCCTAATTTGGAAATCTTTGGCTCCCCCAGAGTCCAAATGTTTGCGTGGTGTTGTGCGAAGAAGAAGATTTTGACAAGCTTAAAGCTGAGGAGGAAGGGTCTCTTAAACCCTGAGGGTGATGCTAAATACTCCCTTTGTGAGGAAGAAGACGAATCTATTGATCATCAATTTGTTACCTGCCCAGTGACTTGGAGACTTTGGAGCTGTTTTTTGGACTTAATGGGAGTTACATGGGTTTGCCCTAGATCGTGAGAAGGGATAATGGAGTGTTGGCATCTTTCTAGTTTGAGATCTAGGAGAAAACTTGCTTGGAACTCGATTCCAGTTGTAATCTTATGGTCCCTTTGGAAACAAAGGAATATGAGGGTTTTTGAGGGGTCTGCTACGGATTTTAGCGGGCTTTTTCAAAATGCTAAATGGAGGCTTTGTTCGTGGTTTTGTGCTAACAAGGAATTCAAAGAATTTAAGACTGGAGACTTATATCAGTCATAGGAGGGTTGCTTCAAGTCTTACCAGAGAATTAGGAAAGTTCGGGCTATGTGGTCCCCTCCGTCTTGTGGGGTCCTTAAATTTAATGTAGACGAAGCTTCTAACGGTAAACCGGGGCCAGCTGGGATTGGGGGCATGCTTAGGGATCAATTGGGTTCCATAAGTGTTGTGTTTTCAGAATCTACGGGTTCTAAAGAATCTAATGAGGCGCAACTTCTTAGTATTTGGAACCTTAGAATCTGAGTTAAGGGGGATTAAATTAATTATTGAGAGTGATTCCTCCAACGCTATTAAATGGGCCAGTGGAGAGAAGTGTCCTCCTTGGAGGCTTACCACTTTGGTGAGGAAAATTAAGGTGTTGACTATGGTCATGGAGGTGTCATTTCCGCTTGTCAGGCGCTCAGCTAATGAAGTGGCGGATTTCTTTGCTAAAAATGGTGTTGATGGAGCTATTCAGGGCATTTTTCATTTATCTGAAGGATAGTGTTTGTCAGATTTGTTCTTTTAGTGTTTATTTGGGGTTCATTGGATATCGGATTTTTATTGTATTTCTCTGTGGCCTATATCTCTTAGGCCATTTTTTTGTCTTTTATTTTACCTTTCTCTTGTATTTTTTTAATGAATTTATTTATCACCACTCAAAAAAAAAAAAGTGCACAACTCTTATTAGGGTTTTTTGTTTGGCGACAGCTTGACTTAAAGCCACCTGACTTTCACATGGTTTCATGACCTTTTTTTTAGTGATGTTTTCCCATCTTTCTTTATTATTTCTCTTTTTAATTAAATATTTTTCTCTTGTTTTACTTTTTTTTTTGCCATCTTTTTTCTATTCTTATTAAAAAAAACCCTTTTTTCAATCTCTTGTATCTATTTTAAAAAAATAAAAATATTATTACATAAAATAATTTCAAAGAAACCAAAGAAATTTAGTCTATTTTATTTACATAAATTGAATTGATACAAGTATTTAAATAATTATTTTGTATTAATATATATAGACCTACACTAAAAAAACCTTTTGTATCTATAAAAAAAAAAATAGCTCTAATTTTTTTATATATTATGAGGAATTGAAAAATTATCTTATTATTTTATGTCATGTTATATGTAATTATAATATAAATAATAATTTTAGAAAAAATTCAAAAACATTATGAATCTTATGATTTTACGATTTTCGATTCACACCTCTAGACCGATTCACGATACGATTCGAGTGGACAACATTGATGAGATGTTCATTTGCACACTAGGTCGCACGGTATTACTGTGAGCACTAAGCATGTGGCTCACCAAATTGGGTGGCAATGGGCCCATTGGAATGGTCTTTGCTTCAATATGTTGTCCACCAAAAATCACCTTGATCAGATTGATCAAGCCATGTTTCTAAAAGCCATAAAATTTAGGGGTTATGATGAAAACATGACTTGATCAACCCAATCAAGGTGATTTTTGGTGGACAAAATATTGAAGAAAACCATCCAACGGGCTCATCAACACTCCATTTGGTGGGCTCCATGCCTAGTTAGGCATGGTAATACCATGTAACCCAGTGTGTGGTTAAACATCTCTTTCTTCTTCTTTTTTTAATCTTTTCTTTTCTTGGGTTTGGGGGGGCAGTATAAAAAGGGGAAATTTTTAAGTTACAAAGATTCAGAAGTTAAATGCAGTCCCAAGAGAAACACAACCCCTCCTCTTTTCTTTCGCTTCCACTAAGGTGTCCACATAACCATTTGTGTGAAGCACAAAAATACTTCCACCTACCTCTTTTATAGATCAAATAAATTTCACCCTCCTTAGAGAGATCATATATTTCCACTATTTTAGATGTTCAGTAATACTCCAACATGATATCCTAACCATCTATTATTCAAGCTTTAGGCTTCTTTTCGGTTCAAAATTATTCCTACTTAACTAATTTTAGTCAATGATTTAAAAAATAAGAATTTCCAATCAGGAAGATATTCAGGATGTAACAAAATGGCGATGCATGGAATTGGATCTGTAGATCAGGGAGGCATTATTTTTTTCCCATATATAAGCAGTAGAGCAATTTAATGTCCATCAAACATCTGCTTAGTGCTTTCTGTCTATAGCAGAAATATGCCAATTTTGAGTCCTATTGATGGAATCCTACACAAATATGGAGGAAGAATTTTTTTTCTCACCTGCAACTTTTGGCAATACAGCTCAGCCAAATCTTGTGGGCAATGTGCAGTTGGAAAAACTTTTGAAACAAAATGAATGAGAAAATCATCCCCAAACTTTTCGTACATGACTAGTTGCGCTTTTATAATTTCTCCAAAAAGAACAAGCTGCCAAAAGTGCCAAAAAGAGTGATCAAAACAGAGAATTCTCTCAGAAAAATTCACACACAGACAACACGTGATATAATAAGCATCTAAAAAATAGGTATCACCATAAAATGACCAACTTTACAGTTCTATACAATGAGATTATCAATGAGAAAGGAAGAAATTCCCCAAAATTTAATCTGTTCACTGTTTTCCTTGTATTCAAAGTGCGATTCAAGCGAGGACAATTGCCCAAAGCATAGGAATACAGATGTCAGAAAGTGAAGATTTCACCATACAGACCACTCACCTTCCCTAATCCATATTTTGTATCATTTCTAGTTAAGATAGTTTTGTGTGTGGGTGGGGCGCTGGAAATGATTCACAAGCTGCAACAGTTCATTTCTTTTATTAAGTACATAATGGATTCAATTTATTAGAACATACCACTGCAACGAGAAAATCATATCAACCAACACCTTTTTTTCTGAATGATAATAATAAATGGTACCAATCAATCAATGAGTCCAACAAGGCAATGGACAACACCACAAAGCTACACTAGGGAAGCAATACGAAAAAATAAAAACTAAAGAAAAAAAGTAGAAAAGAAGCAAATAAAGCAATACAATCTTAGACCTGTGAGGACCAATGTTGAGCAATCCCTTCACAGCTCAGCTTCTAAATAGCCCACAAGCTACTTAGAGGTATGGGCAAACGAAACCCTAGAGATAGTCTTGTCCTAGAAGGATCAACTTATCTCTTTCGTTTCACATCCAAAGGCAATAGCTAGCATGGTCACAGCCATCCATGAAGGATTAGAAGGACCTCAGAAAAGGACAATGGAAGATGGAAAACAAAATAAAATGGGTGAAAGTGCAACAAATTGCTCATCAGATCTACAAAGAGAACAAATAATAGAAACCACATGTTTCCTAGCTTTCAGATTCTTCGGGGTAAGGATTTTGTCAGAAGTGGCAGTCCATAAGGACTTGACTCTCAGAGTAGCAAAACTTCCACATAGATTTATGAACGGATGGGCAATCACTTTTGGCCTTCAAGATGCTAAACAAAAATTTGCTCAAAAAGGCACCTCCAAGATCCTTAAACAAACAATGTTGAATTTTCTCCCTCGCTAATTGGAACCCCTTTATTCAATGAAGATTTAACAATTCCACCTACGAGATCTCATGATCCAGCAAACTCCTAAAAGAAAGCCCACACCATACAGCCTCTCAATGATTCAAAATAGCCCTTGATTAGACACTCTTGTTGATTTGAAATCACGTCCAATTCTCATTATCCAATCCAAATGTCTCCCAAAACTTTCTTGTTGAATCATCTCCCACAAGGAATCAAATCTGGTGACTTTCTAATTATTGTTCCTAGTCAATAGCCCCTAAACAAAACTTTGCTCAAAAAGGCACCTCCAAGATCCTTAAACACACAATGTTGAATTTTCTCCCTCGCTGATTGGAACCCCTTTATTCAATAAAGATTTAACAATTCCACCAAAGAGATCTCATGATCCAGCAAACTCCTAAAAGAAAGCCCACACCATACAGCCTCTCAATGATTCCAAATAGCCCTTGATTAGACACTCTTGTTGATTTGAAATCACGTCCAATTCTCATTATCCAATCCAAATGTCTCCCAAAACTTTCTTGTTGAATCATCTCCCTCAAGGAATCAAATCTGGTGACTTTCTAATTATTGTTCCTAATCAATAGCCCCTAAACAAAAATTTGCTCAAAAAGGCACCTCCAAGATCCTTAAACACACAGTGTTGAATTTTCTCCCTCCCTGATTGGAACCCCTTTATTCAATAAAGATTTAACAATTCCACCTAAGAGATCTCATGATTGAGCAAACTCCTAAAAGAAAGCCCACACCATATAGCCTCTTATTCAATAAAGATTTAACAATTCCACCTAAGAGATCTCATGATCCAGCAAACTCCTAAAAGAAAGCCCACACCATACAGCCTCTTATTCAATAAAGATTTAACAATTCCACCTAAGAGATCTCATGATCCAGCAAACTCCTAAAAGAAAGCATACACCATACAGCCTCTCAATGGTTCAAAATAGCCCTTGATTAGACACTCTTGTTGATTTGAAATCACGTCCAATTCTCATTATCCAATCCAAATATCTCCCAAAACTTTCTTGTTGAATCATCTCCCACAAGGAATCAAATCTGGTGACTTTCTAATTATTGTTCCTAGTCAATAGCCCTCACCCCTTAGTTCAACCCCCCCACCCCCACCCCAAAAAATAAATGAAAACATCTCTACTCGACCAACTCCTCGATGAATCCAACCCAGATCCTCCTCACCAAACTTAGTTCACTCCCTAATGTCTCCCTTTCTTCTCCAAATTTTAGATAGAAGGGTAAAATAGATGTTCCCACACCAAGGCCCCCATTTTCCATCATTACGTTAAAGACCTCCCAACTGAGCAAGTGCATTTTTCTTCATGCAACTCGGAGTGGGGTTTCTGGAGCAAGTCTCTTTCGATCATTCCAAGCACTTCTGCAACTTAAACATGAATTTGAACAAAGAGAGTAATACATTTATAAACCAGCAAAGGTTGCATTATGTGTTTTATCTAGCCCACAAGTGAAAGAAAGGAATTTTTTTCACAGCACCAATTTTTGTCTGTGAATGGACCACATATGGATGGAAACTTAGGGTCAGCCCCAAGTGAAGACCAAGAGACTAAAGGGAAATAATACCATTCCACAACCGAAAAATCGAGAGAGTCTTGGATGACCTGACTTTCGAGATTAACTCCAGCAACATGACATTTTTCTTCTTTGAAACATATCAAACACCATGATGAATGACCATATGCATCTATGATGCCACAGTAGTTTACTTCATTAAGTTTCACAATTTAGGCACTAGTTTCAATTTATTTGGTAATTACACAGAGACAGAACCCAAACCATTTAACTAAACAACAGCCTTAAATTCAATCTACACAAGATAGAAGGAACAGGATTATATTGGAGAGGAACTTCAAAATATATAGCATTCGAAAAAATGAAAAACCAAACTTCAGCAGAAGGTATGAGAACATACAGTATTTGCATCACGGAACTCAAAGGACTTGTCAAGAACACTGTACAAACAACAGTTGGTTGCAAAATGCTCAATGATAAAGCTTTGGAAACCAGGCACCTGAGATTTTTAGGAACATCTTAGCACAAATGGTAGAGTTTTGATATTGTATGGAGAAAACAGTAAAAAGCATAAATACCTTTTCTTCACCATTACAGTTAGAGCACCAGTCACTAATCAATCTAACAAATATCTGCACACAAACCTGTACATATAGAAGACATGAGAAGATAGTCGGATTGGAACTTGTGGCTCTAGTCCCAACTCAATTCCAACTGCCACGAAGAACTCAAGTAGAAATACTAATTGATGGTACAAACCTTCCTAACAAGTATATCCTTATGTTTGCAAGATGTGTGCAGCAGAAACTTCATTATTGTATCCAAATACCCGCGGCATTTAGGAGCAAGAAATACTGATGACAGGTCATGTGTGGTCAGGACATGAAGAAACGTATATAATGTTCGCTGAAGTTCTTGCAGTTCACGAATTTCCTACAAAAATTATAATCCAATAAGTTCCAAAACAACAAAAAATATATTTGACAAATAAAAATTTACATAAAATGAAATGAAATGTATAAAAATAGGAGAAAAGGCTGCACAATTATAATATAAATAGAAAACCCAGAGAGAGAGAGAGAGAGATAAAAAGGGTACTCCTGTCAGGTGGAACCCACTATGCATGTGTCATAACAAGGGAGTACAGGGGGAGGAGTGGGTCAAACATCACACTGATCAAAAAAAATACACTTGAGATCACAATTCACAAAGTTCAAATAACGACTTTTTTGAGTGATCAGAGTGCAGATAACAAAAACCCACAAGTGCTGCGAATCTTGAAGAAGAAAGCCATGAAAACATTATCTTAGTCACTTAATATGTCTAAAGAGTAAAGAATATACTTTTTTTAATGATGCCTAAGAATACAAATTGACGCCAAGATACACCTACGTTATTTCAACAGGAAAAATCATCAAGAATATATACGACATGATCTATCATATGATCTTCAACAAAATTCTTCATGTGCGCCTACACCTTGACAAATTAATAAATCCTTTCCCAGTGGGGGAGGAGGGAAGGGGAGAGGGCAAAATGAACAAATCTTCATACCTCAGTATTACTTCCCAGTCCTGATGGGATTGCGTCCCCTGGAAGCATATGGAAAGACCTGCTTGCAATAGCAGGAAATATTTCCTCCAAAATGTCACCCACAGAAGAATTAAATTTGCATATTAGCTGATTGATTAGTAAAAGAAAAGCCACCATTTCTTTTGGCTGCAATCATCAAAAGTTCAAGGATGAAAATGGATTAGCAACTTCATGACAATGTAAGACATCAATAAAAAGAAGAATCACAATGCCTGTAAGTAACAGGAAATCAACCATATGAAACTCTAGCAAACCGCTATGAACCAAGAAAAAGCATAGTTATCTGCACAAACTGCACACACAGTGAAAGCAAGAATAGTTGGGGCAGCCCAAGATCCAATATGGACTCTTCCTTAACTACCGAACTTTTACAATTACAATCCGGGCAGAGAATCTTAAATATTCAGAAAAAAGAGAGTTGGTTATAGATGGATTGTTTAGCAAGAAATGATCTCTAGCTTACCCCAGATAGATGGGATCTTGTAATAAAAGAACATGAAAAAAGGCCGGAATTTTGCAACCTTTTCTAATGATGGTGAGTCAATTTATGCTGAAACTAAAATGCATGTGACATCCAAAAAGCACAAACAATAACATTGGGAGAAACTGAAAATAAAACAAGGTAGGAAAAGATCCAGCCACAACATCAAACAAGGGTGCAGATGCCCCACTGGAGAGCTCGCGTGTGTTCACATTGGCATTAAACATGTGCAAAAGGATGTGGCACAACTTCTGGGAATGTCATGAATTTCCTCAAGGTTGTTTGTAAGACACCAGGGTGAATCGCATAAGCACGTAACTTAGAAGCCACCAAATGTTGAAAGAAATGCCTTTCAACTTTGATAGAATTGTTATTCCTCTTGATAGCCTCAATCTGACCAGCAAAGCAAAAAACTCAGCACAAATTGTTAAGTACCGGTCAACAGGTCAGAGAAAGCCCAAATATGACATTCCTCTTAAAGAATGCCCATTTTGGGCCCACAATTCCCTATGGAACCCTCATCAAAATTCAATTTGTTAGAAACAGGAAGAGCAAAAGATCATCATGTGCCTCAAACCCAATCAGATCATGTCAAACCTGTTACTGTGGTGCTTTTGGTTTTCAAATAGAGTAGGATGGGTTCAGGAATTTCAGCATCCTATTTTGGAAACACGGCATGAATTTTTTTTTTAAGAACAACAAATATAAAAAAATGAATATCAGTAAAATGTTAAATGAAATTGGAAATACATATTTTTTTATAATTTAAGAGTAATATGCAACAAAAAATGCATGAATAAACATATAGTCTATAGCCCAATGAAATACTTTGCCAATCCATTCCTTGAAGGGAGGGGGAGTCTTGGTGAATGTTAACTAGAAACAGAAATGTTTTTTTTTTTTTTTTGAAAAGTTAGAAACAGAGATGTTCTCTCTATAAGTTTGTAGAGTAATATAACACTATGGTCAGGATTTTGAATCAAAGGACAATTTTACCCCATCATTAAATGGTTATAAAGGGAATAATTTGTAAAAAAAAACAAAAAGAGAGAGAATGTCGGCATTGAACAAGAAATGGAGAGAGAACGCTAGCAAAGCACGGCCATTCCATTCAATTCAGCTGAAACAACACCACTTTGGCTGGATCAAATCAGACAAGTCCAGATTAAGGGAAAAAAAACATAATGGAATAGGATTTTGTCTGATAAATTCTGTTTGTCCTGTCAGAAAAGAATGGTCCAGGCATATCAGTTGCTATGAAACAGATTCAACAACTAAGCACTTGCTTCATCCCGCAAACAGACGTCACTTTCCTTCCAAAGGGACCACACAATCAACACAAACGTCCAGCCAAATAATTTTTCCCTCCTAAACTCATCGACAATATAGTTCTTACAAGCAATGATACAAAATCCATTATAGAGTTAAAAGCCTATAGTAGTTTTTTATTACAAGATGTAGAGTTTGTTAATGTATCTCATTGGCATTCATGCTCCTAAAACTCTTCTAGCCAAAATATGTTTTACATCTCCCCCTTGAGGAATGTAAACTCATTGATACACCTCTCCAACCAAAAGATAAACTGCGATTAGAAGTCATGAGAAACTTTTTACATATCTACCAAGAGATTGTTTGGAACTTTCTATTGACTATTGCAAACAGATAATCATTCAAAAGAAAAAAAACACTACTGCAAACAGATATAGCCCATGTAATTGGTATTGTCAGTCAATTTACACATTAACAAGACACAATGTGATTTTATCATACCTCACTTTCTGCAAGCAATTGCTCCAGTGCTTTAGGAAGGTAAGGAAATACAGATGCCCCTAAAGTGTCAACCATACGGTGTAGAAAAGATGTGACCTGCATTGTACAATAACTAACATTAGAACACACACTCATCATTCCAAAACAAGAATTCCTAGTTGTCATTAGAACACACACTCATCATTCCACTTGTTACCTTATTTCGTAAAGATTCATTCTTAGGAAACACCACAAGAATTTGCAAGAGAACATCCAATGTCTGTATACAAGTAATACGTAAGACGTAAGAATTCTGAAAACAATATGCAAATCAACAATTCAATCCATAAGTAGCAAGGGCATGGGTGCAAGTGTCAAGTCTTACATGGGTGCAAGGTGTCAAAATCGCAAGCCAAAAAAAATAGGACATGGGAACATGGCATCATATTTAAATAAATTTTAATCTAAATTATTTTAAATGAAAATATACAAATACAAAATAATGTACTAGTTTAAGTCTAAACAATTATGTCACGAACACTATTGATCTTTTAGTTAGGTTTTACGAGGAGAAAGGTGTTATAATATTTATCTTGGAAAACAATGCTAAAAGATTCTATAAGAATCATGAAGAACAGTTGCAAGGGTCCAACACTGGTGCAAGTGCCCAACACCAATAGAAGTGTGCAAGGCAAGTGCATCACACATCTTGAAAAGTCCGTGCAACATAGAGTCCAACAGAACAATAGTTGATTCAACTTCAATAAAGGCAAAAGTCATCTAAGACAAGAACAAATTGATCACCAACAATGAAACAAGTCAATTAAATTTTCTTCGGAACAAGTTAATTAAATTTTCTTCTGATGGACCTAATTTGAACACCACATCCATGTAACTCCATGTAATTCCGTTTTACTTGGGGGGGTATACACATATCCTCTCTTTTCTTTTTCCTCCATTATTTTGGTTGGTTGGTTGGTTTCCGTGAAGAGAGGAGGGAGGGGGGATGATTTAACATCGCATAGCTCTTACAGAAATTATTAGAATTTTTGAACTTCCATATCATTTCAAATACTCAGAACTTAGCCAAGTTTTTGGAAAAAAAAAACTCGCTGATTCATATTAACACGCCCAAGTCATTTTGAGTTTTTAACTTGTGATCCATAAGCAAGCAGTTGTTGAATGCACAATGCACTACAAAGAGAGATGCTTCATTCTTAACATAATAAATGGCAGGACACATGGATGGTCAATCAATCATCTAAACTATCCGACATGGAACCAAAAAGGTCTCGGTCTTTTGGAATAATCATTGATAACATTATCATAGCCATAGTTTTCAAGCCAAGACTAGGGATACAACTCAGTCAATTATCAACTCAAGTCATTCAAGCAACTTGATGGGTGGACCATACAGGTAGATCTAATATTTATATTTTTTTAGTAGGATTCGATCAGTTACTAAGATGGGTCAACCAGGTGACTTTGTCCAACTTTATATCATAGTTTCTATTAAATCCACATATATTTGTCAAACAAATTTATAAAAAATTAACACGTGTATAGCAAAGCACTTAAATGAAGCCATTATCCATTGACAAGTTTGAAGTCTCTAAGAAGATAAAAAATTAAATAAATAAATATAATCGTAAGTCATCAATCACTCATAAGCTAATAATCATTACTCAAATTTATTAAAACACTAAATTTCAAGTTTTTTTTTTTTTGGAGCAATAAGAGGAAAAAAATTCTTAAAAAAACAAGGAGAACAGGCACACGAGGCAACCAAGAGGCCTAAGAGGATTAAGCCCAATACAGTAATATGAAAAATCAAAACAAAAACAAATCGAGTTCGCCACAGTAAGTAATCTCCTTATAGCTGGAATACGCCACTAATCCCACACCATTTTTAGCAAAAAGTCTGCCACCCAATTAGTTGTCCGACTGATGTGCACGAAGGATACCTCGCGGCCATAGACCAACTCCTTGATCTCCCTTACTAACGTGATTAGCCTCCAAGGAGGACGCTTCGCTCCCTTTGCCCAATTAACAGCATTGGATGAGTCACTTTCAATTACCAATTTCCCCCAAAGCCACACATAAAATCAAGGCTATCCTAATACTAAGAAGTTTTGCCTCGTTCGACTCCTTAGACCCCACAAATTCCGCAGAAACAAGACGAGTGGACCGCGAGTGGACTCTTGGCCCAGGATTCCCTCTAGAAGCAACGTCCACATTAAATTTCAAAGAATAAATCTAAGTTAAAGAATAAAAATAAATTATTTACTTCAAAGACATAGTTTACTCAATCAAGTGAGTTAATCATTCTTTGCCTTATGTGGCACAACCTAACCAGGCAGTAGTTATCGAGTCTAACAATGTCTTCACTTGGTCAAATCAAAACTCAGCACCCACTATGACCAAGCACATGGATTGGATCAAGACAACTCAGGGAAGCTTGACCAAGAACTCAACCTAGTTAAATCAAAACTCAGTCCATCTAGTTTAATGCTACCTAGTGAGTAATGACCAGATTTATGATCGGGTCAAGTTGACTTAGCGAGTCAACCAATAACACAATCTGAAAACTATGATTCAAAGTTCCAAACCACTTGACAATAGAAACAGAAAGGACCTTTGAGATCATTTTAAGAAAAATGGTTAGATCCATCAATTTTAGCCAAAATTCACCACAAAATAGAACATAGAGCTTCAATCTTTTACCTTTCACTAGTTTCTAAGTGCTTATAAGTAAATGATTTAAACCGTTTGCTCAATAAAACACAAAATGGACCTTTGAGATCATTTTAAGATAATTAACCTCAAATTATAAACTAGTTTGTTCAAACACTTCACAATTCGATTTGTCAAATAATTTGATGCTAATTCAATTAAATTCATGAATTAGATAAATTTTGTTTAATACATTTTCTAATTCGATTTTAATTTATATTTATATGATAACCTTTTTACACTATATTTTCAAAATATGTATACTCCTTTTGCAGAAAAGGATACCTTAAAAAAAAGTTTTATCTTTAGACAGTTATCAAAGAAGGTTAGATAACTAATGAGCAACTTCTTTTACCATTGCATCAATAGATAAACTTCAACAAAATCATTCAATTTAAGATATAATGATAATGAGCATTACTAATAAAATGATTTTAAATAATTTGCACGTGAACTATGAAAAACAAATCAAACTATATTTAAGTGGAAAATTAAATTACTTTATTTAAGTTTACGAAGTTGAACTATGAATTTAATGAACTAAAAAGCAAACTGATGTAGCCTAGCTTCAAAAAGCAACCAAAGAAGTTCCACCACAAGATATAGATTCAGTCAAAGGCTCAAATTTATGGAATTGGAGGTTGGGTCCAATGAAAATTAAAAAAAATCCTCTCTAAGAAATCAAAGATAGAGAGCGAAAGAAATCGAAATTGATCACCAAAACTACTAATCTCAGATCGGCTCAATTTTATATGGGTCCACAAAAATCAATTAGAGGAACCAAAGTAATTTCACTCACAAGAAAATAACAGAGATCCTAATCTCACATTGGTCAACAATTCACTACGGAATAAAATTGATAAAGGTTTCAATTTCAATTTGAAATTCATACATTTAAATGTACAATAATTAATTTTAAGTTGATGAAATTAATTCAAATAGTCCACAAACAATTAATTGAAAATTGGCAATCATAAAATTAATGAAAGAGAAGTAAATTGCATAAATTCAAACCAAAATAAAAACACTCCCAATGTGAAGAGAAGCCTTCAAATAAGTTCTTTTATTGGCCGAAATGAATTGTGCATACAATGGAACCCACAACCTTATTTATACATGAGTCTAGGCGTGTAAACAAATTTGGAAAATCCACCACAATCGTTGGTTGCCCTAAGTCTTGGGAAAGATCCTACAATGTAAGATCATATGCGCCCAAACACAATCCACTCACACACCTCTTGCTTCCCTAGATCCTACTTCTTCGACTTTCCACCCATCCATAACATGACATTTGACCATGCTACATGCATTTTGTAAGAACAAATAAAATAAAAAAATTTATAATAGTTCGATGAAGATTTACATGCTAGAATGCATTGGAAAAATCCTAAGTTTGTGGATCTAAGAATCCACAAGGGTTTGTCATCCATCCATTGCATATTCACTTCCACTTTCGTTCAACACCCAATAATTTAGGTTGCCATGCGTTGGAGACTTCCTTAGCGTGTGAAATTCTAAGCAACTAAATTGTAGAGGCGGAGTGACATGGCATGTGATGTGGCATGCCATGTTGGATTCCCGTCACTCCATCTTGTGGGCTGCAAATGGACCTTTAAGTGCACCTAATTGGGCCAAGTTTTTTGGATTTGGAAGCTTGACCCAATGCCCTAGCCCATGAGCCATGAACGTTTCCTGCCCCAACGGAAGTAATTTCAGGATCACTTTTGATGTGTTAAAATCCTCCTCAATTTGAGAGCAATTACAAGATCAATTGGAGTCGCCTCATTTTCCAAAAAAAAAATTGATGACCAAGGTGTCTAGGCCTCTTAGAGCACCCGACTAATCCTTGCGGAATGTACAAGCCTCCCTACCCACACACACCAAGTAACTCTACAGGGAGTGGCCCTTTGGGGTGGAGTGGGAATCGAACTCAAGACTCATCTTCAATTTGATCCTCTTGAATGTGAATGGTGTTGGTGACGACGTCCACATCACAAACTAAATGAACCTACTCCAACAAATCAACAAATTGTGACATTTATCGAATTGCAAACTTCGAACTAGGTAAATATCGTATATCCCTCAATTTCAGCCAAAATGGACCACAAAATGGAACTTAGAGCTTCGATCTTTTATGCTTCACTGATTCCAAGTGTTTTGAGTTATATTATTCAAACTCTTTAACATGCATGAAAAATGAATTATTATTTTTTTTCAAAAAAAAAGGATCATCAAACCAATACAATTTTGGATGGTAGGTCAGTAGCATATCAACTTCAATTCACATCAACTGATTTTACATACGTCAAATCAACTTGTTGAGGCATTTAAAATGAAAGTTATCGCATTGTGCATATACCACTAAGAGTCTTTCATACCTGCTTAAACATGATACCAATTGTAGGACGGATAGCAATGATAAGCCGCTCACTAAATCCCTAATCACAAACAAAGACAACATAAGCCTTGAATATGCATTCTTTGGCAACCATAGATCAGTATTACAAATAAAAAAAGTTACAATAACCACACAAGTTTGAAAAACTTAATATGTGAAAATACTATGTTTCTATGGAAACTAAACCAAATGTCAAAGGCAACTAAGCAAAAGCCCATCAATCATGTTCGCAAACCAAAGATAAGCAAAATCACATATTGACACCCCATATAGTATGTATTACAATGTGCAAATTCCAGACCAAGTTGAACATGTAAAAACTAAAACTTTCAAAACAAAGTAAATAGAATCTCAGACAAAGAAACTCTGTCAGTCAGGGGGAAATAACACACATTATTTGAAGTTGCAACATGCATCGGTAAAGGTATATGAAACAAACATTCCATAGAAAACGAAAAAGATCTAATGCTAAGAAAGCTGAAAACCTTGCTCAGTGCATTAATTGACATGATCACTTGCTGTATAGTTGCAACTTTTGCAGAAGACTGTTCTGGACTCGGTACTTTGGCATCTAACAGCAACAATTCAACCTGGATTAAGCACAGATCATTCAAACTAGATCTGTCAATTGTCATTTGTCACACACATTTCAAACACATCATGAAATAGAAGCAAGTTTGCAGAAAAAAAACAAAGATCCAATGAAATGTTCAACATAAATATGGATTTCATTGAAGTAACAGATTTTATCTCAACCTGCCGGCAAAGAGGAGGGAGTAATGCTGAAAGATACTCTGATTGTTTCTCAGGGGAGACATCTTCCATGCCAATCAATAAACCAATTGCCTGTCAATCATAGAAAAGGAGAAAGTAGGCAAAAATGGATCATCATATCCAACTAAACAGAAAAGGGAAAAAGAGCTTAAGTACCCAAACATGGATCAATGATGCTGGAAATAGATGCCAAATGGACGAGTGAATCGCACTCACCCAAATTTAGCAAATAATTATGGTGATCAGTGATCTGGTGGCCCATGACATGGAAGGGCCTTAGACCAATATTGTGTCATAAATATCAACAGAATCCACAAATGTTCATGAGCTTCACCCACTGGCCATTAGCCAGTCTTGTTCACAAGAAAGCAGTCAGTCTAAAGGTTTTTATTGTAACCTGTGCTTACTGTCCATATGCAAGCCACTGATAAGAAGGTTATGCACCACTTTTTAGGATGAGTTTGGGAAGGAGAGGAGCCAAGCAACCTAGGAACAGTCGTACTATAGCGACTGAGGCAACAAGTACCACTTGTTGTCAGGAAAAGGAAGGGTAGGAAGAAAGTTGTTCCCTGCTTGTAGTCCGCAAGGCAGAAGGCAAGGGCATGAAATTCAACCTGTGCACATGGTTAGCATTCCTCAACTAGAATATAGATCACCGTCATAATCGTCATCAATAACTATTTTCCATCTATCTAAGGTCAGCTTTTTTAGTCCTATCTTCCATTCTACTCTATCAAAAACCACGTTAGTTGTATACATTTATCATATCCTTCACCCCCTTGGTGCAAGTCTTTAAAGGGTCTATGCTTCTCCTAGTCCCTACGACATGCAGTTCATAAATTCCAAATCTAAAATGTAGATGGAACAATTAGTACCTCAAATATGTGACTACCATCTTCAGAACCCAAGCACTTTAGTTCTTTAGACGTCCAATTTAAACCTGTAAATTGAGGAACAGTATCTTGGAGGCTCTAACAAAGCAACAAACAGGAAAATGTCAAAATATAACTAAATAAATAACTTGCCCAAGGGGGATAACAAGGTCAAAATAACAACATAAAAAATATAAGAATACAAAATAATTAAGACACGTTTCATTGTGAGCTATTGTAGCAAGATTTCCCAATAATACCATCCTTCCTTAAATGGCGGAGTGCACCCCACATGGTTGTGTGGGATCTATTAGAGACCACAAGCATAAACAATGGATGAAGTTTCAACATACATTAGGAGATTCCATACTTGCAATGCTTAATGATCCTCGAGTTGCAATTTGACCTTTAAATTATGACTATCAAGAGTCATTTAAGTGTTGTCGTCAAATCATGGGTTAGGATTATTGGATACCAGTGAAACTGCATCCATCCCCTATTCATGTGGTCCCCAAAACATCTTACTCTACCATGACTGGGCAGCTTCACATCATTTTAGGGGACGTCCCATCAAAAGGTTTCAGAAAGGAGATATTATTAGCCTTTTTTCTTTGCAAAGTATCCATCAGAAAGATTCAGTGCCTGCTCCTTTACAATCTAAAAATGAAAGAACCTGCAAATAAATCAACCCTCATTTTGGAATACCTGCAATATTGTATCTATGAAAGGCACAAGTTTTCCCTTCAGGAGCTTCACAACTCTCATGAACAAATAACTAGCCCGTCTATTCACGCTAAGATTTGGATGATGTATACCCCTCTTATCCAGAAATGCACCCAGCACAAGAGGTATGTACTGCGTATTCTCCTGCACAAATTTCGCATATCGGGAAACTGTCTCCATATATGCCAAGGCAACTAACCTGTGAGAATGGCAAGAGAAATGAGCTGATAAGAGCATTGGCACCAGCTCTCTCAAAAGCCCAGCACCTGTCCTCATCCCCTCTTCACTGATCGACTCTCCAAGGGCATACAAAAGAGATAGAGCAGCTTCAACCTCTTCAACATTCATCTCCGAAGATCCCCGAGCATTTGCCAATGAGTTCCTTATAAACATCTGAGTAACATCAGGTGCCACACGGCCCACTGTTCGAAGCAAAACAAATAAATCCTTGCGGTATTCAGTCATCCGTTCCTCCTCTTCCTGACCAACCCTATCCGGTAAATTGAGATTATCCCTATATATGGGATCATAACATATCCGTGCCCGGATAACCTCCAATATCTGACCCACAGGAACAACCTGTTTATCCCTCAAAGGTGAAAAACTCTTCATTGTCGAAACATAATTTGACAGGAACTGCACAATGTTAAATGCTGTATCAACCTCACAGTTCTGCATAACATAGAACACTGCTGGCAAGACCTCATCAAGGAGTTCCGTTGATAGACCCTCTAAGTCCCCAGAATCCAAACGCTTTGAACATTCCAAAACTTCAGTAGCATAACCAGTAACCAAAGCTGACAGTTTTGAAACCAGCTCAGAATCTGAGTCCCCAAAAACAAGATTAATCACACGGTTAATCTGAAGACTTCGCAGGAGTGAGAACTTTGACTGCGGGTCCATCCGCTTGGACACAACTGCAAGGATACATCCAGCTGCCGCTGCCCGCACCTGCTCTGACTGCCCATCATTTAGAATCAATTCAAATAGCAGTGGGACGAACACATTGTTTGCAATCAATGCAATGTCAATCCAAGTAATGTATCTCCGCATTGTGTCTAAAACCATAGAACAGAGTTCAGGCTCAGAAGTCTTGTATGAAACAATAATGTCATACCATGCACGGACTATCTGTGGCACACATTGCTGCCGCATTGCATCCTTGATGCGCGCTGCAACTGCTGACTCATCAGCAGTACGTGGGTAGTCTTGACTGATCAGTTCATCATCGAGTGAGTTCAGGACACGGCAGAACATGTCCATTGCCGATGGCCCACCATCAGCAAGCCGTGATAGGAAATCGAGGAATACAGAAGACCAAACCAATGGGTATTCAAAGTAGATGAGGGTGACCACTACCTGGGCAAGCTTGTTCTTGATAAATGGCTGGGATGGTGCCTGGTCGATAAAGGAGAGAAGGGACTTCCTTATCAGGGATTTCTCGTCAGGTGGGATGGTAGCATAGCGGAGGCGGATGGATTCATGTAGTGCCTGGAGACACCAAAACTGGACCTGGACAAATGTGGTGAAAGGTAGCCGTTCGATGCAGATGCAGCAGATGGAGGGGTTGGATTTGATCTGATGGATGAAGGCCACTGCCTGTGATTTCAGACCCGGATCAACAGCCCCCGTTTCGTCGAAGCTTATCAGGATCGCCTTCTCCAAATCATCCATGAAGAAAACCCTAGTTTCAACACCCTAGAAAAACCCTACAAAACCCCTAGAAACCGAAACAGAGCCCGTTTTCTCTTTCCTTAAACGGGTCCCTCTAATGCACTTCCTTTCGGAGAGAGCAAAAGCAGAACCACTGGAAAATCAAATTCCCTTATTTCCCTCAAACCCTAGAACCCTACAAAATCCTGAAATCCTAGTAAAAAGCCCTTGATGCAGAAGTGGAGTATGTTGCTAGCTCGTATCTGGAGCCCTTTGTAAGATTATTTTTTTGGATATTTCATGGAAAGCAGAATCGCCACACAAAAAAAAAAAAAATATTCTGGTTTTCCTTATTCTCTTTCTTATTTGGAGTTGATTTAGGGTTTAAGAAGGGACTAATGAGTTTGATTTTTTAAATAATGGAGTAAATGAGATGGGAAAAAAGGATGACCGTCCGATCAAGTAGGCTTCGCTTCTTATCCTCGACCGACGTAGGGGAAGGGAGATGCGTTTGAGGAATCTGTTTTCCTTGGAATCTGTTTGATCTCCTCAGAATCGGTTTGCCTGGTGTTTTATGGAAAAAGAGATGAGGTGGGAGAGGTGGCGATGTTGGAAGAGGATTTTGCGACGAAGAGCACGAGACTAGAGACAGAGTTTTATAGTGGGTTTAAAATTACAGAAAAGTCCTTAGTTTTCTGCTAACTGATCGAAGTGCAGCCTGGAAATGCAGCGCAGTAGTAGCATTCTACAATTAAAAGTTCTTCTCTATCTTTATATTTTTACCCTACAAAGTGAATGGTTGAGATTTACTTTGATTGTTTCCGATGAAATTCAGAAAATCTGAACGGTTGGTTTTGGAATTGGTTTACTTGAGGAGCAAGTTAGATTTACGTGTGGTTCTAACTCAGTCAGTCATTACTTGCGCATCAAGTAAAATAGTTACCCTTTGAACAAGGAGAGCATTTTGAATTGGGCTTGAATTTTTTTAATAGGCTAACTATATTGTCTTGTTTATGATTAAGATGTCTCATCCAATGTTATCAAAATCGGAACATATACTGAACCGTCTTTGAGGAGATCAGGGTTCAACCGGATTCGACCGCGGTCAAATCTGGTAACAGCCGGTCAAAACCGGTCAAGTATTAAAATAATAGAAATATTATATATAATATTAAGTAAGACATATTTTACCAATAATATTAATATAAATATTAAAAATAACATTCAAAATCTGAGTAATATACTAAAACGATGAAATATATGGGATATAAATATTAATAAACTTTTATATTTCAAATATACACATTTTTTAAGAGGAAAAATAAAAAAAAAAATCAAAAATTCTAAACCGCGGTTCACGATTTTGGTGTCAAAACTGCAGTTTTGATCGCTAACCGATTTTTTGTCGGACTGAACCGCAGACCACGCCGTCACGGCTGAACCGCCGGTTCAGCTACGGTTCGGTCCGGCTCTGATAACACTGGTCTCATCTGTATTAGTCTAGAGACATTTTAATCTCAATAATCCTTGGAGTATGTGTAAGTCTTTCAATCTCTCAAACACCGAATAAGCAACTGTGAGAGTGTCTAGAGAAGTATTGAGTATGAATCGAATTTAAGACGAGCTACTTAACCATAAACCAGCTTCCTCTTGAATTTCAACTAACTATATTATTCTAGCACCTCTAGTAATAATGTGATATCCCTGCCCCTTGGGAAACACACCAAACTGATATGGGAAGTCCCACATCGGTTTGGAAGAAAGAGGATAGTGTATCACCTCTACTCTAGTGTGAAGTCTTTTGGGCTTAGCCATGTAGGCCAGGGCCCAGGAAGAAAACCGTGCGGGCTCGCTTGTGTGCGAGGTCTAGAACGGACAATATCACACTGAGTTAGACCTTAAGCCTTGTGTTCGGATCGGATCGTTACAAATAAAGTGTGAAAAATACTAAAAGTTACTATTAATTTTACTCGTGTATTTTTAATTAATTATTCTAAAAACATTTTTCAATAAACACATTAACTCAATGTTAAACAAAGTTTTAATATGTGAACATGATATAAAGTGATAAGATAATTAGATAAGAATAAAATTCAAGAGTATCGATCTTCCTACTGATATTTTGTGTAATTCGACATGGGTTTTACTGTATTGCCCATTTTGACCTTTAAATTGGCTCGCAAAACCGTTCGAATCAGAAAAACAAATCGAATCACTGACCGACTTATTGAAATTTATTTAAGTGGGACTATTTTTCATACAAAACAGCAAGTTGGATCACTGAAATTAAATCACTAGATTTTTTTTAAAATGTTTTTCATACGGCATTGAAAGGGTAAAATAGACAATACTCTAAATCCCTTATGTCATTACACAAAATATCCATGGGATGATCACTATCCAAATTTAAATAAAAAGATATGATAATTATCCGAGAATAAAGCTTTATAAGCAGTGCTAGAGAGGGAGGGGAAGCTCATTCGACCAGAGCGCTCATCTCTTCATGCCCCTGGTCATTCTAAACTTTTTGCACTGTGTGGAGCTTAATTGGAAAGATTAATCCATGATTTGAAGATGGTAATTGGTTTAAAAAAAAACTAGGAAACTTTGAAACGTGACATATAGTGGATCATTTGATCACATCATATTGAATCTAAAATTGTTAAGTATCTTAAAACTATAAATTATGATGAAATGTAATTGTTAGTCATCCGTTCAAAATGTATTTAACTCAATAGCTATTTCAATGTTGATTTGGATGAGTCTAAATTTGATTGAAACAATGACATTTGATTCTAAATGAATATTAAGACACTCTTCAACTCTATATTATATCTACCGGGTTTGATGAAATCTTTCAAAGAAAATTAAACATTCATTGAATGAATTTTGGAATTACAAATATTTCCTCAAATTTCTATTTGTGCATTGTGGAGAAGTTTATGAATTGTATCCATATTTCATTTTTGTTAAATATTTCCCATTAAAATGACATGTAACAATCTATTCTCTATTATATAGAACGGGTTTATTCGAACAAATAACATTTATATTTTATTAAAATAACATTAAATCAAGAAATATGATGCATGTCCATACCCAGTACGTTCTGTGCGTATACGCCCCCATGTGTACAAAAGAAAGGTTTGTTCATGAAAGTTATGAAAAAATATATTTTAATTGAATTAATTCAAATTACCTTTATATTTTCTAAGCTCTCTAAAATTTAACTACTTAAAATTATTATTTTATAATTCTAAAACTTTTAGGTTATCGGGTCATGAGTTCTTATGACATAATTTTGATTTTAACAATATTTTATATGTTATCGGGTCCACTGTACATATTAAAGTATAATAAAAATTGTTGATACGCCAACTACAAGAAATAAAATATACTTTTAATAAGTTCTGTCCTAGTGTTGGAATTACAATATTATATTAGTTATTTTAGATAATATATTATTTTTATTTAAAAACATAAGTATAACTAGTAAGGTTTCATCGTCAAGTTCGAAAGTTATGGATTTGAATTCCACAAGCACCAAATAGGAACCCAGCTAATGGAAACAATTTGTTAATTGAAATATAAAGGCCAATTCTCGATTGATTGATGGGATAGATAGCTTAGATAAAGGATCACATTAATTTTATTATTATTTTTGTTTGAGAATAAAAAATTGAATTGGAATTTTTGAAATGACTCAAAGTATTTTTTTTTTTTTTTTAACATTTTAGCTTAATTCTATATATCTTACAATAAATTTAGTATTTTAAAAAACACAATAAATATTGTATTTTCAGATTCGGTGGGCTTAAAATCATAGAATATGAACGAGTTATCAGTCCTAACAACTTAATTTTAAACTATAGAACATTTGACAATAAGGTAGAATTTAGTGACCTGCAAAATAAATAATAAATATTACTAATGTACAAATTAAATGAAACTAATCTCATTAAATATATACAATGACCTAATTTAAATTAAATAAATGCCTTAAATGAAATATTGTACAATCTATTTCATTTATATAAATCAAATAGATGAAAAATATAGTTTTTCTTTCTCAAAAACTAATATGAAAAATAAAAAAGGATATATTCCAATTTTAAAATATAAATAAAATGAAATATATTGTCACCTGAAATGCATATACTCAAGGAACAGTTCACCTGAAGCACAATTCAACACTCCCTTCACATGTTTACCTAAAAGAGTATAATCTTTATGAACAAATAAATGGCGCCACGTGGCACAATGTGACAGTGTCGTTTCAAACTTCGTACACTTTCTATTCATATGATGTGAAATTAGGAAAAGCCCATTACATGAAAATAGAGCTTATACGAAATTATTTTCAACTTGAATCAGGAGTTAAACGTAGAGAAAAAAAAACCGGTTGAATATCGGTCAATTTATTTTTCTTAAAAAAAAATAAATATAGTTGTGGGCCCAGTTGATATATCGACCGATATTTGAAATAATGGTCTATATATATATATATATATATATATATATATATATATATATTAAAAATAGCCTTTTTTATATTTTTAAATGTTTTTTTCCAAAAAAAAAGCCACTGAGATTTTTTAAAACAAGGAATTTTGAAGAAAGAGAAAAAAATTCGGCCGAAATCTTGGCCGATATTTAATCTCTCCACTGAATTTTTGACTCCTAACCTGAATTAAAGAGAGTCTCAAACACAACTTATTGGACCCACTCGTACCAAAATTAAAGCCTATTTAAATGAATTTTGATATGGGCCCGCTTAACTATTTTCACCCTAAAAAGCCCATCAAGTGGAATGCCAAAATAGCCCAAAAAAAAAACGATCCAGTCAAAACACTGGGCCCGTTTGTGGTCGATTTTGGAAAATCCAAATTTGGGAAAATTTCCATTAATCGTTTGTTTCTGGTTTTAAATGGGGCAAGACCGAACCTAGTTCTGTTTAAGACAGCAACGACGGAACTACCCTCAATCGATGGTTGGAAAAAACCCACTCAAACTGGAGAAGGAAACCCAGCTGAAACATTGACGCTGCAACCAAATCCGACCTGGGCCAGATATGGAAGCCTGGGTTTCAGGCTGATTTCTAGCAGATTTTGGGGACGATTTTGCAGGAATGGATGGGTGAGATAGAGTTGTATCTGAACGAAGATCTACAGAAGATTAAGAGGAAAGATTTGGCTTGAAAAAAGGCAAACGAATCGGCTTGTTTTTTGGGTCGACAATCAGCAAGGAAACAAACCCAGATTCGGCCCTGGACAGTGACGGTTTTGGACCTGATTTTGTGGCTGTTTAAAGCAACAAGAAAGGGTAGGATTCACACCCAGGATCGGCCAACACTCAGCATCGCATTCGTGTTGTAAATTTCTTCCTTTTAAGGTGCCGTTTAATTAGGAATTTAGGATAATAACCGAAACTGGGCCAGGCCTGATATGCAGGCCCAGCAAACGTTGATTTACTTTTTTATGAAAAATAAAATGGTGGTGCAAAAATCATTATTATTATTTTTTAATAATTGATGTTTCCCAAGGTTGCACAAGGGCTAAACTGAAGTCACACTTTTATTTATTTAGCCCACCATTTTAAGCCTCAATAATTAATAAAATCACAAACATTTAAAAACTTAAAGCCATTTGTTATTTTTTTATAGACTGATTATTATCTCTACAATTCAAAAGTTAATTTCATAAATTCTTATAAAAATCAGTGATTACCTGCAATAAATGGCTCATATCCATTCAATTGAAAGTTCCGTATTAAATTTATCTAGGTGAGTCCGACAATATACGGCGTAATTTAGTGAAGTACATTTATAAGATGTTCACTCACACAATGGGTCACACTGGGTGGAAGAAACGGAACCCACTAAAATGGATGGTGATAGGCAAAGTCATATTTTTAAAGCTTTCAAATTTTTATAATTTTAAATTTATAAATTTTATAACCTTTAAAAATATGATTGACTAATCAAATGAAGGTAATTTTTGGTGGATAAGATATTAATGAACTTGTTACCATTCATTTAATAGATCTTCATACCCATTGCACAACCAAGTGCATGGATGAAGATCTCTCCTTTCCTATAATCGATTAATAAATGTAGTAATAAAGCAATAGCAGTGGTGGGCGAGCAATGGACCATTTGTTTAGTGAGTCTTCATCGTTACACATCAATATCATCAAAATTAGACTGTTTATCAAACTGTCTTTAAGGAAAGTTGAGTTAAATAAAATTCAACCGAGTTCAATTGCGGTCAAACCTGTGTCATCATTCGGTTTTAATTACACTGTTCAACATCCAAAGGTTTAGGGCTGTTCATGGGCCGAGATCTCAGACCCAGTGATATTTTTACCCCTGGTCTGAGACATGGTTCTGTAAACTTATCACCCTAAATCTAGAAATTAATGACATTTTATAAGAAATGATTCCTAAATCTGACATAGACTCGTGTTTCCAAGTTCACAAGTTCCACACGTACGTGTGTCGAAATTCAGGGGTCGGCCATCACATGCCTTGTCACTGATTTCAAGAAAAAAATAGAATCTATGATAATTGAGAGTCTACTACATGGATCATAATCAACACTGCAGACATTAATTTGTAATTTTTTTTCTAAAGGTATATCTATGTTTTTCAATTAAAATTAGTTTTTACGTAAAAATTGAGATAGCTTAAAAAAATTAAAGTGCTTTTTTCTTTTTAACCCACTTTTGATTATTTGGTAAAAATGTGCATCCGTACGTATAAAAAGTAAAATTTTCTATTTAAAAATTCATTTTAAGAAAACCATTTTCACAATGGAGAGGTAGGAAATTTGGTTTTCCTTATTACTTTCTACTATATGAAGACATACAAACATGCTCAAGACTTTTGAAGTTTTTTTTTTTCAAATAACGTGTTGTTTAAATATTAAATGGGTCATATATCTTTTTTATGAAATGCGTATAAAACAACAAAAATATTAATTATGTAAAATTTAAGTCTCATTTAACTATTTTAATTTTATGATTTTAGACTTGAATTTTTTTATTGTTATTAAGGAGTTTTTCTTAAATTAATCACTATGAAATCTTTCCATCGATCTCACCAACCATATAGGATACAATTCATGTAAAAACTATACAGTACTTCAGTCTACCTTTATCATGCTGAATTTAATTTGTTCATGCATGCTTTAATTGCTTTATTAAATTTTAGTAGAAGGTTCTTCGGTTTTTAATCAGAATTCAAATTGGATTAAAATCCATGCATACTTGTTTTTTTTAATTAATTTAATTTAGTTTGATTAATTGCATTAAATTATAGTATTTGAATTCACAATTTCTCATTCGAATTGAATTCTTAGAACACCTTATTTCTTCGGTAAATTTTTTCCCTCAAAGTTAAAAACTATATCTTCTTTTGAGATATGGGATACCCTCTTCGTGACTGGTGGACCATATCTCCTTTTTCTGGGCCTGGGACACCCAAGTCTGAATTCCACATTTGATCTCTTCAGTTGGACCTTCCAAGCCCTGAGTGCATCAATTCTATCTTTTACGCCTAAGGATGGATTCTTTTAATTGAATTATGGAATGGCAAACTAAATTATGATATGATGATTGAGCACAGGAGGAATTCTTGTCGGGTATTCCCATTTCACATTGGAGATAAGACTAATCTCATATATATATATATATAAAACTACTAGCAACCCTCAGTGTAACCGATAAGCCCGACATGATGCATGTTTTGAGTGAGATGAAGCTGAAAAAGCACTAGTCAGTATATGGTCTTTTTTTAAGACCAAGGCATTCAGGAGTCTCACATGACTAAATCAATACAAGACAACTCTGAATGGCCGTAGAGATCTAACTCGGGTTAGCCTAACAAAATTTACCCAAAAACTCGGAATTGGCAGACTAGGTCTTTTCTGTGAGCTGATATCAGAGGTACAAAAATCGCTTTTGCTGAGATCTCTTTCTCTCTCCTAATTTTTTTTAGACATAACGGCCGATATCTCACTAATACGGCCGATACCGTGCATATCGGCCTTAAAAAATCAGAGATATCTCGGCCGATATGGACAATATCGGTCGAAATTTATACCCCTGACTGATATGTTAACCCAGAAAGTTTTTCGACAGGCAATCAGAATTTGGGCCTTCTGAACTGATGCCTGAAAAGCCCAGCATGTAATTCAGAGTTTCCATAGGCTAGCCCTGGCCCAATTTTGGTCCAATCCCGACCTTTTCTATCTATAGGACAAGAATTTGGCCTAAAGCCTAAAGAGACAGATCAATAAAATGTTGTCACGTAGCCTTATTATCTGAAGAAGATTACCGCATCAGTCATAATCGCTGGTTGCTTTAAAAAAATGGAAGGCATCCTTCTACCTTACTAATCTGACTAAAAGAGCAAATGCTTTGCGTGATTAATTTTGCAATTATTTCCAAAGCTTCTCTATAAGTGACATTATAGAAGAGAAGTGGTCTTTACCAAATTTGTTCTTGCCTCTGTTTTGAGAGAATTTGCTCTTGCTATTCAATTAAACAGCTGACCCATGTTAAGCTTTTCTAAACAGAAAAATAATCATAAATGTTTTTGGAAGTCATCATTCCAATAATTTTATTATAAGGAATATTTAATTTATTATTTTGGTTCATACCTTATTTACCAATACATATAATATTATTAATAGCATACCAATTCATTGAATAACCTACACCATTATATCAGCTTATGTTTAAATCTATAACTTCACATTGAGAAGAGTGATTGAGTGGATGTTAAGCATATTGGTTGTGCCCTTTAGTGGAATCAGGGTTGGCCCTGATTACATATGGAGTAGGTTATCGTCTAACGCCTCCATCAATGCGATCAATAACTTTATTCGCAATCTTAGAACCCTTGATATGTCAAGGCCTACACTGCATCTACGGGCCTTGAAAAATGAATTTATTAAATCAAAATTATGAATTCGAACTTTTGATAAAAATATATATTGTTTTAGTAATTATAAAGACTTTATTCTATGGAATTGAGACATACTACATAACTTGATCCGAACCAATACCCATTTCTCTCCATATCCATCAGTCACTTTCAGACCCTTTACTCGAAGGTTCTGATAAAATGTGGCCAGAGTGCCAGACCAACTTGGTTGATATAAAATAAGTGCCAGCTGTTGAGCCAAGGAGGGAAATCCAACGCCTTAAATTCTCAAGCACTTGTAGAATTGCACGAGCTCATTACTTAGACTAAGAGAGTTAGAGTTATTTCTAATTTTCTACTTAATGTCTAAATTATTTTAAACAATTTTTTTTCAATTTATCAACTAATAATATTATTTGTAAATTATCTTTCATATAATTATTTTTAATTCTACCTTTTAATGTTGATCTACCCATTCAATATAACATGTGTACTTTTGCCATCGGAACTCTATTTTTTCATTGCTTAGTCTATAGAATATTGTAAGTGCAATACCTAAAAAAAAAATTATAGTTTTTTATAAATACTTTTTTAAAACATGCATTGTATATCGTCTACTGTCAAAATTTATATTAATAGAATGAATATATTCAAGGGTAACGATCCTCCCACGGGTATTTTGTATAAATTGACACGGGTTTTAGTATATTGTCAATTTTATTCTTCGCATGAACAATAAAATTTTAGAGTCGATTTACTATTTATGCAAATTTCAGAGAGTCGATTTATTATTCATGGGAATTTTGGAGAACCGATTTACTGTTCATGTGAATTTTTGAGAGCTAAAAGGTTGGTAAACTGATTTCACTGTGCATACGAAGGGTAAAATTAGGAACACACTAAAATCTGTGTCTGGTTACTCAAACCTCTTGTGGAAGGATCACTACCCTATATTTAATCCAAAAGAATTGAAGTGATGATAAAAAATTATCTCAAACAGCGGAAGTCTTGAATTATATTCTCCACTTTAAAGAGTTATTCTTTGTCAAATTAGCTAACATGTGTAAATAAAAATATTTATATATATTCGGAGAATTACAATGGTGCTCTGAAAAATCTTATCGTAATAGATTTTTCTTTGGTTATAATGGACAACAAGCATACCTATTGTGATGTTAAGTGTAAGGTGGCGAATTTCCTTACACATCACGTCCCAGGGGTGATATTTGTAGTGTAATTTGTCAATAGTGGGCCCACTGCTGTGATAATATCCACTTGATTCTTTATTCTCTTTCATGGACACCAAATCATTGATGGAAACTTATTTATGCTCCGACAAGACATGGGCCAAGCAAATCATGCAACCTTGAAAGCGAACTTTCCTTGTACATGTTATTTGGACGCATTTCTTTATATATCGGCGATACCTTTCACTCTGGACGATGGGCGAAATGCAATGTTATTTTAACAAAATTAATAAAAAAAATATTTTTATATGATATCTTGTTAGTAAGTGGAACTCAGTTAGATGTATCAAAATTAGTAGTAAATTGATTATTGTTTTAAATATATTCTAATTAAATAATTAATAATCACATTTAATTTTTTTTATTTTTTATAATATAGATATCTCCACTTTTCATTGAAAGTAAGAATAATTCCATGAATATGTGTAAATCTTTCAATCTACACACACCAGTTAAATATACGGAGAGTAAACTCGTTTAGATTGAGCAGACATTTTGACTGTCAGGCTGACCAAATACTCTATAATTATATTTTTAATATAAAGAGACTCACGGTCTTATATATTATATTCAAACATTAACTTATCTGTAATTTTAAATTTTTGACTTTGATAATAATGAACTAATAAATATTTTAAATTCAATAATAAAAATCGTAAAAATAGACTCAAAAAATTTATACACAAGTCAGGGGTCAAAAAATCGGCTCGGCCGATATCCGATACGAACGATATATCGGCCGATAATTTTATCTCTCATACCGATATCGGCATTTTCTCTCTCCTCCAATATCGGAACCGTGAAAAAATCGCAAAAAACCGTGATGAATAGTGGTGAACCGTGACAAAACCGCAAAAACCGTGAACTCCCTGAGAACCGTAAACCCTGAACCGCGGAAAACCGAGGAAAACCGCGTAAAACCGTGAAAAACCGTGAATACCTCCGAGAATCGTAAACCGTGGAAAACCGCGAAAAACCTCGAAAAACCGCAAAAAACCGTGTAAAAACAGCGAAAAACTGTATCGGTGTTTAAATTTTTTTTTTTTTTTTAAAATACTGATATTTATGAATATCGGCCGATATTGTGACCGATATTTCGGACCAAATATCGGCCATATCGGCCGATATTCGGTATGTACGGCCGATACTTATCGTATCAGCCGATATTACTCGGTTTAAAAAAACCGATATATATCGGCCGATACGATATGTATCGGCCGATATTTAAACCTTAGACACAAGTAAATATAAATGCCTCAAATCCATCTATATCATATGGGGTTGGAGCACAGTTCGTAGATAAGCAGATGGAATCTAAAGAATTAGAAAATTTAGATATCTTTGTGTTTACGATACAATACAAGTAGAGAAATACGATATTTAAGTAGCCGAGTTGATATATTTCTCTTACGTAAATGGCATGATACTCAGCATAAAATGTCTATAGGTTAGTTCACTATCCTTAAGGCATATTAAAGTTAGGCCATGGAGGCTCGAACATGCAATCTCTCGCTTCAGGAGGCAACCAATTGGACATTTGGACTACACCTAGGTAGATTTTATTTTGGTAAGATTAATTTTGTGTTAAATAAATATTTTTAATTATAAACTAAGTCACGATTTTTATTTCAGTTAGAGTTTACTGATGGGATAATCAAGTCCAAAGATTCTTTTTTGATGAGCAAGATAGGGAATAAGTTTTATCTACTTATCAAAGCTACAACACAATTGACACACTACTTAAACTTTATAAATCATTTGATTTAGACTTTGCCTGCATTAACTTTTTAAAAATATATCATGCTCTTTCTTACCCACTACTTATTCTATACAATTTGTACAGTTGTATTCAATTAAATTAAATTTTGTTAAACATAATATTCGATTATAAATTTCTTTTAGAAATTGAAATCCACGTGGAAGACTCGTTCTAATTACGAGATCTACCACAAAAGCACAACCTAAAAGACAAGAAGTGACGACAGGGATAGGATGATGGGCACACTGTGTTGACTATATCTATCTTATTAATATGAAGTTTTATAGATTTATTTATTCATATTAAATAGATAAAAATAAGAATAAGAAATTTATATTGTAGTAGTAGTATTGACAACATGTAATTTTTTTTATAAGATTAATTTTGTATGAAGTTAGTATATTATTAAGGCTGATCATATAGACACCACATTTTTCTACTAGGAGATACCGCTTTTCATTTTTAAGTGTCAAATTATCATTTTACCTTTCCGTGTTTTGTTAGTTCATGTTAGTTAGGACGATCAGAACATCCGAACTATCGTCCTAATGAATGGACCCTGGAGAGGGATTTTCAAAAGAGATCATTTTTTCGATCGATTTTTACAAATAAGGTATTAAAATTCATCTACTCTGAATTTTGATACTTTGTTTATAAAAGTGGTCGAGAAACGGCCTCCTTGTTAATTGTAACCTTTACGCATTTGGTTCGAGTTTTCAAACGAGGCGGTTTCTCAACTTATTTTACAAATAAGGTATCAAAGTTCATTTACTCTAAATTTTATGAACTCCATGGCTGATTTTAAGTGAGAAGGTAATAGTTTTGGACTTAAAAAATCATACCCAAATAATTAAGAGGGAAGACTATTTTTTTTAAATTATTTGGGTACAATTTTTTAAGTCCAAAATTATACCATTTTCACTTAAAATCAATCACGGAGTTTATAAAATTCAGAATAAATAATTTTGATACCTTGTTTGTAAAAATCGATCGAGAAACTCTTCTAAAAATCTATCTCCACAACCCATTTGTTTAGACAATTCGGACCTTCTAAATATCAAAATATCATAAGAAGCAAATGATAATTTTACATCTAAAAATGAAAAACATCTCCTAACCAAAAAGAATGGCCAGCCATTATTATTAATTATAAACTAAGTGACGACATTTATTTCGTGTTAGGGTTTTCTAATGGGATAATCAGTTCCATTGGGATTATTATATATTAATGCCAGAGTTGTTTGCTCTAATGTTCTACCTTTGAATCTATCCGTAACCTTGTGCACCATTCGTGATTTCGTTCCAGGTATAAGTGTTACGTTCATATTTCCGTTAAAAGACAGGGCAATCTCTTTCTTATAACACAATGCCCACTTCAGTGACGAAATTGCCCCACTCGTCACCAAATGAATGATGTACTCATACCCGAACTGCAACCACATCTAAAGGGTCTTTCTGTCATTCAGATACGTAGAATATTCTATTGGGCCCCGCTCTAATATAATAAAACAACCCGCAACCTTTCCACGTCATCCGTATACTCGACCCATGGTAGGAATCAACCATACATTTAAAGAGATCGAATACGTCATTAGATGGAATCAATGAGATGAGTAGGTAGATTTTAATAAAAGGATTATTTCAGATACGCATCGATTGAAAATTTTGAGTGTTCTAAAAAATTATGTTAGACAGTCACGTTTATTTGATGATTAAATTCGTTTATAGATGAATTAATTATTGTAAAGATTATTATAGTGTTAAAAATGAGATTCATGTTAGTTATTAATTTTTATTAATCATTAAATATATTATATTTAATCTAATAATTAAGGGTATATCAAATAAAATTTATGAAAGGTTAGATGCAGTTTTTAAAAATAAAAAATCTAACTACCATATTTAAAATAAAATGGACCTCATAGGGCCCTTTATATCTGGCTAAAAATGTTCTAAGGTCTCACCGTTTCCTTTTTGATAAAATGAGAACAATATGTTCGTTTTTTTATTTTATCAGATAATATTTTTATTTTATTATTTCACTTTTTAAGTTATTATAATACAATAAATGACAATAAATTATTTATCATATTTTATTTAAATTATCAGTATTTACATGAATTCTTTTTATTAATTACTCAATAGATTAAAAATGGTGCCTGCATATATTTTAATTATTTAAATTAAAACTATTGTTACAAATAATGAAAAGAAATACCTTGAAAATAAAATAAGAATTATGACACACAAGATTCTTACCCAATTTTTTTTTGAATTTTAGCATTAAAATAACAATCAAAGATGGTAAAAGACAGGTAAGGCTTCAAAATATTGCCATTGAATCTCTTGCACATGGTCTTATCTCAAAATATAATAAAATATTTTTAGAAATACGTGGATGCATAAAAAATTCAATAAAAAAAGCTTTTGTATGAGAACAATATTTATTGTGCCTATATTGATTAAATTAAAGTGATATATACCTTGAATTTTTTGTAATAATTATAATTATCATTATGATTAAAGTCACTCTGATAATGACTCAGATTTCACCAAAAAATATTTTCTCATGTTGAAAACATCTATTTTTTCTACAATGATTAATGAAGATTATTTTTATAGTTTATTTTTTATATGAAATCCATATTTACATTCTTTGCATTTTACAGTCATTGTTATCTATGAATTAGTTTCTTACTTTATTTAATCTAATTTTTACTTATACTCATTAGTAGACGGCATTCAATTTATATAAAAGACCGAAATTTTATAAGTTTAAAAGTATTTTAAATTATTCATCAATGTTTTAATACACGAATCACATGGAATCCCATTTTATTAAGGTTTCTAATTTATTATACTTTCCACGACAAAAACTAGTAAAATTTTAAAATCAAATAAAAATAAATTAAACTTATCATTCACAAGACCGGTGATCTAATGTCTAAACTTGTAAGTCTCAAAGATAACCCAAGTCCTGAGCATTTGGTTCACTTTATTTGACGATTTTGCCCTCCCACGCAACGATAAATACTTCTTCTTCTTCAAATCGAGTCATTATTTCCCTTAGTCGCGGAGGAGAAAGACAGAGAGAGTGGAGGGAAGAGAAGAAAAACAAATGGCTCGCCTCACACGTGTCTCGATCGTCTTCGTCCTCTGCAGCCTGGCTGCCGTCGCACGTGCCGGATCTTTGTTCGAGGAGGAGAATCCCATCCGTACAGTGACGGATGGCATCCGCGATCTCGAATCGGCGATCCTCCGATCTCTGGGCGACACGCGTCACGCCATCTCCTTCGCACGCTTCGCTCGCAGGTGTGTAGCTCTCCTTCCAAAACCAAATCTCAAAAGAAAGCCTTTATCATTTTCCTTCATGGTTAATTGAACAATTTCAAGGTTTCATCTTCTTGTTCTTCTTGTTTCTCAATTCGATACCTTTTTCTCTTTTTTTTTTCCTAATTTTTTTCCCGTTGATCGCGTTGACCCAGGTTGATTAGTTGAAGCTTTTCTCTTTAGTTTTTTCGTCATTTACCTGAAAGTTGAAATTCGTAAATTTGAGTGTAGAAGCTCAGATTTCTCTTAGTAGATTTAGAAATTGTTGTGTTTAAAAATTAGTAACAAATTTTAATCTGATAAATTTAGAGATTTAAGATCTCAGTCGTGAATTTGTTTAAGTGATTTTTAATTTTAATCTTGAGGAAATTTCCAGAAAGAAACTGGTACTTAGATGACTAATTTATGTGAAATATTTCGAGGAATGAAAGATCACCAACTATGAAAAGGGCAATACACTTTGTTCTCTTTTTAATTTTTAAGCAGTTTCTTCTCTTTTTATTTTAAATCAGACATGGATGACTTGGCTTCTGTTTGGTAGAGCTCAGTTTGGAGTAAGGGCCAACCTAGATAGTATGGAATTAATGATCTAATTTTTCATATTTCATTGCGGCGAATTAGTTAGATCTTTAATAATAACTAAAATTTTCTATTTAAATTATGACAAAGGTAACTTAAAAAAAGTTGGTTTACAGACGTAGTCCGTGGAAATTTAATATTTAATAGGGTTGGAGTGATGGTCAAGAATCTATATCCGAAAGTGAAAAGTTCAATTCTCACTCTCCTTTTGGTCATTTTTCATAATTTTATTTTTATTTTGTGTATGTGGATATGGAGGTTTGAAGATGTTAAAAGGATTAGTCAGGTGTTAAAGAAGCCTGGACACCTTGGTATTATTCAGTACTCTTTTTTTTTTCCAAAAAAGCTCTATGGAGATCAGCTTTCTGATATAATTACTGTTAACAAAGATATGATTGATATTGACCAAATTTGGTTGAATACCCATGCATCTGAATGGAGTCTATAATTGGTGATCAATTTAAGATGAAATGGACTGCTCATATTTGAATTCAATATCAAGGAGGCCACATGAGTAGAATAAAAGTAAGGCGGTTCTCCCATTATTTATGAAGAAGGACAAAGGAAAAAACAATTTTCATTTATTTATATTATTTTTATAAACTGTAAAGTGCCCTAGAAATCGTGTAATTTAATTTCGTGATATTATGTCATTAACAGGTATGGGAAGAGATATGAATCGGTCGAAGAGATACACCAAAGGTTCAACATTTTCGTGGAGAATTTGGAACTCATCCGGTCTACCAACAGGAAAGGCCTCCCTTACAAACTAGGCGTTAACCGTAAGTCCATTTTTCATCTCATTCAGCAGTCTTAAGTTTGTTTCAAGTGATCCCGCAGTTAAGTGTCAACACGTATATGCCATGTGAAAAATATAAGCCGTTCATTATGTGGGGCCCAATCTAACTGGGACAAAAACTAGCCTTGAAGAATGAAGATTAATCCGGTGGCCCGCATGCTTCTGCTAAATTTTGGCCTATTAGATCGATACCTTCGAACCTTTCTTTCTTCTCATAGGCCCTTAACCTGATAGATCCGAGATACATGAGATAAGTGGTTAATCTCAACCCTGGTTTAAATATCAGATTCTTATCAGGCCTTGTGGAGCCCAATATATATGGCTTTTTTTATTCAAAATATCGACTATTATCTCATAGAGAATATATTATATAACAACTTTGTTTGAAGGATGAATTTTTATTGGACAAATTGGATTGATATCCATACAAATTGCTCCCATTTGTACCCTGTTGATTTTGGGACAATTGAAAATCATAGCTTTTGAAATTCAATGAATCTTATTTTTTTCTCAGTATCATTTAGAAAGTATCTATATAATGGACCTCACTCCATCATCTGAACCCCATTTGAGTTTGAAGGGAGATGTTACGATTATGATTAGAAGTTAGAGTTTGAGTTGATCTCTATTTGATAGAGATAAGATTTAATTAGAGTTTATATATAAATTAGTAATTAGTGAATGAATCTATTATCAGGTTCCCATCTCTTACTTCCACCACCATTACTGCTATTAATAATAATTTGTTTGTTATTTCCTCTAGAATTTGCGGACTTAAGCTGGGAAGAATTCCGATCACATCGCTTGGGAGCAGCTCAGAATTGCTCTGCTACTAAGGGAACTCATAAGCTAACAGATGTTGTTCTTCCAAAGACGGTATTTCTCTGCGTTTCCTTCTTTGTTTTCCTCCTCCTTTGCCCAGCTTAATGTATGGCTGAAACTCTCATCTACTTATATTTTCAGTTAGTAATAATCTATTTGTTGTTACTATTTACAGAAAGACTGGAGGGAGGATGGGATTGTCAGCCCTGTTAAAAACCAAGGCCATTGTGGATCTTGCTGGACATTCAGGTAAGCAAGAACGATGTTGGAACAGTAACCTATAAATGTCTAGGGTGGAAGAACTGCCAGGGGTCAAGATCTCCCTTAATAAAGTACAGATTTGTATTTTTGGCGTACTCTATACATTGTGTTTGATCACCTTCCATGCTGATCTTTCCTAGGTATCCGTTGTTGAGATCATTTATGGCAACTAATGGTCATTGTTAGTCAATTATCAGTTGCTATCAAACTTGGCCATTAGAGTTAAGAAGAATCAATTTTAATTCTTAAAATTCTGTAGTGCTCGTGGATTTATGTACATCTCTCTCCCTTATTAATTGGAGATATCCGATACAACTTTTTCTTGTGGTAAAAAATCAAAGGTTAAGATGATGGGTCTCATTTTGGACAATTAAATAGTCCCACGATGGTCTATCCAACCATCCAATTATTTTGACCGTAGGATGGATCCCATCTTCCGACATGACTAGTCAAAGCACCCAAGCTTTTCAGCCAGGGTGTTTGCTAGACCTGCCTACTTCAGAACATGTAAATTTTCATATTATATCCATATCTCCTTATGCTGTATCTTATTGTAAGAATATGAATATGGGATCATAGTTTGTTAAAACTCAAGAACAGGCACTGACCTGGTCCGCAAGAGCAAAAAACGACAGATCTCAGGCTGTGATAGGCCACCTGCCATACAGCCCAGGTTGGCCCATTATCAGCTCTGCTCCTGGAGAAATTCCTTGACTGTTTTCAGAACACGTAATCTGTGGCTCTAATGACTGGCTTGGACAATGGTGGTATGCAATCTTATTCTGTTCAATCTCAAAATTTGCAGTACCACCGGAGCATTGGAGGCAGCCTATACACAAGCGACAGGAAAGAGTATCTCCTTGTCAGAGCAGCAGTTGGTGGACTGTGCCGCAGCTTTCAACAACTTTGGTTGCAATGGGGGATTGCCTTCTCAGGCATTCGAATACATAAAATTCATTGGCGGTCTTGATACTGAAGATTCATATCCTTATGCCGGAGTAAATGGAATCTGCAAATACAAACCTGAAAATGCTGGTGTTAAGGTGGTTGACTCAGTGAACATTACACTCGTAAGTCCTTTTTGATCCTTTTCTCTTGGTAAATATTCAGTTGGGTGATTTACTCAGTTGACAAAGACACCACTCTATTTGGTTGTTGATTTTGGTATTGTATAGGGTGCTGAAGATGAACTGAAGCATGCTGTGGGTGTTGTTCGTCCGGTGAGCGTTGCATTTGAAGTTGTGAGTGGTTTCCGTTTCTATCAAGGAGGAGTATACTCCAGCACAACTTGTGGCAGCACTCCCATGGTGAGCCTCTTTACCACCATAAAATTACATCAGAAAAGAGCGTTTAGAATGATTCCTTACCAGCAAAATGGATCCTTTTGCGCTTTTTCATTGTTTGGTGTGGTGGTGTTAGCATGTCTGTTTTTGCTTGACTGATTTTTATATTGCTTAGAAGCTTTTGTTTTCCAGTACACCCCTTCTTCCAATCTTTCTAATTACCCTGTCCTGTCCATGCTAATATTTTCTGATTGTTCTTGTAGGATGTGAACCATGCTGTTCTTGCTGTTGGCTATGGTGTAGAGAATGGTGTGCCATATTGGCTTATTAAGAACTCATGGGGCAAAGATTGGGGAGTCGATGGCTATTTCAAGATGGAGTTGGGGAAGAACATGTGTGGTGGGTTATTTTCTTCCAACCTTGCTTTCTCTCTCTCTCTCTATCTGGTTTGACCTCACTACCTATATATATATATATATATATATATATTTGTTTATTCAATATTTAGGATTTAAAAAATGCATAACTAAAATAAGATGGATCAACCATAAAGACCTAGAGTTACGCATCCACTGTTGATATACTCTGAATGGATAGAATACAGATATTCTGTATGTTCCAAGTATAGGGAAACCTGACCTGCTGATCTTCATGTTCATGTGAGCAAGACACGATGCGGTTCACAATGGTTGTTCTTCAATCCGATCCTTAAGCCTATTTATAAACGGTTAGACATGGGCTTATGCAAGCCCATTGGGCTTTTTGGCCAATTTTCCCATTATGTGTGCACTGAGCCATTTTTCTTTTTAATTTATTTTATATTGATTAAAAAAGCTAACAAGTTATATTGAAGGCAGACATAATAAAATACAAGTGGACCAAATTTGAGGTCAAAACTCAAATTTTAGCATTTTGATCTTTAGTGGTCAAACTCACAAGGTGTTCTTAGAACTACATAGACAATGATGCCTAGTGAAATTGACCTAAGACCAAGATGCTAGATTTTGAAATTTGAGTTCAAATTTGGTCCACTTTTAACTTATCATGTCTTCTTTCAATCTAAATGATTGGATTTTTAATGGTTCAAATGGACTGGCTTGCAAAGCCCAATGAGTTTCGGGCTGGTGCGGCTTTTGTGTTTATAAAGAGGCTTGGGCCACCATAGAGCATAACCCGACCCATGAACACCCCTAGACTTTCAAAGGTGGTTTAAGTAGAAGAAGTGAACAACTTTGGACTTGTGGATAGAACTTTTCCAATCTGATTCCTTGCGGCTACACTTGTTGGCTCCCTTAATAATCTAAGCTTACAGATTTCTATCATATGTCCGAAGCAAATTTATATTGCTGTGGAAGTTCTCTGTAGAAGTGGCCTTCCACAAAAGCACTACACATTCTTTACATGTCTTTTACTTACTTGTCTCTGGTATTTGATGGGTTGTTTAAACCACTAAAAGGTGCAAATTTATATTATATTTTTGCAGGTGTTTCTACTTGTGCATCCTACCCATTTGTCGCTGCCTAAATTGTGTGAATTTGTGGTAGCCTTTGTGCTCTGCTTATTCCTGTTGCCTACTTTACTTGCCTAGGAAGGTGGAAAGAAAGATGAACTGCAGAAAACTAAAGTACATGGTGTCATTGTATAAAGGGTTGGATTATTGAACACTTTGTGATAAACTGCCTTCTGCTTTTAATATAAGCATGCACTCCCTTATGATAATATTCTGTCATGTTTCTCTTGTTTCGCCATTGGACGTTAAGGTGGTTGGCCGTATGAAAAAATAATCTGTATTATAAATAAACGACGGTAAATAAATGAGATAAATGACTATAATTAGATCATTTATGTAGTTGTCACTATATATGATACTCTCTCAGACCCTCTTTCTCAAAATACTTATCCTATTTCAGAATTTTTTATATCTTAAGAATAAAGTAGATATGGTTTTGATTTAATGTAAAAATAAAGGAATACGAAAATTAATTTGAGATAATTTTAAAATCTATACAGAACACGTGTTTTAGGAGAGAGAGAGAGTACATGATAGACAAGTCTTTCGGCCAATCACATGTGTTACTTGTGTTTTGCTATTGCCGACGGAAAGAACGAGGTACCGTTCTCTGCCACAAATAAGTACCCCAAGTTTGCAAATGGTCGGTGTCCTACTTGGGGATGGTTGGCAGTCCAAAATTCCTACTGCTGGGACAGGAATTCTGTGAGATTCCAGCACCTTTTTTTTTTTGTTTTTTCCTTGAAAATGGGCTGTATTAGGGATTTTAAAATCAATGCTCTGGTGCTAGACCTTGCAAAATCTGATTCAATCTAATTATTTGACACAACTTATTTAAATAAAAGACTCGACCCAGTTCAACTCAATCGAACCTATTTAACAAATGACCCAAACTGATTCAAAATCATTTATGATGGATAGATCCAATCTTAATTCATTTATAAATAGATAGACTTGATTGGTCTCAATATTACCATGTTTATATGAAGTCTACACTCATCTGAAGAATAGTATTAATATGTGTTTTACTAAAAAGTCTTTATCGTAACGTCAACATGTAAATATAACTTAATTCAAATTTAAAAGACCTAAACTGGCTTAATCTATTTAAAAATATCTGAAATAAATCTAAACTCAGAATAAAATCGGCTTTAACCCATTGGCATGTCTACTTGATTGAATCTGATTTTGGAAAAAAAAAATAGTTACATGAACTAACTTAGGTTGAACTCTAACAATTGTATGTTAGCCAAAGTCCCCATGAGTCTTGAAAAGGGGCGACATTTTCACAAGGAAAACAACTTTTCAGATAAATCTTTGTCCATTTGCCAATTTTCAACTTGAGGACTGTGTTTAGATTGAAAATTGTTCTATTCACATTTTTGCAGTTGAATTATAATGAGGAGAGATCTCAAAATTTTAGGAAATTTGGACACGTTGTCCCTGTTGAGCTTCTTATTTTCCTTACTACAAATAATACAACAAGAAAAAATAGTAAAAAGAAAAGTAAAAATATGTTGATATTATCATTAATGCCTGAATCAGTAACGACCCATTTTTTTCTCATTTCGTAAACAACATAGAGAGCAAATTTTAATAAATTATTTAATTAGATTTGATTGGTTTTCATTTTCCTTTTATCTCAATTTTGAATGTGCATTGAAACGAACAACAATTAAAAACAAAATTCAATTACAACAACAATTAAAAATAAAATCCAAAAAACATCTCATGAGCCTGTAAAAGGAGTTAAAAGATTGGCCGATACAAAGCAATGCGACTTAGAGCTATATTCTTTTTTTTTTTTTTTTTTCAAAAAAAAATATTTTGACCATTTTTTAGTTGAATCTTGCACTAAGTATGATTTTAAGAAAATTTAGAAGCTAGTTATTTAAGTATGAAACATATTGGTCAATTCTAAATAAAATTCCTTTTAAAATTTGACATTTTGAATTATTTTCATCACTTTTTTTTTGAATTTTTATTTTTAGTTTTTTTGTGAAAATAATTTTGAATATTTATGGAATTAAATTGAGATGTCTTAATATGACTCATATACTTTGAAGGGTGTTTATATGGTTTTTCAAAAAAAAAATTGAAAAATTAATGAAAGCTGGGTATTTAATATAATTTTCATTTTAGAGTTTTTTTTGAAAAAATTAATAAAATGGTATACAAATGTTTCTGGAATTATGTGAAGATCCCTTAACATGATTGATACATTTTTTACAGTATTTTTGTGATTTTTCTATTATTTCTATATTTTTATGAAATTCAATTTTTTTACGAAAAAGAATATGACATATAATAGAAAATACTAGCTACTGTGGGATGCTAGAGAACTTAAAATTCATAGTAGGTGTTAAGAAGATGACAACTTGTTTATTATAAACTAACCTTTTATGAATTATTTTATCCTTAAGGTTTTTATGAATTATTTTATCCTAAAGGTTTTTAGAACTCAGTTTGAATTTAAATTCGGTTAATCTCAATTGATCAATCTTCAATGTTAAATTACGAATTAATTAAGAAAACATTCATCCAACAATTTAATTTTGAAATTTTAAAAGTAATAAATTAAATTAAATATAGTTTATTCATTTTGAAGTCTAATACTCTGAACAATTCCCTTTATATTTATACCTTAAGTATTTTCAATCATCTAATGCAGCAACTTCATTTGAACTTAAAGAAATTGAGAAGTGCTTATGAAATATCCTAAATTACCTTATTTAAATAGTTAATTTTAAATTCATGTAAGCCTTTTGACTTACGAAAGGTCTTATCGTTCTGGTTGAGGAAGAAGATGGTTGTAAACCACCTCTTGGTTTGTGAAGATTTTGCTCATTCTATCATTCGTTCTTCCTCGTCTACTTGGTCCCTCCACATTCACATTAGGCTATAAATTCCATTATTTCCAAATTTTTGCCCATGCATGTGAAGATTACCGGCTGCAAGAATTCCACGGCTAAGACATTCTCCAGCTTGCTGTTCAATTTTGAGAATTGTTCAGGTATTTTTGTGGACTTTGTAGGGCACCATCTCAAATGATTGTTTCTCTTCGTCCTTTCTATTCCCTTCTTTCGGTTGGAGATTTTTTAGTGCTCATCTACCTTTTGGGTAGGTAGTATTTGACCTCTTCGCTTTCTTTTGGTGAGTTGTTCGACTGATGATTGTTCTTCTGTTTTGTCTGGACTGTGGGTTTTTTGTATTATTTTGGGCTTTTCCTCCCTTTGAATGAATAGCTAATCCATTATATTAAAAAAAAATAAGAGAGATTTATGTAGATCATCCATCTAAGAAAAGAAAATGTTATTATTTTCATCAATCTTCTCCAAATTTTTTTATTTTATTTTTGAATATAAGAGAGATTTCTAGAACATACATTTTTGTAGGCACGTGTAACTTTTTCCGCATGTGATATCTCTAGTGGGGTCTACCAGAGTCGCCTACCATGCTGATGGCCAAAGAAGAAATCTTCAGAATCTTCAACCACACTTTTCTTGGAGGACACGTGTTCCACAATGACAATAAGGGTGGTTGCCCTTCTGTCGGACCGGGCCGGTTCATGCCTGCACTTGAATTGTGATAAAAATTTAATTCAATTATTAAGTGAAAAGTTCAAATACGATCAGTCAGATTAAAGTTCAAAATTGAATATAAGCTTAAAAATAATTTTTTTAATATAATTTAGTTATTTTTATAAAATAATAATATAATCTATCTTTTTTTTATTTTAATGGTACTCTATGTTAAAATAGTTAAAATTAATCAAATATAATTCTATAAATGATGAATTATTTTTATCTTTTAATAAAAATGCCTCTGTCAATCAATTTTATAAAATAGAAAAATTAAAATTAAAATTTCAAAATATAAAAAGGAGAAGTTCTATGGCGTAGTTCAACTAAAAATTTTCTTCTCAGTAAATGAGAGGTGGCAAGCTCAAAATTCCATAACCTCAGTTGGTATATCTTAACAACAGTGAATACTATCTATCGAGTTTTATGTTTTCTACAATTTTCGACATATAAATTGAGAAAAAAAAAAAGGAAAATCTGTGAGACGCTAGAGCCATTTTATGACTTCTCCCTTCCAGTCTGATTTCTAGAATGAACCATTTCCTGCACGTGGGCATGTGATAAACAGGGTCCACAGCACACCCTTTGAAATAGCAAGCAGTCTAAGCTCTAGTGGGGTCTACAAGAGAACATAGCTGTCTGAAGTAAGTAATCGGATCACCGAACCACCCAAACGAAAAAGGAATCATTTGAATCGGAAAAAGGAATCATTTGAATCTTCACCCACATTTTTTTTTTGAAGATGCGTGTTCAACAGTAACAGTGAGACAGTGAGAGTAGCTGACCTTCTAGCAGGGGTAGAAAAAATCGACAGCGCGACATCTTGGTAAATTTTTTTTTTTTTTATGTTGGTCGCACTTTTTCTTTTTTTCACTTTTTTTTTTCTAAAAAGAATTTCAAAAAAATTACAGTAAATACAAATAATTATGGACTTATTGAATATGTAATTTTTCCATAAAATATCAGACATTTACATCTTCTAATATATTTTTGAAGTTACGATATCGGAAAATTATATAATTAGTAATAAAATGATGAAAATTACAAAGAAAATCATATAAATGAGGAAAATTTGTAGAAATAATTTCATAATTTATTTTCTTCGTCAATGAGTGTTATTTTAAGTTATGAATTATAGAAATAAAAAATAAAAATAAAATGGGTGAGAATTACATAATAATGTAGAAAAAATATTAGAAAATGAAACTAATGGGGTCCTAATCACTTGAACTGATAACCACACAAATGCTATACGTAATAATATAATGTTTTCTTTCATTTGAGAAAATAGATTTTATTTTTCATTAATAATAATTAGATAAATAAAGTTATTAGATAAAATTATGAGCTATAGTTAATCATGTTAAATTGATATAATAAAAATAAAGAATACCTTCTAATAATAATGACATTGGTAAAAATATTAGATGATAAATATAATATTAAATTATTACAATAAGATAAAAAAAAGAAAATATTATACTTTTTATTTTCAGTATAAGTAAATATTGTATTTAAAATAAAAAAAATATTACTTCCACTAAATTTTTTTTAAATGATAAAAATGTAAGAGGCGCATGTGACGTTCCCTTGGAGGTCTTTAGGAAGAGCAAGTCAGTTCTCTTCATAAAAAAGTGTTTTCACTTAAAAACCCTAATGGTCATCTTTTAATACCCTTTTTCTCTTTCACTCTCTCTATGAAACCCTAGCCGCCGCCGCCGCTCTCTGTGATTTTCCCATCAAAGAAGAAGAAAAAGAAGAGAAAGGAAAGCTATGAAAGGTGTAGCGATTTTTTTCTTCAATCTTTTCTCCATATTTTATTTTTTCTCCTTCCATTTTTTCTCATCCAATATTTCTACAAAAAAAAAACAAATAAATGAATTTTTAAAATTCAGCCGATATCATGACCGAATTATCGGTCAAAAATTCTGTAATATCGGCCGAATTTATTTTTTTTACGGCCGATACTATACGTATCGGCCGAATTTTTGACCCCTGCCTTCTAGATGGGAACCGGCCGGGCGCAATTCGGCTTGAGTGTGCCAAGTCTGAGGCTCGTTATCAAGTGAAAAGCCCAATTTGACCAAGTTCGATCAGCTAAATTGAAGCCCGAGCCTGAATGTAAGCTTAAAAGTAAATATTTTCTATAAGTATTTGGATAAAAAATAAATAAATTTTATTTTCTATTAAGTATGAAATTTAATTACTATTTAATTATTAAATTATAAAAAATCATTAAAAATAGATTTATTTTATTATTAAGGTTTTAAAAATGAGAGAATAACTTTAACGGCTTGTTAATGGTAAACAATTATATAATGTATGGGCATATGTACGTCACATTACATGTGAGATTAATTTCATATATAAAACCACTTACTAGTCTCATCTATCAGATATAAGTTTGAGATTCATTAAATTTAAGACCTTTAGTTTAACCTCACAAGTTCAAGTCAACTGAGCTATGTGCAGATTAAATATAAGGTCTTGGCCAAATGGGCCTCTATAGTTCCATATATTCTCATTGTTTGTGTCAATGTTCACACGTGTAAAGCTCCTCAATAGTTAAAAAAATAAAAAAAATTAACTTAACTTATTTTTTTATTAAGTTGAGTCAACTAAAAAACTTAAATGAGTTTTTTCCAAGTAAAAAAGGCATAACCTAGTCATATTAATTAAATAATAGTATTTTATTGCTTATTTTATATTATTGTTTAAAAATAAAGTAACAAAAAAGTCAAATGTAATAAAAAGGAATAAGAAAAAATAATCAAGCAATACCAAAAAAATAATAAAAAAGAATATAATAAAAAAATGATGAAAACACGAAATCAGGATAAAAGAATCTAAGAAAACGTAGAGAAAAAAAGAAAGAAAGAGAGAGAACAAACAAAGACATAAAAAGCAAGAATGAATTAAAAGAATGAAAAAAATAGCAAAACAAAGAGAAATGAAGAAGAACAAACAAAAGGAAAAAAAAAAAAAAAAGAAATAAAAGATCATAATAAAATCTTTGGATATTTTCACTTATTGTAGTAATTCAATGATAAAGATAGATCAAATGAACATCAATCTATCTGATCCAAGTTTAAATAAGAAAATAATATTTTTCAACTGTTAAAATGTATTATTAGATAGTCTTAGATGGAGTTCGTACAACCTAACTTTTTTTAAGACTATTTGATAACCCATCCCATTTAAATAATGAGATTACAAACATGATATTAGTATAAATCAAATAATAAAAATTTAGAGGTTATTTGACAAGATTACGGAGTAAGATCAAATGGCTTCATTTGGATGAAGGATAATTTTACATGGGTCACCCCTCACTTACGGTCACCTTTGAAGATCCCAAGTTTCAATGAGGTATTTAAAAAGGATGATGAGAGGGGTGATTTTTTTAATTACCCTCACTTAGAGTAATTTTTTAATTATCAAATAAAGGTAATGAGAGCTGACCCCAAACATAGCCATTGCTATTTCATTCTTCTAACAATAATATTTTAAGAAAACAATAAATTTGAATTGAGTGATCATTCCATCACATGACCATGTCATCATACTAAAATAGTCTATTATTTGAAAAAAATATCAACATTTATTCTCCATTAAATTCTCTTTATTTTGTTTATTAAACAACTTCTAATTTTTAAAAATAATTGAATTTTATAACCTACCCAAAAAAACTCGTATTTATTCGTGCAACTTTGAAATGAAATGATTTTTGCAGTGTGAAGTGTAAACTTGGTTAATCTAACTTGAGTGGCGATTTTATCACGGCGTTAATTGGCAGACAAGATGGACCCACCGTTCCAAGGATTCAGAATCTTTGGTTGGATACCCAAAGGAGATGCACTTCCCCTAGAAACGAAGCCACGTGCATGCATTTAGGTTGTCAAAATCATCCAGATCATCATATACAGCCCCACGATTTTGACGGCCGAGATTGCGTGCATCTACCCTTAAGCCACGTGTGTCGGCATTACCTTCCCACTTGTTGACTCCGTCCTTCCTTTCTCTTTCCTGCCAGCCAGCCAGCCGGAGCAAAATCGGTCTCCAACCGTGCCTCCTTTTTCATGTGGCTACGGTCAAACAAGGCACACTGCTGTCTTATACGAATAATTTCATCTATTTATTTTATATCACAATCATTATTTTATTTTTAATTATCATTGGAAATTATGTTAATTTAATATGTCACACTAAAAATGAATATATTTATACTTCAAATAAGCATGACAAATCATTCATATATATTTTTATGTGTTAGTATAAATGTTGGTGAATTATACTCAATATGTCAAATAAAGAATTGCTTTTTCCAATATAGTTTTTTTTTTAATTGAGAATGTATTTTTCATACAAGGAATTTAATCTGTACAACTCAGAGATTTTAGATAGTGGAGATTAGTCATTAATACAAAATAATTTTGATGATGATAATTATTTGAATTTAATTTTAACGAATTATTATATTTGGTAATGAGAAATTATGAGTTTATAAGATTGAGAAGAAAAATATTTTTAATAAAATATTGTTAATAGTTGTTGAAAAAGGGAAAGATTGATCAAATATTTTTTTTGACAGAAAACAAAGTTATTAATTATATCATCAATTAATTCGAATATATAGAATGTCTGTTTTAAATAGAAAAAAAAAGTTTAAGGATTTTTCATTTTCACTTCTTATATTGTATTTGTTTATAGAATAATTTCAAACACATGACAATGTCATATTGTGATGTTCATTTATATGATTTAAATTTTTGTAAAATTTCGTATACTTATATTTATGTAATCGTATATCAAATAAATTTTGATTATATAATATTTATGATGAGAGTCTCCGCCAGTATGTCTGATTGGGATAATAATCGGTATATCTTGAGTTTTCACCATGGTACACCACTTTTTAAAGAAAAAAGACTATTTTGCCCTCTCTTTTTGAAAGGGAGAAGAGAAGAAGAAGAAAAGTAATGGTAAAATATTCTTTTTCTTTTAAAAAGTTGTGTACCATGCTGAAAATTCATGGTACACAAATCATTACCCGTCTAACTGAAACTCATTTCATTTCATCCACTTATCACAAAAAATGTGAGCAGTCCTCCCTTAGGCACTTTATATATGCAGACACGAGTTTTATCTTGATGTCTATTTTACCTTTCACCTACCGTATAAAAAATATAAAACAATAAAAAGATCAGAAATCGGCTCACCAAATCACATGTGAACATTAAAATCGAATCTCCAAATCACCTATAAATAATAAATTGGCTCATAAAAAACTAGTAAAAGATTATTTCTATATTTTTGGTACTTACATATGAAGGACAAAATGGGTATGATAGTAAAATCCGTTTACATATACCCAAAGTGTCCGTGGAAGTGTCCTCTCGAAAATCATTTCATTCAAAATCTCAGAGAAGGACACATGTTGACTCATTCAGTTGAGCTGACTCGCCCCTTGATTGGTGCATTGCAACATGGGATGCCGTGGCCCACACTGTACGGCCCCTAGAAATCGTAAGCCAAACTCACGAGTCAGCCATAGAAAGAGGGGAAGCCAGAGAGAAAGGCAGGGAAGAGAGAGAAAGGCCCTTCTCCGACGCCTTTTAACTCTCTCCTTCTCTGTCCTCCTTTCCAACAGAGGATCTTCACTTTCAAATTCCAACCCAACTGCATTACTGTAAATAATACATCTCTCTCTCTCTCTCTCGGGCTTTGAATCTTGTTTTGTTCCGATTCGCCGACTCCTTCCTACCGGAATCTTTGATCTTTCCACGGTTTCATTTTTTCCTTCCGAACGTTCCATTTCTCTTTATAAATTAGGCTGCTCCCGTTTCACTGTTTGAAAACTTGGAATACATTTCTGCAGAGAAAGGGCGGAATTGTAAAATTACAGTTTTGCAGGGTTTCTATTGCGTCTTTAGGGTTCTGGGGTTTTGGAGTTGTGGATCTGGTTCCACGGACGAAGGGTAGAATTCAAAAAGTAGGATTTTCGAGGTTTGGAATTGCAAAATTAGGGTTGGAGAACTTGCGTTCTGATTATAAACAGAGAGGTGTAGTTGGAGACTTAGGGCTTTGGAGAGTTCGAAGTGGATTATAGGGTTTCCTGTTTTTGGGATTGTGAGCTGGAGATCTGATTCTGTAGAGAAAGTGGTGGACTTGAAAAAGTTAGGCCTTGGAAGGGTTGGAACTGTAATGTTAGTGTTTTGGAGGACCTGATGTGGAGAATTGCTGTTTTGGAGGTCTAGACTCGAAAAATTAAGATTTTCTGGAGTTGTGACTTGGTGATCTGTTACTGTAGAGAAAGGGGTGATATTGCAGGATTTGGGGTCTACTAGTGGCGGATTAGATGGCAGTGCCGACAATGGCGCTCTATGCAAGCACTCCGAGCAATATCTGCTCAACACCATATCCATGCTCGTCTGACCATGAATTGAATCGACGTACGCCATCAGCGTCACAGAAGCCAATTGGTGGGCTCTCATGCCTCTTCTCGTCATCACCATCTGTCCGCCACACCTCATCTGCATCCAGCTACAGTGACGACATTGGGTCAATCCGCCATGATAGAGGTGGCAGCATGGGTGCTGGTGGCTGTGATGTGTTTGGCAGCTCATTCTGCTACTCGGCATCGCCATTCAAATGGCGGGACCAGAGCCCCATCTCAGTCTTTCATGGCCCTGTTTCATGTTGCAGTGTTGGATCCTCCAGAAGCTCCCCACAGGCAGCCCGGTTATCACCTGCATCATTTCCTGCAGGACGGGACCGGCTTTTCAGTGGGTTTGTGCAGAATGCATTGGGTTCGTGTCTTGATTATGAATCACAAAGTCTTGCAATGCCAGGTGGAACTGGAGGTCTTGGATCTGATAGTGGAGATTCCTCTGTGGCCCTTGTTGACGAATTCACCTTCAATATGGAAGACAATTTTGTAGAGATGAATTGTGGGCCTTATGCGAAATCTCTGTTATCTGGAGCTCAATCAAGGCACAAGATATTTCATGAGGAGTTTGTGATTAAAGCATTTTACGAAGCAGAAAAGGCGCATCGGGGCCAGGTGAACTGAATTTTGATATGTAATGGTATTTTATGATCTGGGTGATCAGGTCTTAAAAAATTATGTTCCTTTTTTTCCCAGATGCGTGCAAGTGGGGATCCTTATTTGCAGCACTGTGTGGAGACTGCAGTTCTGCTTGCAATGATTGGTGCGAATGCAACGGTGGTTGCTGCAGGACTTCTGCATGATACACTGGATGATTCTTTCATGGATTACGATTATATTTCCCGTACCTTTGGGACTGGAGTTTCTGATTTGGTTGAAGGGGTATGTCTTTTGCCAATTGGTACACATGCACACACACACTTAGGAACACAAGTGATCCAATCTGTAGCACCTAATTATTCTAGCATCTGTCCATTCCATCAATAAATTTTAAAGAAAAAGGAAATAAAACTGCCCAATCAACTAACACCTGAGATTTGTGAAAGTGTAGATTTGGTGTACTTTGATCATGCTCAGCTATTTGCGTTTTAGGAGTGAATTTTTTTGTCTTGATATTAGGTATTAGCCTTTGCTGATTACAGAAAGTCTTGAAAATAGCAAAAGAATTTTCCCAGCCTCCAAACACATGAATCAAAATGCACATTTATGACGAGTGATGTAATATCAGTAATTTCATATTGCAACCCCTTTATCAAAACATATTTTGATTCGCTGCAGTTGTTTGAATGTGGTTCAGTTTAGAACTTCATTAAAACAATGATGCCATTTGATACAACTGTTGGTGGACAAGAGCCTAGAACACTGGCTATTGCTCACTGCAGCAACCACAACGTTTGCAGGTTCAACTTACTGCTCTGACCCCATTAGTGGTTTTCATTTTATAACACGAGAGTCCTGATAATAAGATGGTAACACAGGTGTATATTAGGATGGAAGAGTAATATTAAAAGATAGGATTAGGTTAGAAATGAATAAAAGATTGCACTGGGGAGCCCTAAGGTACCTCCAATGGATGAGAAGATAAAGATGTTGCTGTTTAAGATGGTTTTGTTATGTATGTAGATGACTAGAAACAGCTTACTGTAAAGAATTGAAAAGTTAGATGAATGGAATATTAGGTTCATCAGAACTCAGACTAACATATTCCTTTTTTCTAGCTGGTTCAGTAATGTTACTATAATTTGCATTAGTTTTTACTATAGATGATGAAACTAGTTTTATTTACTGTGTCGTATTGGTGTAGGTCTCTAAATTAAGCCAGTTGAGTAAGCTTGCCCGTGAAAATAACACTGCCAGTAGAATTGTTGAGGCAGATCGCCTGCACACTATCTTCCTTGCCATGGCTGATGCCCGAGCAGTTCTTGTAAAACTGGCTGACAGACTGCATAATATGATGACTGGAAGCTTTGCCCTGGCCAAACAACAGAGGTTTGCAAAGGAGACTTTGGAGATATTTGTTCCGTTGGCCAATCGCCTTGGCATCTTTAGCTGGAAGGAGCAGTTGGAAAACCTTTGCTTCAAGCACCTAAACCCAGAGAAGCATAAAGAGCTCTCATCCAAACTTATTAAATCTTTTGATGAAGCAATGATTAACTCTGCCACAATGAAGCTGGAGCAAGCACTTGAAGCTGGGGCGGTTTCTTATCATGTCGTATCAGGGAGGCACAAGAGCTTGTACAGCATTTACTTAAAGATGTTAAAGTATGCTTTCTAACCCTCTCATGTACCTTTCTAACCCCAGTAATGTGAGGAAGGCTTTTTTTTTAATTCCAAATTGCGATTGAGCATTTTCTTTAGACAGAATGTGTCAGGGTCACATTTTGGCTATGTTGCACGGACACCTCAAGATGGTGCAACTTACCCGTGTTAGACACTTGCAGATGCTAACACCTGTTGTTCATGTTCTCTTTTAGTGCCTTTTGACATTGTTTTCCAAGATGATTAAAAACTGTAACACCTTTCTCCTCTTAAAACCTAATCAAAATATCAATATGTTTGTCACTTAATTGTTTAGAATAAAACTAGTACACTATTTTATATCAGTGTTTTTTTTTTCACACCTTATTTTCATTTCAAATAGTTTTATATTTAAGTTCATTTGAACATGGTGCCATGTTCTCATGTCCTATTTTCTTCAGTTTGCTGAGTCCAACACCTCGCACGTGTGATGACTTCAACACTCTCCAGTACTCATGCAACTTTTTAGCCTTTTGGTGATTCAACTCTCCATATGGTAGTCATTGGGTTGTATAGTTATATCCTAAAAGATGTCTGATTGCCCATTTCGAGTGGATCACTAGGAGTTTTCTTGTGGAATTGTTCTTCTCCTATTTGAGCAAATGATTAGCACTTCCCGTGATGGGGGATTTCTCATGAGTTCCATATCTGAAAGGCAGGCTCCACTTGTAATTGGTTCATATTTTTTGCATGCTTCTTTGTGCATCATTATTGATGCAATGTACTTGCAAGGAGTAAACAATGAAATTCATGAAATTTATTTTTGATGTTAGGTGTGTTAAGGCTGATATTGATGCATGTACTTGCAGGAAGAAGAAAATGATGGATGAAATTCATGACATTCATGGGCTACGTTTGATAGTTGAGAATGAGGATGATTGTTACACAGCACTGAATATTGTTCATCAGTTATGGCCCAAAGTTCCTGGAAAGTTCAAGGACTACATAATGCATCCCAAATGTAATGGGTATGTACTTGATCTAAGTGCGTTTGGATTACATATCTGTCTTCTCTTTTTTTTGACATTGAATGCCATTAATAGGTACCAATCTCTACACACTGTTGTGATGGGTGAAGATATGCTCCCTTTGGAGGTTCAGATCCGAACCAAGGACATGCATTTGCAGGCAGAATTTGGATTTGCTGCACATTGGAGATACAAGGAGGGTGACTGCAAGCACTCTTCCTTTGTCCTTCAAATGGTAGAATGGGCGAGATGGGTTCTGACTTGGCAGTGTGAGACAATGCACAAAGATCAGGCCTTATCCCTTGGCAATGATTCTATTAGGCCACCCTGTCCATTCCCTTCACATTTGGATGACTGCTCTCATTCTTACACGCCTCACTGTGGCCATGATGGGCCTGCTTTTGTCATCATGATTGAAAATGAAAAGGTGGGTGACATTTTCATTTTATTGGCATTCATACTTCTTATTCGTGTTCTCCTACAAATGCTTCATATTGTTAGTTAGTTTGGGTATTCAGTATTACTTGGCCATTTATTTTTTAGTTGTGGACTAGCCAAGACTTCTGTTGACTGGATCTCTAAGAATGTATGAACAATTGCATTGAACTGAACACTACAGTCATTTGACCTTCTCTTAGTGTCTTTGAATATTGATTCCCACTGATGGATGAAGTGTTCAGGCATATGACATGTCCTTGATTTTGTTTAGGTTTTCTTTTATCTGATTTTGTCATTTAGGTATGCTGTTTGGGGAAATACTTCTCTCTGTTGTCACATGTAGCTCCACTTTGTTAGTAAGTTGGTGTCAAACTATTGAATAGGTTGCCATGAATTCTCCACTTCCTTCCCTTTTAGCCATTAGTAACCTATGTATTGTTGGCTCTATGACATAATTAATTCTCTCTCGTTTTTCTGTCCGATGCCATTAGATTTACTTTTGTTAGATCACTTTAAAAAATTAATTTGGTTAAACATCTGAGCATTCTCAAAATTATCGTTGTTCATATGCACTTCAGATTTGATCAAATTGACATTTTCTGTTCAGAAGTTGGAATTTTTCACATTCATCAAAATGTTTGCAGTTGCTATTTCTTTCTTCTTCTTCCAAAATATTCTACCATCCATTTCTCAGTAGGTTTTGGACAGTGTAGAAATCCACATATTTAGTAGATACTGTTTTCTCAACATAGATGCAACCTAGCAGAAAATGATAATTTGCCCCAATTTTGATCAACAGTGAATGCAATAGAACAATATCCCACCTAATTCAGTCACAGGTGGCAGTGACAAGAAAGGGGAAGACCTCTAAATACTTGGATCAAGAAGGAAGGACATGATAGAATGTGGAGTTTAGAGAATATGGTCTTGATAGGGTAAGTTGGAACTCAAAAAAGCCACTCTAGGTAAATGGGAATATGGCTGATGATGAAGATGAACCATTCAAAAAAGAAAAAGAAAAAGAAAAAAATAGAGAACCTGATGAAGATGAACCATGGGAGGGCACATTCATTGTGAAAATAACCCAGCCATTAATAATATATCTAATTATTTCATTGGATGTTTGGTCTGCATTTGACTTCCTAGAATGGTTTTGAGAGATATAATGTTTTACCGTATGTGGGTGCAGATGTCCGTGCAGGAATTTCCAGCTAACTCGACAGTGATGGATCTTTTAGAGAGAGTGGGGCGTGGGAGCTCCAAGTGGTCTCCTTATAGGTTCCCATTGAAGGAAGAGTTGCGGCCAAGGCTGAATTGTGAGTCTGTGACTGATCCAACTCAGAAGCTAAAGATGGGAGATGTTGTGGAGCTGACACCAGCCATTCCTGACAAGTCATTGACGGAATGCCGGGAGGAAATCCAGCGCATGTATGACTTGGGTCTGACAGTCTCTGGCAGATCCAGCTTTAGAAGCTGACCCCCGATGGATTCATCCAACTATAAATTATTTCTATCTTTAAATTGATGTAACCTCATTGTTTCTTGTATATATGAATATTTGTACAGAAGATTAAGGAATTTGGGATGTAGAAGCGTTACATATCCAGATTCAACAGGTGTTTATGAGGCTTCAATTACATATCCAGATTCAAAAGGGAAACATGACGTTCAGCTCCTTTGTATTTGTTGTCTCCCTTACTGTTTACTGATCTTCTGAATGTTCAATTATATGGTCTCAACAGATTGGGTTGAATACAAGATTGGGTTTTTATGGGTTCAATTGTATAGTCTCAAATGATTGGGTTGAATGCAAGATTTGAATTCCAAATGTGATATTGTCTGAATCAAACCACTCCAAAGCGAAAAATTGTGAGTTTTACCGTCCAACCCTTCCACAGATTATTTTCCTAGTGAAGAGTTTAAAGCTGTGATTCATGATTTAGGATTTGTTTGGATGAACTTGGTATTGAGATTGCTCTTTATGTACTGTTGCCATTCATGCCTTTCTGAACCAAATATGAATTTATGATTTGAAGAGATGAAATTAGTAGAAGAGGAGGATAAAGCCATGAATCACAGGTTATTTGACCTCTAATGTTTATGCCCATCCCTAGGTGTGTGTACACCCTAGGTTTGGGATTCATCTATGGGGATTATGATATTGGAAAATTCTAATCTCTAAGTATGGGTCTTAAAAAAACTCGTTCATAATGGAATTAATGAAGTCTATAAACTTTTATTATTTTAAATGTTTAATTTTTGTGCCTTTTAGTTCATGGTTTAATTGATTTTAACGAAGTGATTTTCATAGTCCATAAGTTTCAAATACAGGCTTCTTTAACAGACCAATCACCATTGATGGTCCCCTTCTAGAGCTGTACGTACATAGACTGAAAAGTAGTTCATGGTTAAAATCTTAACTTATTTAAATATATAGGTCTATTAAATTTAATGGAGGTGATGACAAAATAGTTAATGATGATAGCAGTGATTTAGTTTAATGTGACTAAAGATTGCTAGTAGTTTGAACAGAAAACAACACAAGGAGCCAAGAAATGTCTCTAATTTGAATAGAAAATAATGGGAGGATTCTAGAAGCTATTTACCTGTTTTTTTTTTACTAAATCAACTTTACAAAAATTATATTTGATGCGATCTATCATCTATGTTATCCAGGTGTTTTTGTCAAAACTCTTATTTTTATTGACAGTGAAGAAAATATTATTGTAAAATTTTCATATTTTTTTTTTAATTTACGTGTGGGAAATCGTGGAATATCCAGCGTAAAACTCGCATGGGGTGAACCCACTACCTCTAGAGCATACCAAGATTAGGCCATAGGAACTCGAACTCATATTTTTTTCTCATTGAAGATCTCCTATAGAAATGGATGAAAGAATGAAGGATGTAAGCTCTTTTTTTTTTTAATGATATCTATGCTATTCATTTTATTCAAGTGAAAAATGATAAAAAAAAAAAACTCTTATTTATGAAAAAATAAATAAAAATAGGATGATTTTCAATACTTGTCATTTTTCATCATCTGAAAAATAATACACAGCCTCCAACGATAGTCGTTTCAGATTTATTTTCTTAGTCTAAACCTCGCTTTCCCGCAAAACGTCGAAGGAAGTGGCTGACTGGCTGCTACTGATCACTGAAAATGGCTGTAACATGCGGGTGGGCTCCATTTGTTGATGTTAGTTGCTTCACTGATCCTTCTCTCTTTGAATGAGGCCCAGTATACCTACCCAATTGCCGCCTGGGCCCACTGGAAAAAACCTTTCATTTTCTTCTTTTTGGTTCATTATCTCCACTCTCCAATGGAGATTTCTTTTTGGTCAAATGTTTCCATTTATGTGACGATGGTGCAGTCCATCCCACCAGTTTTATCCTTTGGTGTGACCTGTATCAACCCACGCTGGACCCCATTTCATGCACTGCTTGCTAATAATAGAGGCTCCATTTCACTAATGAATATGAATAGCACTCCTCCGTCTCTCTTTAGTCAATACAGATTCAAAATAAAGTGCATCAGTATTCTTTTTCTTTTTCTTTTAAAAAATATTTTAACTGAGCTAATATAGAGTGATATACAGAAGTTTAATTTCTTATAATTCACAAGTAAAGTGTTTCAAAAATTGGTGTAGATGTTGATCAAAATATGTATTGACTAAAGAGGGACACAGGAATTTCTGTGGGCAGAGATTTCTAATAGAGGCCACACTAGATTGTTTTTCACTACGACTTTTGCTAATATTTATGAAGAAATACGAAAATGGTTGCACTTAATTCAAATAAAGGTGCATTCTAGTTTTAAAGTTTGAAAATTGGCAGCATGGATACAAGCCTGTGGCTCAGTCTGAAGCAGCCGACATTATATTTGAAAATTCAAAGCCGTGAGAATCTTTACCTTTCGCCCTTCCCTCGCCTCTCGTCGCTTTCACTTCCACTTTCGTACTGCCTTCTGCTCCACGTTGTTGGGCCGACAATCGCAAATCTTCTTTCTTCTTTTTTAGGGAGATTTTGACCGATTCGAATTCTTATAATTTTTAATTTTTATGGTGAAGGTATCCAGATGTTTCACGCAACTAATTTTCAGATCATATGAAAATTTTTAATCTACATATACTAACTAAAATTACAATGTAATCGAATACTAGATCAATGCTTCATGAGATAAGTTCTTGACCCTCCGGTCAACCTTTCGGAAATGGGATTCTTATATTAGTTGCTGCCTAAGGACATACTCATGCATTAAAAATGAATCGGAGATATATAATATCAGTTATTTTATATATATATATTGATTTTTGATAAATGATTAGATCTTGTTTTTTTATTATCTTAAATCTTTTTATTTTAGTTATTCTACATTTCTTCTTCTTCATGTTCTCTTTACTTGAATCTTTCACAGAAGAAACCCTAGATCAACATACTTGTTTCATTTATCCTTTTTAATTTTATTTACATAAGTACCAACCAACCAAGTCCTTTGTGGGCTCAGTATTTAATTCCTTGATCACACAGTAAATGTAGGTTAACAAATAATTTAGATATACATGTAAACCACAAAGAATGGTTCTAATTGAAAAGTGCAAATTGAAGGTAGTATTAATGTAATAATGCATGATATAATTCATTATTGAATAGCAGAATATGATGGAGAATTTACGCTGGATATCCCGCGGTTTCTAATATGTAAATTCAAAAAAAGAGAGAAAAGAATATGATAAAATTGAATATTTCGTAGACATGAAATCTTAATGTTGAATCACCATCTGCCACCTGAAATAAATATTGCATCACTTGCTCTCACAGCATTTAACTCATCATTTCATAATTTATACTAAAATTTATTGCATAGATGGCATAAGCTAGAAGAAGAAGGTGTGGTTGAATTCTTTCCTGGGGCAAGCCTCTTGAAATGAATGACCTTTAATTTAGACAGATTATACATCAAATGTACCAAAAAATAATGGACTGAAGTCATGCGGCAGAGCCAGCTTTGAAGACAAGATGGTGTGAACATCTTAATTTTCAACGGTCAAACTTCTTTGGTCGAATATCTTGATCTTTTAAGTCTATAACAAGTGCAAATTTATGTTCTTTTTTAATATCACTTGAATTTACATAACGTTACATCAAGAATTTTAGATGGTTCATTCATTGTAGGGTCATTAGATTAGGAAGGGAACTTCAGATTGGATTATTTTTTATCTAAGATTTGAAATTTCAAGTATATTTAATAGAATCTTAGATATGTTTGAGGTGAGGTGGGTCCTATCGAAGGAAGAAAGTCCAACCTCTAATATTTGGTTGTAAAATTAAGCCTTTATTTATTATGTTGACCATGTATGAAAGAAGATATCACCAACTTATTTTGTGTTTGAAGCAACCTAATTTTGAGATGAGACATGTTTGCGTTCGGCATCTATATGAATTTTGATTAAGGGTAACAATCCTCCCACAGATATTTTGTATAACCAGACATGGGATTTAGGGTATTGCTCTTTTACCTTTTCACTGCGGTATAAATCGGTTCACTGACTCTTCCAAAGCAGTATAAATCGGCTTACTAACCGGCTTGCCTGATCATTGACCAGCTCACTAAAATTTATCTCAATAAGACTGTTTTTTCATAAAAACCAGCAAATTAGATCACTGACCGGATCACTGATTTTTTCGTACTGTCGTGAAAGGGTAAAATAGGTAATACCCTAAAGCACTTGTGTCCTTACACAAAATACCTGTGGAAAGATCGCTACCTTGATTAAATGACACTTAGTTTATGAAAGATGATCTTCAAAAAGTGGATGAAATCCATCACTGATGAGGTGATCATTCGAATGGAAAAGATATTTGCTTTACTCTAAAAAAAATTAATCTCTCCTTCCACTATTGATAAGATAATCAAATAAGAACATTTTATTATAAATAAATAAAATTTTCAATCTTTTAATTCAAAAACTCTATATTTAAAATCTCACATATTCATTTAGTTTTGTCCACCTCCTTCATCAGCTCATTAAAATATAGGTGGTGTTCTCATCACTACTTTTATTCATTCATTCATTTGCTAGGTTTTGTATCTGTTCCTTCCAGTCTTTACATGTTTCATACTGAGTTTCACAGATCAAAATTTCAGACTTCTCGATATTGGTCCCATAAAAATATGCTGCATAAAATGTCAAAATTTCAAAGTTCAATTAAAATTTTAATATAAGATTAGAACCCATGAGAAAATAAAAAACACTGTTGTAAACTTCTCTGTATTCCATCAGAACTACACTATTTGCAGAATACCAATTATCAAAGTTATGCAGCGTTATATGTACTTAAAAATAAGAATATGTCATCTCAGATTCTCATCTTTTTGTCATATCCTAACCTATTTATTTTATTGAGAATCACAGTATCATTCATGCTTATCTCAAGTTCTCAACAAAGGACTCTCCTCACTGGGCAGTGGGTAGATAATGATTAGAATGGAAATGATTTTTTTTTTTTTTTTTTTTTAAATTTAGTGTAGAATGATCTTGTGGAATAATATTTTTTTTTAATTTACGTGTGAGAAACCACGGAAAACTCAGCGTAAAACCTCCACGGGAGATACCCACTGCCCTTAGAGTACACCACGTTAGACCACGGAGGTTCGAACTTGACACCTTCCGCTTCTCGAGACAGGAGGTTAACCAGTTGAACTACACTCATGTCGTCATTTTGTTTTAGTGTCATATATCAGCCACTGTATTATAGTGACTAAAGGTTTTAACTTTTAAGAAAAGAAAGTAAAAGTTCTAACTCAGTTTTTTAGCCCTCACTTATGAGAGTTTAAGGGCCAGATGAAGATAAGTCAAATTTAGTGTCTGTCTAATCCCAGTCCCAGTCTCCCAAATAACTCCCCATAAGGTTAGAGAAAAGTTATTGCATCACTTGTTTGGGAGAAGTGTTTTCCCCACAACGGTAAAAAGTGCAAGGAAGTTCTCATTTTATTTCATTTTTCTAAATTTTTCAAAAAACAATGATCAGTATTGAAAATTGAAAGCACCACTACTATGCTTCCCTCTCGACCTTCTTTGAGGGCTCAAGCAGTCCTTACCACTTCTATGGTAGCTTCGACGTTGGCATGGAGTATCTTTTCTATAATTCCTTCTCATCAAGATTTGATCATAAAATATGTCACCTGTTTTGATATAAATGTTAAGAACCTCATTGATATCAAAACTTCTGGAGATAGTGAAATTTGAAACTCTTTATCTCATATTACTCAACTAGTTAGTTATTGATGAATCTCAAATTTAATTTATTTGTGGGATTAGTCTCACTTCAATCAAATGTAGAAATACCTATCTTATAAAAATAAAGGTCATCAATGAATCTCAATTGAATTTATATAAAAAAAAGTTCTTAAATTTGAAGATTAATTAAATGGGAGAAGAATTCTAATCAAACATTCAGTGTGCATGTAGCACCTATACAGAAATCACTTTAAATTGTTTTACACATTACACTACTCTAACCACTAAATTTAAATTATGCTAAAGTTAATATATCCTAAACTTATTATCCACCTTTAGAAAGTATCAAAGGAATAACATTTATATAAAGGCTTCACTTTAAAGTTCAAAGAGAAGTGATTAATCTGTTCCTGGTGGAATCTACTTTTGGACCATTTAAGAGTGTAGGTGATTCTACATACAATCGATAGATGGATGGTTGGATGAATGGATTGTGTTTCAGATGAACGGTTGCGATGAGCCGATCCCCATGAGAAGGTAGTGAAGAAAAGGTACCAGGCAGGCCTATTAGATTTGTTTGGCTAGAGGAGTGACTGTAGCATACAGAGAGTAAACAGTAGACAAACCCCCCTTCACATGGTGGAAGGAAGAAGAAAATAAAGAAATGTAGACATCATCCTTCACACTATTCTATTTCTTTTTCCGACTCTAAGACCTTTCTCTCTTTCTCCTTTGACCAACCCCACGCCTTTCCTTTCCGGTTTCCAGACTCTTTCTCTCTCTCTTAAAACAGTGGCGAACTAGCAACTGCTCTGTCTCCCCTCACCCCCTCCGCCCCTCTCTATCCGAGCCCAATATGCTGGTTTTGTGCTCATTTCTTGCAGGTATATCGACCACTTTTTCTTGCATTTTCCGTCCTCTCTTTGTGGCGTTTCTGAACTCTTTTTTTTCTTTGTTATGATTTTGCCTGTTTGGGTGCATTTCTATTTGCAGACCCAATGCTAATTTTAAGCGAAACGAGTTATAATTTATGTTTTTTCTTAAGTGAAAACTCTTTCCCCTTTTTTTATTTTTATTTCTGCGTTAGATCTGAAAGGAATTGGATGGAGTTTTTTTCCTCTGTTGATTTTGAGAGTATTTAGGTTTTAAGTTTACTTAGAGAATATTCGTTGAATTCTAAGTGCTGCTGTTAGAGATCTTGTAGGGTGCGTTTGGATGTGACACAAATCGTATCTGTATTCAGAGAATATTGTCGGAACTGATTGTGAATCTGCGAATCATTGTGGCCGTAATATCGTTTTGGCCGCCATGGGAAGCTGGAATAGGATTGATAAGGTGTTGGTTTTGTTGTGAACCGCATCTGTTGTGTTTCTGATTTGATGTAAAGCACAGTGTAATCTGAAGGGGCAAATCCTTTTTTTTGTTTTTTGTTTTGGATAGCTGTGGGTGCAAATTGCTGTTTCTGTTACTTAGAAGCCAAAGTTACCAAAAATAAAAGGTGCTATTTTGGGTGCACATTTTCTAATCGGTTACAACTTTTTAACCCCCTTTTTTTGCATTGTGGCACAACTTACTGGTTCTGCTACTAATTTATGGAGTCTAGCTGTTGAATGGTACCCCCATTGACAACTTGTGCCCAAAATCATGAAAAACAGATATGATTCCATCAGGATCTGAATGCCAATTGATGTCATTCTGGGTGATTCTTATCTGATGGGGGCACATCCATCTTTGAATGGAGGCACAACTTGCTGTTTTTTTGGTACCATTAAGCTGCTGATCGGTAATAGAAACACAAAGTTGTGTCCCCATTTGTAAACAATGAGTGTGCTTCCACCAGGAGCTGAAGCCAAAGGATGTTACTTTGGGTGCATATTTTCTGAATGGAGGCATGTCAATTTTTGAGTGGGATGCAACTTGCTGTTCTTGTGCCATTCACCATCTGACTATATAAAAGCAGAAAAAAATTGCCTCTAGTTATAATAAAAAAGGTGAGCTCCAATCAAGAATCCAATATCAAAGGATGTGATTTCCGTGCTATTTATTAATGATGGGGGCACCAACTATGAATGAGGGTACGACTTGTTTGTGGTGCCATTCAGTTGCTGGCTAGTACCATGCACAGCAAGTTATGTCCTGTAATTGTAGAAAATATGTGGCTCTAAAAATGGTTAAAATGCATCAAGAAGCTTAGATCCAATGCCTTTTATCGGTGTCAATGATTATTATAAACGTATTCGCACCTCTGGTGCCTATATATTAATATATGAACCATTTAAAAAAAAAATGATTATTGTAAAGATGTTTAGGTTTTAGATTTCTGCATGTTATCTTTGCACAAATTGTTTTTCGTATCATTCAACTGCTGATTCATACTAGTAACTGCATATTATGGCCCCACGTATCAAAATAGGTTTACTTCAAAAATGCTTGAAATGCTCAAGAAGCTTAAATCAGATGCATTCCCATTAAAGCCTGAGATTATTGTCAAGTCTTTTGGGTTTTGGATTTCTCTTGTCATGATACTCTTGACAGATTTGACAGTTTAGGATTTATGTTGCGATAATCTAACCTAGCCATGAATTCTTATTTTGCCGGGCATTTCCTTGTTATATGTGAAGTTCAAAATGTACTTGTACTGGCTAGAATAGATACTCTGAAATAGTTAACCAATGTTAGTGTCCAGTGCTGCCCATTTGCAAATAAATCCATTGGTGAACTGTATCTATGTTGTTTACTTGTCATATCCATAACATGTAAGGACTATTGTTGTCAGGAGAAATTCACTTTCAGTCTGTGTCCTTAGAAATGGTGTAGGGGGGCTGTGAGAGCTGGTTTTGGACTTTGTTTCAAGTTCCTTTCAACCAAGTCCTTTAGTTACTTCCAGAATAGTGATTTTTATACTGAGCATGGATGCAAGTGTCACTTTACATGGCTGATAATATTTTGTATGTGAAATACCAGAATAATGTGATACTTTTGATTGTGTCCGAGAGGGAGTGATGGGTTTAGGATTGAAGATTGCCTATGTGCTCTTTCCAGTTGGATATGCCATTTTGTCTTGGTCTTCTGTTCTCCTGAAGTGTAGTTATCTTCAGGATCATGATATGTCGAATTTAGGGATGTAAACGGGTTGGACTCGGGTTAGATTTAGGTAAAAACTGAATTTTTATCCATTTCTTATTGTGGGGTTCAGATTGTGTTGAGTTCAGATTTGGATTCATAAATGTATAATCCAAACCTGCTTCCACTTTAAAGTATCAGATTTGCATTTGAATTAGGATATTTCCAAAACTAGAAACATTGACATTCTCCCAATCTCCCCTATAAAAGAAAACCAGATCAATTATATAATTAAGTCTCTATATCAACATATAATCCAAATCTCATAAAATTTTCATATAGCACATAATTAGTAAATATTATTAGGAAAAAAAAACTATAAAAATAATCTTAAAAGTGTCCTGAAAAAATGGTGGAAAAGAAGCGAAAAAAATGCAAAATCAAAGTAAATGATAAAAATGTTAAGTTTAAATGGTGGAATCCAATTATATCTCATGTATGATACTTTTTTCCTTGTTCCAAATATGATAAGTAGTATGATAGAGATATATGAGGGTAAATATTATGGATTTATCATCATGTAATTTAACACATAACGTATTTATTAACAAAAAAACATATTATTTTGCAATACTTGTCATTCAAGTTGAAAATAATCGGATTCGGATGTGGCTAGATCCAAACCCGCATCCAAAAAACAAACAAATTTTAGTTTTGGATTTGGACCTGGATCCAAAAGAGCTAAACAAATCTAAAGTTTGCATCCAAATTTATTTATTTTGGTTGGATGCTTTCAGGTTTTTGGATTTCAAATATTCATTTATATCCCTAGTGGAAGTCTATTTTCTGTTTAGGTTAGGCAGTGTAGATCCCTGTAGTCTTTTGATATCTGATGGTTGCCAGAAGAGCTAAGCATGTTGAGTTGGAAAATGCTGTTTGTTTTACTTTTCGTTGTTTGCCTGATTGTCACTAACATGGGCATCACAAATCTTTAAATGACAGTGAATGTAGGCCACTAATTTCACTGAATTTGCAGTAACCTTGACTATGAACATGTTTGCCATCCTAGGTGCTGAATTTCATGTTCTCTCCTCTTTCTTTTTGAATTGTATTGAGAAAGGAGTTTTGGCGATTTTTCAATTTTGTTTTATTTTTTTCATTTTCCCTCTGGAATAGTAGATGTTTATATGGGACCATTCAAAAAGACAGATTAGATGTTTGTATGCACCTTAACAAATATATATATTGTTTCTTTCTGTAATAGTAAATGCCCTTTCAGGTTATTTTCAAAGGGAAGACAGCACTAGTCAAAAGATCCTAGAGGCACTTGATTCATTTTTACTGGGATAATTCCATGCTGTCCATTGCAATTATAGACAGTATGGGCTTACTCTGCAGCAGACAGCAACAATACAGTGAAGCTGATACTGAAGAAAATGCACAGGTGGAATTTCTGCACTGTGTGTATTATCATTTTGCATGTCATATCTAACTCTTGATATTGAGAAAGAATTGTTGTATAATTTTTTTCCCCTGGACCATTTGATAATTTCAGCTTCTTTGTTGTTTGGTGCTTTTTCAGGCCGCAGAAATAGAGAAACGGATTGCTCAAGAAACAAAGGCTGAAAAGCACATTCACAAGCTTTTATTACTTGGTACATGTGGCATGCATCATGTTTACAATTATTTTATTCTTGCAATTAAATGTAATGGTCATTCAAAGTAAATTTAATTTTTTTTTCTATAATTTCACTGGACATGCAATTAATAATAATAGAAAAAAAGATATGGACTTCTTTTGAATGTTTTGGTAGAAAAGAAGAAGAAGAAGAAGAAGAAGGTTCTATAAATATACATAATCAAATTAATAAAATATGTTTAAAAATATGAAAAAAGGTGTCCTTAAAAGAGAAAAGTCGATGCCTAGGAGTGCGCTTTGCACCTTAAGCTCCAAGACCCCTTTGTGCCTTGCACCTTAACTACTATGCAGGCATGTCATGATGGTTAAACTGTTTTGTTTCAGTCAGTTTGCTTAAAGCAGAGGCAGGCTTGTCAGAACGGGGATTGACATTGCATAAGTGATTCTTTTGGAGTCTATTCTTTAGAAGTGATTTCTAGTGTCACGGGTCTCATGGGTGTAGTGGGTATGCGGGCAGTGTCCTTCATGATTTTTTGTTTATTTTTGCTTTTGTATTTGCACCTCTGGTGCTTCTCTTTCTTTAATATATTAACCATTAAAAAAAAAAAAAAAACAGGGATTGTTCTTCTATCATCCAACAGTCTGTTTTTTTATCTAAGGAGGTTTGCATAATCTCATTTGCTTTACCAAACAGAAACTCGTTCGACATGGACATTCCTAAATGCATTTCTGATTTTTTTTCATTTTCTCAGTCATCTCTTTCAGGCCTTGCAAGTGGAAAAAATGATGAACATTGTTTTTGTATGTTGATCAATTTCTGCCCTTGAATTCGATACAATTTCTTTCCTTACTAAAATTACACTTATTGTAAAAGAAGAGGAGGAGAAAGGCAAAACCCTCCTTTTGTCTAAATGTATCATTCAATTGCTACAGACTGAGCTGTTCATGGTTTTGACATAAATGCTTCCAGTGCTTTTTTATTGTTCACCATGCCATATCTCCTTTTGCTTTCATTTTTCTGAGCATCATCTTATTGATAAAGGAATAGTACCACTTTTAATTATTATGAGAAAACATCACCTCTAGGTTTAGGTATTCTAAATACACTGTGAGCTATCTGTGTTTGTGTCGGTTTTTATTAAGATCTAATTACCTAGTTTTGTATTTTCCCTTGCACATACCATGTAGATTTTGTTCTCTGTAATGGCCTATCTTCTGTACATTTTAATATTCCAAGGAAACCAGTTTTCTTCTTTCAACCCCCATTGGTAGCTCAGTTGACTTGAGCTTCTAGGATTAACTAGAGGTCTCGGGTTCAATTCTTCCCAGGCTAACCTAATACACGAGGCTTGCAAGTGGTTTTGTGTATAGGGAATTAGTCTCACCTCTAATGTGGGTGGGGATACCTCATGATTAAAAAGGGTTTTCTTCTGTTTGATTGATGTCTATGGAACTCTCCTAATCTTGGGTAACTTATCTTTTGCATCTAGGGGCTGGAGAATCTGGGAAGTCTACAATTTTTAAGCAGGTTAGATGGATTTAAATCTTATACACTTGACCATTTTTTCTCTATTTTCTTTCTTCTTTCATTTTTCTCCATTTAAAAGAAATCTATCTTGACACTCTTGCCTCTTGCTAATGTGCAGATAAAACTTCTGTTCCAAACTGGCTTTGATGAGGCAGAACTTAGAAGCTATACATCTGTTATTCACGCCAATGTGTATCAGACAATTAAAGTACGCAATACTGAACAGGGTGTGTTGGTTTTTTCCCTTTCGCAGAAGTAGAGTATTTGTGGCAACTACTGACACGAGAGATGGGAATATTAACGATATTACTTTTTCCTTTCTCAAGTTAGATTTCTGTTTCCCTGCAGATATTGCATGATGGGTCACGAGAATTGGCTCAAAATGAAGCAGATTTCTCAAAGTATGTTATATCACCTGAGAATAAGGTATGGATATACCTTTCCTTTTCTTGTAGTTTTCATCTCTATGCGGTTGCTCTTTCTCAGAACAATCAATGTTCTGGAATATGTAAAATAATTCTTTTGTATCATCAGTTATATATATATATATACTAATTTTCAAGGATGGTGAGTAAAATATGTATGCTGAAATTTTTCCCCTTTCTGTGTATACATACAACCTTCTGTATTGATGTCCTCTTTCTCTAATGCTTTTTTGGGGAAAAAATATTTTTATATTTGGTAAATAAGTATCCCTTCCTGGTATTAGGAGATTGGAGAAAATCTGTCTGAAATTGGGGGCAAGTTGGACTATCCTCGTCTGACTAAAGAACTTGCACAGGAGATAGAAACTTTATGGAGAGATCCTGCAATTCAGGTATCCTTTTATTTCATATTTATATTCACATTTATTTTTTGGAAAAAATGTTTTTTTGTAGAAACATATGACAAGATGGTGTAAAATATTAGAACAAGGACTGATACCCAAAACAATTACAGCACCAGATGCTCTATTTCTGATTTACAAAAAGATCAACATTCCCATTTGCCTCACTGAAAGTGTTTTCCAAAGGAATAGTTGAATAGAGAATCTCTATCATCATCTTTGTAATCATCAAAGCCATTTATCCTATCTACATGGGATTGGTTTTTTGTGTTCTACTTTTCCTCTCAATCTCATCAACAATCAAGGTTTTTGTCACTGCACAATCTATTATACCTTACTTTCCATGTCAATGTAAGTCTTTAGTATGCTCCTGATACCTTTCTAATTGTAATCCTTTTGATTGTTGCATTGTACAGTTTTTGTCTTTTGCATATGTGCATAAACCATCTTAATTGGCAGTCCTTCATCTTTTCTTCTAGTGAGCTAACTCTAGGTTTCTTTTAGTGCACTTATTTCTAGTTCCATCTTTTATTCTTTGTCCACACTTCTTGTTGCCCAACATTAAGCATCATATAGCACCCAAGAATGCAAATCTCTAATGATCAGGTACTGAGCCTCTTCAATTTTAATTAATCCATCCTCCCTATTCTCAGATCCACATAAAGGATCTCCTTGTGTTGTCATGATATTTTTTTACCCCCTTTTCTTTCTTTCTTTCTCTTCCTTTTACTTCTAATTTTTCTCATTTTTTATTTTATTTTATTTTATTTCAAGAAGATATTTATCTCCTCTATGACATCTGAATTTCCCAGTCATCCTATCTACCTGAATGCACACTCTGAATCATGCTCTATGATGAGAGGAAAGAGGAAGCACAAAACTGCTATCTGAAGTTCTATCTGAAGGTCAAGATCTCTGCATTATAAGAGCCCTATAGGTTCTGAATATGCCAAAAGGATGATGGAATTATATTGTATCAGTTTTTAGTGTCCCTGCTCAAGTATTCCCGTTAAGATTGTTATCAAAATTCACTTTTAAGGAATTTCTATATATACATTGGTCATCATTTCTTTATTGGTTTGGCTGGGCTTTTTTCTGCAGTTTGTACTTTTCTGATCTTGTTTTTTTTTTTTAAATCCATTTAATTTTTGTATTGATACGTGCATGCAGGAAACATATTCTCGTGGGAACGAATTGCAACTTCCAGATTGTGCCCATTATTTCATGGAGAATTTGCAACGGTTTTCCGATGTGAATTACATTCCAACGAAGGTTAAAAAAGTTGAACAGATGATAATATTTCTTAAGCATTTATTACATATTTTTTATTGGTCTATGATCAAGGCTGCCATTTTCACATAATGTTTGGAGGTTTATTGTGAATGTGCATATGCTGTGTCAAATGAACTGGATTGATGATCTATCTTTTGTTGAATGAACTTCATGTTGTCATTGGTGGCTGGTCCCAACTGTCTAATGTTGGTCTTTTTCACATCATAACAGAGGTTTACAGTGGTTGTGCCACTAACATTTGCTTGATCTTATGACCATTCCATTATGAACAATGTTGATTTTGCCTCTGCTTTGTTAAATGAATTGGATTGGCGGTCTTCATTTTGTTGTATGAACTTCACGAGTTCATGTTGTCATTGATGGATGGTCCCAACTGTGGATGGTCCCAACTGTCTAATTTTGGTCCCTCTTAGACGCGGACCATTGGCTGTAAGATTCCTCTCACAAGCCTCCAATAGTAGTCATATAATCAGCATAGATTAGGATAATCCTATCAACATCAGATAGGCAGTTGGCCCACAGAAATAAAATTGCAAAATCCAATTGTAAATCTCAACCACAGATTGGTGGGATAAATGACTTTGATGATGATAGTGATGATTGAGTGATTACAATTTTTTTGGAAAAGATGTTGAATGTTTAGAAAAAAGGTGAGCCCTACCTGTACATTTTTCTTGCTGAAGTAATGGGGGGAACTCCTTTCCTTGCAATGTTGGGAAATAAAAAACTCCTTTTCTTGCAATGTTCCATCCTATAATGCTCTTATATCTACAATGAGAACCTTGGATGATTCAATTCACATTTTACTGTCAGAAGTATATCTCAAGCAGCATGATTCCACAATATTTAACTTTTTAACATTTATTTCAAAGATGACTATAGTTCACCAGTCACCTGGATGTCTAAGCTTTGAGGCATGTTGAAATTTTCTGTAATGAACATTATCACGTTTTTATTTGTTTCTAGAGATGATGAAATATGTGTTGTGTACGACTCCTGACAGTACAAGATAAAAAAAACTACAATTAAAAAAAAAAATTCCAAAACTATAGACACTACTGATGGATGAAGTATATACTATATACAATACATTTAAGGAAGAATCCACTTTCCCTCAATGAAAATGTAGTAATTGATGGCTCTGCCATTTTATTTCTCTTTAGATTGAATTTGTCCTTTGGAAGAGTTCCCGTTAACATGCACAGTAATGACTTCCAGTTTAGAACTATATATAAAACTATTTCACTTTCACCAATCAAAAGAAAGGTACCGCACAAGAGATATATGTGAAAAATCAGCAATGCAAGTGGCAGAGCATCTAACATGCCCGTAACATCTCTCTCTAATGATTCCAATACCATGGTTCAAAGCATGCACTTAGTAATGTTTCCAGTACTCTGGTTTAAAGAGTTCTCTCTCTTTGAATTGGATGTTACAGGAGCATGCTCATTATGCTAGTGTTTGAACTTGGTAATAATTTCCCGTTAAGTGCTCCAACAGATTTTAGAGCTACACGTCTTTGATTGGGCTTCTTGGTACTATGATGTTGCAGGAGGATGTTCTTCATGCTAGAGTTCGAACAACAGGTGTTGTAGAAATCCAGTTCAGGTGGGTTGTCTTTCTACTTTTACCTGCATTTTTGCCATGCAAATATTTCCTTTTTTTGCATCTATTTATTTTTTGGGCTTAATCTGTTGTGCTCCCAGAACCGCTCTGTAGAGTTTGACTTGCATTAATCATAGTTTGAATGCTTATCCAAGCAAGCTTGCTCACTCTCTCTTTGTATTAATCATTTTCACTTGTATCGGTATACTCTTCTTATACTGATCTTCTTCTAATTTTGTGATTAATACAAAGTTACCGTCTCTAACATTCAATCACATGTTTTTTTGTGATGTTGTCCACTCATAAGACTAACGCTTTTTTGGAATGATCACAAGATGACCCATGTTGCTGTTGAAAGATGCCCAATATTTTCCAAATCCCCATTGGATGATCCTAGCCCATGTTAAATGTGACTACAATTTGCAAACCACAAGTTGTGTTACTAGAATAATGCGGTTTGGCCATTCAGTTGAGGTGTTGGGGTATGGTCATGGGATCCACTAGATGAACAGATCAAATCATGGAAAGCTGTAGCCTACATGTATCATTGCATGCTTAATTAAAAATCTCATCAATCTCAATCAAGTATGGTGTAATTCTTTTTAGTTGTTCCATAGAGTAATTTGACTGGCCTGCCTGCAGCCCCGTGGGAGAGAGTAGGAAAAGTGGTGAAGTTTATAGACTTTTTGATGTTGGAGGCCAAAGAAACGAGAGAAGGAAGTGGATTCATCTATTTGAAGGTGTTACAGCTGTAATATTTTGTGCTGCCATTAGCGAGTAAGCTTGCTTTCTTTTCATACCCTATTCATTCAGTTTCAAAAATGAAAATGCATTTTGTCCTTGACAATACATGGTACAAAGAAACTGGAGTTGTTGGCCTGACAGTCAAGAAGCTCCCCTCATGAAGGGAGGTCTTGGGTTTGATTAACGCTCAACCTCTTCGGACCACTCCCCATGGGGTATTCCCCATCGAACAACCCAGTGTGTGTGTGCAGGAAGGTGTGCACATGCCCTGAATAATTAGTCGGGTGAGACGTTACTTGTTTAAGGAATGTCCAAGAGATGAAGTTGTAGTTAATTTCTACTTCTGTAAATAGTTAGGTGCTAATTTGCATCTGGTAGATTTGTTCCTCTCAGTGAATGCTCATTTAGTGCATCCCTGTTGCACTTGAGTGATGGATCTAGACCCTCCTAAATAGTGGAACATTTCTCAGATAACCCTGGTCCAAAATTTGCAACTGTTAGCTTCACAACTAATTGGTCAAGTAAGATTTTGTTTTTGACTGTTCTCATGTTGAACAACCAAGAGTTAGCATTGTACCTCATGTGCATGAGATGACATAGTAAATGGTCCCTATCATACCTTTGGGCATGTCACCTAGTTCCCCCTCCCCCCCTCTTTTTTTCTCTTTTGATGGTGCAGATTTATTACTGAACTAAATGTGGTGATTCAGGTACGATCAGATGCTTTTTGAGAGGATGAGAACAAGAATAGGATGATGGAGACAAAGGAACTTTTTGATTGGGTCCTAAAGCAGCCTTGCTTTGAGGTTTTCATTGTTGCCCTTCTATGGAGAAGCTTTGCTTTTTAGATCAAGTGGCTATGATTGGCTGTAACTTTCTAACGTGTTTTATTCATGCAGAAAACGTCTTTCATGCTGTTCCTAAATAAGTTTGATATATTCGAGAAGAAGGTTTTAAAAGTGAGTGTTTTCAACATCTGACAACTCCATAAACTGTATTGAGGTTGGCCATGTTTATCTCTGTTGTTTAGTACATCAGTCCTGATATCTAGGCCTCAATCCACTGCATGGGGCTAAAACTGAGACCTGAGTGGTGTAAGTACAATGCATTGGGTGGTGGTATGCAAATAAATAGGCTGGTTGGACTGGTCTGTTTCCCCAAGTGGCTTTATTTATGGTCACAGTTGCAGACTACTCCTGAAATGGGCTTCGCTTGGCATGTGGTGTCTGCCTATTTTTAGATTGATCTCTATTACTTCCTTATACAGGTACCACTAAATGTGTGCGAGTGGTTTAAAGATTATCAGCCTCTGTCAACTGGAAAACAAGAGATCGAACATGCATACGAGTAAGTGCTTTGTGTAATAATTAGTTTTCCATTATCAGCCACTGTTGAGGGAAATCTACTTGTCCTTTTCCCATTTAGGAAGCAACAAACCCAGTCACTTACAATTATTTAGATGCTTACCTGATTAAGGGGCAGTGGCCAAATGTTGGTTTGGTGAAATAGTTATTGGCTCCATGTGGATCCCCCAAAAGCTTTTGAACTCTTCCCCCATGTGGCTCCATGTTGGTTTGATATGCAATGTTTGGCACAAACAATCATGAAAATCTAGCAACAATCATTACTTTTTGGGTCCAGTTCTTTCTTTCTGGTAAACTATTTGACATGTAAAAAAGCTAAATCGTTTGGATATCTTTTCTTGGAGAATTGATTGTAATTTACCTTCAGATTTTTTACTCGTTAGTATGTATAGTTTTCTGTTATTCTTGTTCAGAATTTTATACTACTCATTTGCTTTGTACAAGACCATATCCTGTTTTTGATGAATGACGTACTAATTAATGTCAATCATCAATGATTTTTCATCATACTGTTGATAATTAAACATTAAGAACCAATAGAAGGGGAGAAATTCCATAGTTATGGATGGTGAATGTTAATGTGCATATTTACCATGCTTTTGAACTGTGAGACTCAGACCCAGTCTAAAGGTGCACTCTGTCCTGGAGCCTTCCTTGAATGTTTTGCTGTTGTTAAAGGAGATGGTCTTCATATTCTGACTTCCTTTTAGAGTTTGATGATCAAGGCTATGTGACAATTCCATGTGGCTGCCGATGGGGATGTGTTTCATCCAGAACTTTGTAGTTTGAACAGATGGACCTTAAATACAAGCGTAATAAAACCATGCTATGTTATTTTTTGATTATGATTCACCTACCCTATAAATTCTACTGAGCTTGTATGAAATGATTCAAGATACGGAACTTTGTTTTCAGGTTTGTGAAGAAAAAATTTGAGGAATTGTACTTCCAGAGCACTACCCCAGATCGTGTGGATCGGGTTTTCAAGATATACAGAACTACAGCTTTAGACCAGAAGCTTGTGAAGAAAACTTTCAAACTGGTGGACGAATCATTGCGAAGGCGAAACCTAATTGAGGCTGGATTGTTATAATGTCAACATTTGCCGCAGCAAAAATTTATACAGTTTGTGGAATGTGATCTCGCTACCTGAGCCAGAAAGCTGGTGTTCAGTGCTCTTCACATATTTAACCTGTTCCCAGCTTTACTCGAAGGATTTTGGCCTATTTCGCTGCTGACTAGTGTTGGGAATGGGTTTGTCGATTTGCTTTTAGTGTTGGGAAAGGATGTGTTGCTTTTCTGGGTTGAATATGAGTTGGAATTTGAATTTTTGGTTCATCATTGGGAAGGGGTGTGGTGATTCCAATTGGAATCTGGACTTCATGATCTTTGTTTTGGATTGAATCACAAGTTCTATTACAAACTGGATAATTTATTTGTCTTTGATGTATACCATTCAAAAAAGTTCTTAATGTACTGCATTTTTCTTTCAGATGATAGTGATCCTATAATGATATTTCGATGTACGACCCTTGGCTGATCATTCTACCCATTGACATTTCCTATTCATTATTCAATGCATGTCCAAACCATTTCCAAGACCAACTTTTTTTCCCCCGAATCCAGTTTACCAAGAAAGATGCTTCTCTTCATTACCAAATGATGGAAAATTAGAGATATCCTGCGTTCTCTCTCCTTCTTTTCATCCCTTCATCCAAACACAGGCTATATCTTCTTCTTTTTTAAAAAATCAGTACCAAACATCCTTAAAGTTTTTAAAATTTCTATTGAAATTTGATAAATGTGGTCAGATTTTGCGAGGTTCATGCACTTGCGTGGCCTGTGGAACATGGTCGGTTTGACAAAACTTTGGAGGCACGTCCTTTTGAACTTTGTCCCCTCATCCCTATTTTGTACGTTTATTTCGTGTATCTCGTGAGTTCACGTGTCCTAAAAGTGAACTCTTACACAAACTTCTACATCACTTTGTCCAATCGATTTCTCTATAAAAAAAGTTGTATACATGTCAAAATTTACTTTTAGAGGATCTTCCCTTCTTCATGGCATAGATATTTACTTCCTCTAATTAAATAAAAGTTTTTTTTTAAAATAAGTATTCTTGTTTTACATTAGATGTGAGATTAATCTTACATATGTATAAAATCATCCCTCAAGCAAAGTTTTATCTCTAGCATAAATAGGACTTTTCTCTCTCAACCTTCATTTTTCTGACGTTCATAATTAATAAATAAATCTTAAATAAGAAGAACCCACAATTTACGTAAAGTTGTCAGCATAAATCTGTTATGAAGTTAATTTTATTATAAACTATATATATCATATTTATATTAATAATAAAAATAGTCTTTTCCCTTTTATAGTTAAAATACTAATTTCTAAATCTCCATAAGAAATACTAACAGAAATTTATTAACTGAAATGGCAGCAGGGCTTGGAAATCCGCATTTGCCTTGGATTCTGTATATTCGACTGGGCTTTGCCCAATTATAATTTCACCGCCATCAAAATACATTTGTATTTAACTTAAACCTCTAGGCCTACTTTATTTGCTATCATTTAAAGTATATGGTGGAAATGTAATAATAGTGTTCAAAAATATTGCTGAATTTAGTGCTGTGTCATTAGACGTAGCCTCACTATGTGCGATTCGTGGCGGCTTTTGTTGATTTATGTATAGTGTATTGTTTAAGTGGTCAGTTATTACCACATATGTATTTTCCTTTTATGTTGAGATGTTTGTTACTCTTGTTGACTTAGTCTTCCTACCACGTTTGTAGCAGTTATTAAACGTGGGCTTTGTTATTGCTTTCAGTTTTATTTCAGTTCTCTGTAAGGCTATTTAATAGCCAAGTTGGTTATTTTATGAAGTTGATGATTTCCTCCATTCTGTGTGCAATCTCTTCAATCTATATTTCTTTACAATTGGTATCAGAGCCCCATCATAGGGGCCTGATTATTTAAGAAGCAGCAGTCTTCTACGAGTGGTTTTGGTTGAAGGATGACGACAAAAGGTTTGTTTGTACAACTAGCAGTTCCAAAGTTTGATGGTTACTATGATCACTGGGCAATGCTCATGGAAAATTTCCTGCGATCAAAGGAGTATTGGGGCCTGGTGGAGAATGGTGTTCCTGCAGCAGCAGAAGGTGTTGTTCTTACTGAAGCACAAAAGAAGCACATTGAAGATCAACAGTTGAAAGATTTGAAAGCTAAGAACTATCTATTTCAGGCATTAGATCGTTCTATTCTGGAGACAATTCTTAACAAGAACTCTTCAAAGGATATCTGGGATTCCATGAAGCAGAAATATCAGGGCACAACGCGAGTGAAACGTGGAAACTTGCAAGCTCTTAGAAAGGAATTCGAAGTTCTTCACATGAAGATTGGTGAAACTGTGAATGAATATTTTGCTCGTACTCTTACCATAGCCAACAAGATGAAAGCAAATGGAGAGGATAAGGGAAGTACTGTTATTGTTGAAAAAATTTTAAGATCCATGACTCCAAAATTTGACTATGTTGTACGTTCTATTGAGGAGTCTAGAGATATCGATACTTTAAATATTGATGAGTTGCAGAGCAGTCTGATTGTACATGAACAACGCATGAGTTCACATGTTGAAGAAGAGCAGGCTTTGAAGATCACTCATGGAGACTCCTCAGGAGGAAGAGGTCGTGGTCGTGGAAACTACAGAGGAAAAGGAAGAGGACGCAACAACAGGACTTTTGATAAGACCACAGTGGAGTGTTACAACTGTCACAAGCTAGGACACTTTGCATGGGAATGTCCAAATAAGAACACAGAAGCAAATTATGCAGAGAATCTAGAAGAAATGTTGTTGATGGCATATGTGGATACGAACAAAGTCAGTTGAGAAGACATGTGGTTTCTTGATTCTGGTTGCAGCAATCACATGTGTGACAACAAAGAATATTTCTCAGACTTTGATGGTATTTTCCGAGACTCTGTGAAGCTTGGCAACAACACAAGCATGGTTGTGTTGGGAAAGGGCAATGTCAGGTTGCAAGTAAATGGCCTAATACAGATCATTACAGGTGTGTTTTATGTACCTGAATTGAAGAATAATTTGCTAAGTATAGGACAGTTGCAAGAAAAGGGACATACTGTTTTGTTTCAGCATGGCAAATGTAAAGTGTTTCATTCTCAAAAAGGTTTGATTATGGATACGAAAATGACTTCCAATAGAATGTTTGTCCTGCATGCTATATCCCAGCCTATAGCATCCACTTGTTTTCAAACAATAACTGAAGACATTGAACAGCTTTGGCACTGTCGATATGGACACTTGGGTTTTAAAGGGTTACAGACTCTTCAACAAAAAGAGATGGTGAATGGCTTGCCTCATTTTCAACTTCCCTCTAAGCTGTGCAAAGATTGTGTTTGGCAGGGAAACAACATAGGAACTCATTTCCTAAGAAGACCACCTGGCGAGCCGCAGAAATTCTTCAATTGGTGCATGCAGACATTTGTGGACCAATTAAGCCCATCTCTAACAGCAAGAAAAGGTACCTGCTCACTTTCACTGATGATTTTAGTAGAAAAACATGGGTTTATTTTTTGGTTGAAAAATCAGAAGCTTTTGGTTATTTCAAAAGTTTTAAGACTCATGTTGAGAAAGAAACAAGTTGTTTTCTGAGAAGTCTACGCACTGACCGAGGAGGCGAGTTTACATCCCAAGAATTTGTCAATTTTTGTGATAAAAATGGTATACGACGACAATTAACAACTGCATACACGCCACAACAGAATGGAGTTGCGGAACGAAAGAATAGAACAATTATGAACATGGTTAGAAGTATGCTTTCAGCAAAGAAAATTCCAAAGTCCTTCTGGCCTGAAGCAGTTAACTAGATCGTACATGTTTTGAATCGAAGTCCCACTTTTGCAGTGCCAAATAAAACTCCAGAAGAAGCTTGGAGTAAAATTAAGCCCTCGGTTGATTATTTTTAGAGTGTTTGGATGTATTTCTAATGTCCATGTGCCTGACAATAAAAGGACTAAACTCGATGATAAGAGTTTCAGTTGTGTTTTATTGGGAGTTAGTGAAGAATCAAAGGCTTATAGATTGTATGATCCTATTTCACAAAAGATCATAATTAGTAGGGATGTTGTATTCGAGGAAAACAAGAATTGGGACTGGGATAAAAAATATGAGGAAGTCACTATATGTGATTTAGAATGGGGTGATTGTGAAGAAAAAGTGACTGAGAATGAGGAAAGAAGTGAAACTTATTCTGATCCTGATATAGAAGACAATGCAGTAGACAATACAGTTGATGTTATTGCTGAAGCTACTGGGACAGATTCTTTAATTCAAAACACAGATAGCCTTCAAAACTCGAGTGCAACCAGAAATCGAAGAGCACCAGTTTGGATGAGAAATTATGAAACAGGAGAGGGACTTTCTGATGAAGAAAATGAAGGGGCACTTGCCATGTTTTCAGCTGCTGAAGCTGCTGATCCTATTCATTTTGAAGAAGCAGTAAAAAGTGAAAAATGGAGAACAACCATGGATGTGGAAATGGAAGCAATAAACAAAAATGGGACTTGGGAATTAACAGAATTACCTAAGGGAGGAAAGACAATTGGAGTAAAGTGGGTGTATAAGACCAAGTTGAATGAAAATGGAAAAGTAGTAAAGCACAAAGCTCGGCTTGTAGCAAAGGCCTATGCACAACAATATGGAGTAGACTATACTGAAGTTTTTGCACCTGTGGCACGAATGGAGACAATTCGCTTGGTAGTAGCACTTGCGGCTCAAAGAGGGTGGTCCATTTATCAACTAGATGTGAAATCTGCCTTTTTACATGGTGAATTGAATGAAGAAGTTTTTGTAGAACAGCCTTGCGGTTATGTACAGAAAGGAAGTGAAGAAAAAGTTTACAAGCTAAGGAAGGCACTTTATGGACTTAAACAAGCACCCCGTGCTTGGTACAGTCGTATAGAAGCTTATTTCATGAAGGAAGCTTTTGAGAAATGTGATTATGAGCACACTCTATTCATCAAGATTAACAAGGAAGGTAAAGTCTTGATTGTGAGTTTGTATGTGGATGATCTAATCTTTACTGGAAATGATGAATCAATGTTTGAAGAATTTAAACATTCAATGAAGCATGAGTTTGATATGACTGATCTTGGCAAGATGAGGTATTTTCTTGGTCTTGAGGTGTTGCAAAAGTCTGATGGTATTTTTATTAGTCAAAAGAAATATGCCTTGGAGGTACTGCACAGGTTTGGAATGGAGAAGAGCAACTTTGTTTTCAATCCTATTGTTCCTGGTTGTAAACTTGTGAAAGATGAAGGAGTTAAAGTAGATAAGACTTACTATAAGCAGATTATAGGGAGTCTCATGTATATCACTGCTACACGACCAGACCTAATGTTTATATTAAGTATGATTAGTAGGTATATGGAGAATCCTACTGAATTACACTTGCAAGCAGCAAAAAGAGTGATGCGATATCTGAAAGGAACTTTTGATTTTGGGATTTTCTATAGGAAGGGAGGAGATGATGAACTTATTGCTTATACTGACAGTGATTATGCTGGAGATTTAGAAGATCGAAAGAGCACTTCAGGTTATGTTTTCTTATTGAGTTCTGGGGCAATTTCTTGGTCATCAAAAAAACAACCTATAGTGAGTTTATCCACCACAGAGGCAGAATTCATTGCTGCAACCTCATGTGCATGTCAGGCAGTTTGGTTAAAAAGGGTGTTAAGAAAATTGGATCAAAATCAAGGTAAGACATGTATTATTCAGTGTGATAGCAGCTCTGCAATCAAGCTCTCAAAGAATCCAGTGATGCATGGTCGAAGCAAACACATTGATGTGCGTTTTCATTTTCTTCGAGATCTTACAAAGGATGGAACTGTGGAATTGGTACACTGTGATACACAAGATCAGTTGGCTGACATAATGACAAAGCCGCTCAAGCAAAACACTTTTGTTAAGCTGCGAGAACACTTGGGAATCTGTTCTGAAACTGATGTAAACTGAAGCTTGCAGCATTCAGTTTAAGGGAGGAAATGTTGATTTATGTTTAGTGTATTGTTTAAGTGGTCAGTTATTACCACATATGTATTTTCCTTTTATGTTGGGATGTTTGTTACTCTTGCTGACTTAGTCTTCCTACCACGTTTGTAGTAGTTATTAAACGTGGGCTATGTTATTGCTTTCAGTTTTATTTCAGCTCTCTGTAAGGCTATTTAATAGCCAAGTTGGTTATTTTATGAAGTTGATGATTTCCTCTATTCTGTGTGCAATCTCTTCAATCTATATTTCTTTACGGCTTCTCTTTACAAGTTTCAGAATATCTCTATTTCTGACATTTTGGCTGCATAGAAGGAATGCAATAATTTATCATGACCTTTTTCTTCTGATTTTATTTTTTTGGTTTTATTGTTTGTTTTTTCACCTCTAATGCTTTTATCTGAACTATTTAAAAAAAAAAAAAACAAAAAAAATGAAGTGAGAGTTCTCATTTTATTTTGAAAAGAAATTTTTAATAATTTTTATCTTTTAAAAAAATGAAGTGAGAGTTCTCATTTTATTTTGAAAAGAAATTTTTAATAATTTTTATCTTTTATGTATAAATAGAGAGTCTTGCAGCCGCCCAAACAGCAGTTAGATTTTGTGAGAAACTCCGGACAACTTAAAAAAGAAAATTTCTTCCTTGCATGTGCGCCACTGCCTTTTTTTCTTTTTAAATTCTTTATATATTGAGACATCGGTGGAAAGTTGATTGGCAAAAAGTCATCGACATTAAAAGCCCGTAATGGGGTCCACTGTTTGTAGTCGCCAGCCACGCTTCTATAGATTGAAAGCCACGGCCAACTTTGTATCTTGTAATGGATTTTAATTTTTTTTATTTTATGTTATGTCGTAGTTTAAAATTTTATTATCGTTATTATTATCTGTCTCAATTAAATTTAATATTAAGATGAGTTTTGATCTCTTGATAGACAAATATGTAATAATTAAGACTCGATGATTTGATAATCAAACCATTAGAGGGAGAAATTTGTGTCGAGTTTTAATTCGATCGGGATGATCCGACTTAAGAAGTGGGTTGGATTATGTAATTGTAAATTTATGGTCGAGATGGGTTGGAAAAAAAATTCAGATGAAATTTGAATTAAGTTAAATTTAAAAATTTAAAATTAATCTAACCAAACCTTAATTCATTTGATCCAACATTAGTTTTAAAAAATACACAAAATTTACTGATATTTTTTCCTTCCAATTTAGACTAAAAATGGTTAACTGCTAAATTAACAACTCAAGTCAAATTGAGTTGAACAATTTTGGTTAACAACTTGAGTTGAACTAAATATTCTTTTTATATAAGTTAGATTAAATTTATCAATCTAACCCGCGTGAATTTCAACCCTACAAACCACATATTTACTCAAATGGAATTTTACAACCCTCATTAATTTGAAAATATAAATGAAAACCTCGTTCTAATGCAAATCTTTTCTTGACTTTTATCTTTTATGACGAGTAAAAGAGGTACACGTGAAAAAGTAAATATAGATGATTGTATGGTTCTCTTTACAACATTACTTTGAATCAAGAATAATGTAACTTCAGCTTCAATAGAATAATGTATATGACAAATGTCAATTTCTTTTGAGAGGTATATGACAAAGGTCAATTGACTGATATTTTATATTATTTTAATCAAAGGGCGATGTATTTACTAAAAAAATATAAATATAGAATGAGTTGGATGGTCCTAACCGACCACGGAAATTTTTAAAACGAGGAGGAGAAATCAGTAATTTCATCTAAAGACGCAACAGTGCTATATAAAGACGAGAGCGATCTATTCCATCCTGGCGTCCATTACCCGCCAACAGAGATCTTCTCGTTTTCTCTTCCGACAGTTCCGAAAACTTCTTCATTCCATTCCCGTTGCTCATTCGAAACGTGGTTGTCGTAAGAAAGAGAGTACCAAACTCGAATATTCCTTTCTTTCTTACCTCCCATTTCCATTTCTCCCAAGCAACGGAAACCCTAATCTCCTCTTGCAATTTGCCCATTCCAGGTTATTCAAGTCCTCTTTTCATTTTTTTTTTTTTCTAAGAATGCGAGATATCGATTTGTATTTCTTTGGTTGCATTTTTATTTTTTATTCTGCTTTTGTTGAATCTCATATGTTGATAGGTTCTGATTTGCGTGGAATTTCCAGGGAAGCAAACATTTCATTGTTCGAGAGGGGAATTTGACGTCAAAACACGAGAAATGGTTCTTTTTATTTTTTATTTTTATTAGAGGGTGGTTTGTTTATTGAGGACGTATTGATTTTATTTATGTAGTTTGGCAGGGTGAAGGGGCGTAGCCGTTGGCATGTAGGGTTGATACTTTTGGTGTTGGTTGTTTACAGAAAGTAGGAATTGTGAGGGAACCTTAGGATTTTTTCTCTTCTGTGTGTAAATCGTTTCAACCTTAGGATTTTTTCCCTTCTGTGTGAATCAAAAGATGAAATGAGTGGAGAGACAAATGCATAAAATACACAACCATACACCATGAGAGAGACAGTGGTTTAATGTGGAAAACTGTCCAAATTGAAGGGAAAAAGTGAAAAACCATGGGACAAGCTTTGAAAAACTTCCTCTGTATCAAATAATGGGACTACAGAGGTTTCTCTCCAGACTTTTTTAGCCAATCGAGAGATTAAGTTAGGATTACATATACCATGCCTCTAGCCAACAAAATTAGGCTAGGATTACAAGCATCAGGAGACATAAAGCTCTTGGATTGTAAATACAATGTAATCCCTCACCAATGGCAAAGATGGCTTGAGTCTGTCTTCCTTCATTGCCTTTTTACTTTTATCACTTCCTCTCCGCTTTTCTCTCTAAAGAGGGAGAATTTTGCTGTTATTATGAACTGGTGTTGTTTATTTTTTGGATAACATGGGTATCTAAACTCCACATTAGAGGTGAGAATAATCCCACGGATACAAGAAACCACCCGCAAGCCTCATGTATCAGGTAAACCCGAGAGGAGTTGAACTCAAAACGTCTAGTCTAATCTTAGAAGCTCAAGCCAATTGAGCTATCCATGCGGGTTTGCTGGTGTTGTTTATTAGGAAGAACTAAAAGACAAATCTGCTTAAATTTTATTCGGTGGGTTCAGTAGTGGAATGTTGAGATAAGAGATTCCCCCCATTGGTTGGATGAATTTAACTATTCGATTAGATTAGTTGCTTTCACATGGAATGTCAGAAAGAATGTGACAAAGTGTATCAAATGAGGAGAATAGGCTGGGCATGAGTATTTTTGTAAAATCCGACACCAGTACATGACTACATTCTGCCTATCCCAAAAATAGGATTTGCGGATTTGACATGGTATTTGAAAATAATCAAATAAGTTAGTTTATATAGGAAATAACACATTAAAATAATATGGATGAAGGAATACGAATTTTATTAGAAATAGTCAAGCAGAAGAAAAAGGAGTGAAAATTTCTAATACTCCTGGAAAAACAATGTTAAAATGGCAACAGAAGATTACGTGAAAATTCCAACAAGGTTATGCACTTTATTTACAGAACTGTCCAAAATAGTCATAAACCAACTTGGATGCACATGTTTCTTTATGGCATGGTGTAAAGTATTGATCCGATGTGGTAAAAAATGGCCCTTTTTACATGTTATGTGGAATTGACTCTTAATGATATCAACCTACTGAAGATCCAAATCTGTTTTCTAGAATTGACTCTGAATATATTAATCCACTGAGGAGTTAGTGATTTTTTTAGGTCTCGACACTAAAGTATACACAATGTTTTCTACTTTAGAACAAAGAAGATAGCTGCATCTGGTCATTCACATCCATTTAGCCATATTGGAAGATTGGCTGCTTTACTTCTCAGAAGAGTTAGTACACAACTTTTTTCAATGTCTCTTCATCAACATTGTAGCCATTTTTCTCCTTCCATTTGGTGTTTGTTTTCTGAATTTTACATTTCCATTCTACCTTATTAAAAATCATATCCTTCATCCACAAACTAATATGTTCTTTCTTGCCACTTCAATCCAAGTCTTCAAAGGACTCCTCATTTTCCTAGTATCCTATACTTGTAACGTTTTTTTAATGACTATTTGTACTTGTAACTTTAACCTTTCATCCTGTGGCTGTTTTGGCCTTATATGCTTAGACCATCTTAAATTACATTACCTTGTCTCTTTTACCTGAATACCTTTTGGTTTTCTAAAATACTCTCATTTCTAATTCTATCATTCAATGTTGGTCCAAATACCCATCTTAGGACATGCCATCTTTATTAGGATTACTTTATATACTTGTCTGTTGTTCATCACCCAACATTGAGCTCCACATAGAATCAAAGATCAGATTGCCTTCTTATAGAATAGCCCTTTAATTGACATAGATGCTTCTTTTACACATCACTCCACTAGTTTCGTTATACATAGCCCATCTTGTGCCAATCCATTGCTTATATCCAACTAGGAGTTTTAGTTTTATAGTTGTTCCCAAATCAAAATTTCTCAAAATGTGGTGCTAAATCATTTTCAAAATTTTAACTTGTTCATTTACTCCCAACTAAAGTTACACTATAAATTCAATCTTTGTTTATTAAATTTAAGCCAATTTCCTCATTAGCTTTCCTCCACAATCAAATTTTTTATTTAGTGTATTTCTTGCCTCACTAATAAGTATTATGTTGTTTGCAAACAGCTTATACTAAGGAGCCTCATTATGGGTTCTTGATATTAAGTTCTCCATGATTGAAACAAACAATTAAGGGCTTAAAGTGGGTATTGATCGCCCAACTCCAATTGAAAACTCTGTTGTCTCTCCATGTGTCATTTCTAGACTTATTGTTTCTTACATATCTCATATTCTTGACGTGTCCATTAGGGATGCATTTTCTCCTTTCAATATTTGCCTAAGTAATTGCCTTGACACCCTTCCTTTTGTTTTTTTACCTAAATCAGTAAAAAGCATGCACAGGTTTTTCTTTTTCTCTTTGAACTTCTTCATAAGTTTTCTCAATAGAAAAATGGCTTTCCTGTTAGTCTACTTGCCATAAATGCAGACTGGCTTTCCGAAATACTAGATTCTTATCATAGGTGTTGCTCTATTGCCAACTGCTATTGTCTTCTCCTTGTTTTATGGGATTTACTTTATTATACCCTGCAGAAATTAATTTGTATTTTTATCTTTCAAAAAAAAGAAACTAATTTGTATTTTTGCCTTTGATTCTACATTCTACTCTTTTTCAGGTGTGCAAGCACTGGTCTGGTATTCTAGTGAGCACAACATCCCTCTCCTTAGAGCTCACTGCTTCAAAAATCGTCACTCATCAGTGCAAAGAACATGCGGAATAGCTGGTTATTCTTTATAAATTTGGATTTTAATGGTGCTTGTCCTGACATTATTCCCATTGATTCGTACATATACAACTCCAGATACTTTCATATTTCTGGAAGTGTTGCTCTTCAGGAAGCATTTAGTTGCATTTCCAAGTTTGCTGGCACTCTACTTTTTTGGATATCTCGTGGGCCAAATTCCAATGTACGCCGCAAATTATCTCACAATCCACAGGGCTCTAGACCTGCAAATTGTCAATCTTCTTCACAAGCCAAACACATTATGTCAGGTAAGCATGGCCACATGGGGTTGTGCTTTGCTTCTAGATCCATAGCAGAGTCTGCTACCAATGTGTTCTTTGGGAAGATCATGAATTCCACGATAAGACATCTACAGAAGGAAGTTGAACAACTTCAATCATTGCCTATGCTCTCATTGGCTGCTGCTCTTGTGCCACCATTTGAGAATTTGTAAGTTACTTGTTCCTGTTCTATTCTTGTTATAGTTTGTTAGGTCGCTTTGGTATTCCCAGTTCCATGGTCCACCTTGTCTATGTCAATATTGCTACTCTCTCTGTAAAGAAACCATAGGAGTTGCAGGGGCCTGATGCTCTGGAACTTGATTCATTTGTGTTCACTGATGCTTCATATTTTGAGAGTGGTAACTGGAACTCCTTGGTCTTGAGCATGATCTGATGGCTCCACAATTGATGATGATGCCTAGAAGATCTTACAGGTTGGTTACTACTCACCATCCAATCATTGACCAATAAATTGATGGTTAACATAGGCATGCAAAAGATGCGTTGATGCATGGAAAAAATGGTTTTGGGAAATATTCATTTGAGGGCTAGAATTCTTCAATCTGGAAGACTATCTTGGAGGGGCATATCAGAGTAACAGTCTGGACCATTGAAAAGGGTTGCATATGCACACCTATGATGTCATGATGCATAACTATCCTCTGTTCACACGTGCAAACATTAAACGGCTGATGAGACTTCGTTTTGCGGTATCAACTTGGTTGTCATACTAATCTGGAAATAGATGTTGAAGTATTTGTTTGTCCTGTGCATTTGTTTTTCTTACCCCAACTTTCCTCTTTGCTGATGTGTACAAGATCCTCAAAAGTACTTGCTATTCCATTGGAGAATGCTGATGAACAGATCAATGGACAAACTGGAAACTTCCCACCTGAGGATGAATGTCTGAGATGTTCTAATCTTTCTTTGACTTTGCTTAACTGGAAGGGAGATGCTGTTGAACCAAGAACCGGAATTAAATTTCCAACCATTTTGGAATCTGGAGACAACAATTCAAAACCTACAACTCAAGAGGTCATTATTCTAACTACATTTATGTCCTTTGTTGTTTGCTTCTTTTTTTCACATCAAAATAATTTTTTTTTGCTTGTCATTCACTTCTCAAAACGGTTGTTCATTGCACAGTAATAATTACAGATTGAGGAATTTACTGGAATCAGTCTACATGTTATTTGGATGTGCATGTGTTTCATACAATGGTTTTTTAAGTGGTACACTTCGTTGGTGATTGTTTTAATCAAATGAGATTTTTGTTCTTTCCCCAATGTTTGATTTAAGTTTGGGTCCTCAGGTGTTATTATGAGTAATCTTGACGATTCTTTCTCCTTTGGTGTATGTTACGAGTTTTTACTGGTAGATGGTTGATTCTCAGTGCCATTAGGTCTCTCTCTCTCTCTCTCTCTCTCTCTCTCTCTTTCTCAATGACATCAATTGGTTCTTTTGGCTGGTGTTTTCTAGAAAATAGCCCAAAGATGTTAGTTTGTCTTTTTGTATATGTTCTTTTTGAAGTGAGATCAAGTCAATTAGTTGCATTATGACAGTTTCCAGCCCATATTCTGGGCTCATTTAGTCTGTTGCATACACTGTGGGTGGTGGGATATGAAGAACCCATTGTCCATGGGTATGGGCTCAAAGTTTGAAACCAATGGGTGAGGTGAGTGCAAAATGTATGGGTTCCAGCATTTCTTTTCAAGTTCCCATGAATCATTTGCGATTATTGTTCAAAAATTGGCCAATATGTAGAACCTTGGCCACTGTAGAAGGATTCTTCGAGTGAGTGGTGTACAATGTGTTGGGGTTCTGTATTTACACTGTCTTCTAAGATGTCAAAATGCATCTCCCTTTTTTTTTTTCATTTAAAGCTAACTAAAATAGTGAAATGCTCATTGCTTGACTGTTTCAAGTAAGATTTATAAATAATTTTTATTGGTGTTATTTTTACATGTTATTCTTACTCTAAAACAGATAGTCATTTAATTATTCAAATATTATGCTGGATTCAGAATCCTATGTTTTTCGATTCGAAACCTTGTACTTGTGTTTGATTCGAACATGTATTCATACCATGCAACATGGGTATCAGCCAGAATTGGACACCTCATACTTGTTTCAATTCCCACTCATGCTCATTCTCTCATGCAAAACAGGTATTGGCCAGTACATAGCATGTATCAGCCATGGTTAACATGCTAAAAATATATGATCTGGTACCATTAAAAAATGGGTATTTGATTACTTGTATTGTTTGATATTTATAGCATCTAAACTTCATCAAGATAGGTAGGATAAAAGCTGACAACCTCTCAATGCTCTCCGTCGGAGCAGTGTGAGCTTGAGCATTTCTATCTTCCAAGTATAGCAGTGATAGTAATAATAAAACCGTGGGCTGAGTGGGCATGTGAAGAATAACAGGGAGTATTACCATCTTTCCATACTTTTACAATGTAGCATACACAAACATATATTAGTTAGATGAACTACAAAGGAACACTATGATTGTACTATTGTTAAGTACTTTTTGTTAGATTTAGATCTATGTAGTGGGTAGTACTTGGTTTGTGGAGAGAGGGGGAGGGGGGATATCAAGGAGCAATCTTGCAATGTGCCATACAGAAACGTAATTTAGTTCTATGTACTACTTAGGAGCAAGATTTTGTTAGGTTTAGATTAGTCATAAATTTATGTAATTGCCATCCTCATTAAGCAATCTGCCGGGACTTAAAATTTTGTCAAAATAACATGTTGTAAAGTTCAAGCTGTAGTCATCTGATGTTCAGATGATTAGATAGTTGATTTTCTTCACTGAATCTCAAGCCATATTGCCACTTTGTAATGTTCAAGCTCAAATTGTTACATCTTTTGCATAGAGGTTTGTATTCATAAATGTATCAACCTACATTTGAACCGTGATCCTTTTTTTTGGTCTTCCGCTTTATTTTTATTTTTTTGGAATGAAATTTAAACCATGATGTTTGATGAAGACTTCTCTAACTAAACATATGCCCCTTTGGAGTGTCCAGAATATTGGAAATGTTGGATTTTGAAGTTTATTTGGGATTGGGCAATTTATCTGCTCTGTTAGGGTCCTATATGGCATTTATGTCCACCCACATACAGGACATTATTGGCTATTCATCAAATGCCTGTAATTTTTTGGCAGCCCAATACACATGCATCTTTGGCATGCAGTATGTGTAGTTGTGTGTCGGCCAACATTTGCATCATCATATTTTGATAATCACTTTCTATGTTACTTCATATAGTTTGCAATCATATCTATGATGATTTCGTTTGACATTTGACTGTAAGTCAGCTGGAGTTATCTTTTTATGAGCTGAAGTAGTTGATACTTCTTTAGTTTATTTGTTAGCCGACTACAGTGATACTGAGGCTTTTGTTTTTACCTGGTTTCTTTATCTATGGGTGCTTGAGTATTTTTTATTTCTTAACGACAGTAAGTAAATCCATGACTGTTTCAGGTCCTTGTTGGAGTTGGCTCAAGAAGTATGAGAATAATTAAAGTTAAATCTTTGAAGCTTTATGCATTTGGTTTATGTGAGTGTTCTCAAACTATACTCCAGATTTTAAAGTCATTAGTTCTTGTTTTTCCTTTTAGGTGGCCTGATGGCAGTGCTTTAATTTAAAGTTCCTGATCAGAATTATTTTGATTTTTTTTTTTTTAACTTCTAAGATGTTCATCCCGACTCTGTATGCGAGAAATTGGGTCCAAAGTATGCTACTGTACCAATTAAGGAGCTAATGAACCGGCCGGATTTTTTAGAGGATCTTCTGAGGTATAATTCAAATTGATTTTCTTGCATTAAATATCCTGATTCTTGAAAGTATGTTTTTACCCACCATAATTTCATTTTCTGCTTGATATCTTGTTTTTCCATCTGCTAATAGTGTCATATCATTTACTGGTAAAATGAAAATGCTAGATCATGTGAACATCGATCAAATATTGGATGTGCCCAATGTTTTTGTGGTGATAGAAACCAGTTAAAAAAGCTGTTAACAACCAACCTGGTAACCCTTGAATGCTATTAAATTGTTTACATTTGAATGTGGTTGTATTTATATAACAAGGGTTATATGAGAATGTATCTTCGCATAACAGTTTAGGAGTTCTATCTAGAGCCATTAGGATTCATATGGTTGGGTTAGTTAAAACCCGACCCAAGTTTCACCCCTATTTGGCACCAAAGTAGAATTTCTCTCAGGCTGACTCTGTACTGAGCTGGGGATTCATGTTTTTTTTATCTGTGTTCATACTATGATGATATGGTAGGGGTCCACACTTCATCCTATGTTGCTTATTTGAGTAAATCAACCACATCAGATTGATTATCATTGTTCAGCCAAAAGTTTATGCAGGCACCTTATATCAGTGAGATGTGGATCCATTACTTAGAGAGTTGACATCAGTTACTACATACTCTGTCCAAGATTGCATCAATGTTCCTTGGACCTCATAATAGTTGGTTTCTCTGCTGTAGCTATGTTAAAAGCCGACTCACCCTTTCCCTATGTAGTCATAAAATACAGAAACAAAACAGGACCCAATCAACAGCTTGTAAGTTGATGAATTAATTGCCTGTTATCTGAGTTTCAGGGTTACTTCTATTTATTCACACCCTTAGCTTGTCATAGAGAAGAATGTGAGTGTACTTAGCTTTGTTATCCATCTTTAAGATTTTTGGGTACTCGCGTAGTTGGCAAGGTTTTTGTGAGTATATCATACTTTACTGTGTTTGCTTTTTTTCTTACACCTGTTTTTAATCAATAAATGACTTTTATTACAAATATAATGAAGTGACATTTATCTACACTCTTGAATCTACATGGAAAACATTGGTTTTTGGAAACCTGATTTCACTTTATGGACCTTATTTCTGATCAATTTGAATTTTTGGTTCTGCTAATACATATTGGATTTTGGAAAATCCATCATTTCACTCCCAATATGCTTTAGCTAAGTTTGTCTAAGCTTGCATACCAAATGCAGAAACTGTTCTCTTGTGCATTTAGTCTAGATTGTCAAACCATCACCACTATTTCCTAACTTTTTCCTTGTTTATCCTATGTTGCAGAGAGAATATTCACATGACTGTCAGGCTTGTGGTTAATTACAATGGGTTGAAAATTAATACAGTAAGAGAGTAAGTTCCTTTCTTTTGTATATTCTTATAATAATTTTAAATGACAGGGTAACATGCTGTATTTCAACATGTACTAATGTGTAATTTCAATGCCCCATGGTGGGCTGCGTTTGGGTGGGTTGGTTTTGTGCTGTTTTCATTCAGCTATGATATCCAGATACTTCAAAATGGCAATATTTCTATTTATTTCGTATCTGATACTTCATTTTTATGTCTAGTCTGTCTCTTTAATATGGGTTGTATCAGGTCAGATCAAGTAAATGCTATATGGATGGATAAGATTAAATGAGCCATATGAGAATATAAATTGTGAATTGCATAAGCAACCATATGTGACATATACATGGGTTGGGTGAAAGATGTCATAACCAAAATTCACCTCTTGTCAGCAATAAACCTTACTGATCATACAAACCTGCTTGAGTCACTTCTTAGTCTATCAGCCACCTCAGTCTAAGCTCTTAATGTTGTCATCTGAGATGCAAATAACCACCCCCACCCCTTTTCTTTTCTTTTTTTCTCTCCTAGTGCCTTTAACTTGTAGTCCTTTGTTTCTTTGTACTGGAGATGTATCTAGTCTCCTATATATGTGCTGAATCTGTTTTAAATAATCATCTATGGGGGCAACCTTTACATTTCATTTGATGAACTTGTTTCTATTTATACTTTTTAATGTTAAATCCATCTATAGTAGTCAAGGCACTGAGGGTCCTGGAGCCTAATGTGCAAGTTCTGAGCCTAATTTTGTCATGTGCACATACATACTTCAAAACATACAGTTATGCTCATTATCTTCTTTACCACGTCAATATTAACAAAATAAAATGTTACTCACCCAAAGCAACAAGTTGTAAGTTGAGTGGGGCTTCCGAACATATCATGACACACAAACAAATATATTTTGTGCTAATTAGAGTTTCTAATAAGTATTACTAGCTAATAATTCATATTAGCTATTATCTAATTTTTGTTAAACATAAAAAGTTGGGCTTATTATAAGCATTTTGGGTAAAAAAGGTGAGACCACCTTAGATCTATGCAAGGCATAAGATGGGTTGAACTTGGGTGTAACCAAGTGCGCCTTTGACTACTATGCATCCATTTCAATATATGCATCTTTAATGCCATTACTTTGTCTATTTGTGTTCTCTCATTATGTAATATTGAACTCCATATAGCATCATAGGTCTATTTAGTCATAAAAATCACCCATTTACTGGACACAGCACTCTTCTACCAGATAGCACTCTACTAGCTTGCCTAGATTTAGCTCACCCTGTCCGCATCCTTTTTTATTTTTATATTCAGATTAAATCCTCTATCTAATATCAAACCATGGGGACCCCTAGAGTTTTGTCTTGAGAATAACAAGGAAACTATACCCACTTTACGGTAATGGAGCATCAATTCCTCATCAAAATGTTTGACCAAGTGCGTAGTCATAGATTGACTAAAGGCAATAGTTTTTCCTTGCTCATCTTAGTTTTTTGTAATTGCACCTCTGGTGCCTCCTTTTCTTCTAATATAGTAACCATTTCAAAAAAAAAAATTGCTTGCTCATCTTATTTTAACAATTTGTTGCAGTGCCTTTGAGAAGTCTCTCCGAGCTCGATTGCTGAAGGTATGGTATAAAACAAACATCCAGTTCTAGTACCGAGAGGTGCTTACCCATTTTATGGATCCCTTGAAACAAACTTCAGCTGACCTTCTTGTAATGTTTCCTAATAAGGTGAATCCAAATACAGATTATGACTGCTTGAGAGCATTTGGTTCCAATTTTCCCCAAGACATCCCATTAACTATGGTAAGTAGCCAATTTTAATGTTTGCACTTTCACCAATTTTCCCCAAGACATCCCATTGGAGCACGAAGTTGATTTGATTTCATTGTGAGTTGCAGGGGACAACAATAAATTTCCGACAGACGTCTGATGGTCAGCTAATAACAGAAAGTAATTAATCATAACTTCACTTATGGTACACCAAGTACTTAATTGGCATATCTTTGACTAGATTGGTTATTTTATGCAGTTGGTGGTAGACAGATAGGAGCTGTTCGGAGCAAGGATTTATGCAGTAAGTTTTATTATTTTTCTTTATATCCACTATAAGATGCTTTCATTTTTTCTAATGAATTAGTTTATTTCTTAAAGGAGAACGGAAAAAAAAGTTCACATGTTGCTGAATTGTTTGGAACTTTTTTTCTTTTCTTTTTTCCTATCTAATAAATTACTTACCTTTCATAAAAATAATAATTTAGAACTCTTCATTTCAAAAATTAATGTATAAATTTTAGACCGTAAAATTTTTCAAAAAAATAGAAACTATAAAAGAGAGGAGCTGTATGTTGCCTCAACTTGAGAATATTCAGTGTGTTATTCAGTAGAGCAGATGTTCAATGCTCCATCTGAGTTGGTACCCCCAGCTATGCTTTGGAAAATGCTAAAGGAATCTGACTATCCCTACAATCAAATAACTGTTTACTGAAAATAAATAAATAAATAAATATATATATAGATAGATAGATAGATAGATAGATAGGAAGGCTCCCAAATTATGAGTATTGGATACCTTCTTTCAATTTTATGTTGTTTCAAATCACTAGCTTGAAACTCCAGTGACTAGTGTTAGTTGAGTAGACATGATTGAAGGTTGAGTTGAGTGAGCTAGTGAGTTATACCGAGTTCCTTTGAATCAAGTTGAGTTACTTGCCCGAGTTATTCAAATCGAATGGACTTTCAACTTGTGTCTGAGTTTCTAATTTTAACTTTGTTTTCAAGACATGTTCTTGAACACTACAACTACAAACTCAGGGCTGGGGTTTATGGTCTTGGGTCAAAGTTATTAATAGTAGTCTCGTCAAATACAGTTAGGATGACACGATACTGTCTTCAACATGGAATCATTGGCGGCATGTTTCTACTGGCCACGGCTATTGTTCAACAAGTCTCGTCAGCCTAAATTTTACATGTAGTCTTTTCAACGAGTCGACACTATTTTCTTGCTACAATCTGCCTATACATTTATCATTCGGCAAGAAGCCTAGTTTAAGCTGCACAATCGTTTTAAGGAAGTTAGACCGTGCTATGGTCTTCATTGTAAATAATAGATAAATTTGTTATGTATTTAGGGTATTCTAACCTACTTTCATCTGTAGGGGCATTTTTCGACATGTATATTGGTGATCTTCCTGTCTCAGTTCAAGCAAAGCAGGAGATTGCTAACAATGTTGCAGGCATCATGCAGAGTTGCTAAGTTGATGGGCTATCTTCTTTTGGTTCCTGCTTTACAGATTCCAAGCATGTTGGCTGTGGCACAGATTGTAGTGCAAGTGAAGCTGGGATAGTAAGGTGGTAAAAGCCATTTATATGCACATTTTAGGATGGGCGCCCACTTTTTATTGAAGGGCAGAGCTGGTGGTTCAAAGAACCATGAAAAAGGTCCATTCAGATATGATCATTAGTGTCTAGTTCATTAGTTTGGCAAAGCCTTTAATCCCAACATTTACTACCTAAATGATTCTTTTTTTTGGATGATTTCACTTGCTCTTTTATGTGGCAATGTATAATTTGATTAAAACCATTTTTTTCATTTTTAAAGAACGGTTATCTTTAAATGGCCCTCCTCTCGTGTACCCAAACTCATACTAAAAGGGTGTAGCTTAACTGGTTGCCTCCCACCTAAGGAAGCGAGTTCGAGCCTCCATGACCTAACATTGGTGTGCTTTAAGAGTAGTGGGCTCACCTGACCTGTAGGGGTCTTATGCTGGGTATCCTGTGGTTTTTCACACATAAAATTAAAAAAAAAAATCATACTAAAAAGGGCTTTAATCCGATTCTATCAATGGTTTTAACCAGATTGCAAATCAAAGTATTTGTCACTTGTTTTAGCACTGCCAATTGACAGTCGGAAATAGGTCCCAAAACAAAGCCGAACTCACCCAAAACATGCGATTATGATTTCTCATAAAGCTGTAAATACTTAAACAATAGCTAATAAAGAAGAAACACTCAAAAATACTAAAATGGAAATTAGGCACAAAATGAAATTTATTCAAAGCAACGACAGAGAGGGTAAACTGATAAATAAGGGAGGGGAAAGTCTTCTTTTCCAATGGCCTGGATCTTAGCCATTGAAATTAGTCCATTGTTAAAGTTCTAAATGTCCATATATAAATCCAATCTTTCAATGTGCTCTTGGGTTCATTTCAATCTTATTGATGATTGGAATATGATTTTAAAACTATCAGCCAAATTTATGAGATGAGTTATGAATGCATGACATTTTAGGCTTCCGCAGTGTAAATACAACTATACATTGGAAAGAGAAAACCAAGAAGCAACTGATGATGCAAGTCGAAGACTGGACACACTTAATGGAGGTTCTCCAGGCTAATAAGGTTGCAGGTACTACTTTCATAGAGATCATGCTGGTGAGTTTTTATTCTAAATTACTAACCTAACATACGCAGAAGGTGAGGGACGAAGAAGAAAAGAGTGGTTAGAAAATAAAAGAAAGGGGAAGAAAATGGAAATGGGGATGAGAGTTGCAAAGAATTCGATGAAATTGTGCAGAACAGAACACATGCACTGCATTAAACTTAATAATTGTGATTACTAAATGAAGCTGGTCATTTCAATCTATTGGCAGAAGTTTTATACCTCTTTCACTTAATTGGTGATGACTTTATGTTATCCCAAAATTTTACATGAAAGTTTTGCAATAATTACTTCTGTTACGGAAATTGGTGAAATTATTCACCGAGTCTTTGTTTATTTATCAATAAAGGATTCTCTTGAGAATAGAAAAAAAAAATAACTGTTTATTTTATTCAATAAATTTTCTAAACTTCCTTCTATAGAAGAAGAAATAGCGGTTTTATTTTTCATGCTTTTAGTTGTAGTTACAAAATGACAATCAATTCTTATGTATTTTCAATGTAAATATAAAAGTGCTGACTTTGGCCCAACTTTGCCCCACTTAGTTAATTTATGAGCTTGGGTAGCGAAATTTTACGAGTGAGACTCTTTAATGAGATATCTTATCAAATGAATTTTGGACCTCATATAATTGAGTTTATTTCATAGGTGATTGCATATGAACAATATAAAGCTCACTATTAATTGATAATTTGAGTGTTATAATCTTGACATTTAAATTTCAATGAATATATGCTATTTATTTTTAAAAGTTTAAAATTAAAATATAGAATGAACAGGTAAAGATGAAATTTCATATACGACCTATGTAAATGGTGTTCTTTTTATTGCAGCCTACCACGTGGGCCAAAGATACATTTGATAGAAAGTAACATTAATGGGCGTAGTGATCAAAGCTCAGTTCCAGTTTCTGAAAAACATAGAGCCCGAGAAACTATGAAAATCTTCACGGGACTAGGACAGTGGCGCCCATAGTTTCCAAGCCAAATATTGACACGTAGACCTCGTGCCTTTTTTAAGCAGTTGACCGTTTTCATGCATGGCCAACTTTTATTTTTGCCTTGACAATCTTTACGAGATCACAATTGTTTAAAATTTTAAATTTTAGATTGGATGACATTTAAAACTAGTTATATATATATTATATTGGTATCTCGTCAAAATATAAAATTTTGATATGATACACATTTTGTACAAGCTTTATATATTGAAAATCTGAAATTACTGGTACCAATCTCTCAACGGACCTGTATATACTCGGCCGGCCCAAATGCGATGAGGGTAAACGGTCATATTTGAACATTATATTTAAATTTAATAGTAAATGTCACATTTCTCTTAGCTTTTAAGGAAAGAAATAAGGTTGCTCTTATTGTCTCATTTATCATAATTTTTAACTAAAAGAAGGTTGGATGAAAATAATGAATCTGCTGTAGAACACATAGAGTGAATTGTTAGGTAACTCAAAGAATTAAAGAAAAAATTTATTAGTATCATTATAAATTAAAAGATTCTGAAATTATACACAAAGTTTGATGATTACATTAATATTCTGAGATTATACAAAAAGAACCGTACAAATTTTCTAGTTATTCACTAAAAAAAATACTTAAAAGAAAAACCTTTCAAAAAAAATACTTAAAAGAAAAAAAAACATGCGTCGTAGGGAATCCTCAAAGATTCATTGCATGCATCAATGGGTAGACCTTCCATTCAATGCCTCAACACTAACACCTTCAAAACCGCACCCCCTCTCCCAAATGAGTTGCCATCCTTCTCTACATCGAACCTAGCCCTCCATTCCACTTGGCTTTTCATCTAAATTTCTAACACAAAATCCTTCTTCTTCTTCTTCTTCAATTCGAAGGGTTAGGAAGAAAACAAAGTCATAAAAGACAGACATAGTGTAAGGTAGGGCTAGAGAGAGAGTGAAAGATGGGAAGAGTAAAACTTAAGGTGAGGAAGCTAGAGAGCGTGTCAGCAAGGCAAGTAACATACTCAAAGCGTAAGGTAGGGCTGGCAAAGAAAGTAATGGAGCTGTCAATCTTGTGTGGAATAGATATCGCCCTCTTGATGTTTTCTACTACTGGAAAGCCCACTCTATGCACTGGAGTAAACAAGTAAATTTCGTTTAACCTCATTCATCTCATTCTTTTTATATATATAGTTTCAAATGTTTTCCATTTTTTTTTTACAAAAAAAAAAAATGTTACTGATGAATCTTGGTTTCTTCTATGTCTAATAGTATCCATGCTTCATTCTGTATGCTTGCTTTGCCTGTAATGTGCAAGGTAAATCTGTTAGTTGCTAGATAGGAATAGTGGGTTAGATTGGTTGTTGCATTTTCTTTTTTCCTATTTATTTTGAAATGATTGTTGTTGATTCTCAGATATTTTATATGTTAATCAGTGTATAAGCTTGCTTAAGCTAGAGAGAGAGAGAGAGTTCAATTAAAAAATCAATTTGATCCTAGAAGATATATGTAAATTTCAAGGTTTTAAAGATAAATAATTTAAAAAAGAATATGAAAAAGAAGATTCTCTATCCATAATGGGAGTAACTATGAACTCGACATAAATGCATGCATATAAGGTGATTCGTCAAAGATGAATCTTTTGGTGTGTGGACGACAGTTGGCAAGTCGTAATTTGAGTTGAAAGATTCCCTCCTATTTATATCAATCTCTTAAAATTCATTAGAAAACTCAGAACTTGGTCAAGTCAAGTTGCTTAAGCTTAGTTTCTAATATTAGTTTCTAAAATAGAAACATCAGCGTAACTCGTGCATGTTTGCCTCCAAAGTTGATTTACACAGTTGTTAGGATACATGGACACGTGGTGCTCACTTTGCCAACTAGAGTTACATAATGGTTATCAATTAGCCATATATAAAAAAAATAACTAAATTGGTAATTTCCATCTATTTGACATTTGCATTGGGCTATCCTTCTCATTAACAATTTAGTTTTTTTTTTTTTAACAATCAATCAATTTTAATTTAAAACCTCTAACAAACAAAGAATTCTACCCCACTTTTTTTTTTTTTACAATCAATAAATTTTAATTTAAAATTCCCCCATTCATTTTTGCATATTATACCTGTTTAGAATTCTTATTGATTGTTCCGTGTTTCTTACTGAGTTACTAGTTCTTTTGATACTTACTATATATGTTGAGATTGATGTCCAGCTCTTTTGTTCCCTGTTTTTCAGTGATTTAACTGGAATCTTAGAGAGGCTGTCATACATGTCACCCCAAGAAAGGTTGAAAAGGTTTGAACTGAATCTTGATCTTGTTTCAATTATGGGAGGAAAAGTTTTGCTTGATTTACAGTTTGTCTGGTTACATTAATGTGACAAGTACTTTCGTATTGATGATGCAGAAAGCTTGATATCCTTGAAGTAAGTTTCCTTCTTCTTCTTCTTTTCTCTCTTTTAATGATACCAAGTTCTGTGATCATTTAGCCAATGCTATGATTGAATTTGTCTATTGAGTTGTAGATACTGAAGAAAGCAATCAGAAAGAGTGATAAAAACCGCCGATGTGGACAAGCTTTTGGATGAAGGGTATGGGTTTTTCTTGTTAAGAGTCATAAATTCCTCCATATGTATTCTATTCCTTATGTTGCTACTAATACTTTCCCTTAATCTATGCAGAGAACAAAAGGTTGAGGTAAATGACATGGACAAATCTGAATTTTTGTTGTCGTTGTCATTGTCATTGTCATTGTTAGGATCTGAGTATCCAAAAAGAAAAACTAATCTGTTAGGTGGAGTGACCCAAGTTCTTTATAAACTCGTATATCTCCCTCTAAACTTTGTTGTCAGCCCCAACCAATCTCCTCTCGAACGAGGATAACCAACTCATCTGCCTAGAGGATCTCCTGAGTTCACATGAGATAGCCTGACACCTGGCTCTGATATCACTTGTTAGGACCTTGGGTATCAAGTAAAAAAGACTAGACTATCAGGTGGAGTGACCCCAGTCCTTAATAAATTCCTAAATCTTCCTCTACACTTCCAATGTGGGACTCGTTCGCAGTCATCCCCAACAATCCTCTCCCCGAACGAGGTCAGCCAACTCATCCACCTTAGGATGAGGTAGCTTGAGACTTAATTTTGATACCACTTGTTAGGACTTAGGTGTCCAGCCCAAAAGACTTATTTATAAATTCCTAAATCTCCATCTACACTTCAAATGTGAGACTCGTTCACAGTTAGCCCCAATAGGCATCATCAGTCTTACTATATTCACTGTTATTGTTGTTATTATTGTTTGATCTACCAGTATTGTTATTGTTATCATTGCCAGAACTGTTGCTGCAATTAAGGATGGCAATAACAAGGCCCAGAGGCTAGATATGGACCTATCTCATGCTCCCAAACAAATGGAATGGGTCTGGTTCCAACTTGGATCAGGTTTCTATTGGCCCATGGATCACGGCCTGTTTTAATGAATGATAGATCACAGACCAATGCATGTTTTGCTTGGGTTTGAGCATCAGATCTAAGAACAAATGGATGCGATGAGGCGAACCTGAGCTTGCACACGCATTACCACCAACATTTGGAACATGGATTAATACTTCTGCTTGTTGGTGCAGGAATTGAAAAGTCAATTAATGGGAATGCAAGCAATATTACATGACAAGAACGATAGATTGAGGTCTTTTTTGCAGCCCTTTATCTGTTCCAACATTGATCTTCTTGTTCAATGGTTTAACATATCATTGTAGCTCGCTTTCTCTTTCGGTCACTTTGAGATGAAGTGAATAATCTCATATGAACAAACCTCTACTACTAGTGACATGTTAAATCAACATCTAACTATGTAAAAAAAAAAACTAATACTTGATTTATGATTTTCCCTTACTGTTCGGATGGTCTCTACATAGTGGACTGAATGTTTTTCCTCCTCTGTTGAAAGGAACTTTAAAAAAAAAAAACATCCCACATAAATTTCATTAGGATCAACTTACTCCTTGAAATCATTATTTGAGTGGAAGGATTCTTTTGTAAACCATGGTGTTTAATGTCAATTCAAAGGGTCCCGTAGTTTTCCACACAGAAATTCAAAAAAAAAAAAAAGGTCCTTTTAAAATTTCACATATATAATAAATACATGGTGATGTGTGTATCTTTTTTAACACGAAAATTTCTGTTTGAGTAATATGATATTATTTTTAAGGAAATGTATAAGAATTTTTTTTAGAAGAAAAGAAATAAGACAAACGTTGAAAAAAAATATTTTTACTCCAAAGAAATGTAACTTGTTGTTTATGGATAACACCAAAGAAAAAATATACCTGCATAAGATATCTTTTCACTTTTGCATTAATGCTCCTTATATTACATGATCAGTCAAAACTTAGTCTCTTATATATTTTATAACTAGAGCTTGAAAGTCTACAATCAAGACACTTGTACGTTAATTATTTTAACGAATCATCATGGAAGGAAATGGATGAGATGTTTTGATTCGATTTATCTGATTTTTTTTTCAGCCACTGGACCAAACCAGAGAACATTGGTGACTTGACACATATAAGGGCAATGGAGGAAGATATTGTTCGATCTCTCAATCACCTTCATAGCCAAAAGGTAGTGATGTTGTTTTCTATTTGGAACATGTACAACCCTCTCTATTCCACGTACCAGGTAATTCTATATGAGTGACCCTTTATAGTGGAGTGAGAACTAAATTCAGAACTTCCACTTTTAGAGTTGGCTTCCTATTCACGTTCCACATTAATTTTTACTTAAATCCAAGATTTAATGTTTCTCAACAAGATATAATATTCATTGATCTCACTCTCACTTCTAATAGGTATACTTAGAGGGACAAGAAATGCAACAAAATTCTTATGATCCACAGGTAAGTATTGATACAACATAGAAAGATCTTATGACTCTGTGCTTGTGTGCAATGTGGATAATGGATATATGATATGAAAGAAGCAGACCTAATGAATTATTTTGTTTATAGGGTCTTGAAATGTTATGGGTCAATTTGTATAAGAGAAACTAAGAGAATGTCTTAGTGCCTGTTGCTTTCACTCATTTGCTAAATTCATTTTGATCTAGAAAACCAACAAAAGACATTTTTCTTTTGTTCAAGGAGAATGTGGGTTTCTAAGGTGGAGGTAGAAATCACTGATCTTCTTTCTCAAGGAGAAGTTTCTGAAAATCTCCAACTTTTAGATGTCACTTGAGAAATTCTCTAGAATTTTATTACCTAATCAAAAGAAATGCATTGAATTTCTTGAGACTTCATTTGTGGGTTTGTAATCCATCAGAAAGTAGAGAGAAATGAGAAAATCTGATTTCCTTTTGATCATTAGTCACTACACACCAGTACAGCAGAAGGCGAATGTCATAGTAAAAAGAAAGGAAACTCTACATTTTTCAATAGTTCGACTTAAGGAGAGAAATTCACAAGCACAATCAAAATAGAAGAAAATGTTATTTCCCTTTCTTTCACTGTATTTTCAATTGTTTTCATGATTTATACAGGAACCAGCCCTCTCTTGCCTACCTGAGCAGCAATTTGCATATGACACTTTACCCCTAGTTTGTATTCCGAATTTGGCAACAGCTCAAAGGTGTATTTCTTGTCTATTTGAATTATTAAAATCTAGTTGGTTTAATCCTTTAAGATTAGACTAGAGGTTCTAGTTTCAACTCCTCCCAGACTTATCTGATACACAAGGTTTATTGGTAGTTTCGTGTATCTGTGGGATTAGTCTCACATTCAATGTGAGGTTGAGAATACCCATGTTATAAAAAGAAAACTACTCATATTTTTATTTATTTTTTGGAGAAGATGGCTTTACATGATTTTCTTTTCTTTTCTTCTCTCCTCTTTTGAAGTGATTTCAGCTACTACGGAAATGCAAGCAGACCCATTGAGAATAATGATCAAAATCTAAATATTGGATTTCAGTATCCATATCAACAGTGCGACTATAATTATAATCTGGTGGGGGTGGAAGATTTCAAGCAAGGAATGGATCTAAACATGAAAAATCCATACTTCACTCAAGTTCAGCAGCTTAACCCAGTGGATGTGAGGACTTCCTATGAAGCCCCTCCTCACTTTCACTGCAACATTTGAGAAAATACCAGGATTCATGGACAAAAACCAGATTCTATGGATTTCTGTCATCCTTACTTATTTATGTTGTTCTCTTAATGCAGTCAGTGACTTCGTGTGTTTCATTTTATTTTGAAGCTAAATAAATAATTATATGTCCGTTATGTTTCTACTTGTGTTAGTATTTGTGTGTCTAAGGTTTGGAGGTCAAAGTGAGAATAGATTATGGCTTTGGGAAGTGGTCGGTGTTTGGAATATTATCAAATGAAATTGTTGAGATAAGCTTGGGCACAGTTAGGCCTTACAAATTGGGGGTGGCAATTAGTCGGATCGGGTTGGGTTCAGATTTTATTACCTGATCCAATCATATTTTTTAATTATTGACTCAATTTTATTTTATTCAGATTACCTGACTCTACATTGTCTGACTTTAAAGGTTTTTTTAATTAAAAAATGAGAGAAAAAATATTTTAATACAAAATAGAAGATAAAAGGCTTCCATTTCATGTGAACACATTGCAATATGGAAATTCAGATAATAGGCTAATATTTTTCAACTTTGTGAGATACATAAGTTGAAATTAATAAGTAAAAATAAATAAATAATTTAAATATTAATTTTAATTAAAGTGGGAGACTCGAAGGTACACTTACATATGTGAAATTGAATCAAGATGTCCAATGTCACGTATAGGCTCTCAACCTTTACCACATTTGTTACAGGGACTTTCTTGTAGTCCCCAATTTAATCTTTTCACATGTTATAGTGTGGTATCTTTAAATGTTGAACGGCTTTACTTTTGATTCATCTAAGAACAAATTGTTAGTCTTATGAAAATTTAACAATTGGTACTCATAAATTTTAAAGGCTAGAAAATAAGTAGGAATTGTCTAAGTTTGATGCAAACTAACTAAAATTCATAAAAAATTAATAAAAATAACTTAGAGCCAATTCTCAGCCCAACCTTGGCCGTGTTTGAATTTGACTAGCATCAACTCAGCTTGGACTAAACCTAACTGGTTTCTAAAACCATACCATAACCAAAGTATAATATCATATTCTATCCTATGATTTTCAAAAGTTTAATGTGTTTTTTAAACACAAAATAACCAATATGACCATTAAAGAATGATTTTTTATTTTATTTTTATGAGTGTTTTTAAATTAAAACATTATTTCTATCTAAGTATAAGAGTAAAAGTCATTCTCCTTCTGTAATAACCTATCCAAAAATCCTAATTTAAACAAATAGAAATTATGCCTTTAACATGTGACATATAATACACTATTAGGTCTCATCGCATTGAGTATAAACTTTTAAAGTATTTTAAAATAAAAATTGAGATAAAAGTGATCATTAAACCTTGATTAGAATACATTAATATTATTTTCTTGCCATGATTATTTTGAAAATTAAATTTATTAATTAAATTATTATTTAATTAGTGAAAATTAAAGTGATCCTTATATATTGTTCTTGGTTAAAAAAGACCCTGAAAATTTTCTTTGAATCAAGTATTATATTTTCACTTATTCTTAAAACAGAGTAAACTTTTCCCAATTCTGGAAATTTCGCCGCCTTCGAACTTCCACCTTCGTCGGTGTTAACTTCGCAGTTGGATTACTGCAGATGCCGGAGATTGGTGTGATTCTTCCGGTTTAGATTTGTCCTTGGGTTTGGACGGTTGGATGCACGGCGATGGCATCTGCTAATTCAAACGGCGACGAAGCGGCTTCTTTGGATGAGCTGTACAACATCAATTTGGTTCCATCGGAATTATTTTTGAAGTTCCGAAAAGAGATTGAGGGATTTCGAGTCGGATTCAATTTAGAGGTATCTTTCTTCATTGACTGAGTCACTTGTTCACGTCACCCCTAGTTTTGTTATTTGAGAAAATTACTCTTTTCTTACCATTATCCCTTCCAAATGTGATTCGGCATTTTCATCTTAAATTCCGCTTTGTTTCCCTTTTCAACTCGTGCACAATTAATATCAACTTTACTAGGTCTAATTTTGAGGTCGTGAGGAAAAACAGTTAAAAATCATGTTTTTCATTCAATGATTGGGTGTTAGTGGAACATGGTAGGCTCCCGCATGTTTTCCATACATTTGGAATGTTCTGCAGCTAAAAAACTTCTCTAAATTCTTGACATTTGTACGTGCTTGCATTCTTGTTTGGCAACTGGGATTGTTTACTTTCTTTAGTGGTTGTAAGCATTTTTTTTTCTGTTTTACCGTTGTTATTAAATTACAGTTGTGCATCATTTTTTTTTATGAAGAAAGGGGACATACTCTGCATACATTTCAACAACTATCATCATCATCATCATCATTAGCCATTTTCCCATCATCATACGATTGCACACATGCATGTTTATTGCATCTTGCTGAGCATGTTCACTTGTTTTAGCTTACTAGATTTTCTTTATAGGTTGTTTGCCAATTTTCTCGAGGGAATCCAACTCTGTAGAAAAATTCACATTTGGGTGCAATCCATATCCTCCTATGGGTATTGAAAATCCAGTGTTCTAGCCCCACCTCAACTCCACCCCCACAATGGATTCCACGGAAAAAGAGTTAATGGTCTATTTTTCTGTGTCTTTTCATTTTCCATCAGCTCAGAAATGGCAAAGAGCCCCTTAGTGATTCCTATTGAGATGTTATATCAATGCATTAGTATGTTAAGCATGTATGTGAGATTTATGACATACACCCAGATGACTGGTGGAGGTATAACATAAGCCCAGATGTATAGCCCCCAAGTCTTCTGACCCACTGTATCAGAGGACAGACTCCACCCTCTGAGATGGAATATGGGAGGGATGTATGCAAAATCATGCAGGCTACTTGTTTTGGCATCAATTGGGAACAGAATGTATTTTGACTTTCTTTGACAAATATTCTCATACATCAAAATAAGAATCCACACAATCAATTTCATTTAATTGGAGTGATTGATTAAAATTTTCAAAAATGACCATTATAAAAAGAAATTTAAGTATAAAAAGTATAAAAAACTAGAAGGGGAGAACAATAAAGATGTGTTTGTGGAGCAACAGAGAATGCAACCGTCAATAGTATCAGGTAGTAAAGCAGAACCCACAAAATCAAACTGTGTGGATGGAATACGTTATCAATTGTAACAGTGTTTTTGTTGATGATGATGATGATCTTTGAAAATGGCAGGATATGGCCGGATGATCCCTTTACCCATGGCTGTATCCTATCCAGGCCTATACAAGTAGCCAGTTAGCGCAGCTCATTCTGCAGTTATCAGTTAGACCAGCAGTGAACCTAGAAAGGTTTTCAAATACAAGTTGTGGACATAGTTCCACTTGTATCTTAATACTGACGCATCAGTATGTGAGTGGTGATTTGGTTCCATCTTTCTTTTTAAGCACTAGTGGGTTATATTTCTTGCAGTTTGTGGTTCATTTTTCATAATAGTAGTGAAAATTTTATACCAAAAAAGGAGGGGTCACAGAGAACTATACAACACAAGAGAGCTACACACTGAAAGAGATTACAATCTCACTTAATAGGTATAGACCCTCGGAGAAACAATTGTCCATGAAGAATGTTTTTACTTTATTTTTTAAAAATCTATCTCTGAAGAAGAGCCTTCTTTGAAGGTCGATAATATCAAGTTGCAACTCCCAGAAAAACGACAACATCTTAAACCCCCAGAAGAACACCACTCAGAAAACTATATGCACTACCAAATTGCAGAACTTCCAGATTAAATGTGAAAATTTTGTGGAGCCAGTTGCTAATTAGTATCATTGTTGCTCCTTTAGGTTAAATTTGTGTTGATATTTGATACTCCTCGGGAGATGTTTTTGTTTTCTAAGTTTAAATAAATAGACTCTATTTAAAAGAAAATATTATTTAGTTGGTTTTGAATATTCTAAGGAAGGGTGAATTATAACAATCATAATTGTTTTTTTGAAATTAGAATTTCCATTTCTAGAGCTAATACAATGCTTGGGCATCTGCATTTTGCTATCATCTTTCATTTATTGCTGAAAACTACTATGAACACAAGTCCATGTCATATGAAAACATTTCTTTGATGATTCTTCTTCACTATTTGGGTTCAGTTTTATAATTTTCAAGGAAATGAGTACCAAGCAAAGCTGGTGTTGAAACCTCTAGCACCTGACAGGAAGTGGAGATTCATATATGAGCCTCTGCATGGGGATATACGTCTTCTTTCACAAAAGATCCCCTTAACTAAGTATCTAAACCTTCAGGTGACTTCCTTGTCCTTTGTTTTTTCTTCTTTTCTTTTCATTCACTAAGGTGCACTAATGGGGGAACATGCAATCATTAGCTGAGATGGATGATTCTCAAAACTTATCCCATTTACAAAAAGGTGTGGAGAACAAGTCATTCAAAGCCAATTTCTGGCAGGCACCTTATCCAAGCATAGACATCAACTTTCAACTTACATGTTTAAAGGTTTGTTCCACATGGAGCTCTCACTTAGAGAACCCCTCAAATTGTGTGTTGCAAAATTGATACTATGCTACTTTAAAGGTTAGGGTTTGAGTCATGTTTCCATCTGAAAATAAATAACTGATCTCTTTTTTTCACTAAAAGAATGCAACAGATTGGAAGTAAAAAAAATTATACACAACTTTATGGAATGGTTTGTTTTGTTAAAATGCAGGTTGGAATTGGCCACAACTTCAACTTAAATGCAATTGGATGGAATTGGAAACTCTCTACATGTTTAGGAGGGGATGGATTGTCACAAATTCAGAACAAAACATCAGTTGGGTTGTTCCCAGGTTTCGATTTACGGATTGGCTGGAGAGCTGAATACATCCTCCCTGAGATTCATGGGTGCGTCTATAAATGTCCTACATTCTCTTAATGTGATGTTTCTTTGATGGTAGCATCTGATAACCCAAACCACAACAAAATCATCAAGAAAGATCTTAAAACTGTCATTCACGTCCATACTACTACAAAATCTATTGTGATATTGCTTCTATTTTCATAAAGTGATAATGATATATCTTTTCTGAAGAAAACAGAAAATTCTATTTCAAGGGGAAAAGACTAATAAGATGTGTTTGCACTCCTATGTGGAGTCCACCAATGATGGTTAACATGGGTTTGTTAGAAATGTATATTCTTGAACATGGAGCCACCACAGATCACCTTGACCAAATCATTCAAGCCATATTTTTATGGCTACAAAAGTTTAGGGATTAAAAAATAATTTAAGGTGAACAAAATTGATAGTAATGCAATTCTGGGTTCAAAGATTAGAATCTTAGAATCACAATGCTAATGACTTGAAGTTTAAACTTAGGAAAATCTAAACCCAAGGTAAGAAACTGAAGAAATTGGACATAAAAACCCAAGTTACTCATCTTGAGTGATTGAGTCAACAAAACAGAGGAAATGCTGACTTAGATTAGAAATGTCGATACGGATGTTATTTTTCCTCCTTTTTAAGGGTACAAGGTATTTGATTGAAAGATGTAAAAGGAAAAAAAAATACCACATTAGTAACTAAATCCAGTTTTGAGAAAGGGGAAGAGGTGGATGTTAGGAGGAGAGAGAGGGACAGAGCCATTTTTCTTTTTTCTTTTTTCCTTTTTTTATTACTCCTTACTCTTTGGTTTCCCATGCATTTTTCTTTTTATTTTTCATTTCTTTTTATTTTCATATTTCGTAACATTCTCTTTTTCTTCTTCTTCTTCTTCTTCTTCTTCTTTGTTTCATTATTTTCTTCTTCCTCTTTTTGCATCTTCTAGTTTTGCTTTCTTCAAGCAGACATTTCCAATAGACTAACTACATGGAACCAAAGTGGGGCCCACATAGGGGTGTAGTTGGAATGCACAAGGTAAGCCAATGCACCAGTGATCATTTGTCAAAATAACTATGCAAAATAAAGAATTATGTACATCTTGTGGAAAAAAATAATTATGTACAAGATGTATGAGGCAGGAAAAATGGCTTGACAATGTGGTTCAACCATTGCTAGGACTTGCATCTTATATCCGTGGTCCTCTACCATTCATGGTCCACACTCCACACAGTCGCATGTTATATCCTTTACTATGTGCGGACCAGAACGGTTAGCTTTCAATGGTTAGACTAGGGAGCGAACCAGAAAGGCTGGCGTTCAAAAGTTGATACCCTTCCTCCCTAAGATTTCTATTCTGTTAAGAGTCTTCCAAAATGCACAGCTTTTGGAACCAGGAATCGAAGAAATTATGATCATTTTTAACATTCTCCGATAGCTCATGAGCCCTGGATTTCCCATGGAGCTGCCACTGCATTATGCTTCCATACCCCAATTGGAGGTTGACTTTATTTTGGTTCACTCAGAATTTAACACTTGGAATTCCTGTCAACAATCTCCCTCATTTTGCTAAATCTTGAGAGGAGATACCCACAGAATCATTTACAACTCTTTTAAAAGGTTAAAGCTACAAATCACTTCACTGTTAGATCCCATGCAATAAGCCACTGTTTGATTCTATTGACTAGCACCAAAATGCAGAACAGTTATCAAAAAAATTCTCTCATTCCATACCTTATTAGATGCGAACCATTACGGATGCACGTAGGCAGACATTTGCCAGGCATTCTTGTGCAGTTGTGGTCTTTTTCTTGGAAATGAACAACATCTGCAAGAATTTGAGTATCAACAATTTTCACCCCGTCAATAGAAACCACCTCTCTTTTTTTCGTTTCTTCGATTAAGGGTACAGTTGGTGATCTTTTTGGAACTACATACAATGCTCTAATTTTAGATGGGTTATTTTCTTCTTTTTTGTGTCTGTAGACGCCCCCTTTAGGTTATTGTTTGTTATACTGTAAAGCTTTCGTAATTGCCTGTGGATCCTCCTTTGGGCGGGTTGCCTCTCTTTTGAATGAGAACAATACTTGCAAACAAGAGTGAGTATGCTCAAAAAGATACATTTGACTTTTTGCCACAGAGAGAGAGAGAGATTCCTTTTGATCCCTGTCAAAGTTGATCCTTCTATGAAATAACAATATCATTTAGTGATATACTAGCTCTTCCACTTTGGTCTAGTTGTAATTTGTATTCTACTGAATTTAACATAAGCTTCGCTACTTAAAGACAAAAGGCAAACCTGGAGAGCAGCCCAACAGCAAAGCATACTGTTTTAGTCGCAATCCTCATTCCCCTTTTTATAATCTTTCATTCATTCATTGGCGTATAGAGTCATATTGCTAAAGTACGTGAGCCCTACTTCTTGAAGTATATGCAAGGCAATTAGTAGCAGGGCGGTGAACAACCTCCCTGCCCTTAGCGATGCAACTTTGATGAAGGCTAGGGTCGGTTTTAACACCTACCTAGTCTTCAACATAAAATAGAATAGAACTAAACCAATCCGGCTCAAGTTCGCAAGAAACCCAAGAGAATCCGAACTCTGTAATTTCCTAAAATCTTGAGAAGTTCCTTGGATCTTCCTTCGACTCCAATCGCCAATTGAAAATTTACCCCACTTGTATGGGCAAACGGAACCTCAATTGGATAAACCAAAACCCCAATTTCTCACCAAAAAAAGGATAGGGCTAAATACTCAAGGAAAAATCGATACCATATGAAATTCTCCAAGAGGATAAAATTCTAGTGAAAGCTAGCATTGAATTGATTGAAATAATTTCAAAATATGCAAAGCTGAAAACAATAATTCATATTGAATTTTAAATGCAAATTTCAAACAATATATTTGCATAAAATAAATTAATTCAAAACAAATCCAAATAGAGTTAAAAAAAAAAAAAAAACAAAGAACTTATTTGCACAAAGGCTCAAAGAGACTTCTCTCTTCACTTTGGAATTAAATCGAACTCAATGGATACAAAGGATGATTACAATGGTCGTCTATGCCTTCAATTTTTAGAGGTTTGTTCATTGTTGAAAAAAAATAGAAAAATTAACAAAAATACAGTTTACCGTCTCTCTGTTACACTTGATTACAAAACTAGTCATAACTTTGTCTATGTATATTAGAATTGCGCAAATTTGGGTTTGTTGGAAAGGTTAGTGAATAAACTTTTAATTAATCCAATTTATGAAATTCCAATATCGTTTAATACATCAAATATGCCTACAAAGTAACACAATATTTTCTGCCAATCCCTAAGTGGCATGTCTCCTATCTAAACTTTAATATATATATATATATATTACATCATATTCCCAGATCTTCTATGGATGAATTTGGAGTGAATATTTGCCGCTGATTTGAGAGATTTGATATGGTCCTCGTTGCTTTTCCTAGTCTCAATCTAAAATGTTGAAGGCCTGACCCAACATGCCAACCTATGAGCTAATAAATTGGATACTTCAGGCCCCAGTGAAAGCCGTTTTGAACCCCATTTAGCGCCTCAAAAACTATATGCAATTTAGGCCAATTTTAACATTGTCCTCTAATCCTTGGCTCATGTTCTTCATGAATTTTATTTTAATTTGCTGCAAGGTGTTTGAATTGATGTCCTCATCAAACTTGGGCTGGGCCTAACCTGAGCCCACTGAAAAAACCTGAAAAGAAAATGGGTTCGGCTTAGCTTAGTAACTGATTGATTTTCCTGCAGCTTTCTCTCTCTCGAACAATTTTTATTCTCCCAATAAAAGTAGATGTTATTGCAATAATTTTTTTTTCATTTTGCTACTGTGGTAGACACTCCTTGGCCTCCCTCCTCTGAATCATGGGTAAGCAAAGTATGGTGGATTTCCCTGTGAATCTGTAATGGGGAATCAGCTGTTGTTGAAGGCACTAACGTTAATGGATAGTATTGGAGATAAATTGGTTTATCTAATTATGAATCAAACTGAGAATTAGTCTAATCTCTCATTTTTGCATAATCCAGGAAATCTTAGACCTTTTGTTGATAGAAAAATCAGTACATTAAATGGTTCCAAACAGTCAGCAACTGCATTTTTGTTACCATTTACTCATTTATTATTATATCAGTTGGACCTGTTGAAACATTCCCCAATCTTCTGTTTGCAGGTTCTGTCTACCATTTAATTTATTACTATGGACCAGTAACCAGATAGTTACTGATTCATATGTTTTCATCCTCTTTAGCAGCCTCAGTAGATGAGAAAATGAGGTAAACCCATTTAAGGTGGTTTGGACATGTATATAGGAGACCACAAATGCTCCCTATCTGAAAAATTGAAAAGATGCGAGTATAAGAAACTAGGAGGAAACGCCAGATAGATGGAATTAGTGACTTGAATAATTATATTGATGATGATGATGATATGCTCTTCCCTACCAACTCAATTCCAGTAAAAGGAAATACAATTAAAGTTGATGTGATATTTTTGCTCATGTTGATGATTGATAGTTTAAACTTTACGTTGCACAGGGCTGTTGGCACTGGGGAACCAATTTTCAACATGAACTATGGAAGATTGCGAGCATCACTAGAAAGAGTGGAAGCAATTATAACTCATACAAACGACGGATGCTTGTTAGAAGCAACTCAGGTGTGCCCAGCTGATTCTTTGATTTAAAATTTCCTACACCTGTGAGCTCTTCTGGATGCTCTAATTTTTTTCCTATTTGTTCTAACAAACAATTTGAGGTAGAAGGCACGAAAACAAAAAGCTATTTGATGGAGATCATGTTTTTAGTGCTGCCTTGAATGCAGTGGGAAGTGAATGAACATCCATAGCATCTTGAATTGCCAAAGTTTTGTGATTTGACTACATCTAGCTGGCCCTTCTTCACTCTTTGATTGATTCGTAACTGCAAAATGTTAATTTAGCAGGAAAAAGCATCCAATGGAGACGAGAAAGATATTATCAAGGTAGACGGTTGATGGACCTCAAAAAAGTTTACATAGTAATATGGTATTGAAGCTTGGGTTCTTTGTTGGTTTATACAAAATCTGCAATGGCATTTTAGAAGCTTAGTATGTTATACAAGCTGGTTACTGTATAGAACCCAGTCCTAGCATGTGATCAAATGACCATGGCTCCTGTAGATGGTTACATTATATCTTTTTGAGAGTTGCATAAAAGTTGTTCATGGTAAACAGATTAGCAATGTGCATTTGATGTGCCCTCATTGATTGTAATGCCTCTGCTTCCCCACTGTTCTGCTGTATTGCACTTAGGTAATTGGGGCTAGTAGTATGTGGACACATAGTAGCTCAAAACTAGCTTCTACCCATCTAAGTAACTCTCATTTGTGTCTCTTGAACGCTGACTGCTGCTTCATAACTAGAGTTTTACCCTGCCATTTCAACTAGGATTTCCAATTTTCTAATGCTCTGATTTTTAGGCTGCCAAGCACATGGTCTCCCAACTCTCAACGAGACCAGTGGTATTTATTGTTCTACTCCTATATATGCCATGTGTTGGGTCTAGTGTCATGCCTCAATAGAAATCCATTGTGTATGGTTCAAGATTATGGTGATCGGGGTGCTCTCATCAATCCATTCCATAGATGGTCTGCTAGTTTAAAAAGGTTTTATATCAACCAATAGTCTAGCAATGTTGTGCCACTTTAAATCACATCTAGAACTCAAGTCTGGTTGCCTTGACCATTGATTGATAAGTTCACAATGAATATAGATTGTCCGATCGTATTCAAACTTTTTAAGATCTCAGCCATTCTTTTTTGGATTCTTCCCATATTTAGTTTATTATTTGTGGAGGACACATTGGCATGTGGGAGAGCAAGAAGTATTATTTGTAGCAGGAAAGCTATGATTTTGTTTTCTACATCAGGGGAAAAAAAGAAAAATATGATCTTATTATGATGATGAGATAAAATTGAAGCCATGGCACAGTGGGGCAACTCTTTCAAGAGGATGAATTAGTTGAGTGAACTGCTTGTCACCAGGGGTTTAAAAATTGGTATCGGTCGATATATCGGCCGATACTATATATTGACCGATATATTGTTATCGGCTGATATATCGGCCGGTATTTTTCTCTTTCCTCCATTTTTTTGAAGATATCGGCCGATATGATATGGCCGATATTCATTCCTTCAAAACCGATACATATCAACCGATATGATATGTATCGGCTGATATTTGTACCCCTGCTTGTCACAATATCCTGAAGGGAAGGGCTGATATGATGGCCTTGTTGGATTGCAACTCGCAAGTTATGGAAATATTTAGAGTTCAATTCATTTGAACAATTCGTGATTCTATTTGTCAAATAGTTGAACTCAGCTTAGTTCATGAATTGGATCAATCTAGTTCAATTTTATGTAGGTTTTTTTAACTCTAATGTTAAAAAAATATTCATATTTTTTTTATTGAAGAGACTATCTTTACTAAAAATTGTATATCTTTAGAAAGTAAAAAAAATGGTCAATGAATAACTATGAATAAGTGACTGAATTTCAATATATAGGTTTTAACTAAATCACTTAAGGTTTGATAATATATATAATAGTAATGGAAAATGTGAATAATTTATGAATAAATTAGTCTATGCATAAGAATTATGTAAAATATAGTAGATTTTGTTTGGTTAAAGTTTAAATTTCATCATTTAAGTTATCTGGGCCGGTGCACCTCGGGAACATGAGGCAACAAAGTGCCTGGGTCACCCCAGTTTTGGATCTATGGTGCAACTTTGTTGGCCATTTAGTCTAAGGCAACATCTGTAGATGGTGCAGTTTCTTTTGTAAGTGATCCCTTCACCGATTGGGCCGTTGGTCCCAAATCTTCCGTCTTAAATTTTTTCTTCTCCTTTCACGCAACAGGTCCATTGTGCAAGCAATGATTTGCCCTAAAAATTCAAATTTTGGAAGTTGAAATTTGAGTAGCTGCTTGTCAATTTTCAACCGATGGAAAATATTTTTTTCTTAAAGACAATACGTTTTTGATAATCTGCGTAATGACCAAAATGAATTTAAAATATAGTTAATTATGATATGATGATGGCATTAAAACTCCAAAAACATTCGTATTAGGGCATATAATTATATATGCTTGACATATTATATATTTTATTTTGTATCCGTATCATCATTATAGTTTAAAGTTTATCTATTTAGGACAAGTTTCACGAGTTTGTACATTTTGTTTTATAATTGATTTCAAATAATACATTATGATTAATTAAATATCTTATTTTTTATACATTATTAAAAAATATTAATCTTAAACTTAAATCTAATCAATAAGGGCCTGATTTGGCAAGCTCAAGTTACACTTTTACTCAAAATTAAGATGGAGAGAGAAGAAATGAGCTCGGGGTGAAATATCGGGTGATACAAAACGTATCGGTTGATATGATCCGATTTTTTAGAGCCTTATCATATCGGTTGATACGTATTATATCGGCCGTACGCAATAGTTCTCGACCGATATGGCCGATATATGGTCTGATATCGATATCGGCCTTTTTTTTAAAAAAAAAAAAAAGATCAAAATGGTGGTGGGCCCGAGTTGATATCTCTCCCGATATTATATTTTTAATTTTTTTTTTAAAAAAAATCAGCTTCCTTTTGGGTTTTTTATTTATTTTTTAATTCAGAAAAATAAAATAATAAAAAAATACTGATATTTTAAAAAAAAAAAAAACACAAAAGAGGAGAGAAATTTATCAGCCGAGATATTGGCCGGTATCTCAGCTCGAGCGAATTTTTCACCCGAAATGAACTGTGTTGTCTGAGAAAGGAGAAGGTTTTGTTTTTAAAAAATATAATAAAAAATTAAAGATAGGCCAAAATATTGGCAATAAAATAGCTGAAATCTAATATTTTGGTCTGCTACAGTGGTTTTGAGTTTTCACACCGAAACAAGGGTACTGATTTTTTAACCTCCATTTTCTCTCACGGTGCAACCTTTAAAAGAAACTTCTAAATTTACCTTTATTTTTAGAGCATAGGAAAAAAAGAGAGGAGAGAAGTAGGGACAAATTTAAAAATTTCTTTTTAGAAAGGTGCACCAGAGGAGAAAATGAACGTACAAAAATCATTATCCTGAAATAATTTTAAGGCAGATAAATTAGGTAAGAATCTCCGATTTTTTTCAATTTTAAATTAAATTGGTTCAACTTAAATTCACTCAACAATTTTCTTTTAATTTTCAAACTTTGTTTGGGACAGAACCAATTATGCAACGTCACGAAAGGACAAGCGTGCCAATTGAAGGACGGTGTGGCCCATGATATGGCAGTGCCAGCACAAAGATTTGAATGTATATGAAATAATGTATATGAGATCTTACATTCTTCTCCACACTCCATGCAGATGCAGAACTGAGTGGAGTAGATATTTTAACTTTGAAGCATTTACCAACCAATAAGCAGTCTTCTTTCTTATTTTCCTTATTTACATTGACTTGCATTTTTTCTGAAGAGTCAATCAGAATTTCATAAAAAATACAAATATTTCAAATGAGACAATTAAAATGGAACGAAGAGAATATTATAAATGAATATGTAAAATAAACAAGTTGATGTTTAATAAACAAGTTGTAAGCGTTCATAACTTGAGTTTCATTTTATAAAGTCATAACGCAGATGTGGCTGAAATTCACTAATTCATCTACCATATTTACTTGCACTGAAACTTGAAACTAAATCACAATGAATTGAAGTCTTTGGGCTGCATCAGCATCTAGATTCTAAACTATGAAATCTAAAACAAGACAATCTCAATCTAATATAATACGTGATCTATGGAACATTGAATGAACCATCTGAGACTAACGATGATCCTCAGTTATCAATACCCTACACGCTAAGGAAGACTGTCAAAACAAACAATTAAATGAAAGGAGTAATGTCACCTCATGTAAGAATTATGACGGACGAAGACGAATCTTAATCAGGGGAAATTACTGACACTCTGGACAGAAGGATAGCTAGCTGGGTATGGCACGTATGGTTTCAGGCTCAGTTATTAGAAGTGCAGAGAGAAAAGAGAGAGACTAGTCAGCTAATGCGTTTTAAGAAAGAGTCACGGACCCTCTGGCTTCCTGCACTAGGACCAGACCAGATCAGACGACTTTAAAAGCCTGCTCATTTCTAAGTTCTCGTGAAAGGTGCCACTGCTACTCTACTCTAGTTAGTAGCTGGCTAACTTAGGTGCCCCAACGCGGGTAACAGCACAGACACAGCAGTGCCAACAAGGTTGTGTTTGGATCTTTAAAAGAAAATTATCTTGTGAAATAATTTTTTTTATAAACTCATCTTTAAAAAAAAATATTAACTAATGATTAAAATTTAACCTATATATTGAAGTTTTAAATGATCAGTAGGATTTCATTAAACTCTAAAACTATAAAAGAATGTAAGTTTAACCCGTACAATACAAGTGATGAATTATTGTGGATCTTGGGAGGCGGCCTTTGTCCTCTCCACTAGATCGAGATTAGATAACTAGAACTGAAAGAGAAATTTCGTAATCGAAAGGAAAAGTAGGATACCCTTTTCCTTGAACGTACAAGATGATGGATTGATGGGTGAGCACCCTAGTCCAATAAGAGTATGACAAGACAATGCCTAGGTGCACACTTTTTTAACTAAAACTGGAAAAGAAAAAACTTTTTGTTGCTTATATGGGAAAGGATTTCAAAAATTATTTAAGTAGGATAGGGCCAGATTTCACTGTTTCCCTTCATATGTCAGGTCTTCCCACGAGATTTTTCCGAAGAGAGGGTTAAAAAGGAGAAGATACATTCTCCGCCGTAATGGAATAGGAGATACTATTTGTCTATTTTATTTAATTGCTATTTAGAGTGTACATAGTTATATTTTTATTTTTTAGGATTTAATAAAAATAATTAATGGAATTAAAGATAAAAATCTAAAATTTAATTTTTCAGCTGAAATTTAGTCTATATATCGAATTTGAAATAACCTTTTAATTCCATCAAATATTTTCCTTTTAGAAATTTATCATTATTCTACTACTAAAAAAATATAACATATTATTAACATTTACCTTAATTTAAAAGTGGCCATATAGACACTCGACTTTTCTGTCGGAAGACACTCAATTTCAGATTTTAGATGAAATTTACCCTTTTGTCCTTCTACTTAAAACTACCGCATCAACAGAACAACACTCTTTTATTTTTTTTGTTTGGAATATACATTGAACGAACGACTAGTTTTTGGAGTTCTTAGGCGGCAATGGAAGAGGAAGAGGATGGGGCCCACCGTTGATGGAAGGTGGAGCCCACCAAGTGAGATCGAAGCCAAGTCAGGAGCGACATCAGTAGTGTTGGTTTGATGGAGATACAATCCAAGAGCCAGCCGACCTGGCTGACAATGTCCCAAAAAATAGGTTCTGGGCGGTGCAGTAGAAATGCACAACAAAAAAACTAGTCAAAGGGGCCCCACCATTGACCATAACTCAAGGTCTTCCTTAAGCATAGAAAGGTGGACCAGGGGCGACTATGGTGGTGTTGATTCTCAGTGCAGAAGTGCAAGATCCACTTGGATCTAAGGCGCCAGAAACCAATCGTTCGTTCGATGTATAGTCCGAACAAAAAAAAATAAAAAGGATCGTTCGATTGATGCAGTGATTTTAAGTGGAAGGACAAAAGGATAAATTCCATCTAAAATCTAAAATCGTGTGTCTCCTAACAAAAAACCGGGTGTCTATATAGCCACCCTAATTTAAAAGGGTAAATTATTCCAATACGGTAATCAGCGAAAACCCTTGTGAAACTCAGGCTATAGGTTCAAATGGAAGTTGGATGATGTGAAAATTTTGAATTGTTACGAGTGCTGATGAGCTGAATTACCAACCCTAATCTGGGGTGTACAAATCCAACGAGGAATTTGTTATATACAAGCGGGTAGTAGTTACAAACATTGGCCCATCAGTTGCCATCAGCCTCACCCAATAAGCTGCCGTTTAATACACAAAACCTAATATTTTCTTACACGGTCACATTTTCCACTTTGGGTGTGGGTGCTGAAAGCTCCAGCTTGGTTCAATTACATGGAGTGATGGAGTTCAATGTTCCGAATCCGATTGCGTTCACTTGCCAGAAGGGCTCTGTATCATCCATGTAATTTAGATTTACTGGTTGCCCGTGCTTGAAGAACGACTGAATAAACGACTGAAGAACGACCGACACCGTACCTAGCTTAAGCCTGGTTGGCTCTGGTTGACAACCAATCTTAAGTTTAAACCAACCTATTCAGCACCAACTATAAAGAGAAATGATACAGTTGTGAACTGATTCATATCAAGTGGTTCAAAGTTTAAATCTAAGCCTTTGGATGAGGTTGAGATGACATCATGACAGATTGTGTATTTTTTTAATTCAGCTAGCAATTCAATCTAAGGAAAAAAAGTTCACAATGGATCAGTTTGCAACAAAAATTTTTTTTTCCAACTGAGACCCATCCCCACCTACAGCTCAAGTTAGGTAATTCAGTTCAAGTTGGACCTGGACCAAGTTGCAATCTACTAACGTGTCACAGATAAAAGGCAGTTGATGAAGAAACCATACAAAACAAAGATGCTAACGCAAATGGTTTAATCACTTGATGTTAATTTTTCAACTTAAAAAGCTCTTTTGAAATTTCAACATATTGAATATATGTGTGCATTGAGCACAAATTGGAAATCATTCCTTCAAGCAATGCAAACCCACTTTCATTTTCTTAATTTATAGCCAAATCCATCTTTCAATGCAGCAGCTTCAGAGCTTGAATCGAAGAGATAAGTGTCAGGTTTAGGTCCTAAAGCTACGAATGTGACCACCAACCAGTTCCGCCACCCCACCCCCACCCCAAAACATGACAGTGGATTCTAACCAAAAAAAAAAAACAACAAATGAAATTAATAAAAGAATTCGACAATGCAGTCACAAACTAAGAGAACATGCCTATGTTGTTGCCTCCACCAAGGCAAGAATAAACAATTCAGCTCATTGTAAATGAAGTGTTGAAGACTTCAGATATAAACTATAACATGGATTGACATTTTGATTTTACATGGTAACTATAGAGTAATGACATTCATCCCGTGTTTTGGGATATTACCTCTCCGAACTTCAGGAAGAGGTTAGCATCTGAGGTGCTGCTCAAGGTGGCACATGTTACTGCACTTGGGTTCTTGAGGCTGCTGTACTCATCCACATAGCTTGGCACCAATGGATTCACTGTGTTGGTGGTTTGCTTTGTGGGTGTGGGAGGCAAGAGGCAACAAAGGACACGGGTTACCTCATGCATTGTCGGCCGATCTGAAGGCTGCCTCTTCGTGCAAAGAAGTGCAAGCTGGAATACCCTCTTCACTGCTCCAAGATCCTTGCATGTTGCTGTGATCTCCGGATCGACAGTCTCCATGATGGTTTGTTGGCTGCCTTTGAGATGATCTGTCAGATGATAGAATGTCACTTTGTCAGCATAGGCTACATCTCTAATTAATCCAAGAAGCAGCTAGATCATCATCATCACATCCATTTTCGTTCTACATGGGTTGGCTAAATGTTTGGATGTGTACAAACATTGATTTCAAAATAAATCTCTAATTGAGGCTCATTCAGGTCACTTCTATTTTGTTCCTACTAATGGATAAATTGTGGAGATCACCATTTTGCAAATCAAGAGATGATATGCCCATGAAAGTGACTTCGGCCATCGACCAGATTGCCCAACCCAAACCCAATTCCTCCCCAACCCTCTCCCCCACCATTCAATAAAAAACCCTCTCCCCCCACCATTCAAAAAAAAACCCTCTCCCCCCTACATTCTGGATGGGTTGGCCTCAAAGCCTGCCCATTCATCCAATCACAGAACCTTTTTTCATTAGCATGGAATGCTGCTAATCTCCTTTGGGGCACTAATTTTTTAATCTGCAACTGAGCTCACTAGATTAGTGACTTGAATTATGAGAGGGGCCCACTTTGAACAATTCCGCCATTTGAAAATTAGAATACGTTTAGTTGGTTCAGAAATTTACCATCTGATGGAGATTGGAGTCATTGTCTACTGCTTTTCTTCCAGTGAGGAGCTCAAGCAGGACAATGCCGTAGCTGTAAACATCAGATTTTTCATTGAGGCGGGAGGTGCGAGCATACTCAGGGTCTATGTAGCCAATGGTTCCCATGACATAGGTTGAGGTATAGGTCTTGGATACACACAAACTTTTTGCTATGCCGAAGTCAGTTAGGTGTGCCTCAAAGTCCTTATCCAATAGTATATTTGATGATTTCACATCCCTGTGGATTATGCGGGGGCTACAGTCATGGTGAAGATAGGACAGTCCTTGAGCAGCACCTAATGCAATCCTCAAACGTGTATCCCAATCAAGCTTCTTCTTCTTTGATGGGCCTGCATATAAGGAGTCAGAGGAGAGAGAGAGAGAGAGAGAGATCCTTTAAGCAAGAATGCCTGTTCTTAAAAAACTCCCAAACCCCAACAAGGCATGTGGTTGAGATCCAGTCGCCTCACCAGATAAAAGGACTTGCCGCTAATGGCCATCCATTTCAGTTGCCTTGTCCTGGATGCATGGGAATAAGCATTCTGACTATTCCTGTTATATGGTAATCCACATTCATCCATTCACTCAGTGAAACTACTGGACCACACCGAAATGCTATGCCCTACCAGGAAGTTTGCAATGAAGTATCAATATTTTCTTCCGATGAAAAAGGGAGACATTACTCAACAGAAGAATGGCCATGGTGCCAATCATGTGTCACCCGTTTGTGTCACCCATGGAACCAGAAATACAACAAATAGAACCCAGCAAATGCATCGAGTGCGAGACATGCAGAAAGTTTAACGTTCGTGCAAGTAGAGGCCAGAAGGGGGTATGTGAATTTAAACTTTAGCCACACAACAGGCAGAATCCAATGTGGGCAAATGAAGATTGGTGAAATGAAAAATAATACATGACTGATATCACAATCTTACATGCATAATCATTTTCCGTATTTACTCTATTGTCCCATGACAATCTTACATGCATAAACATTTCTCATATTTACTCTTGCCATATGCATAGACGCCATCTAAACACTAAATGCCATGAGCATAAATGATCTCTGTAAGGTGTATAGATTTTTTGAAAATAACAAGTTACCATGAAGGACGTCCCAGAGGCTGCCATTATCCATGTAGTCATAGAAGAGAAGGTTCCCAGAGTGGGACAAGGAGTACCCTTGCAGGCTAACCAGATTCCGATGCTTGATGCTCCCAACTGTCTCCAGCTCTGTCTCAAACTCCTTGAGGCAACGTGGGTAGTGAGAGTAAAGCTTCTTAATTGCCACTGGCCTGCAGTTTTCAGCACACACTTGTACACTGTGCTCGATGCACCATACCCAATGATGTATTTCTCACTCAGATTCTCAGTCATCCATGATGTCATCATACACATGAAGAGCCATGTTCATGTGAAGAATCACAAGTTTTGGTGAGATAGTAACTGCATTTACACACCCACACAAATAAAGATGTCAAGAATCATGGCGTGGACATGCTAAGCAACGGAGAATGGAAGTAAAACAAACGCCAATTGAATTACATCACTAAATTCATACACACAACAAAATGCAGATTTTAGAAGCCAATTTGAATTCCTAGACATCCCCATAGATAATTTTGGGCGAGGATTAGTTATATAAGAAAGGAAGCAGAAGATAAGTAACCTGGTTTCTCTGGAGAACACTCGGGAAACAGGTTTGGATTGTGCGGGCGGCAAGCTGCTACCAGGATCAGGAGAAGGATCACAAGGGCGCCTAAAACAATTGCCAGAATCGCTACTTTAGACACTGAAGCTGCAATCAGACAATTTCAGAGAAGAAAGGTGGAGCATTAGTATCTTCATTTCCTACATTGGATTGTAAATCAAGCAACCAAAAGATATAACAGGATTTACATTAAAAAAATACAAAAGCAAAAACAGACTGAAAAAGAAAATGGACTGAGCATACACGATAACAATAAGGGAAAATAAAAACACAACAAATTATCCACAAGAGATTCATTTATCATAAAAAATTGTTGGTTGTCAATTGTCACCAAAGAAATGACATTAGAGGGTAATATCTACTTCATCATCAAGAAAACAGCAAAAGAAAGACAAAAGTTAAATTAGAAAGATAAACACCCTGGTTACCACTTTACAATAGCATAGTTTCCCATGGTGACAAAATTACATAAAGATATTGGTCTGCAGAAACTAGGTTAAACTGTTGACTTGTGTTTCTTCTTAAGAAATAAGACAAGCAAGATATCTACTCCAACAGTCAGCTTTTACCTCTTTGTGGTGGATGGGGTGCATGACAAGGAGAATTGAGCCAATAGCCACAAAGACCAGGATTACCTAAGAAGCTGCGTTAAAAGAGGTTTCAGCAATCAAACAGGATAACAAGAAATGAAAGGTTCACTTCAGCATGCAAGATACACTCAAGATGCAGGGAATGTAAGCAATGGCCAATGAAGGGCAACATGGGCATGATTGATTTCCACCAATAAAAAATAACTAGCTCATTCAATTTTTACCTGAAACAAACTTGTAATTGGTTTTTGGGTGGGAAAGACGAAACTAGTGAATTTAGTGAATTTTCTAAGCAAGGTGCAAACCCAAATTCACCATCAAATCAATCTTGGAGAGCCTAACACATACCTTCCCGAATCACCAGTTAGAAAAAAAATCCAAGCATTCTTTATTCTAGAATTCAAGAATGACTTAAAAAGACTGAAAATAAATCCACTGGGCACAGAGCGTTGAGGCTCCAACCTAAACCGGTTAAGCCCAAATGTACAGACATGTGTGTTGTCCAATAAGCATCTGGGAAACTTGTGTAGCCAGGGAGATTAGTGATATGTGTGCTAGGAGAAAGGTCTCTTTCTCACTTGTCAGGAGATCGGTTGATGGAGTCGCAGATTTTCTAGTAAAGTGGGGGATAGACAGAGATGTAGATGAGACACTTTCTTGGGATCTGAGGAGCTTAGACTTCTTTGAGGGTTTTTACTTTGGTTTACAGGGCAGGGGGTTTGATGTATTTTGGTTTGCTTTTGCCTTTTTAGGCTTTCTTTTGTATTTTCGCTTATTTTTCTTTTCTAGGTTTAAGTCTCGTAGACCCTTCTCTTGTACTTTGTCTTTCCATCAATATATGTCACCCTTGCTATCGCTCTGAAAAAAAAGCATCTAGGCAGTTTGAACCACAAGTTTTAAATTTTCAATGAGAATGACGGTGGATGAAAAGAATTTTACATTCCTTACCTATCCTGCGAAAATCTTGAGAAATTGTTCCCAGTAGGAATACCACCAGCCAGGTTGTTGTAGGACACATTTCTGTTTGGATGCCATAAAATTCATTCTTAAGTATACTCATCTAGACGTAAACTTTTGACCATTTAGAAAATATTGTATAACAAAGGGATAATTAGTCACTGCTACCAGAAAAAAATACTCTAACCAATAATTAATTGATGGTTCAAAAATTAACGATCCTGAACTTACAGGATGGCAAGGTTGAAGCAGTTGATAAGTGGGAGAATGTCTCCTGTCAAATTGTTATTTTCTAATTTCCTGCAAAAATTGGGACCCAGAGTTGGAGAAATTTAGCGATAAATTCAGTATCAATTACCAACATAACAAAGATGTGGACTCACAGTAGGAAAAGATTTAGTTGACCAAATTCCTGTGGGATTGAGCCTGAGAGATGATTATTTGACAGATCACTGCATATTAAACCAAACAAAGAAAATTTGACATAGAAATATCGAACAGTAAATTTATAAGCATTAACTTTAATAGCTTTTATGGAGATCTCTTACATTTCCATTATGCTCCTTAGATTTCCAAATTCTCCTGGTATGTACCCTACTAGATGATTCTCTCTCAAATCCCTAAAAGATGATAATTACGTCATAAAAGGAGACGGATGGGAAAACAAGAGAACTCATGGACCGTCAGTATAAAACTCACAATTTCAGAAGATGTTCAAGGTCTCCAAGTGAAGCAGGAATTGAGCCGCTGATATTATTATTTGAGATGTCGCTGGAAGATCACACTTAAGACAATCAGTAGGCAGTAGAATGGGGAAACTACATTTCTTCTCATTATAAAGAGATGTAAGTGCTTACAGAGTATCCAAATTACCAATTCGAGACAGCTCAATGGGGATGACACCATTGAGATTGTTTGATGACAGATTCCTGAAGAAGGTAACTAAGAAGTCAGCAGTTCCTTCATAATAATATCTAGGATCAAGTAAATAAGACAAGTATGGAACACAGTAATGATGCTGATCTGATGCTGATGATGATGAGAATTTCCACATAAAATTTGGTAATTTAACTTTGTCATTATCCCTTAAAAAGGTATTGGTAATTTTGATACATCCACATGATGTGCAATACATATACCTATTATAGCTGTGAAAGGGAATCCGTTTACAGTGAACCACAAAAGTAATAAATAAAAATAAATACATATATGGCACTTACAAGTATGTCAAGACTTCTAGCTTCTGAAGTGCTCGAGGGATCGTACCATTCAACTTATTGCCATGTACATTGCTGCAAGCAAATCAACAGACTAAGGACCATTGCAATGAATCAACCTGCCAAATATTTCTACACCAGGACATATGTAACACTCACAGGCTATTGAGATTAACACATGAGCTTAAGTTTTCAGGGATAGGCCCTTCAAGATTGTTGTTAGCAACATTCCTGCAAGAACATTGCACCAGTTAATTGCTATAGAGACGAGCTTAACTAACCTTGCATAAAGCAGCAAAAACTCACAGATCGAACAAGTCGGTAAGCCTCCCCAGTTCTGGAGGAATTTGCCCAGTGAGCTGATTATCATTCAATTCCCTGATATTTATAAAATAGCATTAAAAAAAAAATTCTCCATTCCAACTTCAACAACAGATATAAATAACTTTTCCTTACAAATAGTGCAGTTTAGTCATGTTGCCCAGTTCTGGAGGAATGGATCCCGTCAGCCTATTACTATGCAAATACCTGAATTTTTCAACAGACTCCATCAGAATATCATGTAAGAGTGGAGTGCCAGTTTCAGAAATATCATCTTTGTATTATGTAGCATAAAGTCTAATAACAAGTTTAGGAGGTAGCATGCAAAATACTCACAGTTTCTCTGTGTAAGTTAAATTGCCCAGAATAGGAGGAATGGATCCACTTAGGTGATTACAACTTAAATCACTGTATGAAAAGCAGAAAGAAAATTCAAAAAAAAAATATTGATTTAACAAGAAATTGCAAACGGGAAACAGAAAGCACATGGAAAGATGCATGAAATAGTATACAATTTTTTTTAGGAAAATAGATGCCAAACTTTGCGTTAGCATGGTAAAGTAACAACTGGTCTCACGAAGTCATTTCTGTGCTGCAGATCATAGAAATGTTCGTTGACCATTTCTTCTCAATAAATTTAAATGCCACAAATTACACGTAATAGATAATGAAGTGCTTACAGTACAGCAAGTGCTTGCATCAGACCAATAACAGATGGAATATGCCCAGACAGCTGATTTCCTTGCAGTGACCTGATATTCAAGCAATTAGAGTCATCAATTTCATGAATATATATAGAACCAGAGAGTGAGCCACGTGGACAAACACCCAATTCTGTTAAAAAACATAGGAAAATTGCTTGTCATACAATGTAGCAACTTGCAGAAATCCAATGTTGAATGGAATCTCCTGTGAATTGGTTGTAAGATAAGTCCCTACCAGTTAAAAGAAATAGTAAGCCTTAAAAATCATGCACATTAGTAGAGCTGGAAGGATTGGCAGTGAACAGGGAGATGGATGTACATACAAAACCTGGAAACCGGTACAGTTGCCAATATTCTGTGGAATATTTCCTGTCAAGCTGTTGTTTTTTACATCACTGCAATAGGTGAATGCCAAAAAACATAAAGAAGGTACAGAATGAAAAAAACCAAATAAATAGTGATTAATATGCAATTCCAGAAAGAAAGGGCTAAGGACTTACAAATACCACAACCCTGTCAACTGGCAGATATCCGGAGAGAGAGTTCCAACAAGATTATTTCCTTGCAATCCCCTAATTGACAAAGCTTGTCTAATAAATTGGTGGAGTTTGGAAGAGTTTGTACATTCAGACAAAACAAGTGAACATATCCCCCAACAAAGGTTGGAGGGCGAAAATTCATAAAAAGATGGATATATATATATATATATATATATATATATATATATATAATAAATTGGTGGAGTTTGGAAGAGTTTGTACATTCAGACAAAACAAGTGAACATATCCCCCAACAAAGGTTGGAGGGCGAAAATTCATAAAAAGATGGATATATATATATATATAGAGAGAGAGAGAGAGAGATGTCGTGACAACTAACAGGTACTGCAGAACTTCATTCCAGTAAATAAGCCTCGGTATGTCACCAGTCAACTGATTTTGGGCTAGATCCCTGGACAAGGCATTTGCATTATCAGAATCCGTGCATCTTTGATGAGTATTTAACAGAAGAAAACACTTACAAGACTTTTAAGTTTGGAATCTGTGATAACGTTGAAGGAATGGGTCCCATCAATTGATTCTTCTTCAAAATCCTTCAAGAAAAGGGAAAAAACACTCAATATATGGTGCAAAAGTCAAGGGAACTGGAAATAAGGTTTTTACATTACAAGGAGCTTACAAGGTTTCTAGTTGTTTCAACTTTGAAACTGAAAATGGTATGTCCCCATCGATGTCATTTAAAGACAAGTCCCTAGGCATTCACAAATCCACAAGAGGTGGTATTAGCAAGTCAATTCATTCATCAACCTCTAGCTTAATATTGTATAGAGGAAAACAGAATGAGATCTCTCAATCTTAACGATCTAGACTGTGTAAACACTCACAGGTATTTCAATGAAGAACATTCACCAATTTCATCGGGTATCTGCCCTGAAAGATGATTTCCCTTCAGATCCCTGTCCCAAAAAGTGCACCATTAAAATGGGATGCAGTTAAAAGTCGATCCATGCAATAAACAAAAGCCAACGCCTAAGAAATTAAAATTTAAAAAATAAACAAAAAAAGTAAAAAGACGAGATGGACATATCAAGAAACATACACAGCTAGAAGGCTTTTCAGATCTCCGACTGCTGGCGAGATTTCTCCATCGAGATTTAAACCTGACAGATTCCTGAAATGTGCAGGATTGTTTGTAATGCCAAATAAGAATCTTTAGTAACTTTTAGATAACCATGCAACAAGCATATCCAAAAATAAAAGCATTCAATGGATCTCAGGTTGCAAGTATTTTGACAAATGACAGAAACAATTTCTTACAGAGCAATGACATTGAATGTCATGTTGTCGCATGTAACCCCTCTCCATGAACAATAGTCTGAAGATGCAGCATCAATCCAGTCATACAATACATTATCAACATCACGGAAGGACCTCTTTATCTTCAAAAGCGTTGCACCTATAAATAGGACTGAAATTGATAAATTGCCCCTCACAAAACAATGTCATTCAGAACCTATTAACACCAATATCTAAAAACTAAACCAGATTGAAAAAAGAGCCAAGATTGAAGCAATCATGTAACTTGATTAAGCAACCATATCAAGGGAATTAACATTGAAGTACTGAACTAAGGCAACTGGAAGGTGTTATATAGTCAAAGCATCTTGTTGGACGAGTAAAATACCGAAGTTCTAGTTAATTGTTACTTGTAGAATGCACTTTTGCCATACACTTATCTCCTAGGGTGTAATAACTTTTTTTTTTGTTATAATAACATTGTAAAAGGAATGCCATGAAAAAAAAAAAAGCATCTTACCATGGTAAACATTACAAAATGAAAATTCATGACATTACGTGCCATTTAGCATGCATGGAAGACTGCATTTAATAGAAATAGAATAAATAAATGAAACTGATGGTGTCACGTGTCAAGTAAACATTCATAACCCCCTTAAGTTATAGCATGCTATGAACAGGGTACCCTCATTTTTTATTCTTAACCTGGATTTTTTGAAAATGTGACCATATATCAGCATTTCCTTTATCCTTGCACACAACTGCACTCATGCTGCATCATAGAAGTTAAGGTAGCAATCATTAACTTGATTAAGCAACCATATCAAGGGAATTAACATTGAAGTACTGAACGAAGGCAACTAGAAGGTGTTATATGGTCAAAGCATCTTGTTGGACAAGTAAAATACCAAAGTTCTAGTTAATTGTTACTTGTAGAATGCACTTTTGCCATACACTTATCTCCTAGGGTGTAATAACTTTTTTTTTGCTATGACAACATTGTAAAAGGAATGCCATAAAAAAAAAAAAAAAAGCATCTTACCATGGTAAACATTACAAAATGAAAATTCATGACATTACATGCCATTTAACATGCATGGAAGACTGCATTTAATAGAAATAGAATAAATAAATGAAACTGATGGTGTCACGTTTCAAGTAAACATTCATAACCCCCTTAAGTTATAGCATGTTATGAACAGGGTACCCTCATTTTTTATTCTTAAACTGGATTTTTGAAAATGTGACCATATATCAGCATTTCCTTTATCCTTGCACACAACTGCACTCATGCTGCATCATAGAAGTTAAGGTCCAATTGAAAGTAGAATCTTCTTCGAGTCTCTTTTCTACTCAATGATCATGGACTTCAACACTGAATTACTCTGTTGAGCATGGGAGAGTGATTGAGCATTTTAATTCACTTACATTTTAAAACCATCATTATGTGGAAAGCAAGTTGATTGGACTTAATTTCCTAGCCCTTCCAATAACAACCTTGACACCCGAAATTATTTAGAAGATTAATCTAACAAGAAGCAAAAGACTATCAGTTAACCACAATTGACAAGTAAAAAGGTTTCATGAAGGCTTAACCACAAATTTATGCTTACCAGCCTCCAAGGGCGATTAGTTCTTAAAATGATTACATTAAACCAAAGTGTTGGACCAGCCTGCATTTGTGTAAAAAATTGATACAAGGTACACTTGACCTGCAAAATGAAATGAACACCACTAAAGGTGGGAATTTCTCCTCTAGATGTGCATGCCCTGTGGAGCCTACCTGGCAGACCACAGGACCTATCCCATCCCTTCATCAGTTCCACTAGTCACACTCCTCACTCACATGGACATCCGAATTCTTAATCCTCCTATGTCCTATCTTAGTCACACAGTGCTCAGCATGAAACAGTATTTTTTCGATTTTATGATTTTTCTATGATGATCTTCAGGGCCTTAAAATCCATACAACCAAAATAATCAAATCATTCTGATTATTAGGTTGCCCAGCTGGGCGCAGAGAATGGTTGAGCATAAGCTAATCCAGGTCATCAAGTTTAAAAATGATAATAACAATAAAACAAAATCTCTACAAAAAGTTGCCTAGAGTAACCACTCGATTGAGCAATATCGTCCCAATTAAATCTGTAAAATACTAAATTCATAAAGGAAGCAAGAAGGTAAAGAAAATAAACCAATAACTGTAGCTTGAAAGAAAGGCAGATTGGCTTTTTTTTTTGACCAATTGGCTTGTTAATTTGATAACCTTGTTTATTCAAATAAGATAGAAAACAGGGCAAAGAGTGTTTTTTACCTTTTTTTTAACTTCATATGGAAGGGAAAAAGTTTAGAAACAAAGCTCCAAGCTCAATGTTAAAAAGTGAAACATAAAATAAAAAACGAAAAAATCGATCAACAGGAAATGTGTTAAGGTTGCTTCAAATTTTAGTGTATTTGCATATATAAATAGATAAATTTTGCTTATAACAAATATATAAATCTTTCAAGGAAATTAATTGCCGTCACATCCAAAATGGAGCCCAATCAGTTTACAAGTACATCCCTTCCAAAACCCCTCGTCCATCACACAAAAGGGGAAAAAGCAGAAATGCATGATAAAAAAGTTATTATGACAAAAATTAAAATGCATAATTCAAGTGTCCCTGTATAGATCAAGGACAGACGAACTGTGAGCAAAAAAAATTAATGTTGTCAAAAATCATAAATCGCAACTATAGTAAAAAATCCCTCTTTTCTTTGTGATTTTTTTTAAGCAAAAAACATCGGTATACAGAAAAGAAATCAGAGAGAGAAAAATACGACAATAGCGATCATATCACCGCAGTTCCCGCTAGTACCAAATACATCATCAAATGAAAAAATAGGCCAACCATTCTTAAGTAACAGTCATTTTACTTAAAACAATAGAAAACATTTGCCAGACAGCTGAGATAAGATGGAGAAACGAACACAACATAATAGATTAATTGATCACCGAAGATCAGTCAATAATCAATTCTAACCAATAGATTAATTGATCACCGAAGATCAGTCAATAATCAATTCTAACCAAGGCTAAATATGAATCCAATGTAATAAACACTAAATGTATAGTGTTGAGTGTTGACATAAAAAACAAAAGAGCAGAAATCTATTACAATAGCATTTCTCCGTCAATGATGGGAGAGTGGACCCCATCAAGTGATAATCACCGAAAACCAAAGTTACAAAGCCACTGCTAACAGCATGATCAAATGCTCTAGATCCACTAATCAAGTTAATTAATTCAAAGTACAATTTCTACTACTTGGATCAGATGTGTCTACTCTCTATCCATGATTTTCAGTGATTAGTCTCAGCTTGATTATAGTGGGGTCCACAGGCACATCACATGGGAGCTGTTAAAGTAACGGAATTACGTTATTTTGAATAAAATTAGAAAACAGAAATCTGTTAGAATAGAACCGAGAAGAGAGATTGAAGCTTGAAAGGAAGCTCACCGTCATCTGATTTCACTTGATGGAAAGCCAAGGCTCCGAGAAAAGCGACCAAAACAAACAGGCGCCTAAATCCGTGTGCGACGTTGAGTTTTGGAGGAAATGCCATGACCTTTGCTGCAGAAAATAAGACTCAGGCTAGGGCAGAAATTGCGGTACAATGCACCTCAATCGCCATTATAGATATTTGGATGGAAGAAGGAAGTCTAGAGATGAGGATATTGAGACTTTTCAAACTGCAGCATTCTTTTAATTGAGAGAACGAGACTCGAGCAAAAATGCGGACAAATGCGATGAGGGACGTGAGATTTCTACAGAGAATCGTGCAAATGCGAACTTATGAAATGGAGAAATGACGTTAACAAGACGAGATTTGTTTCAAGCATTCGGCTTTAAAGCTTGAAGAACTAGGATAAGAACCTTCAAAGAGAGAGTTTCTTTTTCTGTGAGGATATCCTCCATTCTCAAACCCTTGACCTGGAAAATCCAGCTCGAAAACACTCTACAGACGCAAAGACGAAGGCTTACGAGGTTCTAAGAGCTATAAAAACCTTCAGAAAGATATTTCCGTGGCAAATCCTGCTCCATTCTCAAGCCCCTTCCCAGAAAGAAAATCCAACTCCTCAAAAGAATAGCACACACACTTCAGGAAGATGTTTTCCAAAGAAAATCATCCGCTCTCACAAACTCAAACCCAACAAAAAGCAAAAACAAAAACAGAGAGAGGGAGAGAGCGCTCAAAAAATATCGCAGGGTGAATGCCAGGTTCTAACAACTTCGATGAAAACTTGAGAAAGAGATTTCCGAAGACAGACCTCCATTACAGAGGAGAAAATCCAGCTCGAAAGCGTAGTGCGAACGTTGAAATGAAGGAAGAGAATCTAAATAACCGAGAAGGGGATTTTTTTACTCAAAACACTAACAAGACGTCTAATTTACTGAAAAAATCTTCTTATTCTCTCTTTTCTCCTTTAGATTCTACTGGCGATTTTAAAGGAGAAAGGAAAGGAGAGAGCTTGCGTCACATTTTCTTCTCTTTCTCCTTTCTCTGTGTAAATAGAGGTACAGTACTAGTCACTGATTAGATGGAGAAACAATAGTTGTTTTCAGTTTTTGCAGAGAGTTTTTTTTTTTTTTACTTTACATTGGAAAATGTAAAACACTGTATATGTATCTGCTTTTGGGATGGGAAGGCAGAAAAATTGCAGGATGGCAGCATCAGAGGCTGCAGAAGCAGCTGAGTAGTAGTAATCCTTTTTCAGATAACAGATCCCTCCACGAGATATTTATGATTTATCTGCCCTCCATCTCCCTACTTCAATATCAATATCAGAAACCCTTTTGCGACGAACATCATTTGCGACGAATCTTTCTTTCTTGGAGACGAACGAGGTTCCTAGCTGCCGTAGGTTTATCCGGGCTGCGTTGGAAGGAGGGTAAATTTTGCATGTTCTCCAGGATTACCTCTGATCAGATATTACCCCTTACCGCTGCATTTGGATGAAGGGTAATTTTATAAGGGTTACCCCTCATTTGGGGTCATTATTGAGCTTGGGTCACCCTTGAATATCCCAAGTTTCAATGAGGTATTCAAAAAAAGTGATAAAAGAGGTGATTTTTTGAATTTTTACCCTTATTTAGGGTAATTTTTGGATTATCAAATAAGGGTAGCCAGGTCAACCCCCTTACCCCCATCCAAATGCAGTCATATTGTGAATACGTTTGAAAAAAAATTGAAAAGTAAAAGAAGAGGGTTAAAAAATTGATTTGTTACCTTTACCCAATAAGGCTAATGGGAGATTACCTCTATTGTCTCTTTACCCCCAATTCAAACAAGTCTAAAGGATAGAAGTAAGAAATCAACTTTTTTATTCTTTTCCTTCCACTTTTAAAAACCCTTTTTGAAATAAAGGTATTCATAATATTTAGAGTAACATCTGATAACTCCTTTAAAATTTATCTCTCATCTAACCGCAACCTTGGATTCCAACATTTTCACAACTCAAAGATTATTTGATTCTTCTCATTCTACCTTTTAATAAGTCTCTCAAAGTATCACGGTAAAATAGAAATAAATTTAGGCTAAATTTACCACGAGATGATATTCATATTAATAAAAATATCATGTCTTGATTCAATTTCCCTCATTTTTAATTTTTAACAAAATATTTTTTTATAATATGGATATTCTCATTTAATATTAGAGGTAAGACTAATCCAACGAGTATATATAAATCTTTCAATCTATACACACTATTTAAGTCGATTAAGAGTAACCCCATAAGGAGTAACTTAGAAAGATTGAGCGTGAAACATCTTCTTGTAATTTAAGTATAGTTCAATTTTAAAATGAGTTATATGAAACTCTACTAATATTATAATAGGTTGAATATATTACTAAGTTTGAATTGAATAAAATTTAGTTGAATTATTGTCGTAAGCAACTGAAATTGTTGTAGATTAAATAAAAAATTGTCTATAAAAAGTAAAATTAAAATTAATGATAAAATAATAAATTAAACAATAAAGTAATGAGAATCATAAAATTTAATTATAATAATGCATATTTACTATAGAAATCTACAATCAGTGAGCCACCTAAGTTCAATCCTATTGATAATTTATCAAATCTAACAATCCAAATATATAAGCTAGAATCGTCAACTGGACCATGCCGAGTTCAGGTGATCAAGACCATCAGATCGTCATTGATCCGATCCGAACATCTACATGGGCGTTGAGGTAACCCGCGGGCGAGAAATTGAAAACTCGGCGAGTGAATCTACAACAGTTTGTAACTTTATATAACAAGGAAAAGAAAAAGAGCAGAGTTAAAGACTTAAAAAACTAGAAAACTCTAATTATTTGGAAGTTAGATATACCTGACAAGTGGGGCCCACGCATCCATACTTTCCCGTCCCCATTGTTTACCCTACTGAAGAAGGAAAGGTGCCTTCTTCATTCCGTCGGGAACGTACTTTGTCGCATCTCACAAGCGTAGGCCCCACTCTCATCAAAACCAACGGCTGTTAAAGGCTCCCTTAACTCCGTCAACGTCGTTTTCATTCCCCCTCTATCTTTCTACCTATTAAAAAATAAAAATAAAATAAAATATTACCCGGCCTTTTACGCTTTTTACCAACTTACATTTGTTAATTGGACGGCAATCATATGCTTGCGGATTAGAGAATGCTCCCTCTCTATCAAACACAAATCTCCTACTACTCTCCTCATCCAATAGAGAACAGACACGTCGGACGTAATCCAATTATTATTACTGTTATACTTTCCATGCTCTGTTTTCACTCGTTGCGCCCTTTCCACGGACATTGCCTTTGCGAATATTTTTGTTTCATTTCCGTTTCTTAAACATTGAAGGTAATAGTGTAATACACTGATCTTTTTACTGTGCCGGGTACTTTTAACTTGTAGCCACTCATGCTACTCTAATATACACAAATTCTTTCTAATATTAGAAACTAAAAATGGCTCTACGGTAATGGATATCTCGGTACAAATAAACTTCAAAATTTACTTTGTGGGATATGAAATAGAAATAGTTCTTATATAAAATTTCATTCTTATCTGATAATTTTATCTCTTAATTTACTAAGTTATCTAATATTATTATGTGTACTAAGGTGTTGAACCACCAAATCCAGTGACAGTAGATTTATCGAAAAAGTATTTATTTATTTATGACTATAAAAAATAACTTAAATTTGTGAATAATTTTATAATGTTAAGCATTTCGGTCATTTTATCAAAGTAATTCTTAGAAATTACATGTTCGAATAATAGTTAATGAATTTTTAAAAAAAGTAGACCATTTTTTTTTTAAAAAAATCGAGTTAAATATATCGTTACCTGTAGACGATGGGTCATGTAGGCTTGTGAATGGGATGAAGTCACGATAGGTTGATGCAAAGTGGGTGTAAGATCTTCACTAGATTGTATGCCACTGGGCCTTGCGTCAGGCTTGGCAAGGTCATGAAGAGAGAGACAGGTACCATCTCTCGTTTTTGGAGATGGTGATGGCCATAGCATTTCCCATGCCATCCTTCCGCAGTTAAGATCACACATTTTGATGTTCAACATGTTATTCTACACATAATATTAATATTATTTTTAAAGTATGATTGCATTTAATAAAACTTTAGATATATATAGTATCTCATGAGGGCTAACCATCTTAATACGGATAAAATTTGTTAAGAGATATGAAATGAAATGAAATTTTCACTTTTTATTTACTGGTGTACGAATGACACACCTTAATACGAGTCCTCTAATTTCTTAACTAAAGTGACTTGCAGTTGAACTATCTATCTGAGAAGTTTTGATGTTCTATATTATTAAAAGAATCTACAAAATATGTTTGCATTCAGTAATTCAGTTGCAATACTTTGTATAAAAGCTATTTTATAACAATTTAAATTGTTCATTCATATTAGATTATTTGTTTATTTAATGTATCTTAATTGTTGAGTTGAGTAAATTAAACATTTTTTTTTTAATTTACATATGAGAAACTGTAGGATATTTAGAGAAAAATTTCCACGGATGAATCTACTACTCTTAGGGAAAATCAAGTTTAGACTTTGGGGATTCGAACTCGTAACCTTCTGCTTCCTGAAACAAGAGTCAAGTAATTAAACTACACTCAATGACAAACATCTAACTTTTCTGTCTAAATTAAATAGGTGAAAATTTTAAGTGAACTTCATTTTCAATAATCATATTATTAACGCTTTAATTTATTTTGAAGGTTATTTTTTCAATAAATTTATATATTATTAAAATTGAATTGAGTCACATATATCTTATGATTAGTTATGTTATAATTGAGTTTTTTTATGTAACAAATAAAACAATAACTTAGCCTCTTGCAAACTTAAATCTAATGTAATAAACTTGAGTTATATTCTCTCTCCTTCTCACTAAACTAAAAAAGTTGGTAATCTCATCGAGCTATTTTTCACATTTCTAACTTAATTAGAGATTCTAAATTTAAAAGTTCAAAATTACAAAATCAGGACAAATTTCATTTCAAAATTTGTCGTGAAAAAAAAAGGTGAATATAGTTATTTTCGCAGAGAGAATGGATAGAGATGAGAGAGGGCCCACATAGTACAAGCCAAGCAGATCTTATACATGATTTCTCTTTTAGGTTGTAGTCTTAACCCTTGACACTTTCTTTAAAGATTGGAATCTCCACTGTGAAATGATTTAGAATTTTCAAGATACAATAATTAATCCATTGGGATCTTCGTCTACTAATTTAAAAGTAAAAAAAGATTGATTACTTCAATATGTACAAGTCTTATACCTTAGCCAACCCCAACTGACGATTTTCAATAGAAATTTAGTGAGTGTCCTTAATTGCTAATCGTCCATTCAAAGATTTTATTTAGGGTGGTTATATAGACACTCGACTTTTCTTTCAGGAGAAACTCGATTTTATCCTTCCACTAAATCTTTCGCATCGACCGAATGATATCTCTTCCTTCTTTTTGTTCGATTTAGATGGAGAAGAGGTGTCGTTCGATCAATGCAGAAGATTTAGTGGAAGGACAAAATCATAAATGACCATCTAAAATTTAAAACTGGATGTTTCTTGAAAGAAAAGTCGGATGTTATATGACCACTCTTTTATTTAGCTTATATTTCTTTTAGAATAATATAGATATTTTTACTCTATATTAGAGGTGGGATTAATTACATGACTACATGAAATCATATACAAATCTTGTATATCATGTAAATTTGGAAGAGACGAATCTAAAACTTTTAATCTAATACTGATGTCTAAAATCAACTGTACTATAGTAGTCATCATTCTCAGTTTAGATTTTAATTAAACTCCTTGTCATATACTGTAGCAATCGTTATCTCGAAAATGGTAAGAATAAGATCCTTGCTTTCAGCTCATGAAGGAAAAAGCAGAATTGAAGTTGACGGCAGCAACTGTAGTGTTAGACCAAATCCATTCTGCTAGAGAAAAAACACTTCCCCATTTCTGTCATTCAAATTCAATCAGATCATCACACATACAGACCTTTACCCCTGAAAAAACATCCAACAAGCTACTAATTTTCCTTTTTATATCCCTATTTTATCTCCTGACAGTCCATAGGAGTAGAGGGTAGAAGAAAATAACTTCATTATGGCGCAATTGCTGACCTTACAAGGGGTCTTATTCTGAAGGTCAACCTAATGTTCTCTTATCCATCAAGGAGCCCACCCACGAGCAGATTCAAATCAACCCACCATCCGCCGCCATCTAGCACTGTCGGTGATAATTTCGTCACATCACAGAGGGGATTTAATTTTTGTTTTTTTATTTTTATTTTTCCAAAAAAAGACATTTCAATTGTTTTTTGAGTTGAATTTTTTTATTCAATATAATTATAATAGACAAGCCATATATATATACACTCGAATTTCCTACCTTTATACATCCATTTTTTAATTTTTGAGTGAAATTATCATTCTACCCCTGCATTTTAATTCATCCGAGTTCATTCTCAGTTCGTTCAAATGAACACAGTCATTCGAACGAACACCTCAGTGTAATTTTTGTTTCTTCGAACGAGTATTCATTCGAATGAATAAGTCGAATTTGTAAATTATTGACATATACATTCGAATGAACACTCATTTGAATGGTAATTTCCCTTGTTTTTTAAAACTCGGATGTGTAGAGAAAGAAAACTAAGTGTCTATATGAAACGCCTTTTAATAATGTTAACTAGCAAGTTTTCAAATGTGAAAGAAATTTTTCCTTTTTTTTTTAAGATTTGACTATTTTAAATTATTTTCATCTTTTTTTTTTGAATTTTTATTCTAAAATAATTCTGATTTTGATTTTTTATGAAAATAATTTAATAAAATAATATTGAGTGCTTGTAGAGTTGAATAAAAATCTCTTAATTTGATTGATACAGTAACTGTTTGTATAATATTTCAATTTTTTAAAGTTTATTATGAAAAAATCAATAAAATGATATAAAAACACTTATGAAAGTAAATGAATATTCGAATGAATAACAACTTCTTATTTCCCAACTCTTATTTACACTACTATCTAACTACCCCTATATATATTTTCTTTTTAAAAAAAACGAGAATTCATTGCAGTAATAAATTACTATGAGTCTATGACAATAGATATAGGCTAATACTACAAGATGGCATCTTTTTTACCCCTATCTACCCTTACAGCAAAATGCTCCACTAAAATCTAAGCGTCCCATTCGGACATATGGAAAACATGTTACTGGATATTCTTTTTCAAAATTTTAAGTAAAATTACTATTTTACCTTCCCACATTTTATCATTTTAAATAATAAAATTTCTTTTAAAATTTTAAAGTTATTTTTTAAACACTGTATATTTCTAAAATTTCTCAATTTTAATATTCGGACTAATTATGATAGCCTAATAAAAATACTTTAAGAATTTAAGGTTTTTTGACACTTCTAAATACTTAAAACACAGTGTTTTACAAATAAGAGTATCCCTCTGCCGAAAACACATTTGGAAATGTAAAAAAACCTTAAAGTTTTAAAGTATTTTTATCAGGTTATCGTAATTAGTCCATGTATTCAATTTGAGAAATTTTGGAAATACACAGTTCTTAAAAAGTAACCGTCTATATTGTCGTTAAATAATAAAATCTCCTTTAAAACTTTAAAGTTATTTTTTAAGCACTGTGTATTTCCAAAATTTCTCAAATTGAATATCTAGACTAATTATGATAACCTGATAAAAATACTTTAAAACTTTAAGGTCTTTTGATACTCTCAAATATATTTTCGGCACAGCCGAGAGATACCTTTATTTTTAAAATACTGTTTTTTAAGCATTTGGGAATATCAAAAGATTTTGAATTCTTAAAGTATTTTTATCAGGCTATCGTAATTAGTCCGGATATTTAATTTGAAAATTTTTAGAAATACACAGTGTTTAAAAATAACTTTAAAATTTTAAAAGAGATTTTATTATTTAAATAATACAGTATTATTGTAGCATCAGTAAGTAGTGATTCCTTTGAAGGATTAAAATGATCTGAAAAATTATACGAATGATAAAATGTAGCAAGGTAAAATGATATTTTTATCTGAAAAATTTGAAAAGAGATACCTAATAACCGATTTTTCTATTCTCTAAATGGAGCGCCAAAATCTATTGTATTATCGTCAGTGTCGTAGTCAGTCATCATAGCCACTGCTCGCATTATCTTTGACGTTGTGGTTCAACCAAAGTGTCTTTCAATTTGATGAAGAATGAGAAATGGTACTGGGTTTAACTTAGCATCTTCCAAGATATATTGATCAATATATCATGAAAAACCCATTTTTGAGCTACATTATTTATATTCATAAATTTATAATTTTCATAACTCTCATAATTATTGTCACTCTTCCATTATCTACTATCTATATCGGCCTTCTGAATTTTTCTCTTTCATATTTTACTCCAAACTAAGTCATTTTCTTCACCAATCTCTTGAGTCCCAACTTATTACATCTTTTTTTACCCCTGGTCTTTCACCGGCTAGTATAATTTTTTAAGTTCGGAGGTGTCCAGCATCACACCTGATTAATATTTCAGTTGGTATAAAAATCCCCTATCTACATATACTGAATAAATTGATAGAAACTTACTTTATATATATTTTCTTATGCTCCCATAATTTAATTCCACGAACAATTGATAACCCTTAGGTTTTTTCGACGGCCAGTATCAACACTGATCTAAATCAACACGGCGTGCCATTATGTGAGTGGATAAATTGGCCAAGGGCGGCATGCCTGTTTGACAGTGCACAAATTGACAAAAGGCATTGTCTCATAATTATTTTGAATGATAGATGTTAAAGATCCATTCCACTGGTCAATCTCATTACCCAAACAAAGCTCTTGTTGGCTGCTGCAGGCTATGGATCGTAGCTCAAAACTCACCACACGACAAATGTTAAATAAATGTCATGAAGCAGAAAATTACAATGTTAGATGTACATTTTGGGTTTGTGGGCCAAAAACAAAATCCTTTTTTTTTTTTTTTAATAGATAGTGCAAATAACAGAATCCAAAATGACAGTAAAGAATGAGTCTTGTCCAATTTCTGTATATAGTTTGGATTTTGGAAGGTATTGTGAGACACACAAACTATTTACCTCGTTAAAAAATCATACAAGTTAATCAACTCTAAAGTTGATTTATTGGTTTACAAATTCATTTTAGAAAGTGAGAGTCCTATATTCGAATTTTATTTCACTCTAAAACACCATGAACAGTTTAATCATACTATATATATAAATTTTAGAGGAATTAATTTCGGCATTGGCATCGAATTTTTATTTAAATGAGGCATTGAATTGTATTCATTTTTGTTTTTTGTTTTATTATGACAATTTGATAGTATTTATATTTTACCTTTTTTACATTGTTTTAACTAATAATAATAAAAAAATATGAATGTTCATATCATTTTCCTTTTAAATTAAATCTCTTCGTATATAACTGAATGACATTTCAGATATTAAAGTTTGAATCCTTCTGTGATAATCAATCCAGCGGGCCTCATCCAAACTTTGCGACTTACATAATAAGAAGATGATAAATATGGTTGGAGACAAGGATCTATAAAAATTGTTTAGATTGAAGAAACATGACAAAATAATTGGTTGGTTGTGGAAAGAAGATTCCTCCGAGAAGAAAAGTTCAAATGTGACATTGTTGAGTCACTCCTTGTAATTTGTGGATATTCTGTCAAAATAATTTCTCTGTATATCATTCACACTATATTCTTTTACAAAGGTCCCCTTATATAATTTATACAAGGGAACTATATTAGGAATACACATCAGTTTCCTATACAATAGGTAACTGTCCCTATAATTAAGATATTTAATTACAAATTTACAACTCATGTCAACACCCCCCCTCAAGTTGGTGCGTGGATATCGCCCATGCTCAACTTGACAAGAGAGTCGAGAAACACCTTGCTAGCTACAGCTTTAGTGAGGACATCTGCCAGTTGGTCTTCGGACTTCACGAATGGAAAAATAATGATTCCGGCTTCAAGTTTCTCTTTGATAAAATGTCTGTCAATCTCCACATGCTTAGTCCGATCATGTTGAACAGGGTTATGAGCAATGTCTATAGCTGACTTGTTGTCACAGTATAGTTTCATTGCCATTCTTGGTTTGATGCTTAAGTCATTCAGTAAATTTCTTAACCAGAGCAACTTACATACCCCAAGTGACATACCTCTATACTCAGCTTCAGTACTTGATCTTGATACTACTTGTTGCTTTTTACTTCTCCAAGTCATAAGGTTCCCACCTACAAAGGTGAAGTATCCTGAGGTAGATCTTCTGTCATCAGCTGAACCTGCCCAATCGGCATCGGTATAGCCTTCAACCTTTAAGTGTCCATGATTTGAGAACAATAAACCTTTACCCGAAGCAGACTTTAAATATCCTAATATGCGTTCTACAGCATCCATGTGAGGTTTACGTGGGTTGTGCATGAACTGACTCACCACACTTACTGCATACACAATATCTGGCCTGGTATGAGATAAATAAATTAGTTTTCCAACGAGTCTCTGGTATCTCCCTTTATCGGTAGGAGATGTACTCCAACACTCAAAGAGTTTATGGTTCTGCTCAATGGGAGTATTAACTGGCTTGCATCCTAACATTCCTGTTTCAGATAATAAATCAAGGATATATTTTCGTTGAGATAAGAAAATACCAAGCTTTGATCGGGCCACCTCAATCCCAAGAAAGTATTTAAGATCTCCAAGTTGTTTCATTTCAAACTCAGATGCTAAATACTGTTGTAAACTAGAAATCTCCTCATGATCATCACCTGTCACTACCATATCATCAACATAGATAATTAGGGCAGTGATTTTACATCTTCTGTGCTTTAAAAACAAAGTGTGATCTGAGTTACTCTGTTTGTAGGCAAAATTCCTCATAGACTTGGTGAACCTGCCAAACCAAGCCCTTGGAGACTGCTTCAACCCATACAAGGCCTTTTTTAGTTTGCACACCATTGTTGTATCTCAGTATTTTGGTATGCTTGGAGGAGGATCCATATAGACTTTTTCAGTAAGGTCTCCATGCAAGAAAGCATTTTTGACATCAAACTTAAGAAGTGGCCAATCTTGATTAGCTGCTAACGACAAAAGAACTCTCACAGTATTAAGTTTGGCAACTGGGGCAAACGTTTCTTGATAATCTACACCATAAGACTGTGTATATCCTTTTGCAACTAACCGAGCTTTGTATCTCTCAATCGTCCCATCTGCTTTGTGTTTGACCGTAAATATCCATCTGCACCCCACGGTCTTCTTTCCCTTTGGTAAGTGCACGAGTTTCCAAGTGCCATTTTTGTCCAATGCTGTCATTTCCTCTGCCATAGCCTTGGTCCACCTAGAATCTGCTACAGATTCCTGTAATTTACTAGGAATAGAGACAGAGGATAATTGAAGTACATAAGATGCATATGACTTAGACAACTTATGGGATGACACATGGTTACTTATTTGATATTTAACTTTAGCTTTCGGGTCACGCTCATATCTAGTTACTGGTTGACCACGATTAGATCGGGTTGGAAGGAGATATTGAGATTGTTTAGATGTAGGTTCAGTTATACTAACAATATCATGAATAGTAGAGTCAATAAGAATAGGATCAGGTAATACCTCGAAGGAGTCCTCTGGAGACGATTGAGTCAGTGAGTTTGTAGACGTATGAGACATTGTACTATCATGGACTTCACGCCCTTCAACTCAGTGCTCAATGGAGGATGATTCCGGTGTCTCGGCCAATATTTCAAACAACCTTATTTCATCCTGATTCTGTACTGCATCTCTAGTCTCCCCCGGAAGTGAAGAATCGGGTAGCGCTTTCGAATAGAAAAACATGCTTTCATGGAATATTACATCCATGGAAACATAGAACTTTCTAGCAAGGAGATGATAACAGCGATAGCCTTTCTGAGTCGAGCCATACCCGACAAATACACATTTCAAGGCACGTGGTTCTAGCTTGGTGCGCTGATTTGAATGTAAGTGAACATACACAACACATCCGAAGACACGAGGTGCCAAATGAACAACTGAGGGAAGCGTACAGTGGTCAGAGAGTACATCCAAAGGTCTTCGGAATCTAAGAACACTAGATGGGGTACGATTAATCAAGTAAACAGCGGAACTCAATGCTTTGCCCCATAAATGTGATGGAACATTACCCCCAATTAAGAGAGAACGAGTGACCTCCAAAAGGTGCCGGTTTTTCCGTTCAGCAATCCCGTTTTGTTGAGGAGTCTGAGAGCAAGATGATTGATGGATAGTACCAATGGAATGCAAAAAACCAGTCAATTCATTTGTGAAATATTCACCCCCATTATCAGAACGAATAAATTTGATATGTATGCCAAATTGTGTTAACACCATTTGATGGAAAAGACGATACACAGTACAAACATCGCTTTTGTGTCGCAGCAAATAAACGCAGGTCATCCTGGTAGAATCATCAACAAATGTAATGAACCATCTCATTCCATGGGATGTAGAAAGAGGGGCAGGCCCCCAAATATCCGAGTGAACTAAGGCAAAAGGTGCTTCAGATTTATTATCATGCGAATGAAAAACAGTACGATGGCTCTTCGCCAGTACACAAGTTTCGCAAACAAAGTCTGTAATATTAGAACCAGTAAATAAAGATGGAAATAATCTCCTAAGGTAACCAAATGAGGGATGACCCAATCTTGCATGCCATAACCAAATCTCCTTCTGCCGTGTAGATAGGCCGGCGTCCATAACGTGAACGAGTGCTCCATCATCTGATCGTTGGAACCCATCGTCCAGATAGTACAAGCTTCCACGTTGTTTACCACTGCCAATCTTCTCCCTGGTATGGATGTTCTGAAAAAGACAGTAAGTAGGAAAAAAAGTGGTAACATAGTCATGAGACTTGGCTAACTGAGTAACAGAAATAAGGTTACAAGTTAGTGATGGGACCAATAAAACATTAGTGAGAAATAAGGATGGTGACAGGGTTACAGTGCCGACACCGACAACAAGGAAAGACACACCATTGGCATTAGTAATGGCTGATTTGGGACAAGTAGAGGATAAATGGCTAAACCGAGATTTATCATAAGTCATATAGTCCGTAGCACCGGTGTCAATTATCCAATCACTATTTCTAGTAAAAAAAGTAAGAGCAGAATTAGTGATACCTGGTGGGATTAGAAGACCTGGGAGAGGTCGTCTTACCCTTCGGATGCTAATCAGGGTAACCATGGAGCTTAAAGCATGTATCTATCACATGATTAACCCCATTGCAATGAGTACACTTACGAACACCTTTTTTGGGGTCCGGACGAGTACCAGATTTGCGAATAGCCATAACAGCTCCTTCAGTAGATGGCGTCCCAAGCATAGCATCTTGGCGATTGGCCTCGGCACAAATGATAGCATAAGCAACTGGAAGAGGTGGAAGCGGTGTAGTTGCAAGAACACGACCAAGAACCCCATCCAAATGGGAATCAAGACCAGCGAGGAAAACATACAGTCGTTGAGAGTTGACCATGGCGGTATACCTCTCAAGATCCCGGGTACATTCCATAAGGCAAGGCTCAATAGCATCAAGCTCCTGCCATAATGTTTGTAGTTTTCCAAAGTAAGAAATAATAGAACCTCCATTTTGGCGAACAGAAGTGACCGCACAATATAATTGATATGCCTTGGAGGCATCCTGGCTGACAGAATAAGTTTGCTTGGCAGCTTCCCAAATCTCCTTGGCAGTAGATAGGCGAAGGAAAAGGGACCTGATTTCCTTAGTCATGGCGTCAAGAAGCCAAGATTTGACCATACAATTCTCATCTTCCCAAGTTTCATATTCCTCAGAATTGGTGACGTCGGGAGCCGGCTTACTACCATAGATAAAGCCCCAACGTTTCCGACCCCTGATCTTATTCTGAGCATTCAAAGACCACTCAACGTAGTTAGTACCGTCGAGGCGTTCGGGAGTAATCAATGAAGACATATCTTGGAGGGGGAACGGAGGCAAAATAGTAGGAGTATCCTTCTCTTTCCCTTTCGGAGGGGAGGATGACTCAGGCATGATACAGGGCTGAAAAAGGCGGAAACCCGCGTTTTATGTCACAGGGAAGCTGGAGTAGCGTGGCAGCAGCAGAATCAAAAAATGATTCGGCTCAAGGGGCAGGGCACACATGCAATCGGCGCGGCCAAATCAGCAAAGGGAGGAAGTGACTCCACCGCCGGTACCGGCAGAGGGGACGCAGGACAGCCGGTTGGCGCAGCAGCAACGTCGGAGCGGCACACCGTGTTTGGAAAGCAGACCCGCCGGGATGGACCAGCGAATCGGAAAGCAGATCGGCAGAGAGACATAGGGACTACCGCTGCAGTTGGGTCGGGGAAGTGAAGCAGGGGCTGCCGGGGCGATCGATGCTGGCGCCTGCAAAACAGATCCGAAGAAGAGGCTGTCGCTGGGCGTCGGAGTGGAAAGCAGAGCAGAGCCGGAAACAACAAGAAGATCCGGCGGTGCTGAGTAGATCAGGGTAATCGCGGAAGCAAGGATGGCCGACCGGTCTGGAACAGATCGGAATCGGCAACATAGAGAAGAATCGAGAGAGTCGGTGGAGAGCACAGGCCGGATCTAAAGATCCAGAAAGGGCAGGGCGGTGGCGCTGGCTGATCGGAGCTCTGAGCAGAACGGCATACAGCGTCGGAGGAGGGGAAGGCGCAAATCAGATAGAGCAGGCTCGGCCGCAACCTGTGCGCACAACCCAGCGAGCACAGTGACAGCACCGAGCACCGATCAGATCAAGATGGAGTCGACAGATCGGCAAGATGGGGCAACTGGACAAATCTGCAAGAGGACAGCCGGACAGAGCGGCAAGATCGGGTAGATGGAAATCGAAGAGAATCCCAAATCAGGAAAAAAATAAAAATAAAAATTGAGCCGATGATGGTGATCGACGGAAAGTCTCAGATCTACCTTCTTGTTTTCTTTTTTTCTTTTTTATTTTGAAATAGCAGCAAATCCAATCGGTTGCAAAAAAAAAAATCGATTCCTATGAAAGGAGATCGAACTTTGGCTCTGATATCATGTCAAAATAATTTCTCTTTATATCATTCACACTATATTCTTTTACAAAGGTCCTCTTATATAATTTATACAAGGGAACTATATTAGGAATACACATCAGTTTCCTATACAATAGGTAACTGTCCCTATAATTAAGATATTTAATTACAAATTTACAACTCATGTCAACATATTCACAACTTATTTTTAATCGCATAAGACAATAGATGGTTTCGTTGGCGCACTAAAGCCGAAGAGATTAGAAATGTATAATCTAGGGCCCACTCAAATAAAATGAATAATAAGAACGATGTTCATATTCAACTATTTAAATTATACTCCCTCCGTTCTATTTTAAGTGTTTCATTTAAAATATTTGTGTTTTTTAAAGAACTCTTTATATAAGGTTAACATTTCATGTGATCTCATCAATTTTCAATACACTTTATGCTAAATGAGACAATTATTTTAAAACAATTCTGAAATCCATATAGGACATTTAATTTGGAACAGAGGGAGTATTAGATCAAATGCACAGCACCACAATTCGAATATAAGAAAAGAGTTGAAGTTGAGATGTTTAGTCAAATATAAAATCTCTCGCCAACTTATTCGGTGATGAAAATTCAGTAAAAATTAGATTGATATCAAAATAAATATAAATTTAATTCAGTAAGAGATTTAAAGAATAAATAGAGATAAAAATCAAAGTGAAATCTCATGTAAATTTGGCCTTAAAAGATAAAATTATTTTCAAATGATTTATTGAAATTTAACGTGGAGGAAAACACTCAACGCAGAACATGTCTGGTTGAGCCTGGGTTCTCCTCCATTTTTTCGTGGGCCCCATATCTTTAAACTTGAAGATACGATTTGGAGTGCAGAGTAGAGATAGAGATGGCCCTGAAACGGGAAAGGGTTGGACATAAGAGTGGAGCCCACAATTCCTCTTGGGAGGTGAAATCCAGCTGTGACGACGCCACGTCAGCCGTTCACGCAGTAGAAGGCAGTGCGGCAGGGGGGGTATAAATGTCATGTGGACCCGGATCACATGCAACGCGTTGGATGTTAAAATTCTTTGAAAGCGGCCGGGGATCCAAATCACGTGACCATTAAATGGGGATTAAAATAATTGGCACTCTTTTCGCCGGCAATTCCCGTCGCTGCCTCTACGTGTGATTCTTAACAAAACAAGATGTTAAATGTTGCCATGACCCTTTTAAGTTATAACCCAGAGTGACATTCGTAAGAATATTTCCACGTGGCACTTTAAACAGGCAGACAGGTGCCTAATCTTACCCCCACACTGCAGCATCCCTTCAGCCCTATAGGCGGCGGGAAACAAAAAAAAAAGAAGCATGCCGTTGGTCGAGTGTATTTGTCCGTTTAATGCTTCAATTTAAAAAGCCTAGATACAGTTTTATATACAGAGGAAGAAACGTGTAAGTTTAAATTCTAAATAAATTAATGAGACCATAAAAGTCTAACGGGCTTTTTAGCCCAAGACTCTGTCTGGTTAGTTTAATAAAATGGACTCAGTCTACAGACCCAAGCCCTACCTATCAAATAGAAATACTAAAGAAAGCCCATTAATCTAAGCAGACTCAAGCTGTTATTACGCCGATGACCAGCTCTAGTGAATTCAGATGAAAGGGGCCTGAGTCAAATCAGAGGTTATTAGTTTTTAGTGCCTACATGGCAATGAAGTTGATGACCCTAATTGTAACGATTAGGGTTAAAATTAGTTAAGTCAACCCAGGGCTGGGCCAAGACTCTAAAACATATATTAGAGTCCAGAATTATATTTTGAGCAACGTTTTGAAAATCAGTTTAATCATTGAACTGTTGAAGGTCAAGGTTTAGTTGGAAACCATACCGTACATAGAAGGCTCCAGAATATCGATACCCGGAAATTGAAAGAATATGAACTCCGAACTCTTTTGAGTCTGTCCATGTAGGGCTAAATTGCTAATGGTTCATTTTACTGTTTGTGTAATTTGATGGGCCTCACCATGGATAGACCCAGTCCCAGAGAACCCAATTGGAGAATTACTAGCATCATATGTCCTTACTTTAGTTGTACGTAGACCTTTTCGGTGTGGGTTTCATTGCAAGTCATTGGGCAATCAATGAAATGGCTAGAATTGCCCAGCCCATGTCTTTCTGCCTGTCAGATCAACGATTTGGATCACTTCACCATGATCCCAACCGTACAACGTAAGTTCTCAATCTAAAACAGGGAGGGTATGATTTTTCAATCTAATTTGTGTTCAAAAGAAAATTTATTAATCCAGTCTGTGTTATCCTAGGGACCACACTGAAAAGAAAATGGAAACAACTTTTTACATAAGTTGAGTCATGGGCTGGACTTACGCCTTGCTCATATACTTAGGCCCCATTCCGAAGCCTGATTGTTTGATTCAATCTAAGCCTGTAAGGCGTGATGGGTTTTTCCTGTCTTGCCTGAGCATGTCCTCTCTGTGGATCAGTTATTTACAGATGGATATATAATTTGTTAACTAAATATTCATATTATTTTATGGGAGAATATATAAAGAATATTTACGTCGAGTATAAACTTATGGGCCTGTTGTGAAAGGATTTTATACCCTAAAAAGGGTAGACAGGCTAAAAGTACTCTCGGTTTACAGGCCTAACCCTCACTTGTCAAACATAAATACTTGACAATGTCTGTCTAAAAGTGTGGAATGGGCCTACGTTCAACTAAATATCTAAGAGTCCATCCACATAGCTGGGCTTGAGCTTATGTGTAATCTGACTAATATTTAAGATGGAACCGGGCCTAAGCATGTTAATGCCCAAAATTGAAGCATAAATTTATACATATTGGTCTAATTTGTGCCAGCCTTATATTGATACTTCCATATCGTCTCCATTCTGATGGATACTGCTGGTAAAATGGGCCCATTTTGTACAAGTTTGATGGGCATTCAGAATTCAAATTTTCACTAATTGGTAGGGCCTTTGGGTTAGTCTGAGGGTCATTGACCCCACCATTATTGAGAGATGGTAAAAAATCACTCCTGTAAGGTTCTAACCAACAAATCTACGAATTGAGCTCGAGTTAACCTACCCATAATCCAATTTCCAGACCCTCTTGAGTTGGGCCATCAAGCATCTGGTATGGGCTTTGGGCACAATGCAGCTCAATTGCACCGGCGAAAGCATGACATGAAGTTTCAAAACTAAGACTTGATCAAGTTAAGCAATTTTGATAGTTTTTTTAAATCATAAAATTATTGATTCACTTGACTCAAAATTTTATTGAATTGAGTTAATTTGAATTAACTTGTTTTTTCTTTAATAAATTTTAGACTATAGGCTAAAGTAACATATTCTAACTCAACTGGTTACCTCCCGCATCAGAAAGCGGGAGGTTGCGGGTTCGAACTTCCATAACCTAACTTTGGTGTGCCCTAGGGGTAGTGGGACCTGTGAAGGTTTACGCTGGGTATCCCGCAGTTTCCCACACGTAAATTAAAAAAAAAATGTAAAAATAGCATAAAGTATTTTACTTGGCATATGGTTGGGCAGCCCCCTGTATCCATGAAAGAGTTAGTGGATAATCTACATAAATAGAAATTTGCTAGTAATTTCTTATTATTATCATCATTATTAAAAAATTAAAATTAATATTAAAATTATAATCTACTAAATGGATTTTATGATTGTTTTCAAGATGTTATGTTTAGTAATGAATAATGATCTTTAGTTATGATTTTTATTAATGCAATCTTTCATAATAACTTCTTTAGCAAAATTTTTTGCTTTTAAATTTTTTATATTTTTCGTAAGATTTCGCTTGTCCAATTTCTGAAAATTAAGAAGTCAAACTTGTCCTCTTTCCAATATGCTTCAAGTATGCAAATGGAATAATATCTTGAACCTTTTTACACATAAAAATTAGTTTCGTTTAAAAAATTTAATTATCTTATTAAAAGTTAAAAGTTTAACATCAAATTATGAAAATTTTGACATCACTTATATCAAATAATTAAAATTTTAAATTATACATAATTTGTATTCAAATAATTATTATAATTTTCTCATTATTAAAGGCAATCCAGACTAAACGGATAAGACGCTCTGTTCTCTTCGAGGGAGGCGCCGGTACATGCTTTCGCTTTCCTGCAATGGCTACTACGCCCACCCTTGCGCACTTTAGCGCCCTCCGCCACGCCACCTTCCCTCGCTTTTCTTTCGAGACGAATCCAAAGGGAAAGAGGCGAAGCGCGCATGTTAGCGCGTCTCTCCCCCAAACCAGGCGCTCCTTCTCTTCTATCGCTCTCTTTCTCTTCCATCCTAATTGTACGCACCTTCTCCCCTCATTTCGCTTTCCATCCATTGGCATCCATTGCTGCTAACGTGCGCCCCCTTTCTTCGTTTCTTTAGATAGAAGAAGGCACTCTTTGTATATGCGTAAAAAAAAGAAGAGAGTTTGCGTCTATTACTATCCTTTTTCTTATGATTCTCTGAAATATAAAAGTATTTACTGTTTACAGCTTTTTCTCTTGGACAGATGCTTATGCAAGCAGCATTTTTGATAAGTATGTAAAGAGGTGAGTCCAATTCAAGCCATAGATATGTTCATCAGCTACAGTTCCGAGTGTGGAAAATTTGGTCTTTCTCTTTCAATTTATCTACTAAAAAGAATTTAGGTGTGTTTCGTTCTCTATAACTTTTTTCATTGTCAAAAAGTCCTACAATAATATTACTCTTCATCATCATATGAATCGGTGTTCTGAATTGTATCAGATTGTAAAATTCAAAAGTTTCTTTAGTTCTTAAGAATTTATAAAAATAAGCTACATCGCCAACCTCCCCACTCACCCACCCACCCAATTGGAATACCACAGAATGTAGATGGTTTAATCAGCATTTTGCATTAGTAGGAACATATATAATCTCGAATAGTTAAATCAGACAATCTTATGTGCATTTTTTGGCAAAAATATGTGATGGGATGGGAATTGTTTTCACCTGTAATCTTCTCATAAGCAGTTTGGTTCTGAATCTTTATTGCATTACATTCTCACAGCTTCTAATTTTATGAGATTCACATGGGTTATGATGTGGGGATTTAATTATAGAGTATCTAGATGCCAAGCTAAACAAAAACTGGTGGGTGTCACTTTGTGACGATGTAATGACAAAAGAGAATTCACCAACATTATGTTGTGCTACAATTGCAGATGGCAGTTGATGTAGACAATGCAAACAGTCTAACACTGGCTTCTGTCACGTTTAGTCTAGTTGTAATTGAATAAAGAGCTCATGTGCAACCTTTCAAGGAAAAAAAGTAATAATAAAGAGTTGATGTGTGTATAATATTTCAGGGAGATTTAGTTGTCATTTATTTATATTACTGTCTGAATATGCTTTTAAAAAAAAAAAGATGTTTTCATGCAAAAGTTGCACCTCTTTTTTTATTGTTTGACAAGGTTGTGTTGCTAATTTTATACATGAAGGAAGGTCTTAATATGCTTTAGTTTATAGTGTTGGAATTCATCCATGCATTAAATTGATTGTGTGGCCATATAATTTTAGGACAAGATATGATGTACTATGACTTACGCTGCTTGAAAGAAATCAGAATGGCTCCCATTATTTTATCTTATATTAGTCTCTGTTCCAATAACTGCTGACTAAATAATATTTTTAGATCATGAAGGTGCACTTTTTGATGCTTTGCTTCGGATATGGTCTGTTTTGATGGATCCTAGGCTTGCTTTGTGGTATCATGACCTTTAATTATATACTAATTTTTTAATCCAGGAAAAAGCTTGAACCATTAGAAGCATACGTCCCTGCCATTCTCTTGACTCAATCCCAATTTAAGGACTTAGGTGGCACTCTTCTATTTACTCCATTGATCCCTTTATCTATGCATTCTTAAATTTGGTAATTACATCAATCTTTTGATGCAGAGAAAACTTTCGAAGGTGATCAACCAGAATTTGCTGCCAGTAGATCTCTGTTACGGTCTGGTCCAGCAGGATCTCTCCGTGTAAATATTCGAGCAGTAAGTTTCAAGATCTTTGCATATTCTTTTTGAACTTCCTTCCATGTCACAGACACATGCCTAACACGCAGACTCAGCCCTTAAATTACCTTGAATTTTTGGGGCCTGAAATTGAGGACTAGGAGACACGTGCTATAGAATATAGATATGCAGTATTTTATGAATTTCCTTAAATAATATTATATATGAAAGAAGAAGTTTGCAAGAAAAGAGTCCCCCTTTGCCTAAAAGGATGACTTATAAAATATTTATTAGATTTGTGGTGCTCTATGGAGCAGTGTTGGACAATGAAGAAAAGACAAATAAGAAAAGTTAAGACAACAGAGATGCATATACTATATTGGATGAGTGGTTTAACCTTTAAAGATAGAGTTTAGAAAAAAAAGGCATTAGGGATAGTTTAAAGATAACTTTGATAGATGATAAACTGAGAGAAACTCGTTTGATACCTTTGGTCATGTTAGTAAAAGACCAAGCATAACCCCAATAAGTCGAGTGAAGAGGCTATGGATTGAAGGCACTAGGAGGAGAGGCAGTGTTTGAAAACATGGAGGGAAGGGATAAAAAAAGATATGTTAGACTGTGGAGTGATGGATGGTATGGTTTATGATAGAGTTAAATGAAGAAGAACTCTTAAAGTCAACCCCAAATAGATGGGATTATCGGCTTCTACCACTGACGATGATGAAAGGATAAGTTTGTTTGGTCAGGTACTGGATCATGTTCCATTTAAAAAAAAAGTACTGGATCATGTTGGAAAGTGTTGTGAATGGGTCTGGTCAGATCCAAGGCTCAACTGGCCCGGAAAGCTATAATGGTGAACCATTCTAACTTGATATTTGCTATCAATAATATATTATTGTTACTATCACTATTTATTTATTTTAGCACTCTGTACATATTCATTAAGTTGTAACCAAAATTTAATTGAGTCTGGGTCTGGGTATGAAACCTAGGACTAGGGGCTGGACCTAAGTGCAATTAAATGTAGCTTGCTCTGGATTTGGGTTGAATTTCAAAATGTGTGACACATTTGTCTTGGATATGCACCATGCCAAACTCTTCATAGACGCTCCATCGACTCTTCTAGTACTATTTAACATAGCTTTCCAAGATTATAAAAATATTACCACACCTTTCTCCTTTTGAAATCTAATTAGAATATTGATATGTATGTCACTTGATTGTTTAGAGTAAACTAGTACATTATTTTCTGTTAATGTTATTTTCACACCTTATTTTCATTTAAAATAAACTTGAATATTAATTTATTTAAGTATTGTGCTGAGTGCCTGAGTCCTTTTTTTGTTTTGCTGAGCACAATATATGTACCCATATGACATAATAGCGGACTAGCAGACTGTTAATAAGCATGCTGTTTGATACACAATGTTCAAGGCTTGAACATTTTCAGGTGCCTCCCAAAAGAAATATAAAAACAAATGGGAAAATCTTACGCTCCTACCCCATAGTTGGGGGGTGTAAGAAAGAAGTGTGGGTTAAGAACATGCAACCACCTTCATATTATCCGAAGAAAAAGGCTAATATTTGAAGGCTAGGATCTTAGAGTCTGGTTATCTTTTTGTTAAAGAACGGAAGGTGGTGATATTGAGTCTCAAACAAAAACAGTCTAAGATTGGATTTATAGACTCAAAAGAGAGCATGTAAGTATGTAACTACAAGCTAGTAAGCCGAGTGAACCAAATCCTATGAACCAAAGGAATCAAGACTTACAAATTACAAGGTTTTAAATATCGGGTAGACTGTTCTCATATTTGGTTGTTGAAATTCCTATATGCTTTTATTTGATTGGTGTATAGGCTGATACAAATACGACTTTCAGAAAGACTAGTATCGTAGTAGTCAAAGGTGCAACTGGGCTTCAGCATCTCTTTCAGCAGTTAAGGTGCATCTAGGTGCCATGGCCCCCTTTGTACCTTGAGTGCAGGAACAGTATCCATATCAGATGGCACATTGCCTGTATTAGCTGATACAGACTGTTGTGGCTGATATGGAATCTTATTTGATTGTATGGATGGTCAATCAGGTGGAGATTTGAATCTCTGATTCTTTCCCACTATCAGTTTTTTGGAAAATCTTACAATCCACCAATCTATTTAGAACAATGATGAACAAGATCTATGAATTCAATCAAACTGAAAACAGAGGAGAAAACATCATGAATTGTGATCCTCCAGTCTAGATTCACCCTGCTCAGAATCTATAGATCCCATGTTTGACACCGCATCTGTGCTCAAAAGTCAAAACTGATAGTGGATTTCTCTTTCTTAAACAGTATATGCAAGAGTTGGTTGAGTCAGTTTAGGAAGTGATGCAATGCTCTTGTTTCTTTTCAGAGAGGACTCTAGCTACTGCATCCTGCCCATGCTGCATCTTTTACAGTACCTAACTATGGAACTTTTTGGGATGCTCTTATTTGACTGGGAGTTGTAGCCCTGATACACTAAAATTGGATTTTTTTTTGGGGAAACATGAATGCTAAAATTGGATTAGAAGACAGAAGATGTTCATTGATGCATCACTTCATCCTAGAAATGTACTTCTTTATTTAGGTGGTGGGTATGTTCATACATGCTGCATCAAATAAAATATCTCGTGCCGCAGCCTAGTTAATGCTACTAAACATTCTTACTCATGTTCATTTACTTATGGCAGTTTTATGCACCTGAGTTCCTTGAGCTTGAAAATTCTTTTGGGAATTATAGGTAGCACAATATGCATCAGAAGATGGTAGAGGAAAAGTTGCTATTGATGCAGTCGACCGATGTCTTGGGTACATGCTTCAGTTGCATCCTCATAAAAATTTACTGTAGCTTCCTGCATTCTGTCAAATTTCTTGTTTGCCAAGTTCTTTTTTCCAATATCCATACATTGATTTGATAGACTCCTTGCATTTGGGCTTCTGCATTCCTCCCAGACTAGTACTTCCTAACTCAGATGGTTAAGAAGATAATATAGACTGTCCATAAGAAGTGCCAGTGATCAAATGGTTGGGATCTTGCCATATGGGTGGTTTCTTGGTGCGTGTTGTGTGTCTGGTTTAGCCTATTGGATCAACAGCTCTGATTACTGAACCATGGGCTCCACATATATTGAAATCTTTTGTAGAGGCCCTATGATTCTTGTCATTGGTGCTCAGGAGGATAAGTATATCAAGTGGGTTAATGATGTGTGTTATTTGCCATGGCCATTGAGGGACTTTGACAGTTCACTCTAGTTAATGTGAATGACTATTTTTCTGCTCCTTTAGGTCCTTGGAGGAGCTTGACTCACTGCTACTGCATGCATCAAGGAATGATCCCACAGCCAAAGTTGAATCTATGAAAGCAAAGATCAATGTTGCTCTGGGTGCCCTAGATAGGTATAGTCAGATATTATAATGTATCTTTCTTCACCCTTTGCTTCTGAATGTTCTATCTACTACTTTATGGCATTTTTGTGGAAAACACTAAGGTGGGATGTGGAGTATACTGGAGTGGGAAAATCCTTTTACTTAGGTGAGGGGTTGTCCCCTGTTTGGTCGACATCTATGTTCGGGAAAGCAGGGACCACTTGGCCACTTGCTGGTGCCACCTTTTTGTGGTGATGAAGTAACCATTTACCCCATTGAGCACCTGCCCTTTTTTTCCTCTCAAACTGTTTAATGGAATGTTTAGGTGCAAAACTGTTTCTCCACTTCTACTTTCACTTGTGAACACCAAACAAGAATGAAGTAACATGTGCATTTCTCTGTAATTGGGTTTCTTCACCTCTAGTTTGTTCTCCTTAATTGGGTAATCTTCACACCTATCCACATCCAAATGCACCTGAGGTTTATGATCTTAGTTGAAATCCTTGTGCACTCATTATTTTGTACCATGCATTGGGCACATGTATGGTTTGAATGGACCGTTAATCTTGTGGACAATCCAAGCAAAAAAAATATTGGATTATTGTACGCATAATGAGTCTAATTTACACAAGCTGACCAGATAGCTATCAGCCCAACCTAGAGTATGCATGAACAGCCTTTCCACCTAAATTCTCAATTATCAGGTTACAATGTAGTCATTCAAGACTATGAGTTCAAAATAATATTATGAATCTAAAAAAAAGAAATTCCCATGCCGGATTGCTTGGCCTGCTATCATGTACAAATTTCGAAGCCCAATATGGCCAATTTAGGTGGAATTTTACTACCTTTCAATAACTCTAGCTTTTGATTTTGGTCTTTAAAACTTAATGGTCTACAATAGTTAAAAATTCAAGGGATATCACATGGTTGGGAAAATCAGTTGGGGGTGAAATTTCATTCATCCCCCTTACAAGTTATCCCCTACATATAACTTCTTAAAAGTAAATGGATAGTCTCCCAAAGAAAGCTATCTAAGACATTTCCCTAGCATTTGGTCTTATATCTTACTTTTGACCATTTATTTCTGCAGTAGCAAATTCATTCCCTAAATGAAAAAACAAGATTTATGATATTTTTTTTTTTTTGTTTTCCATATTTTTTAAATGAATTGGGATGATATTTAACTATTTTATAATATTGATTCCTTGAGATTGGATTTAATGCCACTTTTTGTAACGAATTGATGATTTAGTAAGAGAAATGTTAAATTACATTGTAACACAAAAGGTTTATCAAACTTTTTAATAATCTAGGATGGGATTTTATTGTTTATCTACATTGAAAAGGAAATTGCAAAAATAGGAATTATCCTATGTTGTCATCCTAATGGCAAGGATCACAGAAGATGATGTCATTTGGGACATGTGGGTTCACCTCTTAAAAATCGAAACCACTAATTAATTTTTAAATTTACTATCTTTTTAGATTTTGTAAACTATTAGAACCACCTTTGGATAGATCAAATGACGAGTACTTGATTAGAAAATCTATAAGGTTTATCGTACCTCTCTCATTTGATCCGTCCAACATTGGGTTGAATAGTTTCACAAGATCTCAAAAGATACACTTATGTATCCTAAGAAATTAATGAATGATTTAGATTTCAAGGGGTACACCCCACGTCCCAAATTACACTATTTAACAATAACAACATAGGATCATTACTTTTGCAAAAATATTCGTTATGACAATGATTGGTAAATTGAAAAAGAAAATGCTCATGTAAGGATCTTACCATGTCAAGCATGTAGGAATCAATCGAGGCTACTCCACACATCACTAGATCCCTCAATTTAAATATGATTTAAGTTGATGTGCAACTGAAGCATACTTGTAATTGGATTGAGTTGCATAAATATAAATATTTTATCCATAGATTGAATTTAGTAATAAAAAAAACTAGAGTTAGTCTTGATGGGGCCCATTTTGGATAGTATGATATTTTCCATGACTTACTATCCATCCATCCATTTATCCATGTCATAGGATAGGGCCTATCCTCTAATGCGGCATGCTAAAGTCTATTCATCTATATCTAGTGAATGCATGCATTTGGTTTGGCCCCTTCAAGGAAAAAATCCTGGTTCTGCCCTTGAAAGCAAGGGCACAAACTACTGTAAGAAATCATGTGTGCTGGACATGTCTGTTGTATGTAAATTCACCTGAATCTAAATGGGTCCTTGTACAAAAAAAAGCCAACTAGAGTTGATGCTCCTGGCATGTTTTAGTAGTCACAAAAAGGACTATGATAGCTGATTAAGGTTCTATGATAGCTCTGAACCTAAGCCACCAGTGCAGATACGATCCCAACTTACTACAAAATGACCAAGGTAGAAGAAAGCAAATAGAACTAAGAACTACATTTCCCAATCTTTCTGTATTGTAATTCATAAAATTCTCGACATTGAATACCGTTCATGGAATTCTCTAATGTTCTATAAAGAAAAACCACAAAGACTGAGTTCTGTAAAACTCAATAATGCTAACTGGGGATCAATAACATAAGAACAAGTCATTTCATAAACATATAACAGTTAACCTTTAAAATAATTTAGAAACTACTAAATAAGCTAATATATCTTACCGAAAAAGATAGGCTAGTAGATGGGCCACCACTTACTTTGATCTAATTGTTCATCCAGGCTTTATGTATTTACCTGCTTTTGCATCAGTATTGTTGAATGGGTTAACCTTCAAGTGCCTGAACCAGACAATTACAGCAATGTTGGTCCCTCGCTTGGTCCTTGCAGCATGAATTGCAAACTATGCTGTGTCTTATGTAGCAGGAAGTTGGATTATTGCTAAAAACCACCATGGGTATGTACCACATCTACAAAATATACAGAATGGAGGGAATTAGAGATGCAGAATGCTTAATTATAGTGGTTAGCTTTTGTCGGCAAACATCTATCTGTTGTCAAGTAACTAAATAAAGTTTAATAAGATGTGAAGACATGTCTGAGTAAAGGGTTGCCCATGATATAAAATGTGGAGAGAAAAAAATACACACACCATCGGTGTTATTTTGTAGCTCAATTTATCCTCATTACTAATATCTTTAAGGGCTCAGTTTTCCCATATGTATTTTTTTACTAGAGTATCCATAGCCCTATCACAAAAGTTTGCTACTGAGAAGAATTACATGATCCTCAAACAATGGACATGCAAGGAATCTGTATGACCTATGTTTTGGTGACACAACCATTGATTGCATGAGCCTTGCAATGGATAAACTGTGCCTCCAAAATTACTTAGGTTGGCTTGTTCTAGCCTATCTAATATTTGATCTTGTTGGATCTGCTCCCATGATGTGTCTTTGTGCTCAATCGTTAGTTTTAAGGGCATCTGTCCAAGGGGTCCAACTAGGAGTGAACCATTTGCAGTGTGGCTCATTAGTTCTACAGTCTCGATTGCTGAACCACATGCTAACTTGTATCTTCAGATTGGGGATAATGTAACATTCCTAGGATTGCAGGGTTCATTCAACAGCTGAACGACATTATTCTGTTATTAAATGAGAGTTATCCTCCATGTTGTGGCTCAATTGAAAGGTTTACTTGACAACGGAACTGATCTATCAAAGTGAAGACACGGGGCTTTGGAGAAATCAGTGAAGAAGTACTCTTTGATAATATAGAACTTTTTATTTGCAGCCTCCTGCAAACGGTGCCTGCTGCGGTTCTTGATAAAGGCAAGGCAATTGCTGATGCTTATAGGACAGCAAGTACTCCAGATGATGGTAAATCTGAAGAGTTGGACCCAGATCTGAAGCAACTAGAAGAGCTTCTTTGAACCCCTCAAGAATATTTTACACTTCTTTCTTATACTTGTATTAATTAATTAATTAATTAATTTGAAGTACACTCAATGAGACTATGATCTTCTGCTTTGCTGCATTAAATTGATCATTAGAAACATGCATCTTTGACCAGATACTGGAAAGAGGAATTTGGGAAACAATTATGATGCATGGTTCAATAGTCGATTGTTTCAGCTAAGCGTTTGGTGGCCCATCTATTAGTGTTCCTCTGATGAAAGAGTTTCTTTCACTGAATATCACTGTAGAAAAATGGGGTATCAAAGAGCTTCACTTCAGAAAACTGTGGTGGATGGTGAGAAAGAAAATACATCAGAGTCATCAAATTTATTCCCGACAAACCATTAGCTGGAACCATGGGGTGATGAGAAGATTTTTATCCATTTCTCAGAGGATCCCACCAAATAACAGTCTTTTGCCCTGTTCTTTTATGATATCAGTAGGAATTATATGAGACTTTGATACAGAATGGAAGGGGCAGATTTATAACCATACATCTCCACAATTCAAGTGCCCAAATTTTGGGTATTTGTCACTTGAAAAATATAGATCACCTTTTTAAATGACAAAACACCTACAAATGTGGTTTTCTCGTTAGATTGGAAAGTATTCTTTATGCAACATTGCACAGAAGACTTTTATCTGGTTGTCATACTCATGCAGGTCTTATGTCTTCCTGATTGGACCACTCAACCAGGCTTTGATGTGGCAATCGATTACATTGTAATTTTTTTTTTTTTCAATTGACTAGTGTAAAGAGTGATATCCTGAGACGAATGTGCAGATGATCATTTCACTTTAGATCAGGCCCGAGCCTTGAATGTTCTCTGTCACTCAGGCCACGTCCATTGACATTTATAAGGCATATTTTGAGAAAATCTGACGGTCTCAATGAAAATAGGCTGCAACATTGGAGCTCTTGTGATGGCATGAAAGTCATGGGTGTTGGGTGGAGTTCTAGATAGTCTCTTAATCCTTAGGTATTGGTCTATTCAGATCTCTATGTAAATGCTAATTTTTTTTTTTTAATTTACGTGTGAAAAACCTTAGAAACAGTCGTATTAAAGCTCCTACGGTTGGTATCCCTGATCCCATAAATGCCATTTTTAATAATAAAAAAGTTAAAAAAAAATGGTTGTGGTCATCTGGTTGAAGTGGCCTTGGGAAGAGATTAGCAATCCAAAGTGGGCCATTGCAAATACATGAATGAGATTGATGGCAGAGATTTATCCTGGAACAGTACCAACCAAAATTAGTACGGTTTTGATTGGATGGTTTGAGAATTAGAATTGTCTCACAGTCGTCGTGTAACGTTTTTTGCCATTTGTCACCAATGTCACAAATTTCGTTCTTGGGATATTAACGACAATTGTTAATATTGGGATATTTTCAAATTCTCGGATTTTTATCCGGATTTTATGTGGAAAATCTTGCGGAAAATATATTATTTAAAAAATAATAAATGTAAAAAATAAATAATGTGGCCGGAGTTTGAAAACATAGATGATATTTCAGAAATAAAAAATATATATTTGGTCCAAGTGTTTTTAATGGGAATTTAACGGAAAAATCTCGTGATTTTAACGGACATTTATCATTTCTCGCGATAAAAACGTGTTTTAACGGGAATTTACAGTTAAAAACAGCAGACTCGACAAACTCGGGTTTTTAACGTTCAAAAGTTATTTTGCCAATATTTTCGTAATAAGAATAAAAATATATGGGAGACATTTGTTACATTGGTTGCCACTAGTTAATCTGATTGTATTTACTTGGGTTACTGACTTACAGGAATGACTTTCACAGAAAATTCCAAATGACTTTTCATGAAAAGCCATGGCCACCCATACAGGCATGAGCCAACTTATCCTCATCTCTCAACTCTCACCCACTCGAATACAAAAACTCATCAAAAAGTTCTCCGTGGAACATTTGACGAATATTCTTTCATATTCTTAGTATTTTACTTTTAGCCATATTTATAATAAAATCATAATAAAAAAGCCAAAATTTTCAAATATCTAACTCAATAAAATAAATTTCGGACAGGGCTTTTTACAAATGCTTTTTTTTGAAAACAGAGTTAAAAAGGCTTATACATAACGTTGGTGTATTATCCATTATTTTTTTTATTTTTATTTTCGTTCATAAGCTCATTGATTAAAATCAATCAGATGACATATTGCTCATATCTGTCCAATATACATCAGTTTTCATCAAAATTGATATGAAGGCGATAACAAGTTTAAAACTTCGCTCAAGTTTGAACTCTAGACTCCATGAAGAGACAACTCAACTATTTAAATAAAAGGCGAAAATCGATTGGAGAATATGCTTCTCAGTTATTCATTTAATGGATTAGTGGGTGGTCAACATTTTTCTCCCATTTGCTGTTTTTTAATTCCTCTTAGCCAATAAAAATAGATGACACTGTCAAAAATTCGATCCACGGACACGTATCGCTTATTATTAAAAAATACGATCCTTTCTCCTTTTTTATCTTTTTAAAAATTATAAAAAATAAGAAAAAAAAAGAACCTAGTTTGAAGCAATGGTCATTTTTATAGAGTTTTAAACCTTTGAAATCAAAATTTATATATTGATAAAAATAACTTGAAAATTGGTTGAAACTAAAGCATTAGCCAATACTATGTAGTATCAACTGATATTGACCAATATGCATCAGCTGATAATACAACCCATAGTGATGATGTTAAAAACCACAATACGTATTGATCGATATGGATGACCCAAGTGTTCAATAATAACCGTGATGATTTGATTTTTATGTACTCTCATGCTCATTTTCTACAATTTATCCAGGGCCTTTTGTTTTGATAAGAGTAAACACTTGGAGCCATTCACTCTCATGGGTATGTATCATCAGCATTGTTTAAAAATTCAAAAAGATTTGAGCAAATGAGTCTGAGTCAACTCAACTCAAAAGAATTTTACATCAAGCGAGTTAATGAGAGAGAGCATAAGTAGTTTGGTCCCCTGTATATAAGGTCAGACCAGCCGTCCTTCGATCTCAGAGGAAGGTAATTCTTACTAGTCCCCCGTATATATCATGTCAGACAAAGCCTCCTTCGACCTTAGACGAAGGTAATTCTTACAGACCACACATTCCCTTTATGGTTTGTTGAAAGAAGACTCTCAGAGCTGAATTGAGCTGTCATGTGTCTTCTTATGCTCCTTTTTTTCCCCTTTTTTTATTCTCTTTCACATTCCTAAGGACTTGGAGAACAGAGTTCTCAAAACTGCATAGTTGGGCCTGGATTTTGAAAGTATTGGACCATATAATGCGCTCAATCTATTCTTGACATGGCCCATTGGCGCAATATTATGGTTTATGGTGCCTCCATGTGATTTTTGTGTTTTTGGTACATGGGCTTCTATTACTTTTTTTTTTTTTTTTGATAAAAAATACATCAAATTATCTTGGATAAATTCTTCCTCCCCTCCTTTTTTTATTTATTTTGACAGTAAAACTGTAAAAGGGCTATCTTGTCGATTTCATGAGATGATCACATGCATCACAGCTCAAAATCTGTCTTCACTCTCGTTTCCTTCCAACCTTTCCATGCACGTGAAAGTTGCATGGCCTCTTTCTGGGTGTGGGCCTCCATACCCCCAACGAAGGGTCAAGCCCACTTCTCCTTTTCCCTTTCGTATATAAATCCATCCAAGGCATACAATTTAGAGGAGCTAAGTCACACAAAATGAAGATATTGCATATATTCTTCTGTTTGTTCTTCTTCTTCTTCCTTTTCTTCTTTTCTCATGGAGCAGTTCAAGATTTCTGTGTGGGAGACCTGTCAGGCCCAGAAGGGCCTGCCGGCTACTCGTGCAAGAAGCCCGCTAAGGTGACTGTCAACGACTTTGTCTACTCTGGCCTAGGCGTCGCAGGAAACACTTCTAATATCATTAAGGCTGCTGTGACCCCAGCCTTCGCGGCCCAATTTCCGGGTGTGAATGGGCTTGGAATATCTATGGCCCGGCTAGACTTGGCCGTAGGCGGGGTGGTGCCCCTCCACACCCATCCCGGGGGATCAGAGCTCCTTGTGGTGATTCAAGGGTCCATCACTTGTGGCTTCATTTCTTCTTCCGCAAATCAAGTCTACTTCAAGACACTTAAGGTGGGAGATATCATGGTCTTCCCTCAAGGCCTGCTGCACTTTCAAATCAATGCCGGCAAAATTCCGGCACTGGCTTTTGTCAGCTTCAGCAGCCCAAGCCCAGGGCTTCAGATTACCGCATTCGCATTGTTTGCGAACAATTTACCTTCTGCTTTGGTGGAGATGACCACATTCCTCGATGATGCTCAAGTGAAGAAGCTCAAGGGTGTTCTGGGTGGCACCGGCTAAGTTCGTCATCAAATAATTGCTCATCTCCTTCCATTTTACTTCTTTGAGATTTATTGGCTAATTAAGTAGGAATGGTGGAATGGGACATGTTTGTATGAGTTTGTAGTCTGTTGCGAAGAATGAGCAAAATTAGAATTTTCTTTAAATTTAATGCATTATAAAAAAATTTATGGCGCAAAAATAACTATCTTTTTTAATATCTTTTTATAATATGACAGTGTCACATCAGCACAAGAGAGAGAGTTACACATATATATTTAATGTAGTAAAATGGTATTCTCATATCACTTAGAAAATAAGTATCAGAAATCTATCACTTTCATCATTATTAAAAAAGGATTACATATCATCTGAGTCTCATAATTCACTTAATATACAATCAATAGAAGAAAAAAAATTTAATTCTATATGGGTTCCAAATTTTAAACATATGGAAGTTTCTGATGTCAACAGCTCAATTGGATCTGTATGCAAAAACAAATATGGGATATCATTTCTTTTTGCTGAATGGAATATAACCTTTTCACACCATAAGTAATAAATGATTAGGGTTGAAGACGTATACTTGACCGATGGGCTGGGATTGAGCTATTTCTAGCTTACTGAAAAATGGGCCAGCATAGGCTCTTGGGAAAACTCATAATGCCTATTTTAAATAACTATGTGTTTTTGTTTGCTGCAGGGGTCGATATTTAATTTAGGCCGAATTTTTTTCTCTCTCTTTAAAATACGTTTTTTTTTTTTTTAAATCTCGGTGATTTTTTTTTTAAATTCATTTAAAAATATAAAAAGACTGTTTTAAAAAAAAAATATATATATATATATATAAATGTCGGCCGATGTCTAGGCTGATATTCGTTTGTATCAGACGAATATGGACACGGCCCACAACTGATATTTGGTTTTTTTTTTTTTTTAAAAAAAAATCCTCTGGCCGATACTTACTGTATCGGTTGAATTTTATACCCCTGGTTTGTTGTAGATAATATGATTGCTGATATTTATGATTCTAATGACTGCTGATTGCTTCCTACAAATGGGCTCCAAAAGACAGGTTCGGCCTTTAGCCTGAAAAGCCCTTGATAGGCTGCAGGTGGGAAAGAGCTATCGATATTACAAATGGGCATGGGCTCAATTTTGGAAATCCAGACCAAATCTGGCCCGTGAACAGCTCCTTCCATATGTTGGGAGCAGTTCCAACCCATTGGATTCAAAACAATTGTAAGATCTTACAAAATTGGAAATTGAACTTCACAACCTGTACTGCATAGTTGAAATCCAAAACAGGCCTGAGACAGAATACTCGGTGTCAATCTGAAGGACTCAGGCCCAAAGTGCACCCAGCGGAGAAAAGGGAATTGATTGGAGCCCTGATTGTATCTATTTTGCTTTTTCACTTTATTACAATAAATTGATAATAATTTTATTTTGTCCTTTCATTTTTCTAATTTATTATGATCAGATTAAGTGCAAACTGGGTTGGCACCCCATTTAAAATAAAAATAAAAAATGCATGATCAATCCCATCTAACCTGCCTGATCCCATCACCACCCTAGGTAAGGTGCAAATTGGGTCGGGCTCACCCTGCATCAGCTTGACGCCTTGACCTCACCTACAAAAACTTGGGTCAAGTTGAGAGTGGGCCCAGACCCAATTTTGGGCTCAAATGGGGATCAAGTTGTGCCTTCTCCATCCAATGCAAAAGCCCAATTTAGTCTGAGCCCAATTTAGATCCAAGGCTCTCCATATTCAATATATATTATATTTTGCTTTGTCAAGCTTTTGTCATATCTAAAAATAGTTTATTATCAATAAGAGTATGATACTAGAAAAAGGTAAGAGAGAGAGTGTAATTTCAGTAAGAGTTCACAGACTCGAAAATCCATTTGGGCCTTTAAGTATTTTCTAAAATTCTAAATGGATTTCAAATAATTAGAGTCTTTGCAATTCAATCTGTGCGCAACCCTGTGACTAAAATCTAAAGATCTTACTCTAATTGACTAAGGACCCAACTTGACCTGCCGGAGTTGCATCTTTCGCACTCTGAGCCACATTTAGAAATGGATGGAATGCAAGATGCAAAGTCCAAACTCACAAGTTTCAGCTTCTGCAACCTCATTGGGGAGCAGATGCTCTGCATGGAAGATTTAACCTATGATATCTATGGAATGCTGTGATCGAAGCTTTCACTATGTAATGGTGATCATAGGAGGACACAATGTGTTTGTGACTGAGTGACAATAGTTGCTCCTGCTGTTGAATTGCTGTCAATAGGAACATGACAAGTCTGGCGCTTGCGCAGGAATTCATGTAACCAAAGCTAAAAGGAAAGAAAGAAAGGAAGGAAGGAGGGAGGAAGAAAACCTTCAGGGAAAAGACTGATGCTTGTTGCCTTCATGGATTGAAATTTTGGCAGGAAAACCAGAACTCGGGCCCAAACATATTAGATTTTTCAGGGCCTGATAGCTATTAGAATCTGGAATTTCACATTATATACTTCACATGAGACTAATCCAATAAATAAACGAAATCACCTAAGAATCTCATATTACTAAGTTAGTTTGAGAAGATTCAAACTCTAAACTTTTAATCTGACTCTAAAAGTTTTTAAGTCAACTAAATTACATGTACAGTTTAACTAAGTATCAACTATATAATTAAATAAAATTTATATGAAGTTAAATCATTGATTAAGTTGAAAAGGTTCACTCATCTTAAAGTAGTGAGTTGGGTCAAGTGAGAAGTTCCCACCCTGTCTAGTAGAAGCAGATGGCAAAGCAGCTAAGTAGGAGAGCTGAAACAGATGAGTTGTACCAACCAAAGGGGGTAAAATTTTGAAAAGCAGAGACAGTAAATGAATAGAGAAAGGAGTTACCCGAGTGATGACTGAGGGGAGTAAAGAGTACAGACAACAGAGAAAAGGAGAATGCATGTGTATGGCAGGATGATACCCGGCAAGCTACCAAGCTTGCACTTCACTTACACCACCTCTGTCACACACCCCTCTCTCTCTCACTTCACTTACACCACCTCTGCCACACCTTCTCTCTCTGGCAGCAACATAAGGCTATTTTGTTTATTGAAAAGATACAATTGCAAGTTGGATTTTAGGATATATTCATACTGTAAAGTTTTACGCAATAATAAAAATATATATACTCAAAAATAAATAAATAAATATATATATATATATATATATATATATATATATTATTAATCTTAGGGGTGAAACCGGATCTTGACCCGACCCGCATGACCCGACCCAAGAAATCATGCAGGTCGAGTCAGGTCAGCGGGTCAGGTCGGGTTGAGAAGACAAAAACCCGCGTGGAATTTGGGTCAGATTGGATTGAGAAATTTCCAAGTTAACCCGACACGACTGGATCAAACTCGGCCCGACCCAGCTAAAATTAGGCTAAAATGGGTTCAAAATGCGGGTCGGGTCAAAATTTGAGTTAGATCGGTTTGAGAATTTTGGGTCAAAAGCTCGAGTCGGATCGAGTCGAGTTCCATATTTTATTTACTCCGGTCTAGTTGGTTTTTAAGAAACCCAACCTGACCCGATTTCAACCCAAATTATTATAGATGCTATTATATCATTAGAAATGAACTCATTGAATCTTTTAAGCCCTTATTTTTAATATTAAGATTAAATCTAAATTTTAAGAAGAAAAAATAAATTTAACAAAATAAATTTAATATAAAGTGAGTCTCACATAGAGTCCTCGTGTATAGATAATAAAAATATTTGAATATGTTGTAATTTCTATCATGAAAATATAAACCAATTTTTATAAACTAATTTACTAACATATGGTTTCTCTCAAAATATAATCTTTTTCGGTTAAACTATCTCTCCCCTTCTTAAGCAAGCCACTGGTCCTGTAACGCCCCGCCCCTTTATAGAGCCTAAACGGGTCATGACCCGCTTAACCGTAGACTAAACGGGCGTCACCCAACGCAACAACACATCTAACGGGCCTTACATCACAGATTTGTGGATGGGGGAAATTAAGTATATATATTTTTTTTAAGATTATAATTGAAATAACGAAGCCATCAAATCCTTCACGCCCAACTTTACACATTGCATAAATCATAATGTCGTCCACAAAAAGGAGAAGGATAACATCGACTATTAATATCAAGTCTAATCTCACTGCTCACATCCCATTCCATAAAATAAAACAAAAACAATATCCTCAAGGTTCTCAATTTATTTAAATCAAATAATCAAGTCTTAAAAAATAAGAAGCATCGAATAATTAACTCAATCAAAATAGTTCAACACCTAACTAGGAATTTAAATATTCATCCATAATAACTTCTAGTTTTCAACGTCGTCCTCCACTCTTAAATCCAGAGGGTTACCTGCAATATAAGGGTGTGAACTCTAAGCCCAGTGAAGGAATACAATAGCACATATCCAAAATATGATATCTCCAATATACTCAATGTAATACAAATAAAGAAATATTAAAAGGATAAGTAATTAAATATGCATTTAATGTCCATGCTTTATGCTATTTAATGCACAATGCACAATACCCAATGCATCATTCATCCACAACACTTTACCAGCTGAAGCGAGGCTAACACAACACCACATGAAGTGGTTTACCAGTGAAGCGAGGCTAACACAACACCAGATGAAGTGGCCTACCAGCCAAAGCGAGGCTAACACCACCACCAAATAACAGTCTACGTGACCTTTCATAGCTTAATAATCCAGACCTACCACATAGTGGTACTACTCACTAAAAGCGATGTCATAAACTACCACCGTCGTGGTCTACATGAAAGATCACGGCTCACACCTCCATACCCATTCCATGAATATGAAGATGTCATGCTCAATGCCATGTCTATCATGCATCATCTCTATCATCATGCCGCATGTTATGAATCATATTAACATGCCATGAGTAAAATCATTGCCATCATTCTAAACATGATTATAATCTCAATTTGACATAAACATCATGTACATATTTTAAAACATCAAAATCAATATCAACAATATCCCACATGCATAATAATAATTCATATCACAGTATTATTAATGTGACAACACTATATCATAAATCTATTTTAATAACATAAAAATAACTCTATAATAGACAATAAAACATCAATCCAATACGAACATAATTATTGGACCTTTCAACAAGGTTAGTGGCTAACTTCCAACTATCCGGGCAGACTGAGTCCCTCACGGCTATTAGAACATTTAGCCTATCCCCTTACATTACTGTGATTAAGCACCGGATTATAACCACTATTCCTACATATACCCAATCCATATCATAGGTCCAATATTATATTCCCAAAACACATTACATAAGGCAATATTTTTACACTGCTCAATCACATAAACAAAATAGAAAATATCATGCACAACAAAATATAGTGTATTGTTTTCCTCACTTAGAAGTTTGGTGATATGCACAAAATAAAATACCGAAGCTCTCTTACCGATCAAGAACCAAAGTTTGCTGAAATATAATAATCATAGCAAAAACCAATAAAAATTCATGTTAACCATTCGCTTAAATTTTCAAAACCACTTGAGAATTCATTCCTTATTATTTTATATTAACATAACTCATCTCTTAAGATCATAGGTGTTCTAGTCCAGCAGATAGGGATTCAAAGAAATCTAAGTTTTCCAAGTTTTACGTACTTTTCCAGGAAAATCCTTATAGGAAAGAATTCACTCATCTTGTAGAATTTTCTAGGAACAGCCTGTTCATCAATTACTTTCATCCTCTATCAGTAGATAGGTCTCTAAGTTACGATCGTAACAATATCTCGTGCGTCCCAAGGCGATATTCTTAGCCTGAGTTATGATCGTTTTACTGAGACATGTACACTGTCAAACAGTTTGACCTATCATTTCATCAAATTTTGATTTCAAATTCGAACAGTAACTAGATCTATCAGTATAGCTTTCAACCCAACAAATTTCATCGAAAAAAGACGATCGTAAACTCAAGTTATGATTTTTCTCGCGAGGACGCCCAGAAACATAAGCCCAATTTGAAATCCGAGTTTCATAGATTTCCACAAAATTGAGGTTTCCCTCTAATCGAAATCTAAGGTTATTAAATCAGTCCTCTTAAACCCCTAATCAGTTTTTTATCACAATTTTATATGTCAAAGTCTCTCTATCATGGTCGAATTGAACTTATCAAAGGAAAAGATCAACACCCTTTTTAAGATTTAATCGTAGTTTTCTTCTTCTTCTCTTTCTTCCTCTTTCTCTCTCTCTTTCTTTATTCAAATTTCTCAAAGGAAACTTCAGCAAAATTGTTTTAATTTGAGAGAGATATCATGGAAGAAGAAGAAGAAGAAAAGAAAATGATTTAGAAGAAATAAATCTACATACGTCTAAGATGAAGAAAACCATTGAAAAACCAAAGACCAAAGAGAAGGAGATGCTGCTTTACTCAACAACCAAGCTCAAGGAGGAAGATGAAGTTTCGCCCGAGGAGATAGGAGAAAAGAATCGTTGGTTTGCAGAAAGGGGTTATGCCCATGATATTTTATTTCAAGAAACGAGGAGTCGGCCAAGGAGAGTTCTAGTCCATTTAGGACTTGCCTCCAACGTATAATAGGATTTGGTTTCCTAAATTTCACATAAGGGTATTTCCTATTATTTATTTAGGAAGCTAATTAAATAAATCTCAAGATAAAATAATTTTGATAAACTAACTTGATTTTCTAACTAATTTGGAATTTCTAAATTTTATTTATTTGATTAATTTGTTTTCTCTCTCACAAAAAAATTATCTAATTACATTCTCTTTCTATCTAAAATTAATTTTCTAAAACAAATATTTGAACACTAAATTCGACCACAACATTTGATTTAATATTTTATAAAATTCGCCCATGGCATGGGCAAATTGGTATCTTCACAATTTGATATTTCATTTAATGCAACCGTAATTTCAATTTTAATCCACTAGTAATTTATTTTAATTGGGTATTTTAAATTAGAAACTAGTCATTGAATTTTATTTTCTCACCAATTAAATATTTGCTTCAAATTGAGAATTAAAACAAACAAACAAACATACACAACATCATCTTAATCCACTAACACTCTAATTCTACCCAATACCACTGACCAGCTACTCCAGGTCAGGTCATTACAATATCTTTCATTCTAAACACACAGTGTATATATACAGATGAGAGCTTCATTTTAATATAGCTAGTGAAATTAACCATTTGCACTGACTATTCTCTAATTTACATAAACTAAGTTGTACATCAATATTTTTTAAAAATATTAGATAATATTATTTTGATTTTTTTCTATTTCACTCTTTTTATCTTTTAATTCATAAAAAAACAATATGAAGCATAAAATGAAAAAAAAAAAAATTAAAATTACATTCTCCAAAGAGAGGGTACAATGTAAAAATCAATTTCCTTTTAATTAGAGTTGCAACTCGGGTCGGATTCTTTAAAACCCAGCCCAACCCAACCCGAGTTGATATATATGGAATCAGACCCGACCAGACCCGAATTCTTAACCCAAATCTCACAACCCGACCCGAACTCTAACCCGAATTTTAACCCGTCCCCCATTTTGAACCCATTTTCAACTAATTTTAACCGGGTCGGGTTGGGTTATGTCAGGTCGGGTCGGGTTAACTTATAAAATCCTTAACCCTACCGATCCGAATTTCATGCGGGTTTTTATCTTCTCAGTCAGACCCGACTCCCCTGACTCAAAATTCTCGACCCGACCCGTATGATATCTCGGGTCGGGCCAAAATCCGACCCGAGTTGCAGCCCTACTTTTAATACAATCAACTTCTGATGGGCCAGCACGTGACTCAATTATCTAGGCCCTTGATATTTCCAAGTATAATGTAAGATGGGCAACCGATATTAATTGTTTAAACGCATAAGCAAATTTGGTGCAGATTCAATTCAGTGAGATCAATCAATGCTGGATCTAACGTTGATTCTTTGCAACTTGATTGGTGAATTGATGGATGAAACAGAGACAAGTGACCCCCCACACTTGTTTGAAAAACCCAACTTGGTTTTGGTTGCACTCCAAGTCAAGTCTATTTTTTTTTATTTCTTTGTGTATTAGATTGGAATGATACATTAGAGTGAAGTTTTAAGGCCAAGAGAGAAATGAAATCAAAATAAAATATAGTCTTGAAGAAATAAATCCAAATGCATTACATTGAAAGTTGTCTAAAATCTTATATACACCTGTTTAACACCAAATTATTGTTTTTAAATAAATAAAATGTTCTTCCAATTAAGAGGCTGTTTTCATTTTTAATGATCTGACTTAAGAGTGATCTGTTCTAGTGCCACACATGCTACGAAATCCATATGGCTGATGACCCACTTCGTTGACATGTATAATTGTATACTAACTAGCGACAATTATTTATTCAACTAATAAATTGAATTTAAACTTTAAATGAAAAACATGTTTGAAGTGGTACATTAGGGGTGAAACTTGGGTCGGGTAGCATGACCTAATTCGAGAAATCAATGGTTTTAGATTGTGCTTTTGTATATCTCGGATCAGGTCAGGTTGGAAAAAATAAATCCGTATAAAATTTGGGTTGGGTTGGATTGAGAAATTTAAAAACAATCATACTCAACTCGACCCGACTCGAGTGTACCAAGTTATAAAACAACACTTGGGTTGAGTCGGGTTAGAAATTCTGATCATGTCAGATTGAATAACACGGGTCAGCAATTCCGGTTAGTTCGGGTTTAATAATTTTGACATGAGTTGGATTGAGTTTATTGAAATCCAATCCATCCCAACTCGACTCAAGTTTAAGCCCTGGACAGATATGGAGTTCTCCGCCGAAATCAAGCCAACAACTCATCCCAAACATGAAAAGAAAAAGAAAAAAAGAAACAAGAAGAGTTTAAATTGAGAACATTGCAACAATCCATTGAGAACGTGGACAAATTCAAAGGTAATTTAGTCATTTTAACTTAAACTAGTTATTAATTTTTTTATAATAACAAATTCATCTCTAAATTGTCCACTTGTCATGTTGTGGTTTGTGATTGATATTATCATAAATTGTATTGTCATTGTCTAGAGTTGATAATCTTACTAAATGAATTGTCCAAATCATATAAATCCCGATGATCAATTTCTCCTGTGAGTTACGAAGTTAGAACTAACAGTATAAAATTAAAACAACTACTTAAATGAATGAATAGAAACTATTAACAAGTGATAAAACCCTTTCTATTAATTAGAATATTTTAAAAAATTGATGCCCACCATTTTGAATATGTAATAGCAGACATATATGCAGAATTTCTAGATCAACTAGATTGTTAGTTTTGGCCCCATTAGGTGTTCAATGATCTTTATCTTAGAAACCTTCAAGAATAATGTGATCATGGCAAGTTTTTGGCATTATCTTTTTAACTTTTTATACGTTAAAAAAGTTTTTATTTGGATGTTATTAGGAGTATGATTTCTTTTTCTTTTGGTGGACTATTTTAGAAGGTAGAATGGATCATTCAATGATGTTATTATGGGGATTGTTTGCTAAATCGTGCTGTTATGTCTGTAAATCATCTTAAACTATGATTTAGATATTCAAAATTCTAATTGTCTAATAACGAATATGTTTAATCTAATGGCTAATTTCAGTTGCATATTTTGATGATTTTTTTTAATAATTCAAGAAGGTATATGAAAAATTGAGATCATAATTTTAACTTCCTTTTGACTTGGGTAAGAATCCACTTCACAGTGAATTGTAGGCGGAGAGGGACGGGAAAAGAAGTGTCACAGAGACATGGTGAGCCCTATCTGATTAGACCATTAGGTGCATTATAAAAGAAAAACTCATAAATATAATGGAAATTTGACATAATTTTGTGACTCATGGATCACCAATGATGAGCAAAATTGACTTGAACTTAGGCTATTAAAACTATTAAAACTTAGGCTACATTAAGGGTTTTGATTTTTAAGAAGTTGAATTTTATCTTATAAATTCATTAGGTGTGCAGTGTGCACCATAAAAGCCTAATACAAAAACCCTAATTGGAACACTCTACTTTGCTATAGACTTTTAATAATTTTATTTCCAACACTTTTAATAAAAAAATTATTCAAATAAGTGTAGTTTAATTGGTTGTCTTCCACTTCAGAAAGTGAGAGATTGCGGGTTCGAGCCCCTATGGACTAACCTTGGTGTACTCTAAGGGTAGTTGACTCACCCGTAGGAGTTTAACACTGAGTATTCTATAGTTTCTCAAATGTAAATTAAAAAAAAATAAAAATACTTTATTTATAAAAAATAAAAGTGCTTCAATAAATACCTTTTTGAATTGATTAAATTTTAAAATGTATTTGGACAAAAAAAAACTTAAAATGAAGTAGAGCTGAGTTCATTATGTCTCATGTTCCCCTAAGGAAACACATTTTATGTCACATGTTCCCCTGTGGAAAATACAGAAGAGTTTCATTTTTTTTCTCTTATGAAATCTAACTTTCACTCCCTTACTTTTAACATATACTTGTTAAAAAAATCGTATAAAAAGATGTTTGTCAAATTCATTATTAGGAGGATTTATCTCAGAGAGAGTTAAGTGGCATAATATTCAACAAATTTATTTATAAGATGTTTGTCAAATTTATTACATCACTTGTAAGTTTATAATATTAAATGAAATATTATGAAACATATGAGATTTTTTACGACAAGTTTAGCATATTTTTAAGCTAAAATCTTCAAGTGCCTTAACATATTGTATATTTGTATTAAAAGATGTGATGCAATTCAAAAGTATTTACATTATAAAGTTACACGTGAATGAAACTGTGGTAAAATTGATATTTAATGCACCAAATAAAACATTTAAAATTGAAAATAAATCATTTATTTAAAAATGCATATGGCCCACACATACACGTCATCCATTTCATGAGTACGTGTCTCATATGCAAAGAGGTCAGATTCTTTAATCGCACCCTCTGTCTTTCCTCTTCTTTCTCATGGGTTTCCGTAAAGCTGTCAGAAACAAGAGCAGCAGCTGCTGCTTCCGCAAGACGTCAGTGCCTGCGACAGCAGACTGCTGCGGTCATAATAAGCTCAGAGTCAGGTAGTCAGGTGGCAGCAGCATATTATCAGTATCAGCAAGACCCATTACAACTTACAATAAACCAGTTTATCCATCCATGCAAGCAGAAGATTCTACCACTCACCCACCCAAACTCTTCCTCTCCATTTTCCCCTTCCCTTTCCCAGTTCCTATTCAAATACTAGCCGATTGGGATTTTGGAGCTGTGACTTTCACCTCTTCCTCTTCCAGTTTTCTTTGGGTTTCTTGTTTTTTTTTTTTTTTTTTTTTGGGGGGGGGTGTGTTTTATAGATGCTGATGCATGCGAGGCAGAGATCTTCTCCTTTCACAGCCTCAATGGGAGGAGCTCGAGCACCAAGCTCTCATTTTCAAATACATGATTAACGGAATGCCCATCCCATCTGATCTCTTGTACCCTTTGAGGAGGGGACTGGATTCCATCTTCCCTCCACATCCAAGTAAGAGCTTTTCTTTTCTCATATATTTTTTTATTAAATTAAATGTTGATTAAGGGCTTCTCTTGTGACTGGTGATTTACTGAATGTATAAATTTTTCAAGTTTTTATTAAGGTAGAAAGTGAATAAAATTACTTTAAAAAAAAAAAAAAAACCAAACAAGAAAAATAGATGTTGATGTACCCCAAAAGTTATCATATTTGTTTACTTATTTCTGATGTATTCTCATGTTCTGAAGTGGAATGGGATTTGTGCGGTGTTCCTGTTTTTTCTCCTGTTGTTTTCTGCAGTTGGATGGGGGTGCTTTCAGATGGGTTTTGGCAGGAAAGCAGACCCAGAACCTGGAAGGTGCAGAAGAACAGATGGGAAGAAGTGGAGATGCTCAAAAGAGGCGTTTCCAGACTCAAAGTACTGTGACAAACACATGCACAGAGGCAGGAACCGTTCAAGAAAGCCTGTGGAAATGACAACAGCAACAGCTGATGGAACTACAAACCCTCCTTCTGCCATTCCAAGCCCCAACTCTGCCAAATCCACTGCCTTCCCTTCCTCTTTCTCCTCTTCCATGGCTACTGAAAACCACCACCTTTCCCTTCTTCACCCCCATCCCATTTCTTCTAGGCCTCAAGGTTTTGCTTTCTCCCCACAAAATAACAATACCCATTTCAATCTGGGAACTGGATCTTACTCTTCCGCTCACAGAGATTATAGGTCTGTATGTAAATGTTGAAGTAATACTGTAAAAAGAAAGCTTCTTTTACACTTTCAAAAAAAAATAAGCTTCTTTTATCTTTTTTTTTGTAATTTGTAAATGTTCTGTTTATTTCTTTCTTTGACCAGGTATTCGCATGGACTGAAAGAGGATGTAGACGAGCATTCTTTCTTCTCAGAAGCTTCTGGGACTTTGAGGGGCCTTGAAGACTCTTCTTTTTCTAGTTCATGGCGATCAATGCCGGTCAGAACCAGCTCTTTGGGTCAGCTGAAGCATAAGAACTGCTCTGTCTTACCAATGAGCTACTCTCAATTGCAGCTGCATAATAACCTTACCGATATGCCTCAGAAGCAGCAGCAACAGGAAGAACAGCATTGTTTTGTCTTGGGTGCAGATTTTAAGTCAGATAGACCGACGAAGGTGAAGAGAGAAGAGGAACCACAGCAGCAGCCGCTTCACCGGTTCTTCGATGAATGGCCTTTGAAAAGCAGAGATTCATGGCTTGATTTGGAGGAGAACCCATCGAATCGGGCATCTTTCTCAACTACCCAGCTCTCGATTTCGATTCCCATGGCTTCTTCTGAAGCTTTAACTGTCAATTCCCGATTGCGCAAAGGTATTTCATTGGTTTCTATAATCTCATAGTCATTTCTGGCTTCAATGGGTTATATTCTTTTCTAATCCTCATTTGAATTCAAACTAATGGTGACCATGTTAACAAATTTATTTTAATTTTGCAGATGATTGAATTTTCAAGATGGGTTTTGGATGAATCAATGTCCTGAGTTCAAGTTTTCCCAAGGATGGAAGTATATTTAAAGCTGTTTATTTTCTTCTTCTTTTTTCCCTTTATGGTTCTTTCCCCTTTCGTGTCTTTGTTGGGTGCTTAGTTGATTTCATTTATCATCTTTTAGAACAGACGCTCAAGTGTGTTTCAATAATATTATCATATATTACTGTCTCTCTCCTCTCTCTCTTCTTCTTCTTCTTCTTCTGCTGCCTTTTATCTTCTTATTACAAAAAAATGTTTGACTAAGTGTTTTGGGATTTAAGCATCTGTATTGCTGTTTACATGTTGAAATCTCTTCCCCTTTTGTGTTACTTCCTCATTGAGCACCCTTTCCAATCCTTTTTTATTGCAATAAGCTTTCTGTTTTACCATATACGTTGAGTTGATTCACTGACTACTCTCAAGTTTTGAAGGAAATTTTAGTTGTAACTTTTACCCATTCAGAAATAGTCATCATTTTTGTTGTATTCATCCAAGCATGAGCACTTACAAGAATTCTAGTTATTTTAGGCTGCTACTGGGCTGGGATGGCGATCATATTTTGAAGCCGAGTAGCCAACAAGCACACTAGTTGGGCCTCTATAATAGGCGATGGGTCATAACTTTTGTGGGGGGATGGCTCATAACTTTTGTGCTTACTGGCCCACAAATTATTTTTATTTTTATTAATATACAAATTAATGTGATAGTTTTAGATATATAAATATTAGTTACTTTTGTCCTTTGTGATGTAATAAGTTGGTCGGCACATCACCCAAAACCATAAGAAACTTGCTTTTATCTCAGTCGATATTTCGTAGGAGATACGAATTTTAGTGAATTTTTCATTTTGTCCTTCATCCATCCGTTGAAATCAGTTCACTGTCCAGTGCACCGATTTCTTAAGAGTCCAAATCGATGCACCGATTGGATTATTTTACACATAAATCGGTTCACTCATCGATGCACCAGACAATGCACCGATGAGTGAACTGATTCACTGAAAAAGTAAGTCGATTTCTATGGATGGAGGCAAAGTGTGAAATCCCAAAAATTCGTATCTATTAAAAGATTTTTAGTATTCCCGTATTAGGATGACCACCTTTATAAAAAAGTCAATTTATTATGTAGATCCATTTGAAGGATAAAAGATTTTTCATTAAATTCATCTCTTTAAAGTTTAAATACATGATAATAAAGTTAATTGTTTTTTTGCCATTATAAAGTCATAAGTTCAAGTGCCATTTGTAGGAAAACATTGACCAAATGTAATTATGAATGTCAAAGGGGCAAATAACACTAATGACTATGATGATAATGAGAAATTTGGCCAAATGTAATAATGAATGTAAAAGGGTAAATAGCACATGAAAATGAGAGAATGATCAATTTAAAAGAAGTTGCAATGATTCTTGCTCTTGCAAATCATATTAGTTGATCTAATAATGATGTTAAGATGCTTGGTAATTGGAGAAGGCCTGCCATTTGGTGTCTGATTTCTCTGATCAATGTGGGATGAGCCTAAGTCTGTGACAATGAAGACAATGATCACTCAATTGAATTTGACTTTGTCCACCATTCAATTAGAAGATACAATACAACTTTAGTCATTGATTATGACCATTAAATCATTTATCTTGAAGATGCTTAGACATTGATTAGTCCTCCTCTTGGGTCTATCATTTATGCTTTGAAAACTGATAAAAATATCTTCTCATTTAAGCTGCCCAATTCATTTCTGATCTTAACCTTTGCAATCTGTGGAAGTGTGGAATGAGAACATGGAAGGAAGAAATCTTCCATTCTAATTTATAAAATATCGTTTGAAACCCTGAAATCCCTGAATCAAGGAGTCCATTGAAGAACTTGTTTACATCTTTGAAGTAAGTGGAAGAGCCACGTTAGGAAAAGGACTTTCTCCCTACTGGCGAGATGGCCAATACGAATGTCACACGTGTCAACCTGCAAAATAATTAATTGAAAAGTAAGTTCTTCATAATTCATGGAAGTCTGTCTTGGTTATTTGGCTTGTCTCGGATTTTTACAGATCACATGTGCACATTTTGTGTGAGTCCTCTCAGCAAGTTTAAATGTCCATCAGTCAAGTTTTTTAAAGACTCAATTATTTTGGATGGTATCTTAGTACAAGAAAACTCTTTTATCATATATGGATTTTAGTGAACTTTCTATTTTATCCATATTCATCCATTTGGAAAAATTAAAAAAAATCAAACATTCAAAAATCAGTTCACATTCTATTGAATCGGTGCATCAGACCAGTGCACAGACCAGATCACTGGAAAACGAAAATTTGAGGAAAGTGATATTGTTGGTGCCCTAATTTCTTGAGACATAAAAGAATCCAAATCAGTGCACCGATTCACTGGAAAGTGATTCGGTCGGTGTACCGATTTCTGAATATCTGATTTTTTAATTTTTTCGTACGAAAGGATAGAGGCAAATTAGGAAGTCCATAAAACCCGTGTCTCCTAAAAGATTGTTCTCGTGTTAGGATAGGTACCCATAATTTTAATCAAACGAAAGAAATTATATTCTTTTAAGTCTTTAAATTTTAATAATTTTCAATTTTTTATTTTTAAACATTCATATGTTATTTAGAGCTCATTTAAACTCATGTTAGAGGTACTTTCAAAAGGACCAAGAATGAAAAAAAAAAAATCATTTTAATTGAATGATTGGAGTCCTCATTTTACGCTCATCAAATTTTAATCTTTAAATTATTTTTTCATTTACTAAACTTTTTTACCTAACAAAGGACTGACTTTGACCTCATGTCATAGGCTCAAAAAGTATTAATATAAGCATAATGTTCTAAAAAAATTTAGATCTGGATTAATGAAGTCATATTCTTAAAATCCTCAAATCTTGATATTTTTTTGAATTATTTTAGTCCACAAACTTTTGCATTATTTATAGAACTCACTTTGGGCATTTTGGTGTGGGAGTTAAAAATGTCTATGTATGAATATGAAGTCCAAAACAAATCTACATAATTAGATTAATGAAACATGCTCTTCTAAATCTTCAATATTTGATGAAACCCACTCAGCCCTGTTGGAGGAATATTAGAAAAGTTTGTAGGTAGGTATTATATTTAAAAGAAATCAACTTGAATGCATTAAAGAAATTGCAATTTTAAGCATTTCAAATTCTAATGACTTTGAATTATTATTTTAATTCTTAAACTTTAGCATTACGTATAGAAGTCACTTTGATTTCATGTGAGGGTCTATTAGAAAAGTTTATGCACGATTGAATTCATGAAGTCACATTTTTTAATCTCCTCAATTTTATATGACCTTAAATTATTTATAAATTTAAAAAAAAATTAAATTAAATTTACCTAAATAAATAATTTTCATGTGGTTCATGTTGGCATCTCTCTAAATGCAAATCCACGGGCCCTATGTGCAATAATACCCATTTCAATTATTTAGTTGGAATATTTAGAAAACGGTAATGACAGTTGGTGGGTAAATTTTGATCTTTATTTAGTCATTTAATCATATGATTTTAAATATTACAATTTAATTATTATATATTGTTGATTTTTCCTGACCAATATCACAAAACTATAGTAATTAATAAATAATTTTATTAAATTGTATAATTCATAAAGTATTTTATTAATCAACTATATATGACCACTATATGATATATACACAGTATCTTATGATAAACCAACATCTCAACATTCGTTATCTACCTGCTCCTTAACAAGGGCCATCAATGCATTGTTCCACATGTCATGACCGGATTACCTGCTGTTTACAGAAACTTCTAATTTTTCATTTAAAATGATTATCATTCCCCTTATCCTCTGCATGGACTAGGGAGAGGTCTGTCTCCCTACACTTTCTCCAAGAATGTGTCATTTTAGAAAGAAAGACTGAATGAGTCCTAAAATGGAATTTCATTCTTATTAATCGGGTTGGGCCGGTGGGTTAGATCCAGATCCATTTACAGACCTACTTACAGGGATATAACAGGGAAATGTTCAGGTAAACATGGATCTAATTACAGAGAAAAAAGGTTTATCATTGAAAATCTTGTTTGGTGAGGAAATTGTGATCATTGAAAATCTTATGATTATGTTACGTTCTTAATTATATCTATTTTTTCATTTCAATTGTTATTTTTCCTCATATGCTTCCTAAGAAACTTGTATCTCCAACAGTTCCCAAGGCTTTTGATGTCTGGAACAGTGTTCCATTTCGGTGCTATTAAAATGTTGGAAAATTCTGCCAAAATCTGCTTATTAGAAAAGTTGTTTTGGTATCACTCTGCTGGGATGTATGCAATCCATTTGTCGTCTGACATAATAGAAAAAAATAAAATGAATTTGATGATCTGCTTTGGAAAGCCTGATGGTCCCCAAGATGATCTATAAACCCATCCAAATCTTTTAATCATATAATGGGTCTCACCCTCTCATACAACCCATCAAAAAATCAAGATTTGAACTTCTCAACTCAAGCAACTATTAGATCTGTCTCGTGATCTAAAGAGATTAATTACCAATAGCAATAGCCCTTCTTTCCGACTTAGTACCAGTGTTCTAAAATCCCGTCCCCTCTGGTGAGGGAGGACCTTCAGGAGAGAAGAAACGTGACAGTATAGTATACTTCCATAATCTGAAATGCTACCTCACGTGCTGTATATCAGCAAAATACTATGGACAAGCACACCTTCAAAGTGGATATCATCCTTCTTAAAAATTATAGAGAGAGTGTGAGGGAGAGAGAGAGAGAGAGAGAGAGAGAGAGATGGTGTTGAATCAAAAGTTACTGATCTTTGAAAATAAAACTGGTTTACAAGGAAAAAAAAAATACAACTCCAAGGGGTTGGTGTGTTGGCCAGGGAAAGTTCTGAATTTGAATCTCACCTCAGCTGAAGAAGCCACTCTCCTCATAATTTTACCCAGTGTAAAACTAGAAAGACTTGTACACTAGTCGGATGCTCTAAGAGGCCCACCTAAGTGAAATATGATAAGACACATAACAAGACAAGCAAATGTGCTAAACTCTGTACCAGCAAGTAATACTTAATTTTTTCTTCTTTTTTTGAAAAGCAAGCAAGTGATACTTTTTCATTTTCCAAATGCTCATGCAATCGAGGTCCCTTCCATTGTTCCGTCGTCATTCGACACCCATTTGTATGAAATTGCTGGTGAGGTTCAGATCATTCAGTCATTCAGATGACATGCAAGCTTATTTGCCAAGGGCAGCACCTAACGAATCAAAGGTTTGGAGGTAGTCTCTGAAAGTCTACTCTGTCATTATTCCTTCCACCGGAGTGCATTTGATGACGCTGTTTAGAAAATCATGATTTCTTTTGGCAGTTCAACCCATCAAATATTCCCACAACCAACAAATATAGTTCTTTACAAAACTCTCAACATACTTACCGGACTCCTATTTGCCTTCCAATATTTCTCTCGGATGTCCTCCACTTCCATCACTGAGCCTACAGGTATCTCCAGTTTCCTTTACGCACTGTTCGATTCTCGTACCTGCAACGTCTATAATCTATATATATACTTGTCCACCAAAATCTCAAATTTCACATGCAGTTTTTTTAGCCACCGCCTACTGTATATATATCAACCATAATCAATGCCCCACTCTTCAAAGTGATCCTGAAATGGCACCATGTTCTGGACCTTCAGCACCACTGGATGAGGACTCAATTGACGCATATGACCTCTATATGGTAACAAATCTGAAAAAATCGTGAGGGAAATCTTATTTACTACCAGAAATTCTTTCTACCCCCCAACACCACACACAACAAATTGGTCTCAACTAGGAAGAAATAATTGATTCTTGGAGGTAACAAGATGGGAATACTACACTGGTTGTACTCATAAACTTCAATTATGATGATTGTTCCTCTCAGAATTGGGTTGAATGGCTGGCTAAATATATATTGTTCTTAATACAAATCTTGTACTGGGGCCTAAGATTAACATATTCAGCTCTAAACATTCACAAAACATTCCCACCCTTTCATCAGCGAAGAGTTAAGTCTTGGTTTCTTTGTCAACCATTTAACAACTTAAAACTGATGAAGAAGGTGGCTGCAATAAACCATAAACAAACTGCATGAAACCAAATTGTGACATTAAAAAGCAAAACCGAGTTCACTAAATAAACTCAGTTTCAGTTCCATGTCTGCAGATCACCACCTCTGCAATTTTTCTACTGCTACAAAGAATCAAATCATGTTCCACTTTTATGAAAATCCTAACACTACAAAAGTCATCTAACTTCCAAAAGTCGAACCAAAGGTTCTTGTTATCAATGAAAAGCTATGATGCAAACCAAGGGTACAAAACTTTTACGTAGGTTAGGTAATTTAGCAACTATTGCGCCTCTGGTGCCTCTTTATTTATTAATATATGAACTATTTCCAAAAAAAATTAGCTACAACCAGAAAAAGGGTCCTCTGAATATGTTGTTTCCACCTCATACCAGAACTTGAACATCTTTTGCAAGTATGATGAACATTTTAAAGAATATACAACAAAGCTAACAAATAAAATGAACAAGTCAGACAAATATTATGGCTGATTGTACTAAAGAAATGACTCGGATAGATGGGAAAATTAGACACGAGAACATTAAAGAAAACCTAAAAGACCATCAAACTAAAAGAAAAGATCAAGGTATGCTGTCTAAGATGGTGAAGCCTATAGGGTGACCAAAAACAGTTTAGTATGATAAGTTGAAGGGTTACAAGTAGAAGGTGCTAGGAGGAGGGAGAGAACAATAGGGACTTCGACTATTAAGTTAATAAAAGGCATAATGGATTGAGGAGTGACAGTGAATGTACTTTTGAATAGGGTTGAGTGGAAAGCAAACCTTAAAATAGCTAACACAAATAGGTGGGGTAATGGCTTCAAAGATGATGATGATAATAATGATATGTGAAGATCTCTTAATTGCTTTGAAGTGACATGATTGTCTTATCAAGGGATTAAGATGCTTGATTAATGACAAGGGTAGCATAACACAACAACAAAGGAAGGAAATAGAGTGATTCCACAAGAGCATTACCACTTCCATACAATAACAAGGATGCATGTGCCCAATGAATCTACTTTGAGAAATTTGAACCTTGCACATCCCGTTTCACTTCCTATTATTTCAATTTCTTGTGCATCCTTGTAAATCAGTTGCATAGAAAGATCCATCCATTTTTGTAGCATCTGCCCAACATAGGAAAAATCTATTCATACCACCATATAACATTGAGTCCCTCACAGATTTTGAGACTCAAATATCTAAATTACCAACAATAGTTGGAAGTTCACAACTTCTAACTAGTTCCAGGGAATTCTAGTGGGTTTTGATGAGTGTAAATCTCTTAACTTCTAGGATGATAACAGCAATTCAAATCAATTTCTATTTCCAGCATTTCACCTTCAAAGTTTACTATATCATGCCTAGCAGGAGTTTCACAAGGACATCAATAATTACCAGCTTCATGAATATGCTGGAGGATTGATCTTTAATCTTACAGTGGACAAGTAGAACTTCATTTTCTTTAATCAGACACACAGGAAAAGTGAAAATGAATTTGAAATACTATTTCAATTGAGTATGAAACAGTATTTCAATTGAATGCAATAGTCAACTTCTATCATTCTTCTTCCTCCTCTAGTTAGTTAAGCTTTATAAGCAAGGGGGGTTCGGGATCAGTGAAGACAAAAAAGTAAGGGTATCATTATCATTTCACTACTGAATTTGATTATTCTTGAATGTGCATATTTGCATTGAAATCACCTGAAAACAGGGTTTACAGATCTTAAAAACATCATACCCTTCTTTATAAAACCAAAACGTAAGTTTCTTTTTTTTTTATAAATAGCCAAAAAAGTAAGATAAATAAAGCTTGAATTAATTGCAATAAGCAGTTTGAATGAGGGGATATACCAATTGTGGTAAATTCCTTGGTATTCTTGGGTCTTTTTTCACTAAAGATAATGAGCAGAAGGATTTCCCCTCTCCCTCCCACCACCACCACCACCACCACCACCACAACACAGTATGACTCAAATTTGTGATCTCTGTGACAGTGAGAGTGAAGTAACCTAAAATATATTTAATTTAGGTTATTGATAGAGGCACTTCTTATTTTTTATGTTGAAGGCACCCCCTAACTTAAATGGCAAAAATCAAGAGCAATCTTGTCTTCACATTATCAAATTCAATTTTCTTTTTACCATTTCAAGTAGGAGGTGCCTCTAGCAATAAAAAATAGAGGATACCTCTACATTAGCCTTGATATATTCCATTGAAATACTCTTTCATATCCAAGGATCATACTTTTAGAGATTAGTTGAATCTGACAACTCATACCTATTGCACATTCCAACAGAAATACCCATAAACATACGCATGCAACAAACACATTGGAAGATATTGAATAATAAGCCAAATCAAAGGTGATACAAGTTTGCAGTTTTTTTCTAATTCAACACATTATTCATGACAGACCACTAGCATGATCGACATAGATAGATGGTAAAAAAGACACCACCTCTGAAGTAATATCCAATTTGTAAATCAGCAAACTGCATAACAGACTGGATAGATCCAAATGGAACAAAAGGTTAAAATAACTGATCAAGTCCAACCAATCTTGTGGGCCTTTATAGTTCACCTATAAATGTTTAAATTGTTACAAGAAAAAGGCCTTGCATGAATTGGTAATAACAGTCACCTTAAAATGATCATGACCACATTCCATGAGAGGCCTCCAAAATAAACAGCCACATATTCTATCCAACCAATCAAATTATTGGCTCTTGAAGTAAACAAATCAAATTGAAACATCATGATCATCACCACCCATCATCATCATCTCCAATTCTTTATTATGGGGTCACCTTTTTGGGTTCTACTCTTCCACTCTAATCTTATCAAAAACTATATCATCTATTATTCCACAAATCATTTGCTTCTTTATCTCTTCCATCCAAATTTTGTAGCTTTTCAAATTGATATGCGGCAGCTACTTCCTGTCTTTCAAATGACATGCCTAAACCATCTTAATGGCTTTCCTCATTTCTCATATATTGAAGTTGTTTTCAAAATCACTCTAAGGCAGCCATTTCTAATTTTATCTTTTAATGCAATCCATACGATCTCAAGATATTCATATTTGTTACTATTACCTTGTCTACTTTCCATTTCTTCGTTTCCCAACACTACCTCCATAGAGCATTACTGTCCCTCTAATCAATACTAGACTTGTCTATCACATGGTACCACTCTAACTTCCCTACAGATAGGGCGCCCACTCTCGTTTTCCCTTATTTTCGATATTTTCAAGGACTATCTAATGTGGTCAGTTCCAATTCTATCTTTTACACTAACTCATTGTCAATCATAAAGTACACATCTTTGATATCATTCCCTTGTGTGCTTGTTGTTTCTTTATTTCTCAAACTCGGCTCCACAAAGTATTACCTGTCTGACAGTGATTTTACACAATCACCCCTTTAATCAACATAGAACTCCATTACCATATCAATCCACTAACTTGTCTACTCTTCTCTCATCCTACTGCTTATATCCAAATCAAATCCTCTCTTTAGTACATGAATTACACATAAGAATCTAACTTTATCACAAAATCAACCTGTAATTTGTCTTAAGTAAATCAACCATATGTTTCCAAGCCAACCATCTAATATGCATGACGGTAAAATGGCCTCCCTCAAGGTGTATTAGTCCAACCAGTTGGACTTGATCAAGTCTCAAAACTTAACACAGAAGAATCAACAGTGAATTTATAACCATAAGAACAAAAAAAGCATCATGCAGCTAACGAGGTAATGAATGTTTTCGTAAATAATTCCATGAAATTTTCCAAAAGGATACATGAGAAACAATCAAAACTTACAAAAATGCTTCACCCACTAAAAAAACCACCAATTCTGTTACCAAAAGCAGTGAAGAAAAAGGCACCAAATCAAGAAACTAACAAAGAAAGCGCCAATCAACAAATTACCCCATTTACACAAGAGAGACGAACTATCGGCGAAACCCCAATCCAATTACCACTGCTCCAATTCGAAGCCCCAAATTCAAGAAAAAATCCCAATTTGCCCGAAAACCCAAAGAATCCAAAATGGGAAACTCAGCACTGATTGGCTCCGTGTGAAAGAATCATACCCACAACTCCCTTGATCTCAATTGAAGAGTCAGGGAGGAGCATCTAAATCGCCTACCCACAACTCCCTTAATCTCAATTGAAGAGTCAGGGAGGAGCATCTGAATCGCCATCTTTCAGCTTTGAAATCTGCCATCTCTTGAAACCCAGAAATCCAACTACAGCGACTTGCAAGATTGTGGCAATTCCAATAAAAAGCAACCCAATCTTCTTCTCGATATTAATTTTTCGATCTGGATGTTTCTTGGTTGGAGGAGAGGGAAAGGATTGAGGGCTAGGATGGAATGACCTGGACTTGCTGCCTGGGGCAGGAGGGGGCAGGGGAGGTGGAGGTGGCGGCGGTCGCCGTGGCAAAGTTGATGATGAAGAGGAGTGCGGGTCGGGCTCTCGTGGCGCAACACGACCTGGGGTAGGTAGCTGGGCCATGACAATGGCCGTGATCAGATTCATCAAAACCATCAGAGTTATCAAGCGAACTTCCATGGACATGAGCTTTGGGGTTTTAAGGAGAACTAAGGTCGGGGTCAGTGTTTTTGTGGAGGATCCGCATCTGGGTTTGTTCCTTTTGTGGACTTCGGGAAATTGGTCATGAAGGATTTTGCGGAAATTTGAAGAGAGACTGCGAAAACAAGACGGGCAATTGGGTTTTATGGGGAATTCGGGTTAGGATTTTTGGAGTGGAATCCGCATCTGGAAGTTGGCCTTTTGGGTGGATTCGAAGGTTTTGAGAAATGGGTTTGAAGGGATTCTGAGAAATCTAGAAGCAATTCCTTATAAATGGGATTTTGGGGGGTTTATGGTGAATTAGGGGTTGGGGGGGAATATGCATCTGGGGTTTTGCTGCTTTTGACGGATTGAAGATTTTAAGAAATGAGTATGATGGTAGTCTGAGAAATCTTGAACAGGACTTTGAGAAATGGCATTTAGGGTTTTACAGAGAGTTGCATCTACATTTTGGAACCAATCAGCATCTGGGTTTGGTTCCTACGATGGTTTCGAGAAGAGGATTCGAACTTGGAAGGATTCTGAGAAACCTCTCACTCTCTGCCGTTTGATTTTGATCGTTTGTTCTCTTCTGCTTCTCTTTCTTGTTAATTTGAAAGATTGTCATCATCAGCTAGGATTATGAGAAGCGGCTGGCAACGGTTGGATGGATGAAAGCAAGATGGGAGACAGGTCGAGACTCGAATGGCTCTACCCTGGACTAGATGAATCAGTGTCTGTACTCTGTTTTGACATTTTCCTACTCTTGCATCGTATAGATGGCATCGGTGGAATCTCATCCATACCCATCGATTTTGGACTCATAAGAAATATATTATATAACACCATATTTATGTAATAATTTATTCTTTAATAGTCAAATATTAACGCCATTTAATTGAACTCAGATTTAACAATTTGATGGTTGATATATTTTTAAATTTGTTCATTTTATAACATAATTTAAATTTTAAGTGTGTTTGACTGATTTTAATCTTTTTACAATTAAAGTAACAAATGTGAGCATTTCTCCTAAAAATGAGTATAGTGCAAACGACTATCGGATGTTACTTGAACTCACATGGATGAGTAGTTTTGAAAGAGGTTGGTTTGTTTATCGTGCGTGTAAAATTTCATTTTAATTAGATAAGAGAAGTCATGTTTTTTAAAACCCTCAAAATTTGATATTTATCTAATGTTAGAAATTCATCTGAGTAGGGATGCAATTTAAAGAGTACTATTAGGTGACTGCCACATTTGATCGAAGTGGATAACTTTATTTATTGTCAATTTTTTTATATCTCTCACGATGTTAATCCTTATGTATAGGTATTTCTTTTTACTCTAATCCACATTGAAAGAGTCTCCTTCAACTATAAGGTTATCATTCTCAAACAAAGACTAAAGGTAGATCAGTATTTTAATTGTTATTAACTCTGTTTTGTTAGATTCCATTAGTCATGTAAATTCGAAAAATGTAAATATCATCCTCCCTCTATCATTGTGGTTTATGTGATTTACCTTATTTTGAATGACAGGGGTACATGTATGACTCCATTCCTCTTTTTTAGATTCAACCTATGTATTTATCTTTTGTTCTTAATAAAATTATTTACTATTTTTGTTTAGAAAAAATAGTCAATCTTCATAGGTGCTCTTAATTTATAATTAAGGCTGACCAAAGTAGTTAAGCATAAAAGTAAAAAATTAAACTATCAACCAATATCCTTTCCAAACTCTATGAAATAAGTTAAAGATTCCAACTCAGCATGTTTATTCAACTTATTTAAAAATCTTTTATTATCAATGCCATTATTAAAATGTACAAATAAATTGATCCACAAGCACTCCCATAAAAAATGTTGGTTGTACGTACAATGGAAGGCGGTCTGTATTTTAGTGATTTAAAATGGCAATGCTTAAAAAATAAAATTGAAACCGGCTTTATTTTTAGAAAAAATTGACATTAAATTAAGTTAATTTTAATAATTAATATAAAAGTAACAGAATGATACGACTTCAAAAATACTTTTTCCAAGAGAAGAAGATATATTTTAATAATAATAAATCTGAATAGGATGACTTGATTTACAGTAGGGAAGAGTGATTGAAATATTTTTTTCTAAATTTTATTTAAATAAAGATGATTATATTTTATTATTTTCACATAAACAGCTTCGACGAAATGAACTAAATACATTTTTAAGAATCAGTTGAACTGTACTTTTTCTTTTTAAAAAAAAAAAAATTGACTGTACTATAAATGAATAAATATAGAAAATTAAACAATTTATGGTAGGAGCAAATATTCATGTTTGCTCCCACAGTGTACCTTGCTTTATCCAAATACGCGTTTTATGAAGTAGAGACAGCTTTTGAAAGAATGATGTCTAATCTCTGACTATATAAAATAGTACTTATTATTATTTTATTAATATTATTATTATTATTATATCTTATGTTTAGTGTAATTTTCTTTCATCTCTCAGGTGGCTTCCACGTCATTTTTCAATTACTGGGCTATTCAAGTACTGGAAGAAAATCTCACTAAGTAGTGTGGAATTAACTCGTGGAAGCTTCGTACAGAGTAGGGGTGAAACTTGGTTCGGATTTTAATCTCACCCACATTAGCCGATTAAAAAATAAATGAATTTAGATTATGTATTTGTACATCTTGGATTGGATTGAGTTGAAAAAAATAAAACCCGTAAAAGATCCTTTCTTTTTCTGTATCCGTGAGCTCGCTGGTTTCCTCAAGCTGATCCAAATTTTGGATTTCTCTGGAGAGTTAATTCATCCTATCATCTGAAAGGATTTGGTTTTGTTTGAGCAAATTTCTGAGATTTCTTTTTAAATAAGTGGATTTTTTTTTTAATTTTGTATTTTTACTTCAAAAGTGAGAATAATTCCATGAGCATATCTAAACCTCTTAATATACATACACTAGTCAAATCGATGGATAGTAATTCTATGAAAAGTGATCAGAGAGGTTAAACGCAGGAGTTAAAAAACCGGCCAGACTAATATATCGGTGATATGTAAATATTGGCCGATATATCGGCGATATATTTCTCTTTATCTTTTTTTTTCTCTTATTTTTTTGTAAATTTTTAAAATTAAAAATTAAAAAAGGAGAAATTCCCTGGCTTATTTAAAACCCCTGTAACTAAACGAAGAAGTTGTATATGTAAACTTTCTTTGGGCTTTATCGAGTTTGGATTTAAAAGTTAGCTTTCAGGCCAGCCTCGAGATTTAAACATAATCGGCCTGGTAAACCTGGGGCCTGAGTTTCGGAAATTTGGCTGATACTTTGGGGTCTGGCAGGACCTAAAATGTACAATCATGTGTGCTTTGACAAGACGTATGATCAGGGATTAAAATTTCACTATTGATCGAGAATTTTTTTTAATTTTTTAATTAAAATTATCTATATTAGTTTATATCATATCGACCGTTATTAAAATTCTTTTGTATGATATTAAATTTTAAAAATAGTTGACACTGTAAATAAAAAAACGCAAAAATGAATTTAAATAAACAAAAAATAAAAATACAGCAAAAATGTTCCTATTCACCATATAAGTATACAGTGGAAAATAAAAAATATATAACTCAAAATCATTAATATCAAAAAAATTCCAGTTGATGGCCCATGTATAGAAAGAAGGAAATGTATGTTAGCTATTTAGCCAGCAATCTCACATACCGTAGACAGTCAATGCAAGTAATGGACCACAGACTTAATTGAAACGGCCCATCTGACGAAAGTCAAGAAGTAGTTCATCTATGAGTCAGGGGTATAACTTTCCGTAACAGTTAGAGAAAAAAATTGAAGAAAAAATAAATGTTCGATTGCGGACCCAGGCTGATATCTGATATCTATATTTGTTGATTGTAGCGTAACTATAGAGAAAAATCATATTGCCTGCTACACATCAGTACATAGTGACCTACCTAGTATTGGTCATACTATCGGGAATACATATCGGTTTGTAATAATATAAAATGCACTTTTGGTAAAATGTCATAATTTTGTCATACGGACTCTGCTCGAAATGATTTTATAGGTTTTGGAAAAAAGACTAATAGAGCTATGTGAAGGGAATAGAGATTGAAGCCACAATTTTTTTTTTTCCATACTTTATTATTGAATTTTAGATTATTTAAGAGTCAAAATTAAAAAAAATAGATAAAAAACTGAAATTGGTTGTTTTACAAGATAAAATTAGCAGAAACTTAATAGACTTTGTTTTCTATATTTTTGAAAATTTTGGGATTTTTTTCAAAATATTTTAAAATTCTAAATTTCATAACTTCAAAATTATATCTAAATATCTAAATGACTGTGAAATAATGAAAAAAATTATGTAGAAATGAAGCTTAGAATTTTCTTGATTTTATAATATTTTTTCAAAATTTACAATACGGGCATATTGGCCGGCCAAATTTTTAATCCCAAATTGGATGCCAAGTTTCACAAAGTTTAAAGGACACTATCGCTCACAAATAATGTCATCCAAAGAAAATCAATGATGAAGTAATTAAGTAATCTACACAATTATATTGTTGATTTTCACTGTAATTTTCCAAATTCAAGATGCGGTGGAAGCTGGAAGTGATCAGACTTAGGGTGGGACTGAATCATATTTCAAATTGGGTCAAAATTTGTTAGTGGTTGGGTTAAAATATGATCCAATGTTTAAGTGATTTAATTAAAATTTTATATCAGCGATTTAGAAAACTGCAACATGAGCTCCACTATTCATACTTGTCATTGTTCGTAATATATGTTAGGATTTTAGCTGTTTTAGACTGGATCACTGGAAACAGGGTGAGGGTTTAGCCCATGAAACAGATCTGGGCCTGGTTTGTTGGCCCATTTTATCATTCAGAATTTTATAGGCCTGTGTGGAACCCACTGAGTAACATTTACTAGTTTGGAGGCCTGGAAGCACAAAGGCAAATGATCATTGTTGTTTCTCACGGGTGCAAAATTCGGCCCAAACTCGGCTGAATATTTTCTCTCTCCACTGTGTCTTTTTTTAAAAAAAATATAGATAATTATGTGTTCATTGAATATGTAATTTTTTTATAAAATATCAAACATTTACATCTTCTAATATAATTTAGAAGTTACGATATCATGAAATTAAATAACTAGTAATAAAATAATGAAAAATTATAAAAAAATAGATAAATGAAGAAAAATTGTAGAAGTAATTTTATAATTTATTTACTTAGTTAATGAGTGTTATTTTAAGTTATGAATTATAGAAATAAAAAATAAATAGTAAAAAATTGGATTATTTTAAGTAATTTTATATTTTTTTTATTTTTTTTAAAAAGTAATCCGACCAATATTGGTAATCTCGGCCGACATCAGGACCAAGATCTCAATGACATCAGCCAAGATTTCATTCATACGACCTATATGTACTGCATCAACTGAGATTTCAATTCAGAATGAGCTCGTCTAAGGTAATAATTGGGTAGTATTTTGTGCTTTAAATATCAGCCAATGCTTGTCAAAATAAATAAGGAATTAACATTTTAAATATATCACAAAAACTCTAACTCGGCAAAAGTGAATGATGAGCTCTCATGACTTAGTTTGATTCTAATAATATTTTTTTTTCATATATTAATCTTATTAAACTAAGATCTAAATGGTTAGTGTATCGATTATAAAAACTTCCATTTAGACCTCTTTAGCTAATGCAAAGTTGTCATTTTTCTACATGTTTTAGAATAGACTGTAAAACTAAAAGTGCGTTCAGAGAGATCCAACTTTGTAGCCTAGCCCAGACCAGAGATCCAGTTGACGTTGGCCCCACCCATTCATGTCCTGTTTCAAATTTCTCTGAAATTATTAGATATAAATGGAATAAAAAGAATAAGAAATGGGTAAGAAATATAAGAAATGAAATTCAAATTTGATGGGCTGCAGGTGTAGGTGCAGGTGATGTGAAGTGATGGGTCTGGCTGGTGTGAGAGGGACGGTGACATTAATGAACACAAAAGTACGTACCCCCTTAGATTCTATGTCTATATATTTTATTTATTGACCCACTTCTAATTTTGTAAGTACTCCACTCCCACTCAGTAACATTATCATGTATATGACAGCCAGGGGACAAATTCTCTAAACTTGCTTCTTTTATTTTTAAAAAATATTCTCAACCAAGACACTGCACTTTCACACCATTGAAAGTTTGAAACCAAAAAAATAAAAAAACCCGGTTCAAACCCGAATACGTAAAGAATCATTACCTTTTCTACCCACTTAGCCATCTTATAAGCTGGACTTGGTGGGTTTTATGGAGGGATTATTAGCGTGACAAAATTAAAAAGAGACGGAAGGAATAAGTTAAAAGGGTGGAGAAAAAAGAAGAGATAGGGACGGCAGAGATGTGGCAGTGTTGCATGGACGCCTGTGGTGGTGCCTCGGGGGCTGTGCCATCCGTCATCTATCTCGTGCCATAGCCATTAGACCCAACCCTCTCTCTTCTCTGTCGAGCAGCAGCAGAAGAAGCAGACAGGTGCAGGAGCAGGAGCAGCATTGGCTACTGCTGCTGCAGCGGCTGGAGAAAGAGAGAAATCGATGATAGAAAAGGACGTAAGGGGCATTTTAGGGGATGGCTGGACAATTGTGGGCTTTAATCGGAGGGAAGGCGTTGGGATTGGAGCTGCCCTTTGTAAAGGGAACAAAAGCGAAGGAGCGACGTCTCCTTCTTCTCTCCTCCTGTCCCTCTCTATTTTATTATCTATTCTATACTCGCTCTTTAATCTCCATCACTTCCTCCTCTCTCCTTTCTTTTCTTCTATCCTCCGCCGTGCAAATTACTTTTCAAACCCCAACCACTATCTACTATTCTACACATCCTATACGTTGTACAACGACAAACCTACATGCAAGAGCAGTCGTGAATAAATGTTTTTATTTTTTTACTGGGTAGCTATTCCTTTTATGTATATTTTGTGTAATTTGACATGTATTTTACTGTATTATTCATTTTGACTTTTGAACTACTTTGCTAAACTTTTCTAATCGACTCGCTGAATTACTACACGAATAAATTATCTCACTTACCGACTCGCCAGATCACTGAAATTTATCTAAATTAGACTATTTTTTTATATATAGAACAACAAATCGGATTACTGACCGACTCATTTAATTTTTTTTAAATACTTTTGTACGGTAGTAGAAGAGTAAAATAGGCAATACCCTAAATCTCGTATCTCATTACACAAAATGCATATAGGAGGATCGCTAACTTTTTTTATTTACGTGTGGGAAATCTCAGGTACAGTTCTACTAAAACCTTCAATTCTTACAGATGATACCTCTATCCCTTAAGACGTTACCAGAGTTAGTACGTGGGATTCAAACATGGCACTTTCTGCTTCTTGGAATAGGAGATAACCATGTGATCTAACCCATGAATTTGTATTATGCAAAAATGAAATATTTAAAATCAAATAGTTAAAAAACACATGAATTTATGTAATAACTAATCCCTGCCCCCGCCCCCGCCCCCGCCCAAAAAAAAAAAGACTAGAACCTAAAAATGAATTAAAAATACACATAGAACATAAGATATTCAAATTGTACGATGAAAAAAAATTAAAACTTGATAATATTGTTATTAAATCTTGTAAAGCTTTTAACAAGTAAAAGCATCTATTCGTATTTAATAATCAAAATAAAGTTGAGTGACACAATATATGCCCATCTTTTGTAGGTCACATAATGCGCAGGCCCGGCCCTGGGTATAGGCGAAATAGGCGGTCGCCTAGGGCCCCCAAATAAAAAAGGGCCCCCAAGTCCATAAGTTCCTTTACTATATGTTAAATATTTAATAATGTCTATTTAAGGCAGATATACATTCTTGTCTGGTTGGTTAAAATTCTCCTTCTATAGAAAAAGGACCGGGATCAAATCCCGGCTGTGTTATAATAATAATAATTTCGTAATTTCTTTTTATCAAATTATTTAATAATAATAATGAAAAAGCTTAGATTTCTTAAAAAATTAAAATAATGATACTAACAATCATAATAATAATTATTATAATTCTCATTTTATTGAGTTTAATAATAATAATAATAATAAAATAATTTTAATTAATAAAGACTCTTTTAAAATATATCTATCATCTAAATAAAGAGAAAGAAAAATCTATATTGAGTTGATAATTTTGAATTAAAAATAATTTAAAGCTTTTAAAATTTGAAGAGATGAAAAAACATAACTTTATTCATTTGATCAATGTAGATTTTATTAGAACTAATATACAATTATAAATCATTATAATTAAGATAATTTTTAATTTTTTAAAAAATACAAAAAAATGAAAAATTAAAATAATAATAATATATTCGTTTCAAATGAGAATTTGCATTAATGTCACACTCCATATGATAAAAGATGCATTACCAAAAGAATGAATTGTTGTTTTCCAAATGCATGAATTGCTTATAAAATAATATTAATTATACAAATTACAGTTACCTATGCAGAAATAAGTTTTTCAAAATTAAAATTGATAAAATCTTATCTTCGGTCTAAAATGTCACAAGAAATATTGAATAAATTAGCTATCTTATCTATTGAAAAATAAATGTTAAAAAAACTTAAATATTGTAATTTAATTAGTAATTTTGCTTCTCAAAATAAGAATAAATTTTAAATAATACTTTATTATGATATTTTATTTAGTTTCACGCATTGTAAAAAAAAATTATATAATTTTATTTTTTACGAGTATATAAAGGCCCCATCTTAAAAATCTCGCCTAGGGCCCCTGAAATCTCAGAGCCGGCCCTGATAATGCGGCAACACCATTGAGTAGTGTATCTGGATTCTGGCCAGTTATCGGCAATTTTGATGCTTACTGGCATGGGGCACCTGAAGTACTTAGTAGTACCCACGCATACAAGGTGGCCACGAGGTGGTGAGTTGGTTCGACTTTAGGTTTAATAGAGAATTATTTATTTCAAACTTTACTGCAAACTCATTTATTTAATACGACAGTCATTTATTTATTGGACACACAAGTTGATGAGTTCGTTGCTTTTATCAAATTTGCCCTTTTGAATGATTGACGTGTTTAATTTAAATCCTTATTTTAAGTTGAAATAGTTCTAAATGTAGTTAGGCGATAATTAGTGTGTGATTTTAAAAGTCAGATGAAATAAGAGGTTTTGAATTCAATTTCTTTTCGTTTTATTTGGTGTTATATGAAATATGTGGGTGGTTTCATTTATTTATTAGATTAGTTTTACTTTTAATACAGCAAAGATATTATGTTATTAATTTTTTATTAGATTAGTGTATGATTCTAAAAGTTACTATTGTGAGCAAAAATTTTAAATATAATTGTATTTTTCAAATTTTAAACCTTATTCATCTTAGTTTTTATTTTCTATGAGTGTAAAGTCAAGTTAAGTTTAGATAAGTTTGTGTTAATTTATTTTAAAATGAAAAAAAATAATAAAATGGAGAAATAAACAGAATGATAAATTACAACAATTGTTTGAGATCTAAAGAAAGCAAAGTAAAAAAGAAATGTTCACAAAAGTTAAATACTGGGGGAATAGAGTGTCGATTATCTAAATTAGAGAGTATTTGAATTCTCTCTTTTTTTTTACTGGCATCTCTGATTTTGTGCATACCTCACTAACTTAGTAATTGATAAATCAAGAAAGGTCTAGTTTGCACAGGTTATGTAGGGCCATGTTGCTCGTGAGGTCTTGGGGCTTATGTTTTTCCAGAGGTCAAAAAGGATTTTCAAGTATTTTCTCGTTAAATTGATGTGAAGATTTTTTTGTTGTAATTTAAACGGTTGCCTTCTGGTTCAAAAAGTGGAAGATTGTATATTCAAAATTTTATTACTTAATTTTGATGTACGGTTGAAGTATTAGATTCAATTATGGGAGTTTTACGTTGGATATCTCATGTTTTCTACAAGTAAATTTAAAAAAAAAAATTCTTTAAAAATATAAAAAATCTTAAATATACCAAATATTGTTTTTTTTTACCGCCAATAAAATTGTCTAATTTGCATTTTGGTTAAAATTTTGATTATAAGTTCACCCCATGTTCTTTTTTTTAATTTTTATTTTATTAACTTGTAATTAATTTTTTCTAAACAATGATTTCTCAAAATAATATGAGAGATTAATTTGAAATAACATTTAAAAAAAATATCAGCAAATGGGGAGGAAATTGAACCATGTTGTATCTCACCAACTCAAGTAGAACCGCCTCTTATGGCAACTTTTGTAATCATGGAAGCAAAAGGGCAATTACCGAAGCACGAAAAGATATCCACCGTTCAAGTGTCGGGCCGCACTTAGCGTGAGGTGGGTCATGACTCATGACCACCAAATATTCCGTATAAATAACAGGCATTACTGTAAAGTTTATCCATTGGACTCATTTTCTTTTAAATTTAATATGTTAAAATTATATTCATTTTAGAAATTAGATTTAACTTTTTTAAAATTAAATATTTAATGTTTGTTTAATTATAAATTATTTTATTATAAAATTAAACACAAATATAATTTAATAAATTTAGTTTTATAAATATAATAATTCTCATAATAAATATATTTATCTGTATAATCTTTGTTCTCAATCCATCATAGATTCACAACACTACCGAAAGCGTCGGCGAGACTGCCTTAGATAACCATAGACCGCAAAGTGTGAACACGTGCAACAAAGTTATGGAACTGTCTGACGAAAAAAACGCATGTCGGACACTGATGCATTCATTTTGCATGAGAGGGCTGGGGCCCATCTAATGGGCTGATCAGGTGGGCGATCGATTTCCTCCCTAACAAAGATTGAACGGCTGTGATCACAGAATGATTGACTTGAAGATCCTCCCGTTCCCACTGAGTGTATATTTTAGGTCCATGTCCTATTAAATTACCACCGGGAACGAGAGGTGTTGAAAAGCAGGAGCTGCGTAGTTATTTGTGTTTGCTTTGCTGCAGGAAGATAAGATGAACGTCTCTCAGTTTGTCTCTCTTGATGGATGATCTTCGATAGAAAATGAGACGAGAATCCCATTAATTTACATTCATGCACTTGATGGAAAACACCAGCCGCAGAACAAAGTCTGGCGCTTCTCTTACGATGATGATGTGAAGCATTATCTCGGTTTTGGTTGCCTGTTGTTGCCTTCTTCTAACTCCAAGGAGCTTTGGAGTTTGAGCAGAGAGAAGCTTTTGGGGTTTTGGGCTGTGGGGAGATTTGAAGAAGGGATAATATGAATAACAACTGGTTGGGTTTTTCTCTGTCCCCTCAGCTGAGGAGTATAGATGGAGGGGGAGAGGAGGGAGAGGAGAGGATGTGGATGGATGCTGTTATGATGAAGGGTTTGGACGTGGAAAGATGGAGACTTTTCTCAGCTGTCTGTGATGCCTCTGAGGTCAGATGGATCACTTTGTGTAATGGAAGCTTTTAGAAGGACGAATGGAGGAGGTAAGATAGATAGAGGGAGTTTCTTCTTCTTTTAAATTTATCCTCATCTGCTTTAAAAAGTGAGGAAAATTTTCCTCCGCTGTTCTTACATGCTTTTTTTCTTCAAATTAGGACTTCTTCTCATTTGCATGCTTGTTTTGTTGGATTTTCTTCGGTTTACATTCCTTGTCTATTGTTCTTGCTCTGTATTTCCTACCACTGAAGTCATAAGAATCTTTGTTGGAGTGCATTATATATTTTACTAACTGTTGCTTACTATATATGTGGTAATCAATCGTGATATTTTCCTTAACTTGGAAGGTTTTCTTATTTGGGCTTCTAAATTTCATGCCCCTTTCAAGTTCTGGTTTTTCGTAGGCTATTTCAATACTTCTTTCTTGAAGTGTAGTTAAATCTACCAACTCTTTCTTAACAAGTGAAAGTCTATCTTAGAAATATTTTTATTTCTCTTATTTTTAATAAATTGTAATCGCCTACTTTTGTAGATTGGAGATATGAGCATTCCATGCCCGCTGCCGCCTCCACCACCCAATCCTGACAAAGAAGGCCCAAAGCTGGAGGATTTCTTGGGTGGATATTCCAACGCCACCCAAGAAATGAACAACACCAGTTCTATGTTTCCCAATCCTTCAACGGTGTCTACTGCCAAACCCCGCAATCTTACAATCAAGGAGATCAAAATCCTAACGGTAGAATCAATGTTAACATCCCTCCGACCTTCTGCAACAGCACTACAAACATAGAAGGAGAAGGAAGCCTCATAAATCCATCTCGGTTAATCCAAGGTCTGCATCACCCCAACCAGCACCACACTGAGACTCAGCCCCTAATCTCCACAACCCACTTCCAAAACCCAAACCCAAATAACTCCAACGGTATCTACCACGTTGCACTCGATGGTCCAACTTCAATATCCGGATTCAAGTCATGGCTCAGGCAGAACCCATTTCCTGCTGAAAAATCATCAAGCGAGGCTAGCAAGTGCAATTATCAGTCCTTGTCTCTATCGATGAGCCCCGGTTCGCAGTTGAGCTCGGGACCGATTGCCTGCGTTTCGACTTCTCCTTTGGTGGACAATGAGAAGCGTTCTGTTGGAAAATCTCTCACAAGAGAACCCATTCCAAGGAAATCCACTGAGACCTTTGGGCAGAGAACTTCCAAGTACCGGTGTAACAAGGTCTCTCTCTCTCTCTCTGTTTCTGTTGGTATTTGTTTTCTCTCGATTTTGGGTGGTTTTGTCTGTTATTTAGCTCTCTCCCTCTCTTCTTTTTTGGGCGATACTGTTCGTGGGCATTTGGGTGATTTCCTTATGTTGGTACTTGGCATCTCTCTCATAGGTAATTTAACTAATTTTGCATCCGGATTTTGTGGTTTTCTTGTTTGTGCATATTGTATATGACCACGGGTCCCAACTTTCTCCTCGAACTTATTGTGATCTACAATAAGATCAACATACAGCCTTGTGCTTGCACTTATTGAAGTTTTTTCCTCTCTAGGCATAGGTGGACAGGAAGATATGAGGCTCATCTCTGGGACAATAGCTGCAGAAAGGAAGGACAAACCAGGAAAGGAAGACAGGGTAGGAACGATTGGAATCCACATACATTTTGTTGTTACAATCTCTATATTTTATAAAAATTGCGATCCATCTTCCGAAGAATCTTCTAACGGCACTTCTTCTTTTTTTCTGGTTGTGGCTTGTCATTGTGGTCTTTCTTGTTCTTTGCCACTGCTCCTGAACAGTTTATCTGGGTAAGTAGTAAAAGTTGGTTATTTTTATCCCCTCTCTTCATTGCACATGAATATTTATTTTATTTTTGTTTAATTTGAGTCACTTAGAATATAATAAAATATTGTAACATTGGATGTTGGCACGTCTGATAACTTTCTTATTTCTGGATTTAGGGGGTTATGACAAGGAAGAAAGGCTGCAAGGGCTTATGATCTAGCTGCACTAAAGTATTGGGGTCCTACTACTCATATAAATTTCCCGGTACTTTACTCTTCTACTTCTTCTTGCCCCCCTTTATTACCAACAAGGTTGCCTCATTGTGGAGTGCCTGATCAGCACTGTTTTTTTATCCTCATTATTCAATTGACCGCTTAGATTAGTTGGTTGAGATTATTGGTTATTTTCATCATTTCAGCTGAGCGCTTATGGAAAGGAGCTCGAGGAGATGAAGAACATGACCAGGCAGGAATTTGTTGCCAATTTGAGAAGGTTACTACTTAATTACTCTTTTTCATCCTTATCATCCTAAGCTAAATTTCTATTAATATAGAGATGACTTTACAAGTTCTTCTCCAATACTTATCAATACTATCAGCTGCATCTTTCTTTATTCTTTCTCTTTACCCTTTTACTATATTGAGATTTAGTTACAACCAGCGAATATTTTCTTTGTCCTAACATCCCTTTCGCTTGTTTACATCAATATTTCATATAAAATGAAATTGTCACATGGATCCAGAAAAAAGTTACTGACAACATTCTACTTGACAAGTTAAAACCGTAAAAAAAGAGGGAAAAGGTCACATGCACCCTTACTTTTTATGCATGATTTTCTTCTGTTTGATCCTCTGTAGATTTTGTCAGTTTTCTCCATTCATGATTTTCATGTAAATTTCAAAGTTAGATTTGATTTCATTATTAATCAACTTCTTTTCTTGGTTTTCTTCAGAAAAAGCAGTGGTTTCTCAAGAGGCGCCTCTGTATACCGAGGAGTGACGAGGTACTACTGGTCACTGGTCCAAAGTTCAAACGACTTTATTTATTATATATCAAAAAGACTCCATTATTTACTTCAGCTTTGCAGCTTGTCATCATACTAACATCTTATGACTCTTATTCTCTCTCTTTCTCGTACGTATGACAGGCACCATCAACATGGAAGGTGGCAAGCTCGAATTGGAAGGGTTGCAGGCAATAAGGATTTGTATTTAGGAACATTCAGTAAGTCTTTGGTAGCATTGAAGTTTCATGAAAAAGAGATCATTATTTTTTTCCGAATTGTGGTCAAATTCGTTCAAACCTGTGATATGATGTCCTATAATAGTATTAATTGACTAATAGAAAATTAGTTAAAAATATTATAATATGTTAATTATAAAATGCAAAATATATTCACATTTTTATAAAATTGTCTTATTTGCCTAATTACAATTATAGTCCAACAATCGAATACAATTAGTTCAAATTCTTTTATTAGTTATTGAGTGTCAACTGTACCAACTCTTTTGAACCGTGGATCATCAAGGGTTTTTGAGGTTTTGAGCTTTGAAAATATTTTCAGAATAATCGAACTGTATTTAGTAAAAATTAAGGTTGAATCGGATTCAACCGCTTAGAAGGGTGGGATTTAAAACATTGCTGCAGAGATGGGCCATCTGCAAGAACAGCAAAATAGTTTCAACCTTCACATTTATCAGAAATATGAATCATTTGTTGTGGCTAACATCAAAAGAGTGTTGGGATCATTGAGAAGCTCACTTGAATCTAAAAGATGGCTATTTTATGTCACACATATTAAATCAAAATGAATAATTGCTAGCATTCTAGCTAAATACTTGTATTTGCATTCTAGTTGCTCAGATGAGTAATCTCAATTTTTGGAGATTGTATATATCTTGTTTCTGTGTGAAATTTAGTTGTTCAAAATGATAGGGTTACAATCTTAATGGCTAGCAGCTCATAAGACAAATAGTACAACAGAACTATTTGAACTTTATGGCGAAAAAAAATATTATGCATTAGAACTCTCTGTCTGCCTTCACTGTCTCTTGCTTCTTAACAGTGCTTTTAGGTTCTAGATTTTGTTTACATATTTGGATCTTAAACTTGAAACTGCTGAGATCTATAAGATGAGGATGCTTAATGAATTTTGTTCATATGCCAAATTTAAATTCAATATTCAGTGGGCCAAATTTACATTGAACATTCAGTGCATATGATGATGGGCAATTATGAAGTCCATCTCTAAAGCTTTAATTATTGAACGAAAGGAAGTCCAATTGTATTTTGAACTTACTTTACAATCTTAATAGATTGTCAACTCTAGATAGATGTTGTAAATGTCTTGGATGATGATGATTTTACAATCGTTATAGTTGATATAAAATCCAAATTTTCTTATTGGATCACCATAGTCTTATCATCATAGATCTTAACATATCCTTCCGAAGGGTCTCAGCCCTTTAGAAGCGGTGGTCCGATCACTTCATTGTTGATGGAATTTTTGAGATTTGTGTTTGTTTTAGTGGGATTCATATGGTCTTGTCATTTCCACTTTGCTTGATCTATAGAACCGGAATTTCCTGAATAAGAGGTAACTTGATTGAAAAATGTTCAGGTACCCAAGAGGAAGCAGCGGAGGCCTACGACATTGCAGCAATCAAATTCCGAGGCATAAATGCTGTAACCAACTTTGACATTAGCAAATATGATGTAAAGCGGATTTGCTCGAGCACCACTCTCATCGCTGGTGACCTTGCAAAGCGCTCTCCCAAAGATTCCCCTACTGCACTGGCTTCCGATGCCCAGCAAGATCATGCTTCTGTTTCCCATGATCCTCAATTTGCAATGACAGCCAGTGGCACCAGTGAAGTTGCTGAGCTGGTCTGGGATGGTATCGATCATTCGCAGCAGCATTACAGATCAAATTCTCTGAACCCGGCCACCAATGATGCAGCACAGTTGATTTCCACATCAGGTAATCTGAATCCATCAAGCCCGGAAAGCCCCAGGCACTCTGGGAGCAGCTACCACAGTGAGTGCGGAGTTCCGAAAGGGACAATGTTTTACGACTGTCTGGGAGGTGGGGGAGAGTTTTCACAGTCAGTTTTTTATCCTTCTCTTGTCCCAAAGTACGAGGGCGGAAGGAATGGAAGCCATGTTAGTGCCTACGACGGTAATGGAGCAGAGGGAGAAAATGGAAATTGGATGGGTGTATCTAGGCCATTGCCGGTGTCTCATCAACTGCCCATGTTCGCTCTGTGGAATGAGTGAGAAGCCTGGTAATGTTCTCTTAGACATTTTAACAGTTTCTTTAGAAGTTAGGAATTCTACAGAAGTTCAGAAAGAATAGCCATTTTCTGCCATGTACATGAACAAAGGATGACAATTTTGCACCAACATATCTTCATGACAGTATTTTACTTTATAGAAGCATCCTTCTCACTAGCTAGCTCTCCCTTGTAGTTGTAGCAGATGGTAATGGTAATCGTAATTTATCCATAAAAAGATTGATTCATAATCGGTGTCCGTGTGGCCATGATCGGTGGTTTCATGGAGTTGGGCCAGGCTCAAGTTTTGGTGAAGTGAAAACGTATCGGAAAAAAAAGATTGCTTCATGGAGTGTCTCTCTTCTCTTGGTAATTTCTTTCTGTGGATTATTCATTGAATGTTTGAATCATATTATTTCTTATTGTTATTGACTATAATAAATTAAAGGACTAAGAGTAGTTATTATGATAATGTCAACCTAGAAAATGATTTCATGAATGTGTCAACCTGTATTCAATATGGGTATTTTAATGGGGTTAAATATTAAACTATCAATACATATCGATAGGCATTATCGTGTCTAATTACGTTCTTAGCTGATTAAATATACTCCCGATTCCAAATATATTATTATTAGTAAAAATAATAGTTTATGGTAGTCTTTGTGTGTGGTCCTAATACGATGTGAATAAAAAGATAAATCGAGCATCCTTTGTTATGAAAAACAGTGTCTCTGTCAGTTTTTATGAAGCCATGGTTTGGATTGATGAGAAACAAACTAATGGCCTTCCTTTCAGGGGTTTTATATCTAAATTTATAAAAAATAGATCAAGGATAATTGAAATTAGGCCCAATTGAGTTGAGAGATTTAGAGCTTACTAGATCTAAGGAAAACTCTCAACTGAGCTCACCAAATTTCGTAAGAGTTGGCCCAGTGTTAATGAGGAATCCAAGTCTATTAGAGTACTTGATTAATCTTTGAGGAATCCAAGTCTATTAGAGTACTTGATTAATCCTTGAGGAATTCAAGTCTATTAGAGCATTTGACTAATTCTTAGAGCACGTGTAAATTTTTCAGACGTATTTTTTATCCACTAAACCAACACTCATGGGTTTATCAAATTCATACTTTTGGACGTTCTTGCAAAATTTTGAGCCTCGTAAATGAATATTTCCAAGCATAATAGAGTGAAAATAAGCCTAGACCAATAGTATATGGACTTGGCCACTAAAAATATAATTTTTAGCCTAACTTGCTAAAATATGCTGGTCTTGATCCATTTAAACTTTGACAAAATGCAAGAAGGTAGAATCTTTAATTTGTAGGTGCAATACAATGAATTTTTCCAAGTTTGTGAATTATCACTGACAACTTCATAAGAGAAGAATCTCTGCTGCACCTACTCTCCTTTCGCACACAAGTTAGCCCTATCCAAGTATCCATACCAATCTCTTTCTGGATCTCATTCAGCCAAGGACAACCACAGTAGTTAGGCTATTTTCCTACTTCTGTAAATATAGTTATCTCAAAATAAAATAAAATGAAACCAGCAACACTTTAATCCATTAAAAATCTGGAGGAATTCCATAAATAGAAGTGAGGAATTAAAAAAAAAAAAGAAGAAATCTAACTTAAAAAATGTTGGTATTTTTTTAACAAAAGCCATGCACACAAATATGTTATGGTAGTGGCATTAATATGTTCAAAATTTGACATCTATGATCGTTCTTTATTTACCTGCCAACCATTTTCAAGACTTAGTTGCCATTTGCCTGTGAGTTTGGATAAAAAATTGAAATTGTTAATTTCACCTTGAGTGAGTAATTTGGCAAACAATAAATATATGAGAGAAAAGTAGTTCAAAAGTAATTCCATTTTGTCTTACTTAAAAGAGTCTGATATTAAGAATTAAATGCAAACAAAAAGTCAGAAATATTTATCGCATACATATGACATGTCTGATAAAAAGTACATTCAATCATTCTCAAAAATTTAATTAAAAGTCTGATAGATGATAAATTCATTTATTGTTAAAAAACTAGGATGATAATATATGATAATTTTTCTTACATAAATTTAATATATTTTTATATTTTCATTATTTTACTAAAGTATTTTAAAATTTTAAATTTATATTATTACTTTTATTTATTAAAAGTTTTAAAATCCTTCAAAACTTGTTGGAAAAGATCCCTTCCAAGCCCCTTTCAACGCCACAGAAGTCCAGTCCACTGTGGAAAAGTAGAATATTTTTGAAGGTGAAGATTCCTCTTTGACAAGAGATAACTTACGTTTACTTTTACTGCTACTGTACAGACAACTTTTTCGTTTGAAAATGAACCAGCGGAACAAGGTTTTATTATCTACAATTTTTCATTAAAATTAAAAAAATGGGTTAAAGAAGAGACTTATAATATGATTAAAATAATTACCATTTTAAATAGATTAATATGAAATTTATTAAACTATCAAAAGAAGGTCATTCAAACTATCCCCATCTCTTATGTTAAAGATTAAAATGAAGTGAAGACGTTTAAAAAGATATTGATTAGAGTTGAAAAATTATATTTCAAAAAATTTAAATAATTTATTTTTAAATGACCTCACAGCCTGCCCTCTAGCCTGTTGATTATATGTAGGGTCCTGATTAATGCATTAAAAGAATCAGTGAATCTTCACCACATGATTAAAAAAAGATTGTACATTTTAGTATGGTCAAAATTTGTCAAGAGATACGAAATGAAGTGAAAATTTTATTTTAATTTTATCGGTATATCGTTCATCAAGTATCGATCTACTAATATACTGATGGTGTGTTATTTGTACATCGGTATTGAATGAGATATACGTTAATAAATAAAATGAGAATTTAATTTCTAATCGTGTCTCCTAACAAAGGTAATAAATTTTGTCCCTCTTAGAACGGGGTATTAAAAAATTGATGAATAGGAGTGAGGTCGGTAGAGTAGAGTGGGAAGTGTCGAATATGAACTTTGATTTCCGGTTTCTGCCTGTATTCCTCTAAATGGAAGCCCTTTAATCGCGTGCCTGAACTAGAGACTTCAGGCCCTGAAGAATATGTCTCTCTTTATTTCTTAAACCCCCCCCTCTCCATGTGTCGATTGGTTACAGGAGCAGAAAAGAAAATTTAGGGTAGGAAGAATTGGATCCTTAGATCCGTTTGTGAGCAGAGCATTAGCTACATGCAGTCTAATCAGAAATCTATAGGACAAGATACTTGAAGCAGAGACATTTCTCCATCACCCCTGTGTAGGACTCTGGACTCTGAACACTGGCCATCCTACCCTATCCTATAACCTTTATCCTACATCAGGCAGAGATGGGTCTTCTCTCTCTCTCTCTTTTTTGGTAAAGATCCCTTTGAAGTCTCTTCCCATGCCCTTTCTTTGGAAAAGGAAATGATGCATGGTACAAGGTTACAGTAAAACCATACTGTATTGCACCGTAGTGTTACTGGCATCAATGCAAGGGTCATTTATGTACTCTGTGGGTATTTACATGTATTATGTTTTCCTTTTTTTTTCTTTGTCCTTTTGGAATAATACAGCCGGACGATTATCTGGAAAGGATAAGGAATGGGGATGGTGTGTTCCATGAATTTTCCTGTTTCTTGCTGCGGTCTTGTGCTACATGTATAGAGTATAGACAATTATTAAAATATATATATAAATATACACTTTTTTATTATATATTATTTATAACTCCCCATGTTCTATAACCTGACAAAGACTGGGTATCCCTTTTGGAATTTGGAGCCACAATGAGCTAGACCACAATGTACTGCTTGAACTTACCATATCTTGGCTTGCCATCATTTATCCACAGGCCCATTTTCGGCCCAATTGTTTAATATAACAAACTAGCTTCCAGCAAATGACACCATTACATCTGAACAATTCCACTATTTTCCGATTTAATCCACATTTTATTCATCTTATCCTGTAATTTTGATATTAACAAAATGGAATTCCCAATTCATTGAAATTACAGAATTAAAGATTTGTCATTTTTTAATTTTACAGAATGTTAGACAGCCAGTTTTTGAATGGGTGGGCTGGATAAACCTGGTCCATTCTTTCGGGGATGATTATTTATAGACTGAATTTTTGTGCCCAGTGCTCTGCCTAAGCCCAAAATCTGGTGGCGTGGTTCAATTGGATGGGAGTATGTGATTAGCGATCCAATCTCTTACATGACCCAAGACTATGAATTCAGTAGGATGGATCTAATAACTTACATATAAGCTTAATTTTGGGCTTGACTTTTACTCCTATGGTCTAAATTTAAGCATTACTAATTAGCCCCAAGGGAGAATGGACTGTGTTCGCGGGCCAGTTATGGTCCAGCAGTCCAACCTTACGCTATTATGGGCCATGAATTATTTTTGTCGTGTTCTTAATGTCCTTAAGAAGGGTACTTGGGTTATGGGTCTCTGGCTCATTCAGAAGGTGGTCATCTCAAAATGGTCAAGATTCATTTATAAGGACATTGACCCAGTGGGTGGTAGATAAGATTGCAGTCCATCTCCTAATACAGCAGTTTTAAGTGCATCGTCCCTTCACCCATTTAAACTTGTTTTGTCTCCAGCACGAGTCTACAGAACGCCTGAGCTTTTAAGCCCAGGTCTACCTTCTTAAATGGGCTGATGAGCGAACAGTATGAACTTATGTGGTCTATTAAATTGTCCAAAGGTGGGTCCTTAATTTTTAAACTCTAGGTTCGATATTTGATCCAGTGGTGGGTGATGGCCACCGATTTCGGCCAGAATTGAATCCAATGGCCGAAGTAGCTTGCGTGTCCCAGTGACCCATCTTTTAATTCAGCTTTACATCTGGGTCTACCTTTGGCCCATGCACAACCAAGCCTAACCCAACCCACCCAAAAAGTGGGTCGGGTCTGCGAGTTCATATTAGACTCAGGGAAGTTGAACCCATAATCGTATCAAAGGGGACTACATTTTGGAACCCACGAAATAGAAGAGAAGGGAGTCAACTTTGGGCTATGTACTTCATTTTTTTGGGCCCATTAGGACCAATTTGTCGAAATTAAATAATGCTTACCTATGATCTAAAAAGTATTCGAAATCAGATTTTCGAGTTAAATTACGATTTTACCCCCGCGTTTCCAATCATTCGAATGAATACCTAATTCATTTTGGCATTCATTCGAATGAATGGGCTGAACAGTAACACGGAGTACTGTTCAGCCCCATTCATTCGAATAAATAGTAATAAAATGATCGCCATTCCTTCTATTCATTCGAATGAATGTTGATTCGAATGAGCGGAACTGAGCGGAACGTTGATTCGAATGATTCGAATGAACGTTCAGTTAGAATCATCCATTTACATAAGAATTTTTTTTTAAAAAATTTTAAACTTATTTTTTAAGCACTGTGTATTTCCAAAATTTCTCAAATTGAATATCTAAACTAATTAAAATAACTTGATAAAAATAGCTTAAGACTTCAAGGTCTTTGCCACTTCTAAATATTTAAAACACAGCATTTTAGAAATAAAGGTATCCCTAAGGTGTGCCGAAAATACATTTAGGAGTGTCAAAAGACCTTGAAGTCTTAAAGTATTTTTATCAGGTTATCGTAATTAGTCCGGATATTTAATTTGAAAATTTTTGGAAATAGAAAATGCTTAAAAAATAATATGCATAGTGTATTAAATAATAAAATTTCCTTTAAAACTTTAAAGTTGTTTTTTAAGCACGGTGTATTTCCAAAATTTCTCAAATTGAATATCCGGACTAATTACGATAACCTGATAAAAATAATTTAAGACTTTAAGGTCTTTTGACACTCCTAAATGTATTTTTGGTACACCCTAAGGATACCCTTATTTGTAAAATAATGTGTTTTAAATATTTATGAGTGTCAAAAGACCTTTAAGTCTTAAGCTATTTTTATCAGGTTATTTTAATTAGTGTAGATATTTAATTTGAGAAATTTTGAAAATATACATTACTTAAAAAATAAGTTTAAAATTAAAAAAAAAAATTCCTTATGTAAATGAATAATTCTAACTGAACGTTCATTCGAATCATTCGAATCAATGTTCCGCTCAACATTCATTCGAATAAATGATCAATTCATTCGAATGAATAGAAGGAATGGTGTTCATTTTATTATTATTCATTCGAATGAATGTCAAAATAAACTGGACATTCATTTAAATGATTGGAAATGTAGGGGTAAAATCGTAATTTCATCTGAAAATTCAATTTCAAATGTGTAGAGGCAGAATTTCTGAGTTCGTAAGTGTTCTCTGTAATAAAATGGAGTACAATTTTAATCAACATTTTAATTTCTGAGTAAACTTTTCAGGAGATGATGTGTGCGGCCCACATGCCAGGTGTTGCGATCTAATTGTGATCGCATTTCGGTAAGAACATATCCTTTTAAAAGCGGCGCGAAATGCCTCATTAACCCCCGCTCTTGTGCTGCTACTTCAACCAACCTACGAAATCCAAAGTCTCTTTCTGTCTTTTCCTTCTCTCATCAATCTTTCCCTCTCTCCTTCTGTTTGAATAAATAAAAAAAAATTCTCCTATGGCTGCTATCTCAGAATCTGGGCAGAAGAGAAAACGAGGGACCAAGGTCTTTGAATTCCGGTCTTTCATGGGCGATGGCTGCCCGGTTAAGTTCCCGGGTTCATTCCGCGACAATATCCGGACTTTCCTCCGGGAATTCGCCGACATCAAGGATTACAGTGTCCAAGGAATGCCGATATGGTGCACATTGCTCGCCGATGAGAAAACTGGCGCTATCGTCCCTCTATAATGTGGAGGAGAACGTCAAGTACTCGATCCAGCCCTTGCGACCAGTGCCGCTGTTTTGGTACGCAATATCTTGTTCACTTCTTCCTGAATTTTATTCAAGTTGGGGTTTTTTTTTCTTTTGGTTTTGATTGGATTATGCTTCTGGGTTAAGATGGACATATAAATGAAAATAAATAAATCTGGGCTCGTAAAATTTCTTTTTCTTACCCCAGCATTAGAACCCTAATAGGGCATTACTTTTCTTGTCTCCGAACTAAGTTTGATTAGATTCTTTGGATTGGTTCATTCATGCTATAGTTCTGAAGAGTTGAATTCATATCGCGAATTTAGAATTTTAGTATTTTTTTTAAATATAAATCTATTTCTGTAGCTGAAAATGGTTTGGAAATGCTCTGCCTTCTCTATCATTGAATTTGGTTTGAGAGGGAATTGCTTAAAGCGGTCTACTATTATCTGGATTTGATCCTTGAATTAGCCCAAATCTGAATGCTAGTAATGGATTTCTTGTCAGTTATCTATGTCAATTAGTTTTTTTTAATCTCTAAATTTACTTTTCTGGGGTTGTTGGAGCAATATGTTAGAAATTGAACTGGATTTCTGACTGGGGTTTTGGACTGACATTTTTGGCTTTTTGACCCATGAACCTGAGATCAGAAACATTAAGTGGATTTCATTTGGGGGTTCTTTTCTGTGACTTCTTATAATACATTTAGGGATTCGTGGTTCTTCTGTGTTTTTTAAGCCCGATCTGTAGTTTGGATATTTATTCTTTTTTACCTGTTGTGCCCCTGACTGAATGATTTTCCTTAAGGGTTTATGAAACATGTAGAAGAACTGCAATGGCAAATGATTCTTTGTTTGACACACTTGAATGAGCATTCTGAATTGAAACGTTACTAGCGATGGATTCTTTTCAGGAATTAGTCAACATCGATTGGATGCGTCTGATTAGGTTTTGACCAATTTTTAAAGAAATTTACAGGTTTCCAGTTGAATAAGAATTCAACTAGCCCATTACTGGCAACCATAAAAAAGAACAGGGGCACAAATCTTCATGAAACTCCAATGGAGATGCACTAGACATCAATTTCTTATCAAGAGTTTAAGGTTCAAAGAGTCTATAGAATAAATCTCTTCAAGACAGAATCCACGTTTGCATTTGTAGTTCTTTATTTTTTTAAAAGCATTTGCGTTCCTTGGTGTATCTCTCAGAAGTCAGAACCTCCTTTAATCTCCACCAACAACTTTTGACAAATCTTCACTAAGGAGATAAAACCCCAGGCCTCCAAATCTTATAGTTGGATTGGTTCAGTGTTTAACACAATTTGCAGCAATAGAACAGGTTGACCAGTTGATAATATGCCTTACTGGATGAGTTCCATTGAACTCTATGACAGATTTTATGACCAGACATCAAATAAGGAGTTTTGAATAAGGAATTTGGTTTCGATATCTTGTCACGTTCAGTATATATATTGTGCATTTTGATGTACCAAAAATTGCAATTGTTTCTAATGTCCTTGGCTATCTCCGTGATTGTCCCCATGGAAAACTTTGTCGGAGACTTTTATGACTTTCTTCTCACAACATAAATAGTTCTGAGCTAGGAAATTGGTTTGGATATCTTGTCATGACCCAAACCAAGTTTGACGATGTATGGTGCTTTTGGAAGTACGACAAGTTCTAATTGTCCCAAACAACTTCAGTTGCCTGTCTAGTTTAAATTTGGGGCTTTGCGGACTCAGATCACATGAAGTGAGTTCTACTCAGATCACACTCAGACTTAGCTATTAGAAGGGCTCTTGTATTGTGGAGGTCTGAGGGTCATGGGAAACTTATTTTTGAAGGGGACTCAGCGAATGCCAAAAAATGGGTTAAGGGGAGAAAAATGCCCCTGTGGAGACTGATGGTAGTGGTGAGGGAAATTAAGATCTTATGCATAGGTTTAGAGGCGTCCTTTCAGTAGGTCAGACGAACAACCAACGGCGTTGTGGATTTCTTTGCGAAGCTGGGACTAAATGCCACATTCAATGGCATTTACCATCTTTTGATTCATGAGACTATGGCCTGTGAATGTTCCTTGAGGCCTTTCATGGGTTATAAATGGGATCTTTGTATATTATAGCTGCTTTGGGTCAAAGTCTCTTGGAGCCTCCTATTGTATATGTACTACCTCTTACTCTTTTTAATATATTTGATCCGATTACCTTTCAAAAAAAAAATGAAGTGAATCCTACTTCTACACTCAAATCAGCTGGGTGATACCATGATAAAACTGATAATGATTTGAGAAACTATGATCAGGGAAAGAAAATATCATGTGTATCTGCACTTCTCCAACAAGGAAAAATGGACTGAGAATTGTTCAGCCAAAATTTTCAATCTATCAGGGTTTCCTGCTGTTTCAAGTGTATCCAACTTTACACAGCAGGGTACTAATTAAGTCGGAGTGCTTCCATTGGATCAGTCATTACTCAATTGCTTGGACAATCAAGAAGCATAACTGGGTTTTTGTTGGATTCAAATAATTCTGTTCTTTTTTGGATTTTTATTTTTTCAGGTTGGAGCCACCATTTTGTTTCAAAACGTCGTTACCATTTTGTAATTCCCATTGATGATGAATGGGATAAGCCTCTCAGCAGCAAGATTTTCAATCTCCAAAACCATCTGTTGCATGGACTAATCCACTGCAACGGCTATGGCCACCTTCTCTGCATTAATGGACATGAAGGAGGATCAAAATACATACATGGCAGAGAGTTTATGGATCTCTGGGACAGGATCTGTACCATTCTTCGAACCTGGTAGAAGCAGATAAAAATTCATTACCAATTTTCAGTTTATGACAATGGACAGAAAACAAAATTATTTGAATTCATGGGTTTTTTCTCCAGGAAAATTACAGTAGTGGACAAATCGAGAAAGTGTTCAATGGAGTTGCGGCTTCTCTACACTGTTGCTTATGGCCAACCATGGTTTGGAACATGGGGCTACAACTTCAGCCATGGATGCTTTGGACTTACAAAGCAAATGTACGTGAAGGCAATTGAGATACTCAGTTCCCTACATCTTGACAGAATCATTGATGATTTCAAAACATGTGGCAAAGATAGAAACATTAGACTCATCATAGACTGCTATCAGAAGGAAAACAAGAGACAGATGGAAACAGTGAGTGACCTCCTCCAGTTCATGCTAGAATTGAAAGCTAGCCTCCCTCTCCAGAGAACAACAGCTACACCGATGACTTCTAAATCTATTAAAAAATGTGCTTCATCAAGCTGCAAGTTGAATTCAGCTATGACAGTGGCAGTGAAGATGGGTCATGAATTCTCAAAGATGGTGACTACGACGGATGGCTCGTGGCCCTCTTGGCAGTTGGAGTTTGCAGCACAAGTGATTGTTGATAAGCTGAAAGCGAAGAAGAACAGTTGCAGTAGCCACTGCAGAATGTATGGGTGTCAAGGAAGGATCTCCGTGATGCTGTTCGGCTCCATATTGGTAATATTGGGCTGCTGGACTTTGTTCTCAAGTCCATTGGTGGTTGTATTGTTGGTAACCACATTGTTATCCATGCTAGAAATCCATTGACAAGAGTATTTGAGTACACTGTCAAGGACATAGCCAAAGAGGACACCACTGCCACCATTGAGCCTGTTACAGATGCAGGATCTGCGGAAGCTGACTCAATTGGGAGAATGGAGGTGCATCAAGACCTGCTGTATGTGTACAAGCACATATTGGAGGACTACCCTGTCAACACATGGTCAGAGCCAGTTCAATTCGCGGCTGGTGCAATCCTCGACGGTGAACACTTAATGAAGACATGGCCATTTCACGATGATGATGATCAATTACTGCGCTATGTGTGCAGGATGGTACCGGCTGCCATGGAAGAATCGGAAGGGCTTACAAGTCCAGCCCCACCACCAGAGCTGGTAGTGGTTCCCTTGCATGCAACAATCAGAGAACTGAAGCAGGCAGCAGAGCAAGCACTACGAGACACCTACTGTGCACTAGAACTTCTTAATGTCTGGGGCATTAAAGGAGTTGACAAAGCCGATGATGAGGTACTATTTGGCACGATAGAGTCTGGTTCAGACGTATGGATGAGGGGAAGTGGTGTTGACTTGGATTGTGATCTGAGGTATGAGGGCGGGGCAGCACACACGGTGTGTGGGGATTGATGACTCATGCAGCCCCACCATTGTTCCTGTGCTGGAAATGTGGGGCAGGAGCTCCTTGGAGACTATGGCAGAGTGAGTAAAGTGACAGATCTTGGTGATGGGTGCATGCTTCCCTTCTGCCTCCAAGAGCCTTTTGTGTGTTTGTTGTAAAATGATTCTGAATGCTTGTGTACATCTTCCAAATCCGATTGAAAATGAGGACCTAGAGATTTTTTTTTAGTGTGTATCAGTTGGGGCCTTCTGTATATATGATACAACTCAAACACATTCTTGCTCATTCTCTTCAATACAAATTGAATCAAGTAACCAGATTATGGTACAATTCAAACACATTCTTGGTCTTTCTCTTCAATACAAATTGAATCAAATAACCAGATTATGATTTGTGGGCTGATTTTTCATTCAACGCTGCTGTTTGGCCACTTATATGTAATGCAATTTGGCTTTCATTTCATGTTCTTCAACAGAAACAAACCAGCACAGGTAGCTTTTGCATAAAGCACCACCACTTTTAGTTATGATCTACTTACTCTAGTGAGGCAAAAAACATTTCAACTATCTTTCTGCTTATAACTCAACTACATGCCAATAACATTTGAGAACAAATTGAATTGCAAAGGGTCTAAATGTATAACAATCTCAGGTTTGTCCACCATGGCTTGGAAAAATGAAGAAAAGATGAAAGAGAGTATGTTGCAAAAACAGTAATGCTATTTGAGGTCTCAACTCAGGGCATTGCTTGTTTTTTTCCTCTCTTATCTACCCTCTTACATGGGCCGATGAGCGAACAATATGAAATTATGTGGTCTTTGAAATTGTCCAAAGCTGGGTCCTTGATTTTTTTAAACTCTTGGTTCGATATTTGATCCAGTGGTGGAGATACTGCTGATGGCTGCCGATTTCGGCCAGAATTGAATTCAATGGCCAAAGTAGCATGTGAAGAGTTTGGATTAATCATTTTAAAGGCTCTATTTATAGGAGGCTGAATTAGTCAGGTGAGACATCTGGATACCTTGGTCTTAAAAGAAAAAAAAAAAGGAAGCTGAATGGTCGAATTAAATATGCAACTGATCGTTTTCCAGTTTTACCCAATACCCTGTCTGCATTCTGGTAGTTTTAACATTCAATTACATGGAAAGGTTAGGGTTCACAAAATTGTCAAAGTAAACCCAGAATTGTTTCTGGTCCCTATGAATCACCCTACTGAGTCCCATTACCAGTTTACCACCCTGGAGAATTCCATCATTTCAAAGTTCAAACCCAGCCGTAGTAACAGCGTCATTCTTTATACCCACATGAAAATGTGGACCTTTTTGGGCTTTGGCCCCATCAGTAGGTCCACCTAGGATGTGCATGGGTGGATGGATTTGAGAGCAGCCCGATACAACCTATAACTTGAGACCGATCCAGTCCAAATGTGGCCCAACCAGAGGTATTTTTTGTTGGGCCAGATGAACTTGATGTGAAACATACATTCCACAAAGCCCAAAACCCAAGACCATGTAATTTATATGGTTCAATATATAAAACTGGGAGTTTTGGACCTGTTCAGATCAACCCGACACCTCAAGCTTGCGTGTCCCAGTGACCCATATTTTAATTCAGCTTTAAATCTGGGTCTACCTTTGGCCCATGCACAACCAAGCCTAACCCAATCCACCCGAAAACTGGGTCGGGTCTGCGAGTTTATATTAGTCTTAGCCTCTCAGGGAAGTTGAACCCATAATCATATCAAAGGGGACTACATTTTGGAACCCACGAAATAGAAGAGAAGGGAGTCAACTTTGCGCTTCCCTTTCTTTTCTATAAACAAACCAATGTTGAGGTGTGCCATGTACTTCAATTTCTTAGGCCTACTTGGACCAAATTGTCGAAAAATCAAAACTTTTATATGAATAATTAAGACTTCATGAAAGAAAATATCTATGAGCGGATTTTAATCAATGTATACGCCAATTTTTGTGGGCTATAGGGGCAGGAGCTTGGAGGTAATTTAAGAAAATTAAATAGAACTTAGTTAACTATTTCTTTAATTTACTTAGTTATTCATGTGAAGATACCATGGTATTTTTTCAGATGAGAAATTGCTGAGAAAGAGATTTGCCGAGCTCATACGTAAAGTCATACACCATGTGGCCATGTCATTCATGTATAATTGTATAAATTATATTAAATTATACCTTGGTTACAGACTCATATAAAATCCCCTTTTAGGTTATAAACATTCCGTATCTACTAAGCTTGGATTAATCAAACATATTACTTAAGTATATGAATCTAAAATAAGATTAGTTGAATCTAAAATATTGAATGCGTCTAATTAGTAAACTACTTCAGTGTACGCCAAATGATTCTCATTGTCAACGATTTGCACGTCGACCATTTTGCAATCTTTTCCCTTCGTTAGATTATAATAAACGTGGCATGCATGCACACTAGTGTGACAAGTTGGCAATATTTTTGTGTTCAATCTATGACGTTCATAAATTGACATCTGACATGGCCAGTGGCCACCTCCCTCCCTTCTGACTTTTGAGACGAAGAACCAAGAATTCTCTTGGATATTTTAAAATTATTTGAGTTCCGGTTCCCTTCAATTCATATCGGATTTAAATAAGATTTGACAAAATTCTACTTTTCTACATTGGAGACATAAGTAGATATTAAAATCGATCATATACATCATGACAATGCTCCTAAGTTAATCAAGTGGTCAAATTAAGATGATATGAGCATAATCCAATTGTGATCATCACAATAAAATAATAAAGTTAGGAATGAGTTGTTAGAAGGAAATTCCTTTCCTATCTCACAAAAATAACACCACCGAAAGAGAAACATAAGGAAGAAAATTAACATAGAGAACTAAACCACAACACAGAGACTTACGTGGTTCCTTTTCGATACATCCACGAGTTCAACATCAATCACTATGATTAAAGGTAAGAAAATCGAAGGAGAGTCGGGTCGGGCTATCTGTTACAGTTTTGGCTGGCACCCCTCTCTCTCTCAAAACAACATTATATACTATCTTAATTAAGGTTTACACAAATGCAATATAAAATTACAAAATTATCCTCCAATGAAAAATCGATTCAGGAGCTTCGCCCCTGTACTACCAGACAAGGGGACGTTGCTCTCCTTTGACACCCTGTAAATTCAGTTCGAAACTCGACCCGCAACCAAATCGATTATACTTATTTGAGTGATTTTTTTATCTAATTCACTAGATGTCAAAAGGGGAACTAATGTTCAATTGACTGATCTTTCTCCAAGAAAATCTCAACTAAATGCTGAGCTTTCCTTTCAATTTTAATGTCAAAATATTTGAAGTTCTTTCTTCTTTAGATTTAGATTGAACCTCAATCTATATCCTTCTTATGTATTCTCGTTATTAGTATAAACATTATAAGTAAAAGTATTTATTCATTGGTTTTATTACAATCTTTTAACTTTTATGTGTCCCATTTTGAATAATTTAATAGTCTTGAATCTTGATAATGATTTATGTTATCATCTAATTTTTTTTATCTCACTTAAGTGTATGCTAAAGCATTGAAGAAAAATGATCAGACACATATCGATTGATATAAAGGCCTTGAAGAAAAATAATCAGACAATGGTATAGACCCACATCATTAGAGGGGCCCGGTGGGGCCCAAAAACTCAACACGTTAGTGAGACATGGAATTGATTCAGATATTTTTGCCTGACATCAATATTACCTCAATTATAATTCTTTTTTCCTCTTAAGGAAGTGCTTTGCAATGATGTTTGGAGAGAGAGAGAGAGAGAGAGAGAGAGTATTGGCTGGCAGTGCAGATTCAGTGCATCAAGTACGATGATGACAAGAACAATGACACAATATATGCTTTTCATTGAGGATTCATTGCACCTGGTATGGTATACTATTGGTAGAGGCTATTTTCATTATTCTGTACCCAGTATCATTTATGTGTTGTATTTTTGAAGAATTTCTAAGATCATAGGAATTACCCATCTTGGAAAAGACAAGGTGGAGAGAATATAGTAACTCTTATTATCCAAGATAGTAAAATCACTGTCATGTCACTATAAACATAATAAACACATCATTGAACTACTTCAAATATCTATATTGTTACGTAATTGCTTATGCATGTTACGATTGAGGTATTTAGCTCAAAAGATCACAGTTCCAATAATCTCTCCTTTAAACGAGGTCAGCCATCCCATCTAGTTGGAGAATCTCCTGAGTTCTCTTGAATTAGTTTGATACTTGATTTTGATATCAATTGTTAGGATCTGGATATCCAACTCCAAAAGACTAGTCTATTAAGTGGAGTGATAGAAGTCCTTTATAAATCTTTAAATCTCCTTATACACTTATAATGTGGGACTTATTCACAGCTCCAACAATGTATTTGTAGTATCAATAGTTTATTCGTTTTCTAAGTATTTATGATATTTGACCACTTCAAAATGAGTAATGGTATCTTATCGTATGATGTTAAGTATTTTACATTTATACATAAAATACATCCCTATTATTATCTATAAATGCATCATGATTTGCACTGTAGCGCCTTCCAAAGGAGAAACTAAGACCAGTCATATCATCTGTCATGCGGATGACGTGTTCTTCACCTTTGGCTCGTTAACATAAGTCTAGTCAATGTGGGTTTATAATCATCAATCTTTAATCTCATCAAAATGCAATGAATGGACGGAAATTTGTACCCTTTTTTCAACCGTCCATTTTAAATCCACGGATTGAATGATTGAGAGCATTTCGTATCAGGGATTCTTCATAAACAGTCCAAGCCAGGTCCCTTAGAAAGGATGCTAAATAATTTCTATGTGAGGGAGTTGGTATGACAGTCAAGAACCTCTTTTATAATAAGAGATTTTGAATTTGATTCACCTTCAAAGCCTCTGAGCCACTCTTTATAGAGTTTCTTTTCATCGACTTAACCAGTGTATATAGATTAAGAGATTTACGTATGCTGATAAGATTAGTTTCACCTCTAATATAAAGAGGGAATACCCATGTTCTAAAAAAAAAAAAAAATTCAACCATTCATTCTCTATCTTTCAGAGATGTAAATGAATGTTTGAAAAATGTAATTCTAAACAATTTAAATCGAGATCTACATTAGAATTAGAATTTAATGATTAATTGATTTTTGAGGATTCTCTCATACATCATGACTTACTCCACTACTTAATTTTCTCAAATTATCGTTAGAAAAAAGATCTAATTAAAAGATTCCAACATCATCAGTAAATAGTGATACATGCACCTTTAGATATATCTCCAAATCTTGTAAAAGAATTTGAGACTACTCGATTCAATATTACAGATTTTTTTTTTATTTAAGACTCAATTCATATGCATATTTTACTCAGATTCAAATTTGTACCAACAGATTCACATCCCTACTACCATTTATTGACTGGTCATGAATTATTTATTAGTATTTTCTTCTTAGTTAATATAAAAATTATGGAATTGATGAAATGGATGCAGTTATATATTAATGGAATTTCAATTACCTTTTTTTTTTTTTTAAACTAGTATCTTTAATCATCTATTTTTTTGTTAATACCGCATTATCATTATTATCAAATGCATAAATTAGAGAAATCTTTTCAATAAATTTAATTTTATGTGAAGTGTATAAATGAAGAATAAATACTAATTTGGGTGGGTAAGTAAATTTTATTACTGTACAATGAGAAATCAGAAAACGTGAGAAGTAGAAGTGAAATATTTGTCACATAAATTAGAAGCCTTTATTTTCGAGTTCTATAAGAAATCTTCATATTAACTTCATCTCATACAAACTCTTAATATTGTTATTTTGAATATATTGTATATTCCTCAGCACCAATTCTTTAGACCTGTGTCACAAGTCTAATGTCATAAATCTAGCGACACTAGTTCATCTAATTATTGTTCTTTGAATATTTTCTTACATTAGTGAGATAGATTAGCAACTAATCCTCTCCACATGTTTATAAGTAATGAGATAGAATAGATCCTAAGTTGTACAAGTACTTTCTTTGGTGTCCACTTTACGATGAATCTAAGTTGTTAATTTTTTTAAAAATATTTGGATTCAATATTTTATAATATTTGTTTTATGTATCTTCTTATTTTGATTAATGAAAATAGCAAAAAAAAAAAAAAAATTAAGAGTTAGAATGATTCAATGAATTTCACATTTTTGACAGTTAGATAGTTCTCGTGAAGGTGCAAAAATTAATTCAGTTGATATGATTCTCTCTCCTCTTTTTTTCTTTATAATATCAGTATTATTTTATTATTTTATTTTTTCTAAATTAAAAATATAAAAAAATCGAAAAAAAAACTATTTTTTTTAAAAAAAATTGAAAATGTAAATTTCGGTTAGTTGATCCCTTTTGACTTACATTTTTATTTTATTTTTAATTGTAGGGTGAACTCTATCCTCTGAGACATGGGATCAGACCACTCAGGCTTTTCAACCTGAACTTCTACCAAACCTATATATCAGCTTGTACCAACCTGCCATTATAGGAAAGAGATCTCTATATCTCTATCTACTGTCATGTGGATTAGATTTGGAATTGGTGCATCGTGCATGTAAAAAAATATCAAATATAAACTTCAAATTTATAAGATAAATAATTATAATAACAATAATGATAATTATAATCTTTATGGATAGTTCAACGGTTTAACCATTGGTGTAAAACTTACTATTAAGTGGTTTGATTGTAGCCATCATCAAATGGGTGAAAGAATTCGAAACACGACTCAAGGAATGATCTCACAACTATTGGATCACATAAGTTATATTTGTGGACAAAAAATGATGATAAAGTATTTCCTTGGACTTAATCTGATTGCGAGCTTAATAAATCAAATAAAAGTAAAATTTTAATACTAACTATTTCATGATTTCATCCATCGGTGATGTTCACATGGGTCAAACCATTTGCTTTGACCTCAATACTTGAACTAAAATCCCTGAACTACCCTTGTCTTCATCAAATCAAATTGAGTAGAGAAAAATTAAATTGTGGGACAAAAGATTCCAAATGCAATTACACAATAATAATTAATTAATTAATGAGTAACGTGGATGTGATATAGAAATAAACCAATGAACTAATCCTCGGCCAGCATTTTCTGTTCTCTACTTGCCTGCTTCAGGACTTCATCGTGTCCCCATGACATTTATACTTTGACTTTTCGTTCCTAAAATGTCCTTGCCCGAAATGCACATCAGTCAAGTCAGGCCCTTGGCCCACTTTGGACCTATGATCTTCAGTAGATTCTAAATGGATTTGACAAGCAATCTGCTTGAGGAGTTGAGGGCCAACATGGGCCGGACTTACAATTTCTTAAAAGGCTTAAACTACGGTCCGATTAGACTCTTAAATTTAAACGTTAATAACCAATGGTCTAATGGTTTATTAATGAACTAACCCACATGGATAAGCATTAGCTAGGCACGTTGGAATGAGTAATGGGTGGAGTTCAGAGCTTTGGGAGTTTGACTTCACTATCCAATCTTGGCTAGGGTAGTCATTACTTATAAGGGTCTCGGTCTGTGCTCCAACTGGCTTTATGCCTTGACCTCCAATATTAATGATTTGGTGTAAATAAGGCTATAAAAAAAAAGCCAGCTTGGCTCTTTGATGAAGCTCAGCGAATAAACAAGCAATTTTCAACTTAAACTTAAACCCTACTCAACTCCACTCAGCTTTAATGGCTCTTGAGAGGCTCACTTAAGTTCATGCTCCACCCGTCAAACACACATACTTATATTTTGATGTATTTATATTAGTATGCATCCATTTATATGTATTTATATTGTATAATATATATTATATAAATTGGACTCTACTGTATATGAATTTTTAGCAAATTCTAACATGAGTGCTCAATTAAATCTCAAACTCTAGTTTGATGAATTAGACTTGAGTTTGCAATATCAACTGCTGGGTATCTCACGGTTTTCTACACGTAATTTTAAAAAAAAAAACTTTGATTTCTTGTAGACCTTAAATTGTAACTAAATGTAAAATATCTTAGACAGAAGTGCTACCACTTGATAATAAACTCAATTTTCTTATTTTACTTTCTCTAATCATTATTAAAGTACCACTCATATATAAATAATGGGACAATATGATTAAGTGATTATATATAATCCCATTTTGATTGGGGAAGAAGGATTCCATGTGCTGTATTTAGAGAGCCATTGACTCTCAAAATTCCCTCGCGAAAATGGAGAGATAAAAAATTGAAAACCCAACAAAGAGAGAATACCTAAAGAAATATATATATATATATATATGTGAAAAGAAAAAAAAAATAAAAGAGGATTTCTATCCGATCAGAGCGCTCTCTCAAAAATGCATACAGCGGAAGCTCAGTGTATGTTCCATGTGATATAAAACCCCCACCATTTCCCTCCTCCACTTACTCTCCATATCTCAACTCCCCACTAAGCGTTACCACCATGATTGCCTTCCTCGAGTGTTACGTATCGGATTCAGATTCCGATACCTCACAACCCGATGCAGACGCCCGTATCTGCCGCTCTCTAGACATCCAAGGAACGGTTGACCTCGATCAGTCACGTAACGAAGCGGCACGTCGAGATTTCGGGGGCATGTCCGACAAGCGTCCACTCGCGGTCGTACGTCCCGTTACTGCTGACGACGTGGCCCGAGTCGTTCGTGCCGCTTCCAGGTCGCCCACTCTAACCGTAGCCGCCCGTGGTAACGGGCACTCGATCCACGGTCAGGCGATGGCGGATTGGGGCGGGTGGTGGATATGGGGGCATTAGATGGTCGGATGGCAGTGGGCCGGTCGGATGAGGGCGTTATGTACGTGGATGTTTTGGGTGGGGCGTTGTGGGAAGACGTGTTGCGGTTTTGCGTCGGTTTCGGCCTGTCTCCTCGATCCTGGACTGACTATCTTGGGTTGACTGTTGGTGGGACCCTCTCCAACGGTGGGTCAGCGGTCAGACCTTTAAGTATGGGCCCCAGTCCTCCAACGTGACGGAGATGCAGGTGGTGACGGGGAAGGGCGACACCGTCATGTGCTCCGAAACAGAAAATTCGGACCTGTTTTTCGGTGTACTCGGTGGCCTCGGCCAGTTTGGTGTCATCACCAGGGCCAGAGTCATCCTCCAACTAGCCCCTGACATGGTATTATCATCTCTCTCTGCCCCATTTTTTATTTCCATAACCGGCGGTTCTGATCGTCCGATCTTCAATGGCCCATTGAACGGACGGCCGGAGATCCAATTGCCTGTTTCCTAAGTAGCATATGCTGTGATCTATCTGAATTTTGATGGGCTGTTGTATGATTGAGCAGGTGAGGTGGATAAGAGTGGTGTACGGGGACTTCGAGTCGTACTCGAGAGATGCTGAATCGCTGGTGAGTCGGGAATCGTTCGAGTACGTGGAAGGGTTTGCCTTCGTCAACAGTGACGACCCGGTCAACGGGTGGGACTCTGTTCCACTCGCTCCAGGTCAGAGGGTCGACCCGGATAGGATTCCAAGCGGGGCGGGACCCGTTCTATACTGCCTTGAAGTCGCTTTCTACTACTGGAAACACCAGAGCCCCAAACACGTTGACAAGGTAACAGAAGAAATCCAACAATTTTTCCCATTTTACCAAATTGCCCTCTCTTCCAGCATGTGGGCCCCACTCTCTGATTGTTGTTTCATAAAAAAAAACCGTTGCAACCTGCCGTACCTTTAACTATCTAAAATTATTGCCCTTAAATTAAATAAATTGATCGGATTTTTTTCTCATTATTTTAATTGGCCGAATCAAACATCTAACATCTCCGTAAATAAATCTTTTTTCTAAAACACCTAAAAAAAGAATTCTCCGACCATTTTTCATCGGCTCAGATCTTTCTGGACGGGAATACTCAGATATGGCCGTATTCTACTATTTGCACAGGCTCCATACCTTACTCTCTTCAAATAGCAACATCAGTGGGCCCACTAATATCGACACGTGTCGAGTAAAATTCTTTGTTTCTTGTAAACTGGTAAGATTCTCGAACAAAAAGCAGTCGGCTCATGAAACGAACACAGTAGCTGGTCCAGAGGTTATCGAGAAAGACAAAAATGCCCTCCCATTAGTGAGGAGGCACGACAAGGACATTTTCGTCTTCTTAGAAAATTTCGGTCGAAGTGTTTGGAAAGAGGGAAAGAGACGTTCCGTAAATTTGCATCCGTTAGCCTTTACTAACGAAGTATAGCTTTCCTTAGATTTTTCTGACCTATGGAGTCACATGACTATCGTTAAATTAGACTCTAATTACGAAGTTGCCACGAACACCGGTTTTTTTGTTTCGCTTCAACCAAACAACTTGCTCAAGTCTCTATTCATTTATTTATTAATTTCAAATTGTTATATTTAGTAAATATACGAAAATAATAAATTTAAATATGTTTTCTTCTATTTTCTTATTATCATCTATATTGTAAAAAGAGTGTATTGATTCCCTTATTAATTCATCTTATTTTGCTTAAGTAAATCAAGTGTTTAGAAAATGCCGAAATGTATCATCAATTTATGTGTCTTGTGAAATGTTTTTCTCTCTTCTATCTTTTATTTTGAAAAAAATACAGAAAAATAAGAAAAAAATAGAAAAGTGAACTTTTTTTAAATTATAGTAATTTTTATGGTGTTTTAGACCTTTAAAAGTTAAAATTTCAATACGTCTTAAAAAAATTATATGAATTAGACAAATACTTTAAAAACTATTATGAATTAAATCAATAACTCTCCATTTAATTGTAGAAACATTTGTATACATTTATTCATTTTTTCCTCAAGAAACTCGAAAATAGAAAGCATCTTAGAAAACTCGATATTTATCAAATTTTCATAAAAATCTTAGAAAATCACATATAGGCCCTACAAATTATGTGAATGATATTAACTAAGTATTGAATATTATTTCATTAAATTATTTTTAGAAAAAAATTGAAAATTGAGATAATTTTAGAGCTGAAATTCAAAATGGTTAAAATTGATGAAAATAACTCAAAATAACTCTAAACTTGAATAATTTACTTTTAAACTCTTTTAAAATTCTAAAAATGAGTGAAAATAACTCCAATATTTCTTATATTTGGATGTGGTTTAGGTGGTGAATAACATGCTTCGACAGCTAAAGTTCCAACCTGAGATGAGATTTGAAGTTGACTTGAGCTATGTTGATTTCGTATTGCGGGTAAATAAAGTTGAGATGAAGGCAAGATCAAATGGGATATGGGATGCACCTCATCCATGGTTGAATCTATTCATATCAAAACAAGACATTGCCAAATTTGATCGATTAGTCTTCAAAACTATTCTTAACAATGGCATTGGAGGACCTATGCTGGTTTATCCTCTTCTAAAATCCAAGTAAGCCTCTCTACCTCTCTTCTTTCACTTTTATTCTAAAGTAAATATTTTTTAATTTTTTAGATTAATAACAAAATGATTCATTAATATATAATACATAAATTAGTGGGGAGGTTTGCAGTTGCGGCTAAGAGATGTACATCAATTAAACTTTTGAGGCAATTTTGTTCTGAACATTCGGGCAGGCCTTGGGTCAGTCTACTGGCCTGGACTAGTATGGTAAATGAGATTTGGTGGCCCGCTTTCAAGGGCAGTTTTGCCATTTCTGTATGGCCAATGGATATCTTTGTCCATGATTATTACAGCTGACTACAAGTTTGTCTGGCTTCCATGACGGGTGGGCCCTTTCTTTCTAAAAATAATATTAATATTAATATTTTGATAATAGTAGACATTGACTCGTGATATATATGAGAAAATTGTAAAATATTGAAAGAAAATTATTATAATTCCATATTTAACAGTTCATCCGTTTCATTTTAGTTATCTCATTTTAAAAATTTGTATTTTTTAAAGAACTCTTTATCTAAAGTTAGCATTTCATGTGATATTATCTATTTTCAATGCACTTTATGTTACTCCAATACGAGTGTGACAATTATTTTAAGACAATCACAAAATCCATATAAGACAACTAAATTGAGACAGAATGAATATCATCAAAATATTGGTGTGAGAATGAACACCCTTCAAGAGAATTCACTGAATTGATAGATGGTGAAAAGAGAAAAATAAGAGTCCAGAAAATAATTTATTTTTCAAAAAAATAATTTATTATTAGGGTTTGTAGGAGAAAGGCAAAGTCTTTATGTTTGCTTCATTGTGGTCCACCACTACTGCAATCAACTTTTCTTTTTTCTTTTCCTTATGTTTTCAAAATTTTGGACATTACATAATGGTGCCACCTTTGGAGTCTTTTTTTATTTTAAAAATAAAAAAATCATCTTTAGAGATTCGGTTCCTGATGTATTTTAATAAGGCCCATGGATGGGCCATGGTGGAAGTGGACCACACTAGATCCACCTTTTCAAAATAATGTTGGGCCCATTCTCATCACGGTCTGATATCATTAACACCTGAACACTCCTTCTTCTTCTTCTTCTTCTTCTTCTTTTTAAAAAAATATTAGGTGGGATAGTCGGACTTCGGTGGCATTGCCAGAGAGTGAGATCTTCTACTTAGTTGCACTGCTTCGTTTCAACCGTCCATATCCAGATGGCCACCTCTTGAAGAATTGGTGGCCCAGAATCAAGAAATCATCCAATGCTGCACGTCAAAGGGCTTTGATTTCAAGCTCTATCTCCCACACTACCGATCACAGGAGCAATGGAAGAGACACTTCGGCAAGCAATGGCCAAGATTCGTCGAGAGGAAGGCCCTCTACGATCCAATGGCTATCCTCGCACCAGGTCAGAGGATTTTCTCTAGGACCCAAAAATCTCTATAGCATTTCCATTGGATTAAGCTTACTTTGATGTTCCCAGTTGGCGAGCTATGGATTTTGGACACTATGTAACTTTTAGTGTTTTTTTTTTTGAGATTCGGAGGTGTTTAGGTATCACACTTGAATAACTTTAGTTTTTTTTATCAGAACAATGTGGAAAAATCTGTATATTTGATCTTAATTCATGAAATTTTCGTTCTTTATTGATCCTTTGATGTGCTGTGATGACTTTTCTTCTTGGTTGAAAATGAGCTTTTCACAATAGTTGATTCTAATGGGGGCAGAACCAAGATTCTATTTTGCTCTCTGCTCATGTAAGACAAGATATCTGCCTCTAAAAGAATTTGTATAAATAATTTTAAGTGTGAATATGAAGCATCAAGATCTATGTTTGTGTCGTGATTGAGTTGTTTACTCGCCTCAGTATCAAGCATTTTATATCATTAACAAAAAAAGATTTCCTCTTTCTGACTTTTAGATTTTGGACTAACACTTTAATTACTCATATTTTATCTCTTTTTGTTCGGGAGTTTTTACTGAATTCTGTTCTTTGGACCCTTATGGGGTTCTTTAGTTGCTACCTGGTCCGGGCTATGGGCTTTATTTTCCTTTTGGCTTGAGATCTGAGCTCAATTTTGTATATCTTATCGAGATTTTTTTTCCGTTTTTGAATGAAACTTGTCTATCGTAGAAAGAATAAAAAAAAAAAACATGGACGCTATGTGAACCTCTTAGGAGATTAAAATATAAATTTGAATTTATATAGTGATCTCAGTAACCATTTGACTTCTCAAAGATTTTTCTCGGAGATTTTGAACTCAAAACTTCAATTTTTCAAAGTGAGTTTATAGTCATCACTCCCTGACACTTTCGATACATCTTCTTTTGTGCTGTGCCTGATGGGAATTTGAGTGATAGAGATATCACACAGTGTTTCTGTGTATCATCTGCATTATAATATTCTGATCTTCTCTTGTTTTTGGTTTTTTATGAATCGATCACATTCAGCTTTAAAAAGGGACCCAGTATTCTTCCAATCTGGTTTCTTTATTAAAGTTTTGCCCACGATCGAGCTCGTCTTATGTAGGGTTTCTATCACCTAATTGTAGGACCCACTTGTACCAAATCAAGCAGCTGGATATTCCCCCTTGCAACTTGACCTCTGGTGACCATTTATCCAAACCTAATCAACCGGGTCGGCTTGACACAAGTTGAGGCTTAAGGTAAAAAATTTAAATAGGACTTTCTTGGTATTATTTTACGGCTCCGCATTTAGACACTGCGGAAATCTGTTACCAGACACCGAATTTCAGATTTTGAGTAGAAATTACGATTCTGCCCTTCCGCGTGGAATCGACCGATTTAACAGACAGTTCATTTTCACTTCGATCGATCGATCCCTTTTGCGTAGAATCTTGCGATTGATCCCTCGAACATGAATGGAAGATAGGGTAAACATGAATCAATCGCACGATTCCATATACTAGCTGGAGAAATCGAATCAATCGCACGATTCTGTTTTGTAAAACAGAATTGACCGATTGAAACATGCAATTGACACTCCCAAATATGTTTTCGGCACCGAGGGATACCTTTATTTGTAAAACACTATATTTTAAGCATTTGGGGTGTCAAAAGACCTTGAAATCTTAAAGTATTTTTATCAGGTTATCGTAATTAGTCCAGATATTCAATTTGAGAAATTTTGAAAATACATAGTGCTTAAAAAATAACTTTAAAGTTTTAAAAGAAATTTTATTATTTAAATAATATACTATGCGTTACTGTAGATTCAACATGAATCAATCGCATGTTTCAATCGGTCGATTTTCTCCATTCGTGTTAGTTGGAGAAATCGAATCAATCGCATGTTTCAATCGGTCGATTCTGTTTTACAAAACAGAATTGTGTGATTGATTCGATTTCTCCAGGAATTGTGCGATTGATTCATGTTTACCCTATCTTCCGTTCGTGTTCGAGGGATCAATCGTACGATCCCATGGAATCAATCGCATGATTCTACGCGGAAGGGATCAATCGATCGAAGTGAAAATGAACTGTCTGTTCAATCGATCGATTCCACGTGGAAGAGCAGAATCGTAATTTCTACTCAAAATATGAAATTCGGTGTCTAGTAACAGATTTCCGCGGTGTCTAAATGCCGAGCCTATTTTAATTATATATAATAAAAAGGAATTTATCTAAAATCTATTTTTCTTGCATTTTAAAATACAAAATTACTAACTAAATTTTTGTATCAAGTTTTACTAAAGATTAACAATTAAATCTACAAATCTTATGCAAACATGAATAAAATGTCTTTTTATTCAATAAAACAAAAAGGACAGTCTTAAATTTTAGGCCTTCTCAAGTTGGGCGCCTAATGCAATTGTCTTTCTTGCTATCCTCTTGAGCCAGCCTGCCAACCAGAAGAACCTTGTGGGTCCCACCTTTTTGTGCATGTAAAAAAGTGAGTCACTTTGTATTATTCGACGTGAGTGAATTTATAGACTTTTCATTCAAAATTCTTTATTCATTTGATTTAAATAATTAAATTCAATAGTTAATAGGAAGTTCCATTTCATCCATCTAATTTACTTAATTCAAATTCTAATGGCCGTAAATATCTAATTAGACCTTTCATTTTATTGAATTATTGGACTCCACCTCAATGTGAAAAAATCTTTCCACTCAAGCATGTGAGCTTAATGTCATTCCTTTTCGAGGTACATTCAATTAAATTCCACAGTAATAATCATTAGAATGCCATTCAAATTTTGTACTTAAAAACAACTTATCGTATTTTAATCAGAGGTCTTCGTGTTTGCTATTTTAACTCCTCTAGGACTAATTGAATAGAACTGTAGGTCATCTTGAATATCTATAAAAATTAGTCTGACAGTGAAAAAGTCCACCTATCTTATGAAATGGGATTTTGAGTTCGATTCATTCTCAATTTCAATGGACTACTCTCTATAAACTTAACATGTGTGTGTGAATTAAGAGATTTATACATGCTCATAAGATCAATTTTACCTCTAAAATAGAAATACCTTCTTTTATACTTCAAATCAAAATGGTCCATCGGTCAATTTATGACCGACATTGGTTAGCATCCTCCATGCAAGTGCAACAAGGAAGAAAGCTATGAACTCTCCAATCTACCTTTTTCGTAACCCTGAAAGTCTTTTAGTTTTCTTTCTTTTGAAGTAACAACATGGGCATCTGATTCTTGATGCAAATCTACTTTGATTTTTAACTGTTCACTTGCATGCTTTCTCAATCCCTCTCAAAAGCAGAAAAAAAAAAAAAAGTAGAAAACAAGAGCCTGAAAAGACCCTCTTCTACCAATGCAATTATAAGAACATGATATCCTTAGAGCTTTGCAACACCTTTCTTCTCCCCACAACAAGACCCTACTCTCATTTTCTCGACACAAACTTTACTTAAAACGGCCATTTACCTTTAATTGATCCAGACCGTCCGTTGACTGGCCCCCTTATTAAGATGTGGTTGGATCATGGCTGATCAAGCCAATGCCATTCATCATCATGTCCTACAACTATACATATCTACAACAGAACAAATTTTCAAGACTCTGTCAAGTTTTGATTTGTGAACATGATATTCTTAACTTTATATCACATCAACTTGGATTAACTCGTCAAATTTTGTGTCCAATAAGTACAACACAATTCATTATTTAACAGCACTGAGAAGCTCAAAAGCCCATAATTCCTCAAAATTTAGTACAGATTTTCCTTCATTCCGAGGCCATGCACGCTAACGTGCGCTTCAACTTTTCCTTTCTTAGTTGCATGCTTTAAGTCTGCAACTATACAAAGATAAAAAAAGAAGAGAAAGAGAAGTACTTCTTGGATTCTCTTTTGCTGTCATTTGTTTTGTTTTTTGCTTTCAATTTGCTCTCTCTCCCAATGAGAAGATTTCACGCACTTTCAAATGGATACTCTCAGCTTCTTCTTTTCTTGGAAGGTTGGATTATTCTATTTTCAATTGGCTTCTGTTATCAAGATATCTCAAACCCCTCCCTTTCCACTTTACTACATTTAAATACGAATATTTGGACTGCTCGACTCTTTTCTGACCCACTAGATCAAGATTATCACATCATTAGATTCTAAATAGTGGGATTTCATATATAATAATTAATAAACTGTATGTCCTACGTCTGAAATATTTTTACTTTGTGAATCCAACCTACTCTACCAAAATCTCACCCTCATGTAGATTCTCAATGGGTTGGAGTCACTGTAATGAACTAATAAAGTAATATTGACTATTGGATCGGACACATGAAGATCGTGCAATATCCACTTGTTTTCTCAAAATTAAAATTAAAATAATAGCAAACAAACAAATAAAATAAATGTCTAAAAAAAGGGTTTAAGAGAATCTACAAGATTACGATTTGATCACGATTTTACGTAAGAGAGGGATAAGAAAAAGACAATCAAATATCAATCTTTCTCTGCCCATGTTTTATTATTCTATTCTTCAATCCCTTTATACCATATTTTGTGTGGAAAATTCACATATCGGCAGTTTGGATCGATGACGTGGTGCAATCTAGGTTATGCAGATCATGACTCATATCCAACGGTCCCATTGACTGTTGACCAAATTATGTCCTGGTGGAAATACTTTCTACGGCTGAGATTGCATGTGTAAAGAGTCCTGAGCCTCAGCAAATGTACAACGGGGGCCCATGTGGGTCCATCTTTAGTGACCCAGTGAGTTGGGGTGGCCGGTCCCATCAACAATCATTTTGTAGGCCACTTAACAATCAATGGGCCGTAAGCCTGTGAAACTCTGATCAGAGAATGCTTCCAAAATTAATCAATCTAAATTTATGCATAAATCACTATTTTCTTAAAGTAGGATTAAGAAGGAAGTCGAGTTCTGATTGAGAAAAAAATTAAAGATTTTGCCAAAAAATCTCAATAATGTAAACATTTTCCAATTTACTTTTCTCTTCAAACAAAATAAAATTTATGGGTAAACTTCTCTTGAACGAAATAAATTGCCAAATGGTTGAGATCAGACTTGCTCTCTTCTTATCCAGACTGCTCTAGAATTTTCTCAAATTTGTCAATTACACCTTTCAATACTGTACATTCCCTGATGCTTAAGACTATGTAATCTCACAGTAACTGATGGGGTCGCCAACTCATATTGTTTAGGTGTGGGATTGGGGGCATTTGGGTGAGCAGATCGAGTTTTGGTAATGTATGTGAAATGGAGAGATATAGTCAATGATCATTACCATTTTTTCCTTTCTTAATTGTAACCACTTGTCTGAAAATTAGATACATTTAGCCATCATCATCATCATCATGTGAAATTGCCAATGAACGATGGTGACAGCATAATCACCAGCTAGCCATCGGGAGTCAGGATCCTCACATGGGTTAGATCCAGGTGGACCCAAATTTGGATCCACTTCAAGGATCTCTTGACTCTTTACGTTGTGGGATTGTTTGGTAGCTAAAATAGGGAGACTGGGATGAAGAATGTGTGATATTGTAGTTTCATTACATGAATGATTTTTTAATTTAGTCGATCATCATTCTTTCATTCCTCTTTTAGGTATATTATGATTGGAACATGAAATGATGGTGTTTTAGCATATGGATGTTCCTCACTTTCTTATGAATTTTATCAAGTAACTTCTTAAATAAAGAAAAGGGAATAAGTTCTTGAGTGTCTTACCAATGCTTGGATAGAATGAGTTACCAAAACCTCATTCAAATCGACATGGGCCCATGTTCATGACGAAGAAAAAATGTAGGACAAAATACAAAAAAAAAAAAATTCAGTCAATTTTCATGAATAGGCCCACCTGGATTGCAAACTTCAGTATTTTGGACCTTTGGCAAATGCTGAATATCAGTCCAGATTTGATTCGTTTTTAATTGTTCTAATTAGAAATTAGCTGTCAGTTCTGTTGAGACACCTGCCTATCAGTCCCTCAGGATGCTGACATATGAGAGAGGATTATTAGCACATTCATAGAACTCATGGATCGGTACAAAAAGTATTTCCTTAAATATGTGGTCTATAAAAAATTACTTAGATCAATCAAAACATGTCTTTTAAGCTCTCTAAACTTCAATCAATTTAAATTATTTATTAAATCTTCAACCTTTGCAGCCTCCAAGATTATTTTTTGTGAGCCTACAAATTGAATAAAGATTATTTTGAATTGACCCAATTGCCCCACTTTGATAACACCATGGTTCGGTGATCATCTATTTTATATAAAGTGGATAAAAAATCTCAGCTCAGCAAACAAAAGATCTGATAGTTGAGCTCTGATTCAAAACCGAGGTACATATTCTCCCCTGTAAATTGGTTTATGAAAAACCTTGTCGACAGTCGAACGACGTTCAAAACCATGACAGCATGTCTTTTGCCCCTATTAGATGATGGGCACTGCCATGTATCCAAAAAAACCCTAGGATAAAACAAAACTCCAGCTATTGTACATTTCCCACAAGCTAGAAACCCCACCAAAAAAAGAGAAAATTCAGCAATATTATTCCTAGTCGTAATCAATCAGCATTTCGCCATTTCTATGGTTATTTTTCAAAGGAGTTTGTTAGGTGCTATGCTGAGTTTAGCAAAGATGCAACGAGAGTACCAATATTACCAACAACCTAAGGAAAACAAAGACAATATAACAGTCTTAGAGTTAGTTAGATTAGGGTTTCTAACTTATATGTCAGTATCGTTAAAGAAATTTCTCCATAAATCCAAGAAAGACATTTTATGATTGCGTGACAAAAATTGTGACTTGAGTTTTCCACATGGATTTGCTTACCTTGTCTATGACTAATAATGTCTTTTTTCTTGTGCATTTCTGTGAAGATTGTTGACGTAGAATTACTAATCACTATTAACTATTTCACCAATATCTTCTTCTTTTTTAACATGGGTATCCCAATCCCACATTGGAGGTGAGACTATATCTCATGAGCATGGTAAACCTCCAAATCCATACACACTGGTTAAGTTGATAGAAAGTAATCTCATGAGTAGTGACTTAGAGGGGTTGAGCGTAAATCGAACTCAAGACGAACTCTCTCGTGTCAATCTCTTTTCATGAGTATAAACGCAATATTTTTGCAGGAATACTCAATCCAGTTTATGGTTCTGGTTTCTAAGGATAAGTATTAACACTCACATCAGCTAGCCTACATCATCAATTTATCCTGCAAAAAAAATGAAAAAAAAAAAAAAAAAAAGGTTCTGCATCATGAATACTCTAAATCTGCATGAAATTACCACCATAAGTAGTCAGAAATTTTACATGCTTCTAACTTGCCTAGAAAAGAAACTTAGCATAAGTCCCAAATGACTCAAACAGTTAATTACAGGCTTGGACATCAATATCACCGACCCCAAAACAAACCAATCTGCTCAGCAAGTTAGCCACCTGATGCATGTTCAAATGAAATGCATGGTTAAAGAAAGATGAACAGCAGTTCACATTACACACAAGTGGCTGAGGTAATTGTATTAGTCACATTCAAGTACTGGATCTACGAGATGAGAGCAGCTGATGAAAGGCTTGGATATCGGACATGTATGCCATTTGCGACCTGCACAATTCTCTTCTAATTTCTTGCAGTAGTAGCAATTAGTTGAGCCATGACAGTAGCGTATTGAACTGCCGTGTGCTGGGAACTGTAATGGTCTGAGAGGCCATACTCAGAAAAATTTGGTTCTATGTGCATAAACTGCCCAGGCAATGATTTTTTTGATACAATCTCTTGCCATATATCTACAAACTCTTCCATTATTTGCTTTGATTTCTCCAATGACGAAATAGGAAGATACTCAACCTACAAATATGAGAACAAGTTCATATAAGGATTGTGCATGAAAACCGAAGAAAAAGGTTGACATTCTATAGACAACTGATCCAGGATTTTAATGGATGGAACACTACAAAAAGATGGGGAAAGAGAGAAATATCCAATAATCAGCCTGAGAAAATCAACACTGAACTTTAAAAATAAGAACATAAAATTATTAACATGACTGCAAGTTAACCAAGACAGCTTAGCAAATAATGATATGTGGTTACAGCCCCACAATCATGGATGCAACAACTTCCCAAGCACATAAAATAATACCAAAAGACCACATTCAGCTTCACACGTATACATGGGAAGGGTATGTGCATTGGAATCCTATACCAATGTGAAGTGTTGGTTCTGATCGATCCATAATTTCTGAAAATTTATATATAATTTTTAAAATGAATATATGATGTAAAATAACGCCAATAGAAAGTAGAATAATTTTTTTGCTCAGATTAATTAAAAAAACATTACAAAGCACTATAAGATGTGTCAATGGTCAAGTCAGCTCAGGTTTGAGTAATTCAGGTTAACTTGGATCATAGTTTGATCTGAGACCCTTTAATTGCAAAACCTTGTCTAACCCATCTACCTTGTAGCTGACTTGGATTTATTTTGGGTGGGGTCAAGTTCATGGGTCAAATAAAAATTGCTACCCTTAGGTGCAACTCAGGTCAAGCCTACTCTGCACCAATTTGGCCTAATTGAAAAACTTCAATTCAAGTTGACTTGACCAAGGGCTTGAGCTCAATCCAAGCTCAAAAAATAAGGCCCAGTCTAAAATCAAGCAGTCTCCAGCCTTGCATTCTAAGAGCCTGACCCAACCTAAAAGCCTGAATACAGACCCAAGCCTGATTTAAACATGAGAGTGTATCATATACAATATGTACTCGTATGTTATATATTTATCTTAAACAATCTATCAAGGTCTTAATTAAAAATTCTAACCTTTGATTTAAATAATTTTAAATCCTAGCCTTCCAACTCTAAACTCAACCTAATCTTTAATATATATTCACTCCAATTGACCACTCTCCATTCTGAACAGAACTTGGAATTACACCCAAGCTTTTTCATATATAAAAATGACGATTGGCAATATTGGAATAATAAAAAAAAAGAGATTGGAAAGAAGATAAATGGAGATGAGGCCCAATATCTGAAGGCTTATTTGTTCCACAGTAGCCAGATTCAAATTAATTAGGGCTTGATCTAAGTTTGGGCCCTATAATTGCAATATGGGCCCTAGCCCGAATTGACTCAGGGCCCAACCCTACCTGCTCCACTCGCACTACTAGCTCAAATCTACAGTTTTCATAGAATTTTTTTGCAAAGTAGGTTAGTGATGAAGAAGTATGGGGTTGGAAATAGTATAAAAGAAAGGGAAGAAGGAGAAATGTGTTCAACCATTTCTTTTAAAATTGTCATTTGCTGATACATCACAGGTATATTGGCCGAGTAGTGTGTGTGCACGTGGAAGCGCTGCCATGGTGCACGTGTGTCGTGTGTGTGGGTGGTGGTGGTGGTGGTGGGGGGGGTGGGTGGGGGGGACATCATTCACATATCTGATATCAAACAGTAACCACATACATGGATGACAGGCAAAATGGATATCATGGAAACGTCGTTAAAGGGATATTCATTTGACACTTTTAAGTGGTTGAAATAAGAAGCAGACCTCTTTCTACTTTTGTTTATTTAGGGAAGAAAAATCATCACATATGTGCCTTTTTTTAATACACATTAATACAATTTGGATGTTTGCAATCCCAAGTACTCAACAAAATCAAAATGGATGCTTAACAATTTTGCAATAGATACCCAACCAACAAATTGTTTTGGTGCACATCCAAATAATTATATAGTTTTATGATCAGCATGAAACATGATATATCACCAATGACGGAACAAATTTTGGACAGCTTAAAATGTTGTACCTCCATGACAATACCCCTCAAACTTTCTGAATGGGATGAGGGAACAACCTTTCCCACTCTCACTTGGAAGTCACCAAGCTGATGTTGAAATCCCTGAGCAAAAGTAGAGTGCAACAGCAGTCATGAGTGTTGAGAGAGAGAGAGAGAGAGAGAGAGAGTAAAACATGAAAGATATCTGTCACGATTAAAACATTCATCACTCAAAATATGAGAAAGTTGTGAATTTCCACATAAGTGTCAGGCATAAATCCATGTGACATTGGAATTATTCTATCCTGCTTTTTTGCCCTAGTGCAATAGCAAGTGCAGTTTCTGGTGCATATGAAACAACAAAACTATTGGTTTTGACAGGAAATAACTTGCATCTCAGGAGAGAACAGAGGCCTCCAGAATTTGGTCACAAGCAAGCTCAAACCAGTGGTTGTCCAGCTACAATTTTTTAGACAATACGTAGACATATCTGTCTAATTAGACATTTTGGATAAGCCTCAATTTTTTATGGGTTAGAAGATAATAGAAAAATCTATTACTCAAAATACTCCTTTCATAGGAGAGTTCCATTACTTCAATGGGACACTTGTATTTCCACTAATGAGTAACTGATGCATTGAAATGAAAGAACGGAACTATAAATAGAAGTGCAAACTATATTCCTACAATAAAGCATCACTCTAGCTGTCAACTATTATATTCCCCTCAATTTGCAAGTGAACCACTTACTCTGAAACCACAACATAAAAAAAAAAAAAAACAAAGAAAAATATTAACTTCTTAAAACATTCCCTGATATATAGGATTGGTGGTTATCACAGTGCTTATTATCATCATCATCAATAAGATAACTCTTTAGGTGAATACAAAATGTATGCAAGAAAAAATCCAATACCATGAGATATGCACCATGATTGACATGCATCAAGAAGCACACTAACCAATCATAAACAAGATACTTGAAATGCTTCATTAAACCTGTGTATACTCAAATTTGATGGACAGCATTACCTTTGTGAAGTCACAAGAGACCCAATTGGATATCAAGTATCCACAATAAAGATGTCACAAGAATAATTTATGATGATCCTCAAGAAGATCTAAGCCTTAGCCCATCTATATAGATTGTCTTTCTATGCTCTGTATTTCACACTCGATACCATCAAAATTAAAAACCATATTATCTGCAACTACACAACCAAGCATGTCCTTCACTGCTTCATTCTGTATCTTTACCGGTCATACCTTCTCCTAGTTTCTCTCTCACAACCTCTCCTCTCTTCTTCGTTTTCTTTTGTGAAAGACACAAGACAGAACACATGTTTCTTCGGTCTTCTTTTCTCATCAGAGATGTGTTAGGTCTTACCTTGAATGTGCACAAACCATCTTAAACACCATTCCTTGATCTTCTCTTCTATCAGAGCAACCTTTAGGTTCTCTATGTAATTATTACTAAATCCTATCTTTTCTCGTCACCCCACACATCCATCTCAACATGTACTAAATCTTTTTGGCATTTTTTTCTTAATTGCACAACAGTTAACTCCCTGTAACAATAAAAGTATACCAATAAACTGCAACTATGAGGCAAGCAGTCGATTAAATAACAAATTGCAACTACGAAAGCTTTAGAGATGATCAATTTGAAGATCAGTATAATGGAAACAAAATACACTTGAGTGCAATTTAGTGGATCTGGCTGTCCCTGTCACATGTAGCTCTAAAAATAATCGTAACTAACGGTAACAACATGAGGGTAATAGTCAAATGATGAAGCAGCACCTAGGTGGAAGGTTCCTGTATTTAGACGGATGCTGTATCTAAGGAAACAGCAGAGAAAGGAAGCTCAGGAATACCACAGAAAATGGAACATACGAGGAGCACCATAACATGACAGCATTAACAAGTAGATTCCTTTGTAATCTTATGAAAGAACAATTAGGAAAGAATCTAATATTGTTTATCATTTTGAAGATACATTTAGTTTTGTATAGATTAGGAATATATTTGGTCATTTGAAGAGACAAGGTCCATTTCTCCTATGATCAATCTTGACAATGAAAGGAAAAAGCACCAAAACATGAAGTGCGCCACTATAAATAATACATATGGAAGCAGCATAACATGCAGATTAGTTTGTAATCTTATGAAGAACAATTGAGAGAGAATGTAATCTTCCTGTTTTGAATATACATTTAGTGGTATAGATTAGGAAAATAATTGGTTGTTTAAAGAGACAAGGTCCCTGTCCTGTATGATCAATCTTCACTATGGAATAGAAAGATAGTTTTCCCATGTCAATGCAACATGGTATTGAAGCCAACGATATGTTCAAAGCATAAAAAAAAACCTCATCTCCAAACCCCATCACACCACAAGGATTAAAAAAAAATCTCGCTGATGAATCTTGGAAGTTGAATAGATTTTCATACAACATACTCGATGAATCATGGCTTCCATTTGTTGAAGGCGATCGCTGGTGTGGGACCCAACATCTGGGATCTGAATGTGGTTAGTTCTACCAAGGGATAATATAGGATAAGAGAGGCTGGCTGACATCAATTCCACACTATGGAATGCAAAGATAGCTTTCCTCTTTCATTTACTTTGTGAAAGAGTGACCAGCTGTAGATGACCCAAACTGCTAGTCTACTCTCTCTAATGATTTTAACCAATGCTAGCCTACTGTATATGACATGGGTCTTCATAGAAACAGCAACTAAAATGAACCACAAAAGCTTTTTCTGAATACAGAAACAGTTTGCTTGCAGTCATGTCTGGGCACACATGAACTTTGGTTGGCTCTAGATATGATTGTCATTCTCGTCGTCATCATCATATTTTTCTATCAATATGAGGACAACTTTCTAAGTATTACAATACTTTTCAAAAAAAAAAAAAAACTTTTCTGAGTATTACAATTTCACTACACCACTATAAAAAATCATATTCTCCATCGTCCAACCATCTGCAATCAGTTGGTACCACGTTACTTTTACTGTTAACAAATTCAAACTTCATAGTCAACAAGCAACTTGTTTCCAACCAGTGCTACATAGTGCTTAACGGTTCTAAATGTGTACCATGTGTAGCTTGTACAAAACATTCTGATAGCATTGCAAGTACTGACAGATTGACAACACTGCCTTCTAGTTTTATATTAATAAATAAATAAAAGAACTGCCTTCCAGTTTTATTTTCCACTTTGTCTATTTAGTATTTAGTTTATGGAAAATGCTTCATGCACATGTCCATACATTTTACAGACTTTAAAAGTTGACATGGCTGAGCTATGTCATCGAACATTTGACTTATTCTAAATGCCTAGTTGCTCTCTATCAATTACAAAAGAATCAATTCTTCCATTTACAAAATTGCCATTAGAGGACACATTTTTTTTAATAACATGGATATCCCCATCCCACATTGGAGGTGAGACTAATCTCATGGATACATAAAACCACCTGCAAGCCTCGTGCACTCAAATTTTGATTTTTTCCACCTATATTTACAACATTATCTATTGAACATTTTCAGATAATTCTTGGTGGGATCATCTTATAAAGACCATTGGTTTTTGCAGTCAACCATCTATATAGTCACCTTACATGTCAACCTAAAAAATGCATTATTCATGCCCAATTGGGACTCAAAAAAAAATCGATATTTCATTTCAAGTAAATTACAAACGTGGACAAATTATCTATAACCATTGGTGGAGCCCACTTGATCTACTAAATGTTAAATATAGAAAAAAATATTATATCATTCTATAGTAAATAACATATTAGCAAATCCAAGTAGGATATAAGATCACCTGCACACTGTGGGGCCCGCCTGACCAACGTTAGTCCCAACACCCCCATACATCCTTCCCCATGAATTGCACCGACACCAGTTTCATCCCATTCTATGTTATCTATCCCATCCAACCCCATTAAGTTTGATGCATTTCCACTGTGGAATAAAGTTAGATTTTTAGTCCTTTAAAAAACATAGCTTTCCTCATCTGATCAAAATGAAATTTTACAAGCATGATGTGCGAGACACAATGTTTCAACCCCACCCATCAAAGTGGGTCCCACAATACACTGGTGTTCAAGTGACAACTTGCCCACTAGTGCACAGGTCGTGTTTATTCTCCAAGTAGAGTAACCAATGCAACAGTGAGAGATTGGGAGCTGGCTGGATCTTTTTGCGGCATGCTTGTTAAGAAAACAAAAACTCTGAAGACACTTTCTCATTCAAGACTTGATACTGAGATTGTCCTTCAAATGGAGTGTTCGGCCTCACATGATTGGATGTGATACAGAAAAAACCATGAGTAACGGTTGTATGAAATTTAACTCTTTTGATCATCTTATCCCTTTGAAGGCCAAGATATGCATCACCTTTTTTCATAAAACAGAAACTCTAAAGACACTATTTCATTCAAGATTTGATACTGAGACTACCCTTTAAATTGGTCTTGGGCCTCACATGATTGGGTGTGACATAAAAAAGACCATGAGTAAGGAATGTATAAAGTTTCACCCTCATTTGATCATCATACCCTTAGAAGGCCAAGATTACACGGCTTGGATGATCAAATGGGGGTGAAATGGAGATAAATCTGAACCCTGCAAACAAGGTCTGTCTTGATGGAGGATAGATAGCATTGCAAGTATTAAATAAGAATTGTGTCCCTATTTTTCGTTTTTTCAAATTTATTTTCCACTTCGTCTATTTAATTAATTTTTTTTGAAGAGGAATATCATTGCTAAATTAAATAGGAATTGTGTCTCTATTTTTCGTTTTTTTTTTTTTTTTTTTTTACATCTTTAGTTGTACCCTAGAGGTTCTGTAAGGGCTAATATCCTCAATAATAAATAAAATACAAAATTTAATTTTCTCCAAATTTAGTTCCAGCCAGGAGGTAAGTTTATCCTCAAATTGTCCTTGAATCGAAACCAAAGCTTGGGTTGTTGGGTTGATTTCTCCTTGAATTGAAATCGCAATCTTTTTTTCCCTTCTAGTTTCCTACCCATTCATGATTCTCCAAAGGAGATAGCTTCACCTTGAAATAAGGAAAAGATGAGCTTCTTAACACTTCAAAGAAAAATTGCTCTTGAAATTCACAATGGACACATCCTCTTTTTTTTTTGAGAGAGAGAGATGACAGTGGGCACACATCTGAAAGAATATATAAATAAAGTGTGTAAGCATGTTCACAATTTTCTTTTAAATAGAGACAGGAATCACCTCAAAGTTAAGTGAAACCCGCGATTTGTAAGACTGCAACTTTTCCATTATCATCTGAATTGAAGAATCTGCCTCCAGCACAATCCGCTGACCACGAAGGATGAAGTAGTACTTGTTCGGCTGCTCCTGAAGTGCAATTCCAAGAAAATCGCGTGGATACTCGGCTGCTGCATTTGGATCTGGAAAACATTGTTAAAAAGGAAAAGACACACATTTTTACTGACCTGTACCATCAAATTGGACACCGAAAACACTTTAACTATGCTCTACTTCTAAAAAATTGGACAAATAGTCTATGAACCAAACCACCAAACCATTCAGCTGCTCATTACACAAGATGGTCTACAATCCAAATGACAGAACAGTAAGTGGCAAAGTGACATGCCTACAGTGGGATCTACTTGATGAACACTCTAACCATTATGTAAAATGAACTATTATTTTCTTTTCATTTTTTGATCAATTAGAGGTATTAAAAGAAGTGTCCCTTTCATTTTGTTTTGCAGAGGATCATCTTGTACACATTATGTGTTTTGTAATGTACTTATCAAAACCACTCTCAGGATTAACTATTTCAAAAGTTCCTATTTCATTTTAAAAAAAATAAGTCAAATTAAACTAAAGGAGTTACATGGATAAAGATATTTATAAAGAAAGAGATGCCAAAAGCTTCTCTTAGTTTTTCCTATATATTACTTCAACTTTTCTACAAATGATAAGAAATTGTTATTAATGTAACAAAATTCAAATACTAAATAGAGAAAACTTTGTAATTGTGAGTTGTTGAAGAAAATAACAGGTAGTGAAAGTATTATGATTGTGGGATAAGAGAGTCAGGTGGGGAAAGAAAAAAAGGTGGGTGGTGGAGTGGGGGTGCAGGGAGCAGAGATTTTAAATAGGCACTTTTTTTGCGGATCAGGATTAGAATTCATTAAAATCCAAAAGTAACCCTTTTTTTTGTGAATAGTCCAAAGCTAATGACATTGTAGTATGAAAATCAGAATCTGCCAATTTACACCCTCCTTCACTAGAGAATCTTCTTTGGCACCTACTGATTGCACAAATAGGAAATAGAGAACCAGCTGAAAATTGACTACCCAATTAAAACAATTCAACACCTCATTTCCACTTGTATGGAACCCCCAGTAAGACTACAAAAGAAGGGAGTTGCCTTCAACAAGAACAGAAGTTGATTGTACCTTTCTCAAAAAAAGAAAGAACAAAAGTTGATTGTGTTTCAGGAGTACATATTTGCTCTATTCATGCATATCATCTTATTCTATTTCTACCAATACGATTAAGTTTTTTTTTTTTTGAATTTAGTTATAATATTGACTTCCCTTGTATAGCTTCTAATAAGATATTTGATTACAGCTCACTAGAGGTTCTATATTTGTAAAAAATTTCATTATATATAAAGGTGATGGAACCACAATTAAAACTATCAAAATCTACTGGAGAACTTGTGAGTGGTCAACTCAAGATAGAGGTTTGGGGATCTTCGGTGATCCGTGTTACTTTTGTGTTCAACCATTTATGCATGGATCTTGGGTTCATAATGGGTACCATATAAAGTGATTTCTCAAAAACCTAACATAAACTACATCCTGTGCATTAGATTTATGCACGTCTTCATCCTCTCAATGTCTTGCATACTCAACTATTGATTGAATCTAGACTCGAGATGACTATGTAAGGGAGGATCATCATCATCAAAGACTTCTTTCATGTATCTAAAATCAACTTTCAAAGTTCAAATTTTTTTTGAATTTTTTTATGAATTCTACTTTTCCACTCGACTCTTTTTGCAATCATGTCCTCTATCACCACACATTCAATCCATACCATCAAAACACCTCAGTCCATGCCTTTAACTAGCCTAACCTTTCTGCTAGTATCTTCTAATTGTAATCCTTCAACTCTACCTACTAACGCTATTTCTGATTTCTAGAAATTTAACCAAACCATCATACACAACATTCCCTGATCTTTTCTTCTATCAGAGAAACCTTTAAGACTTACTTAATGCACCTGTATCCAATTATATTGTTCACTTTTACATCACACATCCATCTTAGCATATGCAACATCCTAACCATTACTTTATCTACTTGTCTATTTATCACTCAATATTTATCTCCATATATCATTGTTGTTTTATTGAAAAAATCCCCTTTGATTGACACAACACTCTTATATCACATAATAATCCACAGGTTTGCCTACACGTAGTAATATTTGAATTACACAATAATTTTACTTGAGCCAACTTGCCTGCTCATTCTCGTGACATTCCTAAACCTAGTTTTTGAGAGACACAAGATGGAATGCCAACATGATCTATTGGAGGATATTGTATCTTTTTGGTCCAAACCTAATTCATGGAGTTCTAAAAGCAACCAACTGCAGCCCGTTCAAGTGCCAAGTCTGAACAATGACTAATGCTTTGACTGTAATTATCTGACTCAAACAATTGTGGCATGAACTTGGTATCTATGTTGAGCAAATTACTCCACTAAGGAGTGAAAATATTAGCATCATAGCAAGTTCTGTTTCCATGCGTGCACCGAGCACAGTGAAATCAACAAACACTTCACACAGACATTTCAAACATCAAGAGCTTCAAATTCACTTCATTAGTCCTAAAGACCAACTTGCTAGTCATCTAACAAAGGGACTGTCTTTGACAAGATTTCAATGTCTTCCACCAAGCATCAAATTGCTGATTGTGCCTCAACCTTGCAGTAGAGTATTAAAAAGCGGTACTTTGAGTTCATATCTGTACTAGATCCTGATTTTATCATCACCCTGTGTACTCTTCTTTTGATTTAAAAAGATGTTTGTAACAAAAGAGATGTATTCTTGAACTCAAAGTTTGGTAGTAATCTCATAGAGATTATATAACATAAAGGCATCTGTGATGGCTAGAGCATGCAACCACAGATCAGATCACTCAGCTCGTGTCCCCGTTTTTCTGATATAGAATTCAACTTTCCTCTCGTAGGAGAATCCTCGAAAGAAAATTACTTATCTCCTGAGGAATCCTCTAAATTTCTCCGAAGAGAAATTTCCAAACTGATGTTTTTTGAGTTATTGATTGATTGACACAGAATAGTACAACATAAGAGCAGAAGGCACACACATGTAACCAAATCCAAACCGTCCTAGTCAGTCATACAACATAAGAGCAGAAGGCACACACATGTAACCAAATCCAAACCGTCCTAGTCAGTCATATGCTTGTTAAGCAAATCCAAGCCGTCCAAACCTCTCAACATTGGCTTGTAGACAGTGAGATGGATTCCACCGTCTTTCCGGCCGTTGATGCTTTCCACGCATTGGGATACTTCGGTGAGGATCTGACTGTTGACAGTTGTCCCTGCACTTGGCTGCCAATGCAAAATCCTGCAAAAATTCCCAAAAAATAATCTCAGCTGTCGATCTCCATTCTCAGACCAGAAATCCAAACCCTGGAAAAGGTAAATGTGGAGAGAGAGAGAGAGAGAGAGAGAGAGAGGACAATGCGCTTCGTACCATTTGAGGGGCATAGTTTGGGCGCTGAAAAGGAGATGGAAGTGGGAAGGAGAACAGTAGAGGGCGCATTAAAGGGGATTTTGATGCGCAAATGCTTATTAATCGTATCTTTCGGTAGAGTGTTTTGTATCAGGTCGGACGGTTTATGACTTTATGCCACCATATGCACGGGGAAAAAAATTGCTGAATTTCCAACAAGATTTGTTGCGATTGAGCCCACTGAATTTAAGTTAATTTGTTTTTGGGTCGTGTCTCACTATTTTTTATTTTATAAATTAATTGTTGCTTTAACTTTATTTTTTATAAATAAATCATTTTATATTGATATTAAATGTCTGAATTATTTAGTATATAACTAAATTTCAAGTTAGTTTGGTTTAGTTGAATTTTGAATCAAGTGAATCAATGGTTTTTTTTTTTGAGTTGTCTAAAATATCATTATGTTCTTAGTTGAAAACATGCATATCTTTTACAAATACTCATTGAATCCATTGTGAACCTTATAAAGGTTACTAATCTTTATATAAATGTTTTGGACAGAAAAATAATTTTATAAAACAACTATTTGAATTTAAGATAACTCTTTTGTAAAACTCGTTTTTTTTTACATTCAAGTCTTACAAAACTCAATTTTTATGTATTTTTTCTTTTTTAAATAAATGAGAAATAATTTATATAGATCTTTTTTTTTTAAATATAAACTACAAAAAATATAGATTTAAATACTAAATTGTAGCATTCTTTAATTGAGTATTGATTTTCCAATCTAAAGACAAAAACATTTAAGATCATTTTTTTAAAAAAAAAGAGTAAAATAATAAGAAAATATTAATATTTTTTTTTAAATGGTTCATAAATTATAAGAAAAAGAGCACCAGAGATGCACATACAGATAGAAAAAGAAACAAATCAAACCACTAAGACATCATGTGAGATCTATACATTATTTCCTAGCACGTAAAACTTCTGACATAAAAATATTCCTAAATTCTTGAATGGAGGTCGCCACAATGCACACTCGGCGAGGCTACATCTTGCAACCACCACTCTACGTCCCACCAAAAGCTCCATAATTGACACAAACAAAAGCACTAAGCACTTAGGACAGAGCTCTAAACATCTGAAAAAATGAACAAAAATGTGGTTAGAATCTTCAGAATTTTAAAGGCAAAAATGGTAAGTACTAACCATTATTCTCCCTATTTTTTGCAAGTCATCTTGAGTTAAGATTTTCTCCAGCCAAACCATCCAAAGAAAACTAACTGTTCTTGCTTTGGAGGACCAAATTTTTTGGTGCCAAAAGTTAGAAGATTCCATGTTGTCATGATGAAATGGTGAGGGGAAGCTACTAGAGGGCATTGGCTTCAGAGGTTAACAAGTTATCACTTAGGGGAATTTCCCAAACTTCATGCTCACCAGTTAAGGAATAGAAATTTGATTTAGTTTGAAGCCACCTAAAGAATAGGTGATAAAAAGAAAGGAAATTGAAATGTCAAAGTAGAGCTATAGATGAAAGATTCAGTTCAAAATTTTGATTCTATCACCACGCCTTAAATCTGATATCACTTTTAAATTTGTCAACACAAAAGGAAAAACAAATGCACAAAACAAAATATAAAAGGTAGAAATGACAGAAAAATAGAGCAACAAAATAAAAAATAAGAGAAAATAACTTGAACAAAGAAAAAACTCTTAGTTAAAAAAATCTACTAATGTCACTAAATTAATATATATTTTATCTTAATTTATTGTATTAAAAATTATTTATATAAATTAAAAATAGATTTGATGAGTCATAAATACACTTAAATTTTAGTCACAAATTCAAATTTTAGTCATTTGATATTAAAAATAGAAATCAGAATTTGTACTTAAATATTTTATAGGGAAATGATTTGTGCACCCCCTATTTTTACCCAATGTGCACTTTCAATGAGTCAAATATCAATTTTGGGTAGAAATGGAGGGTGCTTTATTAGAAAAAGATAAAAAAGTTGAGGGCAAAATTAGCATTTCACTGATAAAGAGTGCACTTTGGATAAAAATGGGAGTGCAAGAATCATTTCCCTATTTTATAAGGGGCGTATTAATTTTGATTATCAAGATGAATTAGTCAAAATTTAATTTGATGAAGAAATTTGATCAATATACGTCTCGTAAAATTTATTTTCAATATTGAAAAACTTAAATATGATCTGTACAAAACAAACGCAACCGAGATCTCTCGTCCTTCTGAAGCTCAAACATGGCAGCGGCATCAGCAGAATCTCCCACTTCTGCTCGCAAAGGTCAGTCTCCTCTTCTCCCTCCACCAAGAATTCTCTTTCCCTCCGATTCCCTTCGGATGGATGGGAAGGAAGATTTACTTTTTTTTCCCTTCGAATAAATTTTCTTGGAAAACACACTTTTCCAAGAAAGCACTTCCCTTCATTCGTTTTTTGCTCTAATCTAGTCTCAGTGTTTATGTTATCTTTGCAGTGGTGGTGCACCTGCGGGCTACGGGAGACGCTCCAATTCTCAAGCAAGCCAAGTTCAAGGTACCTCCAATATATTTTTTCCTCACAAACAAATACCTTCTACTACACATATTGCATTTTTGGTATTCTTGTGATATGTGTTTTAGTTTTAAGATTCTTCAAAATTAGGAATGTAAGCGACGACATGGTACTGCAAATTAATTGTTTATAGCGTGTGATTAATGCACTACTGGCGTTCCTTTTATTAAAATTCTAAAGGCTATAAAATGGCGGTATTAACATGTCCGGGGAAGGATTTTGATCCTTTCACATTCACAGACGTTCTCATTTACAAGATTACCTTCACGCATCCCCTTGTAATCATTTATGGCTTTGTGTTTATGCAGCTTTCTGTGTTTTTTTATGAATTAACACTGGATTGCAACCTAATGACTAATTCAAACCATGTCCCCTCTATTTGAGTCCAAAAAGAACTGTTTTCTATGTGACATTTAGTTTTCTATTTAAGAAAGTAGAGAAAATGGAAGGAAGAACATGTTATTTCCATGCCAACCTTTCTTTTCCAGGTAGATGTGGACTGTCTGTTGTGGCCAATTTGAAAGTCCCAAGAGTAATTCTATAGGGCACAAACCCACAATCTACAGTTTTTTAAAGGCATGGGACTCACATCCGCGACTTGTATAGTTATCATGGTGAGCACTTACCCACTGCACTATAGGCATTTGTCAAAAAAATGGTAGGGATCTTGCAATGCCTTGGTGCAGACGATGTCATTTGCAAATCTGTACGCTGAGTAAGATGGTTATCTAATATTCTTGTCCAATTTTATTTATCAGGTTTGTTGGTGCTAAACATTTTAAAGACTATCTGAATACCTGGCATTGGCATGTTTCCACATTTCAAAACAACATTGCATATGCATAGGTTTATTTGCATTTCATAGTTTGTCAATAGCATGGCTATGTTACTTTTTAAACCTATAAAAAAGTTGACCCTGCACCCACCTACTGCATTATGAAGGTCCTAAGCATATGTTGATCTGATAAGGCTTGCAGGTTGTGTCCCTTCTTTAAAAAATGTAGTGTATTTTTGCTACTTTCATATCTCAAGAAATGACAGTCTACTTTCAATGGGGCCCATTAGATAGTTTAGGTTGGAATTGGGTTATGATCACATGGGCCTTACAGTCTTAAACTAAGGCTCAAAGATGCTTTTATTGTCACCAACCTGATGACCATATAATCCCTTTATGCTTGATATGTAGGTAGCCAAATTTTTTGTTTTAGGAAGTCATGCGTGCACTTTCCCCTCCAACTCTCCCAAGAAGTGCACTAAATTGAAATAATAGGGAGAAAAAAGAAAGAAAGAACACTCTTCCAAGAAGCATCAATTTATAACATCATTCATTTAAAAATCATCATTATCATGATCATAGTAGTAAAAAACGCTTTGATTGTGCTGAAGTCCCCACTTAAGCTCCAGACCCATTTTGTGCCTAGGCCTTGACCTAGTTCTTTTAGAACTTTTTTTTTCTTTCTATAATCAGCGTATTTTTAAAAGTTTTCAATAGTCAGTAAAGGTTATAATTAAGATGAATCAATTATTAGTAATACTTAATAAAGAATTCTAATTTTTTATAATATACTTGTGCATGTATATAATATGTTCTTACATATATATATATATATATATATATATATATATATATATATACACACACACACACACATATATATATATATACACACACACACATATATATATATATATATACACACACATATATATATACACACACACACACACACACACACACACACACACATATATATATATTTTATTTTTGTGGATGATCATTGTTGTATGTTCTTATTATTAATGCAATAAGAGTATAAATTCATGAATCAACACATATTTTGAAGTATCTACACAAGTGTGCCTAGCAAAATCAAGCATGCTTTTAAAATACACTTTGTGGTTTAATTTCCTGGACCCCTTTGCACTTTAATCTCCCAGACCCCTCTACGCTTTGATTGCAGTTTGTGTAATACCCTGCCCCAAAAAGTCCCACATTGCTAGTGGCATTGGAAGTTCCCTGGTATATAAATAGTGGCCTTCCTCCTTCTAGCACAAGGCCTCTTGGGAGTAACAGTGGGTTGGCTCGCCAAAGCAAAGCCGTGCGGGTCCGTGTATAGGCCCAAAGCGGACAATATTGTGCTACCGGGACGGGTCGTTACAAATGGTATCAGAGATGGTTCAACTCTCTGCCTGAGGGTATGGGCTTGGTTGTTGTGTGTGCAGAGCCGGGGACGGCTCTGGGTTTAAGGGTGGTTTATTGTAATACCCTGCCCCAAAAAGTCCCACATTGCTAGTGGCATTGGAAGTTCCCTGGTATATAAATAGTGGCCTTCCTCCTTGTAGCACAAGGCCTCTTGGGAGCAACAGTGGGTTGGCTCGCCAAAGCAAAGCCGTGCGGGTCCGTGTATAGGCCCAAAGCGGATAATATTGTGCTAGCGGGACAGGTCGTTACAGTTTGCGCTTTGATTACTTTGATCATAATCACCAGTTCATGTTATTGTTCAAAGGAAATCATTATTGATGCTTTTTATCCCAATTAGAGCAATTGACACGTAACATAGCCAAATATGGATATACAAATTGAATGCTGATCTTTCTAACTTCCATTGGTTACAAATAGATGGGCTGATGCTTTGGATATGATGGCAATAGCAATGTCAATGGTGTATTCTTAGGAGGGTTAGCTTGACAATGTGTAGTGTCAATGGTAGAGGTCGGATTTGCAAGAGGTTGGATTCAGTGGAGTTAGAGCTTGGAGAGAGATTGAAATTTACTATCCTTAGGTTTGGACACTTCCATGTTTCTTTAATTCTCTCTCTCTCTCTCTCCAATCCTTTAGAACAACTCTTCAATCCCTGGATAGAACAGATGTGGAGGTTTCACAAAATTCTCATTTGTACTTCACCAAGGACACAGCTCTTGCTTTGGCCAACTCAAAGATTACTTTCACTATACACTTTCTGTCTTAAAAACTTCTACTGTTTCACTCCGTCCAAATTGTCCAACAAACAACTGCTGGAACAACCTTCCAAACATAAACTTACCCTTGCCTCTAAATGGTCTCTACTTCCCTAGCTCATAGCATGTTCTTCCAGATCACATGCCCAAGAGACCCAGCATAGTACCAAAGAGTGCCAAATATAGGAAGCAAAAGGGTAGTGGGGAAACAGATGATCCAGATCTGTAGTCTCTTGCTCATCCTTGCACAACGCATAAAAACTTTGCATCTAAAGGAATGATTCTTCTTCAAAGAATATTACACCTTGTGAGAGCCTTACCCCATAAAGTGGCCTAGCGAAAGACCTCCACTTAGGGGGAGCGAGGCCTTGCTAGGCAGATAAACGACTACAAGAAAAGGATGAAGGAGAGGCTAGGATATTAACCAGGGAGGAAACCTTGAACTCTCCAGAAGAATCACCTGTCCATAACCTCAAATCTTCCTCACCCTCGCAAACAAATACATTGTTAAGTAAAGATAAAAGACTAACATACTCTGAAGAATCTCTTAGAAAAGGGATGCTTAAACTTTAGACACGAACTGACTCCCACCCAAGGACTGAAAACACTTAGGTACCTTTGCATCCTTTGACTGACAAACACAAAATGGATGAGGGGTAGACTATTTGAGGCAACACTTGCCCAGTTAGAGGTCCTCTTAAGGACACTGTATCCCCCTTATCGACAAGGAATCTTAAACCTTTCTTGAAGACTGTTCCAATAGAGGACATCTCACTCCCCATGTTAAAAGCAACTTTCAACACCTGAGGCCCTTTCTTAACTTATACTCACTCAAACTCCACCTTCTCTGACTCTTTCCATAAAGAAAACAAAGATCTTTTCTCCAAAGAGCATTGACTTCCTTCCATATCTCCAGGGCCATTTACAAAGTAGAGCCCCATTTATATCCTGAACTTTAGCTATGCCGAGTCCACCCTATTTCTTTGGTTTTTTCCCATCCTCCCATTTCACTAAGCATCCTTGTTTTAGTACACCACATTGGATGAAAGCCCCTAACATATACCGCCACTGCTGCTACTCTTGTGCTTATGTTTGCTTATATTGGCATTGTTTCTTTATGTCATCATCATCATTATTTGTCATTTTACAAATTGCTTTCTACAAATTTACAAAATTTTTGACTAAATGTAATTTTGAATAGATGGAGTTGTCCTGTATTGAAAGATGCATCCTTCTCATATCGTTGGACCATCATTTTCAATCTTGTCATATTTGCAATAACATACTTTTTGAAATGGCAGATTGCAGGAACGGACAAGTTTGCAAAGGTCATTGACTTTCTTCGTCGGCAACTTCATAGGGACACATTGGTACTTTGTTCTTCAATAAAATGTGGATACTATAAACTATTTTATGCTTACCGCAGAAACACTTACTCTTCTTGTCTTCTATACAGTTTGTGTACGTGAACAGTGCATTCTCACCAAATCCAGATGAACTGGTGATCGATCTATATAATGTAAGATAACTTTCCATAAGAAGAATCTATACAATTTAAATTTATACTTCACAGCAGCATGATTGTGCAGTAGCTGAAGTTTCTTCTAAACTTCATGCTATAATATTTTGTCCTCTAATTGATGTAATGCATTTGCGAACAATAACATTGATCATCAACGAACAACTTAAACAATGATAAAAGGTTTTATACATGTTTTCATGACATAATATTGGTAATTATAATGCTAATATAATTACAAAAAAAATGCTACCCCTGCCTTTGGTCTATCCAAACTATGAGGGATGAGTCGAATACACTCTGGCTCAAATGCACCATGTCAGTGCAAGCCATGTGAGAAGCATTCTATTACAGTGATTGGCTGGAATTGAGGTTGGAGAGGAGAATATCTTTTCCTATGATTTTTTTTAGTAGTTTGTCTTTCTCCATGCTTATATACCTGAAAATGTTATTTTGTGACATTTCTGGTTCTTCCCATGTGGTGTTTATCATCATGTGCAAGATTGTATTTCTGTGGTTATGGATCCTGAATGGGTACTTCAGATCAACCCCAAAACACTAGTGAGTTCAATATCCTGGCAGCATGTATGGTGCATTTGGTTATAATAAGAATGGGAGACTAATTTTGTGTGATTTTGCTTGTCTTTCCTCTGCAAGTAATCATTATAAATGCCAATCAACAATGTTGATTTGAGGTGGACAAATTATAATCACTTGCTGTGATGTGATTTATCTGTCAACAGTACATAAGAGAGGATACATATCCATTCTGCTGACATCCCAATACCATTCACTTACTGGGGTACATCCAAATGCACTGATCTGCATATCTGAATGTTTGTCAACTTATGAAGTAAGGCATGCATTTTATGAAATGTTTGATATAAAGCTTATTTTTAGAGTTAATTGAATGAACTAATCAGAAACGCTTAATGTTGATGGCCAATAATGAGGGGGCATGCCCTCTAATTCAGATAATTACATGTATGTTTAAGTAGTTGGAAGTTGGAACCAAGAAAAGTGTTTTCGTCTGATTTTTGGAGTCGGGTAATGTACTTTTGGTTAGATAGAGGTCCCAAGAATCAAGGTGGAGTTTCTTTGCTCCCTGAATGGCAAGGAAGATCCAAGAGTAAGCACAACCTTAGGTTCTTCTTGGCTTCCTGGGAATGGAAGTGAAGGGAAATTTTCCGCACACATTCTGGATTTCTGAGGAAATACCCTGATTTTTTAGAATAATTTAGTCGTGTTGTCAAGAAAATGAAAAGAGAGAAGCAAAACATAAACTAGGGAGAAGATGAGGTCAACAATGTCTACCACAAGCAATTATCCAATTGCTATCCATTGGCTCAACTCTCCCCATCCATTTCTTAACAAGACTATCCACCTCCATTTTGGCCTCCTGAAGCAACTGAACAAGAGAAATCTTAACCTTGCTAAAGATATCATGATCCTCTTCCAGTGCATCAGCCAATTTCCTCCAAGGAAAAGAAATAATCTTAGAAGCCCATCTGATTGCACGTGAGTAATGCCCCCTTGGCCCTCAATGTGGGGTGGGGTGGGGAAGGTTAGCGGGCAGGGAGGTGGGGTGGGTGGGGGTTCCACTAGAGCCCCCCATCAAAGTTCAACTTGATGTGCCACAACTTGGATATGACTAGGCATCCTTAAACTCCATAAAAAGACTGGCTGGGAATGAGGCAGCAAAGAAAAGGGTCAATCAATTTGCCCTCGCTTGGGAAGTTGCAACAGATGACCTGTAGTTTATACCCTTGAAAATTTTCAAGAAATGGCAAGAAATGAAGCAACAATGAACGGCGCCAATTAACTGGCCCACAGTTGAGGCTTAATTCCTGAAACACAAAGTACTGTTTTCTTTCCACAAAAACCAGATAAATGATACAAATCCTCAATTTCCATGAAAATCTACCCTTCCGTTATGACCTCTTTAATCAAGAATATAAGTGGATGGTTCATGATTCAGATGTCACCCAGGATTCCAGGAGACACTCTCAAACCAGGAAGAAATAGCATACGAAAGATGTTTGACCACTTTACTTCTGAGGAACGTATGGTTTGTTGATTCAGCATCTTCAAGGCAGAAAAAATATTTGGTTACCAGGGCTAGCTTTTGCATTTCAGCAAGTTCTGCACTGTTAGCATTCTGTTTTGTAAAAACAACCAGCTGAACACACAAAACTCTATAGAGGGGACTGAATGCACTGCAGTGAGACAAGAAACTCTGTTCAGAGCTATCTCTGACAAGGACAGAGAAAAAAGAGCTATGGAGAATTCCCTATGTCTGTTGACTACCCAGATTCTTCAATCCACCCTTGCTGATGTAATATATATAACATGCAAAAAAGCATTGCATTGGCTTGGGAGGCTCTGTAGGAGAAAGTCCCTTGGTCTCTCTGTTTTTCCATGTTTTGACCAGCAGCAACAACTCACCTTATCATTCTGTACTTCTTGGATCTCACCTTCCTCCCTCTCTTTCCCCTTTCCATCAATGGCTCCATTCAACTCATTTCTTATTTCTTCATCATCTTTTTCTCTTTTTGAACAGTCAGAGTATTCCACCATAGATCAGAGAAAAGTAGAAAAGAATGTTGGTCTTGAGGACGGAAAGGTGCCCCTCAATTCAGGTGGCTGGGCCCCTCCAAAAGGCCATGTCTCTATAAGAGTACCACCAACGTTTTCTTTACCTCTAGTGCTATTCTTGAGTGTCCAGCCCCTTTCCTCATCACAATGTTGCAGGAGATATTTGTACTGCTGGAATCACAGCTTGGAGTGGAATTTGGGACATGGAGGAGGCTTGCCACCAATAAAGCAAATGCTGAAGTTTTCGTCGATAGTGCAAGTTCATTGAGGGTAAATTTGAAGACACCCCACCTACGTCCCTGGATCAGATATCTTTTCAGGGAGCTTGTTGTCTTCAAATCCTCCATTGACATATAGATAGAATGGACCATGTTGTTCACATGAAAGTCTCACGAGAACTGTTTTTAGGAGATCCTTGTTATATATATGTTATAAAATCTGTGATATCTAAAGTGACTAAACTATTTACATATGACAGATCTCTTCTGAGGAGAGGATACCTAGAGAATGATATGCCTGATCTTGTACAAGTTGCTAACTATTGCTTTTGGGTTTGCTGCAACTCACATTACTCTGGAAAGAGCATTGTATTACAGATAGAAGGAAATTGTTTATAGGGTACTATACTTTTCCTTAAGTTTTTTTTAATGGTTAATATATTAAGAAAAAATGAAGCGCCGGAGGTGCAAATACTCGAAACGAAACTTTTGCAGCACAGAAATCCACATTGCATAGGAGAAAGGGCAATGGATAAGGAGATGATTCATCTCTTCCGAGGCTTGGATGCAGAAAGGACAAGCACATACTTTCCCTTAAGTTGGGGAGTGGTGTGAGCCTTTCCAAACAATTGTCCCATTTCTAGTCACTTCTGAGGCAATAGGTCCATTTTCCAGGTTTACGGAAGGAAATGAAGAATGCTTTCTGAAAATGGGACTCCTAGGATTACACTAGAGGTCTCGAGTTCGATCTCCACTCCAATGAGGGTGGGGATACCCATGTTATCTCCCCCCCAAAGAAAAAAAATACTTGATCGGCAAATAGGCTTTCCAGCAAATAGCCACAAGTGATTTTTAGTTGGTATTTTCAGGAAATAGTACATATTTTTTTATTTCCAAGACTCTAAAATCACATCGCGCATGAAGTGACGTCCCCACCTTATGTAATTCTTTTTCTTGTTTCAATGTCGTTTTTTCCTCCTACTCTTATTCATTCCCCCCACCCCCCACCCAAAAAAATAACACTTATACAAACAGGGTCTAATTGTCTACCTCTTTCCTGCAACTACTTCCCAAAGGAACAAGCTCTTTAAGATGATTATGTGATTCAGTTGATAGACATGCCTTCCCAGTCTAAAACTTATTTTCTAGAAAGATTTCCACAAACCCGCTTACCTTTGCCAAGCAAGGAGGAAGAAAGAGCTGGAAAGGGGTGCGCGAGCATCTACTCCATTGATAACTCTCACAACTCCAGTTATAACTGGCCCTAACTCTCTTCCAATGTATTTCAGAACTATGAATTCATGGGCTTGCTAACAATTATTCATTGTGAGTATGTTGTGACACAAGGAATCAATTCTGCTCTGATTTTACCCAACTATGATGCCCATCTGCATGCAGTGCTGCAAATGTAAATTCCTGAAAAATCCAGGAGAGTATATGGTTATAGCATCTTGTATATTGCTAATAAGTGAAAATTGCACGGTGTTCAGGAACTTATGGACCTCATATAGCTGGTAGTTGTTATGCAGTACTTGTATCATTATACTTATCAATACTGACATGGTAAAATGCCAGTTACCAGTATGGCAGTACCTTAAGCTACATGTATAATTGTATCCTGGCTCTAGATTATTCAAGCATGGTAAACTACAGATTTGATAATGGATCTGGTACCACTATTTGTATTGATATGGGCATGGTACAATACCAGTACCTGAAGTGTACATGTATAACTGGACCCTTGCTCTAAATTATTGAATCATCATAAACATATAATTTTCATAGTGAATCAAAATGATCCCATTTCATTGTTTGTATGAAATGAATTTTGTTAAATACCTTGTTCTAAATTCAGTTGTTCCTTTTGACTATGCAGAATTTTGGTTTTGATGGAAAGCTGGTTGTTAACTATGCCTGTTCCATGGCCTGGGGCTAGGAATCCATGACAGAAGTCCTGAATGCATTGCTTTGACTGTATATTCAGTAAATACAATCAATTGGCATTTGATTTCTATGTAAATACTAAATACCCTGCTAGAACATTCATGGCAAGAGCTTGAAGGACAGTTCCTAGGTGCTCACTGTTGCAACTATTGAAGTTTCAGGTTCCAGTCATATTTACCATTTTAAAAAAAATGAGAATTCATATTCTTCATTCTTTTTTTCCCTTTTCATTAAAGGAGTTGCACCATGATGGTTTGTTTATGGATAAAACAAGTTTCTATCATTATGAGAGTCTATTCCATCATTTTCGTTTCTCTCCCATTTATTTATTTTAGATGCTGTATGGTTTGCCTATGTGAGCTCAGCTTCTCATGGTTAGATCCAAATTAAGGTGTGGAACTTGGATCTCTGGTTTTACCCATACAGAAATAAATAGCCTTACATTGTGACTAGGCTGGGCGGCCTTATCAGATGTTATCATGTGTGGGCATAAAAGTGGGAGGCTCAAGCCTGACTTTTGAAATAGGAGTTTAGATGAGCTAAGGGTCATTGTTGGCTTAAGCTTTCTTGTATGTCAAGCTGATGAGAATCCTCACTCATCAAGCTTGAGTCAAGAAAAGCTCGAGCTGTTACAGAAACATTCCATGCATGAGTTTGCTCATACAACTCAAGTTGGACTTGGTAATTCATGTCAAGTTTGAGTATGGCTTGAGTTTGATTTTAAGTTCTAAAACAAGCATTTATACATGTATAAGGAACAGCAGTACGTGCAGTAAATGTCAAACTTGATTCGAACAACATACAAGGCCTGTTTGGTTTCGATGAACCTGGAGACCTAGTCTTGCCATTCTAATTCCCACTGTTTGAAGTCGAACACATCTAATACATTTTATGATAAATTGCAAGTGAATGGATGTAGTGACCTGAAGAGGCAGTCATCTGAACATCATATCCTTTTTCTTGGTTCTCAAATGTTGACCCTTTTTTTTTTTTTTTCTAATTTTGTGTTAAATCGAGGACCAGTCAGATGGGCATATGCTCTTGTTAGCTTTGAATTTGGGAGGTTGGCTAAGGGGTTTGAAGAGTTTGGATTGTTCACAGACTACTACACCTTTAGGTCATGTGCCTGGGCATATTGTAGATTTGTGTTAAGCACATGACACGAACAAACAAACTGGGTTGAGCCAGATGTAACCTAGGTTGATGCTTGGTTTGTTTCTTTCTGATCTGAGCTTGAGCTTGAGCCCAATCTTGCATCCAGCTCAGCTTGTTCCGACCACTACTTTGCTTTTGGATGGACCTACTGACCCAATGAAGCAGTGTGGCCCATTGACAGTTCATTCGTTTGCACACTGATCCTTGCAGGAGTTGCAGCTGGTATGGTGGACACTGATTGGATTGTTATTATGAATGAATGAGCTTATTCCTGTGTATTTAGAATTCCCTGGTTAATTGAATGATTATGTTGATGTGATTGTGATTAGGAAAATTGGTATCGACATGCCATGAACCAGATCAATCATTTCTTGGTGGGTCTAAGTCTTTCTCTTGATGTGAGATCCCCAACAGTGAAGCAGTAATTGCCTTGAAAACATGAGAAACATGAGGGCGAGACATGGCACTAGCTGTATACAACATACATTTACCTCTAGAAGTGATTGATTATTCTCTAATTTTCAGCTTTACTCTCTCTAGTTGTCTGTCGAGGAATGGGGAATGGGAAATCGGAGGAATGTGCTTTCCTTTTTATCAGATAAGACTGGAAACTAAATGATGAATTTGGTCTGAAAGGAGAGAATCATTTTACTTTTGAAACTTGAAAGCTTTCAAGTTTCAATATCACATTCGTGGACTTTTCTCTTTTGTTATGATTTTTCTAGATGATTATTGTCAACATGATAATTATTTGCCATATTTTTTTTTAGTTTTTTTTTAATTTACATGTGGAAAACCGTGGAATAATTATTTGCCATATTTAAAATTTGAAAAGACACTGAAGATTTACTGAATTTGTGACATACATAGTCATGTCCATGGTCGAATGTTGATACGGTTTATCTCTCCATGGTGTTTTTATTAAAAAAAATTAAAAATTAAAGAAAATTTAGAAAAGTACAGACTTCATTTCTATATAATTGTGTTATTATTTAAAGATATTTAGACATCAAAATACGGTTTTTAAGTTACAAATCAAGATTTTCAAATATTTTGAACAAAATTTAGAAAAAGTAGTTAAAAATACTAGAAAAATGGAAAATAAATTGTAGTAATTTTCTGCCAAAAAGATATTGATCTAATTAATAAAAATGAAATGACTATATTGTAAAAAAAATTGCTTAAATATTCAATAAAATGTGTTAAAAATGAGGAAGAAAAGGGATTGAAATGAAAATAATATTTTAAAATGAATTTCTTATATAAAAATAACTACAAACAAGGATAAGAAAAAGAATGAAATGCATGTATAAAATTAACTTCTGATAAATCATTTGCATAAATTTAAAACTAATGTATAATTTCTTGAAATATCTTTTCTCTCGTAGAAATGAAGATGAGAAAAACTTCTACTTCTTGAGAACCTCCTATTTTTAATACTTTTCATCCAAATGCAGTTCTTGTGAAGACATTTGACTTGATGACTACAATACCACAAACAATTCTGTAAAAGTGGGCTCTTTTTAGTTTACGGAAATCTTTCTTCTGTCACTAGCCATGAGTCATGACCCGTCATAAATCAATAGAAATGCAACTTGCAAGTCTTAACCTCGTCCAACTCAAAAAAAAAAAAATACAGTTAATGGTAAAAAGTTTTGAATTAGATAACCCAATTAACAGATGGACTCAATTATCTAACATCGACTTAATTAGTTATCACCCAATACAAATTCAAACGCATTCTATCAATGTGCCCAAATGGAAATGTTATCGGATCTTTAAACGGGTGTGCATGCATCCGACCACAACCATTTTTTTTTATTCATACAGTACTTGCCTTCAACACCACCACAACAATGGGATGAGGGAGAGCAAGCTTGAAGCTTCTTCTACTCTTCTTCTCCTATCTCTTATCTGCATGGAATTCCATGCAATCCCTCAACATCAACCTCAAGCTACTCTCTTGTCTAATCCAAATATTTGGATTTTGGACAAAAAACCCATCAATTCTCTTCTTGGTTCCTCTTCATAGGGACCCCAAAAGACCCCTACCACTTCATCTCTTGAGAAGTCGAAGAACTCATCGACATCGAATTCATCTATGGAATCTCCTTCCTCTTTGTTTTCTCTCAACTCACCTTCAACTCTGAAGACTCTTCTTGACTTGAGAAGTTGAGCGCCCTGTTTCTCCTTCTGCTTGCCTATTTTCTTGCTCAAATGAGAATTCCAGTAGTTCTTTATTTCGTTATCGGTTCTCCCCGGCAGCCTTTTAGCAATCAAAGACCACCTAAAACAAGAAAAAAGATAGAGAAAAAAAAGAAAGATGAGAAACCCATGGACCATAATTCGTTAGCTCTGATTGCTTGTGGCTCGTCACTAACCTGTTCCCAAGTAGTTTATGAAGCCTGATGATCAAATCCTCTTCTTGATCCGAGAAGTTGCCTCTTTTGATATTGGGTCTCAGATAATTCAACCATCTTAACCTGCAACTCTTACCGCATCGGTTCAACCCTGCGAAAACAAATACTGTCAAGGTCAAGATGTTGTAAGAAAAGGGAAACGAATCACAAATCCAAGCAATCACACACACAAGAACACAAAGAACACGAAGATTTACGTGGTTTGTCAAAACCGCCTACGACCATAGAGCGTGATGCACAATTCCATTATGAAGAAGAAATCCCGAACAATGAATTATAAGGATTAAAACCAACCCTTCCCTTTGTCCCCTTCCTCACTGTCCCTCCTTCCTCTCTGTACATTCACAGCTGCCAAAACCTAGAGAAAAGAACTTTATATACTTGCACATTACACATAAATCAGATTGGGCCCTCTGAGCCCCTGACATAAACACAATCCAGACCCAAAAGGACTTTTGAGCAAAACCCAACACAAGACACAAATGATTTTATTTTGAGATTTCAAGAGAGAACCTGCTTTGGTGGCGATGGATCGCCACCTCCTGTCGCCGTGGATTTTGATACACTGAATCAGCTTTTGATCCTCGTCGGAAGTCCATGCTCCTTTGTTAACATCTGGTTTCACGTATTGATCCATCTTTGGCGGCATTGACACTCGTTCTAGGTTCTTGGTGTGTGTTTGTGTGTGAGGTTGGTAAAAGACATTAGAAATAAAAATCTAGATACAAGGGCTGTCCAAGCATGGGTATTACAGATGTTTGCATGATTGGATGGGTCGAGGAAGAAGAAGAAGAAGAAGAAAATCTGTGGGGATTACAGGAGCTTGATTAACTCTCAGTTACATAGCAAAAGGAAGGACATAACATAGTGACTCATATGGGACAAAAAATTTGAAATTACACTGGTTGACTAAAGAGTTGGAGAATTTGGCAATGATGATTTAAGGTGATGCAAGAGGCCAGAAAACTTATTCATAATTTTTGGAGAGGATCAAGGCATCTATGAGATTTCAGTACTGATAATAAGCACAAATTGATGACAATAGATGACATTCTAAAATAAATTAAGCTAGTAAGACACTTCAAACGAGACATTCTAACTAGAGATATCATTAAATAGATATGAATTTATTTGATAAGTGATTACGTGAATATATGAAATATATAAAATTTCACTATCAATTGGTAACTAAGTTATTTAATCTTGATCTTTAAATTTAACTGTTTGGTAAATAGGTTGGATCTGATTGAGTCACTTATTGATAGATGGATTGGAATTGCTATGAGTGGGTTTGAGTCAACTATTTTATAGATGGGCCAAACATCCATATATCTTGGTCAAGTACTAGAGTTGGGTTAACCATTTAGTGAGTCAAATCATGTATGGGTGAGGCTGAGGCATTTAAAATTATATGGATTGCACTGACCTATTAGTTAATGGGTCAGGTTGGGTGTCATAAATGGACAAAATGGATATTTCACTTATTTTTTGTGTATTTGGAGTAAAAGAGCTGGTGCATCAATCACTTTCCTATAAAAATAGCCGAAGTGATTTATGGGTCTAGTCAAGTATGAGTTGAGTTAGGTCAATGGTTTAAGAAATGATTAAGTTGAGCCAAATTCTTTTAGTCTTGGGATCGATTAACCCATTTAAGACATTGGGTAGGTTGAGTCAATTGGGTCAATTCAATCAATTTAATAAACGATTCTAATCATATATGAATAAGATCAAACTATTTAAGATCAATTAAGCTAAGACGGTAAACACATGCTTCATGAATTTTGTGGATGAATAGGTTTTTTAGACTGTGTTTGGGAAAATTATCTTTTAAGACTTTAAATTCTTAAGAGAATCGAGCAAACTGCAAACATAGATGAAAAAAAAATCTCATTTTTATAAGAAAGTGAAAGGTATATTAGTGTTTCCTGTTATAAAAATACCTCTTTTCCTATCAATTCTCTAAAAATATCATTTAATTTTTTTTTTTTATCAACAAACATATTGAAAAAGAAACATTTTCATAAAATTAAAACCGTTGTAAATGCAATGTTGTAGATAAGATTTTCTTCTTCTCACTTTCATCGTACCTGTTCAAATTGATTCAGTAAGAATATAGAAACAATTACCTAACACTGTTACAAAATAAAAAGTTTTCATTCTTAAAATAATGATACAAGTGGCTACGACATAATATAAGGTTTCGGACTGTTACATTAAAAGTCAATTTCCGCACCGTCCCGCAAAAGGCACCATGGATATTGTTACTTCTAAGATTGGCATTTTTCGATCGCCAATATAGGGTGGATCAACGGTTCAGATCGACTGCAAATGCTGGGATTGACTGTAGAAGTTGAAGTAGTCACTTTGATAGGACCACGGACTACCATAACTTTCCAATCCTTCATCTTTCTCGTATCTTCATCGTCAATGTTCCTGGGCACAGACCGGCCGGGTTAAAGAAAAGAGTCAAGACTCAAGACAGTTGTGGTGAGCCCATAATTTTGCCAGGCCCAGGCCCTGATTTTATGCCGTATTGGTTTGTGCATAAAGCCATTAATTTTCATAATCTTATATTAAATAATAAAAATATATAAAAAAATTATTGTTAAATAGTTTTGATAAATATAATTCAACTCCAGGGCCAGCCCTGTCTATAAGAGGAGTAGGCCACTGCGTAAGTCCCATACTAATATGATCAATGACGTTACTCACAGTCTTAGAGTCCTTGAAATCTCAGAACCTCCACTGCATTTAATGTCTCTAAGATTTCAGAACATCTTAGAGTCGGCACTGTTCAACTCATATGCACATAACGTCACATCAAGGTGAGTGCTAGTACATAGAGGTCATAGGCTATCTAGTCTTAGATAGAAAAGTATACATTAAAATAAAATTGTTGAATAAGAATAAAGTGTGATCAAGATTAACAAGATCCGAATGCACCCTAATCGAAGCTATAGGTTTGGGCACAGTAAGGGTGCCAAACCATGTTATAAAACAGTGGCTAGACTAATAAACAAAAGGTAAGTGGCCCTCTCACAATAGTAAAAGTTAGCTCTCTTTACCATAAAAAAAAAAAAAATTATCTTATATAGTTTAAAAAATTCAAGTGAGTCACTCTGGATTAGTTCGAGTAAATGAGATTTTGAGTTGAGTTAGTCAATAATTTTTTTTTTTACTTAAATTAAAGATTCAACTGAGTTTCTTAAGTTGATAAAATTATAAACAAAGTTTAAATTTTAAAATTTTAAACATTTGAATAAATTCTAAGATTTTGGATGATCCTTTGAATGGTTCTTCTCTTCTCTCTAAGACTCATTATTGACACAAAATGGGGCATACTTTTCATTGTAAAGATTGCACGAAAATCGTAATAAAATATATTTATGAATTTTTGAGCATGCGACAACCAATACGATAAATATTCTGATCACTTTATAGGTTAAATTTTACACTTCTTTATTCTCCTCCAATGATGCATTGAAGAGGCGTACGTTAGACAGTATTTAGTCAAACATGGCTTCGTCTTCTTCTTCTCTCTTTCATGATTTCCTCTCACTGTAAAGTGTAAACAACTAAACATATTAAATATAGTGCAGTGAACTATGGTGTGCATATTATATACGCACTGTCATTTGTTTTATGTGCCAGTTACAATGATTCTGTATTCACACTCATATACACCTAGTATTCAGTGTATTCAACTAACACTGGTGTGAAACACTAGAACTCCAGATGACTACAAGAATTTTTTTTTAGAGTACTTGAAATTGGACTGTTGCAAATTGGTCCTCTAGTAAACGGACATTCAGATCTTGTCCCCCTTCTTCTTCTTGGAAGATGTTTAGATGAGAATTTAAAGGTGTAAGATTTTCTTGTGAGCAGATAGTTGAAATTTTGAGTTTCATTTCTTTTCATTGATCAAAATTATAGACTGACTTTGTAGAAAAAATTGTCTAGGAGAACCTTGAATTCCTCACTTGGAAGGAAACTTAAAAATGTGATTATTCCTCTAAATTAGTTCATGTGCTATCCTGGCTGATGATCTAGAGTAAAATATTAGGTACACCCGATAAATTATCAAGGCATATGCAAGCCTCCCTTCTCATACACATTAGATAACTCTATAAAAATGACCCTTTGAGATACCGTGAGAATCAAATTTATTTTGTTTAGCAATCCAATCATTCTAAGGTGTCTACATATTTAAAGGAGAATCTTTTTCTTATTTCAAACCACAATTTTAGTGGACCAAGTGGTCCTCATCTTACTGAAATGGAGCTTCTTAGTTGCCCAAGAACACAAAAACTCAGGCCTTGTTAAAAAAATTAACAAAAAAAATCTAAGTAGAAAATAAGGAAAAAAGGAAGGGCCAGGTCAATTTTTAACAGAGCAGAATTTTGGTGTTTTGCTTGATTAACAAAAAGATTAGAAGATTAGGTAGAGAAATTAAGGGTACAATGTTCCTCAAAAGGAACCACATTCCTTTGAGGAACTGTACATGGATTCCTGAAAACAAAGTTTCTTGTTTTGTATAATTACAATTAGAACTTTGGGTGCCGCTGAATCACATGTATTGTCCTTTTCTTGGTAAATACAAAATTTCTATCTCATGTGGGCCCATTATAAAAGATCGACATCTTTGTAACTCTATTTATGCAAATGCTAAATGACAAATGATTAAACAAAGTGATATTCAACTATTAAAACCCATAAAGAAATATTTTTAATGAAACTAAGAACCTTGGTTAGTATTGATTAAAGTTATACGATAAGAATACTAAGTCTTAGAATCCATTTAGATCTTATGATATATTTAGATTATTTCTATTTAGTGTTTACGAATATTATATTTCCTAAGTTTAAGGATTTTTCTCTTTTATTTGATTTTATCTTTTATATTTGTATTCAATTTGTGTATAAATTAAATTATAGAGTCTTTCTTTAATCAAAGACGAGACATTAATATTTTACATAATATCAAAGCCAACATAATTTTGAACAGGATTGTGGACCAATTGCTCCAAGATTTGATGCATAGGTTTTCTTGGGCGTTTTTTTTTTGTGACATGATCTGAAATTGCACATGGGTTTGGGTCCTACTTGTCCTTTTATTTTATTTTATTTTAAAGAGCGATGCACGTGTTAAATTCTTTTTATCAAGTTTTTGTACAAAATTTGAATGTAAAATGTAAAAAATTTCAAACTTTCTTAACTTTGATGTTTAGAAGGTGAAATGTACAAGTTCGATGCATAATTTTTTTATAATTAATGTTGAAATTTATTGATGATTTAAGATTAAATGTCTGATTTCATGTGTTCTATTAAGCTCTAAACCATTAGCAATCAGTATCAAAGTGGGTTCAATGTCCTATATTTGAATTTTTATAAAACAAACTCAGAAGTGGAAAAGGAGCTACCTAATATTATAAAAGATAATTTATCATGTGAGGAATCAAAAATTAAGAAGAGTGTTAAAATTCATAGATGATTAAGAATAAAAAAATTAAAAACTTTGAAACTTTTGACGCCTTTAACAATTTATATATAATAAGACTCTAGATTATCAGCTCTCAAAAAGAAGAAAAAAAAAAAAATTCACTTGTCTTAGATAGAAAAAAATTACTTGATCATCAGCTTCTGCTTAAATTATATAATATCAGGTTTTTTTTTTTTTAGTTTTACTTTTAACTCATATTCTCACTAACTCAAAATTTAATTATATTATTTTTAGTATTTTCTACTTGTATTTCATAACTCTTTATTTTGAGTTGCTATTTCTTGTCTGATGTATGTCTAATACTCGTTCTGTTTCAAATTAGTTCTCTTATATGGATTTTAAATTTGTCTTAAAATAGTTGTGTCATTTATATTGGAGTTAAAATAGTTGTCTCATTTATATTAGAGTAGTATACAGTATCTTAAAAATAAATGAAATTACATAGAGTATTATTTTATCTAAAGAGTTTCTTAAAAAATATAAATATTTTAAATAAGACAATTATATCATTACTATTTATAATTAAATCTTAAAATTTGATTTAATCTGATGATCTGATTCCTTGGTCACACCGATAATAATGATAAAGAGGATGGAATTTTACATACGGATCAAAAGCAGGTTATCATGCATGGCTGCTCCTAAAGTGAGGTCCTTTCATGGTCGCTGTCATTATCCCCATTGCATTATTAACAACTTTACTAATTCTAGGCACGACTTACCGACATCCAATTTTTCTGTTTTTACATATTTATTTTTAAATTTTTATGATAAATTATCATTTTACTTCTGCATTTTCATTCATTCGAATGAATTGTCAGTTCATTTTGAAATTCATTCGAATGAATACCCAACTGTAATTTCAATTCATTCGAATGAATGGACTGAGCAGTAACACAAAATACTACTCAGCCCCATTCATTCGAATGAATTGAAATTACACTTGGACATTCATTCAAATGAATGGGCTAAAGAATAACACGGAATACTGCTGAGCCTCATTCATTCGAATGAAAAGATGATTCATTCGAATAATTTCTACTATAGTAGTATTATTTAAATAATAAAATTTATTTTAAAACTTTAAAGTTATTTTTTGAGCAGTGTGTATTTTCAAAAAAATTCAAATTAAATATCCAGACTAATTACGATAACATGATAAAAATACTTTAAGACTTCAATGTCTTTTGACACTCCTAAATATTTAAAATACAGTATTTTATAAATAAGGGTATCCCTCAGCCGTGCCGAAAACACATTTGAGAGTGTCAAAATATCTTAAAGTCTTAAAGGATTTTTATCAAGTTATCGTAATTAGTCTGAATATTCAATTTGAGAATTTTTAGAAATACAAAGTGCTTAAAAAATAACTTTAAAGTTTTAAAAGAGATTTTATTATTTAACTAATGCACTATGCATTACTGTAGCATCGACAACAAATACTGTTATTTTTTAAGCATTGTATATTTCCAAAATTTCTTAAATTGAATATCCAAACCAATTACGATAACTTGATAAAAATATTTTAACACTTCAAGGTCTTTTGACACTCCCAAATGTATTTTCGGCACAGCCGAGGGATACCCTTATCTGTAAAACACTGTGTTTTAATCATTTAGGAGTGTCAAAAGACCTTTAAGTCTTAAAGTATTTTTATCACATTATCGTAATTAGTCCGGATATTTAATTTGAGAAATTTTGAAAATACACACTGCTCAAAAAATAACTTTAAAGGTTTAAAATAAATTTTATTATTTAAATAATACTACTACTGTAGCATCATTCGAATGAACCATGTTTTACTGTTCAGCCCATTCATTCGAATGTATACTTGAAATTTCACTTGGACACTGTAGCATCATTCGAATGAATCATCTATTCATTCAAATGAATGGGGCTGAGCAGTATTCCTTATTACTGTTCAGCCCATTCATTCGAATGAATTGAAATTACACTTGGACATTCATTCGAATGAATGGGTTGAACAGTAATCCGAATGAATTGAAATTACACTTAGGCATTTATTCGAATGAATGGATTCATTCGAATGAATGTCAAAATGAACGAGCAATTCATTCGAATGAATGAAAACGCGGGGGTAAAATGGTAATTTACCATGAAAATCCGAAAATGGATGTGTAAAGGTAGAAAAATCAGGTGTATGTGAGTTGCGTTTAATTCCATTAGTTTAAAATAATTTATTTTTAAAGTGCAACTCCATAGTTGATGAAAGATCTCTAAAAGGACTAAAGTTTTGCAAGATCTAATTCATTCAACTTTGTCTTGTTTTTTCATCTATTTTTGATGTGTTTTTAATTATTATAATATGTAAATTTTTTTTTGGAATTTAGGTGTGAGAAATCACGGGATATCCAGAGTAAAATCCCCATGGGTGAACCCACTATCAAAGTTAGGCCAGCAAGACTCGAAATTGTAACCTCTCACTTTCTAAATGGGAGGCAACCAATTGAACTACACGTTGATATTGTTGTTTTTCATTGCGTGGGCCCACTGACTCTTGGTCACTTTTATAGTGACTTGAACTGGTAGGATCCATTGTAAATTCATATTAAAATTTAAAACAGCCTCCACCTATATCTTTAGTAAGCTGATGGTCTATTAAAATTATCATTTAATTTAATTAAAATAATTTTTAATAATCTATATATTTAAGAATTAGAATTTTTTATTGAACCTAACACCATACACAATTGCAGTTATTTAAAAGTGAACAGATATTCATATTGTAAATGAAAGCACACGTAGTCATCTTATTTCTAAAATAATGTCGAAAATTAAAAATCTAGAAAGTTTATTATTGAATTCTCTTCTTAAATCATTATATGTTTGTTTTTAACAATTTATCTTTGGTCATTAATCAAAGACTCCAAGGTTTAGAATTCATCACAAATCCTTGTATAGATATTAATAGAACTTATTAGCATTCTCACTAATGCTATTCTTAAAAAATTATCATACGATTTATCATTATAAGTTGAGAATTTCATCTAATTTAGAATTGGCTATTTAAATTTTATTCTAATTTTTTTTTATCATAAAATATATATCAAACAAATTTTCTTCTATAGACTATTTTCTTTTTTACTATACTATTGGCAAAAAACTCACAAAAGCAACTATTTAAAGATGAAAAATAAATATAAAATGCATTTACATCTAAAAATTATAGAGTTTTTGTAAATAAATATAAAAATACTTAAAAATATGAAAATTAGTACATAATCTCCCGCTTCAGGAAGCGGGAGGTACTAGGTTCGAGCCCCCTTGGTCTTACTTGGTGTGCCTTAAAGGCAATGAGTTTCACTCGTGGGAGTTTTACGCTGGGTTTTCCACGATTTCTCATAGGTAAATTAAAAAAAATATTTTAAATTTCTCATTATTTTTTTCAAATCATCTTTACTTTAAAATTTGAATACAAAATTTGAGTTGAGTTGCATGAATATTGAACTTGATAACTTTAATTATGTATAAATAAAAAAATGATGATATAGTAACCAATATTTTTTATACTATTTGAGAAAATCATTCTAAAATAATACTCCCTCTGTCCTAATTTAGTTGTTTAATATGGATTTTGAAATTGTCCTAAAATAGTTGTCTCATTTATATTGAAATAACATAAAATATGTTAAAATTGAAAAAGCTAAAATAGAACGGAGGAAATATAAAATAGAACATCTTAAATGCAATTAGCAAGTATTTAGTCTTGGCAAGCTCAATATGTGTCACTAGAAATATAGATGCAAAAGGAAAGAACCCAACACCTTCAACTTCAAGATGGAATGTCTTACGTCAATTATTTTAATAAACGATTAAAAGGAATTAAGTCGATACTATTTTAAAATGGTTAGGTTCAAGTTCTATTAACCAATGAGGTTAGATTTTGCTAAATCTAATTTGAATTATAGAGGACTTCTCTTATAGACTATATTTTATAATATTTTTCAACTTTTTCATGCCTATATAAGGAAAGTGATCCAATAGCACGACTCTTTTTGAAATTTTTTTATATTATATTAGTATATATTAATGTAATATTTCTTCTCTTTCAAATTAGTAGTCTTATATGGATTTTGAATTATTTTAAAATAGTTGTCTCATTTATATTAGAATAATATAAAATATGTTGAAAATAGATAAGATCAGATGAAATGTTAGTTATATAAAGAGTTATTTAAAAAAAAAAATATTTCAAATAAAATAATTAAAATGATTATAAAAAACGCATTACGAGAATCATGATGAAAATATTGGTAAAGCAAAAGGTCCTCTATTAATTAACTTAGGCATCTACTCAATATTTACCCGCCCACGTGGATCATTGCCAACTTTCTTCTTTAATGTGCTATTTCACATCTCTATCCCAAACCTTTCTGTGCGACACTGGCACTGCCAATGCATTTAGAATTTTAGATTTTAATTCAAACAATTCTATTCTCTTTTGTCACCTAAAAAAGGAAGTGAGATCCAACGTGTAAATTTGGTCATATTAATCATTTTTAATAGGTTCTAAATTAGATATTTAATATTGGTTAGGAGTTCATGAGTGTCTCAATACTAAGATATGTTAGAAATCTTTGTAATATTTGTTAGGAATTTCTCAAGATATCACGATCAAATGTTTTTCACTTAAACCTGCTTTTTAGAATCTTATTATTTTTAAAGGTAATGATAATAAGATTTTGATTGCTACATACTTGTGAATGTTATGGAGGGATGAGGAGAAATCATTTAAACCTTCTCTTATAAATTTTGAAATTTTCTCCATCTCCGCTTCTGGATTGAATGATATAAGAAAGGTAAATTTTGACTGACACATGTTTTGTTTTTCCTCATATATAACAATAAAAGAGTTCGAACCTTAGACTCTTAATCTAATGGAGACTTGAATTGTTGGGAGATAATTATGAGGTCCTCTGACCGGATTAACACTAATGGGAGAATTATAAAATTTCACTTTCATTAAACTCATCATCCATCTGATAGCATTTATTAGAAAGACTTGCTTAGTGTGACCCATGAGAGTGAAGTATGCCAATCCTCTCACAGAGGAAGATTCTGAATTCTAATTTGATACGCAAATAGAGAGAAACAGATACAGAAGAAAAAGAAAGAACCAAATAGAAAGTGGAAAAGTAAGCTACTGAAATGATAACTAGTCAACACTCAACTATCCATGCAGAGATGGGTAGATGGAGAACGCAAAGGCTTTCCCAATTGTCAGTGGCATTCTCTATTGATACTAAATGCAGGGGTAAAAATATTGGTCGATACGATATATCAATTTTAGAGATGTGAATATCGGTCGATTTTATGTTGTATCGGCCGATATTTATAATATCAGCCTTGATATTGGCCGTATTATATCGGCCGATATTTAAAAAAACGAGGAAGAAAGAGAAAAATATCGGTAACGATATATCAATCGATATATCGTATCGTCTGATATATCGACTAATACTAATTTTTAAACCCCTGACTAAACGTTCCAAAATGAAGATTGTAATGGTTCAGAGAAAGTGACTTTCATGAAAATAAATAAATGACAAAACACATCTTCAAAGCCGTTGGGTGTCCTTCAACTGATTGCTTCAAGCGAGAGGTTGCGGGTTAGTGTATTTTAGAGGTAGTAGGTTCATTGGTAGAAATTTTATGCTGGATATTCTGTGGTTTTCCAGCAACATGTCAATTTAAAAAAGAAAAAGACATCTTCTCTTTTTTATATTTTAAAAATATCAATAAGACAATGGTTCAATGTTCTTTTTAAGTTAAGAAATTCAATCTCCAAACTCAGTTATTTATTTTTATAGATTTGCATAAAAGAATAAATATATTCTTTTAAAATATATTTTATATTTAAATAATATAATTCAAATAATATAGTTTATAAAGCTTTAAAAATAAAAGAGTGTAAGAGGGAATAATATGACCAAACCGATTAGCATCCGGGTATGGTCATTACATTGGTATATGTCGTTTGCGAATTGTTTGCATTAAAAGGTTCCTCATTAGGGCAATGGACTCATAGCTGTACTGCAAATGCCCGACCTGATTAGCTCAAAATCCAAATCTGACTGGTCATTTTTGGCAGCAAATCATGCAGTGGGTGAGGCTGCCGGGGCCTAAATGTTGAGAATAAAAGTGCACAAATAATATACAAAAATAAATTATAGATCAAACACATACAATGGCGTAGAGATTTTACGTGATTTTCTTTCAGTAGGTTCACGGGTTCAAACCAGCTCCATTACTCAAAGGCAAGAAAATGAAAAAGAAACAATCGACCTGTGTTACAATTTTTGTTCATCTACCTTCTTTTACAAAAAGAGACATTATATACTACCCTGATTAGGGTTTACACAGGTGTAATGTAAAATTACATAATTGTCTTTCATTAAAAAATTCAACTCGACCCACGACCGAACCAGAACATATCTAATAATCATGCTCCACATAACGTAACACTAAATTTAGCCCAAAATTGATCAATGAATTATAAAAGGCCTAATTATCTATTTCCCTATGTTTTTTTTTTTTTGTATTTTTTTCTATGTAATGGTTAATCAAGTACAGATCCATATTGATGGTTAATCAAGCACATATCCATATTGATATTAGAGAAAGAGAAGAAGCCAATTGAAAATGGGTAGCGATCCTTCCATTTGATGTTTGTGTAACTAGACACAGATTTTAGTGTATTGTCAATTTTATCTTTCTCATGAAAAATAAATTTTGGTGAGCCAATTTTACTCTTCATACAAAAGGTAAAATTTTAGTAAGCCGATTTTACTGTTTATGTGAAGGATAAAAGTTCAGCGAGCCGATTTTATTAGTGGTGAGCCGATTTTAGTGTTTATACGAAGGATAAAATTGACAATAAATTAAAACTCGTATATGATTATACAAAACTCCCGTACAATGATGGCTGCCAATTGAAAATGTGGACAAAATTTCTCCAATTCACTTCGTGTGTAACTCGTCAATTGTGGGTACTGGGTACTAGTGTTCACATACAAATTAGCCATGCCCCTATAATTAATACTAGACTAGTTGGGTAAAGTGCTAAGATAGTGGTAACAATAAATTTTGATGAGTCAATTTTAATGTTCATATAAATGGTAAAATTTTGGTAAGTCAATTTTACTGTTTATGCAAAAGATAAAAGTTCAGCAAGCCAATTTTACTGATGTGAGCCGATTTTAGTATTTATATGAAAGATAAAATTGACAATAAGTTAAAACTCGTATATGATTATACAAAACTCCCGTAAAATGATGGCTGCCAATTAAAAATGTGGACAAAATTTCTCCAATTCGCTTCGTGTGTGACTCGTCAATTGTGGATACTGGATACTAGGCTGGGTTTGGATGGGGGTAAGGGGGGGTAACCCCCCGTTACCCCTTGTTATCCCCGTTTGATAACAAGGGGGTAAGAGTAAAAATTCAAATTTTTACTCCTCTTGTCTTCCTTTTGAATACCCCCATTTTTAAGTGGCTTGGGGTATTCAAGAATGAATACCCCTTCTTACCCTCCCTTTTGCTCATGAGAATATTTTTTTTTTTTTTACATTTTATTTATTTTGGTGAGTACTTGGCTTTTATTTTTTTTTAAAAGCACTCCATTATTTCCATTTAATAAATTTCATATCACAAAACAATAAATTATATTTTTTTATGAAGAGATATGAAGAATTTTTTTATTCATTTATTGAAATTTAAAATAATAATAATGGTTTTTTATTTATTTTTTATTTTTTAAGGAAACCTTTCCCCTATTTATCCCGTGCCTTCCTCTATTTTTCAATTATATATTATATAATTTTTTGAAACGTATTTGTCAAAATGTTCTATTTTTAAGGGGTGATTCTGTCGAAATTTCGATAGGATCTCAAAACTCTGAAAAAGTTTGAGATTCATGATAATCTCTTTCAGGGTAATTAACAATTTATTCTGTTAGAAGATTATTTTAACAATGTGTCAACATTTTCAACGTGATGCATTTGGGTGAGGGGTAAATTTTTACAGGGGTTACCCTTGAGTAGGGGTAAACTGACATATTAACAATTTTATGAGAATTAATAATTTTATTAAATCTATATAATATAAAAATAAAATTTCTGCAACATTTTCAACGTGATGCATTTGGGTAAGGGGTAAATTTTTACAGGGGTTACCTTGAGTAGAGGTAATTGTAAGTAGGGATAAACTGACATATTAATAATTTTATTAAAACTATATAATATAAAAATAAAATTTCTGTAATATTTTCAACGTGATTCATTTTAGTGAGGGGTAAATTTTTACAGGGGTTACCCTTGAATAGGGATAATTGTACGTAGGGGTAAACTGACATATTAACAATTTTATGAGAATTAATAATTTCATTAAATCTATATAATATAAAAATAAAATTTCTGCAACATTTTCAACGTGATGCATTTGGGTGAGGGGTAAATTTTTACAGGGGTTACCCTTGAGCAGGGGTAATTGTAAGTAGGGGTAAACTGACATATTAACAATTTTATGAGAATTAATAATTTTATTAAATCTATATAATATAAAAATAAAATTTCTACAACATTTTCAATGTGATGCATTTTAGTGAGGGGTAAATTTTCACAGGGGTTACCCTGAGCAGGGGTAATTGTAAGTAGGGGTAAACTGACATATTAACAATTTTACGAGAATTAATAATTTTATTAAATCTATATATTATAAAAATGAAATTTCTGCAACATTTTCAACGTGATGCATTTTAGTGAGGGGTAAATTTTCAAAGGGGTTACCCTTGAGTAGAGGTAATTGTACGTAGAGGTAAACTGACATATTAACAATTTTATGAGAATTAATAATTTTATTAAATCTATATAATATAAAAATAAAATTTTTACAACATTTTCAACGTGATGCATTTAGGTGAGGGGTAAATTTTTTATAGGGGTTATCTTTGAATAGGGGTAAACTGACATATTAATAATTTTTTGAGAATTAATATTTTTATTAAATTCATATAATATTAAAAATAATAATTATAATTTTTATGAAGAGATATGTTGATATTTTTTATTTATTTATTGGGATTTAAAATAGTAATATAAAAAAAAATTTATTTATTTTTTTAATATTAGAATGCAAGTGTTCATTTTAAATTATAATTATGAAAAATAATTTATAAAAATTAGATAATATTATTATAAGTTATGTTATTAGAATTTACTTTATTAATATTATTTAATAATTATATTTTATAAAAAATATAAAAATATTAATATATCATTTTACCCTTTCTTATGTTACCAAAAAAAAAATTTAACCCTTAGAGTAAAATTTTATTTTACTACTACAATTACCAAATAAAAAAAATATAATCCCACTTCAAGAGTCACCACTATTCAAAGATAATCCATGAGTAACTCTTATAAAAATTACCTCCCATTAAAAAACAACTAGATCTAGTGTTCAGTACAAATTATCCATACCCCTATAATTAATACTAGACCAGGCGGGTAAAGCGCTAAGATAGTGACTTGTAAGAAAAGCAGCCTTCATTTATAAGCCTAAGAACACCACGTGGGTTGCATTCACCCATTTACTTACACCTTCGCACTGTCCATTTCTTTTACACTAAACCCCCTTTCTCGCCCACAGATTCAGTGCCAAAAATAAAAAGCAAAATCAGTCCTTGATTTAGTCCAACTCAGTGAAATCAGTGGAATTTTGAAAAAGCATATATTTTTATTAAAAAAAGTGCATTCCCAATTAAATAATCAGCTAATATATTTTTCAAATAATCTATTACTCTACAAGATGTAATTTCAATTTTAACCATATTTACATTAAAGGATAAAATAAATTTGACGTTGCAAGAGTCATAAATTGAGAGAAATATATATGTTAGACAGTTAGACTATATTGTAAGATATAAGTCTTTATTTAAAATATAGTTTCCTGTAGGAGTCTTTGATAATTGTATAGGCGATTCCTCTATTAATTACAACTATATACTGTTCATCTATTTGAAATCCACTGATCCAACGGTGAAGATCATTTAATAGTTATTTTTTACAGTGTGGTCCCTTGAAAATGGCCCTTGACCCTGAGTGATGAGCGCCGCATCTTGTGATCTCCACAATATTTTATTTTTTTATTAATTCAGACTTAATTTTTATTCCAGAGAGGCCGGTGGAGGCCAGACACAGTCCCAACCAGTCTATATATATACTCTGACAGTGAAATTAAAAACTAAAACAATGGCAAACGGCTTATATATATTAAGATGATTTTTTTTTCTCACTTAATATTTATTTGGATTAAGAGAGCTAAAAATAAAAGACTTCTTCTACCGTCTTTTAAAATAGAAGAATGGAAGAGAATATTAAATTTCTGCTACTGTCTCTTAAAATAGAAGAACGGAAAAGAAGGTAAGCGTTTCTTTCTATTAAAAAAATAATACTCTCTCTATTTCAATTTAATTATTTTATATAAATTTTAAATTATAATATAGTAAAAATTAAAAATTCCAATTTCTTCTTCTTTTCTCATCTAAATAAAAGAATTAAGAGAAATGAAGAAGAACTATGTGGCGAAGATTCTCTCCCATCCAAAGGCAACTGAATCATAAATAGCCACCATGTGAAGAAGATTCTACCATTAAATATAATGCATCTGACAGAACAAGACTTGGAGCGTGGGGCCCACCCAATATCCCTGTGACCTTTTATTCTGTGATGGAGTAGGTGGGTGGGGGCCATTACCACTGCCCATCACAACTAATTAGTATGGTAATTATTTTTCACAGAGAAGAAATAACTCTATCATTTTTTCTTTCTGGATGAATAAAAATGTATCCCATCATCTTCATTTTGCTGTCATTTTGTTTATAGCAACATACAAATAACGGTTGACTATTTTTTTCTTAGTAAAATTAATCAATATGGGTTGATTATTATTTTTTTTCCACTTGAGGTCATTGGTACATGATGAGAAAAATCAAAAAAATATTTACAATTAAGATCATACTAAAAATATTTTTACAGCAAGATCTTATTATCCTAAAAAATATCATCTAAATGGAAAAGAATAATTGAACATCCAATCGAATATTCAAACAAAGAAAAAGCTTTTACAAGAATGAATCTAGCCGTGTTTACTCAAACTTTCTACTAATGATATGATGTGAGTTAGACAATAACCCTATTCAAATTCTACAAATTTAATTAGATTCATCATTTTGACGTGATGGGATGCTAATCAACTGAAAAGCAAAAATAAGAAAAAGAGAACAATGATTGTTCAATGAAAAATCATGATATTTCATTTAAAGAAAATTTAAGCATAATTTGAAATTTTTAAAAAAATATGAACTTTCCTTTATTAACTAGTTTTTAAATCAATGTTCCAACTTTTTTTCTTGTATACCATACAAACGAGAGTTGAAGACTTCATCTATACTTTAACTCATCTTTTTTATAGTATCTAATTAATCATTATAGTACGTGTAAATCTCTCTTTATTTACATACATTTAATAAAATTATAAAGAGTGATCAAGATAAGTAAGAGTTCAACTCAAAATCACTATTCTTTTCAAACTTATATATAATTAATTAAATATGTTTTCTTCCTTAGTATTATCAATTATTTTAAAATATAGTCTACTAAGAAGATTTTCCTAGCGTTTCTAAGGTTTCCACACCTCTCTACAGTCCTAGCATCGCTTTCAGACTCCTGTCAGTATTATCTTGCATCTCACCCTCCATTAGCTAGTTACGTGTAAGACCTGTAAGACCTAGAAAGTAGGAAGGGACAGCAGCAGCAGTTCTACCAGTGATGACAGTAATCATTGAACACATTAGTTAACGATTCAAGGAATCGTCGAACATTAAAAAACAAAAAAAAAAATCATCCGACATTGGATTCCATTCCTTTACTTTCCAGCGTGGATGGCTCGGTTTGGACTTTGGAGGTAGCAACGGCTGAAATTTGAAACGCAGACATTTCACACATCATTTCACACAAAAACTTAAATTCATTATTCTAAAGGCGCTGTGGATGGATTCACACTTAATTTGAATCAGGTTACAAATCTCCGCTGATACATACTTATACAGCTGAGATTTGTCGGAAAAAAAAATTAAGGAAGAAAGAGAGATATCGGCTGAGATCCAAGATACCGAAATATCAGTTGAGACGCTGATATTTAGATAGTGACGATTTTTTGACTCTTGATTTGAACTCATGTTATTTTTCATATTAATAATATTTTGAACTTACACCTAGGCTGTGTTTAGATGAGGGATATATATTGTAGAGGTGGATAACCAATTATGAATATTATTTGCTTTAAAAGGGTTTTCAAATGTGAGATTGGAAGGATAAAATCTAACTTTTCTACTTTTACATGAGAGTTACCCTCTCTTATCCTTCATTACACGTAAAACAAACGCAGCCCTAATATATTTGCAGTACCAAAACGTATATCTTAAGATTTTATAAGATAAAACCTATTTTTAGAAGTTTCATGGACTAATGAGGATTCGTTGCACATTGTCTTTTTACACTTGTTCCACTTTAAATGATAATTGAAGTTAATAGTTACAAGAGCATATGCTGTTCACTTGTTACCTTTAGAGTAAGATTGTAAGTTGGGTCGGATTTAATTGAATATAGGAATTCATTTCGGAATCTAACATTTTTAAATTTGGACCCAGAAGTGACTCGAGACACCTAATGCATTGGTTTTTTGAGAACTGACCTAATCCAAGATAACTACTCAAAATCTAAGAACTTGATCTTAAAACTAAATATTTTTAATAAATTGACAAGAAACCCCGGAGATAAAAAAAAAAAAAAAATCTATGATAAATCTAAAAAATAGAAATAAGATAAAAAGTTTCACAAAATTGAAAATAAAGAGACCAAAGAAATAAAATAATTTTATATAATTGCATGGGAGATAGAATTAGGAATTATACAAATATCTTTATCTAATTATACATAACATTTTATTTGTTATATGAAAATAAAGTCTCAGGTCTTTTTCCACTTAATTTGATTTAACCTAAGAGAATTTCAAGTGTTCGGAATTTAAAATCGACTTGACCCACAATCCAGCGTTCTTTGACCTGACTTTAGCTATTTTCATATTTGATTTATATGGGTTTGATTTTTACTCGACTGGACTAGCACCCAACTTTTTTTATAGGCCCTAAAGTCAGATATTAAGATGTTCCAATTGGCTACAAATTTGATAATTTGATAGATTTTTGTATCTCGTACGCAAAGCAACCATTGCTGGTCCAAAATAGTAGACCTCACTAAAAGAGATTACTACTGGTTTTGGGTGTATGAAGCCATGACGACCCGAGAAGTCCATATCATGAGAAGCACGCGTGACACGTCTGTAAAGTTCAATTTGTATTTGACTAGTTTACAATAGAAGAAAATAAAATGTAAATGTAAGCTAACTTTTCATATTTGATGTAGGTTTGATTCATTCGAAAAAGTGCAATTAGGAGAACAATCCCTTGCTCTGGTTGTGAATATTTCATGGCCCAACCAAAGGTGAAAGTTTGGTTACTAAACCCTTATTTCATTTCACCATATTATGGTAAGATTTCAATGAAATTCATGATTTCTATTAATCCACCATGGCATGAAGTTGAGTATAAAAATACAATTTAAGAAACCAATTCTAAATAGATCATGTATAGATTGTGAGAGAGAAGGAATGATGATGATGTTCAAAGTTTCTAGCATACAAAACTTTGACAATGGGAGCGGTTCTCTGTATGTCAGTGCCACATGTTTCTTTATTATGTTGAGCATATCTCAACGAGCAAACGTAAATTATTATGTGGTCAGGTTTGCTTGTTTTGGTTGCCTAGCCTGGGCTCATTTTTTTTTTTATCTTTGGACTTTGTCCTTTTTCCTTTGAGTGATTAATATACTTACCATTCATTAAAAAAAAAATATAAATTATAATGTGGATGATCTTCTTTCGCTATTTTCCCCTTTATCACAACAAGGGAAGGGCCAATATAGGAATATCGACATGATATGTATTGACACAAAACAGCTGATTGTTTTTTGAGAAAATATAGGAAAAATGGAAGAAGATGGAAAAATTATTATGAGCATATATTGGTTAAAAATGGTCCTTTTCAAAGAGTACAAAGTAAAAATTTCGATTCAAATAAAGTATGTCATTAAAAATTGAAAAACTGTCAAAAAATTTAAAAAATCGAAAGCTTATATTAGTAAATAAATTATATGAAATTCATGTTTTCTAGTGTGCCATAATGACATGTACATTTTAATATTACAATTCATGATTTTTTCATATAAAAATCTCAATTTTAATATACCAATTACTTTAAAGTATTTTCATTCAATTCCATAAACATTCAATTTCATCTTAGTAATTTTTTTAACAAAAAGCTCCAGAATGAAGATTATCTTAGAGCAAATCATATAAAAACCTAAAATACATGAAAATTTTGAGAAAAAGAAAATTAATAAAATTCCTACAAACTATATCAATCACTCTAAGAAATATTTATTCAATTCCACAGACAATCAATATCATTTCATTAAAATTTTCTACAAAAAACGCAAAATGGGATTATCTTAAAGGATTTTTTTTAAAAAAATAGTAAAAAAAACTCAAAATGGAACTCAAAGGGGTTGGAGTGATGACCAGGAACTCGCATCAAGAAGAAGGAGTCCTGAGTTCGATTTCCACTCCACCCCAAAGGGCCACTCTATGTAGAGTTACCTAGCGTGCATGGATAAAGAGACTTGTACATGCCTAGAGGAATAGTCAAGTGGTTTTAGAAGGCCTGAAATAAAAGAAGAATAAAAAACTCAAAATGGACAATTTAAAAAAAAAAAAAAAGGTTAGAAAGGAAAAATACCTTTTTAAAATCATGCCTAATACAAGATTTAAAGTAAAAAAACAATCGTAATAGCTATTTTTCAAGAAAATAAAAAAAATGTTTTTTGGGTGATACGTATTGCCCGTTAATGGTCATATCGTCGATACATGGCATGCACATACAATATAGTATGCGTTAGATCGATACATATCGATTTACATCGTACCAATATACATCAGTCAATACACATTGTACATGCCATAAGAAAAGAAGAAGAAAAAGGAAGAAAGAAAAACTTCAAAAGAGAAAGAATGTTTGCATTTTTTGGAGAGTAACAAGAAAACATTTGAGGGCATTGAAGTTAGTAATTTTGCTACTGTATCTATAAATACGTAGGTTGGCAATAGAATAGATACAATTTTTTTTATTATTATTATCACTTAGTACTATTTTAAAATATTTTATTGGGTAGTGATTCGAACACCATCAAAATTAGTCAGCATATATCAAATGAATTTTTTTTAATTATTTCCTTCACATTTTCCCGAACCTTCATATAATGAAGTTGAAGGTAAAATGAATTTTTGGAAAAGAAATGTTTTACTTGACGTATGTTGACTAAGTTTGATGGTATAGTGATCACTTCCCTATTTAATTATCTATTTATTAGAATGCAGCCTAGTTAACAAAAGTAAGGACATTAATCTTAGGGTGGCCATTTAGACACCTTACTTTTCTTTTAGGAGACATATAATTTCAAAATTTTGTGTAAAAATTAATATTTTGCCTATCAGTTTTTAAAAAAGACTAGTCCTCCACACAAAACTGAGGGCAAAATGATAATTTCGTATAGAATTTTGAATCGGGTGTCTCTTGAAAGAAAAATAAGGTGTCTAAAATGATTAGCCTAATCTTAAGGATCATATATTGATTAAAAATGATTAATTTTGTGATTTATATACTTCACACCATCAGGTACAGTGCTGTTATTTTGTACAATACCAATCAAAGAGTTAGTGCCTTACTACCGATCTTCTTTATGTATTCCAGAGCCGACCCCCATCCACTTGAGCTGCCTGTGTGCTTCCCTGAATGCTGGAGAGTCCTTCTTGTTAACCCATAAATATTCAAAGAAGAAAAGATGAGAAGTGTAGCATACACTTAACATTCAGTGTATCATCTTCACACAAAGTCAATCAATAATGTCAGTTCTTCCCATTTTTTACGTTGAAATTGAGATGATGCCAATGATAAAATATATAATTACCACAAATGTGACCGAGAGCACCGGGCAGAGGCAGACCCAACAAACTTTCAAAGGAGTAAGAGAAAGGTAGCTTGACATAAGCACAATTCAAAGTAGGGCAGGTGGAGCTCATTACTGATCCCCCTAATTATCTTTCTAATCATCCCCTCTAAGACAGATTTAAAAGGACTCGACAACGTCACTTTGTCTCTACACCAAAGGCAAAGGAGCCCACTCAGTCACACTTAGTACTTAATTCCAAAATTATAATACTCACGCTTTGCACATGCAACCAATAGGACCCATTCACATGTCTTCTCATTTGAAAATCTTACTATTACTTTTTTTTTTTTATAATTATTCTACATCTTTGGAAAATAGTAATTTTTTGTTGGTAAGCTTGGGTCTTTCTTTTCCACAAGTTGCCATCTCTCAGTAGCAGTACGGCCTTCTCTAGGAAAAATTTGCGGGAAAAGCCTATAAAACCCACCCACAGACCAAACCCTAATTGTATGCCTCAAGCATAAGCTTTGAGGTTCATACCCAATACTCCCACCACACCTTTGGAACGAGGTCTCTTCAAACTTATTAGGGTAGGGTGGGTCTCCATGGGTCGAAGTCCTTGTTGCAGCAAAGAGGGTCTCAACAGAGGAGCATGGACTGCCATTGAAGATGAAATTCTCATAAATTACATCAAGATCCATGGAGAAGGAAGATGGAGAAGCCTACCCATTAAAGCAGGTGAATAGCAAAACTCATATTTCATATGTTGGACATGTTAGAACCCAGGTATCCAGTCTAAAAGACTGGCCTATTAGGTGGACTAATCTAAATCCTTTATAAATTTGTAGAACGGATGGTGTTTGATATAATCGGGCTAGTCTTGCAATTAAAATAAGAAATCGTGGATCTGTGCAGGTCTTAAACGATGTGGGAAGAGTTGTAGGCTCCGCTGGTTGAATTATCTGAGGCCTGATATCAAGAGAGGCAACATATCTCACGAAGAAGAAGAGCTCATCATCAGACTCCATAAGCTTCTTGGCAACAGGTACATATACTAAAAAAGAAAGTGGAGACCAATTTTTTATTTTTTTTATTTTTTATGATGTTTGTATGTCTAATTGATGGCACCGCACCACATTTGTATGGTCATGTGGGGCCGGAAGTGAGAAAGCGGACAAATAGGGAGAATCGGTGTTGTCTGCTAATTAGTTAGACATCTGCGCTCTTTTATTTCATCTGTTATTCGACAAAACTTACTTCAAACTTTAAAAAAAAAAAAGATTATCAATAATTAGTGATTAATTGGGTTTTGCAGATGGTCTCTGATAGCCGGAAGGCTTCCAGGGCGAACAGACAATGAAATTAAGAACTACTGGAATACCAATTTAGTAAAGAAGTTGCAGAAGCAGCCCATTTCCAAACAACCTGTTGAGGGATCGCCAGCGCCGGAACTCAAATCAAATGTCATCCGAACCAAGGCTTCAAGGTGCACCAGGGTTTTCATCTCACCACCGCAGCGAAATGTCGAAAATCTAAACAAAATTCAAGATGTCGAGGCTACCGGGGCTGGAGATTTCGCAGCTTCAAAAGGAAAAGGATTGGAATCCTGTCGAGTTCCATCTCTAACTTGCCACGACGACGATTCGTCGAGCTCTCTTGTGGATTTGGATATGGGTGAATTCTGCTTGGAGCTCATCAATTCGGACTACTTCCAGGTCTTGGGTGAGAGTTCAATCAACGACGACAATAATGCTGTTGTTGCAGATGCTTCCAACTGCAACCAACTGCTGCACCCCTTCATGTTCAGTGAAGAAATGCTGGTGGATTGGACTGGTGGAGATTGCTTTCAAACAGATGTTGGTTTCAATATCGAATCTATGACTTCTTGCCTTGATTCTCAAGGATAAAGCCTTGAAAATAAGCTCACTACTTGCTATGTGAACAAGTGCTTCTGTAGATAGAGATATTCATGTATGACCCAGCTACCTTGTGTGAAGGGCTTGAATAAGTTTTCTTATTTTGGGGGTTTTTCATTGACTATTTTTCTTTTCTCTCTCTATAATTCTATAATCTATATATAATTAATGGTTGAGAACAGAAGTGCACAAAAAAATAAATCATAGATTAAACACACACAAAAATACAAAGTTTTACATATTTTCCTTTCGGTACATCTAAAGGTTCAAACTACATTTACTATACAAAGGCAAAACAATAAAAAAAATGGACGACTTTTATTACAATTTTCACTCATTATCTCCTCTCACAAAAAGAGAATTTAAATACTGTTCTAATTAGAGTTACACAAATACAATATAAAAATTACAAAATTACCCTCCACTACATATTTATGAATCACACCCAACAAAATCTAACACAAATACAGATCAAGTAAGAAATGTCAAAAATAATACAAACTTTTATGACACCAATTCATCTTTTTCTTGCAAAGGGGGAAATCTTTTCATCTGCATAGATGTATCTGGAAACCAACAATAAATGGTTGAGAGTGACCTTGTGACTTTAAGTGTCGCCCAGTTGATCTGGTGGGTCCCACTATGAATAATTAAAGACCCACATCTGCTAAAGAAAGACTCACCAGACCAACGGTTCGGATGAAAAAATAATACTAATGGGGCCCATCCATATTCAATGTATGCATAGAAACTATGACTCTATGAGAGAGAGAGAGAATATGGAATCGGGACCCGAAAAAAGCTCACAGGCTTCATGGGATTTGGAAGACATCTACATCCACGTGATGAGGAATAGAAATCATTAATATACATGCACGTTCTGGTGTATTGTAATAGAGATATTAAAGGTCTGTTGTTGGGATTTAATCTCTTATTCAATGAGCATTCGAACAAATCAAATAAATAATTAAACTACATAAAAATATAATTTAATGTGGTTCAGCCGAAATCTACGTCAACATAAAACAATCAGAGAAGAGAAGTTCCACTAATATCAAAGATACAAATTACATCAGTAGAAGTAAGAGTCCAAATCAATTTAGAACTCTAAATCGAACCATAATCCAACATTTGTTATCATTATTCATTATATCAGTGTGCTTTCCAATTGTTGCTTGTCTAGACTCTATACAGAGGACAAAAATTTTGCATTTGAGAAAACTTGGGTTGACTACTTGAAGCAATCCACATATAGACAGCAGATGGTAATTTCCAGTAACACATACATTGTTAATTGATTATTAAGAATCCAAAAAGTTTGAAGATAAATAAAAAAATTATGCTAATGATAAAGAACTGAGAGCATTGTTTTTCCTTTTTCCTTCAATTATAGAAAAGAGTTTACCAAATCAAGAACTTTACTCTTTTCTATAAAAGAATAGAAAGCAAAATACGGGAATAAAGAGACTATGACTTAATTCTCTGCGAGTTGTAGACAAAAGTATTATAAAACTTTTATTGATTAAGAGGCTAATCTTCGCACTTGCTCTTTAGCACTTGAAATTTGAAATAATTTACTTCCATTTTGAATTTGTGATACTTATTTCATATGCTTAGATATGCTAAACTCTATTCATTTGCAAAATCAACTTTCTATCCACAAAAATTTCAACCTTTTTTATAGGTAGTGATCATTTTACAGGCATTTTATGTAATCTGACACGGATTTTACTGTATTGCCCATTTTACCATTCGAATCGAATTGGTAGATCACTGACCCTTCCACTGTAGTATAAATCGGCTTATTGACCGGATCATTGATTGGCTCACTGAAATTTATTTAAATGAGACTGTTTTTTCATAAAGAATAGCAAATCGGATCACTGATTTTTTTTAAATGCTTTTATACGGCAGTGGAATGGTAAAATGGGCAATATCCTAAATCCCATGTCTCGTTAGACACTATTTCTTTAATGCATTTACCCTTTAGTACTCTCAATCTTCTGATTACAACTTTGTTAATACGTGCATAGCTTTTAGGTTAAAATGACTCCAATAAATGAATTTTCCTACTTTGATTCTCACTTCTACAGTCCTACCTACTCTCTTTTCACGTGCTTTAAGAATTTGCATCTCCCTAGTATTGTTTTTACCAATCATTAGGGTCTCTTAACATTGCTTGGATGCATCATTATTAGACTTTTGTTTTTTTAATATATAGAATTATAGATAGATGCTTGATATATAATGATTTTATGGCTCTCTCTTTTGAAGAGCGTTGGAGACCATAAAAGCTATTAAAGACATAGTCTTGATCCATTGGACAGGTGGAACAATATGATTTTTAGGGTTTTTTTTCTTCATCTATCACTGAAAATGTAAAAATTCAAATTCCACGAATACAATCGAGACAATTGAGGAACTTGATCAAAACACAATCAATTTAACTTAGATTATCTACTGATTAGAGGTTAAACACTCATGACAACTTGGAACTTTGAAACTCTATTTCTCATCTCTAGTGTTCCCAAATTGAGCAGACAGCCAAGGTTTCCATACATGTGTTACATGTGAAATTTATCATCTTTTGGTGATTCAATCATCATTTTACTGATGAAAGTGGCCAATCATATGAAAAGTTTTTTTTTCCCTTTTTAATAGCTTTTATCTATATTCTAACAGCTTTCTTCATTTTACTTTTATTTTTAGCTGTTTCATTTGCAGGGGGATTTTTTTTCTGAGGAGGTCTCAGCTGCATGGATTTTTATTGTGGGCCACACTGCATGGATGATCTAGATCAACTGATCACTGATAAGTAGCAGCATGTATGTAAGACGCTCATTGTTGAAACAAAGTCTAGATTCTTTAGAAGTATAAAGAGGTAAATATAGAGGGATTGGCGACCGCCTCAGAAATTGAGAGTCTTGTGTTCGATTCAATCTTAATCCAAAAGGGTCACTCCCCCATTCAATTCTTAAGCAATTCTAAATTACTGAATTTCCAATCATGATAGATATACAACTTTGTGCACCTCATGCGATCCATCAAGTTCAAATTTTATTGGAGAAACTTCTGACTTCGCATTAGAGTCCAGATATGGAAAGCTCTTCAGGTGGTCATGTCGTCAGAAGCAAATTCTAATTCACATGATCTTGCACAGAGTTGTAGCAGACACGGCCTTTTTCTTCATATGCCTACCTTCTCTCCTCTTATTAGCTTAGGTTCCTTTGCAATTTTCTTTTTTACACAATTTCTTTTCATCTTTATTGAAATTATAGGACACCCTTCTTCTCTTTAAAAAAAAAATGGTACTTAACCAATTGTCTTGAAAGAGTACAAATAATTGCTAATGTGGTGGGCAATCAAATTGGTCAAAGTTCATAATAGAGCCACTTTTTAAGGCCTAATACATTTCAATGTATTAATATCCCAATCTAATTGTGATAGATACGGGCCTACACTTTTCTTTAGAGGCCTAAAAAGATACCTACCTTGGCCATCTTCTTTATATAATTTTTATCACGCAATGGGGTAAAAAAAATGGCCCATCCGAGATCTCAGCCGAGACGCTGAGATCTCGGGCCCGCTGAATATCGGCCAATATTTCTTTTTCTCTCCATTTTTTTTATAAATCTTGGCCGTGTCAGCCGATGTTGGTGAGTTCTCGGTCATATCGGCCGAGATCTCACCTGTACGGCCGATACATCTCATATCGGCCGAGATTTTGACCCCTGATCACGGGTTATTAGGTTTGAAATGTCTTTAGGTTTGCTTGAATTGGATGGAGCTTGACAATGAGACGAACCTGTTAACTATATCAGGCCCAAACTTAGTAAACTAGAAAGTTAGAGCCTTAGATAAACAGTTTTTAGATAAATACAGGGGTAGTGATTCTCCCATAGACATTTTGTGTAACTAGACAAAAGTTTTACAGTATTGTCCATTTTATCTTTCCACTGCCGTACGAAAACATTTCAAAAAATTAAATGATCCAGTCAATAATCCGATTTGTTGTTCTGTATGAAAAAAACAGTCTTAGATAAATTTCAGTGATCTGATTTCAGTGATTCAGTTAGTGAGCCGATTTATACTAAAGTAGAAGGGTAAAATGAGAAATACCCTAAATCTCGTGTCTGATTAAACAAAACACCCGTATACTCTTTCTACTATTTTCACTTTCTAATTAAGATAGAGAAAAACTGTGTATTTGGGGCTGAGCTTAGTTGATAAATGTTCATATAGTATGAAATCTTTATGTTGCAGTTACAAGTTAAGCAGATGTTAAATAGATACTTAGACAGTCAATTTATGAAAAATAATTTAATAATTTATTAAATTAGCATTAGTTAGGCAGTTATGCACCTCTAAAAATAGACAGGCATTAAGCAAGACAAGGTTTGCGTGTGACCATGGAACTCTAAGCAGCCTGCTCACTCAAGTAATATAATTTCCTTTATCCAAAGGGCCCCCACTTAGAAATTGTAGGCCCCCCACAATCGGCAGACTGCAAATGTTGGCTCAATGAAGACTGTAGACTTTTGGTTAAAATATTAAAAAGGCTATCACTTAAACACATTAATGTATGGTATTATTTTATATATTCAGGTATAGAGTTTATTAAATGGAGTGATAATGAATCTAATTGAAAAGATTTTTTTTCAATATATAGTCTCAAACAAGGTACATCATCAAGTCACAAAGTTTAAAGATTAAAAATTAATTTAAATTAATCACTTTTTTATTAAAAAATAACTTCATTAATTGAATTAGATGATATTCTGTAGGACCACGTATTAAAAGAAACACCTTTCTACTAAACTGATTGATTGATCATTTCTTAATAATAGTAAATGAGGATCTCTTTCCCGATTCAACAACTTGTACGATGATATATGTTCTATCATATTTATGAGGTGGGCCTTCAACGTGCAAATTGTGGTAAAATATCGATTGGTGTTTAAAACTTTAAATAGTCACGTATTGTGAGAAGGTGCTAAGGTGATTTATTGAATTATTTTAATTTTTAACTTTTAAAAATAAAAAATTCATTAAATTGATAATTTTATCTATCAAGATTAAATTTAACACTGAAGAAGTGTATTCAAATGGATATAAACTAAGCTGAATAATCCACATGGGTAATCCACATGAGTTTAATTCAACTGCTTGCTTCCCACCTTAAAAAGTAGGAGGTTTCTAGTTTAAACTCATGTGGTCTAACTTTAGTGTACTCTAAAGGTAGTGGTCTCACTCGTGGAGGCTTTACGTTGGGTACAATGTATTTCCTACACGTAAATTTTTTTTAAAAAAAAACTGAATATAAATTTAAAGAAGAAAATAGTATTTATTAACGGTTTGAAATTATTGATTAATGTGCCTAACTTTGGGCCCATACAATTACTTCCACAACCTGCTCACATTGACAATAGGCTTTAGCCCCTGGATCATATTTAATATTTCGGTCAATATATAAATGCACTTGCTTGTAAAGGCTTAGACCTTGTCAAACCGTCTAAACTGCAGCCATGTCCAGTATGTGGCTATACGGAGATAATATCGAGAGAGATTTTATCTATTTCTGTATATTAAAATTAAATTCTATTCTTTATAATTTATATACATAAAATAACTATAAAAATATAATATTAAAAGATGGATTTATTAAATTTTTATGTATATTTAAATCATAGTTTATATGGATATGTTTTAGAAGGATTTACAGACACACAGTCATAATTACATTCGTCAATAGAGTGTCTATAATAAAATGGTCTGATTGAAATGACTCTAGAGATATTGAAAAAATATTTAGGAAAAATCAATTAAATAAATATAGTAATGAAAGTGAATCTTAAATGGTAAGTTGGTATATCCATCTTGAAAAAAAAAATATTCTAACAAAACTGTGAAAGAATACCAGTGGGTATTGTGTAAAACGATAATCAAGAAATAAAAAAAGGGTTCAAAACAGCTACCGACAAGAGGACGGGAGTAAACGGGAAAGAGAAAAAAAGAATACAATTAGAGAGTCAACTTGTAGTTAAATGCAAACACCGTAAAACTGTTTTTTCACTTTCAATTGTTTTAATGATCATTATATCAATTGTTTGTTTATTATTTTCTAAACTTTATGTTCATATTTTTTCTAGATCTATGTGTCCACTTTTCATAAAAAATGCCTCGACAAAAAGATCAATTATGCCAATATGGAGAGGAATTTGATGAAAATAAGATAAAGTGTAAATTTTGTGAATAAGTTTTTGGCGGTGGTACACCCGTTTTAGAAATCATCTTGCAAAAAGAACATTGCATGATGTAAAAATGTGTAATAAAGTTCGGAGAATATTTGTGAAATGGCGAAGGATGCAATAGCATTTAAAGAGAGAACAAAAAGACATAAAGGAAGTGGAATGTCTATTGGATAGGCTTGCACAGGGGAAAGTTTAACATCATCGGTTGATTAAAATTTTTTTGACAAGGATCATGTTGACAACTTGATATGTAGAAGCATGGTGATGAACAACCACTCTTTTAATTTGTTAAGGTCTGAAGAATACAGAGAGAAGCAATCCATGCCGCTAAAGCATATAGGCCCACTTATGTTCTTCGTACTAGTGAAACTTTAAGGACTAAATTGTTAAAAAATGTGAAAGATGTAGCAATATCATATGTAAATGATATAAGTAAGAATTGGAAGACAAGTGGATGCACACTTATGTCCGGCACATGGATAAATATGAAGAATCGACCCTATATTAATTGCTTAGTAACTTGTCCATAAGGCACAATTTTCTTCAAATCTATATGTGCTCAAGGGAATATTAAAATTGAGACTTTCATTGCCGATTTTATATCTTCTGTGATTGATGATATTGGACCAAGAAATATGGTGCAATTTGTTACAAACAATGGGTCAAATTATACATCTGCAGGAGATATACTTGAAAATAAGTATCCAAATATTTTCAAGACACAATGTGCTGCACATTGTATTGATTTAATGTTGGAAGAAATTGACAAGTTGCCATTTGTGAAGCCCACATGGACAGTGCATGAAGAATTGTTAAGTTTTTGTATCGGTATCAGCATGTCCTTGTTTGTTAAGGGTGCACACCCAAGGAAGAGAGTTGCAAAGGCCATCCACTATTAGGTTTGCAACTCAATTCATTTGTTTACAATCTGTTATGAATCAAGAAGATGCATTGAGAATGATGGTTGCTTCGGTTGAATGGAGAAACATGTCACAATGTAAAAAAAAGTGAAGGAAAAGACGTGGTAGACATTTTGCGTGGTGATGAATTTTGGGAGGGTGGAAAGAAGGTAATCCAAATTGTTCAACCTCTTGTGAAAATATTGAGAATGGTAGATGGTGATGGGTCCACAATGGGTTACTTGCATGAATGACTTCATCGTGCAATAGCAGCAATTAGAAGTCTCTATCCAAATCATGATGATCAAGATAAATGCATGGAAATTTTGAGCATAATAGATAAGCGTTGAAACTTTTTTTTGCATAGTCCTTTACCTGCAGTTGCTGCATTTTTACATCTTAAGTTTTTTTATGAGAACATTATAAGTATAGATTCAGAAATCAGAGATGACCTTGATAAAGTTATCATAAAAATGGTACCAAGAGGAGAGTTAAGAGAAACATTTACAGAGTTGTCTCTTTATTATTCTAGATATCCAAATTTTTTTGGAAGAACGATGTCAAATGAAAAGATGCAAACATCTCATCTTAGTAAGTTTCTTTTCATTTGTTATCCTAATTTAATTTTGATTTAGCATTTTTATAATTTATATTAATTGTATATTGTAAGGTTTATCTAATTCTTTTAATTATTTAAGACTTTGGTGGGACTTATGTAGAACTTCAAATACAAATTTGAAGTCCATTGGTATAAAAATCCTGAGTCAAGCATGCAGTGCATCAGCATGTGAATGTACTTGGAGCGTTTTTGAAGCAACTTATTCAAAAAGGAGGAATAGACTTCATCTAGAAAAGCTTCAAGATTTGGTTTATGTGAAAGTGAATTTGCTTATGAAAAAGAATTCAGAGGAGAAATTGTTTAAGGACTTAAAAGCCATCTCACTTGATGATATTAATCCATTTGATGGTTTGAACGAAGAAAATGAAGAAAATGAATATTCTAGTGATGATGATGAAGATGATACTCCACTTGAGGAGCTTGAGGGTGTATATAATTTGGATTTCTTAGTATAATGATAACTTTATTGACTTTAGATGTTATTTATCATATTTGTTGAGTTTAATGACACTATTAAACTTTTGGTAGTTTGTTAATTGAATGTTTGAAATTTTAAATTAGGCTTTCTTAGTGGATGTTTGTGTTTTTTAATGTTATTTTAATAGTGAATGACTATGTTATTATAGATTTATATGATATTTTTTTTTACTCAAGAAATGTAAGATGAGAATTACTTATTTATTATATTTATTTTTATTATTTTTTAAATATTTATATTTTTCGTGAAATTTTCTCGTTGAATTCCCATTAAAATCTGAGAAATTGAAAATATTCCGTTATTAACAATTGCCGTTATTATCCTGAGAACGGTATTTTTACATTGGTTCAAACTAGGACTTCGAAGGTCCAATTCACATGACTTCATACGAAGACCACAGCATGGCCGTATCGATAGCTTAGGTAAATCGACGACAAGGAAGAAAACTCAGAGAGAACAAAACTACCTACGTTGAAATTTTGTTGACATTTCTTCGTCTTCTTCGTTTTCTTGTTATTACGATTATGAATTTTTACTGCATGGAAGTGAGGAAAGGTAGGAATGAAGTCTATAAAAAAGGAGAGGGTTCTTGGGTGTGGGGAGAGAGAAGGAGAGGAGGTGTGTCTGTTGCACCCCTTTTCTTTTTGAAGGGGGAAGAAAAAAGAAGAAGAGGGGAAGATGGGTGGAAGTGCAACTTGCTCTAAAGAGGGACTCAACAAAGGAGCATGGAATTCCGTTGAAGATGAAATCCTCATCTCCTACATCCAAACTTATGGAGAAGGCAAATGGAGATGCCTCGCAAGACGAGCTGGTGCTTTACTACTACTACTGCTGTCATTTCTCAACCACCACCACCACCACCACCTCCTCCTCCTCTCTATCTCAATTAAAGAATTGAGAGAGTGGACCCATTCAAATTGACTTGAAACTTTTACCAAGAAAAAAAAGTATTTTTTTATATGACAAAAGAAAACAATGGTCATAGTAATTCAATAAATCTTGAGTGAGTCTAAACTTTAAAATTTTAATCCATGACTCTCTCTGTCGCCTCGTCAAGTACTGAACATGGAAGGAACTGAATGCAGGTTTGAAGAGGTGTGGGAAGAGCTGCAGGCAGCGTTGGCTGAATTATCTTCGGCCGGACATTAAGAGGGGCAACATCTCCGATGATGAAGCGGACCTCATCATAAGGCTCCACAAACTTCTTGGGAACAGGTTATTCCTTTTACTCTTGTTGCTCATCAGAATTTAGGTCCATTCATAGTATTGTTTGCCATATCTGTTCTTTACCAAAAAAAATCCCAAAGAGATGATTTTAACGACAAGTTCAGATAGAAATATCAGTCAATCTCTGAGTATACTGATCCATATTTGTCGGACCAATAGAAGATATACAAACGTGAGTCATTTAGTGGGTTTTTCAAAAAAAAAATCATAGAGCATGACAAGATCAATTTATCGAGATATTTTTTATTTTTTTTTAATTTCCTAAAAATAAAGTCCAGTGCAGAGGTTCAAACACATGTCTAATCTCTGGCCTATTTAATACATTTTGATTATTCTAAATTATGAATAGTTAATTGGGTCACATATCATCGACATTGAATTAAGACATCGATTGAAACAGTCACGTATTAATCATATAATTTTTTAGTACAGAAAAATATTTGAATTGATATAATCACATATGTATCATGATATTGCAGATAATTACATTTTACTCCTATTTCACCGATATAATATATATTATTAATACATTAATTATAAAAATATATTATTTGTCCGATGGGTCGGGTTTAGACTTTTAAATCCATTTTTTTAAGTCCAAGCACGTCTGGATTAAAAGCTCGTCGGTCTCGTACTTAATTATACTTGAACTACAAAAATAAGTGGACTTAAAAGCTTGAATCAAGCCATCGAAGAAAAAAAATCTTTGTCGAAGCCCATTTGTTTAGGTCGGGCTCAAACAAATGAAAACATCTTAATTATTACTCATTTTTTTCCACAAAATGAAAAAAAGGATAACCCAAAAAAAAACAACCATCAATAAAATTCAAACCCAAGTAACTTATATGAGAAACAAATATCTTTACCACAAAATTATAATAACTTTCATGTCTTCTTTCACATCTTTACAATACACAATGTCGCAGAGAAGCGCTAGTTTTTTTACAAGCATAGCATATTCATGCTGGTAAAACTAGCACCCGTTCTTTTATGCGTGGTCAAACTCCTGAAAGGGCATCGTTATTTTATGCGTGGTCGAACTCTTGAATGGACAGTCGTTCTTTTATGTGTGGTCGAACTCCGGAAAGGTCAGTCATGGTTGTACTTGTGATTCTGAAAAGGTAGTAGATGTTCTTTATCACATGAGGACAATTTGAAAAGAAAATATCCCTCTGTCTTATTTTAAAAATTTGAATTTTTTATATAAAAGCTTTTAAAAGGTTTATAAACTTCTATCTAATATCATATAACTCTTCCAATAAAGATATATCAGACAACTATTTTAAAATAGTACCAAGATACATATCAGACAACTAAATTAAGACAGAGGGAAGACAACTAAATTGGAACAAAGGGAATAGTTTATTGAGCGTACGAGGCACCCTTAGTCAATAAATTTTCTTAAGGCATATTAACACATGCAACTTTTGAGGTATTTCCATACAAATATCCCTATAATTTATAAAATTATGAAAATAAATAATAAAATTAAAAACATTCATGACTGCAGTAAGTCTTACTAGCCATTGCTAGATTTTCAGCTTTTTAACTACCTTACCATAAGGAGATTTTAACGGTTACAAACTTTCGTATGAAAAATTCATGGTAAAATTTTCATAATTGGACTCTTACCCTTTAAAACACATCAAGATTAGATCATAGGACTCAAATCCATGATCTCTCAAAGGTAATCAATTGAACTATATCCATATGAATAATAAAATTATTTTTCTCTTAAAAAATATTTATTTTATTGTTAATCTGAAATTTATTATTAATTTACCATTCCTTTTCTTTTACATTGAGAGTAAAAATAGGAAAAAGAAGAAGGAAAGTGAATGTCGCTTTTAAAAGAAAACGACCTAGTGTCAGGAGTGTGAGCAGTCAATTTTGGTACGAATGAATCTAGTCCAAGATTTGGGCGTAGCTTTTTTTTTTGTCTGTACTTAACATATCTTTTAATAATTTTAATCGGACTTTTCACTTCTGTAAAGAATTTTATCAAGAGTTACTTTTTGGGATATGAGACACACCTATCTATACAAACACATCAGATTTAAGAATTAAAAGAAACTCAAGAAAGAGTGATGGAGCTGTTGAGTGTGAATTTTGACAAAAGATGAAGAGACACAATTAAATTGTAAAATACTAGACAAAAGGTTCTTTGATAGATACATACAAACACACAATTATATTGTAAACTATTAAAGGAAAGATTCTCTGATTTTAAGATAGAATTCGAATTCTCTCCAAAGTGAAGACTATCTCTTCTATTTTTTTATTTTTTCTCTCTTATAATATAATAGAGTCATAATTAGGAGTATAAATATCGATCGATACATATAGTATCGGTTGATATGAAATAGTTTTAGAGAGTCGAATATCGGCCGATATAAAACAATTTTGGAGAGTCGAATATCGGCCGATATGAAACAGTTCGGCCGATATTCACAATATCGGCCGATATATCGGTTGTATCATATTGGCCATGGCCAATATCAACTGTTTTTTTTTTAAAAAGGAGGAGAGAGAAAAATATCAACCGATATATCGTATTGGCCGATAACATTTTTTAAACCCTGGTGATAATAGATGAAAGAGAGTCATCTTCACCAATTGTAGAGGGTCTAGAGGATCTAAATTCATAATGGGTTACTATTTTGAAGAAGTACATTATCTTAGAAGGCATTTCTCGTAATTGTATACCATTAGATTGAGTGAAATATATAAAAGTGATGAAAATATCAAAATTTACCTATGATCTGTTAGATTCATCTTCACTTTGCGTAGTTTGATAGTTTTATGAATGATCTATTCAAGCAAAAAAATTCAGCCATCCAATTTTAAATGATGACAAGAGAGGTCTTATCCTTTGAAATTCGCTCTCAAAACACTTTAAAAGAAAAAAAAATCAATTTGGTGCTTTGTATAATCTAACTTGTCTGAATTATCTAAATATATTTTTCATTTTTTATATATTTATTTCATAAGACTTAATTCTTTACTGTAATTATGGTTTAGTAGTGGCCACTTATTTTTATAGATGTTTCTTTTCTTCAATTAAATCAATTCAATGTATATAAATCAAATTATCTATTTAATTACATGCATTAACTTGTGATTCAATTTAACTTAACTCAAATTAGTTTACCTAAATTAAGAATGAGTTGAAGGTTTAAAAATAGATTAGGCTATTGATAAATTAGAGAATAATGGAAATGTGAGTTAACTAAATAATATTGAATCTAAATTCAAAATAAATGGTCTAAAATTAGAGACTAATTAACCCACCCAACGAGACTGTATCTCTACGCTACGCTAGATACTCAGGTAACGATTTGGTGGAGTTCAAGATATTAAGAAAATTCTAGAACAAGATAAACTATATTGTTATTTTGAGATCTTAAAATATAGAAAAACTAGAATCTCATATATGTTGGAATAATTTATAATTTAAAATAAATATTTTTTTGAAAAATTGATTTAAGAATTTAGAATAAAAATTGAGAAAACTAGAAATAATGTAGAAAAGTAGAAATTGAAAAAACTCGGATTAGCTTGACGGTCAAGGCGCTCGTCTTATAAAGCAAAGTATTGAATTTGATTCACGTTTAACTCTAATGAAGAGCCACTCTCCATAGACTTATGTCCTGAAAAATTAGATAGGGGAGATGTCTGAACAACTTCAATTAATAAAAATAGATATTGAAAGTCAATTTTAAATAAATAAACTGATACTGGTTTTTTTAAAAAAAAATTTATATGTGGAAAGCTGTATGATTAATGTAGCCAATCATTTAATAACAGGTGTTTAGTTTACCGTAAACCATTGGTGGCTTATCTTCAAGACATGTAATTCCTGTGATGGACCCTACTCACATTATTAAGTACCGAACATAAATGAATTTGTTATTTTATTTCTCTATTAAATTTAATATATTAGAAAAATTATACCATATACTTGGTAATTGGGTGGATTCTAACGATTATAAAATGAAGAAATATTTGTAGACCGAGAAATTGGTCTCACCAAATAAATAAAGCTACTGGTTTTAAACTAACTAATAAAGACAATTGAAATGAAACTCTTTATCAATTGTAAGCTTTATTTTCTTAAATAAAATATATGATTTTTAAATAGAACTTATTTTTTATAATGATAATATCAATAATTTCTAATTTATTTTTGTAAAATTAATGTATTATCGAAATTAAAATGGAGTCATAAGAATTCGTGATAATTTTATTAGATTAAAATAATAGACTCAACTCCGAGTGACTTAAGAATACAGTACTTGAGCTTCATTTAGGACACCTTTAGTAATCCATTTCATTGAAAGAATAAAATTATCAACTTGACATTAGTTTAAAATAGACATTAAAAATTTTTTCTTTCTCCTCATTTAAAAAGTTGTTCATAGAATTTATGAAAAATAATCAAATGTCATATACCCATCATTTTTCTCTTGAGAAAGAATGGTAGAATAAATATTGAATGGATAACCATTCTCTCCATTTTTCTTATCGATCAGCCCCTTAATTTTCATTGGATGGAAACTGCATTATCTGTTCTTTATTTTATTTTATTTTATTTTTTGAATTCACTTGTGGGAAATCGAGAGGATACTCAGTATAAAATTCTCACAAATGAGCCTACTACTCCTTAAGGCACATCAAAATTAGGCCATGAGTGTTCGAACCCATGACCTCCAACTTCATGAGGCGGGATGCAATCAGTTGAACTACACTATGTGAGTTATTTTTTATTAACTAAAGTTTCTTTTTTTTAGATGGTCCCTTATGGCAGGAAGATTGCCGGGGAGAACGGACAATGAAATTAAAAACTATTGGAACAAGACTTTCGGGAAGAAAGTTCTTTCTAAGTCATCAGAGTCACCCAAAAAGAAATTTAGAGGCAAGTCTAAGGAGAAGCAACCCCAGGCGAAGCCACCGGCCACCAAGGCACCACCATTGCCTCCGGGAACTGAAACCAATATAATACGAACAAAGGCATTCAAGTGTTCTGAAGGTTTTGTACATCCATCTTCCCTTAGTATCAACAATGCCAAGTGTACGGAGATTAAAGACAGACATATTCTACCTCAGTCCCACCAAGGCTCATCTTTGATTCCTTATGACACCAACAATGAAGAAGACCCTTTGGAACACTTAATAATTGGAGATTTATCCAATCCTTATCAATCGAACTCTAATATCATGCAAGTCACCAGCGATCAAATTCAAGAAAAGAGTAACATGACAAGAGCAGGAGATGAGAACATCAACTTATCAGCTTCATCTGACCATTCAATATTGTTCCAAGATGCATTCATTGAAGATTGGATCCACGACGACGGCTTTCAGCCGTACGATTTTCGGCCACTCGCATCATTTTCAAATTTTGAAGATGGTTGGTAGGGACGTAGGGTGGATATAAAAGTAGGAAAGTAGTACGTGTGTATTTATGTATTTTACATGTATCAGATATTTAAATGGGACCTTTTCATTATATTTATTATTATTATAGATTAAAAAATTAGTCTATTTTAATATCTACGTCTGAATTTAGACCATCTAAATAAGGAGAAAAATTATAAAAGTATACCATTTTACCCTTGATTGTTTTTATCAGAAGTGACAGTGATACATGAGAACCGAATGACCCACTGATTTAATAACTTTATTGCCGATGTATTTGAAATATTTATCTATGTCTATTTTTTGAAAATTTCTACCAAATGTTATTAGCACATTGCACTTAGTTTTAATTATTTAAAAAAATGATTTTTTTCTTTACCTTTTAATTACCCAACCAATCCAAAAGCATGTGTGTAACACATGGTAGATGGACTAATAATGCTAACTCCCTGGTTGGCTAAGTGTGTAACACATTGTCACATGGACTAATAATGTTATCAGATGTACGTTGATATAATTATTGTTGGACTGACCCTTGCGCAGATGAGCGACACGTGTACATTCCAGATTCGTTCTATAAATTTTCTTAACCACATATTTCTTTACAACACACGGTTAATAGGCTGCTCATATCTTTGGTTAAGTTGAGTATACGAAGTCGGTAACTATTTTTAGAAAGACATTCAATGATGTAATTTAAAAAAGAAAAATTATCTTGTCCTTAACTTTATTTTTCATGCATTAAAAGGTGGAAAAAAAATCAAAATTATGTAAGCAAAATTATTTATATTACAACAACTCCATTCTATTCTTTTTCAAGGTTTGCCTACGTGTCAATTTGTTTAGTACTTTTATCAGATATTTTAAACAAACATTATATATGAGAATTGAAAAGTATTGACCAACCTTGAATTAAAAATATGAGGTAAGCTCTATCTATAAAACCACGATAATGTTGGATTTTCTCTTTAAATATAAATATGTGAAGAATATTTTTTTCATACTCACTGACACTTTAATGGAATTGATTTTTTTAGAATATCTACTAACAGCTTCATCCCTAAAAGAAAATTGATAAAATTATTATTTTCAAGTGGTTTGAGAATGTAGATGGAACGTTGAAATTCTTATTCCTTAAGGTTGCAATCAAGGACCCATTTCAAATAGATATTGTATTTTAGCTAGGGGTGTTCTTCGGTCACGTTCTGGTCGGGCTTCACTTAAAAAAGCTTGAGCTCATACGATTAAATCCGATTATTTTGTTAATCAGATTTTATACAGCATTACAAGAGAGAAGTAGAAGAAGAAGAATTGGAAGTGGAATCATAAAATCACGATAGCTGAGAGAAGAGGAAAAAGAAGTAAATCCTAATTCCCAATTTCTCATCTTTCCTATTTCAGTTTCATTTCCTCTTCCTCAATTGCACACATTGAGACAACCATCCTTATTGTAATTTTTCATCTCAACTCAGACAAATACCACCAAAGGCTTTGAAATATGTCAACTCTTTACCTTTATGTGTCTCATTTAGAATTATTAACAAATCTATAATTTAAAATATTTAAATTTTATCACAAACTACCACAAGTGGCAATACTTAAATCTCCAAGATATTTTAGTTTTAAAATAGGGGTTTAGTTGCAGACATCCTAAGGAAAAAAATATATTTATCGACAGTTAAATCTAAAAGTTTTGTCCATCGTTTTCAATTGCCCGACAAAAAGATGGGCCTCACCCTCCGATACGGTCTATCCGAAAATCTTCTAGATATGCTCATAAGTAATGATATGAAAATTCAAAAAATAATAATATTATAATAAGTATCGACAAAAAATCATATCCAGATCTAGTAAGACGATTGACAACATTGTTGTTGGCTACTTAGTTTTTTCTATTCAAAGTTGAAATACATGCATTATCTTATCCCATCTCCTTATCATTTCTTACTATGGGTATCATGACGGTTTGATTTAGGAATCAAAGATTTTATGTTCAAGTTTTGTAGTTGTCATCCAATGTTTGTGAGTTGCGAAGGATTTGTATATATTCAGAATTTTATCCAATTCCCTCATATTCATGACAATTTGAAAGTTACACCGATCAATAAGTGAGTCCCAATGGAAAGAGAGCTCAATGCAACAAGTGGGTCACTGTTAGTGGGAATCATTGCATCAACGGTCAAGATCACCATATGAGCAGAAATGAGACAGACAGGTGACCTTTCATTTTCATGGCCACAGTTGTAAACGTACGTGGGTATAGAAGGCATGGTCATGAAAATGAAGTTTTTTGCCCTTTAAAATTGACATGAAAATGGAGCTCTCCTTATGTCTAATCATGAAAGAAAGCAGCGAAAGTGTTGGATTTTAATATTTATTTTGAATACAGAAGGAAGCTATTTTTTTTCCTTGCCAGACAAGGACAAGAATGGAGCATATGTTTAGAGAAAGAAATGGAGAAGATCTCTAGATGTAGACCATTGATTTTGTGAAATTCAAAATGAAAATATTAGGCCTTTCACTATCAAGGTTTTAAATTTTTGTCAAAATCTATTGAATTTTCAAAACCTTCATTATCGATCACATCAGCTGATTTTTTGTTTATTGATTGAAAATTTTTAAAAAATTATTAGAAATATTGGCGAAATATAAGAATTTTTAAAATTAAAATATCGGTTAAAATTCTTTGGTCAATAGAAGACGAAAATGAAAATGAAATCTAAAATCAGACACCATGGTCACAAAATTATCCAATACTTTTCTTTTTAAAATTCAGATTTTGGTCCAAGATAAGACCAGCCGATATTTCAGATTTCGGCTGAAGTTTGAAACAGGGATACTCATACTAAACCCAGTGAGCCAAAAAATTAGATAAAATCCATACCGTTAGTAAGTTGAGCTTGCTCAAGGACAGATGCACATTACTTTGCATGATGGGTATATTTTGTTTTCTGTGGACCATTGGAGACTAGTGAGGCTAAAAGTTTCATCCAAAATCCAGATTTCCTGTCAATATGCACCAGACAACCAGCCTACCAGGTTCTTCAAGGTCCAAGGCCCAGAATGTACCCGTAATTCTGAATCTGGACCAGAATTAGCCAGAATTTCTAAGCCTAGTGGCCGGAATTGGACAGGGTTGGGCCTTGCCAAAGCTTCTTGATGTTGTGGGATCCAGGTTAGAGCACATATGGTGTTTTGGGACCCACATCGGAGTAGAGCTGACCAAAATCTCATTAGTTGTCCGTCTAATTGATTAATTGTCTATAATCTTTTCCTAATTTAGACCCTAGATTATCTCCTATTCTTTCCTAAAATCATGTAACTATTCAGTGTACATACACAATCAATACAATATTGAGAGAATTTGAACTCTAGATTATCTCTTATTCTTTTATAAATTCATGTAACTAATCAGTGTACATGCACAATCAATACAAGGGCAGATATTCAGTCTATGGGCCTGAACAACTAGACCTGGCCCATCTATTTTGTAATGTACATTTCCTAGTCTAGTCTGGTTAGGTCGTGCCATCTATGAGCAGTTATTTTTTTGTGAATTAACGTGTGGAAAACTACAGGATAATCAGCGTAAAACCCCTACGAGTGAGCTTACTATCCTTGGGGTACATCAAAGTTAGGCTATGGGAGTTCGAACCCGCAACCTCACGCTTCCTGAGGCTGGAGGGGAGCAGTTGAACTACATCCATTTAGATAAAATTGCTGAAACAATTATAACTAATGAACTTTAAAGAGTCAAATGAAAATTAACTGTGTCATCCTAAATTAGAAGTGTAAACGAGTTGGAAAATTAGCGTTACTTCTAAATAATATGCTCATCCTAAAGTTGTCATTTTTCTTACTTTTTTGTAATTTTGTAATTTTTTCTGAATAAAAAAAGTCAAAAAAAGAGTGAAAGCATAACGGGAATAATGACGCACTATATCGCCGATACGTTATTTTTATCCCTGTGAAAACACTTTCTGTTCTATGACAAACATTATGAACAACGGGCTCAACCAATACGTGGACTATCTCTACTATGGAGAAGAGATTTGGGAGTTGTCAGGTTTAAAAGCCCAAGTCCTTTAACAGATCATGTTAAAGGAAAGGTCTCACTGTATGATAAAAAAAATTGAATTAATAGATTAGATTATCACGAGAACTATCGAATTATGTTGAATCTATCATAATCCTTGATTTTTTTAAAGATAAAAGTAACTATTTGACAAACATTTTTTGTTATCATAATCAATTCAGCAAGAAAAATGCATTAGATAGACAAAAAACTAATGAGATCTATACTTAAAATAATAATAATAATAATAATGATTTTAGTAAGTGAGTCCCACATGGGGCCCTTGTGTCTGGGCAGAAAAAAAATGTTGGGTTTTAATTTGTGCATTTATGCTTTCTTTTAATGAGACATCTGATGATATAAAAATAGAAACTTTCTCATTCTACCCTTAATTTTATCTTCGATAATGTGAAAGGACAAATCAAAACCCAAAATCGCCTAAGCATGTTTTAATGTTTGCAAATACACATCCATCTCTAAACTTAGAGGTGCAATTGAACCTTTTAATATCATAAGAGAAAGTATGTCAGCCTAAAATAAGTAAGCTTACCTATAATTATCTACTTGTGTTCACACATAGAAAGATTTTATAAGAAAGTTTTGGAATTTCTACTATTTTTAGAGTTGTTAATAATTTTAAAGTGGAAAGTAAGAAAAAAAAAATATATCTCGTAGAGACTTCTCTCGAACGAAAAAAGAGTTGACATAACATCATGCCATCCTAAAAATTTACTAAAAAATAGATTACTTAAAAATTCCTCTACATTCTCCTTTCCACCGATTTAAATCTTTTAACATTGCATATTGCATTTGATGAAGATATATGCTAATATTCTCCTTTTTTTACCCACATCTCACCTATTTTTTTTTTTTGAATTTACGTGTGGGAAACCGAATGATACCCAGCGTAAAACCCCTACGAGTAGACCCCTACGGCTAAGGCACACCAAGATTAGGCCTTAGGGGCTCGAATTCGTGACCTCCCGCTTCCTGACGAGATAGGTAACCAACTGAACTACGCCCATGTAGATCATCTGACCCATTTTCATGGCAAGTTTCTTGTATGTTCACTATGTCCCAAGTCCCAACATAGCAATTTGAAAGATAGTTGGCAATGGCATTGATGGTACAATCGTGCAAATGTGCCCAAACAATTCATTGATTAGGGCTCCATTATTTGGGCCATGGGACTTTGTTCACCATCCATTCCTGGGCCCACCCAATTAGCCACTTGGTATACTACACCAATTCTGTCATTTATAATAAGTTGCAATTGCCACTGCACTTTTGGGGCTCGTCGCTATGCTTCAAATATCAATTCAAATGCCAATTTAGTTTCTTATTTTGAAGTTTGGAAAGTATTAAGGTTCACCACTTCACCTCACTATTTCCTTACGTGACAGGGCCACATGGCTTATAAATTTATGTTTCTTGTCCTGATTATTCATATTATTGCTTTAAAAAGATATTTGAGAATGATAAAGACACTCGTATTTTTATAATAAGTATATTGGTATATTTGTTCAACCACTTAGATGATGATAAGTAAATGAAAAAACAAGTTTGGTGTCTCTTATTATAAAAATACCGATGCCTCTATCACTTTTCCGATGAATAATAAAGAGGATTCAACTTGAGAAAAAAAGAAAATCATGGTCCTAACCCGAAGTTTATAAAATTAAGTGATGCATTTAAATTTGTCTAGTGGGGTCCAACCTGAGATGTACATTGAGTTAGACAAGCCTAGTATGAGATAGACTTAAGATTTTGTTTTTCACCTTCTATCAATTGTAGAATTTTTGACATATAAGTAAGAAAAATAACATTTGATATACCAATATGTCCGATATAATGTATTTGGTCTAGAACAGACAACTTTTAAAATGGGTTGTTCAGAAATTTAAATATCGATTTTTTAAATCTTTATATATTTACCGATATTTAAATTCCTGAACAACCCATAATCCGCTCTGATATCATGTTTGAAAAGTTTGACATGATAACGGTCTTTAAGTAAAACTTTACAAACTTTTAAGTAAAACTTTAAAAACTAATCCGTAAAAACTAACCACGTTATAAGCTTCATATTTTCCCTTCTACATTCTTCTTTTACTTTTCCTTTTACTCCTTTCTCTTCTTCCTCTTTTCTGTCCACGTTCATGCATGAAATAGAGTAGAATTTTATTTCCAAAACCTTCCAGAGCTTCTTTAACTAGCACTCCCAAGTGTTACTATTCCAAACAATTTGGAAGTAGGTCATGTATTTGCATCATAAACTTTAAAAATGGCTAATCACCTAAAAATTTGAGTCTAACCATTGGATAAGTCTAAAATTTTCCCAATGTCATATTACAAGAATTCCATTTATATCTAGTCCTCTAGAACTTAGGACACGGATTTGGGCTAAATTTTAATGGCTGAGATCAATGGCATTAAAGAAACAAACCCTCCAAAACTTTCCTCATTGTGTTTATTTTTATGCATGAAATCATTTGGATAGTTCACTTGTGTATTTGTTGCTTCCAATGAAATTCATACTTATAATTTGAGAGTCTTACATTTTTTATTATTTTTTTGTTTTTTTCCTTTTTGGACCTTGCTCTTGGAAAGGTGTTACTCAATTTTTTGAAAATTTGATTATGTTGTTTGAAGAAGATGCAATGCTAATAAATGAAAAAAAGAAGCCAATACCAACTAAAAACGAAAAGAAAGTTTTTAAGAAAACTGGCTTGAAAATTAGTGAGACAAAGATAAAACATATGAAGTAAATTGAAAATACCAAATAATGAGAAATTCCATTTTTTTTAAAAGTACTACAAGATGAAGGGTCTAATTTAAATATAAAAAATGAAATTTAGTGCACAGTTGCTTAAGTGGAGACAAATTAGAGGAGTATGTTATGATAAAAAATATTATGTCAATCAATGGTATAAAGTTAGAATTATAACTGAGTACATTGAGAAAATCTAAGGCCACTCGTGGGTTAGTTCGACTGGTTATCTCCCGCCTCATGAAGTGGGAGGTGCCAGATTCGAACTTCCGTAAATTTAACTTCGTGTGTCTCATGGGGTCAGAGGTATCACCTGTAGAGGTTTTAGTAGAAAATTGTTCGAAGTTTCCCACATGTAAATCAAAAAAAAAAAAAAGTTTAACACCACTTTTATAATAGAGAAGGTGATGGAATAGCATCCTAAATAATTTGAGCACATCCATAGAGACTACAAATAACTCTCCTACCAAGAGTTCAAGAAGGTCGTCGTCTCACAGAAAATACAAATCCAAGAAAAAATATGTGAAACTTAAATAGAGGAAAGAAAGGTAACCACATATGTGAAAAATAATATTGCTCGGTGTCTCTCACAAAAGGAGAGATGACATGATTTATTTATAATTAAATCTAATACATCTGAATAAGAAAAATCCAAATAACAAGATGGATGGAAATTTAAAATATATTATTGAGAGATGGGTAGCAGAGGTTGGTGTTCAGAGAGAGATTGTTCTTCTGAGATGGGTAGAAAACCAAAGTGTTCAGAAGATGGAGTTAACAGAGGAGCATGGACTGGTCTTGAAGATAAACTGCTTATTTCTTACATCAAAATCCATGGAGAAGCCAAATGGAGAAGCCTCCCCAAGAGAGCTGGTAAAACAAAGAAAGGAATGAAAAGAATTACTTGCATTTCCTTATCCCACCTGTTAATGAAAAGAATGTTGGTATGGATGGAATGCAGGTTTGAAGAGGTGTGGGATGAGTTGCAGGCTACGTTGGATGAATTATCTTAGGCCGGATATCAAGAGAGGAAACATCACCCATGATGAAGAACAACACATTATCAAGACTCCACAAGTTACTCGGTAATAGGTACCCTTCATAATCACTTTTACAATCATTTATATTCCTAAGATTTTAGAATTTAGAATAGAGGTTTTGAGTTCGATTTCTCTTGGACATGAGACCTGCAGATGACCTCTAATATAGAGCAACGATATCTATCTAAAAGGCATTTTTTGGATGAGTTCTATGAGCAGGTCGGGCTTGGTTTGGTCCTTTAAAACTCTTTAGACTTGATAGGTCTAATGACAAATTTTTCCTTACCTTATTCTTTCAATCTCTACCATTTCTTGACTGACAAACAAGAGACATCGAGTTGTTTCTCCTTCTATAAACTTAGAAAAAATATATATAAAGTATCTTTTATTATTAAGAACACTCTTATCTATATAAATTCTCCTCTTGTCCTCTCCACTTTTTTTTCATTTTCTGAATATAATGAGGAGTTGGCTTACAACATTTTTCAAAAAATTTAAGCACTTATGAAAGGAGAGACACACTTAAATAGCTTCTTTTTAAATTCAATAAAATAAAATACGCCTTGGGTTGATAATTTTAGATATATAATAAATTTAATTTAATATAGTCAAATTACGATGAAGGCAGCAAATTCATTGCACATTCCGGGTTGACTCCAACCTTTCAAAATATGGAAAGGCTTAGGCTTACAAAAAGGGGATCCCTGCCATTCTATTTCAGATTCATGGGACAATGACCAACAATGAAATTCCATGTAGCAAACTTATGGATCGTTCATCATGAATTCATGATTCATATTTTCTGGTGTGGTCCTCAACCCAAAAACGTCGAAGATAATATTAGAATGTGTGATATCTTCTCATTGGATCACTCTTTGTAGTTCATAAATTATTATTAATACATAAATTATACTTGTGAAGTGACACATCGGTTAATTTGAGATGACTTGATATAACAGTTGAGTCACCCTTCTCTCAACGGTCAGCTTTTGAGAGTAAGTTTTACCTTAAAATTGTTATCATATCATAATTTTCTAACATGATATTAGATAGATTCTGAGTGCCCAGTGCACACTAACAAAGGTCCTGTCATGATTTTCTAACCGTGTCCCTTATGATTCTTCGGATGTTTCCTATCTCTTGATACTTTGGACAATTTCAGATGGTCTCTTATAGCGGGACACCTTCCAGGACGAACTGACAATGAAATCAAGAACTACTGGAAGACAAAACTCTCTAAAAGACTCAATGCCCAATCTCCAAGATCAACCACAAAAACACCCACAAGCAATTCCAAGGAAAATATGCCCGAACTCGCACCTCAGCCACCGGACAGTGAAGCCCCCCCGCCGTCCTCAAAGATCCAAACCGATGTAATTCGAACCAAGGACTTGAGGTTCACCAAGGAAGTGGTTACTCCACAAGAAGACATGTTTCCATCTCTACACCGCAACATTGAAGATATTGGTCCTCATCAGACTAATCGACCCGATAAATGTTTCGATCCGTCTGTAATGGATCTCAATTTGGGGGAATTATACATTCCATGCCCTCTAAATTCCAACTTCTCACCAGTCTGCAAGAAGCAAATTCAAGTTCAACATGAGATGGTAGGGAAAGAAAGCAATGACAAGAATGATTTGTCGTTGATGGTCGATCATCCCTCGTTTCTGAATGCAACATTGCTTGATAATTTGATGAATAGCGATTTCCTTTTGACAGATATCATCGGGTCTTCTTCAGAATATGTTTCTTCTTTTCTTGATCTAGAATAGGGATGGCTGTAAATAAGGGGAATGCTAGTTATGGAATTGGAGGACATCACCCATTCCATGCTTCTCTCTAGAGGCTAGTGTAGTAATCACCAATCTGATTTAATAACAAGAGCTTTCATTTGCATATATATTACATTTCATATGGTATCTGTTGTGATAAACAGCAAAAATCAATGCAAGAAACATGACAAAATCCACAAGAGAGATCAATCAGAAGGAAGACACACATTTATGTGGTTCGGCCAAAGGCCTATATCCACGGGCAACACAGAGAGAAAATTCACTAATATAAAGAAGGGATGCAATAGAGGCTCTCACTCTCATACATTCAAACTCTCAGTTTTCCGAGATGGGCTACAGTGCCAAGCCAAGTCTGCCTCTGTCTCACATCTCTTACTCTCTTTTCCCACTCTTTTTACACTCAAAGTTTCATACAGTTATTTTTCAAATAAAAGAGATGCATCAACGGTTATACAACTGCCAAATCAAATCGATCCAATATTCAATAGTGTCATTTAAGATGAGAACCTCCACTGTGCACCTTGATGTAGAACATTTTATTTTCTATCTTTTTCAATATTCATTATGGGGAGAGACAATTAAATTAACTCTTTTTGAAATTTAATCAATTTTATCTTTTAAATGTACAGAGGAAATTTCTTAATATCATATGATTAAGGGCTCATATGGTCCAACTATTAAGAAGAGTATTTCGAAAATCTTTATGGCAGAAGATTGAGCCACCCCAATCAGTATGTAGTATGTACTACCTATATTAGACAAATAAGAATCTACGATTAATCTCAAAAATAAAAAAATAAAAAATCTTACAAAATTTAACATAAAGAAATCCAAAATGAAAGATTATAAATACTTTATGTAATTGCGTCGGAGACATAAACTGGCCTTTATATAATTATAAAAAAAAAAAATTACTTTCATTGTGATTTTGAAAATCATTTATTTTATTTTATTTGAATTGAACATTTATAATTAAATTTATTATTTTAAACTAATTATTCATTTACCACTCTTATCATTAATAAGTAATGACTGTAAGCATTTACTATTACAGCAGTAAATACGTACATTGAAGATAAAAGAATTCGGTACATTTTAATTAAAGAATTCTTCTTCAGTACTTTGTCAAGTACTCAAGTCACTTAAAACGCACATGCGCCTCTCGAGGATAGATCTCATTCCCAGCTGACAAACGGGAATACAGTGTTTACTCCCGTGTGCGTCTTGCATCATGGAAGACCCTGCGGCAATGCATCCATGGTAGAAACTAGAAAGAAAATTTTCAGCGAAATACTAAAATGTTGTTTAAATTTTATGAAATATTAAAAAAATTACATAAAAATATGGCAAAAGTATCATATTTCATCGGAAAACTCAAGTTTTGATAGAGTCAAATTTTCAGTCATTGTTCAAACAAAATTAATATTTTTAGAAAGTAAAAAAATTGGTTAAAATTCTTCACCCCCCTCATGGACCCAAAAAATTATATTTCACCAAAATATAAGAATTATTTCAAGTTTTCTTACTCAAATTAAAAATAGATTTGAACTGACTAACTAATTAATAGGTTGAGACTACTTGAGAGTCGTTGATCTAAATTTAAAATTGTTATTAGCTAACTGACTCCCTGTCAATTTATTTTGATAATAAAAAAAAAATTAAATAATATTATTTAAGTTCTTGTGAACTTGGTGAGAGTACAACTCTGAATGAGCAAGCGCCACGTGGCATTTGGAAGTAAAACAGCTGTACACCATCGTGTGCGAAGCAGAAATTTTATGACTTGTCTGGTATAAATGCATATACGGACATACAGTATTAATTTATATAGAGCCCCCAAAACCACCGAAACGTATCGCTGGTCCCAGATGTGGCCACTGCCTTCACCTCTAGAGATGCTGGTGGGTGGGTACCACAATAAAATCATCAAATTATTTTTATATTTCAACGTTAAAGTTAAATTTTAACAAATACTTATATTAATAATACTTAATTTAATAAAGAAGATGAATTGAAATATAATATATTTCAAATAAAGTTTCAAATTCAAGAAGAAGCAATAGGTATAAGTGTTTAAAACTTTAAGCCAGTTAAGAATAAGCTATCTTTAAAAGTGAGAATTTTAATTCTACGAAATTTATATTCTTGATTATATCATGATAATCTATATCTTCTAATATTTAATTTATGAATATTTTATATAGAATTTTAGTTTTATAAAATTGTAGAAAAAAATTATACACACAACAACTATTTAAAAATATCTTTATTAATTACATAGACAGTCAATACCATTTTACTTTAGTTTTTCAATAAAAAAAACTCAAAAATAAAAATGTCTTAAAACAAGTCATATAAAAACCTTCATTTCATAAACTTGTTAAAAAGATTAAAAAAACACTCAAACACTCTACAAAGTTGAGGTATTAATGTCAGCCGATACATATCGATTTTTCAGCCGTACGATTACAATCGGCAATAAATATCGAGTTTAAAAAAAAAATATCGGTGTTTCGCACATTGATACATGGCCGATATTTGATCATACTGCTCTATGGTCAAATATCGGCCATGATATCGGCTGATTTTTTTTTTTTCCTAGATTTTGTTTTCAAAAACTTGCTTTTCTATTTTTTTCATCAAAAAAATTAAAAAAAAAAAAATTTGCCAAGACTACAAAGAAAAAAAATTAACGAGAGAGAATGATATCAGCCGATATCTCGGCCGAGCAATTTTTAAACCCCTGCTGCAAAGTGTACCAATCACATTAAGGCATCTTCATTTAATTTTTTTTTTTAATGAGGGTTAGTAATTTCATTCAAAAAAAGGGGGAGCCCAAATATATACACAGAAATTATTTCAATAACATATTAATATAGCGAAGCACTCAATATCATTTCATAAATTTTTTCTAAAAAACATCAAAATTGAAATTATCTTAGAAAAAAATTGAACACACAATAAAAATAATTCAAAACAGACGAATCTAAAGAAAAATGATGTTGAAATGGATATAATACCTTTCAAAGATGAAGAACTTACTTTTAAAACTTTCTAAAACCATATCCATCACATGATTAAAAGTTAAAAATGGTCATAATAGCTACTCTTTAAAAGAAAAGAAAAAGGTTTGATCTATATAAAATCATTTTCTAAGTTCTTTAAAATATGATTTAAAAACTTAAAAAGAGTTTTTTTACGAGAAATCACCCAAATCAACTCATAATTCAACTCAATTTGATCATTGAGAGTGTTTTTTTTTATATAATGGATTGAATTCAATTTTGTGTCCAATTCAAGTTCAATTTTTAAACCATCACATAAAAGGGGGCTATCTAGATTTCCTGTTGAGTTTGGTAAGAGAAAATACTAGAATAGAAAAAACAGAATCGCCAGCCGTTGAAGTTTGAAGTTTGAGAATGAAAGGTTGAAAACGTAGGAAAGAAGTTCCAGTATTCTTCCAATGCAATGGAAGGTGTACTGTGATGATTTTTTCCAAGTGTAGCATTGACCCTTTTTCACATTTGTTGCATTTGAGCCAAAATTGTTTGCTAAGTAGATTATAATGTCATGTCGGCTGCATTTTAGATGAGGGTAAATTTTACAAGGGTTATTCGGAGTTTTTTTTTATCACCGGTTACTTTGGATATTATTTATGAGTATCCTTTGTTTAGAAAGGGTTTTCAAAAGTGAGAAAAAACTGGGCTGCGTTTGGATAAGAGGGTGCAAGGGTGACGAGGGTTACCCTTATTATTCTTGTAAGGTAATTAAAGAACAAGAGTAAAAAATCAATTTTTTATATCTCTCCTCCCACTTTTAAAAGCCTTTCCTTCCAAAGAATTTTCATATTTCCTGAAGTAACCCTTGGTCAGGAGTAACCTCTCGTAACCCCTGCAATTTACTCCTCATCCAAACACAGCTTAATTACCAAACAATACAATGTAATTTACCCCCATCCAAACCCATCCTCAAAGTACGAAGAACTGTGAAGTGTGAACATGAAGAAAAACCATTCAAGTCACAATTTCCAATTACTTTACCTGCAGTTAATGTGGTCTACAGATAAAAGAAAAATACTCCACTGTCAACTGTTTCACAATGAATTGCAGAATTGGTATGAATTTTTAATTATATATTTTTTAAGTGAATTTAAAAAATAAAATATGGTAATTTTTGCTCTTCTAAAAACTAAAAATTTACATCTACAAACTTTGAGACTTGAGACTGTAGTATTTGACAAGTTCATTGTCTTCAGAGAGTAAAAGATAAAGATTATATCCTCATTTATAACCAATCATTTTCTAAATATTTACAAAATTTATCTAAAGCAACCCATTCGGGGAATGTGATTCAATTTATTTTTCATAGGTAATAGAAAACCTAACCTTTTTATATGATAGAGCCATTAATTATCGACAGTTTTCAACTCTGTTCTATGAAGATCGCTAGCATTCAATAAATTCCTGTAATAGAAATTTGGAGCACATTTTTGATTATTGTTGCTGCTGTTGTTATTGATGAACCAGAGTTATAATAGAAACCAAGCAACTGCCTCATAAAGATACTAGGCAGAAACTTAGACCACATGTGTGACATCCAACACAATAGAATTGATGTAACAGTGGTTGTTCTTGGATTTGTAAAGTCGTGACCAATATGCTAAAAGCTCTGACCTAATGAAATGTGTAAAGTCAGACATTTCATCTCAAGTCATCAATAAATCTCAACAAGATTTAGGGATGTAAAAGAGGAAAACCTTACAATGTAGTTCCCCGAGAAAAATCTCTTAGCAGAAGATCCAATAGATTCGTCGACCACTGTTGCCCATTCAACGATGGATGATTTAATGAAGATTTGTTCTTGAAGGAAAAAGAAAATTTGTTCCTCCTCTCCAACTCGTTGCTTGATGGTCAATGAAGAGTCTACTGATCATGGTTTCTTTCATTGCCTATTTAGCCCGTCTTGTTTTCCCTCTCACATCCATCTGATTATGCCTACATCCTTCAGGGCCTTCATGGACGGGTGGAGGACCAGCCTTTCTCAAAGAAAGGTCAAGTTTTGGCACAGCGAAAGAAACACATCGGCCAAGATTCCTAGATTTTGAATAGAATATAGGACTTGGACTTAAGTTCATAAATAAATTTACTTGAAAAGATCCCAAATTGTTTGTGTGCACCATTTTGTCATCCTCACCTGGTCATAGAGACCTGTTGTTCATTAGCATGAGATGTTTCAACCCTGTAATCCATCAAAATCTCCCATTAGTATTAATGCACAAATCCACCTTGTCCACTAATCATAAATAAATTGCTTGACACTCGTCCTTCCGGTTTTGTATTCTAGGACAATATCTCAAAACACTGGTTTTAAAGTTTGATCCCCTCCCCACAACCAAAATTGGATCATTGCCCATCACCCACAACAAATCTCACAACTTCTCGTATCACGTTGATGTTCAATTAGTATTGTGTGAGTAGCAATATGCATGTAATAGTGGCTCCGATTATGATGATGACGACAATGAGAACAGTATTAGCATGAGTTATGATTCTCTGTATATTATAGAAGCCTAGAAGGTTTGGACCATTGAGCATATGCAGTCATGAATGACATATTGCAAATCAAGGTTGCTTGGATCATTTTATCATAGTTTATGGCACGTTGATTGTAGATTTGATCTTTATAGAAATCCCGGTTGCTAGAGTAAGGGTAAGATGATTGAAGGAAGGAGAAATGAACATACCTGTAAGATTGAAAACTCATATTTTGGATTGATCTCTTACCATGTGCATGCTCCATGTACATAATGTTTATAAACATTGCGTGTTTGCCCCAAAGACAACGAGTTCAAACAGTAAAGATTAAAAAGGAGAAATAAATGGAAAAAAAAAAAAAAGAGGAGGCTTCCCTTCAATTTTTCCTTTTGAGACACAAGAAGTCATCAATTAAATAGAGAGGAGACAATTCAATGTTCTCTTCTCATAAACAAGCAAACTTCTATCATGATCAAATGGTATGTGCGACACTGGCATCCTTTTCATCAATCCTATTTGCAACGTTGTCACCCTTCTGAATTTATGGATGGGTAGTTCCACTTGAGAGGAGATTCCAAAATTCTATAAAGGAACCTCATGTTATTGATTTAGTTAAGTACAGAGGAAGGGGAATTAAAAAGGCCAAAGGTAAGGTTCCCTGGATGTCTAGTTTATAACAAAGAGATCCACCTTAGCTGATTGGGATTCTAATAAATATGCCACTAAATGGCCTTCTTTGGATTTCTACAGAGAGTGGGAAGCTTTGATTGATGGTCCAGCACTTGGTGCAGATGTTCTCCATGCCAGCAACAGACCATTTCCATCTAAACACTGACAGGAGTTCTATAGGCCATCCAGGATCTGTAGGTGTATGAAGAATAAAAGGGTGGATGGGTTTGCCCTCCATTGGCAGGCAGGAGAGTGTGGCTGGCATTGGTGAAATTTGGCCCAAGAAAGGCGTGATCATCATCGAATTAAAAACCCAATACTGAAAGATTCCAAATATGCCATAGGCTGGAAAAGGGAGATTTTAAACCACCTTGGAGGATCTGCTATAGTTCAAGAAATTATCAAGAATGTCAACATGGTATGGTCATCTTTCAAAATCATTCCATGGAGACAACTTGAAGTGGACTGCACTGACCAGTACTAGAGTCACAAGGTTTAAGTGGGAACTGAGAATCACTTGAAGTTGGTGGCTGACTATAGTAGGGTAGGTACTGCTTATTCCTAATTCAATTCTCTAAACTTGAGAAAGCAAGCATGTAATTGATTTGTGCACTCTGCTACAATACTGTCCCTTGAATTAGTAAGCATTTCAAGTTGATTTTGCAGCAGATAGAGGAGAATTCACACGAGGCATTTAGAAATTTTCCACAGCACTCTTCTTGGTACAGAGGAAGAGTGAGAATGCAAGCAAAATTATGGCTCCATTTGGACATGTTTTCCTGAAAAATACCCATTTTTAATGCTGAGAATGGTTATTTTACAAGAAAGTAACCTCCTTCCTGTGCATCCAAATGGACTACAGGATTCCTTGTATTGTTTTTCCTACATGTTCACAGATCAAAGAAACTTACAAACACACAAACACAAGTGGGGAAAAGCTCAACCTACTACTAAAAAAGGGGTGAATATGCAGCTAAGCAAGTTGACAAAAATGAACTAGTCCACAGTTTACCCAAGCTTGAGAATTCTAAGTTCAAATGAAGAATCAATTTTGCCAAATAACAAAATGATGCACATGCACCTTGGTATCTTGCCATTGATCTATCACATAAAAGTTGAAGCAACAGAAAAGATACAGTCACAATAACAGTAATAGTAATAATAGAATTCCTGAGTACAAGGTTAAGATATTTGAAGTAGAGGAAATGATTTCAATCAGATAGGAAAAAGAGAGATGACAGAAGTCATAAAGCTATACTAAAAAACTTAATAAGAGTTCTAAACTTAAAAAGTAGTCAATCATTACATCAAAACCAAATACAAAAACTGAATCTTTCTTCTTTTTTCTTTTTTTTAACAAGAATGCGATGATTGTGACAGCCCCTGTAAGGCACTTAGCACGACAAACTGATATAAACACCAACAAAAAATATGAAACAAAAGATTCATGGGATAATCTAATACATCTCCTAACCTTGATCTTTTCTTTTTCTTTTTCTTTTCTTTGTTTCTTTAGGTCCAGAGGTGTTCAGGCATCGTACCCCGACTAGTCCTTCGAGGTACGTGAAAACCCCCCTATCCGCATACACCGGGTAAGTCGATGGGACCTTACTCTATAAATATTCTCATAGAAAGTGACCCTTCAATGGATCTCCCAAACCTTGATCTTTTTTTAAAATGACAATAGTCTCACATCGGTTAATTTGAAAAATCAATAATTCTATATAACACTTGAGGCACTCTTCTCTCAACGGGTAACTTTTGAAAGTGAATTCTACTTCAAAAATGTTATCATGTCATAGTTTTCTAACATGATATCAGAGTAGATTCTGTGTATAGCTATAGGGTATAGTTGCACGTAAGGGTGGGTCTGAAGTTTCCACATACACTTGCAGACTTCAGCTACACGTGTGTGAAGTTTTCACATGCAGCCATAAAGTCAAACTGCACGTGAGGGCGGATTTACAAGTGACAAAAGTCTCACATCAGTTAATTTGAGAAATCAATGACTCTATATAACACTTGAGACATCCTCCTCTCAACGGCTAGCTTTTGAGAGTAAGTCATACCTCAAGAATGTTACTATGTCATGGTTTTCTCCTCTGTGATGCACCATAGGGTCTAGCTGCACTTCATGGCGGGTCTGAAGTTTCCACATACAGTTGTAAATCGAGCTTCACGTTTGTGAAGTTTCCACGTTCAGTCATAGGGTCAAGTTGCACCTGAGGACGGGTGTAAAAGTGACAAAAGCCTCACATCACTTAATTTGATAAATCAATCACTCCATATCACACTTGAAGCACCCTCCTCTCAACGGCTAACTTTTGAGAGTGAGTCATATTTTAAAAATATTATCATGTCATGGTTTTCATTCCTCTAAGTTTTTAGTTGATGACCTTTCTATGTATTAAAGTTCTTTTGGTAGAGTTAATAAAAAGTTAAAGGAATGAAAAAGGAAAAAAAAACATGTTAGATTGTAAAGTGTCTAATGGTATAGAATGTGATAGAATTAATTAGGAAAGAAGAACTTGTAAAATCGACCCTAGTTAAATGATCTTTTGATTTATGATGATAAAAGTGATAAAAATTAGAATCACTTAATTAGACAATTTACAAAGTTCATCATGCCTCTCTCTTCGATTTATCTCACAGTAGGACCAACAACTTTACAAAATTGAAAAATATATATTTTATATTTTAAAATTTAAAATTATTTAAAATTCCAACAACAACATATCTTACGATAATCCTATATAAAACCACTCTTTCTGTTAAAACAACGACATCACATCATAACGAGTGTCAATACTTTTTTATAACATAAATGTTAAAGTAAATTGATGCCATATCAGCCAATTGAAATCTGAAACATCAGTCGTTCGTACAAGTCAATGCACCGATTTTAGGACTGTAATGAAGAAGCTGTCTGATAAATTCTTTATGAAGGGCATGCCTGTAATTAAAATGAAAATTAGGGTCGTTTGCTTTTGTGTCCGCCGTAATTTCTCCAAATATGATTTGTGTGGTAACCGTCAGCATCCGAGCCAAACTGGTCCGGACCGAGGCTCTTCCTAACCAAACTCCGAACTGAATCGTTGAAGAGAAATAGAAAAATTCGTTCCGGACCGCTCCATTAAGGGGGGACCGAAAGACTTCGCTTTCAGCTGGTGTTTTAGAGTCGTTCGCTACGAGAAGCATACACAGCGTATGCACGAATTGAAATCGTGCACCTACTTCGGCGACACGTGTGGATTGAGGTGGGCGCACGAAAAATGAGAGGCACGTATCCTAATTTTCCACATGACAACCGTGTGGGAAATGAAATTCTTTCAACTCTTCTGTACTGAATAGTCTGCTCAAAATCAGTATCGAATACACAGGGCCAGTGAGACATAAGTTAAGGTGTAAAGTAAAAAATTTAAATAGGCCTTCTTTGTATGTAAGATATTATTATAAATAGTATTTAATAAAAAAATTAATTATATATAACAAAAAAGAATTTGAAAAAAAAAATCAGGTCTTTTTTTAACACTCGTGCGGCTGAAATTTGGGTCTCCCTAATAGAATTTTGTGGTAAGGTTATCAATAATTTCGGGCCTTCCAATATTTGGGGCCTTTAGCGGCCGCTTTTATTGCATTTTGGTAGAGTCGGCCATGTGAATACAAGTTATCTAAATTTATAAATAATTGAGATTCATTTTTTTAATTCTATTTTTTCTATAATTTAAGCCAGATGGTTTACTGGTAAGCTATTGAAGACGATGATGTTGTGGAGCGCATTTAGATGAGGGTTTGGTTTTCATTAGAGGACAACTCTAGGCTGCAGAAAATGAGTCTTGTATTAATGGTAAAGAAGGAATTTAAAGATTTATAAAGGAATTGAGTCACTTCAACTAATGAATTAGTCTTTTAAAATAAATATTCAGTCATAACAACAATTTATTTAGAGCGATTTGAATTCAATTGATTCTGTTTAAAATGTTGGTGGATTACTCTAATTCATTAAAAATATAAACTTAGTTCAAGAATGAAAAATTGAATCATTTTTAATATAAATTGGATTGAAGTCATACTTTATATAACTCAACCCACTTCAATTATTAAAATTATATATTATATAAATAATAAGGATCCTCTAAGAATAATTCTCACAAGACATTTACAAGAAAAGCTTATGGATGTCTCATCTAGACCCACATGGATTGATGAGATTGAAAGACCTTAACTTGTATAAGCTGTCTATAAAATTTTATCTTAATTGGATACGTGAAATCATCTTTTTTAAGACCTTTGAGATTTTATATTTTTCTAACAATGAAAAATCATTAAATTAGATTTGTGATGACCCGCACTTGTTGTGAAGCGTAGAAAGTTCACACTCTCGTGACACGCAGTTACAATGATGCATGGACAGATGAGGAGAGAAATTTGCGAGAGAGGGTGAGTTTAGAAAAGTCTCACATCGCCTACGCATTGCCTCGTGAGGTGGTTTATAAGCTAATGTCTCTTCTATTCTAACACAAGATCTTTTGGGTTTATATATGACACACGTGCACCATTGTAAAGTCATGCGAGTATAAAGTTTATGCCCAGAGCGAACAATATTGTGCTAATGAGGCATGTTGTTACATTAGTTCCAAAATTTCAATAAGTTTCATAAATTTCAATAAATTACAACATATTTTAACTTTTTTAGACATTTATCATGGTACAGAGCCAATTAAATGATTTATTTTGAAATCCATTAAGAAAAAGTACATATTGATGTGATATTTTGAATATATATAAGAAATTCTCATATACATATAACATATATAAATAACTTTCTTTATTTGATAATTTTTAGACTTCACTCTTTACAATGACTATATTTAGTGGTGGAGATTTGTCTTTATAAATATCTATTTACTCAAAATATACCAATACAATATATATAGGCTCAATTATTTACTTAATTACACAGGTTGATTTATAAATTAATATAACTTGACCCAAATTGATTGACCTGAATTAAAATTGGATTAGAATTTTATAATTAGATTAGATTATGGGTGGCTTAGAAAATGGTGGAAATATGGATTAGGTTAACAAGTAGTAATCTTAATTTAATATGGGCAAGTGAGATTATACTCTCAACTTAATATTTCATGCAAGTTTCAATCATCAATGTCAACTTCATAACTTTATTATTAATCTTAAAACTAATGACTAAATGTTGTTAGATTGACATTTAAAAGATTTCTAATGTATCTATAAATTTCCAAGTCATTCAATTAGACTCCATTAATACTTACACTTAGTCTTTTTTGCATATTCTAATTCTTTCTTATTAAAGTCAAATATCCTATCAATCCAAGATTAAAATTTATTAAATTTAATAAATTATTTCCATAAATTTAATGCATATATTAGAATTTATAGATACAATGGAGATTTTCTAATAATACCATAAAATCGGGAAGTGAAAACTTCCTAGAATGCCAACTCTATCAAATGTAAGAGTGATATAATTTTTATATGATTATCAAAAGTTTACCTATTCATTTCACTAAAATTTACAATTTACATAATTAATTTTAATATAAAATTTAAAACTTCATTCCAACTGACGTCTCTATCCAACCTACCCCCATATCCTATCATACATTACATAATATATATATGTGTGTGATTAACAACAAAATTGACTCCTAATGTGATTTTAGCATCTTAATAATTGACTAGTCCATTGACTAGACTATAGTAGGAGCATGCTTTGAGTGGTCCCGCGGCGTACGTTCCTTGTAGCATTATGTTATGCCGTCACATGACACACGACAGGCGTGAGGATGAGTGTCAGATCCTGCTTTCTGATTGATTCCCGACCGTACAAATTTTGCAGAAATCTCAACCGTACATCTTGATCCGATTACCCAACGACCACTGCCGTACCTCCCTGGTTTGTGCGGATCATGATTCATTCAGGCAGTCACACAGCGCCTTATCTGCTGCTTAAACTGACACGTTACCCACTCACTACGGGACCCACTTTTGCAAAATTCCAGTGCACGTAGGGCCTAGCCCCACCCCCAGGCTCCCACCAGATATTTCAAGCTCATGCCCCTTATTATTAGAGACAGACTATAATTTATTTTATTTAAATTTACATGCACTAAATCATTGGATATTAGTGTAAAATTTTTAAGGACGAATCTACTGTTCCTGGACACATTTAAATTAGGTTGTGAGGACTTAAACCCGCAATCTCAATTAAGAAATCATATCTATTATTTGATTTTAAAATTTAATCTATTACACTATATAATTCATACGGGAAGTGTGCTGATAGTTAATACTTATAATTTTTCTCTCTATCTCTTTAAACTCTTGAAAAACACAAAATAATAACAACAAATGTTCACATAATGTCAATAGATGTGTTTTTATTTCATGACCATACAAGTAGTCTCGAGCTTAGGTAATAATATTAGTGGGTACTGACCGTATCAATTTCAAAAGGGTAGTATCGGCTTATGTTGATTTTTTAATTGATTTCTACTGATTTTCGATTTATTTTTAGCAATATTTTCAAATTTAAAAAGGTTTTAAAACAAGTTATTCAATTTTAGAGTTATTTTCATCAATTTTGACAATTTTAAGGTATTTTCATTAATTTTTCAAATTTTCATTCTAAGATAATCTTAAATTTTTAGTTGTTATGAACATAATTTAATAAAATAATATTCTTTGTTTAAGGAATTCAATAAAAATGTGTTAATGTTATTCACATAGTTTGTAAGTATTTATTTGATTTTCAAAGTTTTTTTTTTTAGTTTTTTGTAAACTTCGAGATTTCTAAGATACTTCCTATTTTCAAAAACAACTATTGGAAAAATAAACAAAATGATATAAAAATATTCTTTAATTAAATGAAGATCCATTCATGTGGGTTTTTTTTTTGTAATTTATTAAATATTCTGATATTTTTATGAAACTTATAAATTTTTACAACAAATATATATTGAAGAAAAAATACATGTCACTGGGGCATACTTGAGAAGATAAAGTTCATATTAAGTATTTTCTCATGTTGGTTTTTTTCTTTATAAAATTTTAAAACATTTTTCAAAATTTTAAAATGTACTAAAGTTTTGGAAAAAAAGAAGATAGAAAATGCGCATAGATGGTACAGTAGTATTGGTGATACGCATTAGGGCACTACCTTTTTTTTACTCCTGATGCATGTTATTGATAAGTCTGGTGATAAATATAATTAATTATATAGTCTTATTTTTAATATATTGATCAAAAAATAACAATGCAAATTATAAAAAATTCAATAGAAGTTACAATTGCCAAACATACTTCTTGGGAAGTATATATGAATAAATTGCAAATATAGTGTGCAATAAGGGCAGTGGGTATCATTAAATTTTACGCTCTGTGATTTCCCGTGTATAAAATAAAAAAAATAATAATTTACAAACATGATCTAAACTCAAGATCTCTAGAGGGAGGTCTTGGGTTCAAACCATGCGAACTCTAATAAAGAGCCATTTCTTATGGGAATATGTATAGAGTAAGGTCCCATCGATTTACCCGGTGTGTTTGGATAGAGAGTTTTTACACATTCAAAAAGACTAATAGGATGCGATGTCTGGACACCTCCGAACCTTAAAAAAAAAAAAAAAAAAGTCTGTTTCCATAGGTTACCATTTTAATAAGGCCCGGCCCCTTCTTTCATTAACACAATCACACATGCTTCTCGAGAAAGAATGTCTATGGCCCAAAAGATAAACCCTAGACAGTCATATTCACATGATGCATTAACAAATTTCTGGTTTTAGCCAATTCACACATCATGAATGAGCTGACTAACGCTATCAATTGCAATAAATAGCTATAAATATATAAAGGAAGAAAAATCTATTTAAGTAAATATTCCTAAATCATTTTCAACAATTTGAAATAAGAAAAATGAAAATCATATACCTTCTATATAGGTTAGTGGGTTTGGTTGTTTTTCAAATAAATAACATGCCTTAGATTTTGAAATTGAAGTCTCATTATTTTGAAAAAAATCTTTTACTCTGTTTTTTGCTTTTAAAGAATATCAATAAGCAAATATTAGAAAATTTCAGATTTCGTTAGAAATACTTAAAAACTTTATATTGGCCAATATTTCTATTGAAATAGGTCCAAATATCAACTGATTTTGAATTTTAAATTTTTATTCAAAAATAAAAGAATTTAGTCCATTATGGATCATACGGACTGAAATGGTCATATTTCTGCTGAAAATTTTGAATTTTTTTAAATTAAGATATGTGTTTTACCAAAAGAAAGTACATTTTTTAAGTACACGTTTCACTTGTTGGTATACTTTTCCTTTTTTTTGGCACACTTTACGTTCATCGGTAGCGTTTCCATTCGTACCTGATCAAAGTTCAAAACTTTTTTTTTTTCCACTTGAGAAAGAGAAGTGATGGAGACATAATTTTAGTAAAGCTAGGTTTATATATATATATATTTTTTTTTTTTTTTAAATTTTGAAAAAACACATGTATTACATCTGTGGGGATATTTTAGGACACATTTGATAAGTTTTTGGGATGGAGGACTTAAATGGGAAAATAATTCTCATGAGATTTTTTTTTAAATGGTTTTATAAAAAATTGCTTCCTAATCTAAAAGTTTTGATATGTTTGCTTGTTAATAACCTATTTAAAATAAAACTGGTCAAAAATTTAGTCTAAACTCAAATCATTTTATTATAATTTAAGTGTGAATTTTGATTGCCTCAAAATTTAATTCAACTCGAGGGCTTCAACACTAACAAATAAAGCTGGGTTTGGCCAACAAAAGCTTGGCCCCAATTTGTAATTTAAGGTCTTAGACACAAGCCTAAGTTGACCACAATGTTAAAATTGAACCTAAATCGAGTTTTATTTGTAAGACTTGAACTCAATACCAAACTCAAAATTTACAGACTTATTCGGACTTCAACTTTCTTGTTCAAGATAGGTTTGTTACATAAGTTCTATCTTTTTACGCTATATTAATCTATAAAAATCAAATTTTATAAGTTTTGACTTAAATTCAACTTTTCAGATCTCAATTGTTCTTTTTTAACGTGGCCCAACCCGATTTGAACTCAAAAATGAGTGTGGACCAAGCCAAGGTCAACTTGAATCCAAATTTTTTCAAGTTTTTTCATGTGGACTTGGGTGTTAGATTAACCCATCTAATCAAGTCCCTAATTTTTTTATAGGAAATCATTTTTCCAAGAATCATAATGAAAAAGTTTATTAACTATTTTTTTTAGAAAATTTTAACATTGAGAATTGAAATTCCCAAAAAGTATTTTGTAAATCAATAGAAGAAAATTTGTACAACCCAACGGACACTAAGAGAGATTGTCATATTGTTAGCTAGGAATGAGTGGAAAATTCTTTTCCCCCCTTTCAACCTGCAATCATGTTTTGAAATTGGTCCATGTCTACCTGCAACTGTATGTCTTTATAGTCGTGGGTTTTAGTTTTATAAACCTTAAAAAAAGGTTTATTGAATTTGTCTAAATAATTTAGAAAAATAACCATAATAATAAGTGAAATAATAATTTTAACAGCTAATGATGATGATCATGAAAAATCATGTCAATGAATTTGGGGTGTTCTTGTCCACCACATGAAATTGAGGATGACTTGACCAAGATAAGTTTTAGTTGATTAACAAGTAAATGTGGGGCCCATGAGATAGATGGGTGACAAGTAACATGTTGTTTGCATCTTATTGGGGCCAATTTGGAACATATTGATTAATGACTCCTTTTTCAGAATCAAAAAGGGGTTCTCTATCAAAACAGGATCAAATAAAAAACTTAAAATCCGTCACCACCAACCCTTTTTTTTATTTTAAATGAGTTTTATCGAATGCTCACAAAGTTGTAGATTTCATGTCTAAATAAAAAGATTTATAAAAATATTTTAGTTAAATTAATTAAGTCATATTTTTAACCTCTTGAAATCTAATAAACATAGAGACTAAAAATAATTAACGTGATTAGAATTCAGAAGAGTTAAAAAAATATAACTTAATTACTTCAAATTAAGTAATTTTTGTAAATCAAATATTAAAGCATAATGCTTTATGATGGTCAAATCATACTGAATCAAGAGTGATATAGTTCAAAATCTATGTTTAGTCTGTGCTGAATCTTCTCCAGTCCAGACTAATATGCAGAGAATCTTGATGCAAAATTGCAAAGACAATGACAAGAAAAATGGTAAGTACATACGACCAAATTATTTTAGGGATTGAGTGTTGGGAACCTTCAAAAGACAAAATCACAAGCTACACTTCTTTCTTTTACTCTCTTCTAATGTGTTCCTCCTTTCCTACATTCATTTCACTTTTTGAAACTTCAAACCAATATTATCAGAATCGGACTTTAAGGAGGTCAGGGATTCAACCAGATTCGACTGCGGTCAAAATCGGTCAAGTATTAAAATAATATAAATATTATATATAATATTAAATAAGACATATTTTACCAATAATATTAATATAAATATTAAAAATAATATTCAAACTCTTAGTAATATACCAAAATGGTGAAATATATGACATAGAAATAATAATAAACTTTTATATTTCAAATATACACATTTTTTAAGGGGAAAATTAAAAAAAATAAAAAAATAAAAAAATTTCAAATATATGAACCACGATTCACGGTTTTCGTGTCAAAACCGCATAAAACCTTGGTTTTGACAGGTTTTGACCGCCAGCCAATTTTTTGTGTGAACCAAACCGTAGATCCGGGCGGTTCGGTACGGTTCTGATAACACTACTTCAAACTGATTAATTATTTTTTAAGATATTGTACGTTTATTATAAGTCATAGTTGGACAGAAGTAGGGCTGCAACTCAGACTGGATTGGGTTGGATTTCAAGAAATCTAACTTGATCCAAGTTAATATTTATAGGACTTGATCTAAATTCTTAACCTGAAATTTTAAATCCGACTTGGCCCGGCCAACTATGATAAGTACATAGGACTTGAGAGAGAGAGCTTAGTTACAAAACCACCTATTATAAAAAGCTACACTTCTTTCTTTTACTCTCTTCTAATTTGCTCTCCATTTCTACATTCATTTCAATTTTTAAAACTTCAGACTGATTAATTATTTTTTAAGACATTATATATTTTTTATAAGTCATAGTTAGACGAAATCAATAAAAGATTTCATAAATGATATACATCGAAAGAATTTTTTTCATTGAAGTGGAGAAGATTTTCTCTTTGTGAGGTAGGTTCCAAGCCATCACTCTAACCCCTTTTCAATATTTCAAAATCACTCTTTTTTCTATTTTTAGAGTTTTTCCAATAAATATATTTCTAGAATATATTATTATTTTTACACTAAATACCAACTTTAATACACAAAGAAAATAAATAAATGCATTTAAGAAAAAAAAGCTGTAAATGAAAATCATCAAGAAACATACGTTGCTAAATATTTATATTTAGAGAAAAAAGTGTATAAAATAAATTGTAAAGTGATAAGAGTATAATTTTGATAAAATAAATAGAAAATGCCTTTTACAATGTTTATTTTCAATACCCTTTTGACTGTAATTGAACCAAATATTTATGTTTTTTTAATAACGTTTAAAAGCATATATCATTTAAAAATATTTGTCATTTAGACACACCGTGCTCGTGAATCCTTTCCACGGATGGACCTACGCGTTCCAAAACAAGAAAATGTGAGTTGTATGGCAAGGCCGTAATAATGGAAAAAAATAGGGACATTAGAGTAGTTTCAAGTTCAACGAATATCTTCCAGGTGGTGTCCGATGCGCCGTAGGTTTCGCTCGATGTCAGATCAAGATGGTGTGGGTCCCACAAAAAAGCTGCATACCTTTTTCTGAGCTCGGGAACAGACTCAGGTCCGAGCCAGAAGATTTGCCGAGCCTAGGTGACACGCGCCGACATCCTATTGGCTGAAACAAGTTAAGGAGATGGTTATAGGAATTTCCTTCTTTTCTCTCCAAACACAGGAAGATCCGCGGGCTGACTGCCGACCGCGGAAAAGGCCAAATTTCGAGCGGAATTTTATATTATTTAAGAAATAAGAAAAGAAAACAGAGAATCTCTTTAAATTACGAAAATATCCTCCTTTGTCTTTTTGAAAAAAAATGCAGCTGTGTCTCTTCTTTAAGACGTCCTCGACTGATAATAGCCAATTAATGATCCTTTGACTAAATTAATAAGAAAAGGGTAATTCTTTTCTAAAGTTATCAGATTGACTTGAATACCCTTAATAATAAATTGAAAGACTATAAAAACTTAGATAAATATGTTATATTTTTTTTATCTCATCTCCTCCCATTAGATTTTTTTTTTTTTTTTTAACTTTTACATGCTATATTATTTCTAAATAAAAAATGAGTATGAATCATCTTATATGATCCTTTAGTTAGATCTAAGTAGAGTACTACTTCCTTCGTCCTATTTTAGTTGTCTTATTTAAAATATTTGTATTTTTTAAAAAACTCTCTAAATAAGGCTAACACTAAATGTGATCTCATCCATTTTAACACACTTTATATTACTCAAATATAAATGAGACAACTATTTTAAGATAAATCCAAAATTTATATAAGATAACTAATTCAGGACAGAGAGTATAATATAAGTACATAACTAAATAAAATCACTTCATAGTTCATATTCATGATCTCATTCATCCCACTTAGGTGATACATGTTCATAGTGTAGGCCCGATTAATATGAAAATAAAATGGAGTTAATAAGTAAAATATTCAAACAAATTAAGTTATTGTTCTGTATAATTCATTAAAAAATCAAAATTTCTCAGAATTAAAATTACCCAAGCACTTCCTTGATCATGTATTCACGTGACCAAATTAATTGACCATCAAATTAAAATTAATATTTTTACCTTCTTTCCAAAATTAAAGATTATGTACGCTAAATGAATATTTCAATTTGCGTGACAAGTATGTATAGAGGGTGTTAACAAACCATAGCTTCATAATTAAGATCTTTTTGGTTTGCAATATAGTTGTAAGATTCATTAATTATACCAAACTAAGAGATTTTATAAATATATTTTTAATATTTTAATTTCAAATATAAATGCAAAACTTTTGATACAAAGATCTAAAATAATGAGAACTTGAATTTTTCTTTTTTAATTATTTGACTGTTACCGCCGATTAAAACTTTTACCTAGTTGAAATCTATACTTTAGTTCAATTTATATACCCTTTATTTAATATGATTAGTTAGAGTCTGAGCTATTTGTGCACCATGTTTAAGCAAACGTGATTCATGGCTTATACTCTTACAGGGTCACACTCAATGGCATGGTTGGTAATTTTATCCAAAGCCACGGGTGATCCTATAAATTGATGATTCCTTACTTGCTTAGACACAAATCTACTTAATTCTTATAAGTTAAAACAGATCAAATCTATAACCATCCCACAAAAATAACCCAAGCATTAAATAAAAAATTCGAAAGGAGCAGAAAACAAAGAGAAATGAGAGAGTAGAGAGGGAGAAGATATATCAAGAGAGAGAGAAGACCAGGACTGTCAAATCTACATATTCCTCTCTCTCTCCCTCTCTCTTGTTTTTCTGATTTCAGGACTCCCCACCTTTCCCCACACAGATTCCATTAAATCACCGATCTTTCCACGCTTCCTTGAGATATCCATATCCTGGTTCGGTGGTCTCGTCGTCAGCTGCCGTTTTTCTTGGATTCTTGATTTCATCAGAGCAATCTTCCAGCTTTCCAAGGTACGCGGAGAAACTAACGAAAACAACAGCGATACATTCAAAAATCCCATCTTCTATTCCAATTTTCGTTTCTGCTAACCCACCCACTTATCCCTTCTCTAGTCTTTTTCCGTTTCTTTTCAAGTTCTTGGAATGTAATGCCGGGAATTCCGGTTTCTATGCTTGTAATATCTTATCTTTTTGTCGGGTTGCTTTAAAATCATCTTTTTCTTAAATGGGTTTATCTTATTTTCCATAGATATGACCTTTGTTTTTCTGTAAATCGATTGGAAAATGGAAAAAGGGGAGCCTTTTTTGGTTTTTCTTATTTCCTTTTCCTCTTTTTTGTTTTGTTTCTGTTTGAACTCCGACCATATCTTCATACCAATTTTTTTTTTCTTCTTTGCTTGCTTTAAATCATCTTTTTTTTTTCTGAAATGATCCTCTTATTTTTCAAAGATGCGACTCATTTTTGTCTAAATCGATTGGAAAATGGAGAATGAAGGAGCTTTTTTTTTTTCTTTCTTATTGTCTTTTCTTCCCCCCCATTTTTTTTTCTTTTTGAATTCTGACAATATCTACTAATAAAAATCCTTTCTTTATTTTCCTTTCTATTTTAGGGATTTATCCTCTAGTTTTCTTTTGTACTGTGGAACACTTATTATGCCGATCTGTCCTATTTTTCTGATCTCACAGCGCAAAAAAAATGTCCTTTTCTTATTTAAATATATTATAACAAATGTGTTTTCTTACTTTCTCCAAGCGTTCTTTTTCAGTGCCATTCTTCAATCAGAGGTACCATTTTATTTCCTGTCATTGACTGGTTTTTTAGCTTCTGTTGTAGCTAAAGGTTCCATATTTTATCTTCAAATGGAACTAGCCTTTGTGGATCCGCTATTGTATGTTTAGAAACTCCTTATCGGCAATCTGATACCTCTGTTTACAACTTAAATAAAAAAGGAATTATTTTTATTCTTTCAGACCCTTCAGACTTTGCCTATGATGCCAAAATGACAAACAATCCAAGATAGTTTTCAGTTCCTTTTTTTTTGTAGGATTTATGTTCTCGTTCAAGGTGTTTGGATATGACTTATGCCCATTAAGAATTTTAAGCTTTGGAGCTCCATTTTTTCAGATTTTGTTTTTATTGTTTATTTTTCCGATATTTTTGCTTGGAAGATCTTGATTGAGTTGAATTTTACCTGAAAAATGTAATTTTGGCATGCCTTAATTCTCATTTCTTAAAATTTGATATTGTTTTCATTTACCTTTTTAATTTCATTACAGGTATTGATGGGATTTGGTCTGAACTAAAAATGCATGGGGTCCCGGAAAAAAAATCAATTTTAAAGCTGTGCTCTCTCTTCCTTCAACCTTTGTATATTGATACTTGTCGATTGGTCATGATTGAATTGAATTTCAAACTTTTCGACTCCCACTTTTTAAAGCTATGATCTTTGTTTTTAGGTTTCTTGTATTTATCGATTTATGAATGCTTTTAATTGCAATGAGTTCTGGCTGGAAATGTGAGTGGGTCTTACTAAAAGAATCTAATACTCTGAAGTGCTTATTATGATTTCCTTTTCCTTTATATCGTTATTTATGCTGCGTAGGTTAGAATGCATTGAATTTACTTCAGAATCTGAGTGGAAAACATTAAAATTCCCATTTACTTAAGATGTGATCTTTTATTTTCCACTTTTCAGCTCTCTGTTCTAGAGTTTTGTACTGGTTTTAGTTGGATTGTTTATTTAGATGCTATATGCACCTGGGTATTGTAAGTTTTTTTTTTTGTAAAAAAGAATGTACCCTTTCTACTCAGATGATAATTTCGTCGAGACACAATTGATTGGTTTTCAAATTGCATAGTTTTCACTCAAAATGTGATGGCATTTGTTAAAAGTCTCCAATTTTTATACCGTTGTGGTCTTGTTTTTTTTTTTTTTCTTATATATGAGTATTGTTTTTCTTGGTCACCTAAAATGTGAATAGAAACAAAGAACATCCTCATTTGATGTTGCTGTTGTTTGTGTTGTGTTTTTGTCCCCTTCTTTCACTTGATGCATATGGATGGGTTATGGTTGGATTTGGAATCAACCTTAAAAGCGACTGGAACCTAGTGACGCATTAAATAACTTATCTTCTGAAGTGGTGGTCTTTTTTCTTTCCTCTCTTGTATCTCTTAAATTTGTAGCCAAGTAGGGTTTTTTTTTTCTAATTTAATTTTATCTGAGAATGCTTCCAATGTGATTGGTGGCTGTATAAAAGCTCATTCTATTGTCTAATTCGCTCTTTGTATTTTAAGTAAACTTTTTGGACACCCATGCAGGAGTAGTTTTGATAGGATTGAATTTTTATCTGAAAATGGAGGGGGATACATTTTCAGGCCTTGGCAATGGAACTCAAGTAGATAACAAGGTCTTGCAAACCTTCCAGAAGAGCTTTGTACAGGTCCAGAACATATTAGACCAGAACAGACTGTTAATCAATGAGATTAACCAGAATCATGAGTCAAAGATCCCTGACAATCTCAGCCGCAACGTAGGTCTGATCAGAGAGCTCAACAACAACATCAGAAGAGTCGTCAATCTCTATGCTGACCTTTCCAGCTCCTTCACAAAATCAATGGAAGCTTCATCAGAGGGGGATTCTGCTGGGACCTTGAGGTCTGATAGTAAGGCCAGTCAGAAGAGAATTAGACCAGGATAGTCTTCAGAGTTATACTGATTCTTTTAACACACTTGGGAAAAGATTGTGCTAGGGATAGTTTTTAGAATTCAAGTCGTTGAATGTAACTCTGTATCAGTAGAACTGTACTTCAATTCCTGCTGTGGGGAAGTTCCACTTCATGGAAATAGCCAGCAGTTGGAAATAATAGGTGATTTCTTGCATTGCAATTCCATGTAAAACGATCTTTTCTCACTAAAATGAAGGTTATCCCTTTTTCTCTCTCTGATATTATAACATAATGTTCTGAACTGTGGGTATTTTTCTTTTTGGGTATTGCAAAAAAAAACAGGCACAACATGGTCTTTGCCTAATGATGTTTCTGGTATTTGTGCTTTCTCAATCGCAGTGACATAGTTGGATTTTAACTGTTAGTCTTAGACTATATCACTTTATTGAGGTAGAATTAGCTTTCAAATGGGTGAATAATAAATCTGTACAAATGAATTCACTTCTTTAATATATGAGATGCTCCAGATTTGGGGTACATCCAATGTTGTGTACTCTTGCGGTTGAAACTGTAATGTGCCGATGAATCCAAAACAGATGGATTTTCTTTCAGATGGCAATCTTTAGAAATTGAGCTTCCAATTCACCCACTATTACTTGTTGCAGAAAAGGCCAAAATCTGATTTGGGTCTGTTCATTTTAGCTGTCAAGTACTCTCATATTCATCATTGTCATCATCCCTTGTGAAATTCTCCCTTTGGTTCACATTTCTTCAAATCCCACTGTTCTTGTTTCTTTCTCAATCTCATCCTGTTTTTGACCTCCGAAATGTAGAGAATCAGGCTGTCCCCCACAAAAAAAAAAAGTGGACCTATTTATTCATTCGTGAATCATGGTCTGGTGACTCTCAGCCAAAAGTTGGTTGTACAGTGAAGAACCTATCTACTGATACATTGGGGGGTCTCATCATTTTCCAGTTGCACATACCCATCTATTCCTTACTGAGGATCACCACTTGAGTGGTCCATGAACTCCCATTGGTTGTACATTATGGAAGCCATCCAAGGCATGGGGAGGCCCCATCACTTTGGACCAATGGGAATCTGCTGAGTACTGACTGCCCTTTCTTCTATAATTGAAAGGAAAAAGAATTTCATTGATTCCCTCTCTCTCTCTCTCCCTCTCCCTCTCTCTCTTATCTTTCCACTGCCTCCTTTGTGTTTGGAGGGACTTGCATTTCTCATGTAAAAGTGCCTTCTAAAGCTACTTGTCTCTGGAGATACTTGCAACTTGCACAAGGAAGAAATTGTCAAACAGTTTGTTTATGGTTTTCCTATCACTGACCACCAGGAAAGAATCTCAGATAAGAGATGATGAGCTTTTTGACCACGCTTGTTGCAGCCAATGCCATTGCCCCACGTGACTTTAATTGCAAAACAACCAAGGGAGAAAGCAAAAGCAAATCAGATACTATTCTAAAAGATTAAAACAAAACTCTGAAGTTTCATAGCCAGACAGAGATGCACAAACAGTGATTCCCAACAACAAGACAAGGTGCCCCGGAGGCCCAAAGGTTCCTTTGGACATGTTACTGCATCAAGCTTATCTTCCATTTATATTTTATCTCTTCTTTCCTGTTTCTCCTAACCTTCTTTACATAATATATAGTATAATTATGAAAGAAGAATAATTGGACCACTTCATTGTCTTTGTGATGGAACCTTTCATGAGATGGGTCTCACTAGCAATTGGTCTGGTCTTTTTTCCTGAAAGCAATCTAACAAGTCTGATTACTTGATGAGCAAAATAGCATAGAGTAGTCAGCTGTTTAGTCTTTTTTCTTCTTTTTTTTTTGAATAAATTGAAGGGTTATGATCATCAATCAGGGATAATAAGATCCAAATGCGGACCATCAAGTATTGACCGTCGGCTCATGTGTCTCACTCCAAAACTCCGCAATTGGGCAATTCTAACCATGGTTTGAAGGTTTTCTAGAGGGAAAAAAGATGGTTGAGTAAACTAGTCAACAAAATCTTTATTGAGCATTCATTTCTTCCCCAAAAAGACCTATCTTGGCGGATATCCCATGAATCGTAGGACCACAAGATGAACATTTGATCTCAGTCATCGCTGGTAGCTTGGCCAGGGCCGGAACTTGGTGGGTCACCTCACTTGTCGCTGCCTGTGAATAATTCAAAATTTGAACGTACACCTTCTGTCAAGGCTTCAAAATGCGGGCTTACAGAGAAAACAATCTCAATAGTGGGCCTCTGATTTGAATACTTTGTATCTCTGTACACACATGACACACCAACTCCCAGGCCATGAATTGATTCAATAGTGCAGAGGACCACTTTGAGTTGGCTTCTACTCCAAATAAAGAACCTCTGTCACTGTTTGTCAACTTAACTCTTTCTCCAAACTTGATTGGTAATTGGGTGAGGTGGGGTCAACAGCTTGCTTTTCTTAACAGAGAGGAAGAAGACCGGACACCCACATGGGTAAATGCTGTAAATGTCTAGGTCTAGTCTGTATATGAATTATGCCAATATGGCTGCTATTATGAATTGATATTTGGGATCATGTGGGAATTAAGTAGCCGAATCTGTGTCAGTGATGCCATGCCAACTATGGTTGGCATAGAGAGCTTGACCAGCCTTTCTTGGCTTTTGAATTGTCATTCATAACTCTTTAAAAAAAATATTTAAATCTATAATTTAGTAGATAAATGCATTTAAGTTTTCAAAGTTAAAAAAAAAAAAGTTCTTTACCTTATTGACTAATGGTCAAATTTGGTTGGCATAATTTTTTTTAGCGTGAAGTCACGGTGTCTGCCAAGATGCTAAAGCAGACGAGGAGAAGGAAAAGTTAGAAAGTACCAAGAATGGATCAGTGGTGCTCCAAAATCTTACACAGTAAGATGATGATTAGATTTGTAGTGCAAGGGTAGTTAAAAAAATCTTTAATTTCAATAATATTTTTAGTAGTTTATATAATTTCTATTGTGATTAAATTTGAGAAATGTATTTCATACAAGAATTGGTGGGTGTGGGAGGAGAAAGGTGACGGTTAAATAGCTTACTATAAAAAAAGATTAGCGACCTTTTTAAGGACATTTTGTATAATCCAATACGAATTTTACTGGATTACTTATTTTGTCTTTTAAATCAGTTCGTCGAATATTTTGCTCTAAGTAATTTGAAGGGTTCGGCGAGCCAATTTAAAAGACAAAATGAGTAATATAGTACAACCGATGTCGAGTTATACAAAATGCGATCTCTATCTTATTATCAGTTGATTATAAAAAGATTAAAGTTCTTAAAATAATACTTCCTTTGTCTCACTTTAGTTGTCTGATTTGAAATATTGTATTTTTTAAAGAACTCTATATATAAAGTTAGTACTACATACATGTGATCTCATCTATTTTCAACACATTTTATACTAATCTAATATAAATAATATAATTATATTGAGATAATTTTAATATTTATAAATTAAAATTAATTTAAATGAGAAAAAGTAAAAAAGTACAATAACCTTGTTGCTGTTAGAGTAGGCACCTTTAAACTTAACAGCACTGTTAAACAAAGGACCATCTCTTTTGTCATTTTTTCATCATTCAAATCCACCTATCACTTTCAATCGTGTGACGTCACACTATGAGCGACAGTCGCTCTTAGTACGGTACAATTTATAAGAGTGGAATCCAATAAGTAAATTTGATAGATATTTTCATAATGATGTTTTCATAAAAAAATAAATTTATAAAATTTGAAAAATTATAATTTTCAAAAATAAAAAAATAAAAATAGGATCAATTTTAGATAATTTTTAATTCAATATTAAGATAAACTTAAAAAAAAATCAAATTTAATATATATAGAATTCATATAGCTGAGAACTAATTAGACTCTATGTAAAAATTTTAAGAGAAGTCTTGTTGATTGTGCAACTAAAAATTACTTGAAAATTACTCTTCAAATTATTTAGATCTTAACTCAACACTGAGTATCTTAATTGGTTGTCTTCCACTACTTTCAGTGAGAAATAATAGGTTTCAATACCTAGTAGCATTAACTGAGGGCTCTCTATGTGGGTGTGAAGTGTCTCCCGAGTTTTAGGAGGGTGAGATATAAACACATCTTGGCAACATGAATACAGACTTTCAAGGTGGACTCGACGTTTCCCTAGTTCTAGGAGGACGAGGCGTAAACACACCTAGTCAATATAACTACAGACCGGCATGATGGGCTCGAAGTTTCCCTTAGTCTCAAAAAAAAAATTTAGATCTGCTAAATTTTTTTACTTACAAGGTTTAAGATTATCTTTTTTTATCATCCTTATTAAAATCATTCATTCTATTTAATCATAGTAAAATATATAACTAAATCTCTAATTATAAGGTAATAGACGGCATCTTTCTGAAATATCTCCCCTCCTCACTAGAGTAAAAGCCGTTATCAAATTAAATACCGGGCCTGTCATGTACGATAAAGGACAGCTCAACAAACTAGAATTTAGTGAGGCATGAGAACATTAAAATCATCAGAAGATCATATAATACACAACCATGAAGAACGGATGCTAATAATCATTCTTTGTTTTCCAAATTTTATGAACTTACTCAACCTTAAAATCTATCAAGCAGAACTTCAAAATTTCATCTTTTATGATACTAGCCGGGGCATTTTTAGTGGGGGAAAGTTCTGGCTATGAGATGTCACCAGATCAAACAACAAGATTTGTTCACACAGTTGTTGTTTTTAAAAAAAATAGGAGTCACAGGATAATCACATCATTAGTTTAATTCAATTACTTTGTTTATGGAAACCCAACTGCCAAATGATCAAATGAATCAAAGACAAAGCAACAAGAAGAATCTGCTTGTTTACGAAAGAATCTGAGTTGAAGAGTCTGCTTTCCTTCTTTTTCAAATTCATTGGAATTCATTGCTTTTCCAAGAAAGGAGTAAAAAATATGACTAATATTCATGAATCACTGTTACTTAATTCAGGGTCGACGGGCACCCCACTCATGATCCAAAATTCAGTCAACTTTAAAATAAAATATTGAAGTGAAAGTTTTGGAGGTCTGACCAAGACTTGGATGGATTTGGGCCATGGTCAAAATGTCCATTAAAACTTTTGAGTCTACCGTTGATAAATCAATCTTAATTTTTTATGATGGATAGACTTCTTTTCAAAATGAGTAAAAAAGTATGAGTAAACTACATATTTTGAGTTTCTAGTCATGCATATTTTGAAAAAAAAATTACATCAAGACAAATTGACTTGACTCAAAGTAAATCAAAATCGGGTTGAGTTGATTAGTTCTAAACTCTTAAGCTCACCACACCCAATTTTGAGTAACAAATTTGGCAGATATGGTACATATCAGCAAAATCGTTGTGGAATTCTGAGGGTCGAACTGTATCAGCTGCGCAACGTACCTATATGTTGACGTTACGTAAATTCGACCGTTACGGTATAAATTTGGAAGAAAGAGAAACTTTGTTGGCCGAATTCAACTAATATAATGCATTGTGCCGATATGGACGTAACGCCAATAGTATGAGCGCAACAAATTTTTAATTCCAGCAACTAATAAAAAAACACCATTTAAGTTTTCTATCCTTTGGCACAATGATTTTAGGCCATGAGACCACCATACTTTAAAATCGTCAGGATGTATCTTCATTTCCCATAACTTAATACCCTCACATGAAAAAAAATGTCTTCACTCCTTCATTTTCTATTAAAAAAATTAAATTTTATAGGAATTCACTCAAATTATGTCGAATTGAACTGAATAGAATGAAATCTGGATCAAACTTCGTCGGTCAATTATAAAAAGTGAAATTAAGTTAAATAAAAAATTATTATTATCTATAACTAATTTAACTTGAATTCAATCCAACCTGACTCACGTTGTGGATTGTGATCCATTCCTACATTATATATTTGCACAGTTTTTTTTTTTTTATGTAAATTTTATTGAATGATTCCTAGTCGCCACTGGCCCACCTTGAATTGCGTTTGATTTAAGAAGGAAGGATCAGCAGATGCAGTGTTATAAATTTATAAACTTTTTTTTCAATGTCGCTACGTTTATAGTGAATTGGTTATCCAATGTATTATATGAATAATTACACGATTTTTATCTTAAAATAATTTTTTTTTTTTACTTATGGTAAATGATCCAAATGTTATTTGATGGACCGTTCGCGTAATGATGCAACCAAATTATGGGTAAGAAGAAAAGCCCGATACAAAATTAGTACAAATGTGAATTGGTAGTTGAGATATGTATTGAATCCTGGGAAGCAAACTGTCAAAAGGGCCATATTAAAATATTAACATATTTTAATTATTATTTTAAAATATTAAATATTAATATTTTATTTCTGTTTTCCTTAATTGAAGCAACAATTAAAAGTGAAACATTGAACCATGTGACAGGGCCGGCCTTGGCATTAGGCAGCGGGGGCTTCCGCCTAAAGCCCTCAATAACAAGTCTAAAAAATAACTTTACAGTAAGATCCTCTGAGATTTTAGAGCCTCTCCAGTAGGACTCCTCTTATCAGTTTTACTTAGGGCCCCTCAAATTTTAAGGGTTCTCAAGCCGGCATTGACATTTGAGTTAGGAAAGAGAAGTAATGCAAATTTTAAGGGTTCTCAAGCCGGCATTGCCATTTGAGTTAGGAAAGAGAAGTAATGAAGCTGGCTGATTAGTATTTTGAAAATTTGGATTGGTGGAGATGATAAAAGTTTTATATTGTTTGAATGGGTGATTTATAGAATAGTGATTAAATTTGTAATAGTCTAATAGAACGTGTTGGTAATTAAAATCACACGATGGATTTCAAAATAAGTCCCATGAAATTTAACGAAACCTTTCCCAAAATCACAACGTAATTTGTATCCAATTTCCTGGCCGAAATTAATTGAGTTGTTTTAAGAAAAACCAATGGGTTTTAGTTAAAAACAGGACTGGAATACCGTATAGGACTATAGGGTAATCGGGTATGGAGGGGCGCAGAACTAAATTGGGTTCGGATCTGAACCAATATCAAGTCTGCAAAAACCGGATCCTGACCAATGTCTACAGAACGAACCTGCCCTGTAGGCCAATCTGTGTTACAGACTTACAGGTTAAAGTTTGTAAGACGTTCAGGTGCAGATTGGCCCTGTAAAACTGGGAACGCAGGCCTGGAGCAGAGACTGGCCTTGTTCACAATGGACGGCTGGACTGCATTCAGCCAGCTTGGGTTTTTCTTCTTTTTTTTCTCTGACAGGCATTTAAAAAAAAAAACTGCACTTAATCGAGATCAATTTGGAGACTAAATTCGATCCAAAAACAGTTTTTCAGACAGATTTAACCTCTTGCCCTAGAATGTAGCAATGTAACTAAGTAGAAAAAAAAAAAGTTCCTTAAGTATATCTGTAACAATGCAAGAAACAAACTAGAAAAACAACAATCACCCTCACCGTAAGAAATGCAAAAACTTCGGACCAGCCGTCTGTACATCCTCTATACATGACCAAATGACGTTAAAACCTGTAGAACCTGTTTCATGCAGTTAGCAGCTACCAATAAGAACATTGAAAGTAGGAAAATTGTAATTATGATTTTTTAAGAGACAAAAATGGAATTTATAAAGTTGAAAGCTGTACTTGATCACTTCACTAGAAAATCCCTATACAGTTCATAATGAGGATGATAAAATGAGGAATTAAAGGGTGCTATGTAATTATAACAATTATCAAACAAGTATCTATTATGTCAGTTTCAAACTGTCAATATTCCCAAGCTCCAACACCTCTTCAAGGGAATAAAATATATGTGACCACTCAACTCATCTCATCCTCCAAACTCAATTCCCAGCGACAACCAGACCCAAATGAGCAAAACCCAGGTCTACAAATTGAAGACCTGTGTCGAAAATGGAATTCACACAACGACAAAACCCACATAAGCAGACTCAGTGATGTAAATTGAAGTGTGGCAATCAATAATGAATCCCCACTGAGCATTTTCTTTTGTCAACTCCACAAGCTTAAACAACCCCTTGTCTGATCATTAAAAGGGAACCCCTCAATCAAAGAGACAACTTCGTCACTTCCATCCATTTCTCCAAGCATGACCCATCAGCAAAATTGCAGCCCCATTTACAAGGTTGCAGCCTCCTCTGAAAAGGAAGTGATTTCCAAAATAGAAGCATATTAAAGACTTGGCTGTCACTCGTAAATCAAAGCCCTCTTTATTAGAAATCCATTTTCTCAACATCCTCCACAGGGAGGCCACCATTAGATACATAGCCTGAGAAAGTTTCAGCAACCCTCATTGAAGCCACTAGAGACACTATTTGAGGCCATACATCACATCAGTGACTTTCAGTGCCTTCCCTTTCCTAATGCAAGCCATTGAACATGCCACTGCAATTCGTTTTCAGTTCTTTTCATATACCAGTCAAACAACCTTTTGGGATGAAATATCAAAGACAATGCATGTACCCATGACGTGAGTTACAAGCTCATCCACCTAAAAATTTGGTGAACTTTCTATAGATAGAGAACTACTCTCTTCCACCTTGAGCTCATCATCTCCCTCCTACAGATTGGACCTTAAGGTAAGGATTGCAATTATTTATCTTACAATTGAACTTCAAATATAAATATAGTATTTGAGTTCATTATGATTCACATTTGCTTCCAAGTTCATAAATTTACGAATTAAGAGTAAAACATCAATACCCTCAAATATTGATTATATGTTCTTTCATCTTTCTATCATTCTATTTTGAACATTAATAACTAATTACAAGGACTTGTGAGATAGTTCAGCTTAACCAATACGAGTACATGAATCAGCCTAATGAGTCCTACCCCAAAACTGAGATTTTCCCCCCTTGCTGTACAACTTACTAAATCATCGCGCAAAATGATCAGTCAAATCTAATTTTGAGATTGGCGTTCCCCTTTTATGATCTTAGCTTTAATTCTTTCCCTCAAACCCATTAGAGGTAATCTTGAAATCAAAACTATCATTTCTGCTGTTTGCATGAGAAAGTATAGATTCAAATGGCTAGATTAAATCAAATTGGTAAGTTCATGGAACCATACCTTCACCTATGGATGTGGATGATTCAGCTTCGAGAGTAACTTCCCCATTTTATAGAATGTCTTCATCATCTTTCGAGTTTCCTTCATCATTTTTGCATATTCTTTCAAAACTTCCACATCTTTAGCCGGGGCGGCAGAAAGAGATAAATCCCTTACACCGAAGGCTTGAGGCTGTGACGCGGCGGCGGCGGAAGGGGATAAATCCCTTATACTGATGGATTGAGGCGGCGGAAGGGGATAAGTCCCTTGCACCGACGGATTGAGGTGGCTATGAGGCGCGGTAGGGGATAAGTCCCTTGCACCGACGGCTTGAGGCGGCTGTGAGGTGGCGGAAGGAGCCCTTACTGTCTGAATGGCGGTGGAAGGGGATAAATCCCCTTACAGGTTCGGCGGCGGAAGGAGCCCTTAAGGTCAGACCGGCGGCTTGAGCCTGCTCTTGTCTCAGATATCGTTCAATTACTGCTTGTCTTGTTGGTATCCCGAAATCATGTCATTTTCCGAATGGTGATAATATGAGAACCGCCAGGTCGCTCCCACAAAAGATGGAAAGCTCTGATACCTTCTTAAAGATCCCGTTCAGTCTCCAAGAAAATTTCGCTTTCCTCTCCTCGGGGATAGAATGATTTGAGTAAGAAGATGCTAAAAAACTCCTTACTACGAAAATCGGATTATCACCCGTTCGTTTATGACTGTACATACGACCGGAGGAAGAGAACACCGCCATGAAAAACAAGACATTATTGCACAATCTGATAATACGGATGACTTCTTGAAAAGTCATTTCCGCCGCTTTGAAAATGTAACAGATCTCTTCTACGGATCTTGAATGGGGACTACCATTTTTCTCTGCTGAAAAAAGATCTCACTGAAGTAAGACCCTAATTTTTTAAATGACCTCTCCGCAGTAAAACCCTAATTTTTTAAAGAAAGACGTTCTGTCGAGAGGGAACTAAGTTTTTGAAAATAAGGAATATGTGTTGTAAAACCTCCGATTCAACTTCAGGAGTACCTTTGCCATTTTGTCAGATGTCTTCATCAGCTTTCGACCTTCCTTCATCATTTTTGCCAATTCCTTCAATACTTCCAATTCTCTAGTCGGGGCGGCGGAAAGAGATAAATCCCTTACACCGACGGCTTGAGGCGGCGGAAGGAGCCCTTAATGTCTGATTGGCGGCGGAAGGAGATAAATCCCTTACAGGTTCGGCGGCGGAAGAAGCCCTTAAGGTCAGACCGGCGGCTTGAGCCTACTCTTATCTCAGATATCGTTCGATTATTACCTGTGTGGTTGGTATCCCGAAATCATGCCATTTTCTGAATGGTGATACTATGAGAACCGCCAGGTCGCTCCCACAATGGATGGAAAGCTCTGATGCCTTCTTAAAGATCCCGTTCAGTCTCCAAAAAAATTTCGCGTTCCTCTCCTCGGAGATAGAATGATTTGAGGAAGAAGACGCAAAAAAATTCCTTACTACGGAAATCAGATTATCACCCATTCGTGTATGACTGTACATACGGCCGGAGGAAGAGAACACCGCGATGAAAAAAAAGACATCATTGCACACATCTGATAATAGGGATGACTTCTTGAAGAGTCCCTTCCGCCGCTTTAAAAATGTAACAAATCTCTTCTACTGATCTTAAATGGGGACTACCATTTTTGTCTGTTGAAAAAATGCCTCTCTGCAGTAAAACCCTAATTTTTTAAAAGAAAGACGTTCTGTCAAGGGGGAACTAAGTTTTTGAAAATAAGGAATATGTGTTGTAAAACCTCTGATTCAACCTCATAAGTACCTTTGCCATTTTGTAGGATGTCTTCATCAGTTTTCGACCTTCGTTCATCATTTTTGTCAATTCCTTCAATACTTCCACATCTTTAGCTGGGGCGGCGGAAAGAGATAAATCCCTTTCACCGACTGCTTAAAGCTGCTGTAAAGCTGCGGAAGGAGCCCTTACTGTCTGATTGGCGGCGGAAGGGGATAAATCTCTTACAGGTTCGAAGGCGGAAGGAGCCCTTAAGGTCAGACCGGCGGCTTGAGCCTACTCTTGTCTCAGATATCGTTCGATTACTGCTTGTGTGGTTGATCTCCCGAAATCATGCCATTTTATGAATGATGATAATATGAGAACCGCCACGTCGCTCCCACAAAGGATGGAAAGCTCTGATACCTTCTTAAAGATCTCGTTCATTCTCCAAGAAAATTTCGCGTTCCTCTCCTTGAGGATAGAATGATTTGAGGAAGAATATGCTAAAAAACTCCTTACTACGGAAATCGGATTATCACCCGTTCGTATATGACTGTACATACGGCCGGAGGAAGAGAACACCGCGATGAAAAAGAAGACATTATTGCACACATCTGATAATACGGATGACTTCTTGAAGAGTCCCTTCTGCCGCTTTGAAAATGTAACAGATCTTTTATGCGGATCTTGAATGAGGACTACCATTTTTCTCTACTGAAAAAAGATATCTCTGTAGTAAAACCCTAATTTTTGAAAAGAAAGATGTTCTGTCGAGAGGAAACTAAGTTTTTGAAAATAAGGAATATGTTTTGTAAAACCTTCGATTCAACTTCAGGAGTACCTTTGCCATTTTGTATGATGTCTTCATCAGCTTTCGATTCCTTTTATCATTTTTGTCAATTCTTTCAATACTTCCCCATCTTTAGCCGAGGCGGCTGAAAAAGATAAATCCCTTACACCGACGGCCGAGGCGGCTGTGAGGCCGAGGAAGGAGCCCTTAATGTCTGATTGGCGGTGGAAGGGGATAAATCCCTTACAGGTTCGGAGGCGGAAGGAGCCCTTAAGGTCAGACCGGCGGCTTGAGCCTACTCTTGTCTCAGATATTGTTCGATTACTGCTTGTGTGGTTGATCTCTCGAAATCATGCCATTTTCGGAATGATGATAATATGAGAACCGCCACGTCGCTCCCACAAAGGACGGAAAGCTCTGATGCCTTCTTAAAGATCTCGTTCATTCTCCAAGAAAATTCTGCATTCCTCTCCTCGAGGATAGAATGATTTGAGGAAGAAGATGCTAAAAAACTCTTTACTACGGAAATCGGATTATCACCCGTTCGTGTATGACTGTACATATGGCCGTAGGAAGAGAACACTGACATGAAAAACAAGACATTATTGCACACATCTGATAATACGGATGACTTATTAAAGAGTCCCTTCTGCCGCTTTGAAAATGTAACAGATCTCTTCTGCGGATCTTGAATGAGACTACCATTTTTCTCTACTGTAAAAAGATATCTCTATAGTAAAAGCCTAATTTTTGAAAAGAAAGATGTTCTGTGGAGAGGAAATTAAGTTTTTGAAAATAAGGAATATGTTTTGTAAAACATTCGATTCAACTTTAGGAGTACCTTTGCCATTTTGTATGATGTCTTCATCAGCTTTCGACCTTCCTTTTATCATTTTTATCAATTCCTTCAATACTTCCCCATCTTTAGCCGAGGCGGCTGAAAAAGATAAATCCCTTACACCGACGGCTTGAGGCGGCTGTGAGGCAGCGGAAGGAGCCCTTAATGTCTGATTGGCGGCGGAAGGGGATAAATCCCTTACAGATTCGGCGGCGAAAGGAGCCCTTAAGGTCAGACCTGCGGCTTGAGCCTTCTCTTGTCTCAGATATCGTTCGATTACTGCTTGTGTGGTTGGTCTCCCGAAATCATGCCATTTTCCGAATGGTGATAATATGAGAACCGCCAGGTCGCTCCCACAAAAGATGGAAAGCTCTGATGCCTTCTTAAAGATCCCGTTCAGTCTCCAAGAAAATTTCGCTTTCCTCTCCTCGGGGATAGAATGATTTGAGGAAGAAGATGCTAAAAAACTCCTTATTACGGAAATCAGATTATCACCCGTTCGTGTATGACTGTACATACGGGTGGAGGAAGATAACACCGCGATGAAAAACAAGACATTATTGCACACATCTGATAATACGGATGACTTCTTGAAGAGTCCATTGTAACAATTTGAAAATTTAACAGATCTCTTCTATGGATCTTAAATGAGGACTACTATTTTTTTTTGCTGAAAAAAGACATCTCTGCAGTAAAACCCTAATTTTTTAAAAGACCTCTCTACAGTAAAATCCTAATTTTTGAAAAGAAAAACGTTTTGTCGAGAGGGAACTAAGTTTTTGAAAATAAGGAATGTGTTGTAAAACTTCCGATTCAACTTCAGGAGTACCCTTGCCATTTTGTATGATGTCTTCATAAGCTTTCGACATTCCTTCATCATTTTTGTCAATTCCTTCAATACTTCCCCATCTTTAGCCGAGGCGGCTGAAAAGGATAAATCCCTTACACCGAAGGTTTGAGGCGGCTGTGAGGCGGCGAAAGGAGCCCTTACTGTCTAATTGGCGGCGGAAGGGGATAAATCCCTTACAGGTTCGGCGGCGAAAGGAGCCCTTAAGGTCAGACCGGCGGCTTGAGCCTGCTCTTGTCTCAGATATCGTTCGATTACTACTTGTGTGGTTGGTCTCCCTAAATCATGCAATTTTCCGAATGGTGATATTATGAGAACCAACAGGCCGCTCCCACAAAAGATGAAAAGCTCTGAGGCCTTTTTAAAGACCCAGTTCAGTCTCCTAGAAAATTTTGCATTTCTCTCCTTGGGGATAGAATGATTTGAGGAAGAAGATGCTATAAAACTCTTTAATACGGAAATCGGATTATCACCCATTCGTTTATGACTGTACATACAGCCGGAAGAAGAAAACGCCGCGATGAAAAACAAGACATTATTGCACACATCTGATAATACGGATAACTTTTTGAAGAGTCTCTTTCGCTATGAAAATGTAACAGATCTCTTTTTGCGGATCTTGAATGGGGACTACCATTTTTCTCTACTAAAAAAAGACATTTCTTCAGTAAAACCCTAATTTTTGAAAAGTCCTCTCTGCATTAAAACTCTAATTTTTTAAAAGAAAGGCGTTCTGTCCAGAGGAAACTAAGTTTTTGAAAATAAGGAATATGTGTTGTAAAACCTCCGATTCAACTTCAGGTGTACCTTTGCCATTTTATAAGATGTCTTCATCAGCTTTCAACCCTCCTTCATCATTTTTGTCAATTCTTTCAATACTTCCACATCTTTAGTAGAGGCGGCGGAAAGAGATAAATCCCTTACACCGACGGCTTGAGGCGGCGGAAGGAGCCCTTACTATCTGATTGGAGGCGGAAGGGGATAAATCCCTTACAGGTTAGGCAGCGGAAGGAGCCCTTAAGGTCAGACTAGTGGCTTGAGCCTGCTCTTGTCTCAGATATCGTTCGATTACTGCTTGTATGGTTGGTATTCCGAAATCATGTCATTTTCTGAATGGCGATAATATGAAAATCGCCAGATCGCTCCCACAAAAGATGGAAAGCTCTGATGCCTTCTTAAAGATCTCGTTCAGTCTCAAAGAAAATTTCGCGTTCCTCTCCTCGGGGATAGAATGATTTGAGGAAGAAGATTCTAAAAGCTCCTTACTACAGAAATCGGATTATCACCCGTTCGTGTATGACTGTATAGACGACCGGAGGAAGAAAACACTGCGATAAAAAACAAGACATTATTGCACACATCTGATAATATGGATGACTTCTTGAAGAGTCTCTTCCGCCACTTTGAAAATTTCAAAGATCTCTTCTGCGGATCTTGAATGGGGACTAACATTTTTCTCTACTGAAAAAAGACCTCTCTGCAGTAAAACCTTAATTTTTGAAAAAAAGACCTCTCCGCAGTAAAACCCTAACTTTTGAAAAGAAAGACATTTTGTTGAGAGGGAACTAAGTTTTTGAAAATAAGGAATATGTGTTGTAAAACCTCCGATTCAACTCCAGGAGTACCTTTGCCATTTTGTATGATGTCTTCATAAGCTTTCGACCTTCATTCATCATTTTTGTCAATTCCTTCAATACTTCCATATCTTTAGCCGGGGAGGCGGAAAGAGATAAATCCCTTATACCGACAGCTTGAGGTGGCGGTAGGAGCCCTTACTGTCTGATTAGCGGTGGAAGGGGATAAATCCCTTACAGGTTCGGCGGCGGAAGGAGCCCTTAAGGTCAGACCGACGGCTTGAGCCAGCTCTTGTCTCAGATATTGTTCGATTACTGCTTGTATGGTTGGTATCCCGAAATCATGTCATTTTTCGAATGGTGATAATATGAGAACTGTCAGGTCGCTCCCACAAAGGATGAAAAGCTCTATGCCTTCTTAAAGTTATCATTCAGTCTCCAAGAAAATTCGCGTTCCTCTCCTCGGGGATAGAATGATTTGAGTAAGAAGATGCTAAAAAACTCCTTACTACGGAAATCGGATTATCACCCGTTCGTATATGACTGTATATACGGTCGGAGGAAGAGAACACCGCGATGAAAAAGAAGACATTATTGCACACATTTGATAATACGGATGACTTCTTGAAGAGTCCCTTCTGCCGCTTTGAAAATGTAACAGATCTCTTCTGCAGATCTTGAATGTGGACTACCATTTTTAAGATCTCTCTGTAGTAAAACTCTAATTTTTTAAAAGAAATACGTTTTATCGAGAGGGAACTAAGTTTTTGAAAATAAGGAATATGTGTTGTAAAACCTCCGATTCAGCTTCAGTAGTACATTTGCCATTTTGTAGGATGTCTTCATCAGCTTTCGACCTTCCTTCATCATTTTTGTCAATTCCTTCAATACTTACACATCTTAAACAGGGGCGGTGGAAAGAGATCAATCTCTTACACCGACGGCTTGAGGCGACGGAAGGAGCCCTTTATTGTCTGATTGGAGGCGGAAGGGGATAAATCCCTTACAGGTTCGGCGGCAGTAGGAGCCCTTAAGATTAGACCGACGGCTTGAGCCTGCTCTTGTCTCAAATATCGTTCGATTACTGCTTGTGTGGTTGATCTCCCGAAATTATGCCATTTTCCGAATGGTGATAATATGAGAACCGCCAGGTCGCTCCCACAAAGGATGGAAAGCTCTGATGCCTTCTTAAAGATCTCGTTCAGTCTCCAAGAAAATTTCGCGTTTCTCTCCTCGGGGATAGAATGATTTGAGAAAGAAGATTCTAAAAGCTCCTTACTACGGAAATCGGATTATCACCCGTTCATGTATACTGTATAGACGACCGGAGGAAGAAAACACTGCGATAAAAAACAAGACATTATTGCACACATCTGATAATACGGATGACTTCTTGAAGAGTCTCTTCCGCCACTTTGAAAATGTAATAGATCTCTTTTTAGGATCTTGAATGGGGATTAGCATTTTTCTCTACTGAAAAAAGACCTCTATTCAGTAAAACCCTAACTTTTGAAAAAAAAGACGTTTTGTTGAGAGGGAATTAAGTTTTTGAAAATAAGGAATATGTATTGTAAAACCTCCGATTTAACTTCAGGAGTACCTTTGCCATTTTGTAGGATGTCTTCATCAGCTTTCGACATTCATTCATCATTTTTGTCAATTCCTTCAATACTTCCATATCTTTAGCCGGGGAGGCAGAAAGAGATCAATCTCTTACACCGACGGCTTGAGGCGACGGAAGGAGCCCTTTATTGTCTGATTGGAGGCGGAAGGGGATAAATCCCTTACAGGTTCGGCGGCAGTAGGAGCCCTTAAGATTAGACCGACGGCTTGAGCCTGCTCTTGTCTCAAATATCGTTCGATTACTGCTTGTGTGGTTGATCTCCCGAAATTATGCCATTTTCCGAATGGTGATAATATGAGAACCGCCAGGTCGCTCCCACAAAGGATGGAAAGCTCTGATGCCTTCTTAAAGATCTCGTTCAGTCTCCAAGAAAATTTCGCGTTCCTCTCCTCGGGGATAGAATGATTTGAGGAAGAAGATGCTAAAAAACTCCTTACTACGGAAATCGGATTATCACCCGTTCGTATATGATTGTACATATGGCCGGAGGAAGAGAACACCGCGATGAAAAAGAAGACATTATTGCACACATCTGATAATACGGATGACTTCTTGAAGAGTCCCTTCTGCCGCTTTGAAAATGTAACAGATCTCTTCTGCAAATCTTGAATGGGGACTACCATTTTTCTCTGCTAAAAGAAGATCTCTCTGTAGTAAAACCCTAATTTTTTAAAAGACCTCTCTGCAGTAAAACCCTTATTTTTTAAAAGAAAGACGTTTTATCGAGAGGGAACTAAGTTTTTGAAAATAAGGAATATGTGTTGTAAAACCTCCGATTTAACTTCAGGAGTACATTTGCCATTTTGTAGGATGTCTTCATCAGCTTTCGACCTTCCTTCATCATTTTTGTCAATTCCTTTAATACTTCCACATCTTTAGCCGGGGCGGTGGAAAGAGATAAATCTCTTACACCGACATTATTACACACATTTGACAAAACGGATCTTTGTTGAACAGTCCCTTCCACCGCTTGAAAACGTGACAAATCTCTTCTACTGATCTTGAATGGGGGACCATTTTTCTCTTCACGTGAACCCTAGTATTTGAAAAGACCTTTTGCGTTCTCCAGTGAAACCCTAGATTTTGAAAAGACGTTCTGCATTCTACGAGGGAAATTAGAGTTTTTGAAAAGAAACAATCTGTGTTGTAAAACCTCCAGATCAATACAATTTAACAAAACATATTATCATTTTCGACTTTCTCAAGCAGTTGAAGGTCAGGTCAGGTCTAGATTAGATGCTCATGATTTTTTCTTTGACCATGGTTGTCTTCGGACTGAGGACATCTTTAAATTTGATTAAGCTTTTAGGTATTTGTAACAGTGTTATAAAAGCAGGACCGAACCGCGGTCGAAACAACAGTTCGACCGGAACCAACAAAACATTAACATTAGATCATGAATTTGGGTCCTATTGGTCTATGTCTATACTAATAAACAAGAATAGTTAAGATTCTAATGAACTCAAGATGTTTTTAAATATACCTTTGAAATTATTTTTTTCTAATACGAATAATTAACAATATCAAGTCCAGTTTATTTTCATGGATATGCATTTACTTTCACAGACATTGTTTTATAAGATTAGTTATTGGTGACACCTATTGCCACCATTGTACTCTGAATACTTGGTTTCAGATTGCAAACAAAATGCAACAAATAGTGTTCAAGATTATCTGTTTCTCATGCTTAAAAGCGATAAATAAGGAGGGGTGGAACTTTTTTACTCAACTTGTGAATTTCAAATGGTTTCAATGAATGAAAAAAAATTCAAGTTTGAATCACGTGTGTCTTGAAGTAATTTTAAATTAATTTTACTGAAAGTAAATTTGGATAAAATTGAGTAAAAGCATTTCCAAAAAAATTTAAACCGATTGAAAAGCACAATTTAAACACTCTTATCTTTTTTATTCATTGAGTTTAGCTCATGTGCCTAAACCAAGTTCAAATCTTAGCTAATTGACTCCATTTCCATGATCTAGTGACCCACATGAAATGGAGAGCATTTCATCTTTCATTTTCTACTAATTTTGTTCACATTTGTATTTTTTAAATTATTATAAAAAATCGAGTTAAGTTGAGTTAAATAAAATAGAATTCGGGTCAAATCAACTCAGTTCAATAATTAAAAACAGATCAGATTAAGTTAAGTCAAATAGAAAATTTATTATTGCTTGTAACCAACCCAACTTATTGACACCCTTACGAGTGAGTTGGCCTTTTAGAAGAAAAAAATAGTCCATCAAACATTTTATTGTGAATAACTATTTAAAAATAATAATAAATATTTTTTTACTAATGTTTTAATATGTTCAATCTAGGCCCGTTCATGGGCCCAAACACAGCACAAACTGGTGGGATTAAACATATAAAATAGTTTGATGGGTTGGTCTTGTGCTTATTTTGAGTCAGTTCAGCCTAATAGGTGGACTCAAGCTAATTTAAAAGGTCCATGATATGAGTATATGAAGAATTGTTTTATGGTCCTTTTTCATTTTTTATAAAATTTATAACAAAACTTACCATAGATTTAGACTTGATGAACTACAACTCTACAAGTGCACCAAATTTAAATTCAAAATTTAGATCGAGTTTCTATAAATTAATTTTATCATGTCTATTTTTTAGATAAATGATTGAATTTTTACTGAAATAAGAGGCTTAGGCTTCATACCTTTCTTAATGGTGGACTTGGGCTTGAGCCTTGAAAAGCTAGACACGATCAGGAGTGTAAATATAGGTCGGATAGAGATTTCGGCCGAATTCATTTCTCTCTCCTCAATTTCTTTTTATGATATTGGTGGCTTTAAAAATAAAAAATAAAAAAAATAAAGAGGCTGATTTCTCAAAAATGAAAAATATAAATATCAGCTGAGATATTAGTCTACGCCAACAGCCGATATTTGATTTTTTTTTTTTTTAAATGAATTAAGTGAATATCATCCGATATGTGACCCGCCAAGGTCATAAATCTGGATAGGATGCAGGCAAGCTCTCGGAAGATTGAGCCCAAGCCTAGCATAAGTCTAGGACTCTAGGTCGTGAACAACTTCTCAAGACCATTACCAACTCAGCCTTAAACCCTTAAGTAACCAAACTGAAGAAATAAGCACAAGTGCACGATTGATTGGCCATGTAAATAGGCAAACTTGGGCTTTCGATTAAAACCCTATCAAGCTCATAAACTTTTATACTTTTTTTCTAATGAGTTTTATAATTTAAATGTGTATGGTATGTTAATTTAATTAAATAGTTAGTTTTATTATTTTTTAAGTTGAACTATTATAATTGTCAGTCTTGTAACTTGAATTATGGTGATGGTAATCATGATATAATATCTTATTATAAGTTTATAACTAGAACTTGGATGAATTGTATAGATATTTTGTAATGAAGTTTTAATTGACAATAGTGCTTATGAAGCTTTGATAATTTTAAAATGGAAACATGTGATAGTGAAATTTAAAAATTATTTTTTCAAACGAGCTTTAATGATGTTTACTTAATTTTTTTTCTTGCATACAAGAAGTTTAAATGAGTGAGCTAAAGCTTTTATATTGTCTAAACATGTTGGATTGAGAATAACGAAGAAAGTAGAATAGGTTACTAAAATAAGAATTGAAAGTAAATTTTATAAATTATGGAAAGTTGAAACCATGTTTAGTTATAAAACTAATTAAATAGTTTTTTTTAATTTAAATAGTAAAAAATACAACAATACTATACTTTTAGATATTTATAATAAAAATTCTTAAGTAAGGTCTAATGACTCTACGAAATAATAATAAATGACTATTGATGTGAGAATTAGAGAAAAAGTCTCATTTGAGACACTTAGAGTCTCAGACACTTAGATTTGAGTAAGTAAAATAGATGAATAAATGTAGCCTCTAATTAATAGTTGATTTTATTTATTTAAATGAAATTCATTTTTCTATAATCTTGAACTTCATTGGAAAAAATTATTTCAGCTAATAAGTTAATATCATTATAATTTAAGTCATCTATCCTGTTAATTTAAGTTGATATTTATATTTGAATTTGACAATTTATTTTCACAAACTGTTTCACTATTTAACGTCTATCAATATTAATAAAATTTATATTGAAATGTTGTAACTCGCTATCGAATTAGGTCAATTTAGAGGTTTTGCCAGCCAATTTTGATCATGGCGCTCTAGACTCTAGAGATAAATGCCTTAGATAAGAGGATCTAGTGTAGCGTGCGTTGTCAGACTTCAGTGTAGTTATTTTCAAAACTGTTCACTCTTTGCACAATATACTTTTAAATCTTCTTGATATATTACTATATTAGATAGAATAAATTACCAAATAATAAGAACAAACTTTTAAAATCTCTAAAATATCAATTTTGATTTTACTTAAAGTTTTTGAACTTGTGACATAAGAAAAGAAAATGGTGGACTTAATCTCAGTACTTTAACTTTACAAGCAAGTATTTTTATATTTTTGAACCTGATAGTTTAAAATTAATTAAATAATATTTTTTAATATATCTACAGTTTAAAATTAATTAAATAATAATTTTTAATATATCTACAAAATTCTTTTATTTGACATATCTAATAAATTCAAATCCATGCCACATGGTACGTCATTGAAATACTACATGGAGCAACGCCTCAGTCCTGCATCAAATATTGATTCTCATCTTCCCGTCCCTTATATATAGGGAAGAAACGAAAAGAGCAGAATTCATAACCTCTGTACCTCTCTCTATTTCAGGCCTCTTTCGCCTCAGCAGCTGGTTTCATGCTCTAACTGCCGCGATCGGACACGTGGATTTCATCATGACCGTCCACTTTAAGTTCCGGAGCGCTGTTGATTTCGACTCGGTCGAAATCGACGGTCGACCTTCCATCTCCGTTCACGATTTGAAGGTGAAGATCATTCAGCAGAAGAATCTCAAGATCTGCAACGACTTCGATCTCGTCATCTCCGACGCCAACACCAGCACTGGTATTTGCAGATGAATTTTTCTGTTTCTATCTTTTTTTTTTTTTTTTCAAGATTGTCTGTTAATCATCATCGTCTAAGCCATTTATCCTATCAATTTAGAGTTAGTGTTCATATTTTCTGTTTAATTGATTTCGTGTACATGTAAAGGTGCCTTTGAATTTTTTGTTTCCTTTTTATCTATTTTTCGTAATTTTGTCCTTTGGTTTGGAGCTCAGTGTTCGAAGACGAGGACTTTCCGGTTCCCGATGGTTCGAGCGTTATCATAAAAAGAGTACCTGCTGGGAGATCTGCGCGGTTGGATTTGTAAGATCTTTAGAACCTTCTCGACATTTTACTTTTCATTTGCTTTGTGTCATTGTTATTTTTTTGTTATGATATCTCTTGCTCGGCAAGCGATAACTATGTTATGGATTTTGATAATTGTTAATAAATGAAGCTTAAGATATCAGCTCGAATGTTTGCCTAAAAAGGGTATTGGCTTGAATGTATGTACAAGTCCTTTTTTATTTTTGCCGTGGGCTGATTGCTTATCCAACACCCAAATAGGATGGGCATAGGGTGGATTAAGTATAGGCAAGCTATTACATTGAATTCAGATGGATGACTACCGCATCAATTAAAGGGTTATTTCTTTTAGGCATCACTTGGACCTAAGATTAAAACATGGAGCTGAGCGTTGTGCTATGAAGAAATGATAGATATATATGGTAACAGTGGTGGAGATATGATAAGATGGATATTGGAGTAACATGAGAAGATAGATCTCATTGAGTGCACCAAATATCTTGGTCTTTTTTCGTAGCATAAGAAAAAGCATTACCACCTCTGAATCTTCCCTTTTCACTTTTTTCCCCTACTCCCACCCTCCTCCATCCTCCACCACTTATCTAGCCTTTGACAACTTCCTCCACGAGGAGTTCCTCTTTCCCAAATCTCCAAGGCCACTTATACACTTGAGCATTATTTCAATCACTTATACTAATTATCCCAAAACCAACCTCCACCTTAGGTTTTAGCACCTCACCTACTTCTGGTCTCCTTCACGTTCCCACCAAAAAAACTCCCTTTGCACCCTTTCTAGCTTATTTGCGACCTCAATTGACATTTCAAATAGGGACATATAGTGAATAAAGAAATTTGCAAAGGCTGACTTAGTCAAAGGTAACCTTCCTTAGTGATATAGTTCCTCCTCCACGTAGCTAATCTTTTCTACACTCCTATAATTGGACTCCAAATTCTCTTGGAGCTAGGTTTAGCCCCCTTCGGTAGCCCTAGCTAACTCATTGGTAGCGTCCCTACTCCACAACCCACCTGTTTTGTTGACTCCTTAAGTGTCTCCTCCAAGCGTCCCTATTCCACCACTACACTCTTGCCCTGGTTTGTTTTTAAGCCCAAAACTCAAAGCACCTTTGAACTTCTTTCACTCTTTGAAGTTCCTTCCTTGTTGTCGTGCAAAATAATAGTGCATAATAAACAAATTGCAGATGTGAAATCACTAGCCCATCTCTCACAACCTCAAAATCTTTTATAAGATTTAGTTCCCTAAAAATGAAAGATGAAAGTAGGTCCCTTTGTCTAAGACCTCTTGAAGCGTTGATGGTTGGGATTGGAGAACTGTTGACCAGTATTAAGATGTCCCTCCGCACAAGCACACATCCACTTCCTCTATTTTCCCCAACACCAAGCTTTGGCTTGGGAGATGACCTTTGAAGCATTTCAGATTCATTTCTTTCTAGATGGACCAAGTGTTGCAAATAGTAAAAATTGCGAAAGCCGTTGAATTTCCTATTTCCTACTTTAATGCCACAGGTTTAGTACCTCGTGAAGAAACTTGTGCATGGATACTTGCTCAACCCAATCTCTGCTAACTAGGTTCTGTACTCAAAAGGACTTTCAGCAATCTCACTAGCTAGGGGGCTGAAGCTGAACATATCTCCTAGTGGGTGTGTGCTATTCTTCTTGACAGTAGGCATATTTGGGATGAGTATTGTAGGGTATATATATATATATATTCGAGACGGTAACAATAAAAATATTATTAATTATAAGAAGAGTACAATGCTATCGGAACAAGAGATTTATACCAAAAACGCCCCGGAAAATAAAATACAATGCCCAACATTACCATTCACCATTTCATAATTAGAATACCGTCAGTCACATTGATGAGACACTTAACACATGATGCAATTGAAAAAAACGTACCAGATCACTGCCTCTGTCAACACATGAGCCACACTTGTTTGCCGACTGCTTGATATGACTAAAGGACTCATTTAACTGTGAGCAAAGGACCCAAATCACTATAACAGCATTCTCTAGCTTACTTTGCCCTTTTTTTATTGAGCAAAGGACCCAAATCACTAGAACAGCATTCTCTAGCTTACTTTGCCCTTTTTTTATTGAGCAAAGTACCCAAATCACTATAACAGCATTCTCTAGCTTACTTTTCCCTTTTTTATTATCAATTTCACACTGTTTGAACTTTTAACATTGGTAAAATGATCGTGCCCTGAAATGATCTTGTCTCTATTGTACATTTACTAGTGTAAATTAAGAGTGGTTTTTTGTGATCCTCTTGTGATCCTCTTTGTGATCTATCAACTATCATTATTTTGCTTGACCTCTGCTGAATTCATTGTCATCTCTTGTTTGACAATCCATAGATGAGTTAAGTCAAATAGTTGTCCAGAAACAGAGTTTCGTTGTGTTCTTTGATTATTGCCACATCTCTGATTGGCTCCATGTTGCCCCTAAATTCCATTAGGTCTCTCTAATGGCTTGACTTTTGTGCTTTTGTATTGAGCTCAGTGGGTCTTTGATATATTGGTTTTAAGTTATTCTTATTTGTGCCCATTTTTGTATTTTTTTCCCACTTTTTTTCGAGGAGGAGGGGGGTTCCTCTCTTTCAAAAATGCTATTCAGTTGCTGCATGGTGCCGGTTGTCCATATACTGCCTCTTCTGTATGGATCAAAGTTACTGCATGTTGTATTTTGCAAAGAACATCCAAGAATGAAAGAACTTCGCTCTCTCCACTTCATGAATCATTGCACATGTGAAAGGGCCCCTTACACTGCAAAAGTTAATGTACCTTACTGTGTAGTTTTGCAAATTTTAAATTTATAACTTAGAAGTGCACGAACCATTAGACAGTATAACGATTGAGTGTGAGGTCATACCTATCGGAACTTAGGAAAATATATCTGTGAAAAATATACCACTGAATTATATAAATTAAGAAATTTATAAAACATGGAGATAAATCATGAACATGGAATTATTTCTCTAATCCAGGAAATTTAATTTTAATTTAGGAATATTCTAAAGATGGAAAAAAAGTGGAAAATCAATTTTTACATAAACTAAATTGAGTTGGTGGACTTAATCTAAAAATGTAAATAATCTTAATTTAACTTATAAAACATAAATTAAGTTGCAATTAATTAATTTATCAACCTAGTTCACCAATTTCATGAATTTTGAGTTTTTATAAACAAAAATAAAATTTAAAATATCTAAATTACTTATGTACATATTTACAGTGGAACTGGTTCAAAGAATTAAGGAGGCATTATTTTTCATATTTTAAAAATAAAACAAAGGTCTAGAATACGAAGCTCACGTAAATCACCAATCATGCACTCAAAATTTTCATTCATAATTATTCTAAGAATTAAATCTATGGATTTCATTAAATTAAAAATCTCAAATTAAACCTTAGAATGAATAGAATTTAAACTTTTTCTCCAAATCTAAAATATTTCATCGCACTCTTAAAATAGAGCTTTAGATCGAAGAAAGAAGTTTATTCAATCTAAATTTTCATCACATTTAATTTGAAACACTTAAAATAAATCCACACACAGACTTAATTAAAGAATAAAAATATTTCATCACACCTTTCTCTTATTATTAAAATATGAAATTAGAATTACAAAACAAAGGATTTTGGAATTAAGAGAACTCAATAATAGAATGGAAAATTAAAAACCACCAACCTCAAACCCTTGTGGAAATCAAAATTGCCAAAGTTTATCTTATTCTCTTCTTTCCCTCCTCTCCTATGCACAACCCTTCAATTTCTTCAGCCAAGTTCAATTTTCTCAATGAGAGAGGGAGTATTTATAGATGAAAGGAGGTGGAATGAATGGGTTGGATTTAAAGATTTAAATAAAGCAAGGGACACTTGGAGGGCTGATATGGTTTGTGCTAAACATAGAATGGATTAAAGGAGGCAATGAGGTGAAAAAAATAATAAAATTCGTGTAAGGAAAGTGGGTGCAAAATCCCATTTTTTACACATGTACCACCTTGGAGCTTAGTTTTGGCCTAGTTAACGTCCGAATCATGAAAAGTCGCAAACTACAAAGTTGTAGCCCTTGAAGTCTTCTTTCCAACCCAAAAAGAATCAAAGCAATCGAATATTAAAGTGAAACTTTATGGCCAAAATACTGAAGTTGTGTCAAACCTTTCTTTTTTTTCTCCACTTCTTATTTGTTTCTTTTTCCTCACTCCACTTGGCAAATTCGAAAATCTTCTTATAATTCCTTGTAAATTTCGAATTTCCTCATATGTATCTTGAGATGATGAAAATAGTCTTCACACGTGGATTTCTACATGGGCTTTTCTTAATGGGCTTTTAAAAGTATGGAAAATCTAATAAATAATTTTACCACTTACATTCAATTCTAAAAATGTACTAAATTAATCCAAACTCTTATAAATGGATTTGAATTAATTAGTTTACAAATAAAACCCCTAAAATTATGGTAAAATAATTATTAAAACTTCCAACTTTCCAAAAATATCAACTTATGCCCATAAATTGTAAAATTCACCATTTAAATTCTCATATCTTGTATTTCCCTATAAATCCTGCAAAACTTCCAAAATCACATTAAACATATTCTAAAACACTCAAAACAATGACTAAGTAGTCCAAATACAAAGGTAAAATAGTCATTTTCCTATGCTCATCAGCAGTGGCTATCTTCTAACATTTTAAACAGTTGTTGCCTTCTTCTCATTGGGTCAAAGACTTCTACTCTGTCATGTGCATTTCTCTAACCATTTGTGATTTGATGCAGGCCATGTATTGATTCAATTGAGAAAACGATGACAAAATTTGCCGATCCCTTGGATGCTATTCTGTTTTCACCTGCTGCGGTAAGTCCAGAGCATTTATTTTTCTATATACCATTTTGAATCTCTCTTTCTAGTTGATTTTTTAGTGGCCAATGTTTATGGTTGGCTAGGTCAGCAATGGCTTGTTATTACTTATGCCCATAGTTTAATTCATTAATCAACAAAATAATGCAATGGCAACCCATGAAGAGGAAAAACTGATGGGGTGTATGATATCATGCTAATGTCTCAGAGGACCATAAATCATGGTATGTGTAATTTGATATATCATTTACATGCATCTTAATCTGAACTATTAGCAAGCTTTAACAAATGTTATGAAAAGCTGAAGAGAACACTAGCTCACACTTCTGGGCGGAGGGGCCTTACCTCAGTCCTCCATATTGTTCCAACAGAAAGCAGGTTTTTTTTTTTTTTTTGAATAGTGACGATGATGAATACTAAATAGAATAAGAAGATACAGAGAGTAAGGAAGAAAAAAGCCTATATCTTGTACGAGAGAATTATACGAGAATATGATATAGAAATGAAACAACAGTGTACCCCTCCCCAAAAATCAATACAAGAGCATACAATCCAGACCCCACCCACATAAAGCAGGTTAAGGGTTTTCTTTCAAAAAAGGGAAACAAGTTAAGGGTTTTCGCTCTCTCTCTCTCTCTCTCTGGGGTCAGTAGACTTTACCTGGTAGTTGGCAATCATTTCTCAAGGCTGAGACATGGTTCTCTTTCTTGGTCCAATCCTTATATGATGATTGAAGTATATGAGTAGACTTTACCTGGTAGTTGGCAATCACTTCTCAAGGCTGAGACATGGTTCTCTTTCTTGGTCCAATCCTTATATGATGATTGAAGTATATATGGTCCCCCAATACCCAAAGCACAATTATGGAGTTTGCAACATCCTCCTACAGTTCTTTTCCCTATTCTTGCTATGCAATGGATCATTCTGACATTTGTATTAAGACTCAAATTGCTGCTGGTTCCCAATTGCTGCACTTTCGTTTTGTTTGGTAGATTTGGATGGAAGTGTTTGTGTTATCTTTTCCAATACTTATGCTATGATAAATAGAGTTTCTAGTTTCTGACTGATGAAGACTTAATTTTTCTCATCTGTATGGACTATCGCTACTCTTAGATATTCAAGGAACAAAACAATGTGATAACAAGATTCATAACTCAGAACATGTAGCAGTATTGGGATTTTGGTGTTAAATACTGATTTTATCTTGGCGCAGCACATCTAAATGAGTAAAGCATACCAACTGCATTTATGATAGATGTACTGCCTTTAATCATGTGATTTTCTTTTACATGTTGAATGGACTGCCTCTCCTGTCTGAATGATAAAAGTTTTCTTTAGTGAAGCAGTTTGAAAGGCAACAGAGGCCCAGCTGGGGTTGAAGGCATTTCATGGATTCACCTCAGGGAGCCGACATAATACATTACATCTTACTCCATACAGTTATACCTCAGAATTAACCTATTCAGGAAATTCTTTATATGAGTGGAATTTAGATGGATTAACAGAATATCAAATCATCCAAATGGTTCACAGTATGTGATGTGAAATTTTAAATTACTCGCAAGCGTACGAACCGATTGATAGTATAGAGTATGAGTGCGAGGTCGTACCCAAGGGAAATCTACAAAATATATGTACGAAATAAAAAAATCGCACTATTTAAAAATGATGTGATTTAAGGAAATAAGTTTCTAAAACATTTAGTTATAATCTTAATTTAAAATAATGAATAGTTTTGTTGAATTTTTGAGAAAAAGAAAAATAAATCAAAAATAAAATTTTTTACATAATGTACAATGGAATCGGGTCAAACATCGACGCAGCATATTATCCTATTTAAAAATAAGAAAATCATGGCCTAGACTATGAAATGATCTAGAGTTATAAAATATAATTCAAATTCATTTTCTATTAAAATTCTAATTATAATTTTTATGTTATCTATAAAATTCGTATTTTTTTTTTCAATTCAAGCCTTAGGCTTGAGCGGGTTTTAACTTGTGTTTCCCCAAATCTAAAACAACTGTTCTTGATAAGAACCTTAGACTGGAAAGACGGCAAGTCCCACTGATCCTAATAGGGGTTCTACTTTCCTTGAAAAAAAATTGTAAAAATATTTTTGTTTTTACATAAAGTTCATAAAAAGAATAAAAAATAGAATACAAATCATCATTATTAAATATTTTAATAACTGGGATCATCATAAATCTAAACAACTGCCATGATTTTTTTATTAAAAATTGGAAATGAAATACAATTCTGTTGGACTTGACATAATAAAATAAAAATAAAATAACTTACAAGAAATATATTTTTTTTTCTTCTGTCTTTCAGTCGTCCAATTTCAGCCTTCAATGTCTTGCCCGGTTCAACCTTCAACGGACCCGAAGCCTTGAATTTATAGGAGAGAGAGGGATAAGATGGGATGAGATAAGAGTCGTTTAAACTCAGCCGGGATAAGACCATTCAAATTCAAATTGAAATGTAACCGTAAGCCTTTTGTTTCCAAAAACCATCGGCTACTCTTATCTTCTTTTTTTTCAGTTACTCTTATCTCTTCTTTATTTTTTTGAAAACCCAGCTGCTACTTTATCCAAGCTGCTACAGGGCAGCTGTATTACCTCCCTTCTCAGCTGCCTTCTGCTATCTCATCCAAATCTTATCGGCTGAAATCAATCTTATCATCTGATCTTCTCTTCAAATTTGAAAACCAACTGCCTCCGTATCTTATCTTCCTACTTCTTTCTTATTTCTTTTCTCCTTTATCCCTATCTATCTTCTCTATCTCTTTCAAATTTGAAAACAGCTGATATCCGGTTTAGTTGCCTTATCTTCATCTGATCTTCTCTGTTGTCATCCAGCTACACGGCAGCTGCCTCATCTAAATCTCATCTTCTTCTTTTTCAAATATGAACCCCGGCTGCATCTTATCTTTTCTCTCCTACCTGCTGTTTACTCGGCTTTGCCTCTGCTCGGACTGCTCAGACTTCCCAGCTGGAGACGGTTTGCTTGGCTTTCATTGCTGAGATCGCTGCTGTCCGTGTGCCGCCGCTGGCTGCTGCTGTACTTCTTCCTTTCCTCTGCTCTGTTCATCTTCTTCTCAGCAGGTGGATGCCGTGTATGGCTGCCCAGCCTCTCTGCTGGTTGCCGCTGCTGTCTCTCTGGCTGTTCTGAGCTGCTCCTCCTTGCCATTTATGGATTCCGACGTCCACCCGAATCTGCTCGGACTGGCTGCTATGTGTCTGCCTTCAGCTGGCTTCAGCCCGGACTGGCTGATTGCTCTGTTTGGTTCAGCCGGTTGCCTCTGCTCTGTTGTTTACTCGGCTAGTTGCAGCTTTCATGGCTGACTGTATCCCAGCTGTGCTGTTCTCACTGTGCTCCATATCATCTCTTTTCAGCTGCCTCCTTATCTCTTTCTGCTCTGCTGCTGCTCTTCGTTTCAGCCGTGTCAGCTGCAGCTCTGCTGCTTCAGCCGGCTGTTTTTGTATACAGTGCTGGGACTGCTGGCTTCAGGTGGCTGCTGGTTGCTTCTCTCCATCGCCGCTACTTCAGCCGGCTGCCTTGGTGCTCAACTGGCTGCTGCTCTGCTCCAGTCGTCTCAGCTGCTTGCCGCTGGTGTCTTCCCCTCTGCTCAAACAGCCGACTGCACTTTCTTTTCTCATAGCTGCTCCACCATCGGCCCAGTTTTCTCAGTTTCGCCTCCTCTCTCAGACTGCTGCTCGGGCGGAACCTTCCTCAGTCGGCTACTCGTGTCAGCTGTTCTTGTGTTGCTCTTGCTCGGTTGCTGACTGCTGCGTCTGTCGGACTGCTGGCTGCTCGGCACCTGATATCACAGCCGCTGTGTGCGGTGCTGCTCTGCTCGCTGCCTCAGTCTCTCAGTTTGGCTGCCATTTAACTCTTTTTTTTGGCTCAGCTGCTTCAGTTCTGCATCTGCTCTCTCCAGGTGGCTGTGTGGCTGTAGCCACTTCTTCTTTAATAATTCCTGCAACAAAATAAAAGAAAAGAATAGAAAAGAAATAAAAATAGAAAAAGAAATGGTAAGGCTTTTCTTCAGGCGAGGGGCATCCCGATCGACAATAAATGAGAGGGGTTGGCCGTCAAAACCCGACTTTCACTCAATTTTGGAAAATGAAATAAAATTTAAATATTAATCTGAGTGTAGAAGGTTGGTTCTGAAAACCTCACTAGTTTAACCAACTTGACCTGACCCTTCTGAGGGTAACGTCGACCGTATTTTTGACTTAACCAATTTTTATCATTTTTTTATTTTTATTTTCTTTTCTTTTTTTATATTTTTCAAAATAAACTATAAAACTAAAAACAACCCTAAACATATCTAATATTTATAAAATAAGGACTAATTAATCTAATATTAAAGGGTAAAATTGTAATTTTACGGTTTTCATCAAATACCCCCAAACTTAGATTTTGCTAGTCCTCGAGCAAAACTAAAAGCTAAAATGGAAAATTAAAAAAAAATCTTAAATGACACCACTTTCGCTGGCTGTCTCGATTGCATTTAGCATATGCAACAAGCCTTTAAACCCCTAGGTTACCCCTAGTGGACGAGTTATAGTCTCGTGAGGGTTTCCAGTGATGATACCCACAAACATCGTCATTTTATTTTATTTTATTTTATTTTATTTTTTTTTTTTCCAGCAAAAACACACAGCCAAAAATCTAAACATCATACAACTCTAAAATTCATTTTACAAGACTTATACTCGGAGTGTTGTGTGTGATAGCCATTATTAAGACAGTCTTCTTTTTCCAAATTGACATAAGTTTCATAACCACCATTGGAAAATACGTTTTGACTTCAATCCTCACCAGATATATCTCTCAGAAAGATTAACGCTCAAAGGTGGGTTTATTTTCTCTCAAAGTATATGTGAGCGGAGTTTATGTTTTCAAATCAAAATTCTCACATATGTTTTAAACAAAGACGGCATGAATGAAGAAAATAATTGATCTCATGATTAGACGCCATTTTCCTAAGAACGTTGAGTCAAACACCTTTATTTTTCCTCCTCTATTCTCTACATGAAATACCTTATTTAGACTTAGGATCAATAGGACTTTCTAATAGGACGAAACGAGGCTTAGGACCGGGTTATATCAAGGAAGGGATAAAAGACTCTAAAATTAACATTTTCACAGGAAAAGGTTAGAGGTCTTCATAACATGAGCGGGATATTTTCCTCTAACAATTTTTTTTTTTTTTAACATCCCATTTTGACGTATGGATGTTTTTTTTTTTTTCAGCAATTTTTTTTTTTTTTTAAGAAACCTCTTTTCTTTTTCAACATCCCTCTTTGATGTGTGGATGTTCCAATCTTGCTTTCTCTTTTATTTTCATTTTTCAGTGAATTTTATCCCAAAGTCTTCCCTAACCTTTTCTCATATGATAATAGGTAATGGATATAAAATTTTGGCTTAAACTCCATATCCGGAGTTAGGTATGGAAGATATGGCTAGTCAATAAAAGAGGCTATATTAGGCTCAAATAGGGAACTATCAAGATGGAATGACCAAAGTAGGTGGGCTTGAAGGCTCAAACGGTCCAAAAATGGCCTATATCCTATCCTAAGCTTCATAAGACGATTTCTTTGTTTTGAATAAATTCAGAAAAATTTCAGGTGTAATAACTCAATTTTAATGGCGTTCTTAGTAATATGACCAAAACAATGATAATGAGATCACTCAACGACTCGATGCGCTTATCAAAGAAATAAGAATTTACTTATAACCCTCAGAAGGACAGAACGGCTCTAAAACTCACTGGGTTTAAGTCTCCACTAGTATTCCTCTGGTGATCACTTGACTCATGAAAATTTTTCTTTTTCAGACTAACATTAATATGACTGTGTACATGGACTTCCGAGCATAAATCCTATAAAAGTCTTTCCGGAAAAGTATGATATAAAGATTTTTATTTACGTATTAATGCTAAAAAAAAAAAAATTTATTCTATGACTCTTTTTACGTCAGATTGTCGAGACGCATGATTATCTTAGACCTCAATTGACATTCTTTTTAAGTACCAAGGTGTCTCAGCTTTTGCCTACTCTACCCTTAAAAGATTAAGTTTGTCTCTCTCTGCCTAAGAAAATTTTGACTCGTTTAACGTCAGATTGTCAAGACGTTTATAGTCCCCTAAGCGAAAATCAACAGTTCTTTGAACATCAAGGAGTCTCAGTCTTTCCGGACTTACTCTACCTTTGACTAAGTACAAATAAATCTGTCTATTTTCACTAATAGGTCTATGTTTTGCTGCTGTCACACAGCGGACTCCTTGCTCAGATATTTTTCCATTACAATTCCCACGTCCACATTTGTGACAGATTCCTAGCCTCTTAGCTTTCCTCTTTGCAGCCAGAGTGCTTCGACCACAAAGAGGTCTGGGTTGCTCCTCTTGGATTTCCAGCTTCCTCACCCTCATAGCTAAGGAAACAATTTTCCTACACAAGTCTGGGGGAACTTGTGTTCTAGACAGACACAAAGCGAAGACAAAAACTCGACCGTCTACGTGCATGACTCCTATCCAGTTCTTTAACGTCTGCTGGTCACAAAGACAAAATTTATTATTATTTTTTTTTTTTTAAACAGTAAATGACCTCAATACCCCCAAACTTAAATTGAACATTGTCCTCAATGTTCTCTAATTGACACTGGCCAGGTGAAAAAGAGAATTTTTTTAGAAAACGAACAATCGGGTTTGGACATACCTAGGAATGCATAAGGTGCAAAATGGACCAAATAAAAATTCTATACTGACTCAATGAAAACCTAAATTAGACACTGAAGATGCAGACTGACTCAGACATAGACAGGTGGATATGTGGATTAGGGTAATGGAAATGATGAAGATGGGTAGGTGGGTGAATGGGTATGGACTCTCAAATCAGTCCTGATACACTGGATCAGCTAACTCAACCTCGGTCTCTTCTTCAGGAGTGGGGAACGATAAAAATGGCTTTAATCGTTGCCCATTAACTTTGAACACACGACCACTCGTAGGGTGCCTGATCTGTACTGCCCCATGTGGGAATACAAATGAAACAATGAATGGACCTATCCATTTGGACCTTAACTTCCCAGGAAAAAGATGCATCCTTGACTCGTACAACAAGACCTTCTGACCAACTGTAAAAGATTTTCTCAATATGTGTTTATCATGAAACACTTTCATCCGGTCTTTGTACTTTTTAGCCGTGTCATAGGCTTCATTTCGTAATTCCTCCAACTCAACAAGCTGAAGTTTCCGATGTTGTCCAGCAGAGTCTAGAGCAAAATTGAAATTTTTGATTGCCCAATAGGCTTTGTGCTCTAACTCGACCGGAAGATGACATGCCTTACCATAAACCAGACGGTAGGGTGACATTCCTATAGGTGTTTTGAAAGCTGTACGGTACGCCCATAGTGCGTCAATGAGTCTGGAAGACCAATCTTTCCGATTTGGATTGATTGTCTTCTCGAGAATACGCTTAATTTCTCTATTCGAAATTTCCACTTGGCCACTTGTTTGTGGGTGATAAGGAGTAGCTACTTTATGCGTCACCCCATAAGATTTTAACAAATTAGCAAATGGGCGATTGCAAAAGTGTTTACCCCCATCACTAATGATGGTTCGTGGGATTCCAAATCGAGAGAAAACGTTTTCTTTAATGAAGCGGAGGACAACCTTGTGGTCATTGGTTTTGCACGCCACCGCTTCGACCCATTTTGACACATAGTCGACCCCTACAAGGATGTATTGATGGCCAAAAGAATTAGGAAATGGTCCCATGAAATCGATGCCCCAAACATCAAAAAGCTCAATGGTTAGGATGGGGTTTAAAGGCATCATATTTCTACGGGAGATACTTCCCAATCTTTGACACCTATTACACGAGACACAGAAAGTGTGGGTGTCTCGAAACATGGAGGGCCAATAAAATCCACACTGCAAAATTTTTGCAGTTGTCTTTCTTGTGCTAAAATGCCCTCCACAGGCCTGGTCATGACAGAAACTTATGACACGATTTTGCTCTTCTTCTGGGACACACCGACGAATGATTTGATCCGCACAGTGTTTAAAAAGATAAGGGTCATCCCAAATAAAACTTTTGACCTGGACCAGAAACTTAGACCTATCTTGCTTAGTCCAATGCGGGGGCATTTGACTAGTAACAAGATAGTTCACAATATCGGCAAACCATGGTACTTGGGACACTGACATGAGTTGCTCATCAGGGAAGGACTCAGTGATAGGACGGGTTTCATCAGTGAACTCAGTTATCAATCTAGATAAGTGGTCTGCTACTACATTCTCGGAACCTTTCTTGTCCCGGATTTCCATATCAAACTCTTGTAGTAGCAATATCCATCGGATCAGGCGAGACTTAGCATCTTTCTTAGAAAGGAGATACTTAAGTGCTGCATGATCAGAATAGATAATGACTTTCGAACCCACTAAGTAGGATCGAAACTTATCTAATGCAAAAACGACAGCTAACAACTCTTTTTCCGTGGTGGAATAATGGAGTTGAGCGTCATTGAGAGTTTTGCTGGCGTAGTAGATAACATGAGGCAACCGATTTAACCTTTGTCCTAAAACGGCTCCGACTGCATAATCGGAGGCATCGCACATAATTTCGAAGGGGACAGTCCAAACAGGTGGTTGTATTATCGGAGCGGAGGTCAGAGCGGTTTTCAATTTTTCAAAGGCTTTAATGCACTCATCATCAAAATCGAAAATAGCATCCTTGGCCAAGAGTTTACAGAGAGGTTTTGAAACTTTACTGAAATCTTTTATAAACCTTCTGTAAAAACCAGCATGACCTAAGAATGACCTGATCTCTCTAACGGTTTGGGGTCTTGGTAAATTAGAGATCAGGTTGACCTTTGCCTTGTCCACTTCGATACCCTTTTCGGAAATAATGTGCCCTAGTACTATGCCGTTTTTCACCATAAAGTGACATTTTTCCCAATTCAATACCAGGTTCTTTTCTTTGCACCTGATTAGCACAAGGCTTAGATGGTGCAGGCATTGGTCAAAAGTGGACCCAAACACAGAGAAGTCATCCATAAACACTTCTAGGAAACGTTCGACCATATCGGAGAAAATACTGATCATGCACCGTTGAAAAGTGGCTGGTGCATTGCACAATCCGAATGGCATACGACGATATGCGAACGTACCGAATGGACATGTGAAGGTGGTCTTCTCCTGATCCTCAGGAGCAACGTAGATCTGGTTATAGCTGGAATAACCATCAAGGAAGCAATAAAATGCATGACCGGCTAACCGCTCAAGCATCTGATCGATGAACGGAAGAGGAAAATGGTCCTTTCGAGTAACAGTGTTTAGCTTACGGTAGTCAATGCAAACTCTCCAACCTGTTTGGATGCGGGTTGGCACCAACTCATTATCTTGATTTTTGACTACCGTAACACCCGATTTCTTAGGTACAACCTGTATCGGACTCACCCATTTACTATCAGAGATCGGGTAGATAATACCCGTCTCGAGAAGTTTTAAAATCTCAGCTCGTACCACATCCTGCATTGCCGGATTTAGCCTCCTCTGTGGTTCTCTGGATGTCTTGGAATTTTCTTCCAAGTGAATTTTATGCATGACCACAGATGGGCTAATTCCTTTGAGATCGGCAATGGACCATCCAATAGCTTCACGATGATCTCTTAAAATAACAAGGAGTTTAGACTCCTGCTCAGAAGTTAAATCGGAAGCTATGATCACAGGTAAAGTTTCTGATGGTCCAAGATAAGAATATTTTAATGTCTCAGGAAGTGGCTTGAGTTCTAATTTTGGTGGCTTCTCGATAGAGGGGGTCAGTACAGATTGACTAATAGGGAGAGGTTCAAATTTGGAGAACCTTCGCACTATGGAGATGCGTCAAATATTTCGTTCACTTCTTGTTTACCATCTTCATTGAAGTCTCTGCCAAAAGTGGACAGAGTCTTCTCAAATGGGTCATCAAATGAAGTGAATGAAGGACTCTTGAACAGAACTCTGAATCATGTTAACCTCATATGGATCGTCTGTGCAAAAAGGTTGTCGACATAGGCCAAACACATTGAGTTCTGTCGTCAGATCTCCAAATGACAACTTAAGCATACCATTTTGGCAATTGATAACAGCTTTCGCGGTGGCAAAAAATGGTCGTCCTAAAATAACCGGAATGTGCCCACTTTCGTTCTGAACTGGTTGTGTATCCAACACAACAAAATCGACCGGAAAGTAGAATTTGTCTACTTTCACCAGAACGTCTTCTATCACACCCCTTGGAATTTTTACAGAGCGGTCAGCTAACTGTAGTGTGATAGGAGTGGGCTTAAGCTCTCCCAGCCCCAACTGCTCATAAACGGAGTATGGCAGTAGGCTAACACTAGCTCCCAAATCTAATAAGGCCCTTTCAACTTCATATGTGCCAATGGTGCATTCAATGGTTGGGCACCCAGGGTCCTTATGTTTAATTGGGAACGGTTGTTGGAGGAGAGCACTTGCATTTTCTGCTAGAAATGCCTTTACGGGAACATTAGTTTTCCGTTTTGCCGTACAGAGGTCTTTAAGAAACTTAGCGTATGAGGGTATCTGATTGATGGCATCTAGTAGAGGAATATTGATATTGACATTTTTGAAGACCTCTAATATGTCACCATAAGGTACCCCTTGCTTAGTGATGAGCCTCTGAGGGTACGGAGCCTTAGGTACGTAAGTTTTTCTAGCAGATAGATCCGGTTCGTTTTGGACTGGGGATGAACTAGATGGGTCATCCTGATGCTTGGAATGACCAGTAGCCTGGTCTTCCGATTGCGGAGGTAATTTTACTTTATTATCTACCTGTCTCCCGGATCTCAAGGCAATAATGGAGTTAGCGTCTTCTGGATTAGACGATGAAACTTCATTTTGGCCCTTGGGGTTTGGGATAGGCTGACTTGGAAATTTACCTTTCTCCCTATCTCCTATTACGGTGGCTAATTGCCCAAGCTGTGTCTCAAGCTTGTGCATAGCCTGTTGGGTAGACTGCTGCATGAACTGTTGCAACGTATCCTCGAGAGAGGGCTTACGTTGTTGAGATGGACCGGATTGATAAGACTGATTTGACTGGGCTGGATTGGATTGATAAGACTGATTTGACTGGGCTGGATTGGATTGATAAGACTGATTTGACTGGGCTGGATGATTTTGAGATGGATGGAATGGTTGATTCTGAGGTGGTTGGTATGGTGGATTTTGATATGGTGGACCTTGATATTGAGGGGGGCCTTGATATTGAGGGGGTCCTTGACCTACAGGAGGTTGGTTCTGGCGCCAAGAAAAATTGGGATGATTCCGCCAATTAGGATTGTATGTGGCAGAGAAAGGGGTTCCCTGCTGTCTCCCGAAATTATTGAGTGCGTTGGCCTGTTCGGTTGAGCACTCAGTGTTAGGTCCAAAGGAAGGACAGTTTTGGGCAGTGTGTCCTAAGTTAGAACACATTGCGCAAACCTCTACATTCAATCCTACTGCTGGGTTCATCGCCTGGGTCATCGCTAACGTATCGATTTTCTTCGTTAAGTTTGCGATTGCAAGCTTAACATCAAAGTCGGTACTAACTTCGTATAAACCTCCTCTTTTTGAGGTTTGGGCTGAATTATCTCTTTTGGAGAAGTCCCATCGCTGAGAACTTTCTGCCAATGTTTCTAAGAAATTCCATCCATTGGTTGCAGTTAGCATTAAAAATTCCCCACCCTTCATAGACTCGACCATTGTGCGGTTTGAGATGGTTAAACCATCATAAAAAAATTGCACGAGTCTTCCCGTTTCAAAACCGTGGTGGGGACATTTATTCAACGTATCTTTGAATCTTTCCCATGATTCATAGAATTGTTCACCCTCTTTCTGATTAAAATTTGAAATTTCTTTCTTGAGGGCGTTAGTTTTAGATACAGGGAAAAATTTATTCAAAAATTTGTTGGCTAACAGATCCCAAGTTGTGATGGAATTTGGAGGTAGAGAATTTAGCCAAGATATCGCTTTTTCTTTAAGAGAAAGGAAATAAACGAAGTTTGATGGATTCATCAGAGATGCCTTGAAGTCTGATGGTGGCGCAGATTTCTAAAAATTCTTTGATGTGTAGGTAAGGGTCCTCATGATCAAGTCCATGGAATGCGGGTAGAAGATGTAATAGGCCTGGTTTGAGTTCAAAGGCTGCATTAGTTGGTGGGACAACTATGCTTGATGGTGTATTAGGAGTGACTGCTGAAAAATAATCTTGGAGGGTTCTCTCTTCGATTCTTTCTTCGGCCATTTTGGGTGATAGTGGTGGTGATGGAGTTGGACTGTCTATAACTGAGCTAGACTGAGCTCCGGACACAACGATCGGTAAATCGACAGAAGACTTGACTCGAACTAAACGGTTGTGTGAATCACGATACCAATATTTCATACACAATCACGCTCATTCATGTTCATCCAAATTCACACAAACAGAATGCCTAATCTAAATTTGAATTGCAATAATGCAATCAAAAAATTTTTATTGGGACCCTAAAGATTTTTTCTAGACTGCTCCTACTTTTCTCTCCAAATAATCTAAGTCTCCGATGAGAGCTTAACCACAATCATGGCCAGGTAAGTTCCCAGGTAAGTGGAGGAGCACACGGCATCTGCATTTCCACTTATCCTTAGGCTCTTTACACCTTGGTGACAGAACTAATCCTAGACACCATGATTGAAGATAAAATATTCACCGGTTACAAAAATTAATTTAGATTAAAAAGGTTCCTATTGAGCATGAAACCCTAAATTCTAGCCTAATGGTTCCTTAATTGATTTTATTAGGGAAGTGCATGAACCAATTTTACTAGTCTTATTTTTCTAAGTATTGTGAAAATGCAATCCTAGATTACCATACAGCATTCAAATCAATATACAAACATTAATAAAACAATCTAAACTAATGCATGAATACTAACAACCTAAATGCATGGACAGATTAAATGCAAATAATAATAAATAACACCCTAAATAAATCTATATGAATGCATGAGATAAATAAAAAAAAATAAAAACTCACCTTAGCCTTTTATGCGTATTTTCAGCATTTTTTTTTAAGCGCGCATTTTTAAGCTTTGCGAAACGTTTAGCCTTTTGTGCATATCCCATCGATTTTAAGCGCAGCGTAAATAAATTTCTGCAAAACAGACAATAAAAAGCTTTGGTGAAGATTCTAATTCAAATAAAAAATAAATAAATAATAAATAATGAATAAGTTAGATGAAATTCTAAATTAAGACATATCTGTAGTATTAGATTTTATTTTCAAAAATCACTAATTTAATAGCACACAATTTTTATTTCGAGATTTCCCCGGCAACGGCGCCAAAAACTTGATGTGAAATTTTAAATTACTCGCAAGCGTACGAACCGATTGATAGTATAGAGTATGAGTGCGAGGTCGTACCCAAGGGAAATCTACAAAATATATGTACGAAATAAAAAAATCGCACTATTTAAATGATGTGATTTAAGGAAATAAGTTTCTAAAACATTTAGTTATAATCTTAATTTAAAATAATGAATAGTTTTGTTGAATTTTTGAGAAAAAGAAAAATAAATCAAAAATAAAATTTTTTACATAATGTACAATGGAATCGGGTCAAACATCGACGCAGCATATTATCCTATTTAAAAATAAGAAAATCATGGCCTAGACTATGAAATGATCTAGAGTTATAAAATATAATTCAAATTCATTTTCTATTAAAATTCTAATTATAATTTTTATGTCATCTATAAAATTCGTATTTTTTTTTTCAATTCAAGCCTTAGGCTTGAGCGGGTTTTAACTTGTGTTTCCCCAAATCTAAAACAACTGTTCTTGATAAGAACCTTAGACTGGAAAGACGGCAAGTCCCACTGATCCTAATAGGGGTTCTACTTTCCTTGAAAAAAAATTGTAAAAATATTTTTGTTTTTACATAAAGTTCATAAAAAGAATAAAAAATAGAATACAAATCATCATTATTAAATATTTTAATAACTGGGATCATCATAAATCTAAACAACTGCCATGATTTTTTTATTAAAAATTGGAAATGAAATACAATTCTGTTGGACTTGACATAATAAAATAAAAATAAAATAACTTACAAGAAATTATATTTTTTTTTCTTCTGTCTTTCAGTCGTCCAATTTCAGCCTTCAATGTCTTGCCCGGTTCAACCTTCAACGGACCCGAAGCCTTGAATTTATAGGAGAGAAGGGATAAGATGGGATGAGATAAGAGTCGTTTAAACTCAGCCGGGATAAGACCATTCAAATTCAAATTGAAATGTAACCGTAAGCCTTTTGTTTCCAAAAACCATCGGCTACTCTTATCTTCTTTTTTTTCAGTTACTCTTATCTCTTCTTTATTTTTTTGAAAACCCAGCTGCTACTTTATCCAAGCTGCTACAGGGCAGCTGTATTACCTCCCTTCTCAGCTGCCTTCTGCTATCTCATCCAAATCTTATCGGCTGAAATCAATCTTATCATCTGATCTTCTCTTCAAATTTGAAAACCAACTGCCTCCGTATCTTATCTTCCTACTTCTTTCTTATCTTTCTTTTCTCCTTTATCCCTATCTATCTTCTCTATCTCTTTCAAATTTGAAAACAGCTGATATCCGGTTCAGTTGCCTTATCTTTCATCTGATCTTCTCTGTTGTCATCCAGCTACACGGCAGCTGCCTCATCTAAATCTCATCTTCTTCTTTTTCAAATATGAACCCCGGCTGCATCTTATCTTTTCTCTCCTACCTGCTGTTTACTCGGCTTTGCCTCTGCTCGGACTGCTGTTTACTCGGCTTTGCCTCTGCTCGGACTGCTCAGACTTCCCAGCTGGAGACGGTTTGCTTGGCTTTCATTGCTGAGATCGCTGCTGTCCGTGTGCCGCCGCTGGCTGCTGCTGTACTTCTTCCTTTCCTCTGCTCTGTTCATCTTCTTCTCAGCAGGTGGATGCCGTGTATGGCTGCCCAGCCTCTCTGCTGGTTGCCGCTGCTGTCTCTCTCTGGCTGTTCTGAGCTGCTCCTCCTTGCCATTTATGGATTCCGACGTCCACCCGAATCTGCTCGGACTGGCTGCTATGTGTCTGCCTTCAGCTGGCTTCAGCCCGGACTGGCTGATTGCTCTGTTTGGTTCAGCCGGTTGCCTCTGCTCTGTTGTTTACTCGGCGAGTTGCAGCTTTCATGGCTGACTGTATCCCAGCTGTGCTGTTCTCACTGTGCTCCATCGTCATCTCTTTTCAGCTGCCTCCTTATCTCTTTCTGCTCTGCTGCTGCTCTTCGTTTCAGCCGTGTCAGCTGCAGCTCTGCTGCTTCAGCCGGCTGTTTTTGTATACAGTGCTGGGACTGCTGGCTTCAGGTGGCTGCCGGTTGCTTCTCTCCATCGCCGCTACTTCAGCCGGCTGCCTTGGTGCTCAACTGGCTGCTGCTCTGCTCCAGTCGTCTCAGCTGCTTGCCGCTGGTGTCTTCCCCTCTGCTCAAACAGCCGACTGCACTTTCTTTTCTCATAGCTGCTCCACCATCGGCCCAGTTTTCTCAGTTTCGCCTCCTCTCTCAGACTGCTGCTCGGGCGGAACCTTCCTCAGTCGGCTACTCGTGTCAGCTGTTCTTGTGTTGCTCTTGCTCGGTTGCTGACTGCTGCGTCTGTCGGACTGCTGGCTGCTCGGCACCTGATCACAGCCGCTGTGTGCGGTGCTGCTCTGCTCGCTGCCTCAGTCTCTCAGTTTGGCTGCCATTTAACTCTTTTTTTTGGCTCAGCTGCTTCAGTTCTGCATCTGCTCTCTCCAGGTGGCTGTGTGGCTGTAGCCACTTCTTCTTTAATAATTCCTGCAACAAAATAAAAGAAAAGAATAGAAAAGAAATAAAAATAGAAAAAGAAATGGTAAGGCTTTTCTTCAGGCGAGGGGCATCCCGATCGACAATAAATGAGAGGGGTTGGCCGTCAAAACCCGACTTTCACTCAATTTTGGAAAATGAAATAAAATTTAAATATTAATCTGAGTGTAGAAGGTTGGTTCTGAAAACCTCACTAGTTTAACCAACTTGACCTGACCCTTCTGAGGGTAACGTCGACCGTATTTTTGACTTAACCAATTTTTATCATTTTTTTATTTTTATTTTCTTTTCTTTTTTTATATTTTTCAAAATAAACTATAAAACTAAAAACAACCCTAAACATATCTAATATTTATAAAATAAGGACTAATTAATCTAATATTAAAGGGTAAAATTGTAATTTTACGGTTTTCATCAGTATGTTAATATACTGTAATGGGGGCGGTGGAAGGAATTATACCCTCTGTTGTGTGATTTCTGGGAAAATGCAATTGAGGAAATTAGGGAAAGGGAGCATATAGTGCTCATGCATTGTAATGAAAAGGAATGTAAACAGTTGGCCAAGGTAGGATGTTGATGGTGATGGTGAGTTCGAGTTTTGAGGAGTGTTGGGGTTATTTGGGTTTGCTTCTTAGTTTTGTACATCCTTGCCATATAGTAGTAGAGTGTTTGTTGTGGCATATTCCCATTGTTCCCTTGATCTTGGGTTCTTTCCTTTTTTTTCTTTTTCGTAAATGAGATGATAATACTTAAAATTATGAGAAAGCATTATCATCACAGTCATTTTCCCATCCAATAAGGTTGGCTTTGGAATTCTCCATTTCCACTCTACCGTCTCA